>CM075942.1:48336887-49664526 GCA_038030265.1 Corythucha ciliata | reverse complement strand
GTTTTGCAAGACTACCTATCCGAGCGATGGGTGACGTTTAGCACGCGGGAGGGGACAAGAAAGAAGCGGATTACCTCAGGTGCAGCTCAAGGTTCGGTCCTTGGGGCGGACCTATGGAACATTAATTACGACGGGATTCTGCGTTTGGATATGCCGGAGGGGGTTTTCCTGGTAGGGTACGCTGACGATGTCGTCATTGTCCTAACAGCTCGAAGGGCTGAGGGCTGGAGTTATGCTACAAACTTCGAAGGTTTTGCCTTGCAAATGGCTCGTTCGAAAACTAAATTCCGTGAGCTTGTGGATCTATAATAACTCACAATTTGGCTGATTTTCTCATTGAAAAATTCATTTCACGAGTTTTGCTACGGTGCGGGCACAGCAAGAGATCAAGGTCGGAGGCGGCCAGGCCCAGCGCCATGGCGCGGCGGAGCACTTCAACCCGCATGACATGAATGGCTGTGCGGGTTGTGGCCTACCAACTTAACGCTGTTGTTGACAATGGTTCAGGGAGATCGACTACCTATCTAAAGAAAATGAAATTAAACAAAACAAAACTAGGAGAACGATTTTTGCTCTTGTTTAAAAACTTTCAAGACAATAATACAATAACAATAATAGTTTTCTCTTGCGGAAGAAATTAATGATCATTTTTAACAGCTGTTATTTCCAGATTTAACCGAAATGTGGACCACTAATTAGGGAGTTATTGCACAACCATGCAATAGGGAGTTATTGCATAGCCGTCTGACGCTTAACGTTTACGGTTATGTGACGTCACCATAAGCGTAGCTGTTTAAGTCGGTGGAGAAAGAGTTATTGCAAATATAGTTGCGCTAAAATATGAACACATGGTAGGGCATAGATGCACTTAATTGCTTCAAATAAATTAATAAAACACCTCCTCATACTGGTCTTTAAACGTTTGTGATTAACGCTTAAACTAAAAATTTGAACTTTACTCTTATCATGACGTCACATAACCGTTAACGTTAACCATCAGACGGTTATGCAATAACTCCCTAATAACTCTTTTTCCACCGACACAAACGGCTACGCTTACGGTGACGTCACATAACCGTAAACGTTAAGCGTTCGTGTTGATCCGTCCGGCATTGTTTTCATAATTGTCTGCCATAATTATTGAGAATTGTGCCTTTTTAGCCTACGGCCAGGCCGGGCGAGATCTCTCGAACCCTGTGTCCAATAGAAAGCCCAGTTCTGTCCGAGTTAGTCAACTATCATTTTTAAAAGAGAAAGAGGTTAATGGGATGGAAAGCGAGGATGGTAGGGAAGGGAGGCCAAAGGCCTTGGGATCAGGAATGGGATGGTTCATACACCTAGGCTACAGGACCCCAGGGATGCCAGCCGTGGCGCCACCCCTGTGGGGTTCGGGATGCCTGTGGCTAACGAGGCCCGACCCCCGGCTTTTCTGTAGGAATGGGCTCCCTTAGACGGCTGCCTTCCCTGGCTAAAGGGTCCGCCTCCCCCCCTCTTTTAGTCGCCTTTTACGACACGCAGAGGATACGGTGGGTGTCCCCACCCACAGGGGAGAATTATTATTATTATTATTTTTTTTTTTTTTTTTTTTTTTTTTTAATGGGCATCAACTACCGATGGTTATTAACCCATCTTCTAGAATAAACTATTCTGCAAGTCAGCCTAAACACACAGCCAATAATATCACAGTTGATCATTTTTAATGTATAGTTTTCGTTCAAACATTTCTATTATCACAGCTTTGCGTTTCATTCATCCCGATACTACATATTTTGGCTTCTTCAACAGAATTATTCAGGTAACTATATTAGTTGGAATACTCATATTTTTTTTTATAAAATCTAACACCTTTTTTTGGTTATCCACCCATCCCAACAGTTCTTTAAGTGGCGGCATGGGGTTAGGCAACCACTGTCTCCGTTGGTCTTCTAGATTCGGACATTCCTCGATTATATGTCTTATGCTGAGAGGGCAATCACAGTGGTCACAAAGAGGTTTCCGTGCTCTTGTTAAATGATGATCATGCGTCAATCTACTGTGTCCTGTCTGAAGGCGTACTATTTTAATCGCTTCGCTTCTGTTTAGGTGAGTAATATGCTGCAATTGCGTTATTTGTGGTATTATTTCTTTTAGTTGGGTATTTGCTCTATCCCATTCCTGCTGCCATTTGTCCCAAACTTTCTTTTTGACCCATTTCCTACCATCCTCCATTCTCACCTTCAAATTACTCCCTCTCAAAGCTGTTCTCGAATCAGCAGCTCCTTTAGCAATCCTATCAGCTTGTTCGTTGCCACAAATCCCTACATGGCTCGGCACCCACATGAAACACACGCGTTTCCCTTGCATGTTTAATTCGTATAATTTTGACTGGATTTTTCTAACAAGCTCGTCAGATGTGAATTTATCCCTTAGAGCCATAACTGAGCTGAGCGAGTCTGTTACGATCAGTACTTTATCACAGGTCTGGTTGATGCAATAGTTCATCGCATGATGAATTGCATACAACTCGGCAGTGTACACGGAGGAACACTCGGGCAGTGGACTGGAGTAGTAATCGTCATTCGATATGAAACAGGCAAAACCAACTCCATCGGACGTTTTGGATCCGTCTGTATAAATGTGTAGATATCCTTGATACTTTTCCAACACCTGCCGAAATAAACCTTTTACAATAGTAGTTGGAAGCGATTTCTTTTGCAAGACGTGTAACGTTAGATCTAGGCTTATTCGTGGGTAAAGCCAAGGGTATATTTCATTTTCTTTCTCAAAAATAGCAGGCAGACGAATCTCCAACTTCTCCAAGGTTTCCTCGAGCCTCACGGCATATGGCCTAGTTCTTGTACTCATATGCCTGTACTCCCGCAATCTATTAGCGTCAAATACATATTTTCGCAAGAAATAATGAGACGGATTTCTTTTGAGTTTTAGGGCATATCTCATTCTAATCATGCTTCGGTGATACTCGGGTAGCAGATGCGAGGTGAGAACGAAAAGATCGCTCACGGGAGTTGTACGGAACGCTCCAATTGCTATTCGAAGGCCTTGGTGATAAATTCTGTCTAATGGTAACAACCAAGACTTTCTCGCCGCACCTTACACCACTGTTCCGTAATCTAATCTTGGTCTGACGAGACTATCAAATATTTTCAGTAGAGTATCCTTGGAGGTTCCCCACTTATGATTAGAGACGACTTTCATAACAATTAAGGCCCTTTCACATTTAGAGAATTATTAATATTATTATCATTATTTTTAGCCAAAACAGCGATTTCTGGAAGTTCCAATCCCACGAAATGATTTTTCAAGGATTCAAAATCTACCCAAATGTGTTTTGAATGGGCCAAATTTGAGGGAATTTCCCAAATAAGGGCAATTTGCCGCTATAATTCAAATTGTGCTAGTTTGTCAGAAAACTTGGCCTTTCAGTGGCCAAAAATCATCGATGTCCTCCCTCCTCCTCGCTGTAATAACACTTACAACTATAGTATTAAGATTTAAGAAGTATAGTAAGACACCAAGCCTAGAACGGTGGCAGTTTAACACCCCCTCCTGCCCTCTTTAGGTTACTGTCTGCGCCGTTTTTCGTTAGGAGGACGGGAGTCACTTCAGAATCTGATTGTGATGTGAACCGTAACAGTCAACCTCAGACATAGGACTATGATCGCGGGAATAAATGCATAGGCCCGTAATGCCAAGTCGTTCCTCGAATCAAAAATTAAAAATTGAGGGTTGTAGGTGTGAGAGTATCCAATGAAGATATTGAAGATAAGAAAAGATCTCTCCCACTTATTTGTTTATTTGTGACCGCGGTTTCGGCAACAACGCCATTCTCAAACTACGCAATTAAAACAGAAACACAACAAGACCAAGGATCAAACAAGGTACGGGCGAACAACCGATAAATCAATGCCTAAAAATTAAAAATTGAACTAAAAATCGGGAGAAAACAAAAGCAACTTACCGAGTCAACGAACAAAACACAACTGACTAGACAACCCAACCCAACCCTACCCAACCCCCCCAACACAACCCAACTACTGTGATATTGTCTAGTCAGTTGTGTTTTGTTCGTTGACTCGGTAAGTTGTTTTTGTTTTCTCCCGATTTTAAGTTCAATTTTTAATTTTTAGGCATTGATTTATCGGTTGTTCGCCCGTACCTTGTTTGATCCTTGGTCTTGTTGTGTTTCTGTTTTAATTGCGTAGTTTGAGAATGGCGTTGTTGCCGAAACCGCGGTCACAAATAAACAAATAAGTGGGAGAGATCTTTTCTTATCCTCGACTCCAACCTTCCTCACAAACTGTGGAATCATGTTATTTTATAATTTTCCAGCTTGGAGGGAGCATTGAGTTTGAAGAAAATTCGAGAAACGACTTGGAATACGGGCCATACAATGTTGTGACTTTAGTTTTTTGTTCACTACTTTGTTCGATCTCCCCCCATGTTCCACAGTATTAAGGTTTTCTACTCAGCCCTCCCACCATTTCAAGACGTTCTATGCCGCTGATTTCTGTCTCTCACTAGACTACTAGACTAGAGCCCTTGGTTCTGTCTTTATTCCCCGCATGACTTTGAAGCATGTGATGAACTAGAAGGCCTTGATGTACTGCGTTTTATTGTGTATATTTTTACGCGTTCGCCTAACTGCATTACCAAAGATTCTGCGACGAAATTGGTTATTAAATTAATCATCATAGTGGTGAGGGTGGAACCAGCCCCCTCTGGCTTCTGTGATCGTCCTAACGCCACATTTCTGCCGATTTTGTCGGTACTTTTTTTTTCTCAAAATTTTCGCTTAGCAGATGGACGAAACGGGGAGGACAGCCCGTCTCCTTCCCCCTCATGTTCTAATTATTGTCAAGCTCGAATCATTCGGCAAAGTAAATCAAAATACAACCATGATCGTCCTATCACATATTTTAGTGCATTTCATTCTGAAAATGCACTATTGGTCTCGTCGTGATGGTGGCAAACATGGGTCATGTCATGTTTTTTTCATGTTTCAGAACCTCTAGAACACGAATTCAGTGGTCTCCGTAATTCATATATATATTTCTTTCTTTATATACAGGGTGATTCAGGAGGAATGTGACAAACTTGCACAGGTGATAGTGCGTACCTGGACGCACAAAAAACATCATAGGGACGCATAGCCGAAAATGCTTTGGTTACGAGATACGAGCATTTTCCTGTTGTTTCCCAGTTTCATCAGTTTTTACGGTAATTGCCGTTTTCACGGCTCACCGTTAGTGGTTAGACAAAAAATGACGGTGGATTCGGAAAGAGAACAAAATCCTGTTCCTGAAACCACCATGAAAATCAAAAAATGTCGCTTGGGCGTGGCTATTTCAGCCATGTGAAAAGTTAAGAAAGTAGTTTTTTCAAATACCTGATAAACTTCACATCAGTATCAATCAGCTGCTAGTGCACGCATCGACGGGCAAAGTTGTGCAAAACTAACCCGTTCTATGTACTTTCGAACGGTGTCCTGATAGTTGAAGTTTGCAACCCTCCGACTTTAGCAATCAAGTTTAAATGCAAAAAAATGTAAAGTTGCTTTGTTAAAACAAGCCAAATAGGTCAGTTTAAATGTCCTTTCCTTGGGGTATTGCGTTCATACGAGCATGCTCCTCTCAATGCCTGAAGTAAGAATTCAATTGAAAACGAGGTTTTCCATGTATGGAATGTGAGTAGAGGTGATGAACAGCGTTTGGGTGAAAATTATGAACTTCGACATTTCACCTTATCAGATTCAGCCGGTACCCTAATAACTCATTCACGTACACTCATATCTCTCATTCACGGAGTTCATTGTCCATCGTTTGTCCCTCCAACTTGTATGAGATCAATTTACAGTAACAACTTTAAGTTGAAATAACAACATAACGTGATTCAAATAACTGTTCAAAGATTCCTCCCCTCGTGGACACTCGGACGCTCTTTTCTGTAATCTCTGGTGGTACGACGAATTTCGGCATCTAGTTGTCTGATTCATTCAGCACAGCACGACTTTAATGATCAGCTCCTCGCACTTGCTGGGCTTGTGTTCGTATACCATTGTCTTCATCCACCCTCAGAGACAGTAATCGAGGGACGTTAGGACGTCGCAGAACAGTTAATTGGTCCTCATCGCCGCCCACAATCTGCTGAGCTGAGCTGATTCTGATGAGATAGAACGGCCAAGTCCCCGTTCAAGTCCTTACGCTTCAGTTAGTCCACGGCGTCTCTCATGGTGACCCTCGCGTAGTGAATTGAATTCTTACTTTTACTTCAAGCATTGAGGGGAGCATGCTCGGAGGAACACAATAGCCTAAGGAAAGGCCATTTAACCTGACCTATTCGGTTTGTTTTATCAAAGCAAGTTGCATTTTTTTGCACTGGAACTTGATTGCTAAAGTCGGAGGGTTACAAACTTCAACTATCAGGGCACCGTTCGAAAGTACACAGAACGGGGTAGTTTTCCACAACTTTACCCGTCGATGCGCGCACTAGCAGCTGATTGATGCTGATGTTAAATTTATCAGGTATTCGAAAAAACTACTTTTTTCACTTTTCACATGGCTGAAATAGCGACGCGCATGCGACATTTTTTGATTTTCATGGTGGTTTCAGGAACAGGATTTAGTCCTCTTTCCGAATCCACCTTCAGTTTTTGTCTAACCACCTACGGTGAGCCCTGAACACGACAATTACCGTAAAAAGTAATGCAACTAGAAAAAAACAGGAAAATGCTCATATCTCGTAGCCAAAGCATTTTCGGCTATGCGTCCCTATGACGTTTTTTGTGCGTCCAGGTACGCACTATCACCTGTGCAAGTTTGTCACATTCCTCCTGAGTCACCCTGTATATGTATATTATGTTATTCGCAATGGCCGAATTCACCCACTGCCCGAAAAAATTACTCACAACGCGTTATGGGCAGTGCGAAATGCTCACAACGCGTCGTGGGTTTTTTTATTCGCCCAGTGGGCGGAATGAAATACCCATAACGCGTTCTGGGTAATTCGTTTTACTCAATAGCCGAAATAAAGGTTAGGGTGAGTCTATTTCGCGTCGTGGGCCTTCCGATTTTACCCACAACGCGTATTGGCTACTCCGATTTACCCGCAACGCGTTGTGCGCATTTCGAATTACTCACAAAGCAGAGTCAGATGTTTCTCAACTCCATATTACATCGTTATTGCTGTATAATTGCAACAAACTATGAAACGGAATGATAATCAAACAGGATTATGCTTGAATGAAAATAATATTGTAACAAAAAGGAAATCAACAAGAAAAGGCACGAAGCGAAACAAAGAACAAGGGAGAAACATGCACTCAAAGAGGCAGACTTTATTTATTTACGCTCGATATGCTCCCGTGGCATTTACCACGCGAGAACACACGAGACGCCCAGCAGACTTCGCTGTGCCGGCAAGGCACAGAAGCCGGGTTAAAATCGCTATGTGGGTAATTCGAAATACGCACAACGCGTTGTGGGTAAATTCGGAAGACCCACGACGCGAAATAAACTCACCCTAACCTGTATTTCGGCTATTAAGTAAAACGAATTACCCAAAACGCGTTATGGGTATTTCCTTCCGCCCACTGGGCGAATAAAATTACCCACGACGCGTTGTGAGCATTTCGCACTGCCCATAACGCGTTGTTGGTAAATTTTTCGGGCAATGGGCGAATTCGGCCATTGGGAATAACATATATATATATATCTTTATGGCCGTTTCCTTGTTAGCACGATAACTCTTGTAGAAGTTAATTTAGCGGAACGCGCTTTGGCACAAAAATCAGTAGTCATAAGATCCCGGTCGGTATTGCATTTGGGCCAAATCGGTCAAGGTGGAGGGGTGGAAAATCGGGCTTGAAGTCGTCACAAAATCACTAAAAATCACCAGTTCATTCTAGAAGCATCATATTCGGTACGTATACTCCATGTTGGACTAGCCTTTGATTCCCATTTTAATTTTTTGAAAAAGTCAAGGGGGAGGGGGTTGTGCCCCCGGGGTGGAAGTAAGTGTGAGGCCTTGTTAGCAGGATAACTCTCGTAGAAATTAATTTAGCGGAAAGCGCTTTGGCACAAAAATCAGTAGTCATAAGGCCCCGATCGGTATTGCATTTGGGCCAAATCGGTCAAGGTGGAGGGGGGATAATAGGGGTAGCATCATACCGAATATAATGCTTCTGAAATCAACTGGTGATTTGAAGTGATTTTTTTACCATTTAAACCCCTATTTTCCCCCCTCAACCTTGACCGATTTGGCCAAATGCAATACCGATCGGGGCCTTATGACTACTGATTTTTGTGCCAAAGCGCGTTCCGCTAAATTAATTTCTACGAGCGTTATCGTGCTAACAAGGAAACGGCCATAAAGATATACAGGGTGTCCAATAACGAGATGCTCAGAGAAAAACCTGAGTTTGGGGCCGTCATTTGGGACCAAAATGCCTATATGACATTTTTAAAAATTCCTTTTAGTTTTCTCAGAATCGTCCATTATACGTTATTTTGGCTTGTTGCTTCTTTTTTTCGAAATGTGCATGTTGCAAGCCTCGTAATTCTTGCAAACCCAAAACTAAGGAGCTCGTTGGAAAGAGCACAAAATTTTCTTACAGAATAGTTCATTTAAATCATGATTAAACTACATTTATTTGGCATGACAGTAGCTCAAACGGAAACAAACTTCATTTTTCAATAATTTGAAAAGCGTTTACTACGCTTATGGTGTAAATGAAAGGCATAATAAGCAGTCACCCGTCCATAAATTCATTTCAACGACAAATAAATTATATTAACAGCGGAATAACGGTTTCCTCAGTTAATAATGATTAGTTTTCACAATCATTCCCGTAAACGCTAAAATACAATTTTGGTTGCCTCAAGTAAGATTGTGCTTTCATTTTCTGTGCAAATTTTGCCAGAAATATGCAACGTTTTGGAACATGACGTTATCAACGTTGTAGAACAATTCATTTTGCGAGAGACCAACTTCGATTTTTGTACTTACAACTCATAAACGCTGTTATTTAATTTTTAAAGACAATTTTTATTTGTATCAATTATCACAGTGCCGAGTGAAAGCTAACTTGAACACTCGAACTTTCAACAGCTGGCAACACTGAAGATATCGTGTCTCCGTCTTTCTTCAAAACTTCGTCGGGCGAACCTCATATTTACCGGGCGGTTCCCTTATTTGCCGTGCAAACCCCTTTTTAGGCGAGCCTTTCATTTTACTGCTGTGCAATTGCATTTTCAGATGTGAACACTAGCAAAATTGTCGTTATTGATCACACATTCAGTCGGTGCTTTTCTTTATTTTGCCGTTTGCATTTTACCGGGATAAAACATCGTTTAGCCGTGAATTCGCGTTCAGTAAACGCGAGGAGCTGATCAACAAAGTTGTGGCCTGTGCTGAGTCGATCAGACAACGAGATGCCGAAATTCGTCGAACCACCAGAGATATACAGAAAAGAGCGCCCGAGTGTCCACAAGGGGGAGGACTTTTTGAACACTTATTTGAATGACGTTATGTTGTTATTTCAACTTATGGTTGTTACTGTAAATTGATCTCATACAAGTTGGAGGGACAAACGATGGACAATGTTAGGGTATGTTAGGGATGTTAGGGTACCGGCTGAATCTGATAAGGTGAAATGTCGAAGTCCATAATTTTCACCCAAACGCTGTTCATCCACCACCTCAACTCACATTCCATACATGAAAAACGTCGTTGTCAATTGAATCCTTACTTCAGGCATTGAGAGGAGCATGCTCGTAGGAACGTAATACCCCAAGGAAACGACATTTAAACGGACCTATTCGCCTTGTTTTAACAAAGCAAGTTTACATTTTTAGTGCATTTCATTCTGAAAAATGCACTATTGGTCTCGTCGTGATGGTGGCAAACATGGGTCATGGCATGTTTTTTTCATGTTTCAGAACCTCTAGAACACGAATTAAGTGGTTTCCTGAATTCATATATATACATATGTATATCTTTATATATATTGGTTTATACATATATTTATATATATCTTTATGACCGTTTTCTTGTTAGCACGATAACTCTCGTAGAAGTTAATTTAGCGGAACGCGCTTTGGCACAAAAATCAATAGTCATAAGACCCCGGTCGGTATTGCATTTGGGCCAAATCGGACGAGGTGGAGGGGGGGAAATTAGAGGTTGAAATGGTCAAAAAATCACTATAAATCACCAGTTGATTCTAGAAGCATCATATTCGGTACGTATACTCCATGTTAGAGTAGCCTTTGATTCCCATTTTAATTTTTTGAAAAAGTCGAAGGGGAGGGGGTGTTGTCCCCGGATTGGAAGTAAGTGTGTGGTCTTGTTAGCACGATAACTCTCGAATAAATCAATTTAACGGAACGCGCTTTGGCACAAAAATCAGTAGTCATAAGACCCAGGTAGGTATTGCATTTGGGCGAAATCTGTCAAAGTGGAGGGGGGGAAATAGGGGTTAAATGGTCAAAAAATCACTATAATTCACCAGTTGATTCTAGAAGCATTAGATTCGGTACGTATACTCCATGTTAGAGTAGCCTTTGATTCCCATTTTAATTTTTTGAAAAAGTCGAAGGGGAGGGGGTGTTGCCCCCGGAGTGGAAGTAAGTGTGTGGTCTTGTTAGCACGATATCTCTCAAAGAAATCAATTTAGCGGAACGCGCTTTGGCACAAAAATCAGTAGCCATAAGACCCCGGTCGGTATTGCATTTGGACCAAATCGGTCGAGGTGGAGGGGGGAAAATAGGGGTTGAATGGTCAAAAAATCACTATAAATCACCAGTTTATTCTAGAAGCATCATATTCGGTACGTATACTCCATGTTAGAGTAGCCTTTGATTTCCATTTTAATTTTTCGAAAAAGTCAAGGTGGTGGGGGTGGTCCTTCCGGTGTGGAAGTGTAAAAATAGCGTTGAACTTCACTAGTTCATCTTAGCGCTCTAAAATTCGACTCAATAATTTAATGTAACGAAAGCCCTGGGTTCCATTGAGATTTATCGAAAACTTTGATGGGGGAGGGTGAAATGGGGGATGAAATTTCAAGAAAGAAAGAAAGAAAGAAAGAAAGCTTAAATTCACACGTTTAGGTATTATAAAATACGGCACAAAAATTTAATATTACAAAGCCCTTGGAAAACAACCGAAACTTTTCGACATTTTGAAGAGAGAGTGGTGAAAATAGAGGAAGAAGTTCGGCTTAATGAAACAAATAATGGTATCAAAATTATTACTTCTGGGACGGCTTAGGGTATCCGTATACATAATGAAATGCACTCTTTCCGACCGCCAGCTGCCGGAGCGAAATTTTTTTTTTTGCACTTAAACTTGATTGCTATACTCGGAGGGTTGCAAACTTCGACTATCAGGACACTGTTCGAAAATTCACAGAACGGGGTAGTTTTCCACAACTTTACCCGTCGATGCGCGCACTAGCAGCTGATTGATACTGATGTGAAATTTATCAGGTATTTGAAAAAACTACTTTCTTAACTTTTCACATGGCTGAAATAGCCACGCCCAAGCGACATTTTTTGATTTTCATGGTGGTTTCAGGAACAGGATTTTGTCCTCTTTCTGAATCCACTGTCATTTTTTGTCTAACCACCTACGGTGAGCCGTGAACACGACAATTACCGTGAAAAGCAATGCAACTAGAAAAAAACAGGAAAATGCTCATACCTCGTAACCAAAGCATTTTCGGCTACGCGTCTATATGACGTTTTTTGAGCGTCCTGGTACGCAGTATCACCTGTGTAAGTTTGTCACATTCCTCCTGAATCACCCTGTATATAAAGAAATATATAGTATATATGAATTCCGGAGACCACTGAATTCGTGTTCTAGAGGTAATAGTGCATTTTCAGAATGAAATGCACTACAAATCACCAGTTGATTCCAGAAGCATGATATTCGGTATGATGATTCCATTTTGAAATAGCCTTTGATTCCGATTAAGTTCAGCTTAAACAAACCCGGCAGCAAACAGTACGAGGGAGGGTCAAACATAAACGAAACAAATCATGGTCTCAACATTACTACTTCTGGGACGGCTTAGGGTATCCGTATACAAAATGAAATGCACTCTTTCCGACCGCCAGCTGCTGGAGCGAAATTTTTTTGCCTCTCGACGTTTTGTTTCTTTATTTTTAGTGCATTTCATTCTGAAAATGCACTATTGGTCTCGTCGTGATGGTGGCAAACATGGGTCATGTCATGTTTTTTTCATGTTTCAGAACCTCTAGAACACGAATTCAGTGGTCTCCGGAATTTATATTTATATATATATCTTTATGGCCGTTTTCTTGTTAGCACGATAACTCTCGTAGAAGTTACTTTAGCGGAACGCGCTTTGGCACAAAAATCAGTAGTCATAAGACCCCGGTCGGTATTGCATTTGGGCCAAATCGGTCGAGGTGGAGGGGGGGAAAATAGGGCTTGAAATGGTCGAAAAATCACTACAAATCACCAGTTGATTCTAGATCCATCATATTCGGTGCAAATACTCCATATTAGACTAGCCTTTGATTCCTATTTTAATTTTTTGAAAAAGTCAAGTAGGAGGGGGTGGTGCCCTCAGGGTGGAAGTAAGTGTGTGGTCTTGTTAGCACGATAACTCTCGAAGAAATTAATTTATCGGAACGAGATTTGGCCCGGAAATTAGTAGTCATACGACCTCGGTTGGTATTGGATTTGGGCCAAATCGGTCGACTTGGAAGGAGGGGGGTAATATGGCTTGAACTGGTAAAAAAATCACTACAAATCACCAGTTGGTTCCAGAAGAATTATATTCGGTACGATGATTTCATTTTGAAGTAGCCTTTGATTCCCATTAAGTTCAGTTTAAACAAACCCGGCATCAAACAGTACGAGGAAGGGTCAAACATTAACGAAACAAATCATGGTCTCAACATTATTACTTCTGGGACGGCTTAGGGTATCCGCGTACTAAATGAAATGCACTCTTTCCGACCGCCAGCTGCCGGAGCGAAATTTTTCCTCGTTACGCTATCTTCTTTACAACGTTAACATCCGGCGACAGATTCATTCCTACGAGGGATTACGACGGATTCTCCTCGTCTTCTTACAGGAAGGCGCCGCAAACTTTGTGTAGTAAGTTTGTTTCCTTAATTATTTGACTTCATTCCTTCATTATTGTTGATAATTTTTAACAAAACCTTTCCTACTCCATGCAAAAATCCGATTTTGACGCAAAGAATATATTAATATGGCATGGTATTTCCCTTTCTACACCATCCTCGCACCACATATCAAAGACACACTTTTTTTTTTTTTTTTTTCGTACCAAGAGAAAATCAATTCCCTACGCTTTAAAAATGAGACTATAAAGGCTATTATTTATGAGGTTCACAACAAAACTGTGCCCCCGCCTCCAAGCACCACCAACAGTCCCACTGCTACCGGCACCCGCTCAACTGTGCGTCAGAGCGAGGTGCAGTGGGCCCACAATTTTAGAAAGACGTTGCAAGCTATTCAAACCCTGACACCTGAAAGGTGAGTTCTCTTTTGTGTTTAGTTCTTTTTTTGTTAGAGATCAAGGCATAGTTTGTCCCCGCGGTGTGAAAAAATGTCCTGCCCCCTATTCTGTAACTCGTAACGCGTGCGTTAGCAAAATTATTTACTTTTTTATTATATTAAAATTATATTATAATGAAATAAATACTTTCAATTATTTACCTCGTTTATTTCGCTAACCCATGCGTTAAGAGTTACAGAACAGGGGGGCTGGGCGCCCAAAATCATACTTTTTTCTGGGAAGGATTTTTAAAATTTAACGTTCTTTACTAGAGCCCTATATCCTCGTCTTTATCTAATTCCCCCCTGCCCATTTCTATAACAATTCGATTTTCCAAAGGATTTTCATGTTGAGCGCTTCTCATGCTGCCGCATGGAATATGCGCATTTCTACGTACATGCATAAAGCCTCCGCATGAAAAAGGTAATCCATAAAAATTTGTTGACCATGAAATGTAGTGTTGAGGGGGAGGGGGCTACTTATTAGCAGGATATCTGCGAGCTCTGTGTTTATTTTTTTCTGTTTTTTTCATGCAGTGACTCCAGCGATAATGACGACAAGACCCTTTATGACACACATCGCCGACAGGCCAGTTACTTCAAGCCACAAAGTGTCGATCGTCGGCAGTGGCAACGTGGGTATGGCTATCGCCGTTAGTCTTTTATCCGAGGTACTTAAAATTGTATATACCTAGGTCGAAATGGGGGTGTTAGAGAAGGTTTTTATTAATATCACAGGGTGAGCATTGTGCTGTCACCTGCGGGCGAGTGTTATTCTCCCTTATCCCCTAAACAAACACATTCACAACGCTTCCATCAGGAACCATTTTCTTCCTCGAACCGAACTTTTTCTCCCCCGAAAAAACGATCAAAAATGTCATGTCATAATCTGGCAATTTGTCAGTAACGGCCATTTACCATAAAAAATTCGACGATTCGGAGACTAAACAGGATATTTTCCCGCATAAATGCCAAAACGAACGTATGTTGGAGCTTGTTTGTTTATGGTTGGGCAATTTTTTGCATTTAGGGCTTCTTTGTGGTTGGAGCTATTTGTTGTTCGAGCTTTTCGTGGCTGGAGCGTCAGCGTTTTGTGGTTTGAGCTTTTTGTGCTTCGTGGTTGATGGAGCTTCTTTGTGGTCAGAGTAGGCCAATTTTAAAGAGTAATTTTGACGGTCTGACGCCTTTCATGAATAAGTCTGCAGGGTTGGCCAAATTAAAACCAATTTAGCGAGTTAGGGCTACTCAAAAACATAATTGGGCGCATCCGGCCCCATGAAAAATCCCCCCCCCCCCTAACAACAAAGTTCGAATTAGCCAATTTGGCCCAATTTTGGCCGCTCATGAGCGGTTTTTCTTCATTTAACAGCGACTTATCGCTTTTCCACCATTTCCAAAGTGATTTAGCGGAAGTTTCTCACTTTTCAGCCATGAATTCCAAGAACACCACATATTAGCGTTTTTTCTCAATTTTAGCCATACACTGGCCTCCAAATGTAAATCACGAATGAGCCCTTTTTCTTAATTTTATGGCCACTATAATGTTCGCTTCTTCTGACTTTTAGCCGCGAGTTAGTGCTTTCACTCGATTCCAGCTGCGAATTCTGGCCTCTTTTTCTCCATGTTAGCCGTAAAAAAAAGCGCTATTTCTTCAATTTTACACGCACGAATGACTTTTTCTGAATCTTATGCCATGATAATATCTTTTATATAAACCACGAATGTGAGATTTTTCTTGTTTCTAACCATAGATGAGCGTATTTTTGCTAAATTTTAGATGCAAACGAGCGTTTATTCTCGCGATTTGAGCCGTGAATTAGCGTTTTGCCTCCATTTTCGTGAATTACCGGTTTGTCTCACTTGTCAGCCGTGAATTAGCGTTTTTTCTCCATTGTGACTGCGACCGTGCCCCCAGAATACACATTAGTGTTTTTCTAAATTTTCGCCGTAAAATATGGACTCCAATGACCACAAAAGAGCGCATTGTCTGCATTTTAACGTTTTTACCTGATTGTTTATCCCCTGAGTATTTCTCACCATTTTTGCCTTGAAGCAGCGGTTTATTGCATCACTTCTTACCGCGAATTAGCTTTTTTTTCCTCCATTTCAACCACGGACTTATATTTGCCCAAGAAGTCTTCATTTAGCGTTGTTTCTCAATTTTAACTGTGACAGTTCCTCCACAAAACATGGATTTAAGCGAGTTTTCTCAATTTTACGCCCTGTTCACACGATGCAATGTTTGTTGCATGATGCTGGTTTTTTAAAAACATATGTTCCCTGGTAGTGACCGGATGTTTTTAAAAATCCAGAATGCAATTTAGCTTCAAACATTGCATCGTGTGAACAGGGCTTAAGTGACGTAATCAAATTTATATTTTTACTTCATCATCTATAAAAAAAAAGAATATATCTTGGCCGCGAAAGAGCGTGTTCTCATTATTAGCCGACCATATTATAAGGAACTATACAGAATAAACTGGGGATTTTCATTTATGAACTATCATATTCGCAAAGCTGCCTCCTGATGCCACAAATTGTTTTTTCCCCAACTATAGCGGAAAATGATCACTTTTTCTCAATTTTAGCTGTGAATTATAGTTTTTTCCCAGTTGTAACTGTGAAATAGCGATTTACTTCACTTTCAGTCACGAATTATAGAGTTTTTCTTAAATTTTACACGTATACACCCCGAAAACAGCACTTTTTAACCCTCCTTCTCAATATTAGCCGCCTATAGTAACTATGCATATTAGTGATTTTTCTCAAAGAGGAAGCGTTGAACCCTCCAGGCGTAGATTACAATGATATGCTAAATTAATACAAATGTAAATTGAAAAATGATGAAAAAATAAATATACGGGCACTCTCAGAACATTGCCAATGAGTTAGCCATCGTGGATGTGGCCGAGGATAAACTCAAGGGTGAGATCCTCGATCTTCAACAGGGCAGCGCATTCACTCCGGGAGTGAAAATAAGCGGTGGAACCGGTTCGTAAATATTTCAACAATTCTAGTAAAGTTTTAAACTAATATTTTTAAAAATGTTGCAAACGAGAAGATTACAGTGAAACTGCCAATTCCAAGGTGTGCATCATCACGGCCGGAGCTCGCCAAAAACCGGGACAGTCTCGACTCGATTTGGTGCAACAGAACGTGTCAATACTTAAAGTCATCGTCCCTAATTTGCTGAAATACAGCCCCGACACCATTTTATTGGTTGTCTCAAATCCCGGTTTGTTAACTCCCCCCCCCCTCCATACGGAGCACCTCTTGCATCTTTCGTCAAATTTCTAGTTGATATTTTGACGTACGCCGCCTGGAAAATCAGCGGTCGGCCCATTAACACGATTATTGGAACTGGAACGAGTTTGGACACGGGCCGTCTTAAGTATTTAATCGCTCATGATTTTGGCGTAAATATATCTGCGGTCAACGCTTGGATTATTGGCGAGCACGGCGATTCAAGTGGTACCAATATTGAGCACTTACAAAAATCACTCTCAGTCGCTCTTTTGTACGCGAGTCGTTTGTTTTAGTGCCCGTCTGGTCGCATCTTCAAGTTGCTGGAGTTAACTTGAAAGACATTAACCATTCATCCCAGATAACAAAATCCGAACGGTTGGATGAACTTCATAAAAGCGTCGTCAACAGGTGCGAACTGTCAAGTCATCAAGTGTCCCATCGATTTTAAATGAGAACCTTTCGCGATTTAGCGCGTCAGAGATCATCAAACTCAAAGGCTACACTTCGTGGGCCATCGGTTTCAACACTGCCAGGATTTGCAGTTCGATTCTTCAAAATTTAAACGACGTTTGCGCGGTCACCACGCTAGTTAAAGTTCGTACTCACCAGGCCTGACGTGTTTACATCCTAGTCCATCGTTCCCCCCCCCCCAACACAATCCTTGTACTTTTTCAGGGGTACCACGGCGTAGAAGAGGAAATCTTCCTCTCCCTACCGTGCGTCGTCGGTCTGAACGGCATCACAGAAATAATTCCGTTGGTGTTGATACAGAAGGAGCAGGAAATGTTTAGAAAGGCGGCTAAAACACTGCATGAAATCACCAGCAAACTGCAAATATAAGATTGTTTTTTTATGAACGTACGCGGAATAAGATGTATTCTTCAAGTTCGGTTCGACTTTAAAAACTGTTCAACAAAGTAACAAAAACAAACTGATCTTAAATAAAAAATAAATTAGCGGAATTCACACTTATATCTAATAATTAATTAATGACGTAATGATGACTAGAGAAAGAATGATGTAGTCATAATATATTGATGGCGGATTTCGCCAAGTTTGAGTTGAAGTGCGGGCTAATTAACTCTCAAAGTTAAGAGTGACACGAGGTTAAGAAAGGTTTTGAGCTCTTGCTAACCCGCCGGCCAAGACTAGCTCGAAGAGGTGAAACGAATTTTTTTCGCTATCCCCAAGTTAACCGTAAACTCGAACCTCAATTATCAGCTGAGAATAAAGAATTGTCTAATTTCTGAGGTAGAAATGGAGAAAACTACATTTGGTCGGTGTCATAGTGAGGGCTAGCTAACTCTAGGAGTTGAGAGTTCGTTCGAGTTAGGAGAGAACCCGTTTCACCATCAATTCCGAATTGGAGTTACCAAACCCTTAGTTTTTTCCCAGACCCCTTCGAGTTTTCGCCGAGAATATATCACATTCAAATAACCTCACTGAGGACAATTCAAGTGAAGACAATTTTCGAATCATTTCAGCTTACCCGGAAAATAAACTAAAACAAGAGAGAGAAAAAGAAAAGAAAAACTGTGGGGGAGAGAAAAAGCCAAGAGACGGAGTCAATTCTTCATGATAAAGCTGTCTACAGTAATAATTTTTATCTACACATCAGCAGCTCATCAGACCAATGCAATTTGTTCAGTGCAGTCGTGCTCGGACAGTGATTTTTTGCTAGATTCGTAGTAATTTTGGAAAAATCGTTCTATTCTACACGAATTTCGTTTATATATTAATTCACAGAAGCGGTACGCAAAATTTTCAAAGTGTCGGTTGTGGCGAAGAGATGAGGAGTTCTTGATCATGAAAAACAGACGCAGTTGTGTGGAAAGAAAGAAAGATAGGTGGAAGGAGATCGCGGACAAATTCGACAGCATCGAATCATTCGCACTGACCCAAGCTTCAGGTCGTTATCGCTTCAGAGAGAAAGCTCATCGTCTCAGGATTACGACTATACCGTCCGCCTCAGTTCCACTTCGTGCTATAGACTCACAATCAGATGCTATTGCCTTTCCAGAGTATCTGATGTGTCCCGAAGTGACCGACAGACAAAGAGGCAACTCCCAATAATAAGCAGCATAATAACGTGCGTTCTTTAGCGTGGAATTCATTTGAAGCCATACGGCGGAATCAACAGTCCGGTCCGCCGATGAAGGACCGGACGACCCACGACCTATCAACATAGGATTTTGATACTTTATACGCGTTGTAGTTCTCATTTGTTATTCAGACTTTTGTGAATTAAAACATCTTTGAGAGCGGATTGTTACCCTTCCGTATATCCCTTTATGATCGTCGCCCTTATTAAACCCGTCTAAATATTGTCATCGTCATCGTGAATATAGCAGTGCGCTGTTTCATTATCACTTTTTTACATAAAATGAGGAAGTTTCATGGGTCAGAACTTACGCACTAATTTATTTTGTACTGTTCATTTATACTAAAATAGAGCGCAAATCATAGTCCGTTCGTATAAAAACTCAATATTTAATTAATAAACTAATTTAGAATTTTTTGGTCGTTTCAAACACGTTGTGATTGCCAGCCCTGAATTTTTACGTCATATGTGCCGTCAAGTAATTTTTACCTGTTTCGCATAAAAACACTTTTTCAATGGATAAATTATGAAAATAACACAAAAGATTAAGGAAAAAAGAGAAAACAGCCTTTAACTCACGGAATGAGTGTGATTAGGAGAAGACAGTTGGTAGTGTTTTAGAGAAGTTGTGCATCGGAGTCCCCCTGTCAGTTGCCATGGTGCTATAACGCTTTTCATCTTTTTTTTTTTTTTTTCAACTGTGTAAACAACATACTTTTCGGTGCCTGAACTTTTGTTGTTTTGACGCGTTTTAACGTTAAAAATGCAGAGATATAAATACTGTTTCGTCCCTAGTTGCACAAATACGACAATGACTGCCCCCCAAAAACTTTACATTTCACTGCCTTCAAAGGAGCCTCAGAGATCTCTGTGGATTAAAGCATTAAGAAGTGACACAAAACCCCTCTCTCCAAAATCAAAGTTCTTCGTTTGTGAAGATCATTTCGACGTAAGTAAATTTTGATTGGTATTTTTCAGTATTTTAGTGTAACAATCCGATTATAGAGTATACGCAGCACTCATAGTCATTTTTTCAGATTGAAAATGAGGTGGAGAATTTATTTTACGCTCGAATGTTCACCGCTAAAAACAAAAATATAACAATCCGTTTAAAACCAGGGGTAATCCCTACCAGATTTATCTTGCCATCCTGCGTGCCAAAACGTATGTATATAGCTACTTCACTTATATAGTAGGTATGTTCAGATTCGTAACAAATCAAAATGTTATCCTAGAGAAAACAAGAAGGCCCCGGAGAGACACCCTAGAAGAGGGAGGGTTGTTTTTTGCCGAAACAAAAGAGCGACATTGTCTGCCAAGGGAGCTTATCGACCAAGACGCTGGCAGCCTAAACAACTTAACTGATCCTGTCCCGTGCGATTCAAAGGCATCGGATACCGTTTTCCCTCGCGATGATTTTTTAACATCGCCACTTTCGACAATGATTGGCGAAGAAATAGGTGAGTCCTTCACTTATACGGTATCTGAAGATTCGTAACAATTCCAATTGGTATTCTAGAGATGACAAGAAGCCCTCGAAGAGATACATTATAAGAAGGATGTTTGTTTGTTGCCGATACAAAAGAGCGACATTGTCTGACAAGGGAGTTCATCGAACAAGACGCTGCCAGCCTGAATAACTTCAACGATCCTATCCCGTCCAGTTCGAAAGCAGTAGATACCGTTTTCTCTGGCAAAGATTCTTTTACATCACCACTTTCGCCAATTATTAGGAAAGAAATAGGTGAGTCCGGTAGTCGTTCACCAAACCCAGACAAAAAACGATTGGCGCTCACAAAAAACACAAATTCCGTAATAAATCTCATGGCACGGATTTGTGTTCCAAAATTTGCGTTATGTGGGTTCCTGAACTATATTAAAACCTCCCCACGAATAACGCTAATATAGAACGTGGAATGTTGTGCGCGCAAACAAGCCTCTGCCAAGGGCTTAAATAATCAGTCGGAATCAGAACAGCCTATTACCTAATACACAGCTCTTGTAGTTGAGTTGAACAAAAAAAATCCCCCCCTCCCTAGGCCTTTCACTGTTTTCATTCACAGGTCATACGATGGAGGAGGGCCTTTTTTTTGGAATGATTACATTTCATGTCATTAATTTTTCCGAAAATTTCTGCAGGTATTCAGGCTCAGCCATTCTGCCGTGACGTCGGGATTCAAGCAAGGGCGCCCTATAGAAGTGCAGCTGTGCAGGTTGCGACGAAAACATCGTCCGTCTCAACATCGCCCTTCCAACACGAAGTGACTCGAAAAAAGCCTAAGCTCAGCTTCAGCCATGAAAAGGCAAAGCCAGAGTGCGACTTTACGTACAGTGAAATCAGTGACTTATTCAGTGACGCAGATGTCATGGCAGCGCCCGGATCGTTATCTATAACGACTACATTGTCTGGTATTACTGTGGCTGAAATTCAGTTACATAAAGAGAAGTGCTGTAGCAAAACACTCACAAACATTGAAAGAAGGCCCAAGTTGTACTTGGGCGTTACGCCAGAATGTTTCTTTGTGATAGGAATGCTGGCTGAATCTACGTCAAGCCCAGTAAGAGACATTATGATGACTTTGAAAAAATTGAGGTGCAATCATCAGTTCGGCATCCTAGCGGATGATTTCGGGATTTCTGCGTCGAATGCATCAAAAATATTTCAAAAAACCCTGCCTAAATTAACGACCCAGTTACGTCAATTCGTTTACTGGCCCACCAGAGAGAGAGTTTTTCTTAAGCTTCCCATGCCATTTCGAAAACATTTTTCGAGAGTGGCAGCTATTATCGACTGTATGGAGATACAAGTGGAAAAACCAAATAATTCATACAAGCAGGCCATGACATGGAGTAGTTACTACGGTTGTAACACCTTCAAATATTTGGTATCATGTACGCCAAACGGTTTCATAAATTTTATTTCGAAAGGCTACGGAGGCCGCATCACGGACGTTGAACTTGTAAATCAATGTGGATTCTTCAACAAAATATGTCCAGGAGATCAAGTGATGGCTGATAGGGGCTTCAAGAATTTAAGTGGTGTTTTGAACGATTTGAAAGCAAGCTTAGTACGGCCTCCTTCGGCATCAGTGGGGGCTAAATTGTCGCGAAGTGACGTTTCACTTGGACGAAAAATAGCCAGCCTAAGAGTTCATATAGAACGAGTAATTGGACGGATCCGCGAATTTAAATATTTATTGCCACACACCGCTGTCGACAGAAAGTTGGTTCCTGACTTGGACTTGGCGGTAACCTGCGTAGCTGGCTTGATTAACATTCAAAGTATAATACTGTAATTGTTGAAAGACTTTTTAAAGGGTCCGGTTAATTGAATTGCTCGATCATCTTTAGGCGGCGTTCATACTGTGGCGATACGATATCGTTTTTACATTACTCTGACACATTTCCAGTTGTTTCTGTCTGTCCTAGACGCAGTCAATTAGCGTAGGCGAAGTCGAAACGAAATCATACCGCTCTAGTATGTTCGCGACCTTAGTGTTGATTACTTTCGACTTGAGGTGGACTTGCACGGGTGACCCCCCTCCTGGTGCCCCCCCCTCGTCTAATACTCGGCATACACTTTCTCGCCTTATTTCCGGACCAATCCTGGGTTTTAAGGACTCATTTAAATTTGCAGGAAATTCCGCAAATGCGGTAGTATCACTTTTTCAAATTTCATCCCAGAAGTTACTTTAAATTTGCCTTGAACTTTGATCTCGAAATTACACGCTCTTCCTTCGACTTATTTGAAAAAAGGAATACTACTGCGTATGCGGAATTTCCTGGAGATTAAAACGAGTCCTTAAAAACCAGGATTGGTGAAGAAATAAGGCGAGAAAGTGTATTCCGAGTAGTTGACGAGGGGGATTAGAGGGTGGTCGAGGAATCGTCACTGCAGACGTTTAATTTCCTGTTATCATTTTAAAAGATAAAATGAAATATGTGGTAGTTTAACTATTTTTGTGAAAGGTGTATAATTAGATTCGAAGTACAATATTACATTTCATCAGCTAACTAAAGCGGCCCATACATGTACAATAAGTATTGCGCAAACTAGGGGTTGCACAATGAAATTGAACGTTTGTGACTTATATTGATGAGTTGTTCAGTATAATGTTCAACCCATTTGTATTCTGTAAACATCTGAAAACAAAATATAGTGCAAACTTGTTTGTGCAATAATATGTATTGTGCGTGTTTGGGCCCCTTAAAAACGAAGATAGATACCTAAAGACTGACCGACGGCAATACGGCATGCCCCAAAAACAACTTTTCTCAACGTTTTTGAGGTTTTGTACACAAGTGGATCTTTTTCCATGTGTGGATGTAGTAAAATCGCTCTGAACATAAGGTGGAGGGGTTGCTGTGGGAGAGGGAGGGGTTTCGGTTAGTCGCCCCTCTCGCTCAGAGGGAGGTCCCAGATCCGCCTTTGGTTGTGTTTCACGAATATCAAGTAATCAAGTCTCATCCTCTCATCTCAAAAGGGGAAACAACTTTATCAAGATAGGATGTGTCTATCCACGTTATTTCTTTGTCATAAACCGGTTTCGATGTTATCACGTCAGTAGGTACGTCAGTTTATTTCTACCTCAGCGTCGTAAGTTTGATGTGCCACAGCACATCAAACTGTGGTTAATAAATATACATCGAAACTGGATTTCGGCAAATAAAATAACGTGGTTAGACACATCCTATCTTAGGGCCCTGACACACAAGGCCCGGTCGTTAATATAATTATTTGCATTAGCCTGTCACAAGGGGTGGCGTGACTTCAAGGGGAAATATGGGTCCGTCCCAACCGTCTTGCGCCACTCAAGTGACCTAGTCGTGTGTCAGTGGGCTTAAGAAAGGTGTTTTCTCTTTTGATTCTTGAGATAAGACCACAACATCGTTCAAGAATATGAATTCGGGACTCGATTTTTTTCACGAACACCATACATCCTTTTTCTTCGGGAACATGAAAGTCAAATGTATACAATAAGATTAAATTAAAAAGTTAAATTCTTTTATTTACAAATATTATCGGTAATTTTGCTAAAGACCGTAAATATATACTTTTCCCAAAACGAACGTGCTTTTAGTCAACAGTAAAACTGTCGTCTCTTTGTACCCAGATATATTTTACTTTTCTTGACTTTTCGAAATCAGGGTTTGCAATTGCGAAAAGTCCTTTGGTAGCATTATAAAAATACATCTGTAATTGTATTTGCGCCATGTACTTTGGAGTCAACTGTCTGGATGAATTCAGGTAATGTCTCAATGTTTTATCCGTCATTGGACATTTAACTTCAACGACGAAATCGCTGCCTAGGGCGTCAGGGGACGCTCCAAAAATTGGATGGTCTCCCAGAAGAAGGAGACCACTCTTCTTCAGAGGGCAGTGCAAGTCCTCCGAAATTTTCAAAATCACGCTGCTTTCCAAACTCTTTCCCCTCTTCATTGCGCGGGTTTCGAAAGAATACGCCCCGAAAATTTGGTTTACCAATGCTCCGTCCTCTGTCGAGCAGTGCGCAGCTTGATAAATGTTGGAGGCGGTAATCCTGCCATATCGCAGCTCATGCCAAATTTTGGACTCACTCTGGTCCTTGGTTGAGCGAAACCCTTCAGTACAGAGTGCGGCAGTCATTTTTGACGTCGCGAAAGCCATAAAATCACTTGCAGATAGATTTATTGCGTCTTTTCGGTACTTGAAGAACAATACGTGTAGTGATAATTGACTGACATCACTGTCATCCTCCATGGAGGTCATCATATTTACAACCCCTCGATCAGCGCAATTGGCCAAGAAATTGCGAAGGAAGTTGGAGGAAGACGATTGAGGAAGAGGGCACTCGACGGAATACGATTTTTCGCAGAAATCCCGGAGGGACATGTACTTGCGATCACCGACGGTTGATAAGGTGCTCTTTCTCCAATACGCCACGACCTCGGTTGGTGATGGCTCCTCACTCCTCCTGTGAATCCAAAACAGGAATGCCACCAGGTGTTTGCACCCTCCTGAAAAATATAAATCAGATAGTACAAAACCTAAAACACTTATAATTCACACGTTGTGTGTGAACACAAACGTATGAACGTGTGAGTTAGGGCTAGTTCGTCCACAATGGCTTTAAATTTACATATGTGTAGTCTGTAGATGAGCTTAGAACCGAATCTCTATTACTTATTTTTCCTTTTTTGAATGGGGGGGGGAGTCAACTCTTAATAAATCATGATTTATTATTTTGCATGCGAAATCGTTTAAACCAGTATAGCAACACTTAGGCCGTTTTCACACTTGAGATTCCAGTATCCGATCCCCGAATAGATGATACTAAAAATACAACGCGGCAAACGCGCTCATTCACACTTGAGATTCCTGTATCGGATACTAAAAGTATGTGATTCCGGAATTTAAGTTTGAAGGAGAGCCTTGACTGTAGTGTATTTTTAGTATCCTTGATACGGGAATCGGATACCGGAATCTCAAGTGTGAAAACGGCCTTAGACACAAGCTCGGGGGAGCGGGTTCACAAGCTCTGTGCTATGCGTCTGTGGAGTCTATTGAACCAATTAAATTTATTCCCTCGAAGAATGAAGCATTTTGCTATGTTGCATAGACACTACACAACTAAAACATAGAGCTTGTGAACGGGCCTTGAAACCAGTATTGTCCACTCGGCCCTCAACTGCGTCAAAAACTTCAACTCTCATTCACCTTGAGAGGCGATGCAATCCAGGCATTTCCCGTCTTTTATCATGTCTTCCTTCTCGTCAATCCAAACTTCAACCGCGTACGGCTGCCGGTTTACGCGGTGTTCCGGCGTAACACGGCCAATGATCTCGACTACATCATTTACTCTTCTCAATTCCACGTACCCGACGCTCTGATCCCCATATGACTCCCGGGACGATCTAAAAGAAAAAACGCAGTATTTCATGAATAAAATATTTAAATCAAATAATATCATGTTGTGTATTATAAAAGGTGAACAGGATATAAGATTGAAAAAAAAAAAAAAATTGGTGAAAATAGAACATCCCCTGAGCACATACTTGGTGTGAAAACACCCTGTACATCCTCTGTGCTTGGTCCCCAAAACCCTTCGAGCTATGATTTTTTTGACCTTTTTTAATGCTTACATCACTTTTCTCAAATAAATGCAGATCACTCGCTAACAAGTTGATTTTTTGGCACTCTTTGAGTGGGAAAAAGTACACTTTTTCGGCCAGGAATAGTCATTTTCGATAAAAAATTAACTATTTTCTGTGGCTTCATTAGTTATGCTCTAGAGGTAAATTACACTACTGGTGCATTTCACCACCTCTGCTTAACGTACGGCTTAAAATTAAGTCTGATTAAGCCGAGGTGGTGAAATCCACCTCCAGATAAATATTAGGGTATCGACTTATGAGTCGCAAAAACTTCTTTAATGTGTCCATTTCAAAATTAATCACAAGTTTTTTAGTTTATCAACAAATGTTCGGCAGAAATGAACATTTCGTAGAAGAAAGAGAGATTTTTGTGTTCAAAATCATTTTTTTACCAGACTTGTTGAGCAATCCTCGCGATTTTCAACGCGATGCTAAAAGTCAATCAAAACCCATGTGAATCTCTTCCTGAATGGAACTAATTGTGTCCGCCAACCAAAATAAAAAAATGTTGCTCCAGCAGCTGGCTGATGGATCACACAACAACAAAGTCGTATTTACGTTTTTTAGCTAACTAATACTGATTATTAAGCGTAAATGGATAAATAAAACTAGGGAGTCAGCCTGAGTGTTAATTTTTGTCGAATCAGAAGCGAGTGGCTCACATTTAGCTAAGAACAGTGATCTAAGTCTTGAAAAACGTTGGGAAAATCATAATACCTTGAAGGGTTTCGATTTTCGAACCATGGTGTACAGGAGGGTGATTTCGATTGCAAATGAGGTATATTTTCTTCAAATTTTTTAAGTTACTTATTCTGTTTCACCCCGTATTTTTATATTACGATATAATGTTACAGTCAAAGTTGATTTCCTGTAGGGATTGTTGATATTCTCTAGGTTAAGGTCTATCCACACACATCAGTGCCATGAACGGGACGTGCCCCGTCCGGCACGTAAAATATTATTCTCAATGGAAATTGAAGGGTCACGTCCCTGACTCGTGCCGGATATGTGTGAACGAGCCTCTCAATTCCCATATGAGAATAATATTTCACTTGCCGGACGTGTCCCGGACGGGGCACGTCCCGTTCACAGCACTGATGTGTGTGGATCGACCTTTAAGTTGGCTCTTCATGCCTGTTTTTCTAAGTTAATTTTTTTAAAAAACCCTAGTCAAAGTCTAATGTAAATTGTTCCTATCAACTTTGACTGCGTGTCTTTAAAAGGAAAGTCTACTTTTACTGGGATTGTTGACAATCCCTAACTTTATAATAAATGTATATTATGTACATTACCGTGAAAGTTTAACTCCTCTCCCTTCAACGTTGGAATATTCAATGTTTTCATTAATGAATTTGCAAACGGCGAACATTGATAGGGCCGGTAAGTTGACAGTTGAAGCCGGCTCAAAGCCATCCCGGAGAGCGATTTTAGGCATATTTTTTACCGAACGCGCGATTACAAGAAAACAAAACAAAAAAAATCCACTTCTGTTTCTTTGCGTTTATTTTTTCAACGAATATAATAAAGGCATGAAGGGTGAACAAATAAGCCATTTAGAAGCATGACAAGGACAGAGACATAACAAGGCATATGACGTTGTGGAAAATGATCGTTTTGGCGGTATTTCAAATATGCCAACTTTTGTTAATTAAAAAAAAATATTTCTAAACGGTTTTAATTTTTTATTCATTTTTTTACATAAAAGGAATCATATACCGTAACGAAAAAAAATATTTTTGGAAAATGTGAAACTTCCTCATTCAAGACAGAACGAAATTTTTAAAAATATTTTTTGGTCCTGACACAAGGTTATGTCCGAGTCAAGAATTTATTCCCTGGAAATAGTGGAGAATAAGATCTGGGAGTTAAATCTCTTGGTAACCCGCACGTTAAGACAAACTCAAAGTGGAGAAACGCATTTTTTCTTTAACTCCGGGTTATCCTTAACTTTTGTTGATGAAACTCATTATTTGAGTTAAGACGGAGTTAAGAGAGGAGGTTTCTCTTGGTAACTCCAAGATTAAGCATAACTCGAAGTGGTGAAACACTTTTTTTTACGCTAACTCCGAGTTACCCGTAACTCAAACCTTAACTCTCGGAGGTGAAATCCGCCATAAGTGAATATAAATACTTATTTCTTCTTTAGTATTCGTTTATAATCTTTTAATACAATTGCCATAAGCGGAGAAAAAATCTCTTTACCACTGGAGGAAATGAGATCAGAAACAAGAAGCAATCGCTAAGGCCTGATTTTGAGGGATAAAACTACCGTTTCTTTGACTGTTAATGTTGTGTTGTTTACTTTTTTGGGACGAGACCTCGAGTTTTGGATAAGTAATCTGTCGTTTGGCGGTGGCAGCGGTCACGGGTCGTGGAGGAGTTTTGGTGGCGCTGCCATGCCTATAGTTCCGACTAGCGCCCTGTGTGCCACTGAAGCGTCTACATTCATCTCGTCCTCGCCTTCAAGAGCGTCCTGTAGGACTGACAGAAGGAAGGGAGCGACGGCCGGCTCTTGATACTCTTTGGTCGTTCGTGGAAGATGGTCGAGGTCGAGTTCCACGATGATTTTAGCTTTGAACCTTCCGAAATAAAGGAAAACGATGAAAAAACAAAACCGATTTGTCGTGGCAATCAGTAGTTAACAAATTTCGAATATCCCAAAATCTGTGAATCCGGGAATCCAAATCCTTTAGCACCTGATGCCCAAAATCTGAACTTATGGAACTTTAGAACCGGAATTTCCTAAGCTCCCAAGAAAGACCCACACCCACACACTCTGGTGTCAAAGTGACGCCTACGAAGGGTATCGTCCGAAGTTCCTATGATGCTTGATGAGAAAAACAACGATCCTCCCTAAAAAGTAAATTTCACGCGTTCGGGTCCCTATAAATAGCAAATTTGTGGGATGAGCTCTTTTCAAGTCCAAATTTTGTAGATTTCGCACTCACCGAACCCAATGCTACGAGTTTTGCTCACTCAAATAGGAAATGTCGAGGATTGACTCTATAAAAAGTCGAGTTCACGTGGTTGACTCGTTCAAAAATCTAGTTTCACGGGTTCTAAAGTACAACTCCCTTCTTTTCTCGGCTGCTTTTTCAATTTGAATAGACAAACTCCTCCTCTTTCACTCGAACTAACTCAGCCGTCGCAGTGTTTTTTGTTTAATTAAATGCATTTCGGGTCCATTTT
This sequence comes from Corythucha ciliata, assembly GCA_038030265.1. Classification (NCBI taxonomy): domain Eukaryota; kingdom Metazoa; phylum Arthropoda; class Insecta; order Hemiptera; family Tingidae; genus Corythucha; species Corythucha ciliata. The sequence goes on along the minus strand of CM075942.1, from coordinate 49,635,305 downwards.
TCCGGATCCCCTCATCAGCATTTATGCCAAACACAGCACACCACGGGGTTCACGGGGTTTTAGTTTCACGGGGTTCACTCAATCAAAAAAGCTATTTGAAAATTTGACGGGCTTGGGTCCTTAAAAACAGTAATTTCGTTGGGTTTCCCCACTCAAAAATCAGATTCCGTGAAGATGACCTATTAAAAAATTCTTATTTCATGGAGCTGAGTCAAGAGCAATTTCACGGGTTTGGGTTCTTCAATACTGCAATATCACGGATCGAGTCTGGATTTACAGAAGACTGCGTCGTAGTTTCGGCTAATTGCAGAACCAATTTTTTCACTGGCTCCTTTAAAAAAGTCATTCCATCGATTTGGCTTCATCAAAGTCAAATTTCGCGGCACAAGTTCGTAAAATTGTGGACATACGCGGTCAGAAACTAATTCCGGGGGATTGAGCTATTTAAAACTTCATATTTCAATCGAAATGTCCAGGGGGTTGGTTCATTTTTAATAGCAATGTCGTACGTCGGCCACTTTCAAGAAAAACAATTTGCGCAGAGTTATGGCCCACTCAAAAACAATTTTGCGGGATTGGCTTGCATCCCCCCCCCCAAAAAATTTAGCGGGTTCGGCCGACTTGAAAACCCAATTTGGCGGGTCCAGCTTATTCAAAAATGAAAATTTTTTATCGCAAAGGACGTCACTGCCCGCTCTGAAGTCATGGAAATCGCCGATTTTTACCCTGTTCAAGCTCATCAATGGGAAATAGCACCCCCTCCCCTACAGTGCGTTTTGGACGGAACCGGCTGCATTCCTTAAGGTAACATTTTACGAGGTACTCATGATTCACACCCGGCACAAATCGAAGGACTCGAGAAAAAAGATGCTCAAAATAGTGAAAATCGCTCTCTTGAGTCCTGGACGATTTTTGCCAAAGTTTAAAATTGGATGCAACTGCATACCTTTGGTTTTCAATTTTCCCAGGGAACGGCCAATAAAACCGAGAAACTTTCAATATTTCCCGGAAACTAACCATTTTCCCGATAAACCGCAAATTTTCTCCATGAACTACTAACTTCCCCGAAAAATGTCAATTTTCACCAAAAACGATCAATGTTAGAGAAACATTCAGTTTCCCCTAGTAACGACTAGTTTTCAATAGAAACCAACAATTTTCTCCACAAACCACCAAAAGCTAAAAAGTTCCTTATAAACCACCAATTTTCTCACGAAACTGCAAATTTCCCAAAAAACTATCAAATCGACTAGAAACTGTCAATTTTACCGTTCAGATAAAAAGTCAATTTTCCTCAGAAACTGTAAATATCTCTACAAACAAATTTTCCTTCAAACTGACAATATTCCCCGGAGTGTAACTATTTCTCCTAAAACTAAAAATAAATGGCAAACGTTTTTTGTGATAGGATTGTAAAAACTTGTTTTATTGATAAATAATAAGCCAGAATGCTCTATGGACCACCATTTCCTATATGAACTGATAATACCACAATAAACAGCCAATTTTTCCTAAAAACTGTCAATTTTCCCTGGAAATTGTCAATTTTTTCTGGAAACTGCCAATTTGCTTTATGAACTGCCAATCTAGAAACAGTCAAATTTTGCAATAAACTAATAATTTTGCCAGTAAACCAAAATTTTTTCTCTACAAACTGTCAATATCCTTGGAAACTATTTTGGACCGCGTTCCAAAAGGTTTTTAAGTCTACTGATTTCCTCCTGGTACTGCATAAGTAAGGCATCCTTGGGATCTTCGTTGATTCTTGGTTTGTTTTTGATATTTTTGGCTCGATTCGCATACCGCAGCGTCGTCAGACTCTCCTCGTAGTTATAACTGGCCGGACCAACGTTCGCCACCATGAGAGTTTTAGAATTGCCACCGAGTGAGTCTTGAAGGAGGCGCGTCAACTTTGAGTCACGGTAGGGAATGTGTTGACCTTTGCCGTCGACTAGGGCAGATATGACGTTGCCGAGGGCGGACAGCGAGAGATTGATTTTACTGGCCTCCTTGAGGCGAGTTCCGGAGGAGCCAGTCTTGTTTTGACGCTCACTGCCGGCAAGGTTGACGAGGTTCAATTTGCTGACTCGGACTTGATTTTTAATTTCGGAACTAGTGTAGATCAGTTCAATTGTGACCATGAATATGGCGAGGGAGCGAGAACTGTGTTCGTTCATATTCGTCGCTCCGATGGTTCGATTCTGGTTTCCCAGGGACTTGATTTTTTCAATTTCATTGACGCTTTTACACACGAACGACTGTAGATCTTTGACGTAGACGCCTGAGTCGATGTTTTCACGTAGTTCATACCGTCTTTTAGGGTTTGAGTCGAGTAAATCTCGAATTTCTTCCTGGTAAATTTCAAGGTAGGACACTCTAACTAAAACAATTTCTTTTTGGTGTGCCAATCACGCTAAATTGATTTTGAATGGGACAACCCAGGAACACTTTCGTTTTTAAAAGGAAGCAAACCTATGAAATTGACCTTTAAAATGGCCCAGTAGACTGGGTCTTTTGATTGTAAGGGTTTGAAGTCTATGAAGTTGGCTTTTTTTTAGGCAGCCAGCTCCACGAAAATCGTTTTTCTCAAGTACTAGACCTCCGAAATTTGATTTAGGAGAGAGATAAGCCGGTAGAATTGCAATTTTTCAACAAGCCGAAGGCAGCATTGTGCATTCAAAAAAGTTTCTTTTTTTCTCTCCTTTCTCTTTTGAGTTTACTCCGACAGCCTCTTTTTCTAGCCATAAGATTTGTTTCCGCGGAAACCTGTCAAAATAAATTGGGCGTTTTGGACTGACAAACCTGCAAAATTCGAAAAGCCAAACGGCGAAATTTGGTTCATGAAAGTGCCAACCCCGTAAAATGATATTGAAGGAAGCGAAATCCTTCAAATCTTTGGGTTTGATGACACCGAAATCCTTCAAATTCCAGTTTGAATGGTCCAAATCCGTGAAACTCGGCCTCATGGCGATCCGTAAACTTGAATTATCGAAATTTGGGGTTTTGATACCGTCAAGCCCGCAAAATTCATTGCAGATTGAATGAGCGGAACGTACGAATTTCGTTTTATAAATAACAAAAAAAGAGAAATTCGTTTCTCTAAAGAGCCATCCGGAGGATTAATTCCCATTCGCCCAGAATCTTCCCAATTGTGGTTTGAACGCGTCAAGCCCGAAAGTTGTTGGTGTAAGACGAACCAAACTCAAAAATTTGACTTTTTAGAAGAGCAAATTTGATTTTAATTATAATAACAATAATGAAATTGATTTTAGAAGTGCCAAACTTAATTATTGTTTTTGGATGAGTCGAACTCAGAATATTTCATTATTGTTATTATTATTTATTTATTTTTTTTTCACTGCATCGTCACCTGTGGTCATTAGCCTTTTATGAGGTATGTATTTATTATAATTTATTATAGTTTATTCCATACTGATGTAGTTAATTTCTCTGTTCCAGCGTCTCCTGTATCTCGTGCTTGAATACTTCTTTCATCAATTGATCATGACTAGATTGTTTCGTCAGTATTTCTTATCCTTTCGAGTTGCTTTCATCGTCAATCACATTTGGATGTCTCAGACATGCTCAGTTATCACAGTGAATATTTCACATCACAGATTTGAGGGGAAAAAACGCAATTTCTAAATTAAATTGTAAAGTTTGATTCACTAGAGAGGAAAGACTAGGTAGGTGTGCCAAATCATGTGAAAGAGGTTGGTCTTCTTCAAAAAGTCTATTATATTGGATAGGAAATCATTTGACGCAAGGAGCGTTGTTAGGTTCGCGTCATGGGGGAAAGCACTTGATCTCCTTACGTCAATATAGCATGGACATTCAATGAGTACGTGCTCAATGGTGCCCACGGTGCCGCAGAACTCACACGTCAGTCTATTTTGACGGGTGAAGTAGTGGCTCGTTTTGCATCTTGCGTGGCTCGTTCGAAGGCGTAGTACAACTACGGCGTCTTTTTGGGACAGTTGCACTGGTGTCGAGTATTTCTTTGGATCAGAAATCAAGGTTCGAAGTTGTGAGCTGCTCCCTCTCTACAGCTCAACCCAGTCATCCCAAATCACTCGCCTTATACTCGCGCTTTTTCATCGTCCGCTCTAGTAGGGATCAAGATGTTGCAAGGACATGAATGTGCGGCTGCCTTTGCCAGCAGGTCGACACATGTATTCCCAGGTATACCGACATGGCTGGGCACCCATAGGAACACAACTGTTTTACCTGTGAGGTTAAGCTGACACAGTTTCTGGTGATTGCAGGTTACAGCGGGGTCTTCATTGAATATGTCTCCAATAGCAGCTAGCGTACTGTACGAGTCCACTAGCACAAGGTAAGACGAGGAACCGTGGGTCATGCAGCATAATCCAAAGCTAAGGATATCCCATGCAGCTCAGCAGAGTAAATTGAAAAATGTGGTGGAAGAGGGCAAATAAATGTTCCCCCCGATCGGACGTAATATGCACGTCCCACCCCCGAAGCCACTTTCGAGCCATCTGTGTAGATGTGTGTAAACCCTGAATATTTCAGTAAAAGTTTATTGAATTGGGCAAGGCACACTTGCGTTGGCACTTGTGTCTTCGAATACTTGAGAAGAAAGGCATCAATGTAAAACCTTGGATATAACCAAGGGTGTATTCCATAAGGTTTGATAGGTATTATAGGATTAAGAGCAGTATCAAATCCTAATAGTGCTTCTTCCAGTCTTACTGAAAAGGGCCGAGAACGACTAGGGAGGTTGCGGTATCCGGCAATGCTGGCCGCACTGAATATTGTCGAGTGAAACATATATGAGGTTTGTTCGTTTGTTATTCAGTGTAGTGGTGCAGGCGTAGTTCGAGCAGTCCGGGATTGACGTCATTTATGGAAATCAAACGAACGCTTTTCGTGCAAATGGTTAACCTTACGGCAACAAAAACGTCACCTTTATGGTTTATTTCCACTTCCCAGAAGGAAATGATTGACGAAAGGTAATTAATGAGCAGGTTATAACATTTCGAGTAGCAAGCTCCTCCTAATTTTCCAGTGTAGATAGTGCTGCACTGAACATTCCGAAATTTGACAAACGAACGCTTTCAGTGTAGTTCGGGATTACAAAAGAACACTTTTCGGACTGTTCGTGCAGTCCAGAGCAGCTCCGGACGACAAACGAACAAACCTATGGTCTCGTTTTGACTGTACTCTAATTAGAAGCGTGCGTCTCTTATCTTTCGGAAGGCATTCGTGTTATCAGTTCAGTGTTTTCTCTGTGAGAAGTGGAATAAATTTTAAGTTTTTCTTGCTTTTTCTACGAACAAGGTAATTTTGAAAGCTGAGGCATATCATGGGAGAATTTCGAGTCCCCGGCTGAACTTGGGTCGAACCCTCCGACGAGGGCTCACAACTCTCCGAGCCTCTCCTTCACTTCAACTATCATCTAGAAGTTAAAAAGGTGTTAATTTAATTCTACAACTAGCATAGAATAAACCATAAAAGTATACGATTTCAAAGTTACCTTGTTCCTAGAAAAAGCGAGAAAAACTTAAAATTGATTCCACTTCTCAGTTCTCACAGAGAAAACGCTGAACTGATAACACGAATGCCTTCCGAAAGATAAGACGCACGCTTCTAATTGCATAGTTTAAGATAATTTCTTTGAAACGATATTTCGGAGGTAGGCAGTTTGACAGGACATAGAGATTATCACAAGGGGTGGTTCGGTAAGCTCCAAGTGCAATGCGGAGGCCTGTTTGATAAGTCCGTTCTAGTGGCAGTAGCCAGCTTTTCCGAGCTGAGCCATACCTGTATACCATATTCCATTTTTGACCTAACTAGGGAATTGAGGATTTTAAGGAGAGTAGCAGAGTCTGAGCCCCATTTATGGCTGGCCAACATTCTTAAGAGATTCAGGGATTTGGAGCATTTAACATTTACCTGACGGATACACTCCTTCCAACGTAGCTGCTTGTCCAAAACGAGAGTCGCTACCGCGAGAGTAGTGGACGCGGAAAGGCCGGCGACACACTGAAGCGATTTTAAGCAGAGCGACGCGACAGAAAATCGCGTTTAAAAAAAGCGGATGTCGCGGATAAAAGGGGATGACACACTAGAGCGGAGCGACAAGAGTTCCGTCTCTGCTCAGTCGGACCTGAAGGAGGAGGATGATGTTCAGTATTATGCTCAATTAACTGTTATCCGTGTCCACTATCATCAGTATATCACAAGTCTATGACAATTTCTAAATACTAATGGGCACCCTCAACAGTCTCGGCTTGAATACGGAATTTGAATTGACGCTACTTACACTCCTGCCGAATGACCCAGCTCAAAAATATTACAGTATACATGTACGAAAGAAAAGTGCATATTATACCTACTTAATAAAACTGATGATCTTGCAATTATTTCCCTTGAAACCCTTTATTTCATTCTTCTAGCGCTGCGGAGAGAGTCAGTCTTCTTTACTAGTGTAAAGAAGGGTAGCAAGAGGTGAGGAGTCGAAGGGGCGACAGAAAAGTTGTCGCGGCTCTTGAAACGCTACCGCTCTAGTGTGGCACCTCATCACGTTTTAGTAGGTTTGTTCGTTTGTCGTCCGGAGCTGCTCTGGACTGCACGAACAGTCCGAAAAGCGTTCTTTTGTAATCCCGAACTACACTGAAAGCGTTCGTTTGTCAAATCTCGGACTGTTCAGTGCAGCACTATCTACACTGAAAAATTAGGAGGAGCTTGGTGCTCGAAATGTTATAACCTGCTCAATAATTACCTTTCGTCAATCATTTCCTTCTGAGAAGCGGAAATAAATCATAAAGGTAACGTTTTTGTTACCGTAAGGTTAGCCATTTGCACGAAAAGCGTTCGTTTGCTTTATAGAAATGACGTAAATCCCGGACTGCTCGAACCACACCTGCACCACTACACTGAACAACAAACGAACAAACCTAATGTGTTGCCGGGTGAACGCGATTCAACGCGACAAAAAATCGCGTCGCTTTGCGATTTGTCGCTTCAGTGTGTCGCCGGCCAAAGTGGTGAAAGTGGGAGGAATGAAAGGCGGGGACCCACGAAGAGGGGACGAGTGGGTGGACAGGTGGTGGAGGAGATTGGAAAAACAGAAACTAGAGGAGTGACGAGCGAGAGAGGTTGAGGAAAAACTATATTTTATGTCATACAAGGAAACCGTAAGTACTTTTTAGATATACCATAAATACGCAGGTGAAATTCGAACGGATGGTTAAAACAGTCTCTCCCTTCTGGATATAATAAAATAATCATATCCTGGGCATAATACATTCAGACACAGAATTAAACTAAAGCCATTAGAGCTGTGATGAATGGCATTGTCAACGTGGCCGGGGTGACTTGCACTGTCAACGTGCTCAGAATCTTTATACCATTAATATGATTGTTGTCGCCACTGTCAACGTGGCCGGGGTGACTTGCACTGCCAACGTGCTCATAATTTTATACCATAGATATGACTGTTGTCGCCACTGTCAACGTGGCTGAGGTGAGCTGCACTGTCAACGTGCCAAGGGTTTGATACATTCAATTAGACAAGCATTTACACTTCATACATACTCTAAACTGTGAAGTAAGGGACGATTGTAAGGGGAGGTTGGAGATCGTCAAAACAAAAACCCTTATATACTTTGAGGCAGAGACTGAGAACTGTAAAATTCATGACTGCATCGTACGATTTCGTTGATTAGTATTCTTGCGCACCTAAAAATTATGTTGTTGTGGCATCAGATTATAAATTCGCAATGCCTAGGTGGCATCTTTGCGACAACGAGTCCCAGAAATTTATGGTAATCTTTATACTGAATACTGGCACCTTGCAGCGTCAAGGATGGGGGATCGTGCTGTGATCTCAGTCGGCAGAAGTGGACTGCGCACGTTTTGTCACTCGAAAAAAGCAGGCCGATTCGCTCAGCATTTTCCACAAGCCCGTCCACGGCATCCTGTAAATTTGTGTCTTGTGTTCTCGCAGGGTGGGTTGCATAAAGCATCAAGTCATCGGCGTAAATTGACGCCCTTGTACTTGGAGGGAGGCAATTTTTAATCCCATTGGTGCCTATTAGAAAGAGGGTGACACTCAGAACCGATCCCTGAGGGATGCCGTTAGCTTGTTCTTGGGGCAATGAATGTGCCGTTCCGATTCTTACTGAGAATAGTGTGTCGGTTAAGAAATTACCCAGGATAAGGGCCATGTTTCCCTTTATATCCCACTGAAACAATTGCTCCATTATGGCTACCCGACTTATCTTATCAAAGGCACTCTTCACATCGAAGAAGATCGCGGTCACATGCTCTCTATTCAAAAAAGCGTTTTGTATTATGTTTTCCACCATTAGGATTTGATCCACGGTGGATAATAGCCTCGACGGAAAGCAGTCTGACAAGGGTTAATAAGTTGTCGGTGTTCTAAAATTGTCATTAACCTGTAATTTATCATTTTTTCAAAAAGTTTACCGAGGCAACATGTCAGGGATATTGGGCGGTAGCTGTTAGCTTCGAGAGGATTTTTTCCAGGCTTAAGACAGGGACAATGTGCGCGAGTTTCCATGCCTTTGGGTAATAACTTTTTTTCCATAGAGAGTTGTACAGATCTAGTAACTGAGTTATGCCACTTTTAGGCGTGCGTTTTATTAGCTCATTGGGCACATCATCAGGCCCAGCAGCTTTATTGTTGGGAAGTAGTTTAATGAAGTGGTCCAATTCATCAAACGTGAAAGGGGCATTATACTCCTCTGTTTCGGGTTGCGCTGGTGCAGTAATGGACGATACTTGTACCTGGACCAGTGGAAGTGGTAGGACAGCGGGGGCGCAGGATGTAACGCACTCAAGGTTTTCCGCCAGACAGCTGCATACATCGTGTAACGTGCGCTACGCAAGGGTGACGAAGGTTGCCGGTCCCGAGGTTGCCTACGACATTACGGTGTGGGACAGGGGGCTGAGCTAAGAGTCCAAAGCTCAATTGAACGGCACGGCAAGTGTCGCAATAGACAACCTAGTTTCAATTCCCCTCTTACCCAATCCTGAGTTTTCCAGGTGGACGGAGTGCCGAAATAAAGGAGTCGTTCGCCAGCCACCGGCTGGTGGTAGGCTAGCTTAGTTAGTAGGACATATAATTATATTAGTATAAGTTAGTTAAATAACCCTATATTTAGTTAATGGTTAATTTTGTAAATAAAATTAGGTCTAAGAAAAGGACATATATGTATACCAGAGACACTATTATATGTAAATACTATTAGCTTATTTAATGTATAGGTACCCATTTTATTTTATGTATTTATATACACACTAATGTATTTATTTACACAATGGAGTCCCGGGCGGCCGACCTTTCTCGGCTACTTCTACCGCACTGGAAGACATCCATCTAAATTTAACCTCTAACCCCCCCCCCCCATTCCAAGCACCACTACCCGATCCTCCCCTGCCTACACTTGCCGGGGACCCGATGAAGAGCCAGCTCAGCCCATCTCGCCGACCCTAAACCGAGACCAAGGAGGACCGGCCCGAACAGCCGCCAGCAAATGAGCCCCCCCCCCCACAAACCGTCACCCCGTCCAACACGACGGAGGCCAGTCAGCCAGCGAGGACGCTGGCTCCGGACGATAGGGGGTGGATGTAACGTGCGCTACGCAAGGGTGACGAAGGTTGCCGGTCCCGAGGTTGCCTACGACATTACGGTGTGGGACAGGGGGCTGAGCTAAGAGTCCAAAGCTCAATTGAACGGCACGGCAAGTGTCGCAATAGACAACCTAGTTTCAATTCCCCTCTTACCCAATCCTGAGTTTTCCAGGTGGACGGAGTGCCGAAATAAAGGAGTCGTTCGCCAGCCACCGGCTGGTGGAAGTGTAACTGTTTAATTGTGCCCTGAGAACCGTCGTGTCCCCCCCCCCCCCAGTCGTCTCTTAGTTAAAATTATAAGTGGGTTGGGGTTGTTTGGTTAAGTTAATAAAGTTTAGAGTGTGACTCGTGATTTCATTATTTTGCCCTGTCTCCCCTGTAACGGTCCCAAAAAAGCCCCAAAAATCCCCCCCGTTACAATCGGAAGGGTTTCGCACTACATCTCCGGTTGATGTGATTACCGAAACTGGGTGGGCAGGGGCCACATTTCCTTTCAGCGACCTAACTCTCCGCCAGATTTCTTTGCTGGAAGTCGAAGAATTAATTTCTGAAACATAGGCCGACCACGATTCTCTCTTTGCTTCCTGTTTTAGCCTCCGCTCATGTGCTCTGAGGCGCTTGAAGCTGATCAGATTTTCCTGGGTAGGACATCTTTTATATTTATTGAACGCAGACTTCATGCTCGCCAAATCTCCTCGTTCCACCAAGGGACCGTGGGCTGCGATCTAGTTTTCTCTTTACGTGGAATAGACCGGGTTGCAGCTATCAATTACTGCTTCTGTAATTTTTTGACATCCACATTCGGGTTGCCACTTATCGGTGGGAGAATTAGCACTGGGCGCCTGCGCTGGCCCATCACTCCCACCCTGTAGCCAGACCAACCCACCAAATCCCTCCGCGAGACGAACCGGGGAATCGAGCCTCCTACGACTTTTTTAGTATTATTTACTACGACAGTTGTTGTCGAGTTGCCCAAAGGATGCAACTATAGTGATGGATGGGGGGGGGGACCACACTACACTTTGTTTTTTTCCTCGTTACGCTATCTTCTTTTCAACTTTAATATCCGGCGACTGATTCATTCCTACGGGGGTTTCCGACGGATTCTCCTCGTCTTCTTACAGGAAGGCGCCGCAAACTTTCATCATGCTTGGAAGTAGGTTTGTTTCCTTAGTTATTCGACTTCATTCCTTCATTATTGTTGATAATTTTTAATAAAACCTTTCCTACTCCATGCAAATATCCGGTTTTGACGCGAAAAATATATAAATATGACAACATGATGTTTCCCTTTCTACACTATCCCACACCAAAGAGAAAATCAACTCCCTACGTTTTAAAAATGAGGCTATAAAGCCTATCATTTATGAGGTTCACAACAAAACTGTGCCCCTGCCTCCAAGCACCACCAGCAGTCCCACTGCTACCGGCACCCGCTAAACTGTGCGTCAGAGTGAGGTTAGAAAGACGTTGCAAGCTATTCAAACCCTGACACCTGAAAGGTGAGTTCTCTTTTGAGTTTAGTTCTTTTTTTGTTAGAGATCAAGGCATAGTTTGTCCCCACGGTGTTAAAGAGTGTCCTGCCGCGTGCGTTAGCAAAGTTACTTACTTTTTTACTATATTAAAATTATATTATATTAAAATAAAGACTTTCAATTATTTACCTTGTTTGTTTCGCTAACCCATGCGTTAAGAGTTACAGAACAGGGGGGCTGGGCGCCCAAAAAATATACTTTCTCCTGGGAAGGATTTTTAAAATTTAAGTTTCTTTACTGAAGCCCTCCACCCTCGTCTTTATCCAATTCCCCCTGCCCCATTTCTGTAACAATTCGATTTTCCTAAAGGATTTTCATGTTGAGCGCTTCTCTCGCTGTCGCATGGAATATGTGAATTTTTACATGCATAAAGCCTCCGCATGAAAATGGTAATCCATAAAAATTTGTTGACCATGAAATGTAGTGTTGAGGGAGAGGGGGCTACTTATTAGCAGGATATCTGCGAGCTCTGTGTTTATTGTTTTCTGTTTTTTTCATGCAGTGACTCCAGCGATAATGACGACAAGACCCTTTATGACACGGATCGCCGATAGGCCAGTTACTTCAGGCCACAAAGTGTCGATCATCGGCTGTGGCAACGTGGGTATGGCTATCGCCGTTAGTCTTTTGTCCGAGGTACTTAAAATTGTATATACCTAGGTCGAAATAGGGGTGTTAGAGAAGGTTTTTATTAATATCACAGCGTGAGCATTGTGCTGTTACCTGCGAGCGAGTGTTATTCTCCCTCATCCCCTGAACAAACACATTCACAACGTTTCCAGGGACCATTTTCTTCCTCGAACCGAACTTTTTTTCCCCCCAAAAAACAATCGAAAATGTCATGTCATAAACTGACAATTTGTCAGTAACAGCCGTTTACCATCAAAAATTCGACGATTCCTTTCGAAAATAAGTCTGCAGGGTTGGCCAATTTAAAACCAATTTAGCGAGTTAGGGCCACTCAAAAACATAATTGGGCGCATCCAGCACCATCAAAAATCCCCCCCCCCCCGTAACAAAAAAGTTCGAATTAGCCAATTTGGCCCAATTTTGGCCGCTCATGAGCGTTTTTCTTCATTTTACAGCGACTTATCGCTTTTCCTCCATTTCCGAAGTGATTTAGCGGAAGTTTCTCACTTTTCAGCCACGAATTCCAAGAACACCACATATTAGCGTTTTTCCTCAATTTTAGCCATAAAATAGCCTTCACATGTAAATCACTAATGAGCGCATTTTCTTAATTTTATAATGTTCGCTTCTTCTGACTTTTAGCCGCGAGTTAGTGCTTTCACTCGATTCCAGCTGCGAATTGCGGCCTCTTTTTCACCATGTTAGCCGCAAAGTAGCGCTATTTCTTCAATTTTACACCCACTAATTACTTCTTCTGAATCGTATGCCCTAATATGGGCCTTTAAATAAACCACGAGAGATTTTTCTTGTTTCTAACCATGGACGAGCGTTTTTTCCACTAAATTTAAATGCAAACGAGGGTTTTTTCTCACGATTTCAGCCGCGAATTAGCGTTTTTCCTCCATTTTCGTGAATTAGCGGTTTGTCTCACTTGTCAGCCGTGAATTAGCGTTTTTTCTCCATTGTGACTGCAAGCTTGCCCCAGAACACACATTAGTATTTTTCTAAATTGTCGACGTGGACACCACAGACCACGAAAGAGCGCACTGACTGCATTTTAACGCTTTTATCTGATTGTTTATTCCCTGATAAGCGTTTTTTCTCAGATTGAGCCAGGTTGAGTATTTCTGACCATTTTTGCCTTGAAGCAGCGGTTTATTTCATCACTTCTTGCCGCGAATTAATTTTTTTTTTCCTCCAATTCAACCACGGACTTATATTTGCCCATGGACTGTTCATTAGCGTTGTTTCTCAATTTTAAATGTGACAGTTCCTCCAAAAAACATGGATTTAGGCGAGTTTTCTCAATTTTAAGCCCTGTTCACACGATGCAATGTTTGTTGAAAGCTGGTTTTTTAAAAACATGTGTTCCTTGGTAGTGACCGAATGTTTTTAAAAATCCAGCATGCAATTTAGCTTCAAACATTGCATCGTGTAAACAGGGCTTAAGGCCGTATTCAGAAACCCACCTTTACAAAACCTTAACTAAGGGAGTTGAAAAATGTGATGGTTCATACAAATATGCTATCTGTTTTGAAGCGCTTAAAGGAGATGTAAAGGTTAAGGTTGGTTTCTGAATACGGCCCTGAGTGACGTAATAGGGCGCGCCTCGATGGTGTAATGGATACAATGCTCGCTTCACAACCCAGCGGGCCTGGGTTCGAATCCAGCCATTGCCCATTACACTATAAGGCTGCGGCGAGCTGTGACACGGCACACTCGGCTTTGTGTGGGCGTTCCCGGCGGTGTGCGTTCAACAAACCGCGCACCGACCGAAACGTCCGCGTAGTACGGGTGTGAAGTGCACAGTTAGATCTGGGTATGGCGTAGGAGCCCAAGTGAGGCTTAGGCGCCTGCCGGGTTCAAAGCCCGGCGCCCCCGACAAAAAAAAAAAAAAAAAAAAAAAAAAAGTGACGTAAAATTTATGATATTTTTACTTCGTTATCTATATAAAAAAAAAATGATAATTTATCTAGGCCGCGAACGAGCGTGCTCTAATTACTAGCCACCCATATTGTAAGGAACTGTACAGAATAAACTGGGGATTATCATTTATCAACTATTTTATTCGCAATACTGCCTCCTGATGCCACAAATTGTTGTTTTTCCCCAAATTTGAGCGGGAAATGATCCCTTTTTCTCAGTTTTAGCTGTGAATTATAGTTTTTTCTCATTTGCAACTGTGAATTAGCGATTTACTTCACTTTCAGTCACGAATTATAGAGTTTTTCATAAATATTACACGTACACACCTCGAAAACAGCACTTTTGAACACACCTCTCAATATTAGCCGCCTATAGTAACTATGCATATTAGTGATTTTTCTCAAAGAGGATGCGTTGAACCCTCTGGGCGTAGATTATCCTTCAAAATAATATGCTAAATTAATACAAATACAATTTATAAAATGATGAAAAAATAAATATACGGGCACTCTCAGAACATTGCCAATGAGTTAGCCATCGTGGATGTGGCCGAGGATAAACTCAAGGGTGAGATCCTCGATCTTCAACAGGGCAGCGCATTCACTCCGGGAGTGAAAATAAGCGGTGGAACCGGTTCGTAATTATTTCAACAATTCTAGTAAAACTTTTAACTAATATTTTTAAAAATATTGCAAACGAGAAGATTACTGTGAAACTGCCAATTCCAAGGTGTGCATCATCACGGCCGGAGCTCGCACAAAACCGGGACAGTCTCGACTCGACTTGGTGCAACAGAACTTGTCAATACTTAAAGTCATCGTCCCTAATTTGCTGAAATACAGCCCCGACACCATTTTACTGGTTGTCTCAAATCCCGGTTTGTTAACTCCCCCCCCCCACCATACGGAGCACGTCTTGCATCTTTCGTCAAATTTCTAGTTGATATTTTGACGTACGCCGCCTGGAAAATCAGCGGTCGGCCCATTAACACGATTATTGGAACTGGAACGAGTTTGGACACGGGCCGTCTTAAGTATTTAATCGCTCGCGATTTTGGCGTCAATATATCAGCGGTCAACGCTTGGATTATTGGCGAGCACGGCGATTCAAGTGGTACCAATATTGAGCACTTACAAAAATCACTCTCAGTCGCTCTTTTGTACGCGAGTCGTTTGTTTTAGTACCTGTCTGGTCACATCTTCAAGTTGCTGGAGTTAACTTGAAGGACATTAACCATTCATCCCAGATAAATAACACCAAACGGTTGGATGAACTTCATAAAAGCATCGTCAACAGGTGAGAACTGTCAAGTCATCGAGTGTTCCATCGATTTTAAAATGAGAACCTTTCGTGATTTAGCGCGCCAGAGATCGTCAAACTCAAAGGCTACACTTCGTGGGCCATCGGTCTCAACACTGCCAGTATTTGTAGTTCGATTCTTCAAAATTCAAACAACGTTCGCGCGGTCACCACGCTAGTCAAAGTACGTAACCACCAGCCCTGACGTGTTTACATCCTAGTCCATCACCCCCCCAACACCATCCTTGTACTTTTTCAGGGGTACCACGGCGTAGAAGAGGAAATCTTCCTCTCCCTACCGTGCGTCCTCGGTCTGAACGGCATCACAGAAGTAATTCCGTTGGTGTTGATAGAGAAAGAGCAGGAAATGTTTAGAAAGGCGGCTAAAACACTACATGAAATCACCAGCAAACTCCAAATATAAGATTGTTTTTTATGAACGTACGCAGAAAAAGATGTATTCTTTAAGTTCGGTTAGACTTTAAAAACTGTTCAACAAAGTAACAAAAACAAACTGATCTCAACTAAAAAAAAAGTTAGCGGAATTCACACTTATCTAATAATTAGTTAATGACGTAATGATGACTAGAGACAGAATGATGTAGTCATAATATATTAATTGAATGTAAATACTTCTTCTTCTTTAGTATTTGTTTTGACGAGGTTCGCTACCGTTTCATGCTAGGACTTTTTACTACAACTCGGCCTTGTAGGTGTAGGTAGAACTCGGGCTTGTGGATAGTGGTCGGACTTGTAGGTGCTGGACTTGAATATAAGTTGGAAGTTGGACGTGTAAAAAGGTGCTGGACTTATACAGATGGCGGACTTTTATAGCTGCCTGGGTTTATATAGGGGTTGGAAGTATATTGGCATTCAAATTTGCTGCCCTTAGAATATTAGCATTCAAATTTGCTGCCTTTAAATTATTGACGTTAAAATTTGGTGCCTCCAGAATATTGTTATTTAAATTTGCTACCGTTAGAATATTGACGTCCAAATTTGCTGCCTTTAGAATATTAGCGTTCAAATTTGCTGCCCTTAAAATATTGACGATCATATTTGCTGCCCCCAGAATATCGATATTTCAATTTGCTGCCTCCAGAATATTGGCGTTCCAATTTGCTTCCCTTGGAATATTGACGTTCAAACTTGCTGTCCCCAGAATACCGACATTCAAATTTGCTGCCCTTCGAATATTGATGTTCAAATTTGCTGCCTCCAGAATATTGACATTTAATTTGATCCCTCGGAATATAGACGTTCAAATTTTCTTCTTCCGGAATATTGGCAATCAAATATGCTGGCATTTGTTATGCAGACCCCAGAATATTGACGTTCATTTTGATGCTCCCTGATACGTTCATTGGTCCCCCTTTATCTGATTTTTGGATGCATATCTAATTTGACACCTCTAGGATATCAATCAGAATATTTATATCATCGCAGATCTCCAATATAACTTTCTTGTCCAATGTTCTGGTGCTGCTCACGGAATATGTATATTACCGCCGATCGCATATACATCTTTCTTGTCTAATGTTTTGATTGCTGCCCCCAGAAAATTTATACCATAGCGGATCTCTAATACATTTTTCTTGTCCAGCTACCGAACATATGAAATGCTACGGCAATGAGTAACATACGACTATTCCAGTTTTAAGGGCCCAAGCAGCATGATAATATTTTCTGAACATTCAGACAATATTTAGAATCTCAAAAAAATATTTTAAGAATATTAATTTTTCATTCATCGTTAATATTCGTATCATAATATTGTTTAATATGAAAATAATATTTTTGAACGAATATTGTCAAACGAACCTGATTAAAATATTTTTGAAATACTCTTTTTTGGTGTAGGTGGAAATATTTTCTGGTATAATATCGTAGAATATTATATAAATATACTTTTATGAGTTTTACCTAAATATTTTTCAAGATTATTTAATGCATATTTTTGCTAATTCCACCAAAAATGAACCATTCATTGGGGAGCTTGAACTTTTCGGAACGATAACATACAACCCCTGCGTTTGCAGATTATGGCTGATTATAGTTATTTATGCACAGTTATAGTTAGTTATTTAGTTATAGTTATTTTCCACGAGCACAATGCTTCTTTCCTTACGGACCCCGTCTTTCTGGACAAGGTAGTAAAAAACCTAATTTGTGAAAAATATTATTTGTATTGGTACCAAGCAAATCATTTTTGTTTAATGAGCGCTGTGAATTCTCGATTAAGAAGGGACTTTATCAGAGAAGTATGAATCGTTCATTTATGAACAACAAGAATTACGTATCATATTTGACCACCCGGAACAAAAAAATACGCGGTAAGAAAGCTTGCAGAGGTTGAGAGAACAATTGAGGTGAACCGCTACCATTTTTATTACTTATTCACCCCACCCCTCCACAATAATATTATTCCAAAAATAACCTTCAAATTTTGGCCCCTTATGAATTAATTCTAAATAAGCAACTAATAAATAGTTTTAAGTTTTTAGCCTACGCATAGGCGCTGGGCAAATCGCTCTTAACATAATGGAGGAGTACCGCCCTTCCCCATCTTCTCCATTCTTCAAGCTGGCTTTTTCGCATTTCCCTTTCGTGAAGGGGTGTCAAAAGTTCTTCAGGTCTTGTGGTTTTTCGTTTCCAGTAATTTTAGTCGACAACACCACTGAGTCCCTCATCCCAAGTTAGCGGACATGGGTAAGTACAATTTAATTACAACTTGATTAAGCTAAGGTAGAAAAATTCATTTAAAAGTATACTGGTTACACGACACCTCATTTTATTCGAAAGTAGTTTATTTGTTAACAGCATATTGAGAGAACTCATTTAAAACTCAATAATAAGGCAAAAAATTATACAGCCTCGTTAATTTCCTTGGTGTTGCGCGGGCAATATTGGGGTGAAACCGAGAAATACGATTACTGAGAAATGCTTAATACGTACTAAAATTCCCGGAATGTTCCTCTATTACCAGTATGCAATATTTATTCAAAAATCGCATCGTGTGATCCGGGTTTTATATAATATTCTACTCATGAGATGAATAGCAATTCTTGTCTACCTGGTATAATTAAAAAAAACCATTCTGTTGTAGGATCAAACCTGGATCCGACACAAAATCAACACACATGTCAACATCAAGGTACGTAGCTATAGAGTATAATTTTTGTGCGATGTAAGCTTTTTGAGTAAACCTGTTGTATTAACATGTTCGATTTTTGGGGGGGGGGGCAGATTTCTTGCCAACGATATCCAACGAGGAGCAACTCACCACCTTGGAAGGGCTCCTCACAAATGATACATCTTTCGAGGACTTGGGAAATAAAGTAATGATTTTCATCTTGTTCACTTGAACTTTCACACAAAAATCTCAAAGGTTTCAAGCTGTCAGTGCTTGGTGACGAAAAAACGGCCGGACCAATTTTTAAAAAAATAATGGACCACGTGATCGCTATGTGGATAATTAGGAAAAACTTACAACTGGCGGGGTGTAAAGAGAAAAAGCCCTTCGAGCACTTGAATTTGGCTCGTGCTCTGAACGTTAAGAAAAACTTTCCTTCTGCCAATTGTTTTATTCTTTTTCTAATGTTTTCTCTCTTACAGAGGTCACGCGCAGAGTTTGTGATCGACTCAATATCGTGGATACAGAGATGGACTTGAGCCACGCCGGCTCAGAGTGACTGGCCTCCTTTTATGGATTTAAAAAAAAAAAATGAATATTTTGACGAAAACCTTCATTGAAAATATACAACTAATATTCCAAAAGAATATTTTGCGAATACTTCGAAAAAATACTATTCAAATATTTCAGAAGAATATTTTGGGAATACTTTGAGAAAATATTTTTGAAACTTACTTAAGGAATATTTTGTAAATACTTGAAGAAAATATTTTTGAATATTATTTCAAGAATATCTCGCGAATGATTTTTTTTCTCTGAATATTTTATAACCACCCAAAAAGCGGATATTCGAAATATTATTTGAATATTCGAAAATAATATTCTAAAAATATGTTTTAAATGAACTTTGCTACTTGGGGGAAGCTACCGTTCGTGGGAAATGTTACGGGAAGGCAAAATACTATTCCCGTTCTGGGGAAAGCTACCATACATATGAAATGCTACGGCAATGAGTAAAATACTATTTCAGTTTTGAAGGAAGCTACCGTTCGTGGGGAATGAGTAAAATTGCCGTCTTCAGAATATTGATATTTATTTGCTAATAATATTTCCGTTCTGGGGAAAGCTACTGTACATATAAAATGCTAAGGGAATAAGTAAAATACTATTGTGGTTTTGATGAAAGTACCGTTTATGCGAAATGCTATGGGAATGAGCAGAATGCTGTTCCAGTTTTGAGGAAAGCTACCGTTCATGGGAAATGTTACGGGAAAGCAAAATACTATACCCGTTCTGGGGAAAGCTGACCCCTCCCCCACTCCAAGGTTGGCTTATTTTCTCCAGTCGACTTTGGGCGTCATTTTGAGGGTCAAGGAGTGGCCAGATCACGCTGGAAAAGGCCTTACATACGCATGTAAGACACCTGAGGAGTCGACTTTGTTTCGGGGCAAAAATCGATTGGTGGACCGGGGGTGGGGTCTCCCTCTCGGGTTCGCCGGTATCCGGTGTACCCGAATTACAAGCGGGTCAGGGAACGGTATCCGAACCCGTTGATCCCGCAACAGCGGCTCCTGGATATCGCTGATTTCGACAAGTACGTCTCTGGCCTGAACAGGGATCAGAGGCGACGCTTTTTGTGGCTGGTTCGGAAGAAGGGGGAGGAACCGGAAGCCGCCAGGGCGAGTGCTCTGCAGATGGTGGAGAAGAGGAAGAAGGGAAGAGCCTCTGCAGAGACGACTCCAGAGGGAGCCGTGAAAAAGAAGTCGAGATGACGTCTTTAGGTGTTCAACAAATTTATAACAAATTTTAGTGGTCATGTTGACGTCAGAATGTTATAGTATCATTCTAGTATAAAAAATTGAGGTGGTGGGTATTCAAGGGTTCGAGTGAAATTTAGTACATAACAGCTTGTGCCAAATATGAAGCGTTTCAAATATTCGAGTCAGTACTACCGTAGGGTTAAAAAACGTGCTTTGGATGAGAACGAGGTTTCAAACACCGGCAGTGATGGTAATGAGCACATTTCACCCAACAGGGCCCGATGCCCTTTATCCAGCCAGATGTCGTCGCAATATGGAGTGGAAAATCCAAACCACCTTATTAGTTTATGAAAAATAACGAATAAACGAATAAGCACATCACCAGTACACGCACCGCCTTTATCTGAAATTATCACAACCTCCTCCCGCTTAACTTGAATTACACTTTTCACCACCTCCACGGACCACAAGTCGTTCGTTGAACGGATTATGAAGTACACTGCTACTACAGCGCCGAGCTGGTTGTAATATCCGGCCTATCGTCGGCAACAATACAAACTTTCGCCGCAAATGTGATTAAAGGTTGTATTTTTAATAACATTGGCATAAAATGACGACGTAGCCATTTTAATTGGGGTTAAGAGTCTTCGACAGATCTTATATGGACTGAGTTATGATGAGATAGCTATATAAATAATGCTTCATTTCGTCTGAGAATGCTTTACTTCAAGAGCATGAAAGATTTTCTGTACGTAGATTGATGATAACTGCATCAATTATATTTCATGACAAATTTTGGTTTTTCGTCACGTGTTTTTCGACCATTTAAATTTCTTTAATTTTCGTTTTTGGCGAGGGGAACTTATTTTAGCACGAGGAAATATTACGCGGTGGCTTCGACTTCGTTTGAGATTTAAATGCTGAAGAAAACCAAAACGAGCATCTGAATAAAGCATGAACTTCTAAATTCGCCTTATGCTTGAAGCTTTAACCTTTAAAACGCGAAGGACGACCGCGCAGGGTCCTTCGTACACCGGAGCGCTCAAGGGAAGGAAGCTTGGTGTGGTTCATAGAGACTACCCAGCAGCTCCTCTTGGACGACCAGCTTGAGGCTCTGGAAAGGGGCATTGAAGCTGCCATTGTTGCACTGGAACCTAAAGCTGGGGAGGTAGTGCCCCAGTTTGATGGTCTGGTGCGAAGGAGGGGATGGCTATCCATCACCTGCGAGGACGACGGGACGGCTGTTTGGATAAAGTCGCTCGTTGAAAGTATTGTACCCTGGGAGGGGGCAAGGTTGAAGGTGGTTGAGGGGAGTGACCTGCCCAAGCCCAGGGTGGCGGTTGCATTTCTCCCGAAGTGCGCGGATCTGGGGAACGACCAAGTCCTTCAGTTCCTCGTGCGCCAAAATCGGGGGTTAAATGTGGGACAGTGGAAGGTACTGTCGAGGAGTGTGCCTCAGGGCACGCCGGCTTTGATGATGACCCTGCTCATCGATGAAGAGTCGGCGCAGATCCTGGAAAGGAACAACATAGTCCACATCAGGTTCGGCAAGGGGACCATCCGGCTTAAGGCTCGGAAGGGGGAAGGATCATCCTCCGGCCCCCGGCAGCAGCCGATGGAGGTGGATCAGGTAGCCGCTGCTGTGCGGGGTACCACCCCCGCACCGCGGCAGGAAGTGCTATCTGTGGGAACAGCAGTTGGCGCCACGGCATCCGAGCAGTCGACGCAGGTAGCTCCCTCATACGCTAGGCCATCTACTAGCAAGGCGGGGGAGAGAGGTGATAGTGTCGGACCAGCGGGGGATGAAAGAGTCCCGAAGGCGGCAGGTCGGGAACGGAAACCCCACCCTACTCCGAGTAAGGCGATGCTGAAGAAGCAATCGCGGAGTGGGGTATATAAGGGGAATAAGTGACCGCTACGGGGTTGCGCTTCCTCCAGGTGAATCTGCATCGTGCGGAAGCGGTATCGGCCGTCTTGAGCAGGGTGTTCACTGGGGGAAGCTATGACGTCGCCATGATTCAGGAGCCATGGGCATGGGAGAGGCAGGTCAAGGGCCTTTCCACGACAGCAGGTAAGCTGGTTTACTGTAAGGATGAGGAGCGGCCGCGAACTGCGCTGCTTCTAAGTCCCGCAGTGAAATTTTTAACTATGCCAGAATTTCTGTGCAGAGATTTGACAGCAGTCATCCTGGAAGCCAAGGACGAGGACCGGACCCGGAGGTGTGTGGTAGCTTCCGCGTACTTCCCGGGGGACGCTGAGGTGACGCCGCCGGAGGAGCTTCAGCGTTTGGTCCTATACTGCAGCGCGAGGAACCTGCAGCTGATTGTGGGTTGTGATGCGAATGCTCACCATACCATCTGGGGAAGTACAGATGTCAACGCCAGGGGTGAGTCACTCTTTCAATTTTTGATGACGCATGACCTGGTGGTGGTAAATCAGGCGTGACCATGGAGGTATGAAGAGAGAGGAGGGAGCGATAGATGTAAAATCAAGTTAACGAGGTGAAGCCAACATATGCCACATTGGTAGTCCCGGAACGCATCAGGATTTGTGCTGAGGACTACTTTATCACGACTGCTGCTCTGTTATCTATATCTTAAATATCAAGGCCGAGGGACCACCAATATGGCGAAAATCGGCGTCACCCTTTTCAACTTATGCTCCCTCCTCTCTTTTCCATGGGCGTGACAAGTGCGAGGAGTGAGGTCCTGAATGTTACTCTGGCCAGCCAGTTTTTGGTCAATAGTGTCAGAGATTGGAAAGTCATGTCAGAAACATCAATGTCTGACCATAGGCTGATTTCGTTTGAGGTCGAATTTCTTAGGGTCAGAAGTACAGCTCATCGGAATCCCAAGAACGCGGATTGGGAGGTCTTTAAAGGACATCTTGAACTGGAGTTGTCTGAGATGGACCTTGACATTCAGTGCCAAGCGACCTTGATAGGGCGGTGGAGGCGATCAATTCAGCGGTCCTCAGTGCGTACGAGGAAAGCTGTTCTGTTAAGGTGAAGAAGGGGAACAGGGAAGTCCCTTGGTGGAACAATGAGCTGGAGATGCTCAGAAGAGAAACGAGGAGGCTTTACAATAGGGCCAGATCACGTGGGGAGTGGGAGGCTTATAGGCGCTCCCTCACAGAGTATAAAAAGGCCCTTAGGAAAGCAAAGCGGGCCACGTGGAGGACTTTCTGTGAGGGGATGGAGGATATGTCCGTTATGGGCAGACTACAGAGGGTCCTGTCCAAAGAGAGCCCGGGCCAAATTGGTCTGATCAAAAAGGCAGATGGGGCGTATACCGAGAGCGCTAAAGAGACCCTGGAGGTCCTCCTGCGAAGTCATTTCCCTGATTCCAAGGATGCAGGGACCTCAAATGTTCAGGGCGAAGTGGTGGCGGACTGCCGGCCAACAAATGCAATGTGGAGCGCATCGGGGAGATTGTTTACGCCCGCAAAAATTAAATGGGCTATCGGCTCATTTAAGCCATATAAGTCCCCCGGGCCGGACGGGATATTCCCGGTCATGCTACAGCGTGGCCTGGAGGTCCTGGAGCCACGCCTCAGAAGGATATTTAGGGCGAGCTATGCATTATCGTATATACCGAATGCATGGAGAGAGGTCAGGGTTGTGTTCATTCCTAAGTCGGGAGCAAACTCCTCGGCCCAGGCAAAGGCGTACCGACCCATAAGCCTCACGTCCTTCCTCCTTAAAACAATGGAAAGGGTAATTGGCCTGGATATCAAGGACGGTTACCTTAAAACTATACCAATCCAGAGGGGGCAGCATGCCTACCAGACGGGCAAATCTACTGAGACCGCTCTGGTGGGTAAAGTTGAAAAATCTCTGGAGGCGAAAGAAACTGCGCTGGGCTGCTTCCTGGAAATAGGTGGTGCTTTTGATAACACCACCTATGATTCTATGGAGGCTGCAGTAAGGTGCAGAGGTGTTGATCCATCTTCGGTGAAATGGATCAAGGGGATGCTAGAATGCCGCGTCGTGACTTCGGAGCTGGGAGGGTAGACTGTTTCCGTGTTGCCCTCAAGGGGATGTCCTCAGGGGGGTGTGCTCTCTCCTTTGCTCTGGTTGCTCGTGGTGGACGAGCTTCTCGCTATCCTAAAGGAGCAGGGTTATGAGGTAGTGGGTTACGCGGATTACCTTGCGATTCTAGTTAGGGGCAAATTTGATGATACAATATCCAATAGGATGCAGGGTGCCCTTAACATAGTGCAGCGATGGTGCAGCACACATGGTCTCAGGGTTAACCCTGAGAAGACCACCCTTGTTGCGTTTACCAGGCGGAGGAAGCTGGCATTAAAGGTAGTTCGACTGCATGGAGAAGTGTTGAAAGTATGACAAGAAGTCAAATACCTTGGAGTCACCCTGGATCAGGGGCTCAAATGGACCTCGCATATCAAGAGGGTGCTGAATAAGGCCACGTTCGCAATGTGGGCTGGTCGGAAAATGTTTGGCAAAACATGGGATCTAAAGCCAAAAATGGTGTTGTGGCTGTACACAGCCATTGTTAGGCCTATCGTCACCTATGGCTCACTCCTATGGTGGTAGAGAACGAAACAAGGGACAGTCCAGGCCTTGCTGAGTAAGTTGCAGCGCGAGGCCTATCTTGGAGTAACGGGTGCTATGCACTCGTGCCCGATAGCGGCCATGGAGGTGTTACTGGACATGCCTCCCCTGCACTTTCATGTGCAGGCGACCGCATATATGGCGGCGGTGAGACTGCTGCGGGCGGATCACGTGAAGCGGGGTGTCCAGGTTGGGCACTTGCGTGTTCTGGAGGAAGTTGCATGTAGTGAGGCGGCTGAAGTCGTTACGGATCTCATGCACGTGAGAATGGATTTTTAAAACCCCTTTAAGGTCAATATAGGCAACCGCGACCTTTGGGATAAGGGTTTGCCTAGGATTAAGCCCGGCACGCAATTATGGTATACTGATGGATCTGTGAAGGATGGGGGTGCTGGCATTGGGGTATTTGGCCCCAGGCTTCAGCATTGGGAGTCCCTTGGGACGA
Source organism: Corythucha ciliata (assembly GCA_038030265.1). Taxonomy (NCBI): domain Eukaryota; kingdom Metazoa; phylum Arthropoda; class Insecta; order Hemiptera; family Tingidae; genus Corythucha; species Corythucha ciliata. The sequence continues at coordinate 49,610,383 of CM075942.1, read as the reverse complement.
CCGCCACCATCTTTCAGGCGGAGATCTATGCTATAGAAGCCTGTGCACGGAAGATTAGTGAGAGGGGTCTTCGGAAAGCGGAGATCTTCATGCTGTCTGACAGCCAGGCGGCTCTTAAAGCCCTAGGCTCAAGTGTCGTGAATTCGAAGCTAGTTTGGGGATGTCTTGAAGCCCTCAGGCCTGTGGCAACGGCAAACAGCCTTACATTGATGTGGGTGCCGGGTCACAAGGGGTTTGAGGGGAATGAAATGGCTCATCAACTAGCGAAGAGAGGATCAGAGATGCCTTACGTGGGCCCGGAGCCAAGTCTCGGGGCCACGAAGTCCTTCACGAAGAGGCAGGTGCAGGCGTGGGTGGACGAGAGGCATCGTGAACACTGGGTTAGACAACCAGGTCTCAAGCAGGCCAAGCTCTTTGTCACTCCAAAGGGACGATCGGAGAAGGGCCTGATCTCTCTGAGCCGAGGAGACCTTAGGATCTTGATGGGACTGCTAACGGGACATTGTGCCCTTCGATATACATTCAGACTAATGGAGAAGTCTGACACGGACATTTGCAGATTTTGTGACTTGGCCGTGGAAACAGCAGAGCACGTAACTGTGTGAGTGCGAGGCTCTGGGGCGGTTACGCTTTCACCATCTTGGAAATGATGTGCTTCAACCGGGAGACATCTCCAGGATGGCTACGGGGAACATCCTCAACTTCGTTAAGGAGTGGTGGTGGAGGACGCTTGAAAGCTAGCGTCTTTCTTGGCAGGGCAACCTGAGGGGACACCACAATAGAACTCATAGGTCGAGTTTGGTAGGAGATAGTTTCTTCTGGGCTTCCCTCCCCGTTTAACAAAAAAAAAAAAAAAAAATCTTAAAGTTATTGAAGATCAAAATATATGTCCAAAGAATTAGCGAATATAACAAGATAAAAGGATACGTGGCAGATTTAGTAGAAGATAAGTTAGGAAATATTTTAATTCATAAAAGTAGAAATAAACGAGGGATAATTAGTGGACTCGGAAGTCTAGTGAAAATGGTTACGGGAAATTTAGACGCTAGCGACGAGAAAAGATTCGAAACCTTTATGAGTAAGACCAAAGAAAATGAGTATAGTCTACAAAAACAATTAAACTCCCAATTCTCTGTCAGTACCGATCTGATACCGAACTGAGAAGAGGTAAAACAAAGTATCAAAGGTCCGTTGGGCGAAAACCTCGAAATATTATATCTTAAAAGATTATCACGTAGAGCAACAGACGACAAAGGTAATATTAAGTATGTTCCAACTCAATCTGTATCTTTTTCGATTAGGGGGCAATCTCTTCCTCCCTACGTTTCTATTCATCGCGTTTTTTGTACAATAAGCCCTTTCGTACAAAGAGTTGTGCAATAACTAAAGCGCTATCGATATGGGCATTACAAAGATCAATGCAAAGGTGCAACAAGATGCAGTAGGTGCATGTGGTTCTGCTCACGAAGATAAAGATTGCACTGAAGCAAATGTGAAATGTTTACATTGCAAGGGTCCTCATTCAGCCAAAGAGAAAGGGCAATGCCCTCAATTTGAAAAAGAAAAAAAAAATTAAAAAGTCATGTCGGAATCAAACATTCCCTACTTTGAGGCAAAAATGAAGGTAGAGGGTAAATCATTTGCTGTTCCTCTTCAAGCTCCATTGATTTACAGCCAAACAGAATTTCCAGCTTTAGGTACAGATAATAACTCTAATGCTCGGAAATATGCATCATCAAGCTCATTCCCTCGGTCAACTAAAAGAATGCTCTCCCCCCTCCTCAATCAAACAAATCATTTAATTTCTCTCCTCAGTTGAGTAAGCACGACCTTTCTTTAAATAGGAAACAGGTAGAGGGCGGCTTAATCCCCTCAAACCCTTATCATCCGAACCAATCGGAAAAATTTGCTGTAAATTCAGAATCATTAAACAAAGGCATAGTTAATATAGTTCTTTCCCTTTTACGAACTATCGGGTATGACAATTCTAAATATGTACACTGAAGATGACATCATTATTTTACTCAGGGAAAAGACCGAGGGTGTTATTTCTAAAAAATAACACTCACCGTAATATTTTATGTTAGTTTCTGAACTGAAGATAATTCAGTGGAATGCGCGATGGGACACCCTAATTTACTGACGCACATAAAAATCACCCGGCACCCCTCAAAAATTGGAATTTTCCCATTTTTTATGACCCATAATGATGCAATTACATCATCGGCAGGCTAACCTATAAACAGAACAAGAAAAATCCTAGTATTTATGGTACCTCCCCCCGCACCTAAGCAAAAAAAAACGCCCGGCACCCCGCAAAAAAAAGAATTTTTCGGTATTTTCCTACACACGCAGAATCCATTACCCAATAGGCAGGAACGTACTGAGAAATAAGTCAGAAAATCCTAGTACTTATGGTACCTCCCCCCGCACCCAAGTCGGAAAATGTCAAACAAAACGCCCGGCACCCCGAAAAAAAACATATTTTTCGGTATTTTCATACACACGCAGAATCCATTATCCAATAGGCAGGAACGTACTGAGAAATAAGTCAGAAAATCCTAGTACTTATGGTACCTCCCCCCGCACCCAAGTCGGAAAATGTCAAACAAAACGCCCGGCACCCTGAAAAAAAACATATTTTTCGGTTTTTTCCTGCACACGCAGAATCCATTACCCAATAGGCAGGAACGTACTGAGAAATAAGTCAGAAAATCCTAGTACTTATGGTACCTCCCCCCGCACCCAAGTCGGAAAATGTCAAACAAAACGCCCGGCACCCCGAAAAAAAACATATTTTTCGGTATTTTCCTACACACGCAGAATCCATTATCCAATAGGCAGGAACGTACTGAGAAATAAGTCAGAAAATCCTAGTACTTATGGTACCTCCCCCCGCACTCAAGTCGGAAAATGTCAAACAAAACGCCCGGCACCCCGAAAAAAAAAATATTTTTCGGTATTTTCCTACACACGCAGAATCCATCACCCAATAGGCAGGAACGTACTGTGAAATAAGTCAGAAAATCCTAGTACTTATGGTACCTCCCCCCGCACCCAAGTCGGAAAATGTCAAACAAAACGCCCGGCACCCCGAAAAAAAACATATTTTTCGGTATTTTCCTACACACGCAGAATCCATCACCCAGTTTCTACACCAAATAAAGGTACCATGGTTGGCTCGAATGATGCCGACGTAGTTTACAAAGAAGTGCCTCGTAAACGTACCGATGAAACACAGTCTTTAGCAGACGTACGGCCGAGTAAAAAACGAGTCGTCAAACCAACTATAAAAGTGAGTGACGATACTTGAACCAGAATAAGTCGTTTCTCATTTTCGGTAGACAAATTCGAAAAACTGATTTGAATTGTCTGCATTTGTCTAGTATTGAGAATGAAATGTACTTGAACGACGCAATTCTTGACTGTTACTTTCCTGTTTTGTGCGAGAAATACAGATTGATGAACACAAACGTATCTGTTTTTCCAGTTGAGAGTTACGTACTCCTTGCTGCATTACAGGACCAGTATCCAGCAGCTTTGGCTTCAGTGCTAGCTTACAGAGTTCCTTGTCATTATGACATCGCAATATTCCCTTTGATTCGTTATTCTCACTGTACGCTACTCATTGTATTTCACCGACATAAACTGGTTCTTTACCTAGACAGTTTGGGAGGAACATCCACTGAAGCGATGAAAGTTGTATTGAAGCTTTACTCTGCCTACCACCAATCCTTGTCACTTCCTTTTGACAGTAGTGGATGGACGCTAATCACTCCACGCGACACCCCTCAGCAGCCAAACGGCTATGATTGTGGTATGTGTTGTATAATGTTCGTGGAAATAATGCTTTCACGTTCAATCAATATTTCCCAATATCACTACTCTAACTCGTTCGATGTATATAGAGGCGAAGTATTGACAAATTTGATTGAGTTTATGAGATCAAGAGGTATTGCTCCTCCTAAGTCATATCAAGTTAAAACCTTCAAGATTGTTGAAGCAAACGAAATTAACGTAAACTTTAAATCAACAAGAGAGTTCAGCAACAGTAAAAATACCTTGAAATGGTTTTCTACTGCACTGGAAGCGTACTGGGAAGATAACCTGTGAACTTTAAATAAATAACATTGTCATGTGAAGACCATAACAAATAATACAATAAAAAAAATAAATAAAAACTTACATAATGGCAAGAACCTATCGTTATTACAACTATTAACAATATTCTAGAAGAAATACTGCCAACTTATACCACAATAAAGAAAAAAAAAAAAACAAATATAACGTCAGGTACCATTCGTTACCGATGTTTCAAAACTAATGCGATGTCAATTCCGTAGGTTCGAAACAGTCGGGTATCATCAAAGACTGTTATACAAGAGTTTACATAAAAAATAAAATATGTTTAATAAACAAGTAAAGTAAAAGTACGCAAATAATTTTTTCGAAGTAATTTATATAATGATCAAACAACTACCTCGTGTAAAAAAGTCTCACTAAAACTTTCATTACAATAAAAATAAAAGATTCTTCCGGCCTCTTTCCCACACCACGGTGTCGATGGAAGACGGTTAGCCCCAAAAACGTAATGAAAGATAAACAGGCAACGATCAGTCGTCGCTATGGGAGCCGGACTACAAGTCGGGAAGAATCCGAATCGTACAAAGTGGACTAGGCCTATTGGGGATACCACTATAAAAAAAACGCACCGAGTTTGTGGAAGGGAACTCAGCCAGCAGAAAACACGCTGTTTTCCTCTTCACCATGGGCTCTCTACCTCTTGGGTGGTGTGGAAACGAGAGAGAAAAAAAAAATAAATAATAAAATAGCTGACGTAATTCGTACTCGGCATTTCTAAAAAAATACATCCAAGTTATATCCTCCTTCCTCTTGAATCTTTTTGCTCATTATAACCTAATTTAAATGCGTAAAGGAAAATTCCAAAAAAAGTAACTTTTTCCCGGGGCGCCAGGCTTGAGATTTTCCGACATAAGTGCTGGGAAGGTACCGCAGGTACTGGGATTATCCGACTTTTTCCTTTATGTATGATTTCGCCGGTTAGGTAGTAGTCAACGCAAGTGTAGGAAAATACCAAAAAATATGTTTTTTTTCGGGGTGCCGGGCGTTTTGTTTGACATTTTCCGACTTGGGTGCGGAAGGAGGTACCATAAGTACTAGGATTTTCTGACTTATTTCTCAGTGCGTTCCTGCCTATTGGGTAATGGATTCTGCGTGTGTAGGAAAATACCGAAAATATGTTTTTTTTTCGGGGTGCCGGGCGTTTTGTTTGACATTTTCCGACTTGGGTGCGGGGGGAGGTACCATAAGTACTAGGATTTTCTGACTTATTTCACAGTACGTTCCTGCCTATTGGGTGATGGATTCTGCGTGTGTAGGAAAATACCGAAAAATACGTTTTTTTTCGGGGTGCCGGGCGTTTTGTTTGACATTTTCCGACTTGGGTGCGGGGGGAGGTACCATAAGTACTAGGATTTTCTGACTTATTTCTCAGTACGTTCCTGCCTATTGGGTGATGGATTCTGCGTGTGTAGGAAAATACCGAAAAATATGTTTTTTTTCGGGGTGCCGGGCGTTTTGTTTGACATTTTCCGACTTGGGTGCGGGGGGAGGTACCATAAGTACTAGGATTTTCTGACTTATTTCTCAGTACGTTCCTGCCTATTGGGTGATGGATTCTGCGTGTGTAGGAAAATACCGAAAAATATGTTTTTTTTCGGGGTGCCGGGCGTTTTGTTTGACATTTTCCGACTTGGGTGCGGGGGGAGGTACCATAAGTACTAGGATTTTCTGACTTATTTCTCAGTACGTTCCTGCCTATTGGGTAATGGATTCTGCGTGTGTAGGAAAATACCGAAAAATTCTTTTTTTTGCGGGGTGCCGGGCGTTTTTTTTTACTTAGGTGCGGGGGGAGGTACCATAAATACTAGGATTTTTCTTGTTCTGTTTATAGGTTAGCCTGCCGATGATGTAATTGCATCATTATGGGTCATAAGAAATGGGAAAATTCCAATTTTTGAGGGGTGCCGGGTGATTTTTATGTGCGTCAGTAAATTAGGATGTCCCATGCGCGATCATTAGCGTCCAAATTATGTGAGTTAGAAAGTCTCTTAACACTAGACGATTACATCGCAGCAGCGATTTCCGAAACATGGTTTATTCCAAACCATCGTCATTCGGACATCGTCATTCGTCATTCCAAACCATCGGTCACCATAGTCATTCGGATGAAAGACTACCAAATTGTTCGTAAGGACCGGAGTGACGGCAAAGCAGGAGTTGCACTTTTGATAAAACAAGGGTTTTCTTTCAAAATTATTGATAACTTATCGGTTAATCTTATCCACAAAATCTTCTGAAATTCAGAGTGAGCCGGGTGTAGCATGACCTGCAAGAACATTTTCTTTATGTCGCCGACCAGCGCGATGCCGTATGCTCGGAACCCCATAAGAACGTCTACTATGTTCCTTTGGAGCCGGGGTCCTGGGGAGATACAATTATTTAGGGAAAGGCCGTTGGTCGAACGTGCCGAAGCGTCGAAAACAATTCTGATGCTTTCTTCGGCCTAATTTCTTTTCACGACTGCGTGGTGAGGCAGGTAGTATTCTTGGTTTGGCGAAGTATTGGGGTCCGCATTCACGACTTTTTTGAGATGGTCATTGTTGAGCATCGACATGATCTCATTGTGATAGAGTGACCTGAAGTTAGGATCCCCCTTAAATCGTTTTTCCAGCCCTGTCAGGCGGCTTAAGGCTCTCTCCCACGACGACCCCAAAACCGGTTCTCCTTTCTTAAAGAGCAACGGTACGATGTATCGAACCTCAGACGAGCGTTTACAGGAGTGCTGAAACTGACGTTCACAATAAACGTCCTCCAGGAGAAACGAGAGCCTTTTCGGGTACCTTTTTGATTTCCCAGAATGACTGGACGATTTTATCCAGCGTTACGCAGAGAGAGGAGGCCTCGTAAGGGTCACGGTCCGACGATCCTAGATTTGAGTAACGAGACGATTTCTCAAGAGCAGCAGGTCCCATCAGAACCCAACCTAGCGTAGTTTCCAACGCTGCTGGGGCGTTTGACCCTCCCCTACGCAGAACTGGTTTTAAAAGTCGAGCATATATATCTGCTCCTAGAAGAATATCTACCGGTTATGCAGATGAAAATGTGGGGAATGCTAGGTCTAGATCGAGTATGTGGTCCCATGTAGGTGGCGTAAACGAGATAGATGGGACGTTACTGGTTATCTCGTCAACACAGATCGCTATCAGGTGATAAGTTGGTCGTTGCCTACCGGCGGGCGACAGTGAGAGGTTGACTACGCTTTTAACCTGACAAAGGGAGTTGGATATGCCTCTCAAAGGAGTATTCGACGGAGTATGCTTCAAGTTCAACCGTTTCATCAAATCGGTAGAAATTAGCGTACACTGTGGCTGCCTGAATCCAGGACTGCTCGAACTAGCACGGGGTGTCCCCGATGAGCGTCGTTGACTTGAACAAGTACCGTCGATAGGAGCACGATGGGTGACCGATGGATGGGGTGTGGTAAATTCCACGGCTGACCTGGAGAACAGCACCAGCAAAATAGTCGAACTTGACTGACCTGCGTCGTCTCTTGGCGCCGTAGCATTCTCCTGAGGAGCTTCATCCTTGTTCACAAAATGGAGTAGACTATGGTGTCGGCCACTACACGTGCGGCACGTATTGGTCTCCTTACAGGCTGAAGTCTTGTGTTCCTTGGACAGACATATGATGCACAGTCGTACCTTTTTGGCTATGTTGCTCTTGGGCGCAGTGCCAGGAGTCGTTTACAAGAAGCCACGACGTGGTCTTGACGACAGACCGGGCACAAAGAACTTGTGGACGACAAAAATACACTTCTACGTAAATTCGTGTTTTAAAGAGTTAACCGCTCGAAATTGGGTTTTGTAAAGAGACAAATGTCGATATAGTCTGAAAATCATTTGTCATGGCTGCCTTTCACCATGCCAATTTTCACTGCTTGGAATGGTTTGTCTTTGCACTGAAATGACGAACACACTCGGTTATCATTCTAGTTCTCTAATTCAGTTAAGCAATTTGCAATTTGATCCTCAAAGTCGGTTTGCTGGGACGAATATAAAAGCTCACCCTTCCCTGTGGTCCGGTGGCATTAATTTTAATAAATATAATTAATTAAGTTTAGATGATATTTGACCCCAAATTGACTATTATTAGGCTCCAAATACTGATCATTTGTAACTCTAAATAACTGGCCACGGTACGTAAATGGCCATTTTTCTTCCGAAACTTAAAATTTAGCCTGGAAATTGTCATGTGGTTTCTGAAAATCTCAATTTACCGGGTCATAAATAGCCCATTTTATTTATTCCGGTAGCGAGCGGAAACTTGGACTTGATTTTAATTTTACTTCTTTAAAAATAAGCCTCGATTTCTTAATTCAAAAATAAGTTTTCAAGGGTTTCCAAATTTTAGTTCTAGTAATTTAATTCAATAATGTTATGTGGCTTGATCGACTCCCACTGACAACGGGGAGTATACATATAAACGTTATGGAATGAAAAGCGTCAAAATAGATCGTAGGAAAGACTTTAATTATTTATTTCATGTTTAAACTTCCAGTTGACTACATGCGTTAATTCAAGAGTAGAAGGAGACCATAATTAACAATTCCAAGTTTGCTTACCGGAAACAAGCCAAGCTTCGTAGAGAATGACCAGACCACTGGTTAGCAGAGCTCTCTATAGTGATCGATTTTCCCTACATGCTCAGTGACCACGCGTTATCACGAGTGGGGAAACTTGTAATCTATATAACTTTGGATACGACCATGGAGGTAGGAACAAGAGGAGAGAGAGAAAGGCTTTTTTAATGTAGAAACACATGAAGCCGGTTTTTCCGCCATTACACACCCAATGTTATCATTCACCTGGAGAAAACGGGAGGGGAATTTTTCACTGATCAAGTATCAAATTGTCAATTTTTTTTGTTGGGTGAGGCGATAACAGATGGTGTGTAATAATGGCGACCGGCTTCACGAAAAATGCGCTTCATTCCCTCCACTTGTTCCTACCTCCATGCATACGACGGAAACGTTATCGATATCACTGCCCGCCGAACTTTTGTCGCGGAGGTACCTGTCGCTTCCCGCCCCACTGCGTGTATGGATGTCCTCTGCGGGAGCATTAGAACTGGAACTGGAAGTTGAGTTACCCGGTGAGGTACGAAACCCCTGGCTAATTTTTGCCTCGAGTTTGTACAGCATGTTTAAATATGCGTTTAACTCGGTGAATAAAACCTCGTCCGTTACATTCTCTTTATCCTCTCGGGATATGGGATCGAGGTACAGGTCTTGAATTTGGTTTTTGTTGCCCACGACCTCTTTTATTTCAATTGCGACGTGATCCTCTAAGTTCAAGACAGTACTTTTTACTCTATTCAGCCCTCGAATAGAGGAACTTGACTTTCGAATAGTCTTTTTTGAAACTAGCCATTTCGACTTTAAGGGAAACTTAACTATTACAAGGATAAAAGTGAAAATAAAACCCCACGGGAATAAAACCCAATTTTGAACCAAATCTGGCAATCTGGAGGACCAAATTTTATGTGTGGAATAATCGAATAAATCCCGTAAATAAAAATATCCCGAACATTGGGCGAGAGATAATTCTCTATGGCCACGAGAGCATGGGAATATTAAATTTTACGCCGGTTACGTTCCAAACTATTTAGGGGAATCTTGAGTCTTTAACTTGGTTTAGGTCCTTCTCAATTGACGAGAAACTTCTCAAACAACGGCGAGAGAGGTGTCAATCGGACCGAAATTATTAATTATTTTTAACCGAAAAGAGGTACGACTTCACGGACGACGAACATCAACGAAAGAACTTTTTTTTTTTTTTTTTTTACACACTCCCGCACTTTCATGTATAGTGGTACCGATAGGTGGCGCTGCAGGGAGGTCACCGGTACATTGGCTTTATAAAGACAGTGCGGACATTCGGAAGGCACCGCCATCTTGTTTCAAGATTTCCGTGCCCCTATGGGGGAAATGTATATGAAACAGTGGCTTTGCTCATATTTTCCATTTTTTGTATTTTTTTAAACGCGTTTTTGGCCCGATAATTATTTTTCCACAGTTGCTAACTAATCAAAGAATAAAAAAAAGAAAGATTCTCCTTAAATAAAAGGCTTGTTAAGAATTAGTGAATTTTTCAAGTGACAGTTAGCTGGTAACGCTCACTTTGTACAATCCGTTCTTACCTAAGTTGATTCAACTTTTGTTTTCCTCTAAAGGCTAATTTAATTTATCAGCATTAATCTTAAAAAATCAAACCATTTTTCGAGACAATACCCCCCCCCCCCCTCCCGTTGTACTCAATAATGAACAATTGAAAAAGACACACTTAAAACCGTAGAATGCACTCTTGCTCGTACTTTGGGCGTTGGTGAGGTGGATTTAATGCGGTATCGGGGAAAGAAAAGACGAAAAGTTTCCTGTTAAGGGATTTTTCAATTCTTTATTATTAAATACAAAATAATATACAGGGTGGAAGTGCATAAACTTTTGGATAATTTTTGTTGTCAAATTCAAAAGGAGCGCATTTTTGCGGTCAGCGGTTTCCGTTTTCGAAAAAAAAAATCATTTGTGTCATTGATTGTGTGACCGGGACGGCGGCTCAAAGCTTGGCAAACCCGGGATTTTGAATTTGTTTAGGCCGGATTTTAGCACATGGGCTTTAAACGTAGTTGATTAAAACTGATAGAGTTTCCCATTTGTATAAAATTCTGTAACAGGGCAATTCCTTTTGCACCCACCTTCTTCATTAACATAATTATGATTTAATTCAGAGAGGACAGGTGGAAATGAATTGCCCTGTTGCAGAATTTTACGCAAATGTAAAACGCTCTGGGTTAAGATACGAGGGGGTGATTCTCTATAATTGAGGTACCTGACTAATTTCCCATCGTAAGTCACCTGATAACACTGCACTTCTTGAATCAATGAATAAAATCACCGGTGGCTTACGCTATTGATTTCGACCCAAAGTTACAGAATTCATGGGCCTGTTCAATGAAATTAGTAGCAGTTGATATCAACAGTCAATCATGCACTTGATTTCATTCAATTTTGTCGATTTAACTAATGACATCTTACGACTTATTGTTGTTAAAGTTATAAAACGGACCTTCAGGCCTTAGATTTGCTTTTTTCGTAAAAATTATTGTGTGAATGAATACCCACCTTTGAGCCGTCGTCGAGGCCTCGCAAATAGCTTAATTTTTTGAAAACGATTAATCCTCGTGCTCTTTTTGTTCGTCGAAAATTGTCAAAAGATGAAATGAGTCATGCCTTTAAAAACGCTGTGTAATTAAATAGTATTTCCCAGTTACAAGAGATATATATTTTTTTAAGCAAACGTATTACATGATGAAAATGAATCTGCGAAGTCCATTGGCGAAGAAACCCGTTGAAAACAGTGCAAAATAAATAGAGAACAAGCAACAAGTGATACTGAGTAGCTCACTCCGAGCTCCGCTTAATTATCTTTCCTGAGGGATGAGAATCATTTCTGGTGCCACTTCATATCTCAATAAGTGCAAATCACTACACAATACGAACTTCGGGTATTTAGAGTCTGTTAAAAATTAATTAAAGCACGTAAATCGGCCAAAACCACTTCTCTCTATGCAATCTTAGTAGAAGTTGATAAAGAACTTGAAACAAGATGGAGCAGCCAATCAGAAAGAATCACCGAATGGCCGCACTGTATCTTATGAAGCCACTGTAGTCACCGGGTGTACCAGACCGAGTAAAAAATTCAAAATAAGTTCCCATGCTCTTTACGAATTATAATTAATCAGGGACTTGAGAGGGGACTCAATATAATAACCAATTTTATAAAATTAATAGTGATTTGCAATAAATTAAAAAAGTAAGAAAATAAAGAAAAATAATTATCAAATTGGGAGGAAGAAATATCCAACAATTATTTTTAGCAAAAACAGCGATTTCTGGAAGTTCCAATCCCACGAAATGATTTTTCAAGGATTCAATGTCTACCCAAATGTATTTTGAATGGGCCAAATTTGAGAGACTTTCCCAAATAAGGGAAATTTGCCGCTATAACCCAGGCAGCAGACGAACGTTCTCGGAATGTTTGGCGAACGTTATAACACAATAACAAACGAATGTTACATTAATGTGAAAAAGTCGCTCCTACCAGGGCGTATTTGTTATCATTCTCAAAACTTTGTATGACTTTGACATTGCTTTTCTTGGTGCAGCCCCAAAGCTGACACCCGTAGTCCCAGATCGGCTTCAGAACTTGCTGGTATAGCAGGAGCTTATTGGCCATCTAGAGCTCAGAATGCTTCCCGAGCAGCCAGTACATTTTTCTGAGCTTGGTGTTGAGTTCCTCTTTTTTCTTTTTGACGTGAGGCTTCCACCGGAGTTTAGCATCCAGCGTCATGCCTAGGTACTTTGCCGTGTTTGCAAATAGTATTATTTTCTCATTGAGTTGCACGGGGATTGGGCTGGTCTTGCGATTTGTAAAGTTTACATGAACAGATTTCTCCTCGTTGAGTTTTATTCTCCACTTTTTTGTCCAGGTGTTTACTTCTTCTACGACGGTTTGTATTTTGCTAGTAGCCTCTTCGACATCATTTCCGACTGCAAGAAGAGCTGTGTCGTCGGTAAACGTTGCAATGATTGAGTCCTCTCTCACGGGTAGGTCACTCGTGTACAATAGGTAAAGTACTGGTCCTAGGACGCTTCCTTGAGGTACTCCAGCCGAAATTTTACGCAACCGCGATTATTCACCCTCGTGTTTCACTCGGAAGTCTACCGCATAAATAAGATTTCAGAATTTCATAGAATTTTTTCGGAAGAAGTTTATTCAACTTGAACTCAAGCCCCTTGTGCCAAACTTTTTCAAACGCTTGAGCTACGTCCAAAAAGACAGCCGAACAGATTTTCTTTTCTTCCAGAGTAGACTAAACAGCATTCACTATCCGATGGACCTGATCTATTGTGGAGTGTAGTTCTCTGAATCCAAACTGATGGGATGGTATGATTTGTTTTTCTTCTAGAATAGGCCTTAGTTTTTCAGGAGGAGTTTCTCAAAAAGTTTCGAGACTGTAGGGAGAAGTGAAATGGGTCGATACGACTTCACTTCATTAGCTGGCTTTCCCGGCTTCGCTATCATTATAACTTCAGCTACTTTCCATTGCCGGGGGACGTACTTGAGGCGTAAGGCTGCGTTGATTAAATACAGTAGCTTCCTATAAGTCCCCTTTCGGGCAGCTCCCGCATTATCCTGGCTGTTATCAAGTCATAGCCAGGGGATTTTTTCGTACTGAGGTTGGTCATAATTTCCGTCCTTAGTTCTTTGATCATTACTGGCCGAATTTCCCTGTTGTCCTTGTTGGGTACGTAGGATACACATTCGTTGGCTGACTGCCGTGGATGTGGCTGGAAGGTTCTTTCCAGATGATCTGCAAATACCTGCACTTTTTCCTTTGCGCTCCTAGCCCATGTTCCTTCACCAGTTCGAATGGGTGGTATAGGCACTTTTGGCCGCTTGAGGCTCTTTGTCGCTTTCCACAGCGAGTATTCTGTGCCTTTTTCTGGTGTCAAGCCTTCGAGGTACGCCGAAAAGTCTTCGTTCTTTACATGCCTTATAAGCGCTTTCAGCTGGTTACAAAGCTTGTTCAATTTCATCTTATTTTCTGTTGATCGATTCCTTTGCCATATTTTACGTGCCCGCCTTTTCGCTTGAACCATTTCCCGTACTTCCACACGATATCTGGACCACTGCTTGTGATTGGGATTATTACTCGGCGTGCTACTCCAAGCCGCCTCTTGTAAGGTGTTCACAAAGTTATGCACCTCTTTCTCTAACTGGGCAGGCGTTTGCAGACTTATTGATAAGTCAACTTTGGCGTTCACAACCTTGAACATCTCCCAATTGGTCCGCCTATTCGTGAGTCTTTCTGTTTCTTCTTTCATTATTATCGATTCACTAACTGTCATGACTACCGCCGAGTGATCGGATAACAAGTTTTCGTCGTCCTCAGTGTGTATGTAATTTGATGACAAGCCCTTCACAATGAAGAAGACAATAAGGTCCGGTGTTTTGTTCATATCCTTAGGCCAGTAGGTCGGTTTTCCTCCTGAATGGAACTCACAGTGCGCTTCTCTTCCAGCCTCAAAAAGTTGTCTTCCTTTCAGATTCTGGATTCTTGATCCCCAGTACTGGTGTTTCGCATTAAAGTCACCTCCGATAATGAAGTCATGCCCAAGTCTGTTGAATAGATTAGCGTAGTCCTCTTGTTTCAGCGCATGTCTTGGAGGACAGTATATTGCCGCAACTATCATCACTCTGTCCTTCATAAAGACACTTTATGCGAGCTACTTGCATTGCGTCTTCTTCTATCTTTTCTTCCTCGTGATCCTTGATATTTTCCTTGATTAGGACCGCAGCTCCCTCTCTCGCTCTATCGGCAGGATGAACGCTATGGTACAATCGATATCCCTTAATTTTAACGTCTAGTGAAGTGTGTTTCAGAGATTAAACAAATGTCAATTTTTTCTTGTTGTAAAAATATTTCCAACTCCAACAACCTTTCTCGGAGTCCATTTGGATTCCACAGCGCTATGCGAAATGAATGGATGCCTCTCAATTTACTTTTCATCTTATACTTTGAATTTAGCGCTGTTTTCAATTTTCTTGATGCACTCGGCCATCTCTACATATTTACCAGCTTGATCATCAAGTTTCTTCAGAATTAGGGAGAATAATTCCTCAGTAGATTTGTTTTTGATCCCCGAAACAGGATTTTTTATGGCGTCCGCAAAGGTGCTCCGGGCTTTGACGTTCTCCGTATGCTCCTACCAAATGTTCTAATAACGTTAGTCGAACGTTTGGGTAACATTAGTTCTAATCATTCTCATAACGCTAGACGAATGTTCAGCCTACGCACCCTCCCTCCCCCGCAACGAATCAGAGCGCTGTGCCTCCACAGCGTGGAGCGCTCTGATTGGTTGAAGCCCATAGCCCAGCTTTTTAAAGCTTGCACGTGAAGGTGGCTTATCCCAGTATTACGATCGTCGGGGGCATTCAGGTCAAAGAACATCGTTCTATTCGTAGTATTCTAAATTACTTATTATTTTAAAAATGGCAAGAAACTCTTTTAAACTTTGACTTTATTGCCCAATCCTCTGAGAAATGTTCGTGAGCGTAATCTGTAGCTGGTGGCTCTTCTTTGTTCCTTCATGCAGCTTACTCTGGGCGTTTCTCGCATATCTTGCTGATTCAGCTCTCTGGAAGATAATTTTTGGGTTGGGTTGACGATGGGTTGACGCTTGATAAATAGTTATTTTGTTGAGCAAATTTTCATTTGACGATGAAGGTCGAGAGCTTCTTTTTTGATGTTACAAACCGCAGTCAAAAGAACGAAAAAGCTCATCTGTTAAATTTTTCTCGTGAAAAAACAAATGGAAACTCGTAATATTTGCTGTGGTAACGGAGAGAAGAAAATAAAATTTGAAGGCTTCTGACCAAGAACGTCTAGGGTTTAAGTAAGCCCTGCCCCCTAGGGAATATTTGCGGCTCACAGACCTTTTGGGCATCTATCTGTACTATTTCTTCATCCATTTGTATAACCAAAGTCATTCAAACGACTTTGGTATGTGTGGGGCGTTAGTTTTATTTCGATTAGTACGTAACGTTCGCCGAATGTTCCATTCATGTTGTGGTTCAATACAACTTTAAAGTCAAAGATTTGGTTTCATTTATATTAGTACCTAACGTTCCCCGAATGTTTTGAACATGTTCAGATGTAACATAACTTGGAAGTCCCGGTATGGTTTCATTTATGTGTGCACCTAACATTCCCAAAATGTTCTGATTATGCCTTAGCAAAAAACATAAAGAAACAAATTTTTCTGATTCTGTATGTTTATGGCTCCTGACAACACACTTCTTTCTTCCCCTTCAAAATTTAACAACTGAAAACGTTTTATACGATCACGTAATTCACATTGTTAAGTCCGAATGTTTTCAGAATGTTGTAGATACGATAATGTACAACGTAACAGATTCATTTATTACCATTATGTTAGATGATAACATTCACAGAATATTTCTCGCTAACAAAACAGTTTTGCTTTTGTTAGAATCCAACAGAAAACCTTAATAACGTGAAACGAATATTCCCCGAACGTTCGTCTGCTACCTGGGAATTCACTTTGTGCTAGTTTGTCTGAAAAATTGACCTATACAGTGGCCAAAAAGCATCGATGTCCTCTCTTCTCCTCGCTCTATTAACTCTTACAACTATAGTATTAAGATTTAATAAGTATATAAGACACCCAGCCTGGAACGGTGGCAGTTTAACACCCCCTCCTGCCCACTTTAGATTAACTGTCTGCGCCGTTTTTCGGTAGGAGGACGGGGGGTCACTCCAGAATCTGATTGTCACGGTTCAAAACCGTAACCGTCAACCTCAGATAAAGGTCTATGATCGGGAATAAATGCATAGGCCCGTAATGCCAAGTCGTTCCTCGAAATTTCCTCGACTCCAACCTTCCTCACAAACTGTGGCATCATGTTATTTTATAATTTTCCAGTTTGGAGGGACCATTGAGTTTGAGGAAAATTCGAGAAACGACTTGGCATACGGGCCGTACAATGTTGTGACTTTGGTTTTTTGACCACACCTTTGTTCGATCTCCCCCCCCCCCTCCTTCCACAGTATAAAGGTTTTCTACTCAGCCCTCCCCCCATTTCAAGACGTTCTATGACACTGATTTCGGTCTCTCACTAGACTACGAGACTAGAGCCCTTGGTTCTGTCTTTATTCCCCGCATGACTTTGACGCATGTGATGAATGAACTGGAAGGCCTTGATGTATTGCGTTTTATTGCCCATCTTTTTCCGCGTTTGCCTATAACTGTATTACCAAAGATGCTGCGTCGAAATTGGTTATTAAATTAACCATCAAGTAATAATAATTATTAACTTTTAATGATTAGTTCATTATTAATGGAATGGGGAACTGGCACATTTTTCAAGCACTGGTGTTTCTTGAAGAGGGCTCTTCAACAAAATCAATTGCTCACATTAAAGAATTGAAATCAATCAAGGGGTTTTTTAAAGCGAATTTTAAAAAAATTCAAAGAATAGTTAATGAAATGGATGGTGTTGTGAAGAGGGGGGAAGAAGCATTTTCTGGGGGTCAATTTTTCTTTGACCTCGCACCATTCATCCCCTCCTGAAGAACTTTGAAATTTATTTAAAAATCACGAGACGCACCAATCGGGCTGGAACTATCGTTGATATCCTTCTATCCAGGTGCCGGTATAATTTTCTCCCAAATCAGGCATTAATGCAAGTTCCCCAATTATTAATAAGCACTCCCCAGAAATGTTCATCTCACTCTCAACCCCTAAACCCCACACCACTGAATTTTAAAACCCTTTCTCAGACACAGATTCACTAACACCGCATCGCAGTGGTGAGAGTGGAACAGACCGCCCCTCTGCCTCATGTGATCGTCACAAGGCCACATTTCTACCGTTTTTGTCAAAATTTTCGCTTAGCAGATGTACGAGGCGGGGAGGACTACCCGTCTCCTTCCCCCTCTTGTTCTAATTATTGTCAAGCTCGAATCATTCGGCAAAGTAGGTCAAAATACAACCATGATCGTCCTATCACATATTTTTTGCCTCTCGACGTTTTGTTTCTTTATTTTTTCCTCGTTACGCTATCTTCTTTTCAACGTTAATATCCGGCGACTGATTCATTCCAACGGGGGATTCCGACGGATTCTCCTCGTCTTCTTACAGGAAGGCGACGCAAACTTTCATCATGCTTGGAAGTAAGTTTTTTTCCTTTATTATTTGACTTCATTCCTTCATTATTGTTGATAATTTTTAACAAAACCTTTCCTACTCCATGCAAATATCCGGTTTTGACGAGAAAAATATATAAATACGGCTCACGGTGTATTTCCCTTTCTACACCATCCTCGCACCACATATCAAAGTCGCATTTTTTTTTTTTTTTCGTACAACAAAGAGAAAATCAATTCCCTGCGCTTTGAAAATGAGGCTATAAAGCCTATTATTTATGAGGTTCACAACAAAACTATGCCCCCGCCTCCAACTGCCACCAACAGTCCCCCTGCTACCGGCACCCGCTCAACTGTGCGTCAGAGCGAGCCGCGGTGGGCCCTCAATTTTAGAAAGACGTTGCAAGCTATTCAAACACCACCTGAAAGGTGAGTTCTCTTTTGAGTTTAGTTTTTTTTTTTTTTTTTTTTTTTTTTTTTTTTAGAGATCAAGGCATAGTTTGTCCCCGCGGTATGAAACAGTGTCCTGCCCCCTATTCTGTAACTCGTAAAGCGTGCGTTAGCAAAATTATTTACTTTTTTATTATATTAAAATAATACTACTTTCAATTATTTACCTTGTTTATTTCGCTAACGCACGCGTTAAGAGTTACAGAACAGGGGGGCTGGGGGCCCAAAAAACATACTTTCACCTGAGAAAGATTTATAAAATTTAACTTTCTTTACTAAAGCCCTCCATCCTCGTCTTTACCCAATTCACCCTGCCCCATTTCTATAACAATTCGATTTTCCAAAAGATTTTCATGTTGAGCGTATTTCATGCTGCCGCATGGAATATGTGAATTTTTACGTACATGCATAAAGCCTCCGCATGAAAATGGTAACCCATAAAAATTTGTTGACCACGAAATGTGTGGTTGTGGGGGGGAGGGGCTACTTATTAGCAGGATATCTGCGAATTCTGTGTTTATTGTTTTCTGTTTTTTTCATGCAGTGACTCCAGCGATAATGACGACAAGACCCTTTATGACACGCATCGCCGACAGGCCAGTTACTTCAAGCCACAAAGTGTCGATCGTCGGCTGTGGCAACGTGGGTATGGCTGCCGCCGTTTGTCTTTTGTCCGAGGTACTTAAAATTGTATATACCTAGGTCGAAATGGGGGTGGTAGAGAAGGTTTTTAGTAATATCACAGAGTGAGCATTGTGTTGTCACCTGCGGGCGAGTGTTATTCTCCCTCATCATCTAAAAAACACATTCAAACGCTTCCATGGGCCATTTTCTTCCGCGACCCGAACTTTTTTTCCCCCCAAAAAAACAATGAAAAATTACGTCATAAACTGACAATTTGTCAGTAACGGCAATTTACCATCAGAAATTCAACGATTCGGAGACAAAACATGATATTTTCCCGCATAAATGCAGAAACGAACGTATGTTGGAGCTTGTTTGTTTGTGGTTGGGAGATTTTTTGCAGTTAGGGCTTCTTTGTGGTTGGAGCTATTTGTTTTTGTTGTTCGAGCTTTTCGAGGCTGGAGCGTGGCGTTTGAGCTTTTTGTGCTTGGAGCTTTTTGTGGTTATTGAAGCTTATTTGTGGTCAGAGTAGGCCAATTTTAAAGAGCAATTTTGCCGGTCTGACTCCTTTAAAAAAAAAAAGCGAGTTAGGGCCACTCAAGAACATAATTGCGCGCTTCCGGCCCCCCGGGATCCCCCCCCCCCAATGTAACAACAAAGTTCGAATTAGACAATTTGGCCCAATTTTGGCCGCGAATGAGCGTTTTTTCTTCATTTAACGTCGGCTTATTGTGATTTACGGGAATTTTCTCACTTTTCAGCCACGAAATCCAAGAACACCACATATTAGCGTTTTTTCTCAATTTTAGCCATAAAATGGCCTCCAAATGTAAATCACGAATGAGCGCTTTTTCTTAATTTTATGGTCACTATAATGTTCGCTTCTTCTGACATTTAGCCGCGAGTTAGTGCTTTCACTCGATTCTAGCTGCGAATGGCCGCTTTTTCTCCATGTAAGCCGCGACGTAACGCTATTTCTTCAATTTTTCACCCACTAATGACTTTTTCTGAATCTTATGCCATAAAAAGGGCCTTTATATAAACCATGAATTTAAGATTTTTCTTATTTCTAACCATGGTGGATGAGCGTTTTTTTTTCGCTAAATTTTAGATGCAAACGTGCGCTCTTTTTCGCGATTTTAGCCGCGAATTAGCGTTTTTTATCCATTTTGGCCTCCTGATGCCATAATGGGGTTGTTTTTTCCCCAATTTTAGAGGAAAATGATAACTTTTTCTCAATTAA
Source organism: Corythucha ciliata (assembly GCA_038030265.1). NCBI lineage: Eukaryota > Metazoa > Arthropoda > Insecta > Hemiptera > Tingidae > Corythucha > Corythucha ciliata. The sequence goes on along the minus strand of CM075942.1, from coordinate 49,590,192 downwards.
TTAGCAATTTACTTCACTTTCAGTCACGAATTATAGAGTTTTTCTAAATTTTACACCTATACATCCCCAAAACTGCACATTTTAACACACCTCCTCAATATTAACCGCCTATAGTAGCTATGCATATTAGTGATTTTTCTCAAAGAGGAATCGTTGAACACTCCGGGGGGAGATTGTCCTTCAAAATAATATGCTAAATTAATACAAATGTAATTTGAAAAATGATGAAAAAATAAATATACGGGCACTCTCAGAACATTGCCGATGAGTTAGCCATCGTGGATGTGGCCGAGGATAAACTCAAGGGTGAGATCCTCGATCTACAACAGGGCAGCGCATACACTCCGGGAGTGAAAATAAGCGGTGGAACCGGTTCGTAATTATTTCAACAATTCTAGTAAAACTTTTAACTAATATTTTTAAAAATGTTGCAAACGAGAAGATTACAGTGAAACTGCCAATTCCAAGGTGTGCATTATCACGGCCGGAGCTCGCCAAAAACCGGGACAGTCTCGACTCGACTTGGCGCAACAGAACGTGTCAATGCTTAAAGTCATCGTCCCTAATTTGCTGAAGTACAGCCCCGACACTATTTTACTGATTGTCTCAAATCCCGGTTTGTTAACTCCCCCCCCCCTCCATACGGAGCACCTCTTGCATCTTTCGTCAAATTTCTAGTCGATATCTTGACGTACGCCGCCTGGAAAATCAGCGGTCGGCCCATTAACACGATTATTGGAACTGGAACGAGTTTGGACACGGGCCGTCTTAAGTATTTAATCGCTCATGATTTTGGCGTAAATATATCTGCGGTCAACGCTTGGATTATTGGCGAGCACGGCGATTCAAGTGGTACCAATATTGAGCACTTACAAAAATCACTCTCAGTCGCTCTTTTGTACGCGAGTCGTTTGATTTAGTGCCTGTCTGGTCGCATCTTCAAGTTGCTGGAGTTAACTTGAAGGAGATTGAACATTCATCTAAGATAAAAAATACCAAACGGTTGGATGAACTTCATAAAAGCGTCGTCAACAGGTGAGATCTGTCAAGTCATCGAGTGTCCCATCGATTTTAAATGAGAACCTTTCGCGATTTAGCGCGTCAGAGATCATCAAACTCAAAGGCTACACTTCGTGGGCCATCGGTTTCAACACTGCCAGTATTTGTAGTTCGATTCTTAAAAATTCAAACAACGTTCGCGCGGTCACCACGCTAGTTAAAGTACGTACCTACCAGCCCTGACGTGTTTACATCCTAGTCCATCGTCCCCCCCCCCCCACACACCATCTTTGTACTTTTTCAGGGGTACCACGGCGTAGAAGAGGAAATATTTCTCTCCCTACCGTGCGTCGTCGGTCTGAACGGCATCACAGAAATAATTCCGTTGGTGTTGATAGAGAAGGAGCAGGAAATGTTTAGAAAGGCGGCTAAAACACTGCATGAAATCACCAGCAAACTGCAAATATAAGATTGTTTTTTTATGAACGTACGCAGAAAAAGATGTATTCTTTAAGTTCGGTTCGACTTTAAAAACTGTTCAACAAAGTAACAAAAACAAACTGATCTTAAATAAAAAATAAATTAGCGGAATTCACACTTATCTAATAATTAATTAATGACGTAATGATGACTAGAGAAAGAATGATGTAGTCATAATATATTAAGTGAATATAAATACTTATTTCTTCTTTAGTATTCGTTTATAATCTTCTAATACAATTGCCATAAGCGGAGAAAAAATCTCTTTACCACTGGAGGAAATGAGATCAGAAACAAGAAACAATCGCTAAGGCCTGATTTTGAGGGATAAAACTACCGTTTCTTTGACTGTTAATGTTGTGTTGTTTACTTTTTGGGGACGAGACCTCGAGTTTTTGGATAAGTAGTCTGTTGTTTGGCGGTGGCAGCGGTCACGGGTCGTGGAGGAGTTTTGGTGGCGCCGCCACGCCTATAGTTGCGACTAGTACCCCGTGTTGCGACTGAAGCGTCCACATCCATGTCTTCCTCCCCTTCAAGAGCGTCCTGTAGGACTGACAGAAGGAAGGGAGCGACGGCCGGCTCTTGATACTCTTTGGTCGTTCGTGGAAGATGGTCGAGGTCGAGTTCGACGATGTTTTCAGCTTTGAACCTGCCGAAATAAAGGAAAACGATGAAACTTGAAAAGATGAACTTATGAAACTTGAGAATACATTTTTTCACTGGCTCCTTTAAAAAGTCCTTCCACCGATTTGGCGTCATCAAAGTCAAATTTCGCGGGTCCGCACAATTTCTTAAAATTGTGGACCTACGCGGTTAGAAACTAATTTCGGGGGATTCAGCTCTTCATAACTTCATATTTCAATCAAAATGTCCAGGGGGTTGGTTAATTTTAAATAGCAATGTCGTAAGTCGGCCACTTTCAAGAAAAACAATATGCGCAGAGTTGGCCCCCTCAAAACAAATTTTGCGGGTTCGGCCGACTTGAAAAGCCAATTTGGCGAGTCAAATTGCTTGTTCAAAAATGAAAAATTTTCAACCCAAAGGACATCACTGCTCGCTCCGAAGTTAAGGAAATCGCCGATTTTTACCCTGTTCAAGCTCATCAATAAGGGGAGCTGGCACCCCCTCCCCATCAGAGCGTTTTGGACGGAACCGGCTGCATTGCTTAAGGTAACATTTTACGAGGTACTCATAATTCACACCCGGCACAAATCGAAGGACTTGAGAAAAAAGATGCTCAAAATAGTAAAATCACCGTCTTGAGTCCTGGACGATTTTTGCCAAAGTTCATACCTTTGGTTTTCAATTTTCCCGGGGAACTGCCAATAAAACCGAGAAACTGTCAATTTTTGCCGAAAACTAACCATTTTCCCAATAAACCACAAATTTTCTACAAGAACTACTAACTTCCCCGAAAAATGTCAATTTTTACCAAAAAATATCAAGTTTCCCTATTACAGAAACATTCAGTTTCCCCTAATAACGACTAGTTTTAAATAGAAACCAAAAATTTTTCCACAAACTACCAATGCGCCCTAGAAACCGTCAATTTCTTTCGGAAGCTAGCAATTCTTCCTAAAAGCTAAAAAGTTCCCTATAAACCACCAATTTTCTCAAGAAACTGCAAATTTCCGTAGAAACTATCAAATCGACTAGAAACTCTCAATTTTCCCGTTCAGATAAACAGTCAATTTTCCTCAGAAACTGTAAATATCTCTACAAACTACCAATTTTCCTTGGAAACTGACAATTTTCCCCAAAGTGTGATAGGATTGCAAAAACTTATTTTATTGATAAATAATAAGCCAGAATGTCTCTATGGACCACCAATTTCCTATATAAACTGATATTTCCACAATAAACTGCCAATTTTTCCTAAAAACTGTCAATTTTCCCTGGAAACTGCCAATTTGCTTTATGAACTGCCAATCTAGAAACAGTTAATTTTTGCAATAAAATAATACTTTTGCCAGTAAACCGAATTTTTTTCTCTACAAACTGTCAATATCCTTGGAAACTATTTTGGACCGGCGTTGACACGTTTTTCGGGCGTTCACTTCTCTCGCAAAATTAGGGTGGGAGGGGCTGCGCTCATCACGACAGCAGAATTCAATTTGGCAATTCTGCTGTTTCTGAGTTTGAATAGCCACGGAATTGTAAGTATCTAGAATAAGCAGTAGAAACTGCTAATTATGGAGGATAACAGCCACAAAACTGAACCTTTTGGAGGATGTTCCTTGGGACAAGGGTGGGAGGGTGAATAGCCACGAAAATCAAAGTTCGAGGTATACAGCCATGAATTTGTCAGTGTCAAGGGATAATAGGCACTAGATTGAAGTTTTAGGGCGATTGGCCTAGCTCCTAGATCAGGACCCTCCCTAGACCCTAGACCAGCCTAGATTGGCCCATTGAAATTTTGCGGATTATTGGAGGTCACAGAAACTAACTTTGTGGGTATTGGTGACTGAAAAAGCCTATTTCACTGGATTGACACCTAGAAAGACGATTTCACGTGGTTAAAAACGATTTTTTCCTCAATAAATAAAAAAACATTGACGGCTGTTAGGTCCTCCAAAACAGTAGTTTCGCGGGTTGAGCTATTTCCAAGTCCAAATATTCGCGAATTTAGCACTTTCAAAACCTAACTTCGCGGTTTCAGTCCAAGACGTAAGGGGTTATATCACGCGAGAGAGCGCCTTAGACAGGTATGAAAGGGGAAACAGACGCCACTGGCTGGCCACCCCACCAAGAATCTACCTTGGTGGTCTCCTTGAGGGCCAGAAGTACAGATTTCTGGAATTCCGATTACCGTAAAGTGTTAAAGACAAAATTCGACTTATTGAAAGGCTTGAACAGTTGTCTATGTGAATGGACGAAAACCGGGGTATCGACGGTTGCGGGATTCGAACCTATGTCATCTGGGTACGAACGCGCACTGTAGCTACTACCCCTATCCCCTCCCAACAGCAATAAACTATGCACTAACCTGTAATTGAGGCCGATTTCACGGGCCGTCTTAGCGTACTGCGTGACGGGACGACGCTCACATCGACTCGCCGTCTGCCTTGGAAGAGTCTTGGTCGGTTCAGAGTCGGGCATCACGCGCCATAAGTTGTCCTCATCGTCGTAGAACAGTCTCGACGCTATTCTTTTTTTCTCGTCCGGTGGAATGAAATTGTCTATGACAAGCAGACGTAGTTTGTAGTCTCTCAGCAGTTCGTTGCGATCGTTTTCAATTTCACGACGGTCCGCATTGAACGTCTCATTGGTGTCTTCAATCTCTTGACGAACGGCTTGAAGTTTCTGGAAGAGTTTTTTCACTTTATTTTTTTTCGCTTCGACCTCTTGCTGTAACGACGCGTACGTCTCGCGTATCCCCTCCATGCTCTCCTCTTTCGCTTCGAGCATCTGTTTCATCTGTACTTCACGGCGTTTCCTTTCGTTGATCTCGATCGTTCTCTGCTCAAGAGCTTTTTGCTGTTCATTCGTATGATCGATGATATTCTTTCCGCCCCGAAGTAATTTACTTTCCATGGCCTGAATTTTACTTGCTAACTCTTCGGCGTATTTTTTCTCTGCTAAAATTTCCGCTTTACGTTTGTCTATTTCGGTCAGAAGTTTCTTTCTCTCATTTTCAGGCATTTCGCTGTTTCCACTCAACAGTTTCTTTTCACGTTTAATCAAGTTTTCCTCCTCTTCATTGAGCATCTCTTCGTGAGTTTTCCCTTCATCCTTTCGTTTCGTCTTTTTCTTTTTATCCGAAATACTTGAATCGACGGACTGTTCCAAAAGGTTTTTAAGTCTACTGATTTCCTCCTGGTACTGCCTAAGTAAGGCATCCTTGGGATCTTCGTTGATTCTTGGTTTGTTTTTGATATTTTTGGCTCGATTCGCATACCGCAGCGTCGTCAGACTCTCCTCGTAGTTATAACTGGCCGGACCAACGTTCGCCACCATGAGAGTTTTAGAATTGCCACCGAGTGAGTCTTGAAGGAGGCGCGTCAACTTTGAGTCACGGTAGGGAATGTGTTGACCTTTGCCGTCGACTAGGGCAGATATGACGTTGCCGAGGGCGGACAGCGAGAGATTGATTTTACTGGCCTCCTTGAGGCGAGTTCCGGAGGAGCCAGTCTTGTTTTGACGCTCACTGCCGGCAAGGTCGACGAGGTTCAATTTGCCGACACGGACTTGATTTTTAATTTCGGAACTGGTGTCGATCATTTCAATTGTGACCATGAAGATGGCGTGAGAGCGAGAACTGTGTTCGTTCATATTCGTCGCTCCGATGGTTCGATTCTGGTTGCCCAGGGACATGATTTTTTCAATTTCATTGACGCTTTTACACACGAACGACTGTAGATCTTTGACGTAGACGCCTGAGTCGATGTTTTCACGTAGTTCATACCGTCTTTTAGGGTTTGAGTCGAGTAAATCTCGAATTTCTTCCTGGTAAATTTCAAGGTAGGACGCTCTAACTAAATACTGCATGTTGTCCGTACGTGAGATATGGGTGAAAATTTGTTCGAAAGACCTCGGTATAACACCTCGACCGTCACCAGTCTCAGTCTTCCGCCCCTCCATCGTATAAGTCTTACCAGTACCCGTCTGTCCATAGGCGAAAATGGTTCCATTGAAACCTTCGAGTACCGAACTGACCAGCGGGTACACAGACTCATTGTACAGATCTTCCTGGGTCGAGTCAATATCATAAACAGCGTCATATGTGAACATCTTACCATTGGATCGATCCTCCTCCTTCGGATTGAATATCTCGATGACGCCCCTCGACGGTTGAACGTCCATGACGTTCTCGTACCCGTGCAACTGTTCTTTCTCGTTCATCGGCCGACATCGTACTACGACTTGTACACACTCGTTTTTAGCGCTTTTAACTCGCTCCGATGAGTTGATCATTGTTTTTCGGCGAGTTGGGAGGGGAGGTGTTTTCTGTCACTTCGGATTCTAGGCGGGCATCATTCCGGTGTGTTTTTCCCTCCCAGGAATACCAAAAACCTCTGTCTCTTTTCAGCAAAACAAACGCGCGCAACACTTTTGACAAAACAGCTCGTAAATATCTTAAATCCCTCAAAATTTGTCAATCACCCCGGACAAACCCTTTTCGAACGAATCTTTCCCCTGCACTGAAGTTTTGTTTTGTGATAGCGCCGATAACGAAACGTCAAATGGGCCGATGGCGAGGGGGTGGGGGGAGGTGTCGCCTCTGCTCTGTAAAAGGGGAGAGAGCGATGAAGGCCTCGACCTGTTTGCCATCTATGCCATGTGACGTAGTTTTTTGCCTGAACCGGTAGCGTGAAATCAAAATGACGAAACAAACAATCTTAAAATAAATAAAATAAAAAACTATGAAAACAACGCAATTACTTATAATGAGCACGGGTCTTTGTGATGAGCGTGAAACGCGCTGTTTGTTGAGGACACTGGGAATTTCGCCTCAAAAATTCCTGAAGTTGCCAGACGTTCCAACAGTCGCGTATTCAACCCTTAAATCTAGGGGTGGGAAACTCAACTTGAGAAGATTCAGATGACCCGTTGCCTAGTGCAGGCTTATTATTCGGGGATGAGTCACCCAGTTTGGAGACGAAATGCTTCAATTTATCCCCCACAAACTGAATTTACACAGAAAAGATACATCCCAGCTGGGAAACTGCCAGCCCCAGGGTATCCTTCCATACCGAAAATTTCTGATCCAACCCAAAACTGACGACGACCCCCCCCCCTTTCACCCAGCAATAGCGATACCTGCACTGAATGAGACAACCCTAAGAAATTTTGCTTTTACAAATATCCAGATCCGCGAAAATGAGCTGACACCCCAGAATATAGGTGAAGTCTGCCTTTTTTAATGGAACCAACCCCGAGAAACAGGTTTTATAGACGAGCAAGATTTGAGAAATTGTGGTTTCTTCTCCACATTAGTGGCCCATACAAGGGCAGATAATTTTGACAGAATTAATCGGCTGATAATTTCAGCAGATATCGTTAACGATCTAGAGCAAAAGACGAGACCGGTCGTCGCCCCTTAACGTACAAAAGTTATCTGCGACCGATATCTGTTACCCGATCAAATCTGCTCGGTAGGGGAGGCACATATCTGGCAGATTGAGATCTGTCGCCGAACGAAATCTGACGAATTTCATTTATCGGTCGGGTGCGAAAGATATTTGAGATCGGTTACAGATATGAAGTTAGAAAGCTAATAGAGGGAGCAAAAAGTTTGACGTCTCCACTCGTTTTTCATCATTCATTGACTGGACTAATTTTAGGGTTAAATTAATTAATGAGTTGAACAACAATTGTTCGCTATTATTGAACTGAACTCATTAATTGATATAACCCTTAAAAAAAAGCAAGTAATTCTGTTCAAGAAGGGTACTATTCAACCGAGGTGTTAAACGCCTGACCCGTTGCTATGTCTTAGGCTGTCGAAAGGGCGAAAGTAGATTTACAACACTAAAATACGGGTGATTTTTGTAATAAAGAATGGGGGGGGGGAAGAGTAAACTAATAATCGAAAGTGAATTCGAAGTACGATGGGTCGAAACTTTGAATACGGACGTAACCATCCTCTCCGCCACTGGCGAAACTCTTGCCGTCCGGGTGAAACGCAAGACTGTTGATGGGACCGAAATGCCCCTTAACACGACCAAATTCCTCCTCAAACACCAAATGATAGAACCTGGCGTCAAATTTACCGACACGAGTCGACGTGGTTGTTACAACGGACGCTTCTTGACCACCTCCTAGTACCACCTGAGCCAGGAGAATACCAATTTTTTAAAAACACATTTTGGGTGTGAGGGGGGGGGGGCTTCATTACGTGGTCAAGAATGGGGGAAATAGCGGCACTGTTGACAGGACGCTCAGTCATGTACGTTTTAAGGTGGTTCAACGATTCAGTGTCGAAAAGCTTAGCCGTGTGGTCCGTTGACGCTGTTATAAACATCATGCTGTCCTTGGACATTTGTAAATCATTTATCGTTCCTTGGTGAGCTTCAACTTGATTCAGGAGCTTTCCGTTCTACAATGAAAAACTCGTCTAAAAAAGGAAATTTCAAGGAAGACGAAGAATCTCACCCTTAGGTCCCACTGACTAATGGAGCCGTTTTCATGTCCGGTCACCAGTTTCTCGTCTAGAGGAGACCACTGAAGAGCCGTCACTTTCGATTCGGGTACGGTGATATTTAGAACCGGCTCTGAACCTGAGCGAAGAAATGACTAACATTTGTTCCTATAGTTCAGGTTAAAGGCTATTTCACGATAGGCCTATTAGCATCACTGCTTTAGTTGCAATAGCAGCTGTTACCCTAGCCTAATGTAAATTTGCCTGTTAAGGTGGCTTACCAAACGAATCGGTTATTCTGGAATCGATTATGTTAATTTCACAAATTTGTTTCCTTTGAGTATCAGTGGAGAAAGCGGCGAGCGTAGCCGAAAAACTGTACACACACGTACGTACGGCAGACTTCGTATCAATGTGTCCGATTGACTTGCCTACGCGGTGTGTAAACGTTTTAGTCTCGTACAAAAATTCTTAGCAATTAGCACTCGAACTCACCGCTGGAAACGTCCCAGATTTTAAGCGAATTGTCAGCAGCGCCGGTCATACAATGCGTCGTCTCCCAGTTGACGTCCAAACACCAAACGGCACCATTGTGCCCAATGAAATTACCCAGTCGTTCGCCATTCAGTGAGAACCAAACGTTCGGCTGTGAATCCTTGGCCGAGGAGAAAAGTAAATCGCCCTCCCTGTTGTACTTGATCTGAGTGATTGGACGCTCGTGTCCGTGGAGCATAAGCGGTTTCTGTGAAAGGGGTGAGAGGAAAAATTGTGAGATCAGACGACTTGGTGTTATTCACTAGAGAAATTCTACCATTTTTGAGGCTTTTTCAACGAAAAATAAAGGCACGAACTAAAAAAATCCAGCAGTTAGCCAACACGCGTCTGACTTATCGCGTTAATATGGGGAGAGGTTTTCGTTATCGTCCCTCTATAGATCACAGGTGCGAAAATAGGGACAACAAAAATGGTGACTAACAACTAATTACTGTACCAAACATAGAGATAATAATGGTAGCAAGTTGCTTTATTCAAAAACGATTTAAGTTGCTTTTTTAAGTCTAAAAAAAAGTGCGAGGAGAGGGGCATTTGATAAATACGAAACTCTAGCGGAAAATGTAATAGTCTTCCGAGCTAGATTTATGTTTTTGTGCCCCCCCACAAGAGGTCCAAAGTTTATTTGTACCTATTTTTCAGAATTGACAAAAGCTTTGGAAATTTGGCTAGGAATCCCAAATTTTTCCCGTTTTTTATCGCTGTCAGCTTCCGAGTTCCGACGGTTTCCTTATTTTACTGCATTTCGTTCAAAAAATGCACTATTGGTCTCGCCCTGATGGTTGCACATATGGGTTGTGATACTTTTTTTTTTCACGTTTCAGAACCCCTAGAACACGAATCCCCAGGTCGGTTCGATTTGATATACATATATATGGCCCCCGCTTGTAAGCACGATCACGGTCGCAATTTTTGACTTAGGGCAACCAAATTTGTCGAAAAATCAATAGCGTGAATGTCTCGGACGAGTTCGCGATCCAGATGAATCGGTCCACGGAAACGGTGTGAAAGAGGGGTTTGAATTAGTTGAAAATTCGCTACCGCACGGCTGTTGCTGCTGTTGCCCCGAAAATTGACTCGAGTAATGAAAAATGAACGCAGTGAATCAAATCCGTTGATATGGCAGGGGAGTTCTCGCCGGAGGGGAGCTATTAAATCAACGCTATGCCTTACTGGACCACCCAATTACCAAAAAATTGCATTGACATTGTATTTTGAGCCGTCTCTTTTATTTGATTTGCCTACAGCCTAATAAATCTTGAGTAAAAAATCCTGAGGTTGGCCAAAAAGGGAGGAACAAAAAAAAAAATTTTTTAAATTGTTTCGGATTCGAACCCAGGCACTTCGCATTCCGCAATGGTGAAATTGTGACATACCATTTAACCTAATGTAACTGATCTGAAAATTAACGTTGAAAAAAGTTTTGTTCCGACGGCAGCCTGTCGGGAAAAGTGCATTTCATTCATGCGACAATCGAGTCAAAACTCATAAGTTAGAACGATATCAATCAATTATGAATGACATTTAGGCCGGGATGAAGATTTTAATTGCAAATAACTCCTCTAACAAGAGTCCGCCTTCCCATATCGTATGGGCAACCGAACCGACTCTGTTTCATTTTTCATTTTCATCATTTTCTTCCCCCTCAGTTGGTGCCCAAAAAGGGGCCAGCTGCGGTAAAAAGAAACACGATTTTATGATTTGGACTTTCTATACCACGGCCTAAATGTCATTCATAATTGATTGATATCGTTCTAACTTATAAGTTTTGACTCGATTGTCGCATGAATGAAATGCACTTTTCCCGACAGGCTGCTGTCGGAACTTTGTTGAAATAATTATGCTTTTGGAGGAAAATGCCATGGTTTTCAGCAGCGCGGTCCTGCGGTAAAGCTTTTGTTTCCTAGAAAAGCGGTACCGTAATATTACGGTAGAAAATTTCCCTTTTAAATCAAGCCATAGTTGCCTAGGTAGCGGTAAACAGAAAGCGTCACCGCTTCCACCGCGACGACGGTGGTGATGAACGTTTTTTTCCTCGTAGTTCCAACTATTTGGTGCTATTTTCTTTTAACATCATAATAGAGTCGTTTTCGGACAGTATTATTTACGATTTCGTCACCGTCTAGCGTCCAGGTAGTTTTCACGCTCAATATTGTAAACATAAAACGTCCACCGTCACCGTCGAAAACCGTTGATGAACAGTTCACCACCGTCACGAACGCCCGTCTCGGGGTCGGGGAGCGGTTTAATACTCTATTCGCCTGTTTCATAATTCGGGCAGCGCTGTCGTTGGCCACTTGGGAACTAGCTCATGAGGGCAGTCTTCAACTTAGTCTTCAACTAGTATCTAATGGAAATCACCCACCCGCAACAACTGTTTCCCAAAATGGCCAACTGCAGCGCTAGTGAGGTCGATTTTTCGAGCGACGGTGGCGATCCAAGCGAATAGCGACCGAACCCTCGATTGACCATGCGACGTACGGAGGGAACTTCTGAACCCCCTTCCCCCTCACCGATCCCCTTTTCGTCTTCCTTTATTTTTCACTTTCGTATTCAGATGTTTCAAGTTCGGCGCTTCCCGTGAATAGCGCCCAAACTAAAATTCGTTCCGCCGGGGCCGTCTCACTCGAAGCGGTGCCGCTGTCATGTTGACCGAACTTTACTCTCTACTGCAACTACTGGCGTGATTTAAAAGGTTTTTTTATCCTACTCGATGTGAAAACGCGTGCTTTAATGACTCGCAACTGTCATGAAAATACGATTTTCATGTCTACAGTCGGATCGGTGAAAGAATGTGCATGAAATTACCCTCTCTTTTCCCTAAACCCACATGACTTACCGCTACCACACCATCACCTGAGAGGAGCCTCTCCTATTTTATCGGTAAAACTCTCTGTTATTGGTTGCAGTTGTTTGAAAATAAGAGGGGAAGTGGAGAACCACATTAAGAGAGGGAAAAGGCGGGCTTATGGCCTCCCACCACTCATGCACATTCTTTCGCCGATCCGACTATAGGCATGAAAGTTTTTGCCAAAATTTGTCACCAAGATGCGCTTCGGATAGCTATCGCATTTGTATTTCCTATTCTTGCAGGGGGTTTTCTCGTTGCCACGCAACACACCTCTCCACACCGACAGACTTTCCCACTCACTGAGGAGTTGTCGTTTGTCTAGATGCACTTTTATTTTGTATTTTTTCAAGTACAGATGGGCAAACGTTTTCTTTCTATTCCACCTTCCAGTTTTAAACTCAATACTAATTTATTAATTTTGTCCCCTTCTTTTGTAGGATAAAAAATAATGTGTACGCCTCGGCAAAAAGGCGTTTTCTGGGCCTCGAAAAATGGTCAGCCTCGACTGCGTCTCGGCTGGCCACTTTTTTTCTCGGCCCGGAAAAGTACGCCTTTCATGCCTAGGTGTACAATATACTATTTCTTCCATCGCTATATTACGGCACCGCTTTTATAAGAAACCAAGGTTTAACCATTTTTACATCGGGTCACCCTAGCTTTGTTCGGTGGTTACTACTTACTAGGTCCATTAACTTGTTTTGCGACCATGAGATCATGAGATATTTTCAAAAACGAAAATAAAGATTCGGTTGGGACTTTGCTTGTATACAGGGGGTGGGGGGTGGGAACTTTGGAACACCCACCCCCCACCTCTATAGTTCCTTAAAGTTTAAGCCACGGCCACCCGAAGAGCGTCACATTCGCCATCTATGCAGGACGTACAAAGAATCAATTTGGTGCCATTCGATACTTCATCCACTGTACCTTCAAGTACCGTCAACAAAAAACTTTGGAACACCCACCCTCCACCCATGCAGTTCCATAAAGTTTAAGCTACGCCCACACGAAGTTCCGTAAAGTTTGAACTATTAGGAACTGTATAGGGGTGGGTGTTGCAAAATTTGTTGTTGACGGTACTTGAAGGTACTTTGATCAAACTGTTGAATGGTACTATTTTGGCACTTTGTACCTGTCAAATTTCATTATGTTGTTCAGCGCCCCCCCCCCTTTTTTGGGCAGTTCCCGGGTGTTCCAAAATGATGTTTTGACGGTACAATGGGGTACAAAGTCCATTTGTCATGAATTATGGTGTTTCATGAAATTTCACTACCCTGCAAAATTTGCCATTAACTTGTACTGCGCAATTCGGGAAACCAGGTAAATATTGCGTTCCAAACAGTTCCAGTGGCGGTACAAGCAAAGTCCCAACCGAATCTTTTTCGTTTTTGAAAATATCTCATGGTCGCAGATCTCAAGGTGGCTACTGCCAGTAGTAAAATTGTCAGTTGTCATGGGGAAGCGAGATTTCGTCCAATCAAATTAATGTGTTTTGTTTCTTCTGTTTAATTCTGTTTTATTTGCAATACTGGAAGCAGCCAACGAACAAAGCTCCTAAATTCAATTGACAACGCTTGAAACTATTAGTGCGCGGGCACCCTTATAGTTGAACCACATTCTTATGGAACCTAAAAATCAATAAAACCAATTTGTTTTACATATGATTAGGTGCATTTACATCTGGAAATTTTGTTTAAAAATTCCATCAAAGTTTGGTTCAACTATTTATAGCTCCTCTCTATGATTAGTGTGAGGAGGTGGAGTGGGAGGAGGGGGTCAAATATGTTATCCCTTCAAACTAGCTATGACTTGACGACTTGAAACTGGACATTTTATGCTTACGATGGAAAGTACATAAGACAAAATAGCGCTTGAGAAGGATCAAAACACGAGAAATTGCTTTTTTGAATCCCAGTGTAATTGGCTTTTTAGGGAATCAATATCCTGCGAAGCTGTTATGAGTGAGAAGGATACCTATATACTCGCCCTGTTAAGGCACTATAAAACACGAGTACTGCAACACGCAAATCGGCGCCATACTTGGTCCCTCATATGATTATAATTATCACCTGATCTCATTGACAAGTAGGATATTTTTATTTATTTCGACCGCGTTCCGCGTTTATTTGCTGTTACGATGACAATTTTTTCATTCATGATATTGTGTTTACCCTAACGACTGAGGGACCAAATATGGCGCTGAAATCCGTGTTGCAGTACCTGTGTTTTAAAGATTCTCTAGCCCTGTGAGAGTTTTTTTTACAGGGCCAAAGCTTCTAAATTGATTTCGCACGAACAACTCCAATGAGTGCATGTGGATCTCACTAGACCGCTCGTCCGGAGTGGAGAATGTCAATAACGATAATTTTTGAACGCTTTCAAGGGCACTGAAGGCCCTTTTGGATCGTTTGGCTGGACCCGACTGCATTTGTCAGTCAAGCATGCGTTCGAAGGACACAACATGCGAACGGCGTACGACTCACATCGAAACATATGTAGAATAAATGGCCCCCAAAAATCACCCATTTTTACCACTATAACTGCTTGATATTTGCGAAAATAACCAGAACCAAAATTGGAAGCAACTGCGTTTCACGTGGTTGAACGACGACACGGAAACTCTGAAAATTAATCCCGTGATTCCTGCGATTTTTGCTGCTTTTCACGGGGCCCCAGGAATTTTCCCGTGGCCAAAGAATCTACGAGCTCGCTCTCGATGTGTTCTTGTAAAATTAGCCCCTGATGACGGCCAATCTATGGGTCCAAAGCTGTCCAGCTCTTGAATTTCAAATTAATTATATACGATTTGATGTTGTTTTACGAGCCTTTTTAAACGAGAGCAACTCATTTTTCAAAACGTATTTTATTCTAGTTAGCGGCTAATGCAGTTCTCTTACAACAATGAGTACCTACCTGATGACGGAAGTCACGGGCGTGTACCAGTGACGCAAACCGGAGATGGCAAAATTGCGATAGCGTCTTTTGATCAGTAAATCAGGCACTTTGTCGAGTAAACCTGTCAGAAACAATGCTTCTCATGGCGAGGGGGATCGGTGTGCGCGTAACATGGTCTGCTAAATTGTTTATTACGCAAAAATTCCCAAGCTGTATGATAAAAAAAAATGGGGAAAAACAGGAGAGAAGTAGGCCTAAAAGTAAGAATGAGACCTGTAACAATTCTTCTTATTGTCAAACCGTTAAAAGGGGGATTTTTACGAACGTGACCAGAGAATTCGCGGTTAAATGAAAAGCACGTGTAACGAGCCAGGTCATTCGCGGGGGTGGGAATAATGTTCCCCTCAAAATTCGTAAACTCCTCTTGTTCCAAATGACGAAATACAAGGAAAAAAACGTTAACACCATTGCAAAGAGTAATAAATATTATTTAAAAAAGAATTATAATTCGAATGGAAGTATACGAGTTTTCTATACGCTTATAGAAAAATATCTTTACCAGAAGAGCTCATCAACCAATCTCCGACCTTCACCTTGCCTTTTTTTAAAAAAAGGAAGAAAGCCATTGGCCCTTGCGCAAGTAGGCTTATTTTCGAAAGATGCACTTGGGCAATACACTGCGAAGGAAGCGCGTAGATGAGGGGGGCAACCCCCCGCATTCCCTCCTTTTCAAAGATGATTTTTATTTTTATTTTTTGCTTCTATGTCTTATAAGTTTCCTCATTGCTCACGATTGAATATTTCTTTCGACATTGCTACCGTGAGGAAATCACATTTGGGCCGCTTTGTAAAGTCGCATTTTGTGCGTTCAAACAATAGTTTTTTTCTCCATCTTTTGTTTCCGTGTTGAAAAGATACACTGTACTGGATTCGTAATTATTGTGACACGTAGATGGTTTGCCCAGCGCAAAAACGAATTTTCTTTTATTCCACCTCTCCAGCTTCATTTAAAAAAAAATAATTTGAGGCTTTCGTCTGATTAAAAGCCCACGGTTAAATGACCGAGCGTGAAGGCCTTTCTTTCTGAATGAATCACAAGTATAAATCCACCCCCCCCCCCAACAATTGCATTCAACTTCTTCACCCCAAAGTCATTGTTAAACATTCGGAACATAACTAACACGGAGAACACAATGTTTCAAACTTATGTAACAGCTTTTTGTCCGTTCTTTAATCGTATAGTCAGTCAGAAAAAATGAGCAAATATATAGGTCAAATCGAGCGAGGTACAAAACCTCACTATACCTATACTCACCAATTTGTGAGGTTGATGATTCAATTGCCGGTTAATTTGCTCCGAGCTTCTATTGGAGGAGGGGGTAGTGAGTAAATAATTAATTTATTCATATGGTATAGAGTTCCTTTTGAATGACCATAAGCTACTAAATTCAAATTCCTTGTGTTTGCCACCATGCATCGCGCTATTTTTGTCGTTTTACTCGCGACAATAATGAACATGAGTTTAGGTGTTGTTATACATAAAAACGAACTTGTCAACAGTTTTGTTTCAACGTTTATTTTTATTGTTGCAAACAGTTAAAACGCAAAACGATACCACGACGTCGTCGCAGGCACCGCCGAGTAATGTAACCATCACCGCGACCAGAATCACGACAAGTCCCAGGCCTCGAAGTAATAAAACAGGATCCGCAGGGATCGAGAAGGCATCGTCGGCGCACTTTTTCGCCGTTACGCTACCGGCTTATATCGGCAAGAATGGGATTTTTAAAATGCTGATTGGCGGATTCAAATTTTCTGTTCTTCCCCTTCCCTCACCTGTTTAGGAGCCATCGCACTATTTTTTGTTTGTTGCTTGGGCACATTCACGAATTTTATTTGCTGCAAAATGGTTCGTGAACCTAAACCACCGTCATTTGTTCAAGCAGACGAAGAGTAAGCATCAAAATAAACTTTTTGAACTATTGAAAAGATATTTTGGGCCGAGAAATCTTCTGTAGAATTTAAAAAATCACCCGTTCACGCACCACCTAAAGCCCGCCACTCACGTGCAGTTTGAACTGTCAGTTCAAACTGTCAGTTAAAACTGCACGTGAGTGGGGCCCTTAAGGTCTTAATGTCTGATCGACACGTCAGCCTGGGCAAGGCACGGCGGCGGCCCGTGTGCCGGGACCGTCAAACTCTCACTTCACTTCTCGTTATCATCCAAAGAAAACATCAACCAGAAAAAATACAACTGGTGTTTGGTGGGTGTCATCAACCCACCACTGACCCTCAACCCTCAGCTATGTTGTTTGCTTGTTTGACTGAAAAATGACTGTTCGAACCCCAAATGACAGCTTGGACCCCAAAAATACAATTCCGTGTTTCGCAATCAAACAGCAGCAAGGCGTGAACAGGGAACTTTGATGAGGGCGGTGGCTATTGTTCGTGCCATCCCTGTCCTTTTTGCTATGTATTATTACGAAATTTTTGAGCGTTTTGTCCACGTTTTCACGAGCCACACAAATGTTTCCACGAACTTGGGCCACGGTGCACATCCGTCTGCATAAGCCAAGGCTTTTATGTCCGATGAATAAGAATAGCGCGATTTCTTAATTTAACCCCCCCCCCCATCTAGAGTTACAAGTAACCAGCGTTTCTCCAAAATGTATGCCGCAAGCGAGCGATTCTTCTCTATCCTGCCCAATAATTAGGACTTTTTCTCCATTTTGGCCCATTGTGGCTCCATTTTGGAGTAACCACGAATTAGCGTTTCTTCTCATTTTCAGCTACGAATGAGGGCTTTTATCTCGATACAACGACCTACAGAAACTGGAGATTAGCGTTTTTTTTCAATTTTAGACGAGATGTTGCCGTCAAAAACCGCGAATCAGCACTTTGTCTGAACTGTCTAGCGCTTTTCCCAAATTTTAGCCGTTTAGGGTCCTCCCTGAACCACTAATATCAACACTTTTCCTCCACTTCTTTTTCACTTTTCTAGTGGTTCTCAACCATTTCATGGACCATGAAAATTTGTTGTGCCCCCCAAGTGCAAGGAAGAGCCCCACGCTCGCGAACCACGCTTGGCCGCCTTGGAGACGATAAAATCGACCGAAACCAACGGCACGGCAAAAATCTCATTTTTACCGCTGTATTTAGGGGCCTCTTTTGGTGCATATTGATCGAGAATATGGTCTGAGGGACGTTCTCTATGGTGAAGTTCCCTAATTTTCTGATTTTTGAATGGCGTGTTTCATGAACCATAAACCTCGTGGCAACCATAGACACAGCGCGGCGGGGGCTAGTTCGCGTCCCCAGGTTGAGAATCAGTGGCCTATTAAGTTGCACCAGAAGACCGCAGATTACAATTTTATCAATTTTAGCCGCAAATTAGCACTTTTTTCAAACTTTAAGCTGCGAACTTGCCTCGAGAAAAGCCGATTTGGGCGATTTTTCAACTTTATAGCTGCCTGTGAGAGCTGTAGATCAGCGTTTTTTTCTGATTTAGCAGCGAAACCTCGATCAGATACCTCTCATTAGCGTTTTTGGTTACTCAAGTGGCATATTAGCGCTTTTTATCCATTTTAGCAGTAAAATAGCGTTTTTGCTCAATTTTAGCCGCGGGTCAAGATCAGCAAATTTTTTGCAATATTTCTCAATGTCAGCCGTGTAAGTGTAAGGTCTCCCGTGAACCACGAATTTTCTCTTTCTAAATGTTAGCCTCAAATTGGAGTTTTTCTCCATTTTATTCGCTAATTAAAGATTATTCTACACTGTTAGAGGCGGATCGACTTGCCCCATAAGGGCAGCCCACTAGCGCGATTTCTCAATTTTAGCCACGAAGTTGCCTTCAGATGCCACAAGTTGGTGTATTTATTTCTCAATTTTTGCGGCGAATGAGCGCTTTTTATCAATTTTGGCCATGAATTAATGCTTTAGAAAACTAAAAATCGCCATTAATTATCATATTTTTATACTTTTTCGAGGGGCCCTCCTCAGGGGTGGCCCAGGGCCCTTGCCGTGGTATTCTGATTTGACTATTCTGTATTTGGTATTCTGTGACTGGTTCTACTCCAATGCTCCTCTCACACTTACAAAGGCCAATATTCTGGAATTTTGCCGATCGAAACTCAACAAGCAGAAAAACTGTCAATTCAGTCACTCTCCACCTCCCACTCTAAGACGGTTCCGGTCAGTAATACGACCCCCCACCCCAATATTTAACCATCATTACGTTAGTTAGCGTGCTAGAAAAAAGTGAGTTTGACCCTGTCCCCCTACCCGTGCCCCCACCACGGGAATCGTTAGGGCGGGAGCGGTTTCTCCAAAGATGTTCCCATGAGATGCAAACTATACAAAATGGGCCCAATATAGAGTTAATATTGTTAGTATGATCGCTTAGACTACGAGGGTTAGTAGGTAATGCATGCAAGAAACTGTAGCCGTAGGAGCCTACGTTGTCTGTCTTCCCTCGTTGAGGTGCGTTAGAAACGAACCGGTTTCGGCTGCTCGCCGAATGATGGGATGATGGCGAGTAGCCGAAACCGGTTCGTTTCTAACGCACCTCAACGAGGGAAGACAGACAACGTAGGCTCCTACGGCTACAGTTTCTTGCATGCATTACCCAATATAGAGTTTGAAAAACTCTGATCATTATACACAGCAATTGTGATGTTTTGAAGGTGAACAAAATGCGTTTGAACCCTCAGGAAATACAAAAAAAATGGAAACTTAAAGTCAAAAATGTGATTTTTAGAGCGCGTAACGAGACGGCCACTTCACTTCTACGAGTTGTCACCCCCACTCAGCAGGCATTATAGACAAACTATGGTCATTATAGACAAAATCTGGTCATAATAAATACAATCAGGCCATTATAGACAAAATATGGCCCTTACAGACACTATCTGGCAATTATAGACAAACTTTGGACAATATACACAGAAATTGAGGTAGTTTGAAAAGAAAAACGAAGTTTTAGCTAATCGAAAAAGCAAAAAACTGAAAAGGTTAGTCCAGAATATAAACTTTAGTAGGCGTTCAGGCGTAAAACGGAAAATCTGGCCATTATAAATAAAAGCAGGCAATTAGAGCCAAAATTTGGCCATTATAGGCAAAATCGGACCACAATAGGCGACCTCTCAACATTGTACACAGATTGTCGTTATGTTTGAAGGGGAAAAAGGCGTTTCAACCGTTGGAACAGCCAAAATAATGTAAATTGGAAACGTTAGACCTAAAATCAAATTTTCTAACTTCAGCTAAACGATCACAATTATTTCGTTATTATTCATTAAGCCTAAAAAAAAAATCCGCGGGTTTAATTTCGTCTTTTTTCCCGCAAAACGCTTAGATAATCCGGGCACTGTGTCAAACTTACGGCAATGGTTAGAGGTGGGGAGTTTGTCCCATTTCGCGCGTTGTTTGACAGGCCATTTGTGCCCTCTGAAGTGTGTTTTTTTTTTCTTTTTTACAACAAAAGGCAATTTTTTTCTTCGTGAGCGCGAGTTACATAAATTGATCACTTTAGGTCGTTCTTTTTTCCTCTCCTCTCTCTCCTCCCGCGCGTACAAATCTGACACAAATTGTCGTCGGCGATGTGACCATGTGGACGGATGGGGGGCGTTCGGAAAAGGAATCAAAGTGCGAGAGTGCGGGGAGTGGGGAAGTGCATAACGTTAGTTCTTAGTGGAATGGGTGGGGGTGGGGGGTTGAAGGGACGTGCTTTAACAAAATATGAGTTGCATCGAAAAGTTGTGGGAGGGGGCGGGGGTGAAGGATTCTGTAAGAAGGGGGAAAGGTTGATCTGTTGCCTTTCTCATAGGGACGTTTGTATAGGCGGGTGGCGAGAGGGTGGGAGGGTTTCTGGGCATCTCCCGAGGGATAAAGTAAAACGGCACTCACAACTTGTGAACATTTTACACTCGATCGCTCGTTCGTTCGCTGTACCAGTAGTTGAGCCGGCTACACTCGATATTTCGCCGTGTACTTTCTGTTCAGCTCTTCCCCGTCGTCAACCAAGTAAGTCCAAATAATAATTTTCCAGTATTATTTAAGGCCCATTCACAAGCTCTATGTTTTCGTAGTGTGGAGTCTACGCCACCTATCAAAATGCTTCATTTTTCGAGGGAATAAATTTGTTTGGTTGCACAGACTCCGTACAACGCAAACAGAACTTGTGAACGGGCCATCACAGTCCTAGACTGTGCTTCTTTAATCGAAGGGCGAATTTAAATGATTTTTGCTTTTATGAAACTATGACAGTCTCATTTATGGCCACTGTCACTTCACTTATTTGCCCTGAAAAAAAAAAAAAAAAAAAAAAAAAATCCACACATTTTATGGCTTACAAGTTCAAATTATAGTTATTACCTCCCCCCTCCACGCGGACCCCCACAAATTGTTCAGATTGTTCGGGCATCATTGCTAAGGTTCCCCGTCACAGCAAATCGAGACGTTCGAGCTGAACGAACACAGTGCAGCCGCTATAAGAATACAGAGCAAATAGTACAGACAGTACGAGAACTCCTTCGATTCCCGGCCCCTGAGTTGTCCATAAAGTGCTTGATTGTGAAAGTGCAGGGGTCGACCCGGCATTTCAAACGCGGATGGACAAAAATAATCAAACCAGCCGGCACGCCGTAGAACATTTTAAAATGTTTTTTGGCATCCGGAATTTTTTATTTATGTGTTAGTATCAAAAGAGCTCTTGGTCTAATAAAGAAATTATTTCATATTGCAACGCCTTTTGCCGACATTGCACATTCGAAAAAATACCTAAACAAATAACGACGTCGTAACCCCGTCACAAGTTTGATTTACTTCTCTTAAAAATAACATTTCACCATACAAACGTATGGGTGTGCAATTCACCCTTGCTTTATCTCGTAATTTGATGTCAATTTACACCCCCTATACCCCGCACCGAAACGGGCGAATGAAAAGGTAAAAACAAAATAGGCCACGGTCACCAGGACATAAAGGGACGGAGTTGTAGTAGTTGGGTAGCAGTGAATATGGCCCATTGCATCAGTGGGATCCAGGAGGATGAAATATTTCCCGAGTTATATAACAGGCATAAACGAGGGCATCATCAACGAGCTTGGAAAAAAAGAAGGCACTTGAAATCCTCCTCAACAGTCGTTACCTGTTTAAACAAATTTGAGTGAATGCGGTGAAGATGACTTTAAAAAAAAACATAGGACCTTTTTATTTAGTTGCGGCATATAACGCTCAGTCACTCATTACCGTTGTTGTTAACTTGATTTTAGTGAGTTTTAGCACTCTCCCGTTAAATCCTCCGGAAACTTTATTTTCAAATTTCAACCAATCAGATGTTTCGTAACCAAGCAACGACTGATTTATCGTTTGCGTTAGCGTTAGCGGCGGTGTTGCTAAAAGTCTCTATTTTCAAACTTTAAAAACGCTTTATAGCCCCCCACCCACCCTCCAATCAGTGTCATTTTAACAACCGCACGGAAGGGATCGACATACAAACATTCCAGTTACTACCGGGCAAAAAAGTGGAATAAAAGTATGAAAATGGAAGGGTTCCCCCAATTATTGCGCCTTTTTCGACCTCTACCCCCTTCAAAGTTTTTCAAAATTAGAAACGCGCATCTGCACTGATGTGCTACACAACGTTTTTACGTAAAGTGAATATTCAGGTCGAATTTGGACAAAAATGTAATGATCGAATTTAATATTTTTATGTTTTATTGAACTTCCCAGATGAGGAAATATCGCCAGCCCATTTATATTTGAACTTAACGTTGATTCGAGGGGGTTCAACAACGATAAATTCTGTCCACTCAGTCAACTCTGCAGAAAAGAACGTCTCTTCTTAGAAAATGTTCACAAAAGCGATGAATCGACAAAGCGTGGAGGCGTTTACGGTTTTGCGGTTCATTAGTGTGAAGGGTATGACAGTAAAATGTCTAGAAGTCCTTAGTGTCTTTACGGATTGTTTCATTACGCTATTTAACGGTGGGGGGGGGGATAATAAAAACTGAAGGATGGTCTTATCTTTGGTTTACGCCATTTTTCTAATGAAATACAAGACAACATTATGAAAGCACCGATTTTAGTGTATCTTAGTCTTAAGGTGGAGGTCGTATTCCTTTGTAGAGGAAACATTTTTATCTTATGAAATATATAATATACTTATAAAAATCCTGAAGTATTAAAACCGAACTTTTTTGTTTTGAAGCCTGGGAGTTGGCGGAATTCAAGTCTTTAGTCCCAAAATGGGCAATTTGAAACGTACCCCCGAGGCCCACTCATGAGCTTTTTGAGCACACCACTTCGGGAAAATTCATTTTCCATGATTCAACTGTCCAGCCCAAACCTTCCGCCTATAACGGGGTCGTCAGCGCAGAACTCGTTTTGTCCTGTCGTACGGTTTTGCACGATATTTCTCTATTTTAGAGTAGCCTATCGAGGTCCGTTTGGACTTTTCTTGGAGTAGGCCCGCTGTTAAAATTAAGTAGGCACGCTAGTGTGCCGTTCTTGAGGCAACTAGGCGGCTAAAAGTCAAGGTAAACGCGCACATTCGCGACTAAAATTGAGAAAATGCGCTTAATACAATGCTAAAAGTCAAAGTGATCGCTAACTCTGGGCTAAAATTGAGAAAAAGGCGCTCATTCACCTAGAATTGAAAAATAGCTAATTCGCGGCTAAAATTGCCGCGTGAATTGGTGAAAAACACCAAATTCACAGGTAAAGTCGAGAAACAGCAATCACCCACAGCCAGAATTGAGAAAACGCCAATTTACAGATTTTGAAGTCAACTTCATTTGTGACTAGAATGGAGAAAAAGTACTAATTAATGGCGAAAAGTGATAAAAATCGATGATTGCTCGAGAAAAACTCCATTTTACGGCAAACATAGAGATTATAAGGCCGGTTAGGGGCTAATTAGCGGCTGAAATTAAGAAAACTCAGGTTCGTAGTTTAAACTTCGTGGCTAAGATTGAGAAAAACGCTCTTTTGCTGCTAAAATAAGAAAACAATTTGCAGTTTCTGGAGACAACTACTTGTGGTTGAAATTGAGGAAAACGCTAATATCGTAGCTGAAATGCGAAAAAGCGCTCACTCACAGCTAAAATTGAGAATATTATCTACTTCGCGATTTCTCTATGCGATTTCCAGACCAAAATTGAGAAAAAAATGCTAATTCGCGGAGTCTGCAGGCCCATTTATGGCTCAAGCTTAAATATAACGCTATAATGCGCTTTGCTTTCAACAAGTACAATTGAGAACAAGCGTGGCTAAAAAAAAAATTAAAAAAACACCAATTCCTAAAATTTAAAAAGATGGGGCGTGATTATGTTATAAAACAAAAGGTCAATACAGGCTACTCGGACGTGACGTATGGGAACACGCATTCCCACGTGTGGTACAAAATTCTAGAAAAGGCTTTTATTTGTTTACGTTCACATTGCTCTGACAAGCATCATTCCACGTGTTCCCACGTCACGTCCGGGCAATGTGAACGTAAACAAACAAAATCATTTTCTGGAATTTTGTATCACACGTGGGATAGCGTGTTCCCACGTCACGTCCGAATAGTCTGAATCGACCTCAATCACTTCCGTCCGGCAGACTTCCGGACTTGTATATAGGGGGTCAAATGCCATCATTTTGCATACCTTTCGTGACTATGTTCTTCCGGTTGAATGGGACTGTCGCCAGCTCTCGGTCTATTAGGAACTCTCCCGATCGCGAATTCCCGGTTCAAATTGAGAAAAATCACTAATGCCCGGATAAAATTGGGGAAAAGCGCTAATTCGCGGCTAAAATTTAGAAATGACGCTGATTCGGAGGCAAAATTATGAAAACGTCAATTTGCGGTTTCTGGAGACAACTTTGTGACTAAAATTGGGAAAAAGCCTAGGTCTGAAATCACCACTTGTACATATGCAGGGGGAGGGGGAGAGGTATCCAGTTTCATGACCGAGCCGTCCCCCAAATAGAGTTTTTTAGGATGAAATAACAGTTTTCTCGACCCAACGAATAGTTTTCTGAATGAATAGCCAGTTTTCTAGATGAACAGCCAGTTTTTCATCTGTTTTGCCATTCACGTTTTAAACCCAAAAAATTGCAGTTTGGCCCCAGGAAATCACTCATTTTTGGAAGGTCTAATTTTTGGGTTCGAACAATCGAAATTTTCAGCTCGATTTTATGTTGGGACGATGGCCTTCAACAGAAAACACAAATCTCTGTTTGCCGAGCTTTCGGAATAATTTATTTCCTTCCTCAGGGCTCTACAACGTAACAGGATCTTAATAACGAAAATAACAAGTCAAAATAAGAAAAACCTTACCACAGTGTATGTTACGAGCTGACTGATAATACTGGCCGAGATCGACTGTCACCAGAATCGAAATTTTGGTTATTCGACACCGTGACAAGACGACTCCCCCCCCCCCCACAAATTAGACTTTTCTCCCAAATGAAATAATATACCGAGCATTCAGGCCATGAAACCTTTAAAAAAGTCGATAGATTACCCCCACCCCCTTGAAAAAAATGTTCTGACAAACTCATCTTGCACGGGAAAAGTCATGCAGAATTTGAAAATCTTGTTTATTTGCAGCCTGCCGCGATATGGGCCCTGCGTATCAAGGCCCACTGTCCGTGGAAACGAGGAAATTGGCTGAGGAGGAACTCCGAGAGGATGACAACTCTAGAGAACAAGCTTTGCAACAAATGAGGAGTTGGATTGAGAAAAACCCTAAAATCGTGTCCTGTCGAACAGGTAGGAGGAAGTGGGATAGCATTTGTCTTGAGAGAGAATTGGTCATTCATTCCTCTCCCACACCCTTCTCTCATCCACAGACGATAGTTTTCTTCTAAGGTTCCTAAGATTTAAAAAATTCAGCGTCCCCATGAGTCAGGAGGCCCTCGAGCGGTACATCCTGCTAAGGCAGACGTTAGCTCAAGCGTTTCGCGGTCTCGACTTGGAACTTCCTCGAATGGAAACTCTGATTGACAACGGGTACGACAAACCGCCATACAAACTAACTCATTTCAATTTTAAAATGCGTTTGTTTTTTTAGATACCTGTTCGCCGCTCCCGGAAGAGACAAACTCGGTCGACGGTGGATAATCGGACGACCAGGTAAATTCAATAATTGAATTTGGCTGCTCTCATACTTTTTTATTGCCTTTTTTTTTTGATGTCCCATAAAAAAGGCGTTTTCGATCCCTACAAATTTATAAACGAAGACATGTGCCGCATACACGGAATTGTTTACGAGACACTCATGGAAGACGAGGAGAGTCAAGTGAGAGGGTTCGTTCACTACGCCGACGGAGCGGGCGTGTCATTCCCATATTTGACACTGTTCACACCGAAAGAGGCCGTTCGAATTGTTAAAAATGGAGAGGTAATTAAATTGGAGAGTTCAATTTTGTATCATTTTCCTCAAAACAACTTTTTTTTTTTAAAGCGCACTTTGCCTATGAGACATAAAGAAGTTCACGTCATCAACGTTCCGTCTTCGTTGAAATACGTCCTGGACTGGGGGATGAGCCTCGTTTCGGACAAAATCAAGAAAAGAGTCAAGGTAAATTAACGTTTTTCAAATAGTGGGAGGGGGAAGGCGCACAACAGCTAATTGTTTTACGATCCAGATCTATACGAGCATGGACGAGGCAGCCAAAGTTCTGGACACAACCATGTTACCTAAAGAGTACGGAGGAACAATTCCGATGTCGGAAATGATTGGTGATTGCTCTTTTTTTTTAATTCCTCAACTAAAAATAATTGTTATTTGCTTGTTTTTTTTTTACAGCATCCTTCAAAGAAGAGCTGAAAGCCAAACGACAACGTCTACTAGACAACGACAGTATGGAAGTTCGCCTCGAACTCTTCTCCGACCAAGCGAAACAGGGTGCCGTGTCAGCTTTAAAGGCGGGCGTTCACGCCACCTGTAACCCCTACAAGAACGACGTACTGTCTGGAAGCTTCAGAAAGCTGCAAGTGGACTAAAGTAAAATAATTTCTTAATTACTCGTCCTTAGTATTTAATCAATTTTTATACTTTTTGTACAAATATGAAGTCGTAAACGTTTTTTTACTGTAATAGTAGCGTTATTTTAATTGCACTCTTAATCAACTTGAAATGCCACAACCTCACTTTTACCGGCTTCGCATTTAATTAGAAAAATGCTAAGTTTGTTTAATCGTTCAAACAACGTAGTACAGCGCTACTGTTTCAATTATTTTACTTTTTATTTAAAAATAAAAGACAAATAAAGCCCGGATGGGTGGAGTTACGGAATTGAAGGAATCCAGCGGCCATAGTGTAGGTACAAAAAAACCCCCGCGGGTTCTAACATGGATAGTGCCAACAGGGTTATTCCCCCTGCCAGGAAGGTAGCCAAAGGCAAAGGAGACTATTCTGCGAGAATGCTAGGAATAGACTTAGGAAGGAGTGGATGATTGCGCCTAGTCGTTAAAAGTTAATTTACTCGATATTTAAGACTTACGCACTACAGGAAAATAAGAAATCACAAAGGTTGTAATCAGGGTAATTACCAGTCCTCTTCCCGTTCACGAACGACACGAATAGCTTACCTTTTCAGAAAAAAAGTGAATGCCTGCATTTCACTTGGCCGGCGGTTTTATCATCTGTTTAGGGACCGTTTTTTGGTTCGAAGATCTTTCTCTAGTTCGAACTGTCTCAAGTCAGCTCGTTCGAGGAACTCTTGTCGTTCTAGGTACCTGAGAAAAAAAAATCGGTAAGAGTTAGTTGCATTTGATTCAATACTGGCGGAAAACTAACCCCATTTTTCCTTTGTTGAATCGTTGTAGCTCTTCACTTATGTTTTGCTCTTTTTTAAATTTCTCCCAGTCCAATTTGGACTTTTCCAAAGTGCTCAGTTTCCCCTTCTTGCCAAGCTGACCCAAAATGCCGGCTATACCACCGCCGCAGGATTTGCCCGGAGCCGACGGTGTCGTCTTTCGTCCCAAGGGGTTCGGTTTAGCGGCGGCGCCCTCATAATCGGGGACTTCAGTCTCGACTTCAACTTTTTCACCGGCGAATTCAAACAGTTGAGTCACTGTTTTAACCGGCGGCGTCGGAGAAGGTAACGGTTGAGTCGTCGATGCTTGCGTCTTCAAATCCTCTTTTTTCCCGTTTGTGTCGCCCTCAGAGGAAGCCTTTTTTTTCGCGGGCGGACCGCAGTCTTTGAGGAAATCTTTTGAATATAAACGTATGAATGAAAATTGTAGAAATCGAAATAAAAGTTATATTGATAAATACCAGCCCAAATAGCGTCGGATCTTTTCTTTTTTTCTTCGAGTGACGGAATTGCGACGGGTTCCGACTTTTTTTCTTCGTTTTCCTTCTCTTTCAGTGGTTTTAGCTTTTTTCTGAAAACATCAACAAGTCCCTCCCTGTAGTGCAAAAGTTAGGGATATAATGGTGTGGATCCCGAAACGATGAAAGAGCTCACAATATTGCTTCAACATCCACTTGGACGAATTGGAAAATATCGGTCACTGGTTAGAATCCGGAATAGAAAGTTTGGCTAGAAAACTGACAATTCAGCTCGAGAACCCGGAAGATTTCTCAAGAAACTTTGACACCAGTAAAAAGGAATAGACCACCAAACTGGCCTCTCAAACCCTAAATTCAAACAGCAAGAGCACCCTCCCCTCGGTTTGATCAAAATCGCCCAGGAGTTAATTTGGCATTTTTCAGGGTCATTTCCTCAAAGTACACCGATTTGAGCTAGACACGGTTCATGAGTTCCTACAGTGGTTCTCAACCTTTTTGCGGTCATGCCCCCCTTGACCATGACAATTTCTTGCACCCCCATCCCTTGCTTTTTCTTAACCCCCATTTGCAGTTTGTTTTAAAAACATACATGTTAAAAGACCCGAAACTACGAAAAACTTTGATTTTAGTCAGATCAGCATAATGTCACAAAAGGAATGGTCTGTATTCTCACTATGACGCACCCGCTTTTGGCTACTTGCGTATGTTTTCAGAACGTATAAAGGCAGTAGTCACGTAATCAAAAACTCGACAGTGCAAGGAAGAGTCTCCACTTCCGAAGACCATAGTTGACCGCCTTGGAATCGAGAAAATAGACCGAAATGGCAAGGCCAAACGCTCATTTTTGACCACTTTTACGGGCAATGACAGACCTCTTTGGTGCATTTTGATCGGGACCTACTACCAGGGCCGTGGAGAGAATATGCGAGCCCAGGGGGCCTGTTCTGTAAGATTTCTGTGTTCCTAGGAATATCCTTTTCCACCCGTCCTCCCCGAATTAAATCACATGTTGATTGGGAACACGGGTGGAAAGAGACAGTGATAGTGACAGTTAAAATTTATAGAACCGGCCCCCAGGGACGAAACTCAAGGAGACCCTGTCAATTGGGTGAGTAACAGACCCAGTGCTACCCTCGCTTCCTTCTCAAAAGGCCTACATACAACTACAGTAAAGCTCGAATATCGCCGTCAAACTCTAAAACCACCAAGAAGGCCCCAACACAGTACAATGACCCCATAAGGCCCAACCAGTCATGGTTCAACCCCAGCGAAGCTGTTACCACAGTAGAACCTCCAACGACAGCAACGTCTCAAGCACAAAGAAGACCCAGTCACAGCAAAGGTGAAACCAAAGCAAAAGTCTAACCACAGGAAAGGTCAAACCCCTGCAACGCCCCAACCACAGTTGAGCTCCGGTAAAACTTTCCCTTTTCTCTTCCTTTTCTTGATTTATCCGGGCCCGGGGATAAAGGATCCAGTACCCCCCCTCTCCGCAGGCCTGCCGACTGAATTTATATCAATTGAGTATGGTCTGAGGGACTCACAGGCATCGTAAAGAAACAACAATGTGACGTTTCTGAAGTTTCCGATATTTATATGGTTGGTCTCAAGCATGGGGACAAGTTCACGTCCCCCTGGAAATCGCTTGCGCACCCACCCCAGGGCGGCGAGCTCCCGAGGTTGAGAATGACTGCCCTGGGACAATGCTCGTTTGGCAAGTATAAACTGAAAATTCTCCCGAACACACTGGTGATTCAAGCCCCCACAGTTGATAGTCAAAGTAGCAACTAATCCTAAAAATCGCAAACTGACCATTCACTCCCTAGAAATGGCTTAACAAGCTATTTGCGTCCAAAAAATGGTTAAAATCACGATTCACACTTTACAAATGACTCAACTGAGCGTTCGCACCCTAAAATCGACTAAACTGACCATTTGTGTCCTGAAAAAATTCACGCCCCAAAATTGACAAATTTGACTCAATTAATCAGGAAAAATTGCCGTAAAAATGCCTAAATTTAAGATTCGTGCGCTGAAAAAGGCAAAACAAACCATTTCGTACTTCAAAAATGGCCAAACTGACCATTCGCTCCTTGAAAATAGCTGACGATTCGTGCCATAAAAATAGTCAATTTGGCTATTCGCTCCCAAAAATAGGCAAATCTGACTCAATCTACCCTGAAAATGGTTAAATTGAAGATTGTTGCCCTAAAAATAGCCAAAAAGGTTGTTCACGCCCAAAAATAGGAAAATCTGACTCAATCCGCCCTGAAAATGGCTAAGTAGACCATTCGCTCCTTGAAAATGGCTAAACTGAAAATTCAAGCTCCGAAAACAGCCAAAACGCGAAACAAATTGCAAACTGTCAATCACGTTCCCACAAATGCCAATACCTCCCAAATTCCTGCTTTTAAGATGGAGTAAATTTCGATTCGCGCAATGAAAATGGGTAAACCGAGACCATCAGCGCCCATAAAATGGTCAAGTTAGCTATTCGATCCCTTAATGGACTACTTTACTATTCCGCGTCCTATAAACAATGAACTGACCATTCTTTCCTGCACCGAGCAGAGCCATCATTATACTTAGTAAAACGCACTTCTTCATTATACTAACTAATGGACCTCCCATTGGTTACTGTAATGTTTCCTCTCCTCCATGTCCATGTAACGCTCTCTCCATACAAAATGGTTTGACTGGCTATTCGCGCCCTACAAGGAATATTCATGCCCAGAAAATGGCAATAATAACGATTCAATAAACGGTGTTTATTGAAGTAAAATTCAGTGATTTTTCCAAAAGAGGATTAGGCTATAGTATGTCCTGGATTGATGGGGCGGGTGCCCCATTTGACCCAATGATTGGAGGGACCGAAGATGGCGTATTGCCATACTGGCCTGGATTGGGCTGTACTACGCTGCGGGGCGAGTTCCTCAGTAGAAAACGATGAGGTGATCCATCCGCGAGGGCGGCCGTCCCTTCATGTAGACCAACTGAGTCTTCGACACCCAATAAGCCAGGCGAACTGCCCCGCACCCAGCCACGACTCCAACAGTATCCACATGAGGGCCACAAAGAGGAGGCCCAGAGTCCTCTATCTAGGATTTAACCAGATACTCATAACACTCTCCCCAGCCTACACCTGACCAGAAAATGACTGCAGCTAAGCTGTAGCCTGTCTATTCCATTTCCTGGCATTCTAACCTCTCCATGGCCGGCCCATTCCACCACGCCAACGTGATAGTTCGAATCCAAAAAGCAGGAAGGACACGACTGACTAGTAGTATACCCCACCATACAAAAACCGGCGAGATTCACTTCGATTCTTACCTCGAATTTCCTACTCCATCAACCGGCTTCTTCCGTTTCTCTGGGCCGTCCTCTCCTCCACTATCAACGCAGTTGCCATCGGACTCTTCAGACATCTCTTTTTCAGCGCCTACACAAAATAGAACGTTAAAAATGAGAAACATTCAACTAAACACAGACGGCATACCGTCTGGGACGAAGTCCTCATCGCTCGAGTCAGATTCTGACGGCAACTCCTCATTGTTCATTTTAGTCGGAATTTTCGAATGAGCTAAACAAAGCGAAATTAAAATGAGAGATCCTGTTATTAAATTTGACTTATTTCACCCCCTAGATCAATAAAATAGCGGGATGGACGAGTGAAGGGTTGGAGTCGGCAAAAATGACCCGACACTGGCTCTGGGTCGTTTTAAAAAAAGTAAATTGTAGTAAACATGTGAACATTAACGTTAATAATTACTAAAATTCTTCGAATAAAGAGGACACATACCTTGAAATAGAGAAAAAGAGCGGTGAACGACTTTCAGAACAAAGCACAGGAAGTTTTTTCCTCACCAATAGTAACCTCCCACTCGTGGCTTCCCCAAATATAACCTTAGTCGTGCTTGCTGTTTGGATAGGGCTGGGACAGAGATTAATTTATTTTCTAGTTAAATTCATAATGGAGCAATTATATGTGGCCCTAAATTCCATTAAAGTGCTAAGATGCAGCGTTGGACAGATTTTCAGTTGCCTAGCGAACGGTGTGAGAGCGGATCACGGCGACGAGAACCGTGACTCAAAGTTTCTTATTGAAGTCGAAGAACTCCTTGCTGCAGTCACTCACCATCTGAGGTAAACGTTGAATTATTGGTAAATAAATAGTTGGAATCGCGTTCTTAACACGCGCTGTGTCAACAGGGATGTTGAACAGGCTGTTGCAAACATAGCACAACCCCCTGGTCCGTTCACACTGGGAAACAGTAGTTTTCTAAGTCAGGAGTGTACACAAGAGAGGCAGGCTCTATACAGTCAGTTGGTTCGAAGCTATAAATGGACGGATAAGGTGAGAAATTTCTTAGGTAAATACCACTGTTGCGCGTCTATAGTGAAGCTTTGTTAGATACACGAGTATGGCAATCATGTCTACACTATTTTGAATCAAAACTCGCTGAAAAGGTCATACATAGGATCAAATGTTGCCAAAAGACGACGAGCCCCAACGAGCAGTCACAATGTTCCTCCACAGTGAGTTGTTCAAGCGATGCTATCTGTTTCCCAATCCGTAATTTTCCTGTTTCCATTCCCAGAAATGTTGATAACCTCATTTCGGCGATCGACAGACAGTTCAACGACATGAATTTGACTATTCCAAGGCCTTTAATTACGAACGCGCTTCTACAAGTATGACCATGGCTTGCACTGTTTTGGTTTCGATTCTAACCAATGTTTTCCATAGGTAACTCTGGGGCGTGTGCTACAAGCAATGATAGCCTTCAAAGGGTGCATGATCGAATGGGTTATGGTGAAAGGTCACGGTGAAAAACTTGAACTGTGGACCGAGTCAAGGCACAAAGTCTTTCGTAAGATCACTGAAAGCGCTCAGGCGGCCATGCTCCATTTTTATTCGCCCACTCACCCGGAATTGGCTGTCAGATCATTCATGGTGGGTCCAAAATTTCCATGTATGAAAGCAAAAAGGTTAACACCTGAGGTGGGTTGTGCGTTCTCCGTTCACAGACATGGTTTCACAGCTACAACACGCTGTTCAGCGAACCGTGTAAACGATGTAGAAATCATCTGCACTGCTCGTTGCCGCCGACTTGGAGGGACCTGAGGACTTTGGAACCACTGCACGACGAGTGTAAACTGTAGAATGTCTTGAAAGGCATTCATTGGAGTGGATCGGTGAGTAACGTGGTCTTCATACGGCAGGAATTTTATTCTTCGGGGGAGAATGATGTGGCAGGAGTTATATGTTCGTATTGTGAGGCCGAGATTCGGTCGCCAGGTCTTTTAACGTATTCAGGACTGTACATAATGTTTCGTTCATTAATTTAATACATTTTTAAATGAGTTTAACGAGAAAACGCACGTGCGTTTCACGAGATTAGCTCTAGCTGGGGGCAGCTCATGAGTCCCACGGACTTAGCGGAATGCAGCCGATTCCGGTCAGCGTACAGAAAAGGGTCAGCACCCCTCAGAGGGGGCGAAATTGAGACTTTCGCGATGTCGTTGGTTTCAGCCGCAGAGTGGTCCAGCAAGGCCCCTTCCCCCCGACTTGGGGTCAAAGAGCCAACTTCAGTAGTTCGAAAGCATGTTTCAGACCAAACAGTGCCGTTCTTACGGTGAGTGACCGTGTGAAACCCACAAATTGCCCCAGAAAATGTTTCCAATGCCAAATAACTGTATTTTGCATATCAAAAGCCGTTAATTTGAATTTACGGATACAAATATGGCCATGAAATTTTAAATTTGGGCGTCAGACACGTACTACCCCATTTGACCGCTGGGTGATTCCTCATATACGCCTCTGTGCAGCACGATTTTCACAACGCCGCGCCGTACTTCCTGGTGGGAGTGGTAACTGCCGGTGAAAGGATCTTTACTAATTTAATGCCCTCGTCAGCATAATTAGTATAATTGTCCCGCAAATTTCATTTTCTTCAGTTACAACTAATATTTTATAGTCATATTCCGTATTTGACTCCGAAACTGGGAATTTTGCCCCGATCACGCCACAGAGTCAGACAATTGAGTTTCTGGGTGTAGCAGTACTGGCCATTGACCATAACGTCAAGTCTTTTTTAAGGGAAATTAACGACTTTCTTGCCGAGGGCTGAGATTTTTGGACAAAACAGCGTTTTTCCTCGGCAATTGTCAGGTTTGGAAGTTATAGTACATAGGCTTGACTAAATTGACCTTTTCTAGTGGACTTTAGACGGCGGGCGGTTTGTTTTTGAGTCAAATATTTGTTGTTTTTTTTTCACCGGTAAAAGTACAATTTTCTTGGCCAAGTGGACAATTAAAACAAAATCGCGAGTATTTTATGGGAAATTGGAGGGATTAGGGAGTAGAAAGGTTCTTCAGTCATTCTATTCGATTAAAATTTTACTTTACCCTACAGGAAAAACGTGGTGGATTATGTACAAACTTAATTCAAAATATTTACACGAACTTGATAGGACTTACAATTAAAGCAGGCGTTAAAAAAAATAAATATTTACAACGACAAAATACTACTGTAGCCAAAAAACAAAATAATACAGTCAGGATCTTTGCGATGGCAAGGAGGTAGCATTAACGCTCCTAATTCAACGTCAAAATAAATTTTTAAAAAATAGGGACAAGGGAAAATTTAAGAAAAATATGCGACTTTCATTCCTCAAATTTGATGTCATTTCCGCTCGATTTTATTAAATTTTCAATCGAAAATATGGATGGTTTGACATCAGCCGTTTTACTTTGTTGATTCGTCGTCAGCGTAACTTTATTCGTCGGTCCCGTACTGATCTCTATCGTGATGACGTTCGGTTTGACGGTTGACTGATGCGTCAACGACGCTACGGCGGTGGAGGCGTTGGAGTCGGTCGTTGAGTCGCATTGTTTTTGACTCAAATTTTGCGGAACCATTTGATCGTAGTCGTACTGAAACATACGAGGAGAGGGGGGATTATTAGAAAAAGGGGGAAAATTAGGTGGAGAATGAGCTGTTTAAAAGACAAAAAAATGCGCTAAAACTGCTATTTTTTTTTTTTTTTTAATTCGTCGTGGTCTGCCTTCGGCAAAAATTAATTTCAACATGAGAATTGTTTTGTTTTATTATTGAATGAAGATCGGTCATGCCAAGAGTGGATCACGAGCGATGTTGATCTTAAGCTTTCCATTAATTGTGCCGCACGTCATGATCCCCGCATCGGCTTTACCCGCAATGATTTGTCAAACATTCATATCAGCAGTCTACCCTACCGCATGAAAGCGATTGTTTTTCTTCGAGCGTATCAATAACTAAGCATTACAGAATAACTGGGGGTTTAAAGTACATTACGCGATATCCACGTTATTTTTATCAGCTCTTTGGAGACACTTTTTTATGTTTGTTGAAAAGGAAATAACGTTTCAAGAAATTAAGCTGTCTGTTTGTTTGTTTGTTTGTTTCAAGTAATAATAAGACAACGCTAATTATAAACACTCATGAACACCGTAATACTTGAATATTTATATTCATTTATCTCGAATATTTATTTTAGAAAAGACAAAAATGGTATACACTTGCACAATAGTGATAAATAACAAGTTTTATGTAGACTCTTGGTTCTTATGTAACGTTTTCACACTGACGGGCGTAAATCTATAATTATTACTTTCAACAGACGTGTAATTTCAAGCATTTTAATTTCTTTCGTCGTATTTCTGAAAATTAATTTTGAAACGTGTGTTTTACCATAAGTATTCTGCATAAGTATTCAGCCTGAAAATTCGAGATATGACCAAACATTGCGCAAAGCACTGTGTGTTGGGTTTGGTATTGGTAGAGGGGCACTAGGTTCTACTCCTTATCCTCCCATATTTTTCAAATCTATCGAAAATGAAGAGGTGAACAAGGTGAACTCAATTACCTGGGCTACGTCTCTAGATTTTTTCGTACGTCGCCGCCTGTAGTTGCCACGTTCGAACATGTTGGCAGCGGCAATGGGGTCCAAAGTCCAGTAGCTGCCCTTGCCACCACCTTCGGCACGGTCGCGCGGCACACGTATAAAACAGTCGTTGAGGGACAGATTGTGTCGTATGGAATTCTGCCATCCCTGTCGATTCTCACGGTAGTAGGGGAATTTCTCTATGATATAGTTGTAGATGCCATTGAGGGTGAGTCGCCGGTCGGGTGACGAGGAAATCGCCATGGCGATTAGGGCAATATAGGAGTAGGGGGGTTTTTCGTAGCGTGGATACGACGGTGGACTCGGCTCGCGATGTGCTGGATTCTGCAACACATTAAAGTGTAAAGTAAATAAAAATGTTTAAAAAGGTGACCTGGCCATCTCATGGTCATTTTGACCAACAACCATCCGGGTTCGGGTAGCGAAACCATATATCCTCCCTCCCTTCCGACTAGGAACGAACCGTAAAATCAGAAACTCAAATTTAGGCACAGACGCTCTTTTTTGCCAGAATCCCGTGCTATAATCTCAAAAATTGACAATTCACGAAATTTTCCCTTTTCAAGTCAGCAATTTTTAGGTGCTAAATTTACAGTATTCTGGTCAAACACCAAAATCTTCAGTTTCCTATCTTGGAGGAGTTGATGCTTTCCGCGTCATAGTCAAAAGTTTCGTGTCATATAAAGGTACAGAGTCAGTTTTTGAGTTACTGACGTAAGATTCTGGTCAGACAATGCCGTTTTAAGGTGGAATTGACGCTTTCTGGGCCTGAGTGCGCTTGTTGGATAAAAATTCCAAGTCTCACGGGGCCAAAGATTCCGTTTTGTAGTTCAGAGGCAAGTTTTTGTCTGAACAATGCCGTTCTGATGTGGAATCGGCACGTTCCGGGTGCGAGTGTGTTTTTGGGAGCATCTTCCAAATCTCATGAGGCCAAATATAGCCATTTTCTGATTTTTTTTTTATCTTTTTCTAAAAAATCTGAATTTTTTTGATTTGTTCTTGATGGATCGATCCTGTTCCTAAGTGGAATTGACGCTTTTTCTATTATTGCTCGAAGGCCATTTTTTTTTTCTCGTTGTATGACGGAATTGACACGTTCAGGGTTCGATTGTGTTTCGGGAGCGATATTCCAAGTCCCATGCGGCCAAAAGCCCATTTTTGACCGAAAATTCCCGTTCTGAGGTTGAATTGACGCTATTGTGGTTCAAGAGCAAGGGTAATTCTTCACCGATCACTCTTGTTTCAAAATGGAATTGACGCTATCTGTGTCCAAGTTTGTTTTTAGAGTGAAATTCCAAACCACATGAGGCTGAAGCTGGGTCGGTTTTGGGCCTCCGTGACGGGGGTGACTGTAAAATATTCTCACCCTCCCCTCCCGCCCCACTTATGATATCCGCCTAATTTCTTTATGTCCACTGTAACTGTTTCCCAAAGCCTAGATTTTGTATTGCATTGCCAGATATCTACTCAAGAATCTGGGTGAATGTTGGAGATTTGGTTAAAACAAAAATCTTGGAATACGGCCCCAGAATCCAGAACATTCTACCAAAAAACCTGGCATTTTGGCTCAATATCTGATCCAAAACAAATCCTGCGCGTTTGGCTCTTTCTAAAACCAAATATCGCCATTGAGTCTATTTTAAACCCAAGTTTCGACCTCTCAAAGCTAAATTTTACGCATTTAGCTCTTTCAAATGGCTTTTTAGTTTCGTGTGCCAAAATACCAGGAATATCGCAGAAAACGTAGTGCTATGAATACCTAGAATATCGATTCTGGTGGGAATTACCACATATGCGGCGGGTATTCACAAAATGCGAATAAGGCCCGGGTCGACCACATGGGTTTAAAGTTCCGTTTAACACTAAGCCGAGCTTAATAGCTTAAACCCTTAGGCCCGATTTCACCAACTTCTTAAACCAAGATCAACAACTAATCGCGATTACAATGTAAACGCTTGTATCAGAATTCATATGGGTCGCTATTGGCAACTAATCACGATCAACTTTAAACGAGATCAATTTTGTTGGTGAAAATGGGCCTTAAAGGTCCGTTCACAAGCTCTGTGCAATGCGTCTGTGGAGTCCATGTGACCTATCAAAATGCTTCATTTTTCGAGGGAATAAATTTGTTTGGTTGCATTGACTCCACAGAACGTAAACATAGAGCTTGTGAACGGGCCTTAAAGAATTTAGGCCCGATTTCACCAACTTCTTAAACCAAGATCAACAACTAATCGCGATTACAATGTAAACGCTTGTATCAGAATTCATATGGGTCGCTATTGGCAACTAATCACGATCAACTTTAAACGAGATCAATTATGTTGGTGAAAATGGGCCTTAGTATTTTGAATACAAAATCAAGCCTTAGCAACGCTTAAATGGACGTTGTCGAGCTAACCCTAAAGCCGCCTTCACATACAAGCTTTAAAAAGCTGAAGCTGTGGGCTTCAACCAATCAGATTGCTCCGCGCTGTGTACTCTGAGCGCTCTGATTGGTTGAAGCCCACAGCTTTTGCTGCTCAGCTTTTTAAAGCTTGCACGTAAAGGCGCCTTAAATGAACCTTTTTGGCTCTGAAACAAGCTCAACACAATGTAAAGCTTTTTCACGTCCTTCAATTATGAGATGCACGTACATTTTGATCAGCCCCCCGTCCCCAACACCTGGGGAGCAGTCACATTTTCTGTTATATCCCTCCTGGGGCTGAAGTACGAAGGGATGTTATAGATCGATAAATTTCTTATGGACCGAAAGAAGTGGTAAATTCAGTTAACTTTCTAAGCACATGTTGCTAGAAACTTGTCAAGATATGAAATAACACGGGTGGTATCAATCGTGACAACCATTTTAATTGTGTTTGGATAACGTCGTGTTAAAATTATAACAACCCCTTCTTAAGTTCTTACTAGCCTAATATGACACAAATTCACCTCTTTTTTTACGTTAGCAAAAATAGTTCAATCCATATCTGTTTACCCAAAAACAGCACAATTTGAGACTGTGTTTCAACTCCCGCCCCCCACCACTGATGGCTGTGTCATTGTGATGTGATGGCAGAGTCGTCCTGAATGGAAATGGTGTCGTATTTTAATTTATATTGGAAAGGTAAACCATCACATGTCGCAGGCTACCTACGGGTTTTTTTTTAAAAAATTTATTTACAAATGTATTTCGCAATAAATAGAGTCCAGGATCCTCCAAATTTGTTTGTTCAATTGTGACAATACACGCGTTCAATTCATCTTCATTCAAACTCTACATTTCCAAGAATTTTATTTTCGGTTCATGCAATGGTGGTGTTAGGCCATCGACGTATTTCTTTTCTTTTGTTCTACGTATCAACGAAAAAAATAAGTTTGATTAGTTGAGATAGAGCAATAAGTAACGACTATTAATTAAAAACGTCGTCAAAATACGCTCGATGAGAGAGTTTTGACCAAATAAAAATAGCACAATCAATTAGAAAGATTAGTGAACGTATACTCAGACGGTGTAAACGCATCTTTAAACGGACGATTGAGAATTTTGGGACCTTAAAATTTAAACATGAAGATAAATGTACGAGGAGTTATTTTGTTTCAGGCGAATAACAAAGCGTACGTAACTTATTTTTATTTTTGGGTGGATTGGGGGTGGAGAGAGGCCGGAAATTACACCCAACGTATTATTCAACTTCAAATAGACCAAGGGACGATAAAATAAAATAAAACAACTGATAATGACTTTGTAATAGATTTTTTTTTTTTTAATGCCGGTGTATTTTGGGGGACTAAAAATAACTTTACTATCAAACAGCGGGAACTGGTTGTTGTTCCGGGGTGGGGGGCAGGTGAGTTTCATTCATCATAATGTTGTAACAGTGTTTCCTGTACAGAAAGCATTGTAATAATTTTTAAAATAAGGGGAGGGGGAGTATGACGAGATCGAAAGAACAACTTAATGATCAAATTCCAGTGTCCACCAAACTGGTTGTTCAACCAATAACCTTGAAGTCGTTGACGTAGCATGCCCCTCACCCCAATTTTTTGTGAACCAGATGTGACATGTGCCCCCTCTTCCCAAAAGCACATTTTGGGGTTCAGACGAACTAAATTTTAACAAAAAATGGCTCTTTGGCTTTATACCATTCGCTGTTCAGCTTACAAAATCTGATAATTTTCGGTCAAAAGCTGAACTATTTTCTCCGGAAACGGTTGTTTCACGAAAATTAATTAGAAAATCGTTTCTTTGAATAGTACTGTTCAGACAAAAGACGGACGTTTCGCCACATTTTAATTCGCTATCGCGTTCTCTCTTCCCTAGTATGGTAATTAAGCTTCAAATTCATGGCTATCAAGTCATGAAATTGAGCCTTTTCCCGTATGGTAACGAATGAAACCCAGAAACTGGGGCTTTATCTCCAGAATCTGATCATTCGGTGAAATAAAAGGGAAAGTGTGCCCCCAGAAAAGGTATTCAAAACCGGTTCCCTCGGAAAATCGAGCTTGACCGATTACGAAACCCTCATTATCTCCCTCCCCCCACCACCAACACTGCAGTTGATGCCGTTGATTTTACCCACAACCCCCTGCCCCTATAAAAACTGAATGTTTAACGCATAATAATTTTATACTTTGGCCCATATTCATAGTCGCTACTTAAGTTAAAACTCTTCAATTCCCCTATGTGGGTGTCAAAACAGATGATTTTATTCCAACAAAATTTCGCTCCGGCAGCTGGCGGTCGGAAAGAGTGCATTTCAATTTGTGTATGGATACCCTAAGCCGTCCCAGAAGTAGTAATGTTGAGACCATGATTTGTTTCGTTAATGTTTGACCCTCCATCGTACTGTTTGCTGCCGGGTTTGTTTAAGCTGAACTTAATGGGAATCAAAGGCTACTTCAAAATGAAATCATCGTAATATAATGCTTCTGGAATCAACTGGTGATTTCTAGTGATTTTTTTACCAGTTCAAGCCATATTACCCCCCCTCCCCAACCAAGTCGACCGATTTGGCCCACTGCTATACCAAACGAGGTCGTATGACTACTGATTTTTGTGCCAAATCGCGTTCCGCTAAATTAATTTCTTCGAGAGTTATCGTGCTAACAAGACCACACACTACTTCCACCCCGGGGGCAACACCCCCTCCCCTTCGACTTTTTCAAAAAATTAAAATGGGAATCAAAGGCTACTCTAACATGGAGTATACGTACCGAATATGATGCTTCTAGAATCAACTGGTGATTTGTAGTGATTATTTGACCATTTCAACCCCTATTTTTCCCCCCTCCACCACGACCGATTTGGCCCAAATGCAATACCGACCGGGGTCTTATGACTACTGATTTTTGTGCCAAAGCGCGTTCCGCTAAATTGATTTCTTCGAGAGTTATCGTGCTAACAAGAAAACGGCCATAATATTACAAATGTGTGTATATATATATGAATCCTGGAGACCACTGAATTCGTGTTCTAGAGGTTCTGAAACGTGAAAAAAACATGACATGACCCATGTTTGCCACCATCACGACGAGACCAATAGTGCATTTTCAGAATGAAATGCACTAAAAACTGAATCTTAGGAGAATTTTAACTTAGATAGCGACTATGAATGTGGGCCTTGGTATTTAAATATTAGTAAAGTATTTTTGAAAGAGCCCAACCATTTGGCTTTGACAGAGTGAATGAAGGAGCCGAACGCGCGTTCTTTTAAATCTCATTAGGTGCCGGTGAAGGGGCTTCTCATTGCCTTTTTTGGTTCATACGTTTTACCTCAATCCACTTCGTCCCTCTCCCCTCAAAAAGTTGACTGTTGAGGCTAAGCACAAAAAATTAGGTTTTTTGAAGAGCTAAACCCACAAAATTTGGGGTTGAAAAGAGTCAGTCTCGTGTTGAAGTTTTACTTATTGAAGAGAAGAACACACCAAACCATTATTAAAAGGGAAACACCCACTAATTTGGACTTCCTGAAATCCAAATATGTGTAATTTGGTTATGATAAGCGCCGAACCCGCATTTTTGTGTGCGAAGTTGATTTTCTAGCGAGTCAAAAAGGGCCGTGTTTGTTTTTTAAAGCAATCAAACTTGCAAATTGGGTTTTTGTATGATCGAACCCCACTAAATTGGTTTTTGAGAGAGTCAAACACACGAAGTTTAGCTTAAAAGAGGCCAACGGCTCGGTTTTTGAAATTCTCCTTCAACCACCCTCAGCAATAGTATGAAAAAACATACCCCCTCTTCCAACCACCACAGATTCGGATTATTTGATCCAAAAACTCATTCAACAGCTCATTAAAACAGAAACAATGTGGAATTTCGATCCTTAAAAAATCCTATCGGAGTGCCCAGAAATCGAAGTTCTCGGATTTGGCTTGAACAAATATCAAATTTCGTGGGTTTGCCTCTTCAAAAACCCAATTTCACGGGCTTGACTCTTTCAAAAAGCAAAATTTTGGCTCCTCCTAAGTCCAACTCGTGTGTATTTTGCCCTTTCAAACCCCAATTTTGAGGATTCTTTCAGTAAACTAATTTTGCGCGTGTGGCCATTGAAAAAAAAGGAAAAAAAAAAACATTTCTCGGGTTCCACTCTTTAGAAAAACCCAATTTCGTGGGTCTGACTCTTTCAAAAAGTCAAAGTTTGAAGCTTGTCTTGGCCAACGGCCTAATTTCACGGGGGGGTTTGGACCGTCCGAACCCCAATTTCAGAGATTTAAAGAAAAAATTGGCGGCTTCGCTCCTTCTAAATGCAAAATTTTGTAGTTTGGGACGTCCTATGCCTAAAGTTTGAGGATTTGGAGGGTTTGTCTAACCCAAAGAAAGTTCCCTTTAACACTAAAGCCGCCTTCACATGCAAGCTTTAAAAGCTGTACTGTGGGCTTCAACCAAATGGAGTGCTCCGCGCTGTGTACTCGGAGAGCTCTGATTGGTTGAAGCCCACAGACAGCTCAGCTTTTTAAAGCTTGCATGTGAAGGCGCCTTAAGCTGAGCTTAGAAGCTTAAGCCCCAATCAGAATTTAGTATTGTGATTTCCAAATCGTTTAAATCTTTAGCAACCCTTAAACGGAAATTTTGCGGTTTGGCTTCTTGGCTCAATGGACCATTTTCCGGAAAAGTACAAAAAAATTAAAATGCGTGGAAAAGGAGTTATTTGTCTGTCCACTTAGTGATAAACTCTCGCTCTCGCCCGCCCCCGAATTTAGTGAAATGAACTTCCCCTTTACCCCCTCTACTGTAAATAACGCACCGGGAATGATCACTGTGTAGCGTCTATACGTAACCATAGTGCCCGTGGTAAAAGTATTTTTGTTGATAGGTCCGTTCCATTGTTTCGCGAGTGCTACTCTTTTGAAGAAAATCATCTGGTTTCATTCAATTTTTCAGAATAAGTCAATGAAATCACACGGTTTTCTACACTAGTGTAGCTAGTGCAAAACAATAGAACGGACCTAACTTCTTTAAATATTTTTGGTGGAAGTGAACAAATCGAACTATCGAAATGAAGCAACACGTTCGAGAGTCCGTCACTAAGTGGACAGGCTATAGGATGGAATGATCACGAAAAAACCCTTTAAAACTTTTTTGCCCCACTCCCAAGCAGAAAAATGAAAAAATAAAGAAAGAGGGATGTAACGTCGAGGCTAAAGAATTAAACTATAGTCTGTCCACTTTGCAATGGACTCTGGAACGCGTTGCTTCATTTCGTTAGTTCGATGTGTTCACTCCCACCAAAAATATTTAAAGAACTCAACAACAAAACTTATACTACGGGTACTATGGTTACGTATAGACGCTACTAGGTGATCATTTTTTGTTCTAAAATTATTCCCGGTGCATCCAAGGTGACTAAACTTTCTATAGGTGCCGCAGATCTTCGGCCATTACTGTCCTTCACCTACGTCACGAGCAGTCCCATCCGCCTTTGCGCTGGACCCAGTACATTATTAATTGTTATTGGGTTGTGATTTTTGAGAAATCATAAACTTCAATTTCAAAATTAACTTGCTCTGCTGCTCTAGGGTGAGCATTCGGGAGCAAAGGACTGCTGGTGACGTCAGTCTCCACCCCTCCCGTCCGATGGGCGGGGGGAAATCTGCGGCACCTATAGTTACGGTGACCAGAGGTCCTTCTTTTGGAAGGACGGTACTTCTTTTCAGCTCATGGTCCTGTGGTCCTTTGCTTTTCTCGAAAGGACCCTAAAAGGTACTTCTTTTCAAAACAGGGTCCTTCCTAGGAGATAGATTGTCCCGAAATAGTAATAGTCCGGGAGCCGCCCACCGTATGAAAAATAAGGGTTATTTGATTCGTGTCTGGCTTCTGCACAGGACATTTTTATGATCCAGGAGATCGCTAGACATCTTCTGCGGGACAG
Source organism: Corythucha ciliata (assembly GCA_038030265.1). Taxonomy (NCBI): domain Eukaryota; kingdom Metazoa; phylum Arthropoda; class Insecta; order Hemiptera; family Tingidae; genus Corythucha; species Corythucha ciliata. The sequence goes on along the minus strand of CM075942.1, from coordinate 49,545,751 downwards.
GGGCCCACACCAGAGCTACCTGTAGGCGAACACCCATTTGGGCTTCTCATACACCGTTCTGGATCCTCCGAAGCCAATGTCGTGTTTCGGCTCTTTCAAACCTCTATTCTTTGTTTTGGCTCCCTCAAAAGCCAATTTCATGTTTTGGCTTATCAAATGCTAATTACTTGTTCTGGCTTCTTCGAAGGCAAATTTTGTGTTTTGGCTCCTTCAAATGCCAATTTCGTAATTCGGCTCCTACAAAAGCAAATTTCGAGTTTTGGCTCCTTCAAAGGTCAATTTGTGTTTTGGTTCTTGGCAAATTTCGTGTTTTAGCTCCTTGAAAAGCCAATTTTGGCAAATGACCATTTTGGTCATGTTATAATTATAATCAGTGGCAGAATAGTGGAACTATCAATCCCAACACCCCCTCCCCCTCATAATATTTCTTCTTCCTCATTATAGAATTTGGGTCCTTCTTTCGTCTGGGAAAAATCTGGTCACCATACCTATAGTAAAGTTTAGTCACCTTGCGGTGCATCATTTTTAGGAGACCGGGGAAGGGGGAAGCTTATTCCACTAAATTCAAGGGGGTCCATCCCTAAGTGGACAGACTATATCCACAAAATAACGTTCAATATTTTTAAAAAACGCTTCATAACAACGAAGAAAACATTTACCACTAGTTCCATTTACAATGTAGTGACGTCACTTTCAAGCGGGAAAGTTCAAAATCTTGCCAGTTTTAATCTTGAATTTCAAGATTGGTGTTGCTAATTCAAGGCAAACATTTGCCTTTAAAACATTAATATACCACGTACTACAAGGTTTCATAGCCAAAACAGCGGTTTTTTCATGTTGGAAAATGGTCCATTGTCAGTTTTTTGTGGTAAAAAAATCGGGTTCCTGGGATTCAATTAGAATGTTCATGGAAAAGCATTTCTCATAGTAATTGGCCACCCCTACGCCCATGTCGTAGACAGTCATTTTCTCCAGATGGTTGATGGTGTATTATTCAGAATGAATAATAGACCAAAAGCTGAGCTGTGGGCTTTAACCAATCAGAGTCTCTTGTTTCGACATGGCCCTACTAGGCCCAATCGACAAATTTACAAAAACCATAAATCCGTGGTTGTTTTAGCATAAAAACAGTACACAGTTCTCGACTTTTGAGAGGTGAAACCACTTAGAGGGATTTGTGGTCAGAAGTGCCCCCCCCCCCTCTGTCTCGGGGCAAGGAAGTGAGAACATTGTGATGGTATTCGTCACGCTCATTTGACGAATTGAAATATCGAGATACCTCGGTAAAACAAAATTCGTTGAATCATCGGAAATAATTATTTGCTGTTTCCGGTAAAGAACTTTATCTTCGTTCGCCGATTGTTGACTTCAATATGTTGATTCCTCCCGCCATTATGGCATTTGCCCATGTCGCTTTTACCGTCTTACGTACGGAAGGCCATCCGTCAAATTTTTGTCAATTCAGCTGGATAGAGTGTTTTCGACGATTTAAAGCCTTCGGAAGTTCTACGGATGCTTTTGCAGTGCCTTTTAAGAATGAAAAGTTAATCAGAGAAAGTGTGCCGTTTATATCAACGTTTTTTGGGGCTAGCTATTCGTAATAATTAACGATACAAAATTGTATCATGCGTTTGAATTGATTAGTGAGCGACGCCAGGTCACCCCATTGGCTATATGTATCGTCTCCATGAAACTTGGGTTCTTCCAGATCTTAAGACCTTTATCTTTAATGTTAATATGTGACCGCTTACAATGTACAAACAAAATAGTTATTTTCCCCTATTTCATCGTATCAAACGAAAAAATTACCGTCGATTTACCTGTGCGGCATCAAGGTAGCACAGCTGCTGCAAGTAGGGCAACAGTCGAGCCGGTATATGAGCTGCCGGCGTTGGAAAGAGAGGGTAGTACGGGGGATGATGGAATCGAGCAGTTCGCGCTTCGCCATGATTTTTGAAATCACTCAATGACATTCCGTACACGTCCATTTAATTAATCAGCGCAGCACTCGGCGACAAAAAAAAAAAAAAAAAACTGACCAGTATAATATTATGGATTTCAATAAATCCAGCACACCCACTTCTCCTTGTTCAAGGATCAGAACAAAACTGAAGCTAAAACCGTTTTCCAACTCTCTCAAAACGTGATGATGACGAGGGGGGGAGTTAAAAAGAGCGAGAGAGCCGGGGTGGTGTACGAGGGGGGGGGGTTTGAAAGAGAGAGACGAGCAGAGAGCTAAACAAACAAACTGAAATGGATGTGTACTTTAGGAGTGGGGAAGGGACGCCAAGTTTATTTATTTAAATATGAGTTGTTTGGGCCCCACAGTCCTTATGCAAACACAAGTGAGGGGTGAGGCGGTCGTTGTTGAGGAATAAGGGTGGAGGTGAAGAGAGGCAGTAGAGAAACACATGTTTTGATTGCTTTCGTGTTGATTGTTTGCCTGTTTGTTCTGACGTGGACCCTACGATAAGACGCCACTAACTTGCTCATCCTCTCCGTCTCTGTCTTTTTCGCCCAGATCGAAAATTCTCATCCTCGAAAAAAAAGGAAAAGAAAATATTGTTTATTCTCTGCCCCTTAATTCTGTTGAATTCTTAACAAATCAATTCAAATCTAATCGCTTATTTTATTTAGGTACGTGATTTTCCTCGATGCACTCATTCCCCAGGCAACAACCAAAATAATGTTATAAAATTGACGATAAGATCCAAAGCAGCATCTTCAATATTAAGACTGACATCCCCCCCACCCATCCTATCACCACCCCCACTGACTAAAACCGACCGTTTTTCCTGGGTCAAACAAATAAAAAGTTCAATAAAATATTCCTCGATGGCGGAAAACGAGAGAGGAGAATTATTTATCCATAGCGTAAGCTCTTTCCGCTAAAGAATAGAGACATGACTGATAATGACAAAATAAACAAACGGCCACGGGAACAAAAAACATCATTATTCGGCCGTTATAGTGGTGGGTGGTGGGGAGGGGAGGTCTCGGTAAGTAGCCGTGGTGGCGAAGGGGGGATAATTATGGAGACGCGTGCAATTGACATGTAGTACAAACGAGTAAAGGATAGTCATAAGAGTCTCGCGCTCCCCTCTCCTGCACACCGAACAACGTCGATTTTCGGGCGGATTTTCATTCATTTTAAAATTAGGACCGAACATATGCATATACGGATCATTAAAGTCCGAGAAGGATTTAAAATAAAGATGTTTTTAGAAGGAAGCGAAAAAAAATGTCCGTTCCATTTAATTTCCTCTGTAAATATTATTGTTCCACCAAACGATTCAAATCACAAAAAAAGAGAGAAAAACAAAGAACATTTTGTGTGTTATTGTATTCAGACCCGCGCGAGTTTTTCAGCTTTCTTTTTCTTTTTATTTATAAACGTGACCGACTAAGAAAATACACAGGAAGCGGTTGTCTGATTTCCCTGCTTCATACATGTTTTTTGTGACTCGTGTCTGAATGTGTGCGTTTTGAACTATAGCAAAATACGGATGAACAAAAGTTGAGAAGGTCCTTCTTCTGGATGGCGGGGGTGTGGTGCGATGTAAGGAACGCGTGCCTTTTGATGAGTGAGACCTCGGCTCGGGCGCTAACCTCGATCGACCTTCCCATTTCACCTTTTACTGTGTACACAACTTGCACAGTGCTCTTTACGTCAAGTATGCATCGACAGCCAGGTTCCAGGGCATTCTGGGCCTCTAAAATCAGTTTGGCTGTTTTGTTCAGTCTTGAGTGGGGGGAGGGGGCCAATGGTGGGTAGCCAGAGGACGGGAAGCTTTCTCCAAGACTCCAATGAAACGGAGACTGGACCGCACTTTCGATGCAACCTTCGTGGGCACAACCTCCAATATTCATCCCCGTTCACCTCTAAAACCCAGCCAGGCCACAGTTTCAAGGGTGTTGACAGGACAGCAGCTGTCCACCCTTCTTCAACTCATGACGACCCTCGAAATCAGCAACACTCGGAAACCGTCAATTTACCTCTTCAAAGTACCTGATTAGCTAAAACTGAACATTTTGCCCTTAAAAAACACACACAAAATTAGATATTTCGCCCCTGCATCAGATTTTCCAAAGCAAAAGTCATTTTTTGGAAATCGGTTCGGGATGGAAACGTATGCGGATGGAAAACACTATAATACAACGCCAATTCGCGGTTAAAATTGAGAAATAAACGGTAATTTGGCTTTGTTAAGTTTCCGGAGGCAATTTCGTGGCAATATCGTAGAGAAAAAGCGCTAATTCACTACTAAAATTGTGAAAAACGCTCATTCGTGCAGCTAACATTGGGAGAAATAGCCGAATGGTGAGAAATTACATCATTTGAAGCTAAATATCTGTGAAATTGTAAGTTTCGTGTCTATAAATATCTGTGAAAATGCACAATGAAGATATTTTGGGTGTGAAAATGCATGTTTCGGATGTAAATATCCGGGAATTTCGCATTTTCCGGTTGTAATTTTCATTTGCAAGTTTCGGGGTTTGTTTTTGTGTGTTGGCAAAACGCGGGCTAGCTGGTCATCAGAGCGCCCTGACGAATAGCCGCCAAGTTGCAAAGTTTTTTGGGCAAATACCCTCGAAATTGAAAGTGTCCAGGCTAAATATCCACGATATTGCAAGTTCAAAGTCTTAATTTTTACCAAATTGTAAGTTTCAGGTTGTTTAAGTATTCGCAGAATTGCCTGCATCGGGTCTAAATATCCGTGAAATTACAAGTTTTGTGCCTGATTGTACGCGATTTTTTTTTTTTTTTTTTTTTTTTTTTTTTTTTTTTTTAAATCGCGTGCGGACCCTGGGTTAACAGGCCACAACAGCGCCCAAAGTCTGTTCCCGGTCACACTGAGAGCTGCCCACCCTTCTGTCTTTCACACTGAATTTTACACCATTTTTGCCATGGGCGTGAGTTAGCGTTTATTCTTCATTTTACACGCGAACTAGCGCTTTTCCCACATTTTATCCGCGAATTAACGTTTTTTCTCTATTTTAGCGCGTAACATTTTGTTAGCCATGAATTAGTGCTGTTTCTCAATTTTGAGCCTCGATGTTGCCTGCAGAAAGCGTGCATTAACGTTTTTCTTAATGATTGCCTTGAATTATCGTTTTTTCCCAATTTTAGCTGCGAAATCAGCGCTTTATTTCTCCATTTCAACCATGAATTATCGCTTTTCCTCAATTACACATGTGAAATTGCGCTTTTATTCATTTTTTTTTTCTGCCGCAAATTAGGGATATCATTCTCAATTTTAGCCGCGAATCAGCGCATTTTTTCATTTTAGCCGTGAATAAGTGTCCTTTTTCCAATTTCAGCCGCGTATTAGCTTTTTCTTCACCACTGGCCATGAATTTTAGCTTTGAAGTTTGAAGTTGCGTTCAGATAGTGTAAATGGGCGTTTTCTCAATTTTACTATCAAATTGATCGAATTTTCTCAATTTAGCCGTGAATTAATGTTTTACGTTTTCTTTTGGCCGATATTTACATCTTTTTTTTTTCTTCTTCTTCTTCTTCTACTTTTAAGGATTTTATTACCTTGTGGTGTTACAGGGGGGAGGGGGAAAGACCCAGGCGGAGGCTTCTACCATTTTGCCTGGCGCCTTATCAACCCCGAAGGGCAGGACCTCTAAAACCAAGAGGCTGGCAGTTGACCAGCGCGGGAATCGAACCCGCGACCGCCGCGCCGTGCCCGTGGTTGCCAGGTCACTGGAATGCAATGCCCTAGCCCCCACGGACACACCGGCCCCTGATTTTTCTTTATTGTGCCCGTGAATGAGCGCTTCTCCTTGGTTTTCGTCGTGAATTCCATTTTTCCTTAAGTTTATCGACGCGCATCAGACTTTTTTTTTTTCATTTTTTTTTTTTTTCATTCCATTTTCATTTTATTTTATTTCTAGTCATGACTTGAAAATGTTTCTCGATTTCAGTCACTACAGTTGGCTGCAGAAAGCGCAAATTGTCGTCTTCTCACGAATCAGCGCTTTATTTCTCCGTTTTTCACATTTCACCTATGAATTAGCGCTTTTTCTCAACTTCATCCTCGAATTTGCGCGTTTTCTCAATTTTAGACGAAAATGAGCACTTCATCGCAGTTTTAGCCATGAATATTGGCGCTTATCCTAAACTTTCAGTCGGAGTTCCGTGCCCCTAAAACCGCACTCTCTAGCGTGCCTTCTCAATTTCAGCCGCATGAGGGCCTACAGAAACTGGGGATAAGTATTTTCTCCATTTCAGTCGTAAAGTTGCCTCTAGACGCCTCGAATTAGCACTTTTCTCAAGTTCAGGAGTGAATAATGTAGCTTTCTGGATAGCAAATAGCGATTTTTCTCGATTTTAATCGCGATGGGGGAGAATTGGCGGTTTTTCCTTAATTTTAACGACAAAAGAGGGCTTTTTATTAATTCCAATTTTTATCAATGCCTCGTGGGCACGGACAGAAACTGGCTATTAGCACTATTTCTTAATGTCAGACACGGAATAGCCCGTAAGCTTTGTGAACAGCGCACACGGGCATCGATAGGCTATAGTCTACAGAAACTTCTTCCATACAACTATTTTCAACGCTGACGACCCGTTATAGAGGCGTTTTGGCTGGGACTGGAAAAAATGACTCTAAAAAATAACCAACTCAAGGTTGTTTTGTTACAATAATGGCCAAATTTTAAAATTTGACGTAACCACATGTGTCGGGGATTTTCGACCGGTGTTCAGACGAGCCGTTGAAGGAGGTTCCACTTCCGTTCTTGGCCAGCCCCTAGGCTCCTGAAGACGTCCTTGACACGCCCAAAAGTAGCATTGGAAATAAATATATCTTGTGATCCCATATGCTCCTTGGTCACCTAGTTGAGATGCCCCTCGGTTAACCGCACAGTACGGGGCCTTAAAGTTTTTTTGGCCTATATCTCCGTATTACAGCTAGATACAGCGTACATTCTGGGGACAGTCCCTGAATTTATGCAAATATTGGAATCACAATGGGGAACTTGCATGAATCTCAGATTGGGAAGAAAAGCATACCGGTGATTTGACCCGTGAACTGAAGGAAAACAACGGAAGTTGCAACCCGATTAGTGCGTTTCAAGATTTTTAAAAAAGGTTCAAAGTTCTTCAGGAGGGGATGGATGGTGCGAGGGGAAATGACGTAAATCCTTACTTGTGAAGCATTTGAGGGAACTCTATAATTGTTTGTTTACAAATAACATGAAAAATTTCCCTCAAGTGAACGCGTCTAACCCCCTCTTCCCCACATCATCCATTTCAATAAATAAGTATTGACGTAATTGAACCCCCACTCAAAATTTTTAAAAATTCGCTAAAAAAGCATCCTTGATTGATTTCAAAGTTTAATGTGAGCAATAGGCTCATGGAAGAGCTCTCTTTAAGAAACACCAACTTTTGAAAAATGTGCAAGTTCCCCATTAAGGCCAAAAAGATTATAGCTTTTAGACTCTTCTCATGACGACTTCAAAATAATTTTTTTCACACCCAAGGAGGGGGACCTTGGAACTTTGTTCGCTGCAGCTCCTCGTAAGCTTCCTGTTTTTTTTCCTCCGAACATTAAATTTGTATCAAATTTGCGCGACCGTAAACGACAAAAGCTTGTAAACACCCCCCTCACCACCACCAACCATCCCTCCTTCACTCGTACCATGATAACATAGGTAATCCGTGATCACTCTAGAAAATATGAAAAAGCACATCTCGAGTAAAAATAATATTCAATTCGTTTCCTGTCAGGCACGTAAAGACTGGTTCAGTCTTGTACGGGTTGTTCCGCTGTTTATGTTTCAAAATAAACGTTTCAAAGTGTAAACTGTTATTTTGAAGGAAACAAAAAATGAAAAGGGAGTGGTTATAAAAAAAAAATATTAAAAACGTATTCACGACGCTTTATTAGGATCGTTTTGTTGTTTTTTCTTCTTTAAAAACGGTTCGCCCATGCTATTATAGACTAAGACTCAAGAGCTATACATAAAAGAGGGACCGTAATGTAAACGTCTTACGCTTTTTTTTTTTTTTTTTCTAATGCGCAGTTTCGTACAATATGAGAAGGATTCACGAAGTTTAGAAGTGATCCCCCCCCCCTTTCAGTCGGGAGCCCTCATTCCTAAAATATAGAACAAGTCCATCGTTTCCGAGTAGTTGTTATATAGAAATGGAACGCGCCGGATATTTTGTTTTGTTTATTTATTTAATTTTTAACTCCTTCGTTGTTGAAGCCGGGCGAATTGTTCTGTTTGGTTACATAAAAGTCATTATTTATCATCGTTTCCTAATGAAACGTTTATTGAAATAACGCGAGAACGTTCAAATAACAAAATTATAATTCAGGATGTTTTTAAATAATTATTTTTATGAATAGAAAAACAATTGTTAAGCCCGTGGGATCATATAGCACAACGAACTTTCGCGGATGACAGCCATAGTGAACCGGAGGACGAACTATTCGTTCTAAAAAAAAATCGGTCCCTATACTCCCGTAAAACGCATTCACGTTAACAAATTTGGTTTTATGCAATTAAGTGGAAACAAATCGTGGGCAGTTCACTGCGCCATGTGGCTTTGTGTCGTGCGGTTTCTTGCCTATCTTGTCCATACCTTTTCTCAAACGGTCCTGGTTACAGGAGAAAAAAAGGGCCTTTTGAACGTTTTGTTTCAGTAACGTTGCAACGGTTCGGAGACAGTGGTGTTTCTAGCTCATAAGATGGCTAAGGGGGGGGGGGATTGAACTCGCCTATTTTGTTTATAAACTAACAATTCTCTTTAGAAAATATCTCAATATCCTATAGAAAATAATAGGAAATATAGAAAGAAATTGTCATTTTATCTGGAAAATACCAATTTTCACTAGACAAGACACTGACAATTTTTCCCGCAAATATCCAATTTTCTTTAGAAACTGCATTTTTCTTGGAAACTATGTCAATTTTCCTTGTTGTAAAAACTGCCAATTCTATGGAAACTGTCAATTTTTCTAGAACAGCCAATTTCCCGAGTTAATTTCCCTACAAACAGCCAATTTTTCCAAGTAGTTTTGAAATTTTTCCAAGAAATAGTTAATTTTTTTTACGAAACTGCATTGTTCGAGTATTAACTAGCAATTTAGGCTAGAAACTATCAAATTCTCTTTAAACTGTCAATTTGCTCCAGGAAAAGTCAATTTATCCGGAATCTGCCAATTTATTTTTGGAAACTAACAATTTTTCCTATGAACGGCCAATTTTATCCAGAAACTATCAATTACCTTGCAAAACGTCAATTTTCCATGTTATAGGAACAGTAAATTTTCTCTGGAAATGCCAATTTCCTACAAACTGCCAATTTGTCCAAAACACAGTCAATTTTCCCCAGAAACTGCCAATTTTCCGCGAAGAAAGTGTCAATTTCGGATAGAAACTGTCAATACAGATAGTTCCCCAGAAACCAAAAACCATCAATATTTTCCCATATAATAGTCAATTTTTCCTATATTCTGTTAATTTATCGAGAAACCGCCTATTTTCTCCGTAAACTGCCAATTTTTTCCTAGAAACTGTCAATTTTCCCCATGAGATTGTCGATTTCTCTTGAAACTTGTCAATTTTCTTCGGAAACTCAGAAATTGACAATTTCACCCCAGGACCTGCGATTGGTTTGGTTGTAAAACACTTATCTGAGGTAATTCATAAATTAAAACCCCCTTCCTGGAGAGTGCCAATTTTTCGTCGGAAAATCAGAGGAAACTGACCCCCCCCCAGACTATATTTCCCCCAGAAATTGTACATTTTACCTCGAAACTATCAATTCTCTTTGGGACTACTAACCATTTTAAATGTGCGCGTAAAGCAAGGGTGCCGGCTCAAATCAAAACACTTCGAAAACATGGTCAAAAACTGAACGAATATCGTCGACTCAACGTGTGGGCTGTGTGGAACTATAACTGCGTATTTTCACGACACGAGGATCTCATAATTGAAACGATTTTTTTTTTTTTTTAAATCGGAAGAGGCACTGAATGGGTTCTCTATGTGATTCGTGCGTTTTTGGGCAGCCTTGGCCTGTTTTCAATGCCCACGCAAATTATTCCGTGAAAAGCAATTACCAGCCTCGAGGTCCAAAAGTGAGCCTCGGCTCAGGCGGACCTCGCTGGTGCGTTCTCGAGTCTAGAAAATCGACCAAAACTAACGCCATCGTGAAACGCTCATGGCACTGACGTCCTTGAAGCTGCGTCTTGACCACCTCCGCCATTGATGATTGTCTCGCAGAGACTCATAAACCGCGTTCGGCTTAAATCGAAACACTTCGGGAAAATTAGCTTCCTTAAAACGCCCTCTTTAACCACTGTACAATTTTGGAATCTGCGAATAAATTGGCCTATTGGGGTTTCTCGAGGCGGGAAATCTGAAAAAAATCGAGACAGATTTTTTGATCAGAGTTGAAGGGGTTTTTCCCACGATGCAGTGCGTTTTTGGCCGCTTTGGCCCGTTTTCAGGAACCGCCGCACGAATTTCCGCACCTTGTCTCTACGTCGAGTATAAAGTCAACAAGTTGAAATAATACATCGCTTGTCAAGGGCTCATTCCTCCCCCTCCCCCTTTGATCAATACGCCGGGGGCTCTTAATTTCGGCGAGCTGAAGAATTAATTTTTAATATTCTTTCACCGCCCCTTCCATCCGCGATCCGCCACCGAAGTTGTTTTTCCTTTTTGTATTCATTCGCTATATTTAAGTTCTGTTTTTAAGCGAAAGGAAAAAAAGAGTCCCCCTTCCTCTTCCTTTACTCGTCTCAGTCGCACACAAAAGCAACTTCAAACAGCACAAAATTCCTGTTTACTCTGTGTAAAAAGTGTATATAAAACAAACAATTGGTTGGGAAGTATGTAATGGAAAAGGGGTTGCGATGGTACAATGCGGGGTTGGTGCTGGTGGGCGGGTGAGGGGAGGGGGTGAGCCTAAACAAACAGGAGAGTGCCCCGAGAGCAGACATAAAGGCTGGAAGTATAAACAGGGACCAAAGATATAACGAGTGAAAGAAGCACATTGATTCCCTTTACGCCCCGGTTCGTCGCAACACAAGAAGAATGTCTCCCCTTATGACTCGAGGGAGGAGTGTGAGAGTCAACATTAGAAGTGTTGTTGGTGGTTAAAGGGCGGGGGGGTCGAATTTTTCGTCATGAAAAACGTGAACTCTTGGGTAAATTATCAAAAATAACAACTTTGCTGGCATTTCCTGCTTTTCCTGACTCATCACAATGGTTTAAATGAGTGGAACATACAAAATGTGAATGAAAAACTGACAAATTTTTGTTCCGTTCCCCAAAAAAATAAGAATACCTACATTGTAAACGTTAGGGTTCGTAGAAAGACAAGGCACCTAAGTGCCCTCTAAATTTTGAACCATTTTTTAAATTGTGCAATAATCTTTTTCCCTTCTTTTTAAAAGTTTTTTTCTCAGCTTTATCTTCTGCGCGGACCCCGTGGTTTATTTACTTTGGAAGAAACTCGTATCGTAGTTGTGTGGATATTTGCTTAAGAATTTTTTTTCTGAAACGTTTACTTTTTCTTCAAGTGGAAAAAGGGTGAGTTTAAGTACGATTGAGAGGGGAAGGGAGAGGAAGTTTTAAAAAAATAAATAAAGGAAAAAAAAACAAGAAAAATAAAGGCGCAGCAACAAAGCGTCAATGACTCAACTGATGACATTGAATCCTTTAAGCCTCCACTCCCCCTCTCACCATTAACTGTGACCTTATCTAATAGGTAAAGATGACAGAAATGTTTGCCCATTTTTGCGAGCCGGCAGAACAATAATTAAATATGAGGATAATCAGGCCGAAACGCGAAGACATGACATTTGCCCACCACCCCAGACTTCTTGTGGTGCCTACGACGGAAATATTTTGGCAGGGATGAAAGCCTAGCGCTGAAAACTCCAGAATTTGTTTAAAATAATGTAATCTAAAACGTTCAAAATCAGAGGAACGCCGTGTATAAATCACGAACCAGTCGGTTAAAAGTGACCCAAAATTAGATGTTCCGCCCTCCCTCACGCGTCAGCGTTTCGTTCTTTTGAGATTATACTGTAAAGGGCTTTCAAGTTTTCAAAAAGGGATAGAAAACGCAAACACCCAATCCCTCCCCGTCTCCACCAATTTAACGATAACCTTCGACGAAAACCCCTACCGCTTTAAATAAATACAATAAACCCGGACGGATGGTTTGTGTTGCATCCCTATAAGAAAGGTTGTAAAACCAAAACCGAACTCCCATAAAACATTAACAAAAAAAAAAAAAAAAACTTTTCGGGGGTCTGTTTGGGTTTAACGTCATTATCAACATATAGTTTTAATGCCTCCACCCACCACTGTGTGTGGGTGTTATGTGTGGTTTTCTCTGTTACGGGAGGGGAAAACATGACTCAGCAGGAGTAATAACGAAGAATGATAATTAGAAGCGAAAAACTCGAACTTTAGGATCGAAATGCGATGCAAAGCGAGCAGGGAATGAGAAGTCAAAAACAATAATAATAATAATAATAATAATAATAAAAAGGGAAGCTTAGAACTCTCATTCTACAAGGACTTTCGAGGGCTTCTACCCCCCGGTGCCGGGCTTTGGAGGCAAGGCGGCCCAAGCGCGGACTTCCGGGAGTGCCCGACCCGGAATTTTCACCCCCCCCCCCTTCTTCGCTACAATGTAAACATTTTTGGACCTACGCCTCGGGGCCCGGTGTGGTGAGGCCCCTGTAAATCTCTAAGAAGACATATAAGGACGATTTTTTTTCCTCAATGTTATAGCCCCTGAATTTCAGCACTTTTTCTTAATTTTAGCCATGAATCAGCGCTTTTTCACGATTCTCAATTTTATCCGAGAATTAGCGTTTTACAAAATTTTATTTGGGAATTATCGATTTTTCTCCATTTCATCTGGGAATTAGCGCTTTTTCTCAATGCACTGGCGAATTAGCGCTTTTGCTCAATTTTAGGCCCGTATTCATAGACATAACTTAAAATTCCCCTAAGTGGGCGTCCAAACAGAATATTTTTTTCTAACTGAAACTGATTTTATTTTTACTTAGGATAACTTTTACTTAAGTAGTGACTATGAATGAAATGCGATGCGCCTAAGTAGCGACTATGAATACGGGCCTTCATGGGTCTTCGGTCACCAACTATTTATGCGAATTAGCGTTTTTCCTTCAGCTTAGCGGTAAATTATCGATTTTTCCTCAATTTCATCTGCGAATATTATTAAGGGGGAGTTGTGCATGTGTTTCCTCGAACCCCCCCCCTCCAATCTTACCTTGCCTACTCCGCGTTACGTAAATTAACGCCGTATTTCTGCACCAATCCTGGATTTCAAGGTCTCATTTAAATCTCCAGGAAATTCCGCACAACCGTACGATCTTGCTTTCCTAAATAAGTCGTCGAAAGAGTGTGAATTTTCAAGGTAAAAGTTTATGGGCGTTTCATAGTTATTTTAGGGGTGAAATATGAAAAAAGAAGATCGTATGGTTGTGTGGAATTTCCTGGAGATTTAAATGAGACTTTGAAATCTTGGATTGGTGATTGATGCCGAAATACGGCGATAACTTAAGTAACGCGGAGTAGGACAAATATATTCATTCGTCCAGAGCCAGCTTTCTGTCCCTCACGACCACCTTCTGTGGACTCTACAATATAATAGGGGGGTTTAATTGAGTTTAGAAGACCCTTTCTACGGACAATTATGGGATTACTCCCCCCTCACCGCACCAGCGTAGTCACAACACAGAAAATCGAGGATGAGGAGGCTGAAAATAAAGAAATTAATCTTGATGTTGATTAATGATTAATCAATGTTTTCACTTGTTTTGAGTTCCGATAAAAAATCGTTTCCCAGGTGAATTCGAACTTGAAGGGCCCTGGTTTCGCGGCAGATGCTCTAACCAACTGAGCTATCCCGGTAGTCCACGCAAAGAGCGAATCCACCGTATTGTCCGTAGAAAGGGTCTTCTAAACTCAATTAATTCCCTAATTGTCAGACGTATAAAGAAAAAGTGACGTATATGACATGCACTGACCAGTCAGGTGCAGTTTGAGTTCCGAGAGGGGATTTCTTCCGGGTGAATTCGCTCTTTGAGTGGACACCCGGGTAGCTCAGTTGGTTAGAGCACCAGTCGCGAAATTAGGAGGTCGTGGGTTCGAATCCGACCTGGGGAATAATTTTTTCTCGGAACACAAAACAAGTAAAAATATGATAAGTATTTAATTTTTCAAGATTAATTTCTTTGTTTTCAGCCTCCCCACCCCCTCGAATTCACAGTTTGTGATTAGGGTAACTCGGTGAAGGGGAGAGTAATCCCACAATTGGCCGTAGAAACTGAAAGGGTCTTCTAAACTCAATTAATTTACTAATTGTCGGAGGTACAAAGAAAAAGTGAAGGGTGTTTATTTTATTTGTTTGTGCTAGACCCGTGAAAATAGTCAGCGAGTTAACCCGCGAAAATAGTATTATAATAGCAACAACACCTAAAATGTTATTCAAGTGTCATTAAAATTGTCATTGGCCATGTTGTCGTGAGTTATTCAGGCGTCCGGGTGATACAGTTGCTGTCTCTCCACAAAAAGTTGTTTTTACTTATTTATTTATTTATTGGTCGAATCGATTTTCAGCCTGTCTAGGCCATCATCAGGACCCTATTTAATACCGCATTATTAGTACCAATAACCCTCTTTGAATAAATTACATTAAAAATTGAAACCTAATTATCACAGATAGGAGCTTTATAACTATCGCATTACTTACATATTATTCAAAATAATGTAAGTGCTTGAGTGTCGACGACGCACACAACAACTTTTTGTGGAGAGACAACAACTGCATCACCCGGACGTTATTCAAGTGTGCAAAATCCGCGAAATACTGGTGTTTGTTTGGGGCAATCATTCACCTTTTTTCTTTGGAAACCCCAGAAACTGTCAATTTTATCCTACAAACTGACAATTTCTAGTCCCCCCCCCCTCACGTATTTGATTGCGTTTTGGGTTAGGAGTAGGACGTGTATTATCAACCCATAGTAGGTAAACATAATGATATATGTATAAGAGAACTGGATTGCTCATCACTGCTGATAAAGTGTGGCCATCAGAAAGTTGATGAGAGGGGTGGGGTTTCAAAGTAATGACCGTGTGGCCATAACTACACAAAGAGAGGGACGGGGTGAGGATGGTCATTATTTATCAGGGGACGACGCACCCCCTCCACGTCCCTCCAGTCCATTGTGAGCAATCCAGGTTTGTATACATCGTTGGGTAAACCTCAATAAAGTTTGGCTTCTCAGCTGACGATTTTTCTGCCAAGAACTTTGATATGTGACCCCCACCCGGCCTAGGAACTTTTTACGACTGAATGAAGTTTCTCAGTCGAAAACTGGTAATTTTGCAGCGGAATAACTGACTATTCAATAACTGACAATTGCGTCCAAAAGCCGTTATAGCGGACCGGAAATTATCTGCTCCATAAGTTCGAATTTAGCTAAAGAATCTTAAATTTTTGGTTTGAAAACGCTTACTTTAGCAAAAATACAACAAAACATCCAAATTAGACACGTAGCCGTAGTTGATGCCTATACGTTGCTAGCAGGCGCGGATCCAGGATTACGTCAAGAGGGGGGGGGGGCTAGACTGAAATTCCCCCACCCCCACCCCTCACCACAATCCGTGGTAGGAGGATACAAATCGCTTAATCAATTTTACATTTAAAGGAATTTTGTAGCAGTTTTTTTCTTGGGCAGGAGTAGGTATATTTTCCGTTGAAATATCAAAGACCGCCAAGATCAAATTTTTCTTGCGTTATAGCGTTGGTGTACATATTTGTTCATAGCGAATTAAATTATGGAAACGAAAACAATTAAAGTTGTATGAAGAAAAAAAGTTAAAATTGGAGTCAACTATTGCCAAAAGAGGGGTGAAATAACCACGGTCATTAATCAAGGGCCAGTTCAAAGAGCTGAATCAATAGTTACCGGTCAAAATTCCCGATTTGTGACCAAACAATTAGTCCAAGGTGCTAAGATAAGTTCATCGATGGATATGCTTATGGGATGACAATTGGCATGATAAGGCATATTGCACGTGAAATCGTGGAGCCGCTTTGCTTCGTCTTCAACTCTTTTATTCATGCAGGCCTCCTTTAAGATTGCTCGAGTAATCCCTGTCCCCAAAAAGGGAACTGATGCCTATTGTGAATACCGACCAATATCGATTGAATGCGTCCTAATGAAGGTGTTCGTGTCCCTTATTGACATTCAGTTATCAAGCTTCTTAAACGACTTGTCCATAATGTCGGATTGCCAGTATGGATTCCGAAGTGGTCAACATCTGTGGCGGCACTAGAACTATTGTGCCGGTGTTTGCGGGGTCTTGAAGAGAAGAAGAGGGTTTCATTGCGGCTCTTTGATTTGTCGCGTGCCTTCGATTCAGTAAATCTGGATGTGTTAACCTCCATGTTTCAATACCTTGGAATGAGGGGTTCCGCAATAAAACTGCTCCCGTCAGCTGCCTCGGAATGGAGTCAGCTTGTCTCTTACGGTGGAAGAAACTCCGAGATGCTTCCCACCTGCGACATCGGAGTGAAGCAGGGGACGATTCTTGGTCCCTCTGAATTCAACCTTTATATTAATGACCTCCCAGCAAATCTTTTCGGACCAAGTACCCAGTCGTTTATGTACGCGGACGATGTAACGATCGCGTGCCTCGGGCGGTCGTCCCTCGAGACCGCGACTGGTGTGGATGAGGCGACGTCGGTGTTGGCTGGGTTGTGCGACGCCAATCATCTCATGCTAAACCGGTCCAAGACGCAGGACTTGACCATCGACCTGAGCGGTAGCTCGGCAAAGTCATCGATCGTTAGCTTCCTTGGAATCATCTTCGACTCACGCCTCTCGTGGGAACCTCACGTAAACACACTCTGTTTGAAGCTAGCCAGAGTTCTGTTTGTAATGAGGCGTTTGGAATTTTCCGTATCTCACTCTGTCTTGAGAATGGTATACTTTTCTCTGTTTCACTCACGAATGGCATATGATATCGCGGTATGGGGCAATTCACCACATGTTCTTAAGGTCTTCAAGTGTCAGAAGAAAGCGGTCCGTCTTCTTGCGCAAGTCGGGCCCCCGCGCACATCTTGCCATGATCTGTTTAAAGAGCACAGAATATTAACTTTCTACGCGACCTATATCTTGGAGGTGCTTTGTTGCACCCACGAGACGGCACTGCAGGGCAAAGTGGTCTCCCTGGACCATGCGGGTACTCCACGAGATTTAAAAGTGACCTGGTATCAGAACGCTGTCGGCTGACCCGCTCTCTGCACTATAGCCCCTGCATAATTGGCCCACAACTATATAACTGCCTCCCAGCCTCGCTGAAAGAAATGCCCTTGAGGCGATTCAAGGCGAGAAGCAAGGAATTGCTGCTGGACCTGGCTCCGTACTCTCTTAAATACTTCTTATCAGCCGTGCTGTGATCTGTATCTACAATATTTATTGACACTGTTCTTAAATCTTGAAAGTTTTGGGAACAATAAAAATATATCATTATTATCATTATTATTATTATTAAGGTGTAAACCGATTCCGGGAACTGGTTAATATTTTCCAGTATGAATATCACGCCACAAATTTTCCAATTTTTTTGGCCAAGAAACTGAATTTTACCTTTAAAGATTTAAGGCCCACCTGGCGAGGCGCATTCTGGGACCCTTAGGGCTAATGTTCCTGGTTCTATTCTATTCTGGTACATACCTACTTGAAGAACTAAGTGTTTAGGAAAAGTTGAACGTTACTGTGGGATTTTCTGTGACAAATTGTGATTTTTGTAGCGAAACGTGTGCCTGCGGAACAAAATCATGAGGTAAATGTTTGATTTTTGTGAGGCAAAATATCCAGTTTGAAAGACTAAATTTTCATGAGTCAACTAGTCAGTCCTTGGCTTATACACCTCTATATTTTGAGGCTAAGTTTGTTGGTTTTTGAATCGTCAATTTGTTGTAATTTTTTCGCTATTTCTGATCGCATTGTGAGTTCGTGATGAAAAATGGGTCTCTGTATAGCGTATATAGCCATATCATCGTCCAAATGACCCGTTATTGGTCGAGAAAATCAAATTTTGGGGATTTGAAACTACGATTGTAATGCGACCCTGTATTTCTGTATAGAAGAAACTAGAATAGAGCAATTTGGCCCCGATAAACAGCTTGGAATTCACACCACTGCATTCACGTCTGCTGTATCCGCGTGTGTCCCGATTATTTGTTGACACTTTTCGACAGTATACAACTTTTCTTGACCTTTTTCTGGGCCCCTAAAGGTCTAGATCCGACGCTGCACCGGAGCTCGGCAGATGAATTGAAAAATACACAAGATAATTGATACGAGGGTTTCTGTCGCCGGTGTTTTAATTAAAGAAGTAAATTAATTAACTGATTTTACCCGGACGACATGGAAAGGCAAAGCCTAACACGATTCGAGCTTCGAGAAAAACCCGTAACGGGTTCAAATCCCGTCGGGGAACCCATTTTTTCTCGAAGCTCGAATTGTGTTAGGCTTTGCCTTTCCGTGTCGCCC
This sequence comes from Corythucha ciliata, assembly GCA_038030265.1. NCBI lineage: Eukaryota > Metazoa > Arthropoda > Insecta > Hemiptera > Tingidae > Corythucha > Corythucha ciliata. The sequence goes on along the minus strand of CM075942.1, from coordinate 49,527,167 downwards.
GGGTAAAATCAGTTAATTAATTTACTTACTTCTTTAACACAAAATAAGCCCCTCAAGCGGAAATTCTAGTCATGTATGTAGAATTGGTCATGAATTGTGGCAAGCCCTTCCCCCTTTGTTCTCACGATTTTTCTTTTGAGATGCACAAAAAAAGAAAGACGTTCACGTCGCGTAAAAGAGAGATGGTTTGAAAACTCGGAAATTTGGCTTTGAAGACGTGGGGTTTAGGCAAAGTTGAGGGAGGTTCAGCCCAATGGGGGGGGGGCTAAAGCCCCATTAGCCCCCTGCTGGATCCGCGCCTGGTTGCTAGTCATACCTTGATGAGGGGTGCCCAATCAAAGACAAACAGGTTTCGCATGTTCGCCATCTTCAGTGTTTGAATGTCCACTGAAAACTGAGTAATCTTCTTGTGTGTGTCCCTTTATATACCCTTCCCCCACACACAAGAAGGTTACTCAGTTTTCAGTGGACATTTAAAAACTGAAGATGTCTTGGACACTCCTCAACGAGGACAGGACAACACGTAGGCAATACTATTCGGCTCGAACGCCTCGTATAGGTAATTACGATGTCACTATAATCCTAACAAAACATCCATTTATATTGCTCTCCATACAGAGAAGTTGGCTATTGAAGAAACCGTTAAATTTTCACAAAGTGCATAACTATGCTTGTCAGACATTCTTGAATCCAATGATTTTGGGTACGAACTCCGTTGAATTTCTTCCAGAAACTGACCATTTATGACCTCTAATTACGGCAATTTAGTCCCCCGTTTTGTGACCTTAAGGCCCTTTATTACTTATTGGCCATAAAAATTGTAACTATGCCCCCTTCCCCAACAACACCGAGTAACCTTGTTAGCTGTCGTAACTCAAGTTGACGAGTTTTTTATCAATTGGGACTAAAATTTTGAATCGGAAACCGGATTATGATGGTGGAGGGGGGCAAACTGGCAATTTTCAAGTGAAAGCTCTATGATGGAAAATGACCCTTCCTTGTATTCATGCAATTTTATGGTTGATTTTTGATTTTCTTTTTGTGTAATGACTATGCGTGCGGCAATGTATTTAACGGTTATTTTGATGCCCAGCGAAGGTCGACTGCCCTCGGCCTGGAACTTGTTTTTTGAGTGTGCTTTGAGAGGCTGAACAGGTTTTAGGGGTGGACTTTTCTGTTTATGAGGGTTTATTTTACTGTTCGGAATCTCTAAATGTTCAAATAATCGGTTTTTCGTTTACAACCGGCCACTGTCACAGTATTTCTATGTCGTCATCACTTCTTTCACCCAACAGTTGTTCATCTGACTTTGTTGATCTTGAACGTGTTATCAGATAGTCCCCCCCCCATCCCTTGACGTTTTCAAAAACAAGTCTTGTTTTCCCCTGCAAATCTCAAGTTTACGTATACAAAGGAAAATGCTCAATTCCAAGATTCACGAACTTGAAGGAACCTAGTTTCAGAGATTTTAGTTAATCGTTTGAAATTCCCTGTTTCTTCCTCGAAGCAACAAAACATTCTCGTTCTCCACGCGTCCAACTATAGAAATAAAAGTGTTTCCCCCAATTCACAGGTAAAATATTCAAACATTTTTAAATTAATTGACGCTGAAATACAATAAACGCGACTTCGACACAGAATGTTGGACTATTTGACTCCTGACGGGGCGAAATTGACGCGAGTCAAGCCCGGACTGATGTTCTTACTTCGCCTCGCCTGGGAATCACGAACTCGCCTCCCTCTGATCATCATGTCCTGCTTTTTGGCTCTGGGCATTCGAATTCAAATGGAAATCAACATCGATCGAACGCGGTACATACCGAGTGTTCGTCTGGAAGAGGAGCCGTTTTTGCTTACGGACGGTGAAGACGATGTGAACGATGTAAGTTTGGCTTTTTGATTGGTTTGACGAGAATGATTTAGCCGTGAATTCTGCAGCTGCGGCTGTGTCAAGAAGAGCCAAAAACGGATCCATGGGATTTAGCTAATTGTGTAGCTGAAGGAAGCTTAGGGGCTCTGCTGTCTGTGTAAGGTTATAAGGCCCACTCTGAACTCTGAATCTGAAATCACTACCAACATGTCTAAAGCGGTTAGAGATGCGGCCTAATTGACTTCGGCCAGGTTTCCTCTATTTTGGCGTATATGTCCGTGACCTCGTCGGCGGCAATACGAAGCCTAGCTTACTTCCCGTCACTCGATAATAGGTAGGGAGGGGGTTGTATAAGAATGTACTAGGTCGGCAATCTAAAAAGCTCACAATGTCACTCATACGGTTAAACCGAGTTGTTCTTGGGCCCATTCATGGCTAGAGCGTATAGTGTTTGTTGCTCAGACATTACCTTAAAGCCGCCGCCGCCTGCAAACTTACAAATGGTCCTCCAAACATGAGGAGCTCGGACGGCCGTCTCCACCCCTCAAATTAGTCATGAAATGAACGATTTCCCCGTGGTAACGAGAGTGAATAATTGACGAAACAGCAAATGTGGCAGCAAACGGAACGGCTTGCCCCCCCTCCCACGACTTCCACCAATCCTCGCAACGAGTAGTTGTACCCCCCCTCCTCACCAAGATCCAAAAATCGTGGGTCTAAATAGCTGCCCAAATGGGTGGAATCATAGAGAAAACCTCTTTCATGGTTAGACTAAAGGAAAGTCAGTCTCAATTTTCGCATTCCTCATGTCAAGAAATCCTAGATAGGTGGTATGGGTTGTACATTCCGCTCCAATTTTTGAGTAAATTGTTCCGTAAGCGGCTTATGGGTCTCTCCCTCCTTGCTAAATTGACTAACGAAGCTAGTCCCGGCCAAAGAAGCCTTCACGCTTCTCAAAGTGATCAAACATTGAGCGTTTTGACTTGTTGTTGGCTTCGCTCGAGTTTAGTGCATTTCATTTTATCAACTTCAAAGCGGCTCAGCTAGGTGCACTGAGGGTCTTCCTTGGGCGTCAAAGCTGTCGAATACGCGCTGTCGTTTCGGGCGGCTTCCCAGGGGAATCCCTTTATACCATCTCGTCCGATAGAAAATCCGTCACGATTTTCGTATTCCTCGTGTCCCCATAGTGCGTGGTATCGTCCAATTTCATTTTTTAAATATTATTTTGGCCAAAATCGCCTTGGGATCAAGAGGGTAGGGGGGGGGGTCCAATTTTAGTGTCAATTATTCAGTGTTTATGATTCCGTCAGACCACACCTAACTGGCAAATGCAGTTCGCCTCAACCATCTTCGACGTTCTTGACTCGAATACGGTTGATATCCGATTTTCAAAAGAAGGAGTCGTTGGTCTATTTCTAATACTATAATTATGCTGAATATGCAATCATTTTACCGAGCATATTCACCCGTCTTCTCTTAATTATATCATATGGTAACAGAGAAGACGGCTGGAAATGATCGGCTCCAGAGCGGAATTTTATGTAAATGGAAAACGCCATTATTGTACTGACTGAGGATAAATTAAGTTTCAGAGCCGATATTGCGAGTTATTCGACCGTGATAGAGATTATGCAGTTGAATGTCATATTTCGAGACTGAAAAATCGATTTCTGAAGCAGTAATTCCAGTCCTAACACCCAATTGAAATGCCCCTCCCCTCTCTACGCTTGAAATGACCAATATTTTGAACCAAGAAACCAAATTATAATGATTTCCAGTCCCATGTATTTCCGTGAAGCAGTTCTTGAAAGTAACCTTAACAGTTCATTTTGCTGTCCAAATAACAACTTGACTGGGTAAAGACTTCGGCGACAGGGTGGTGACTTTCGGTGAAAGGTCTCAACAATCCGATTCGACAGCGTGCGCTGACATTTTTAGTTTGACGGCCTAACAGTCAATTTCTGTAGCCAGCTTGTCGGCTATACAGCCTGAATTTCTACCCGTCTTCTTCATTTACATCAAATTACGAGAATACTAGTGGAAAAAGTACTAGTTTCGCAGGTTGGGCTCATTGAAACATTAATTTCAGGAGTCTGGGGAATTCAAAAATCATATTTACGGGGTTCGTGCATTCGAATTTTGCCAGATTGGCCGCGTTGCAAAATTTCAGACTTGTTCAGCGCTTAATGAGCACTTGGCTTTGCCGTTGCAAAACAGTCAATCTAGCTCAGCGCTGAGTAACTGTTTAAAATCCAACAAAACATGTCCCGGAGGTGTTTCGATAGCCTTTCCCAACGCGATACAAATCACCTTTGCAAAACTACAGTAAGCACTTAATTCTACACTTCAGCGTTTAAATCGAGCCCCGAGTTTTGCAACGCAACCATTGTCTCATTGAGTGATCACTTTTGCGTTGTGAACTTATTGAAAAGAACAATTTCGCCGATTTGGCCTTGAACAATGCAAATTCTTGGGGTTGCCTCCACAAATAGCCAATTTCAAAGGGTTGACTCTCTTAAAAATCAATTTGGAGGGTTCGGTGCACTCAAAAATCAAGTTCGGGGATCTGATGCATTCGTAAATCCATTTCGCAGGTCTGGTTCATTAAAAATCAATTTTGCGAGGTTCAATGCATTCAAAATTTGCAAATTTTGGAGGTGCGCATTCCTCAACCAATGTCCAACCAAACCATCCATCCTCGTGAAATTAATGTTTGCTAAATTGCTTTGTGAAATTGCTGTATGAGGAGCTAATTGGTCGAAATCGGATTTTAGAAAATAAAATTCGTGCGGTTGCCTCCTACAAATTGCCAATGTCAGGGGTCGGTTCTTACAAATCAATTTAGCTGATCTCTTGCATGCTATTGTCAACTTTGCGGATCTCTTACATTCAAAAATGAATTTTGCGGGATAAATGCATTCAAATTTTGCTAGGTTGTCACATTCAAAGACCAATTTCGCGTCATTAGCTTCATGAAAAGGCCTATTTCGTGGATTTGGCTTTGAAAAAATCAAATTCATGGGCTTGGCTCCTACAAATAGCCAATTCCAAGGGGTTGACTTAAAAATCATGTCGGCGGGTTCGTTGCATTATACAAAAATTGATTTCGCGGGTTTTAGACATTCTAAAATAAATTTTGTTGGGTTCATGTTTTCAAATTTTGCCAGGGTGGATCATTCATCCATATATGTCAATTGTCAATGAATAAACTTAAACTTAACGACTTTTAAGGGATTAGCATGTTTCTGACCCCAAACAGACCAGTTTTTGGATGTGGGCTTGATATCGAGGGCTTTTTAAAAAATATTTTTCAGGACGACGATTCTCTGTGGGCACTAGACACCGAAGAAGGCGATGACGAGGACGTCGAGGAAGAGGAAGAAGACGATGACTTGGACTCGGATGTGGATTCCATCAACGGTGGCTTCACTTTTTACGGATCGACGCCACCACGGGGGGAACTGACATGATCCATCGTTTTTCTTTTGTCAGCGACAACCTTGTGAGTTTTCTAATTAATCGTTTATAAATCGTGTTTAACAAACAAAAACAACAGTAACAATAAATGCATTCGTCTTTTAAAATTTGGGGATTTATGGTGGGAGGGTGAGGAGTCTCCCTACCAGGCCCTATAGTTAGAGTTGTCGGGAAATAATCCCGCAAGCGGTATCCAAAGGACGCTTCATCAGAAATAGTATTATCTCGCCATAGCAACCACCTCACGTGAGTTTTTCCCGACAACTCGGAATAAGGCCCCAGGTGGTGGAACCAATTTATCTTTCTCACGAGCCTTGTGTACTATGAATTTGATTTTAGTTTACTGAACAAAGTTACATAACGTTTTCTATTTATTACAGAAGAGTCGCACTCTGTCAATCAGGAGAGAGTAATTGAGTGGAGGGGGCGGGTCACGGAATAATTATCTCCAATAGATAGTAAAACCATTTTTATTAAATAACCTGAGTTGTTTCTTGAGCCGAATTTTCTTACCATTCAATCGGCTACAAACATAGACAAAGCGGCAGCACAAACGGATGACAAATGAGTTATGCAGTCGATTTGCCTCGAAAATATAAATTAAAGAAACATTAAATTGATGACTCGTCAAGTAGAAAACAAAAATTTACTCACAGGCGTTTTCCTTTTTCCCTCAAAGCAAAACAACCTCGGGATGTTTGCAGGGAATGTATCATACGAAACGTTGCGTCGCTCGTGAATTCGGCAAACTTATTCAAACCGCAGACGGCCACTATCGAGAAATTGACGAAATTCGTACATGCAATGACGAAAAATAAACTGTCGCAACCAACCTTGCTCGACAAACAAATCTTGAAGAGTCATCGGAAAACCGAGTTTTTTTATTAAACGGTTTTCCCCTAGCATTAGAGAACAAATCCGTCTGATTTCCACCTGCGACGAGCTGTCTTCATCGCCAAAAAGCTTTAAAAAAAAATCGAGAGTATTTTTTTTAGATATTCCTGCACATTTTTATTACACTTACGTGGGATTTAATTGTGAAGTAAATAGCCTGGTGGAGAAGAGGGTAGCCCTTCGCTTCGGTGTCTCGCTCCAGAGTTTCACAGTTGGACAGCACTTGTCCGTCGATGAGCAGGCTCAGCAGACATTCGTCCGATTCAGTTCGCGAAGGCGAGCCTGTCTCGAGGTTGTCCTCTAAATTGTACGTCGGCTGATCACCATTTAAGGGGAGACTTTTGACGATGGGTCTCTTACTTAAACTGACCACCAGTTGTTCGGCTGTAACATTAATGTTTTCAATTTAAATATGAATAAGGGGTGGGGGACTTTGTTACATGTACTAGTCGAGTTTCGATAATTTCTGTCGTTACTTCGCTTGGTACCGACTTTATTGAAAAATGAAAACAGAAACAAGAAGCCGAATGCCTTTAACGAGTGAATCGCTAGTTTCCGGCTAATGACTTCAGTTTTGAGGGTAAATTGACTCTGTTGGAAGCAAACGCGGTTTTCTGAAACGAAATGACCTGTTTTCAGGGGCGAAAATACCCCGGGGCTCAACAGTGGTACCTTCTGGCTCCCTAGCTGGTTCCATTCTGTCCAATCCGAGTTTGAAAAAAAAAAGATCCCAAAACTTGAAATTTCGCGGGTATTTAGCTTCAAATGTTACAATTTCGCGGCTATTCGCCCGGGTTTCTTCAAGGATATTAAAACTGACTATTAAAACTGCATTGCGCAAGTTCGCGGGTAAAATTGAAAACAATTGCTGGTTTGCGGCTTCTGGAGGGCATTTTGCGGAAATTCGATCAAATATGCGAGCCCTAGAGGCTAGTTTGCGGCTGGAGTTGACAAAAAACGCTAATTCACGGTTTCTGGACTCAAATTTGCGGCTTACATAAGTTGCTAATGTGCACTTGAGAAAAATACGGAAATTTGCTAACTAGCGGCTTCCGTCAGCCCACACAAAAAACGGACCCCGAAACTGGCAGTTCCGCTGACCAGTTTAGCACAAAATGTTGAAATTTCACGGTTATTCGTCAGGCTTTTGGCGCTGCCGCATCCAGTTATCCCGGTGTCCGCGCCCACCAAATAAAAATAGGTTGGTAATTTGCATTTCGAGGATCTAAAGCTCAGAAAATTGCAATTCCAGTTTATTGACATATTACTCAAGATCAAATTAGCTCGCACGTTAAAATACAAATTTATTGCTTTGAAATTCCGCTGTTTTGTCCCTAAAATGCGATTTCTTGGCTGTCCATCCCAGTGAACTTTGATGTTTCTGCACAATTTAGCCCCAAATTTGCATTTCACGGATATTTTGCTATTTCAATGCTTCGAAATTCCCAAATTGAGGCCATTTATCCTTCGAATCTCGCATCTATTTAGCCTCGAAACTGGCAATTTCATTGCTATTTAGAGCTGCACTTTTGCAGTTTCGTGACTATTGCGGGCGCCCTGACTTGTAATGTTTTCATAGATGTGCTATAATGACCTGTTGGGGTTGAATAATTCTCAGTTTCCTGAGCTGAACAGCAAAAGCAATGTACGCCGAGCAATCACCGGAACTTCCAATTTCACAACTATTTAGCACGAAATTAGTAATTTAGTTGGACATTTGGGAGACGATCAACAACATAATGTATAAAAATCCCCGAAACATCAAATTTTACGGCCATGCTTTCCTCGCAAATCGTATTTCGTGACTATTTATTCCATCCAATGTGTCAATTTTGCTGCCGGTTGGGCTCCTCTTTCACTCTAGTCTGGGAGAATCCGTGAATGCCCGGAAAGCGGGCCAAATGAGGTCAAAAGTGTGGGGGGGGGGTGAGGAGGCAAGGAGGACCCTTTCTAAAGCGTCACCTGATGGGCAATTCGTCTTGATTTTAGGATTCTTCGTATCGAGAAACCCATCGTCACTGTCAGTCACGGACTGCCGGATATGGCGAGGGGCGGGGTGATGGGATCCATGACACCAACTCAAAACGACTCTTTCCATCCGCTCCCCTGCCCCATGGATATGCATAGGAAGATATCTCTGAGCGGAGATTTTGTAGAATTTCAGGTTTTGAGGTTGTTTTTGGTTGGCGTATCCAGTCCTTAATCTAGGAGTGTGCAGCTTTACTGGAGAATATGTCACATGCATCAGGGTCTATTACAGGCTTGAGTCACAGGCGATGAGTCCCCAGCGTCTGAGGGTCTGGTAGTTCTTCAACACAGAGCTCGGCGCTGGAAATTGTCAATTCAAACTGAAATCTCTGCTGCGCAACTGTCGTTGTAGCCATCTATTCCGGATTTTCTATCCAAAAACTGATCCTATAGAAAGTGATACTTTCGGCGCGCTATTATTGTAGTTTTGGTCCCTCAGGATGGCATAACTGCTGTAATTTAGCACCTCAAACTGGACCCTTCCATCTTAAAGACGAATACTTCCTCATTAGAAACTCACAAGCCCGTAAACTGTCAAGTTTCAGTTCTCAGCAAGCGCACAGTCATGATCTTGACCTTAGGAAGATCAAGACAGCACAGTCATGATCTTATTAGGAAAAGGCAGCTTGTCTGAGAAGATCGCATAATATCAGAAACAGATTGGGCTCCCAGTTGCAGGCCTGTGGCGAAATACGGTTATTTTCGGGTTTGAGGGGGCCCAAATTACAAAAGTTTACGTTCATTGGCCAAAGTGTCTTCCTCTGAGTCTAATAATTGGCCTTTTTTCTCTCTCTCTCTCTCTCTCTCTCTCCCGACTCCCAGAGAAGGTCCACAGTGAAGTCCGCCCTTGACGACGCTCTTCCCTTGGACTTCAGGATCGGGACTGTCGATTGCGCAGTCCGCACAGCAGGAAGGAGTGATCGGAGAGATATTCGCGCTTCTTATTTTATTCAAGTTTTGTGTGGAAAATGGGGGAAAAAAATGTTATCACGGACAAAATGGGTGAATGGCCGTAGCGATTGGTTCAAAAGCCACTCATCCTCCCGTTAAATAGTGTCCAAAATAGCATTTTATAGTTATATCGGATGTGAATGGTTATTTTTAAAGATTCGAATATTTATTTATAAACTATTATATACGTTTTTGAGTTCTCAAGTTTAACTATGCGGGACAGGTGGCGGATTGTCAGTGAGTTGTTGAGATATGTTTGCCGTTTGCAGTGGGGAGGGGGGGATATGTGGGAGGCAAACTGACGCGATTGTCAGCCTTTGAAAAAAAAGGAGGCACGCTATAAATTATTGTTAAAATAACAAAACGGACAGAGAGTTTGAAAAATTGCGGATTACAATCGGCCGATTTTTTTTTTTTTTTTTTTTTTTGCGTCCGCCAGCCCTTCCGAACAAAAAAAAATGTATGTATGTATGTGTGACGAGGGCAACAGACATATTATTCTCTTCTCGCAGTCATGCGATGTCGAAGCCAAGAAAAATGTTCGGATTTTAAAAGTGAAACATCACTTTTGTTTACTCATGTTGAAACCGGTCCTTGAAAAAACACGCATTTCACAGTTTACACGTTCAGGCAATGATGAAATGCATATTTTATTACTAGAGGAACGTTGGGTGGGTGAGATTGCTGCAGGAGGGGACTATTAAAGTTGAAAATTTAATCGCGTACCTACCAAACGGTGAGACCGACCAGTCGTACTTATGGCTGGACAGAATGGAATCACACAAGCCTGTCAGGTCCTCCACAGCTTTGAGCTTGTCCGGGTCGTCCAGTTTTTTAAATCTCCCAATTTCGCCTGTAACACAAATAAAAGGGCGATTTTGTGATAAAAACTCAATGAAAATACAGCAGGATTGAGAATGCGAGGAAATATTTTATTTTTTTATTTTTCTTTTTGAATAATCCACGTGGGGGTCAGACACCGGTCGAGCGAAGGCAGCTGAGCTGGCAGTCTCGCACGTCTGTACTAATTAAAGGAAGAAGTCTAAGTCTCTGCCAACTGGAGTTCAGTATGTGGAGACTCATCTTTCATGAATGTACCAAACCATTTTATTTTTAAAAAATCGTCGCACGATTGTTCTCGATAAAGTTTTCAATTTACGAGTTTTTAAAGGTTTTTGTTCCGTAAATTTGTAAGTTTGGCTCTTATAATGAGGGGGGGGGGGGCATGAACCCATCAAAGAATCGTTTCGCGCCTGTTCAAGACAAGACAGTCATTTGTCATCTATTTTAATTTTCAGAATGAAGCTTTAGAAAGGCTAACGACTCTTTATTGGCATAGGGCATCCCAACACCTAAATAAATAACGTGAAAACGACGTTTATTGAACCATACTTGGTCACTCCTCTTCACTGTCGTCTCATTTTAAAACCTCATCGCACTGAAGCTAAAATAATGAACATATTTGTAGTCTTGAAAAGTGAATATCTTCATTAAAAAGGAACAAAAGAAAATACAGCCTTTCCAACTGTTGTACGAGGCTAAATAATGAACTTTTAAAGAGACATCCATCCTTTCGCACACATCTGCTACAAATTACGCGCCGTATCTTACCGGACAAATGTGACACTTTTTGGCTGAGTTCCTAAAAGGCCCACGAGACATACCGGCACAGCGTGGTAGGGATACATAATAGCGTGGGCCCTTTAAGGGCTGCGGACTGAGCCGCTCTGGTGGAGCGGTGGAGACAGGCTGCTTATAGGGTTGGTGATTTTTTCCGGGAAGAAAACCCCGGACATAACTTTATTTTACTGAACGAAAATGGTAATTTGAGTTAAAAATTGACGTTGTCCATCTGCTAAATGGGCGAGCTGTGTTGATGAATTAGGAAAATCTTTTTCTCTTTTAGCCTCTAACAAGAACAAAATTAGGCAATATTATTATTTATTTTGGAACATTTTTCGCTCTCTCTTCGAAATGTTTGCGCAGCCTTTTAGTTCATTTAGCGCACTTATTCTTTAAAGCTATGTCTCCTCTTGTGCGCTTTCGTCTTCCTCTTTCAATTCAACACGCCTTTTCAACTTTCACTTCACAACTTTCAACAACGCATGCGTCTAATGCCCGCAATTTCTGATATCCTTCCAGCTTTTTGAGGCATGCAATAGCGTATTCCTCACGTTCAACACACCGTGCGGCGCTATGACGCATGCCTTTGACGCACGCGAAAAGTCACAAGTGAAGACATAGCTCGACAGCTTAATACCAGATCCTCGTTCTTTACAAAGAAAAAAAGAAAGAAAGAAAGAAAAAAAGTGCAAAGGGATGTGACCCACAACTGAGCTGAAATGAAATTCTGTACGCCGATATTATTTAATTTTTGTTTTTTCTTCAAATAATCAGAGCGCCTAAAGTCCCCCCCCCCCAATCAATTCAAAGACGAGAACTTAATTTTTTGGCCGTAACGGAAAGATTTACAAAGGGGGTGGCCCGTTGCAATCACCGTAGAAATCATCATCACTTTCGAGCTCTCATACAGTAGGCTCGCGGCTTGTCCCCCCTCATCGAGGAATTTCCTCCCACTGGTAAAAATGGCTTTTTTTAGTGAAAAAACACTATGCGATCTACACTTTGTAGTGTATTTCATCCACAGTACCAGTAGAGTACCGACGCGATGAGAGAGGGGGGGGGGACCACCCCGGGCCGCCGTAAGAAACGAGGCTCCTGAAAAGCCTTAAGATGAAAAACAGGGATTTCAAGGTTTTAACGCGTTGATTCACGGTCAATATTGACGCTGATTTTCCGCTAAAATTAAGAAAAATACAGCAATTCAAGGTATCTGAAGGCAACTTCGCGGCTAAAAAAGAGAAAATACACCAACCCCAAATTTCAATAGCCGGCTAAACTTGAGAATTATGGGGCAAGTACGCGACAAAAAGTTTGGCGAAAAGCCTTGATTCCAAGCAAACCAAATCACTAATTCCCGAATAAAAATTGAGAACAACGCTAATTCACGGCCATAATTGAGAAAAAGCCTTAACTCGCGGGTGTAAAGTTCGGATACTGTGATTTCAAATGTGTAAAATCTGTGAAGTTGGCCTTTTCTAGGGAACCCACTCCGCGAAAGTGGTTTTTTCACGGGCAAGATTCGTGAAATTTGGTTTAGGAAGGATCCAAACCGGCGGATTTGTATTTTTCAATAAGCTAATAAAAGGCGAAATGAGTTCATGAATCACTTCTTGAAGAGCTTCTTAAACCACCAATAAATGCGTCTCGAATACAATCATTTTTGTTTTGATCGGATGTTACTTGTTTGAAATTACAGTCTTTAGCAAGTTCTTTGAGTATTTGTAAAAAATCATCAATTGTTTCGCATTCTTTTTGTTTTCTGGAGGCTAAACAGTGTCGAGAATATACTTCGTTTTTAGGTTTGATGTAGACACCTTCCAACACCTTCATTGCAGAGTCGTAGGTATGTGTCACATTCGGATATCAAAGTGTAGATTCTCGGAGCAACGTGATTTATAAGTTTATAATACTTCTCCATTTTGTACCCCTTCTCCTTTTTTAATGTGTTCTTTTCGTTGAATAAAGCCTACTAATCCCGAATCTCTGTCTCTGTCGCAATCCATCGCCCGCCGATCCATCCTTCTGCTGGCACCATCATCGATGGGGCGACAAAGCTCGGAAATGTATTCAACCGTTTTCCTTCACCCTTGCAGCAAACTTCCCGGGCAGCCCGCAGTAGCGGCAGCCGACTGCCCGTCTCAAGGTCGCCGCCTCTTCGTTATCGATCGTGCCACAAAATTCAAATTTCTCGTCGACACTGGCTCCGATCTCTGTTGCTTCCCTCGACGTTTTCTACCTGGACGCCGCACCCGTGTCAATTATAATCTAGCAGCGGCAAATAGCACCGAAATCTCTACTTACGGTTTCCTACCCCTCAAACTCGACTTCGGACTTCGCCGTGACCTGACCTGGACATTCGTCATCGCCGATGTCGACGTACCTATTATCGGTTCCGATTTTCTGGCTCATTTCTCACTTCTCCCAGACTGCCGAAATCATCGTCTAGTCGACTCGATCACCGGTCTCACTGCCGTTGGCGTCCTCAACAACACCGACCAACTTAGCCTTAAAGCTTTCACAGACACGTCGTTTCCTTTCGACTCAGTTTTAAAAGAATTCCCGGAGCTCACTCGACCGTCTGGTTCTCCCCGCGTCGTTCGTCACACCACGCCATTCGTCATACGACGACTCCTATTTCCTCTCCTATTTCCTCCGGGTCCTTCTATTTCCTCTCGCCCCCGTCGCTTACCTCCAGACCGCCTTCGCATCGCAAAGGAAGAATTCGATTCAATGCTACATACGTGCCGGAATCGCTCGACGATCGGATGGACCTTGGTCTTCGCCACTCCACATGGTGGCCAAGAAAGACGCCGGCTGGCGCCCCTGCGGCGATTACCGCGCCTTAAACGCCAGAACCATCCCTGATCGATATCCCATCCGCCATATTCACGATTTTTCCCACCGCCTCGCTGGATGCACAATTTTCTGCATCGTTGATCTCGTTAAAGCCTACAATCAAATCCCTGTCAACCCTGACGACATTCCACAGACCGCTATAACGACACCATTCGGTCTGTTTGAATTTCCTTACATGGGATTCGGACTTCGTAACGCCGGACAAACATTCGAGCGCTTTATCGACGAGGTACTCCACGGTCTTGACTTTTGTTATGCCTACATGGACGATATCCTGATTTTCTCTCGCGATGCAACCGAGCATCAAGTTCATCTCCGTGCTGTCTTCCAACGACTCTCGCAAAACGGCATCCTTGTTAATGCCAAGAAAACCGTCCTCGGATCCCCATCAGTCCTTTTCTTAGGCTACCAAGTCACAGCAGACGGTATTCGACCTCCCCTAGAACGAATCCAAGCACTTCAAGACTTTCCCCAGCCATCCACAGCTCAAGGTCTCCGCCGATTCCTCGGCATGATCAATTTTTACCGTCGCTTCATCCCTTTGGCTTCAGAACTCCAAGCTACTCTTCACGCCATGCTCTCTCAACTTCGTGACAATCAATCAGTTCACTGGACCACGGAAACTGAAAATGCTTTCAACGCCTGCAAAAGTCATCTAGCTACCGCAACCCTCCTTGCCCACCCGCAACCCAACGCAGAGCTTGCTCTCTTCACTGACGCCTCCCAAACAACTATTGGCGCATCGCTCCAGCAAAAAGTCGGTGACTCTTGGCAACCATTGGCCTTCTTCTCAAAAAAGCTGACCCCACGTCAAGCGGCGGAATGGCCTGCTTTATACAGAAAACTGCATGCGGTCTACTCGGCGATCCAGCATTTCCGCCACATTCTGGAAGCACAACATTTCGTTGCCTACACCGACCATCTACCGTCCATCATTCCTCATCTACGCCTTCAGCCAAAAGAAGGAGAAGCTTCCACCCATTCAATTAAACCAACTCTCTTTCATCGCCCAATTCTCCACAGATATTCGACACGTCAGCGGCACCGCCAACGTAGTCGCCGATGCCCTCACTCCTGTCGATTCCATCACCGCAAACTCTTCCGCTCCCATCAACCTCGACACACTCGCCCGTGCGCAACTTGAAGACGATGAACTTCGCGACCTCATGGCATCACCTTCGTCTCTTCAGCTCAGTCGCGTCAACGCACCCGGCTCGGACGTCACCCTTATCTGCGACACGTCGACACAAATTCCTCGTCCTTACGTACCTTTCCCCATGCGCCGACAAATCTTTCATTCCCTCCATGACCTAAGCCACCCCGGTGTCAAAACTTCTACGAAGCTTGTCACCCATCGACTCGTCTGGCCGCACATCCGTCGTGATTGCCGTACATGGACGCAGGCATGCATCCCTTGCGAACGTGCGAAAATAACGCGGCATGTTCACTCTCCAACCGGCCATTTCCAGCCCCCCACATCCCGCTTCGAACACATTCACGTCTCTCGACAAAACCTGGATTTCCCGATTCGGCTGCCCCGCACGGATCACAACAGATCAAGGGTGACAGTTCGAATCCCAGCTATTCAAGACTCTAGGAGTCACTTTTGGCACCGAGCGCATCCGCTCCACACCTTATCATCCATGCTCCGTCATGATTGAACAGCTGAAAGCCTCTCTAACTTGTCACCCAAATTCAACTTGGCTCGAAGCATTGCCTATCGTGCTCTTAGGAATTCGAAGCGCTTTTCGAGAGGATCTCAATGCCTCACCTGCTGAACTCATTTACGGCGAACCACTGCGCCTTCCAGGTGAATTTCTCACTTCCTCACCTAGCACTTCTCCAACGGATCCCTCCAACCTCGTCGATTGTCTTCGAAAACACATGTCCCAACTACGCCCTGTACCAGCTGACCACCACTCATCAAAAACACCCTTCGTCTTTCAGGAATTATCCTCGTGCTCCCACGTCTTCCTTCGAGACGACACGATCCGCCGTTCCCTTCAACCTCCTTACACTGGCCCCTACCAAGGCTTAAGACGCGACGACAAAACAATCACTCTTCTTGTCAATTCCAAACCCATGAAAGTCAGCATCGATCGCGTCAAGCCTGCCTACATACTCTCTCCGCCCAACATCTCTTCGATTGACGTTGAAATGTCTTCAACGCGTCTTCTTCCCTCCGAAGAAGCACGTTCGTTTTTCATCACCACCCGGACTTCCAGTCCGTAGGGGGCTAATGTGGCGTCACAATTTTAATTTTTTATTACCCCCGCAACATAAAAAAAATCTGTTCTTTCAGTTTAGACTTTAAAATAAAATCGAGTTACATAAAAATATTTCTTAAAACATTTAGTCATTATTCGATACCCTTTTTATGAACTGGCACGATTTTCGAGACCTTGAACATAACCGGATATGCCCCCATTGTGATGGCCAAATTAATTATAAAAGCCAATGGCTCAGAGATCCCCGATACTCCCGCCTTCAGTGACTTTGAAATCATTCCGAAGTAATCACTAACAAGGCTTTCTTTCATGACTGAGATCTCCCTCGACACCTCCTCAGTCCGAATGCGTCGAAACGAGAATGATTCGAGTTCGGTACAATCCGCGCAGGTGAAGAATGAAGACCATCGCACTCCCGGGCAAGCTGACATCGACTTCAGCTCCTCAATACTTTGTATAAAGTAATCATTAAAGGAATCAGGCGAAGGACCAGATGTGAAATCCATTCTGGGCCTACAATTATTCTGTGAGCGAATATGATCCTCCACGCCGCCCTCTGTCGATTTGTAGAGGCCTCAATCAATTAGTGGCTTAAATTGAGAAAAAACGTTAATTCCTATTTCTGTGGGCCCTTAGGTGGCTAAAATTGGTGAATCACACTGTTCTTTTGGAGCACATCGACAGCTAAACGTTTGAAAAAGGCGCTAATTCCTGGCAAAATTGGAGGAAAAGTGCTTGTTCGTGGCTGAAATTGATTAAAAAATGCCAATTCACGGCTTATAGAGGCCTTACTGCTATAAAAGTAAGGAAAATCGCGCATTACTACTAAAATTATGTAAAATGGGACGTTTTCCCCTTAGTCGTTGCTTTTGGGCGATTTTTATTGACTTCCAGAGTGCCCTTACGAGGTCTGCTTGGGATTAATTGGCTAAAATTGATATAAAACGCGTGAAAGGGCTCACAGCTTAAAGTGAAAAAAAAATCGCTAAAATTGATAAAAAGCGCTCATTTGCAGCTATGAAATAGATCAAGTAATGCTAATCCAAGGGTTTTTTGAGGCAATTTAGTCGCTGAAATTGAGAAAAAGGTTAATGATACCAGACTGATGGTAACATCGTCACAATTAGTCCATTATAGTTCATTTTTTTTTTTTTTTTTTGGTTGATCAAGTCCATTTCGAGATGTGCCGCTGCAAGCGCGTGGAGAACCTCTCCCCCTCCCTTTCCATCGGCCTAGTTTGTACTTATTTTCAACAAAATCTGACATCGACACGTATACAAATGCCCGAGGAAATGCGGCCCTGGGCAAACAGCCTTTAGTCCAAATGCTTTCAAGGCAGGTAGTTAATATTAATCGAATGAGAGGTCTTTGGGAACAGAGAGCGTCGTGAGTCACGAAGAAAAATACAATTCTTTGGCAAGGCTTCATTTATAGAGAATGTGGCTTTGTAAGAGCGTATTTTTCCTCTTTTAATCGATTCAGTTAATGGAAAATCTCATTCATAGGCGCTAATTATTCGTTTTGAAAATTTGGCAAATTGTCATCGGAGGGGGGAGGGCGGGTGATACTCAGGCATAGCGAATTTCTATCCTTTTAGGAGATTTTTGCCGGTGGGAATAAACAATTAACGGGGGAACCGACAATGCAGAACAAAGCATTAAATAGAGTTAAAAACAAAAAAACGCTGAAAGTAAATCGTAGCGGCTCACCTTTGATTAGAAGGACTCCAAAAACCAAATTCGGATCGATCAAATCGGGATGGGATTTGTAGTACGACAAAAACGAGTGAATGGGGTCTAGAATCGCGTCAAAGTCCGGTACGGCTCGGACAATGCTGAGCGCCGAGAGACACACGAGTAACAGGCGCATCTCTTTTTCCCTGCCAACTACTGGCGTTTTTTTTGTTTTGTTGCCCCGTCGCTAATTCACACCCCGCGACGCTACGCTACGAACCGTAATGCCTACAATAAAAACTTCCACCTTCTTTCAAGGGGCTTCTGAAACAAAATAAAATGAAAAGGGGAGGGTACTTTTACATCTCAGTCGTGCTCTTCATGAGTCGGATCATTGTTTTCCTTGAGGGGATTTTAATTTAACGGGGTACTTTAGGGTTGAAGTGTAATATTTTTCACTATAATCTTCTGTAAAACCCTGAATTCTGGGCTGCAAACCCCAGAAAAGTCCCATCTTTTTTTTCGGGTAACAAATAAAAAGCTCAGAAACAAATCAAAATAAATCTTCCTCAAGTCAAATAATGTCAAGATCTATCCGTATTTGTTGCCTGCGGGTGAGAATAATTTACCACGCTTAGAATGAATTGATTTCCCTTCCAAGCCCCCCCCCCCCAAACTAATCTTTCTTTGTAATGATTACTTCACACACATTTCTCGGCTAATTTCAGCAGCCATAGAGCGCTTGTAATGACAGCCTCCTAATTAACTCTATTAATTAGAGTTTTAATCAATTTCCGCCTCATTCATATGGTTTTCCCTTTGAAGAGCGCTATAAAACGGTCCTCACCGAGGATTTCCTTACTCCCTTTCCCAGGAGCGAAGAGAATACTCCTAGGATCCTTACGGAACATGTAAGCCTTTTTTCAAGGTTTAATACGATAACGGAATACTTCAAGAGATTTCTACATTCACAGGGCTCGAAATGTACTTTTTACCGCCGCCTTGACAGTCATACTGGCTGGCGTCGCTATGTCTCGATCGCCAATACCCGACATTTTGCTGGATAAGGAGGATATTGGAAACGAAGTAATTGTTTGTTGTTACTTACAATCATTGATGATGGCGTGAAGCTCAGCTTTCTCCTTGCTGTTAACAGAAAATGTTTAATAATTTGCTGTTTCTATTTTTAATACAAAAAAAGGTACCGACCAACACAATTGGAAGACTCTTAAACGGTCCTTCAGACACCACGAATGACGTCCCCTGCCAAATTGACGTTCGATATGTGAGTTCCACCAGTACGAATTAACTCATTTCTAAGTTCGTAGTGATAATAAAAATCTGTTTTCCCATTTTTGCTTGGTGAAGACGAAGAAAATAATCGGGAAATGCGTCAAATTAGGCCCAGGAACCGATGGCTGCGTAGCTGGCTCCTATTTGCATCCATTCCACCAGGACTGCATGTTGTCCCGTTGATTGACTTTTAAATTACGATAAACGAAACGTTGAAAATTACTGAATTATTATTGTATAGAAATAAAAATACACGCTGTTTCAAACTTGCACGCGATTTCATGGGTTAAACAAATTCTTGGCGAGATAAATTACTATAAAATATCATTGAAAAAGGGCTCAGTCAGATTAACTCTCGGAGGTATATTGGTAGGGGTAGGGGGGAGTTGTGAAAAAGGAAACGTCCCAAAATAGTACCACGAACTGCATTAGTCCTTGTCTTTGGTATACTCAAATTCTGGGCGATGGCCAATCGTTTTATATTCGATTGTTTTAATGTTATTGAGAATACATTGGCGGGAGGGGGGGTTTACCCGTTTGGCACCTGGCTTTTACTTTGAACTTGCACTAATCCTTTTTTTATTTGTTCCTTGTGTTCGAGCCAAACGACCCCGTCGATTGGTTAATTGCCTTTGCCGAAAAGGATGGATTGATTGGATGGGTGGGGTGGGGGTGGAGGATTGAGAGTTATTGAGTCGAAATTTAACGTTACATAGTATCAGGTCTTATAACAGAAGACAGCGTTGCATTGTAAAGCGAGGCTATGGTTCATTTAAAAAAACCACTTAACTCGTCAACCAGACGCAAAACCCAACTTTTATGGGCCGAAAAATCGCAATTTAGTCGAAATTAGTGATTGTCTGCAGCGCAAAATGATTGTTTTGGGGCATTTTTCGAATTGCACCGGACACCGTTTAGGAATCTCACAGACCGTGCTGAATAGGGAAGCGCAGGCCTGGTCCCGGCCAAAACGTCCGCCGGACGGCTCACCCAAAGTCACCAAAACTGAGCGTTTTGCAGCGTGGTAGGCCTAGGGTTATTTTGGCCGAATTTCTCCACCCCACGGTCGGTCAGTGCGGTCCACTTGCATCGAGGCTTTTCTTCGGACTTCACGGGAATTCGTGAGGCCCCGTGAAAACTGTCCAAAAACACCAGAATCACAAGGAGTACCTCAACAACGGTTCTTCTGATTGAAAATCTGTTTCAATATTCGGATTCCCCGTGCCAAGAAACCCCACATTATGCGGTTTGGTCCATTTTCAAATTATTGGGAATTTTCGCCAAACGCATGGTGACCCAAAAAATACAATGCTGAGCTACAATCATGATTTTTTTTTGTTTTATGCAAGAAAAGATATTTCTCACGCTTTCACTCCATTTTGTCGGTGAATTAACGAGTTTTCTCACTTTTAGCCATGAATTAGCATTTTCACTTAATTTTAGCCGTAGAACTTGCAAAAAGTTGCATCAAGTAACCACAAATTGGCAAATTTCCTTAATTCGAGCAAGCGAGCGCTTTGTCTTATTTCAACTTCGAACGAGCACTTTTTCTCAATTTTAGCTGCGAGCGAGAGCTTTTTTCAAGCCGCGAATCAGCTCTTTTCCCACATTTTAACCGCAAATTAACAATTATTCCGTCGGTGAGAATATTCCGGTTCGATAGGGCGGGTGAATATTGTTTGGCCATTTATTCACGAGACGACGTTTGGTCCTTCCGACTAGGAGGAAAACAGGACGTTTAAGGATCACTTATCGCCCAGTTATTCTTTCGTCTGCCCAGAGGCCGGCCCCTTGTCACACACGACGCACCAGAAACTCATTCCCCGCCCCCTACCGTTCATTGAGGGGTCGAGCAGAGTACCTAGCCATATTGGGCTGCAAACCGTGTTTTGCGAGATTCAAACTGAGGAAAAACGCTAAAGCCTTTTTAAAGGGCTCATTCAATGAAATACGCGAGTATTTGGCTACTCGCCCAATCAGGACTACCCACTCGGCGAAATGTCCGGTTTTTCAAGGAGGAAATTTCACTCTTATACGATACGAAGTATTCCAAGGGCGGTGGGGGGGGGGGCGCTATATTCCCCCCTATTTCACCAGTCTGACTCTGAGTCCTAGATTACCGTTAAGGAGCCAAAAAGTCAGTAATTGCCCCGAACAATGAGACTCGTGGGGTCAAAATTGACAGATTCTTGGCGATGAGTAATTCGCGGTCAAATTATCGTTCCTTTGGGCTAAATTTGCATTAACCCAAAGCCGATTATGATCTCTGGCGTTTCTTTTGCAGAGTCTGGCAACTGTGGGGACGAGAGTGTCTCTCATTTGGTGCGCTTTTGAGCCGATTATTTAGGTTTTAAGTGTAAAATTCAATGAGATAGAGCGAGCCTTCCATAGATGCCACCCATAACAGAAACAAACACGGTCACTTTAACGCTAAATTTCAATTTTGAGAGGCCGAAAATGGCGATCCCGGAACCAAATTTCTAGTTTCTGGCCCATAATGGCCATTTTTGGACGATTAAACTCAATTGTGTGCCCTAAACAGATATGACACAAATAGATCACATAAAACCCAATTTTGAACCGGAAGTACTCATTTTCCTCCCACCCATTTTGCCGCGACAATAATAAGTTTCGTTGGCCCAAACTGTTATTTTGAAACCAAACGCGAAAGTTGTAACCAAAGCAAGCGCGGAAGTGTTTTCGTTTTTCTGTAGAAACTGACAATGCGGCTAGTGGCACATTACATAACACATGCACATGCCATAACACAATGCGTAATTGGCCACATTGTGGCACATTATGTTATGGCAAAATTGTGGTTTTAAAAAGTCACGACATCTGGTTTTCGAATTAACCAAAATTATAGAAAAAGCTACAGCCAAAAAATTAGGTTTTTCATGAAGCTTAAATCCCTGAAATTGGGTTTGAAAGAGCCAAACGCGCATGTTTGATATTAAATCAGATATTGGGCCAATACGTCTGGGTTTTCGGACGAATGTTTCGGATTCTTGTATCACTTCAAAGAGCAGCAATTGCAAATTTTAGACCAAACCGCAGGCGTCGCTACCCTTACCATCATACGAGTATAACCCGAATTCTGATTAAAATAAAGGTTCAGAGCTAATCAATGCCACATCATTTCAATTTATTTCAATTCTTCTCTTCGATTTATAAAAGAAAATGAATTTTTTTCTTGCTCTTAAAAATCAATTAAAAGCCCTTGATTTCTAAAAAGTAAAAAAGAAACTAAGCAAATCGCTACATTTTAGAAGAAGGATAACACTTTTTATGTACATCAATTCATTCCAATTGCAATTTGCAATTGCAATTTTTGACCCCCCCCCCTCAAAGTTTTACTGATATTGCTGTTACTTCTGATATGTGTTCCTTTATATTATCAAAAATATTATTAAACAATAGGTGCACCGACTCTCTTGTTTTTCGGCTCAGATAAAGTGCAAGCTACAGTTATAATTTTAGTGCGGGAATGAGTGCCGAAAAAAAAGTGAAATCACAAAAAAAAAAAAACTTAATGAGACCGGAAAACTGTAAAATAGGGCGAAAAATCTTAAATTTGTCAATAATAAATAAAACTTAATTAATGCGTGAAGGGGAAAAAACACAATTGACTACCTATTCTTTCAGGAGAGTTTGCTCCCTATCGCTTTTCATTTGTTCAACAGTCTTGAAAATGGCTAAAACCCCCCCAAATAATTCTATCAACTAAAAAAGCGACTTGAAAGAAATATTTTATCACATAAATTACACCGTTTAGCGGTGGTTTCCGAGAATATTGCACAGGCTCAGTTCTCGTTTTTAAGCCCACAGAAATTACGATATGTGTTTGTGGACAATTTTACAAATGAAAAAATGATATTTTCCTTGCAAGGCCACAGATTTCTGTATAGGATTAAAAGGATACGACGTTTATATAAAAAAAAGTTATTATTCGACGGCGAAACCGCAGGTTTCCTCGACCGCTTGACACAACTTGTCGTACAGCTTTTTATACGAGTCGTAGGCGGGAAGATCGATACGGTTGAAACACGTGTGAGCCTTCGGTAGGTTGTCTTGAGGGGCGTCGGTGACGTGAATGGTGAAGAGGCGAGGACCCGATGAGCCGGTTGATCCTTGAAGGGACTTGAAGCCCTGCAGGGGGACTCGCGAACTGCCGGTGACAAATTGTAGGAGGCGAGCTCGCATTTCCACATTATAGGACTCGACGATTTGCCAAAACCAGATGACAACGGGCGTCGAGGGTGTGCAATGCTGTGAAATAATGGAGGATGTGACGTGAGGGCTGGAAGGTCGGAGGGGGGGGGGAATCAAGTTCAACATTTACTTTTAATCGTGTGTTGGCTTTCCAATCTGTGATGTCAATCGATCCAAGACCACCAATTATCAATTCGAGCTCGTTTTCATCAAACGGTTTCATCAGATGTGGTGGGATTAGTTCGGAGAAACCCTTTTGAAGGGACAAAAACTGCTGTTCAATACCTCGCATGAACCTGTAGTTCACGTACAGCCTGCGACACAATCCATCGATTAAAAAATTCATGTCACATGTAGTAAATGGGGGAGGGTAGGAGGGTCATACTTGACGTATTCTTTTTTGTTATCTTCGGTCACGGGGACATCCTTACCACCGGTTTTAAGCTCGTGAACTTTGATCACACCAAAGCTGTTGAACTCGACGGCAAAAGTGGTATCGATGACGCCAGATATGTCCTTTTCACTACATTTGTAACGAAACGTGAAAAAAAACACACACAAAAAAAAACTGCTAATGATGGCGGGGGGGGGGGACTCACAGCATCCAAGTCAAACTTCGATGCAATTCAGGATCAACGCCTTCAATGTCGTCGAGAGTAATCGGCTTGTTGAGCAGCATTTTATAGAAGGGTGTCGTGAATCCGCCGTCGATGTAAAACCCGTGAAAGACAGCAATGCCGATGATTCGGCCGACAAAGTGAAAATAGGACAAATGTTCCTGAATTGAAGAGACGTTTTAACTTGAAAATGTTGAAAAACGATTAACGGCGTCTAAATATACGAACGGGGTTGACTCCAGAATCCGGGTTGATTTGCAGTGTGTAGGTGGATTCGGTAGAATATTGAAATAGGCCGTACTGAGGGTTGAGCATTTCATGAGAAAGCAGATAGAGCCATTCTCTAGCCACACCACCATAGTCTAATCCTTCCTCTCCTCTGAACTTGACCATTAATCGTTTTCTAAGATCTTTCGCCCTCATTTTCATAACTAAACGGTAAGATTCCTACAAAGAAAACAAAACCCAAAAAAACGTAAGACGACGAGCTTTCGACACGATTGATTTTTGAAAAAGTTGGAGGAAATTACCTCGAATATTTCGTGTCTTGACACCTCTAAACGACAGTGCCCACTTTGCGGTTGAAGAGCACCAAGTTCCACGCGAAGAATTTTTTGTTTCGCAACTAAATCACGTCTGTATTTCGGCAGGGCTTCACCTTCGAGTGACTCTTTATTTTCTTTGTTTTTGTCAGCTCTGCTTAAATTGATGCGGTTACAATTGAGTACGGGCGATGATGGGAGGAAAGGGGAGGTGTTCACTCACTCTTGGTCGTTCGAAGCGACTCGTTGATGATTCGAAGGCGCCACCACCAACGGTAGGGCGGCAATCGCTGATGCCGCGGTTCCATCACCGCCGCCACCCGCACTTCCGCCACTGCTGTTTGTGTTCAAATAGGTCGAGAGGGCGGGATGTGTGAACTGAGTGGTTCGTCGATTGTGATCGACGTAGTAGACGCGACCTGACGGCGTGTGACGAGCTTCCCATCCAGGTGGGAGCGGACCAAGGCGATCGCTAATCAAGTCGGAGTCAAGACCGCGAGGAACTCGTGGATCGTGCCACGACGACACACCCGTTGCGACGTGATAAAAGTAAACCTGCCCTTGTTCGGTCGTTCGCATTTCTTCGGGGAATAACCAAGACAACCGTTAAGCAACATAATGTACACGACCACCGCAATAACACGGTAAATGGAGGACGAAGCCCATGATACCCTCCCCCCTTAAAAGCCATAGGGGTAGACTTCGCGGTGCCATAGCCCAGGCGGCAAAAAATAAGTTTAAAAAACCGTTTCACAGCCATTTTCACAAGATCAACCTCTCCCCGCAACACCACCCCATCATTGTAGCTTGCGTTGGTATCACATAAAAGGGCGTAATTGTTCGGGCCGATTCTGAGCGACTCATAACACTAATTGTCTTGTTTCAACGATTTTCGCAGGCTACAGCCCTTAATTTCAAACCCTTGCCGGAAGGTTGTTAGGGCTTTCGACCCACTATTACCCAAAAGGAGGCCAAACTGAAAATTTTAAGCCTTTTCCGACATTCGCAGGGTAAATGAAGGCCCAGGAGACGGGGAAACTTTGCAGCTTTGGATTAGCTGGAAACATTAAATGTGGAGGGGGTGCCGAATCTGAGTGCAAGGCCTGATCCACAAGCCATAGGGGGGTGGGCGATCTCCATTACCGAAGTCCTCCGCCAACCGTCTATTTCAGTAAAAAATTCAGTGAGAAAGAGCCGCCTCATCGAGATTCAAGCACGGATTCATGGTGAGAGGACAATCAATAGGTCCGATTTCATACCGAGCATCCAACTCGAGGAAGGGGGATTCAAGAAATGGCAGTTGTGACACACCGAAGGCCTCCATGAACCGTCACTTTCACTACGGAATCCCACGAAAAATGGTCGACCCATCAAAGGTGGAACGCGGATCGAAGTGGAGGGCGTATGTGGAAATCGGAGGACTTAATTGGTGGACACCAAAGTCTTCTGCGAACCGTTCATTTCACTTCAAAATCCTTCCGAAAATAGTCACTTCCTCAAGAATCCAATGGGAGGGCAGGGTAGGAGTGATCGTTGGTCAACCCATCCCCAACCCTACCAGTTCACTAAAACTTGCTTGGCTAACCGTGGCGCATGCGTCCATTTCACTATAAAATGTCGCAGAAAACGATTGCCACCATCACGGCCCAAGCACCGACCCAAGAGCGTGGGGGTGATCACCCCCACCGAAGTTCTTCACTCTATTTGATACAAACCATCCCGAAAAGTCCTCCACAAACCGCCCATTTCACAAGAAAATTTCGCGAAAAATGCAAAGGGCAAAACAGGAAGAACTCGTGAGAGGGCGGGTGTAGAGGCGATCAACACTATCAAAGCACTCCCCAAACCAACTATTTCAATTTCAAAAAAATAAAATAATAATAATAATAATAATAATAATAAGAATAAGCCTAAGACGCCGAGAAAAAATGTTCGTTCCATCGTGGAAATAGCGCGGATTGAAATGGAGGGGGCGAAAGCACCAATGTCAATTCGAAATTCTTTCGGAAATGGTCACCCCATCGCGAATGTACTCGAGCAGGAGGGTAGGGGCAATAACTATCACCGAGTCACCATTTATTTCACTTAAAAACACCAAAACGAAGGGGAAGGGGGATCAAAGAGGATGGCGATTGTTGTGCCACCGAAGACCACCACAAACCGTCCATTTCACAGCATAATCCCGTGAAAAAGATTTGCCCCATCGCCACGCTTCCACAGTTCCAAGAGAAGAATAGTAGGGGAGACCTCCACGTACCGTCCCACCTGATTACGCAATCCCACGAATAATGGTCAGTTCATCGCAGGTCAATTGCGGATCTGAGGGAAATGCGGTACCTAGTAGCGACTCACAACACAACCGAAGTCCTCTACCTCCACGCAGCCCCGCGAAAAATAGTGGTTCCGTCTCGACACTTGCACAGTTTGAAAGAGAGGGTGTTAGGGGGGGGGGCATTCATCACCATTTTTTTATGGGGGCTTTGGGTAGGTGGGCAACTTCGGAATTTACAGTGGGGGGGGGGGCAGATTCTGTAACAATCGTAGCACCCGAAAATAGGCGCAAAGGGGACACTAAGTGATAAGAAAGCGCCTTATTCCTTTCGGCAAGTAGAGCCTGGGAGATAATTAGCTCCACTTTGAGTGACCTCTCGTTTTACTGAATACGAACGATCGTTCGTGAAATCAGTGTCAGCGAACAAATTTCGGGTGATCCCCCAAAAAGTCACCCTCACGCGCCAAATGGAAATACGATCCTCTTTATTCCAATTTTTTTGTCCATGAATCTTAAAAATGTTGCCTACAGAAACTCACTAGGCCCAGAATCAAGTAAATTTCCAGCAGTAAGCTCTCACGTGAGCCAAATGGCAACTGATGGAGAATCCCCTCCCCCTAAATATCTTCAACCCTCCCTTTGAACGATAGCAATACACAGCAGAGAACTTTATATGTAAGTTAACTCACCATATCCAGAGGGCAAATCGGACGGTTGGTTGATATTGTGCCGGGAGTGCTGCTGACTGTGTGAGTTTCTCGTTTTATTCGATCTTCTTCGTCCCTGGCTGGGTGGAAGGCCGGGAAGGCACGATTCTGAGGTTCTAAAAACCGTCAAATATCGTTTTATTTTACAATTCTGAAACACATTTTTTAGTTTTAGTACTGACCTATCGGAATTGTTGGACGATTGGGAAATTTCATTTCGACTGTTGGACGACAGTGGAGTTCGCTCGTGGTTTGAATTATTTCGGGCGGGGCTAGAGAGAAAATACAAAATTCGAACCGGTAAAAATGTAAGGAAAGGGATTGGTGTGATGGGGGAAACGGGAATCTTACGAGCAAGGATGATTCCACTGAGATGTTTTCGTATGGTGGTTGACGTAGAACAGTCGGCCCTGGGATGTTCGTCGCTCTTCCCAACCGTCGGGAAGTTCCAGAGTAGTGGTGGTTGCCGTCGCCGGACTACTTGGACTACTCGGCGATGACAAGACTGATGAGTCGGAAGACAGGGGGGATGACGCGGGTGGGGAGCATGGACCGTCGCGAGACAGCAGTGAAATCACTATCTGACCTTTGACGGCATCTGAGTCATCGCCGGACGCTTTACCCAGTTCAAGCCTTTGATCTATGCAAAAAAAAAAAAAAAAAAAAAAAATGTCAGAGCGATTCATTTTAGTTAACTCTTAACTATTACGGGGATTTTTCTTACATCCTGTGTCTTTAAGGCGCTGTATTGCATTCGGTATGATCCTAACGCAGCCCAAGAAACCACTCCCTTCCTTTTTGTGAATTTTTCTGTGATTCCAAACGCTAATTGTGATGCCATCACTTTTGCTAATGTATCTAACAAATGAAACACGAAAACTGTAACAAGCTTGCTTCGGCACTTCACCACAATAAAATGAGAGTTGAACGGAAGTGCAGTAAGAAATAGTAAAAATAAACTAACAGGTCGTAATACTGATTCCACTTAGGATCAAGGGTCGCCTTGCACGTGTCAGTAGAATGGCACTGGCCTGAACCATCGACACTTATTTTCGCAAAAGGATCTGGAAGTCCTGCAATGCAAATAAAAGAAGAAAAATAAAAATATAATAATTTAAAAAATAAAATAAACGAAAAAGAGACATGGAGTATTGTAAACAAAACAAAAAAAGTTAAAAAACGACACCAAACCACGTGACTGACTAGTCACGCACATAAACAGATCGGCCAAAATGGAGTTTCCCGTACGAATTAGTCGGAGTGTGCGATAAAAATCGCCGCATCACACGGTAATGGCTAGTTTCTTTGGAAATCAGTTGAAGTCTGAGCCTATACTGCCATCATGGAGCCAAAACAGTCTGTGTCTAAAGCGAAATCCCCAATTAGGGAGATGAAAAAATTCCACTTTTCTGGTTGAAATAATATCAGGGAAATTTAAAGTTTTCTCGTCACTGACAGGAACCCTTTGGAACTGAGCGTTCGAGGCAATCCATTTATGGAAATCCCAGAATAAAAAGGGTCCCGGAATTGACCCCTGAGGAACACCAGTTTGGACCACACACCACCCCGAGAACTGGTTGGAGACCCTCACTGAGTTTTCCTGAGAGGCAAACTAACGGAATGGCTTTTTGTGAGAGCCAAACATGCGAAATGTATTCTTTGAATGTTCGGACCCCACGAAATGATTTTTAAAATATCGAAATCCACCTAATTAGCTTTTTATAGCCAAATTTGTGAATTCGGTTTTTGAAAGAGCCATTATGAGGGCCGTTGAAAGTCAGTTTTGCGCGGGTTGACTGTCATATGCATATTTGTATTGAGAAAAATGGATCGAGACTTTCTCAATGTCATTCAATGACTATTTCAGAGCACGATTTCACTTTTTGGCCAAAAAATAAGTACGTGGGTCTAATTTTTACGGGGCGTCGTTTCCCCAAAGTGAGAACTAGACTCTTGAGTCGACGTCACACCGCCACATGGCCCTACGAAGGGGGAGGGCTGTTCGTCCAGACTCTCGTCAGTCCGACACAATTGAGGCGAGCGTGCTCGCCGGACCATTCTCCCAACAGAAGAAAGCCAGGGACAACCTGGAATCACGACGAATTAGTGGCTGACTAGAACAGGCGGCGCTGAAGTCTGGCTAACGATCCGATTTCATCACGCTGCAAATTTGTTTTCCCTAATTTGATTTTGGGCATAAACTGCCTGGAAACTAGGAGGGGAAGTGACAAGAGCAAGCCCCGGAAATGCCGAGGGCCCTCAGAAAAAGCCTCCTTAAAATATTTCCACGACTTCATTAGTCGCGAGGTGCATTATTACCTGGCGTCAATTAAATATGAGTAAAGTACAATTTCTAAATACAGCTAGAGGTTAATGTAAAACTATTTTCACAAATAAAAATGTGGGCTAAAGCAGGACATTCTGGTGAATGAAACTAAGAAGGTCTGCGAAAATTTAACCGTCTCACACTCAAACAATGAAAATTAACAAGTGCTTGAGCAATTAACCTAATTCTTTTGAGAATAAGGTTCTGGGGAGACGATGAGGGAGAGAAGAGGGATGAAAAGTTTTCAACATACTGACAATGAAATAAAAGTCAGTTCTCAGAAAAGAAAAACAGGACAAAAATCGACTGCTTGGAGGGATGTGTACAAAAATTGTATTAAAAAAAAAATCCTGCGTAAGAGAATAAATAGCGTGTGGACGTCGGTGAGGCTCAAATGAATTGGCTTGGGTTTAAAAAAAAAATAGGGGAGGTAAGTTAAGGCGTGCAATAATAATTGACCAAAAAAAGGACCCATCCACTTTCACTTTTACTTTTCCGCATCTAACAGAGAACGTGGGCGCTGAGGCGTTCAAGAAAATATACCCCGACCCGCCCGCCGTCATAATCAAAAGAAGAAAAATGAACGATGGAAAAGTCCTACAAAAACCTCTAATTTATGTGCCTCGACCTGCCTGATTTGGGTAATAAAAAAAACAAAAAAAAACGAGCTGTCTAATACGAGAGATAAGTTTACTTTTTTTGTTTAAATAGCGCAGCTAATCTGGAAAATGACAGCAAAAAAAGTAATTAAAGACGTCGATGAATTAGGAACCCTCATCCCCCCAAGCCATTACAAGGTTATTTTGATTATTATTGCTCGGGAAATGAAGAGTAGCAACGCGTTAGTTAGCTTGATTAGTAAGTATATAAGATAACGCTTCACGAGAATATCAAAATAAAAACATTTGAAAAAAAACACGAACCGAATAAAATGTTAATGATGAATCGCCCCACTAAAAAAGGCTCACCCGCGGGATTACCCGCATAAATAATTTATTTCGTGTCGCTCTCTTTTGTTTAAGTAAATGACACAAATGATTGGCATTGGGCCAATTTGTACGTGAGTCCAACTTGATTTAAACACTTAGAAGTCTTGTGGCGGGTTGATGGAGGGAAAGGGGGGGTCAGGGATATCGCGGAACTCACAACAGTTTTAAACAACACAAGAGGCTTCCTTTGTTCGGCTTTTCGTGAAGCGAACAATAATTCTTTCCAGCGAAGGGGCGTAAAACCAATCGATTTCCTTGCTCGGCAAATCCATTTTATACTTTTTTTTTCAACAATGTTCGAATTATTCGAATAAACTTTCGACAGTCTTGAAATCCTACTGATGTTGTAGCGGGGTGGCGATGGGGGAGGCAGATCTGGTACCGAAACCACAATGACGTGGTGCCAAACAGTTTCCATAACACTGCGAAGAAATTGAGAAGAAATCATCCGAAAAATTAATTATGCGACCTGTTGCTCATTGCGTAAGTTTCGATAAACTCTTTATCCTCGGTTTCGTTTATTGCGCGGAATACGGTTCTTTCGTCGTCATACGACACTTTATGCAGGAGGGGGGGGGGTGCAATAATCGCACTAATCTTTGCACGTAACAACTATAAATATTCAATAATTTGGGGCTATTTCTTGTTTCATAGGAAACAAGTCGCCCATTAAAGTTAAAAACAAGTGAGCCGTTGAATAATTGAACTAATTAGGTACCTACATCTTTTAATGCTCGAGACTTAAAAGCTTTTAACAGAGTAATTAACATTGCAGATTCACACATAACGGAATTCGTTATTCAATTACCAGGGCACTCCGTGGTATTTTCCGAAAACCCTCTACCCCAGTTCAGAATATTTAAGACAAATATTCCTAGTGTCCTAAAGTTGGGTCCACGGCTCTCGGGCTCCAACTTGTCGGGGACATGAAAAAGCGGCTTGGACGAGGGTCAAGAGGCAAGGCAAGCCCTATCACGAGGCCATAGGAATCTGTTTTAAATGTGAGTTTTGTTTCCACATTACGCAAAGAAAATAAATAACCTTAAAAAACAAATGGTTGGCGTCTCTCCACTGTCTCCGCTCCGAGCGGCTTCTCAGCATGCCGCAGGCAGAGGGGTAGGGCTAAATTGGCAGGGGCAACACGACAGACACCACACAAACTCATGAACTGGGACGACGACGACAAAAACAACAACAACAATAATAATAATAACAAAACAGTGACTAACTGACCATTTACCCCCATTTGAACACGTTCAGCTTAGCCTCAGGATTTGCCACCTTAGACAGAATTTTCAGCCTAAAACCCATTTATTTAGTCTATCCTTTAGTCTGAACAGACAATCCATAGCAAAAAGTCCGAAAAAATTTGCCATCGTCACCCCTCAACCAGACAAACCGCTATTCAAGTCCCCAAATAAATAATTCTGCCCCAAAACGGTATCTCACCATCCACCGGAGTGTATGGCTTCTTAGCTTCAGCAACTGGACAGTTAACGCCCTCAAATTCTGTCAGTTTGTAGCGGAAACGAGTTAAACAAAGTTAATACAAAATGCGGAGGCGCCTTTTTTTTAAAGATAAATTATCGAGAAAGAGCAGAATGAGTCCCAGTTAGGGCTGTCGATAAGGAGAGGGGGTGGGGGGCATTGGGTCTGTCACTCTTGTGGATCCAGCCTTCTTTGGGTGCATGGATTTCGGAAAAATAAAAAGGGGAGACGAGAAAGAAAGGGGAAGCTTAGATGTGTTTAGACCTTTACTGTGGTTGTGCCTTCTCACGAAGCTCAACTGTGGTTTGGTGAAGCTTTTTGTGATTGGAGCTTTACTATGACTTGGTGCTTGCTGTGGTTTGGTGCTTTGCTGTGGTTGGAGCTTTACTGCTGTTAAGAGTTTTTAGTGGTTGGAGCACTGCTATGCGCTTTTTATTTAATGTGTTAGAGCTTTTTGTGGTTGGATTTTTTTGTCCGTGGTTGGAGCCTGGCTTGTCGTGAGCAATAGAGGGGGGAGGGCACTTGGTCTGTTACCACAGGCCTGGGAGCCCGGCTTTCGGAAACCTTTCGTTCAATCCCTGGATCCGAATTTTGTATTCACGGCCCTGCCAAAAAAAAAAAAAAAAAAAAAAAAACTGACTTTTTAGGTACTTTAAACCTTGGAAAAAAGTCATCTAGCCTTTGAAATCCTTTATTTTCTGGTCCTTCGGCGTATAAAAATCTGTTGATTCGCCAGAACGGCTGTCCAATCCAACAATAAGTAAGCGGTCAAAACCGAATGTTCGGCCACAGTTGTGGATGTAGTTGGGTGGAAACAAGATTAATTTAGAAAAATTGAATTTGTTGGCCAATACCGAAACCAAGAAAGTTGAGCAATCTTTTCTGTGAAGAGCGTGAGGCTCAATCGTCCGAGAAGTTAAAGGGGGAGGAGAATGGAGACATGTGCGTAAACAACAGACACCCACAAAAATTATAAACTTCCAGAGACTCTCATAATGAGTTGGTTTTCAAGGCAAATACTTCCCACCAACCCATTTTTTTTGAGACTTCATTCTACTCTTTCAAATTTAATTAAAAACAAAAGGCTAAAAAAAGCTTTTCATGAGTGGATGACCCATAAAATTAACGCATGACACGAATTTGCGGGAACAAAGAAAATAAGAATGCACTAAGTGAATCAAAACCGGGGAATTTCTAAATTAAAGATTACGCTACGTTGCTTGCCCTGAAATACATTTTTGAGGAATTAAATTTCAAGGACTTTAGGCAAGGGGCGATTGAAAACAAGGGGAAAAAATAATCCACTTTCTTCCACAAAGCAAGGTTTCTGGGGTGAGAGCTGACTGGAACGCCGAAAATGCGTCGCTTCCAGAGCTGAAGAGCCAAAAAGTGCGTTTCAGGTAGCAACACTACCACTTTTTTTTTTTTCCGGATCCGTCGCTTCCTTCAGTTTTAAGCAACTTGCTTGGCTTTCTGACAGAAGTCGCCGAAGGAAAAAAGTGACAGTATGTTCTTTGGGTAAATTGCAGTTCAGGGACTGAAGAAGGAGCATGGAGGTCATGAGGCAGATTTTATAGCCGAAACAAAAAGATGAGTCCCTACACCGAAAATGGCGATGGGGTGAAAAAACATAGGTACCAGGGGGGAAGGGCGAAATTGGCTGTTAATAAAGCCTAATGACAGGTTTCCGAGGTGAATTTGATTGTGAAGTTGAATTTACAGTTTCACGCCTTTTAAAGTATGTTCTTCGAGAGTAAATGCCAGTCATAAAGCCGGATAGACGAGTTTTGAGGCATACGTTTGGGCAGTAAATGGACAGTTCTAAACTAATGCGCCTGAGAAGCGTCAGCGCCACTCTAAAAAGTCGAAAATAATAGTTTTGCCTCTGCTGCGTGACGAAACTCTCATTATCGCGTCTAAGTAGCTAATTAAGGAATTTTTGGGGCAGATAGTTTAAGATTGGTGACCGAAATGGTCACTTACGAGCGTTCAAATTAATCTTTTCGGGCAGTCAACCGAAATCCAGTAACATGGCTGAATGGTCGGGTTCCGGTAAAAAACCGTCTGATTGATACTCAACTGTCATCTTTGTTTTTTATTTTTTTAATTTCAACTCCGTAGACTTGAACACGGGCGTAGTTTGACGGTTTCTGTTGGCGGGTAGGGGGGAGCACACGCTCTCACCCATAGCGGCTTTTCCAAGCCCAAGTTTTGCAGATTATTGGCACTCACAGGAGCCAATCTCGCGGGTCTTGCTCACTCGAAAAGCCAGTTTTGCAAGATTTACTCCCTAAAAACCAACTTTGCAGAGTTGACACATTAAAAAAGCAATTTCACGGGTTTCCGCCCTTGGAAAAGCGTCACTCAAAGTACACATTTCGCGGATTTGATATTTTGTATTAATTACAAAACCCAATTTCACAGTTTTGGGTAATACAATAACTAATTTCCGTTTAAGCCCCGTAAAAATATAATTCCTCCGGTATCAAACACCGAATTTCACGAATTTTCAACGCCAGAAAAACACATTTCATATAGGGTTGGTTCCTTTAAAAACAGTTAGACGGTTTTCAAACGTTTAAAATAAAAATTGTTAGTGTGTTCGCTCATTTTAAAGCGCACTTTCGGGGATTTATCTCTTTGTAAACCGTGAAAGAGCCCCCATAATCCGCTAATTGGACCTTTGTCCTCATTTTAATCTCGAACATACGCGCGTTTTCTCAATTTCAGCCACGAATTGGCGTTTTTCTTCGATTTTAGGCGCAAATTACAGATTTTTCTCGATTTTAGCCTGAAATCAGCGAATTTTTTAAATAGCCGCAAAAGAGCTCTCTTTCACAATTTTAGCCGCATATTTGCATTTTCCTTCTAGTTTTAGCCACGAACGTCCGCTTTTTCACAAGTTTCGATTTAACCCGCGAGGCTGAAAGTCATCACTTTTTCTTGATTTCACTCACGAATTGGAGCTTTTTTCGAAGTTTAACCGTGAACGAGCGCGCTTTTCCTCAATTTTAGCAGTAAATTAACGATTTTTGTCTCTTTTAGCCGCAAACGCGCAACCGAACGTTTTTTCTCGATTTAAACCTGAGAGAGCATCCATAAACCACGAATTAGCGATTCGCCCTCATTTTAACCTGAAATGAGCGCTTTCTATCAATATAAGTCGAAAATTGACGTTTTTACTTCTAGTTCTCGTTTTTTTCTTAAAATCAGCGCAATTTATAAATTTTAGCCGTGAATGAGCTCTCTTTCTTGATTTTAGTCGCAGATAAGCGCTTTTTATATTTTTATCGCGAATGAATAGCCGCAAATTAGCATTTGTTACCGGACGATCGCTTTCTTAATTTTAGAAGAAAAATAGAGTTTTTTTTTTTTAAATTTGCAAGACACAAATCTTGGCTTTTTCTTAAACGTAGCCGAGAACGAACGCTTTTTTTCCCTCGAATTTTACCCGCTAATAAGCATTCTTTCTCGATATTAACCGCGAATTAGCGATATGTCTCAATTTTAGCCGCTGAATTGCTCTAAAAACAGAACATCAATTAAACCGTGCTGCGGTCTCCATAAAATCTGAATTAGCCTTTTTCTTAATGGCACGAAAGAACGCTGT
This sequence comes from Corythucha ciliata, assembly GCA_038030265.1. Classification (NCBI taxonomy): domain Eukaryota; kingdom Metazoa; phylum Arthropoda; class Insecta; order Hemiptera; family Tingidae; genus Corythucha; species Corythucha ciliata. The sequence goes on along the minus strand of CM075942.1, from coordinate 49,491,511 downwards.
TGCAATTTTAGCCAGGATTCAGCTTTATTTATTTAATTATTTCAGTCGCCAATGAGCCCTTTTGCTCAATTTTAGGTGCGAATGCCCGCTTTTTCTCGACTGTAGCTAAGGACTTGCTCTTAGAACGTCACACTAGCGCGCTTTTACAGTATTAGCCGTCTAAGGACGCACAAAAACTGAGGATCAGCGGTTTTCAGCCATTTTTGCCTTCAAGTTGGAGAGAGGGAGTGTTTAATCAAGAAGAAGATATTTTGGCCTGGAAAGTGCAATAAGAAAAAGCAAATTAGCGCATTTTCAGAATTCATGAAACAATCGCCGGTCCGTCGATGACGCACCCCGACGAAGGAAGACTGACAACGTAGGCTTCCAAGGCTACGACTTTTCGTACATAGGTATATTACCTACCAGCCCTCGTAGTTTAAGCGCTAACTAACAATTTAAACACTTTCTCATAATCTGAGCCACGAATATTAGTGAATAGCGAATTAGCGCGCTTTCTCAATTTTAGCCGCGTAAGGACCTAAGTAACTGGGTCCGTGTACTTTACCTAAGAACAGTGCATATTGAGCCGGCGAGGGGCATGTTGAGAGCCTGCCGTGAGCTCGCAAGTGAACATATTTATTTGGGCCTTTCAAGGCTGCACCGCCGCAATCAGCAAGCTGATCAACCATTTCACAGCGTGAAATTTCCAGTGTTGTAGCTGGACACATAATTTTGGGGAGGATTAATGAACAATTTCCTGGCAGACTGGTAGATCAGAGCCAACCACAGAGACCCTCTCTCAACACGAGCCCCCGGACTCGATCTCATCGAGCGTTTGCCCCTTCCTAGACCCGTGCCTGGTCTATGATCATAATTCAACCAATTCTTCCCAATAGACATAGAGCTGGGGTAACACGGCTTGATATTCTTGTCTTTTTTTTCGTTCACATGACGCATTCAAGACACAATGTAATTAACTCGTGAATACCAATTAGTCGGGCAGGCCCAACTAACGACGCTTGAAGAAACATGGAATGGGGAGGGGGAATTCTCTTTTCGCACTCAAACAAGATCAAGGATATTTCAGCCGGAAGTTGACCAATACTAAGAAACTCCCCCACGTTGCTCCGAAATGGATGACATAACCGACAACAGTCGAGAAAAACAACAAATTAGTTTTCATCGCCGACAGCACGTACTAAGTTCATTGAATTATTTCGTTACTATGTTTGTGTACATGAATGGATGGATCAAAAAACTGAAATGTAGAGTACGAACCGAAACAACTATGACAAATAATATCGAAGATTTTCACTTTAAAAAAAAACAAAAAAAAAACGGAACTTACTGAACAGCTCTCTTCGAATCAAATTACGAGCCCCGAGAACTGAAACAAGGAAAACAAAATTAATTTCTAGTTAGTTCAGTGGAATGTCCTGGCGAAACAAATCACGGAAGGGAGTTGACATTGTCAAAAATCTTACAAATAATAACAATTTAAATTAAAAAAGTCATTCATGAAATCCAATTGCTCAACCACGACAGAACGTAATAACAGGAAGAGAGTCTAAAGGAGTTAATCGCGTTAGTCCGTGCATTTTTCAACGTAGAAAAACACTTCTTTTTTGAGCCCGAAGTATCGCTTTGAGTATCCATTTTCAGGAAAACACTTTTTTTTTCTTTTTTTTTTAAAGAAGCAAACATGACAAGACTCACTTGTAAGCCGAATTTTCATAGTCCCATTGCCTTTGTTGAAGCCTGAATTTGACATAACTGACGAACATTGGAGGGTCAAGTAAAACAGAAACTAAAACTTGAGAAAAAATACCCGAAAAACACACAAAACTGAAGGAAAAATAAATAAATAAAACGGAAAATAAAAACTCGGCAGGAGACAATTCAACAGTTCAGCACCACATAATTTCGAGCATAACTCCCTGAACCCGACTGACGACGGTGAGGGGGTGGAGAGAGGAACGACCTGTTGGAAGGGGCAAAGCAGGTTGTGTGGCACAGGAGACGCCTGCGCCACTTTTTCTCCTTGACCACTTCATTTCAGTCCCGCTAACTTTTCAAAAAATAACGAACAAAAAACAACTTCTTTTTTTTTTCATACAAGTCATATGAGTTTTTAGCATATAAAGACTAGGCCTATGTAATATCCGAGAGCGTAGAAATTTTAGGGATTAGCCTTTTTAGCGAAAAAACCAAGGATTTACGGTTTAAGCAGGAGGAAGCAAGCGTGCTAGCGAATTTGAACATAATGAGTCATAAATTCTTAAATGACTCCATGCCGGAGTGTAGCGTGGCACCATGGAGCGTCAACCGTGCCGTAAATAAAAGTGAGTAATCTTGTTTTGTAACAAATAGCAAACAAAAAAGTACGCCCTAGTGGGTAAGAAACTCCAAGGGTTTATGAGCGGGGGGAGGGTGCCAAACCCAATGGTGTCAATTATTATACCAAACCCCAAAAACAACAGTCGGAGGAAAAAGTTGAAAATTCGACCACAATAGTGCGTAAAAAATGTTAATGAATTTTCGGAAAATCCAAAGAAAGCCCCCGGAAAGGGATCGTCATGGCCATGGATAAGCGACTGCATAGCGGCGATACGTACAGAGCTTCCCCCCCCCCCACAACGAATTCGGATTATTTGATCCAGAAAATGCTACTTTTGCGACAGAAAATTGCCGTTTCCAGAAACGGCTCGTTCCAAGTCAAAATTGACGGATTCCACTCCGTCCTGTTTGAAAAAAATCCTTTCACAGAATTGGTTCTTCCAGAAATCAAAGTTTGCGGATTTAGCTAGAACAAAAAACTCTCAAAAAACGATTTTCAAGGATTTGACCCTTTTAATGGGCCAAATTTCGGAGTTTGGCTCATCCTAAGCCGAACTTTTGTGGTTTTGGCCCTTTCAAACCCCACCAGTTTAGAGGACCAATCATTTCACGATTTAGCTGTTTCGTGTAGGGTGAGACGGTGTAAAAATGGTTTCCGAGGACGCCTAACTCGAAACATTATAACCCGATTGTGACGGAAAAGTTGGCCACAACAGTTGGGCGTCTAAATATAATATAAGTTAACTACAATTATTCGTTGATTGCTTCGATGTTAAAATGGTTTTATAATCGACTAGACAATCGTGCTCGTTATGATAGAAGTGTAACGGCTTTAGTGGCGTAACTATACGCACGTAAAATAAGCTATGATTTCAACTCCTCTCTCCACGTCAATGGAAGGAACATCCAGGATCCCGTTAAAATTCGGATTTGAAGAAGAAAAGTCCGTTTTGAAATAATGAAATCCCGTGAATCTATAAAGAAAAGAGCCAAAAGACAAACTTTGGTTCTAGAGTGAGCCGAATCCATGAATTTGGGTTTTTTGTAAATCTAAATTAGTTTTTCGAATAAAAGCCAAAGATTTTAGAAAGGACTAAAGGCCACGACATTGGGTTTAGAAACATTGCAAGCGAAATTGATCTATGAAATAGCAACAATCCCTAAAATTTGGTTACGAAGGAACCTAATCCGTGACATATGAGATAACAGCGAAATTATGGTTTGAAAAGCCCAAAATCACGACGCTTGGTTTTTGAACGAATTAGTATTCCGAACTAACCAAACCACTGGAACTGGCTTTATATGTTGAGTGAGCTGTTACGTTTTTAGGTTACTTTTAGGTTAACTTACGTTTTTAGGTCCTAGCTTACGTTAAGCCATGATTTTAGATTTTTGATCTAGCTTAAGTCCCCAAAATTTAGTTTTGAGGGTGCCGAATGCAAGAAAATTTGTTTTGAAAGAACGAAATTCTCAAAAATTAATATTTTAACGAGCCGAATACTCAACATTTGGTTTTAAGACAGAGAAATCCGCGAAACTGAGGTTTGTGAGAACCAGAATGACAAAATTTCGTTTTTAATTTAGCGAATTAGCTTTTTTTGTACATTTTATCAGCAAATTTTCAGGTTTTTTCAGATTTTTGTTTAAAAATTTTTTTACGAATTATAGCGCCTTTTGTCAAGCAACTGTTTTTTATTACAGCCATGAATTAGGGGTTTTTGTCCGCGAATCAGCGCTCTTTCTCAATTTTAGCCATCAAGTAGCTTTTCTCCCCTGGGAATTAGAGATTCTTCTCAATTATAGACACAAATCAGTGCTTTTTTCCCCTTCTGTCCGCCTTATTTGAGATTTTTTCGTTGATTCTTCTTCACTTCGATCAGATAGCGATCATCGCGTTACATTTTAGCCTTATGCAACTCGGCTAAATAGTCGTCAAAATGTGCACTAATAAATAACCATTGAACCATATTCGATCAAGGAGTTCTACCGCCTCGGAAAGGGCCGTTTTTTTGTAAAATGACAAACTCGCCTGGAAAATACCAATTAACCCTCTTTAAAAAAGACAATTTCAGCGATAAAACAGTAAAATACCCTGATTTTAGGCTCCTAACCCATTGATTTAAACCTAGAAATGGATTGGGTTTGTAACGGGCAATGTAACGAGTAACGGAAACTTGTTTTGCGCTATTCATTCCTTTACAGTTTTCGGTAACGATGCTATGACGTTTTGAGTCAAGATGCTTTGGTCTGCTTATTAATTATTATCAACCAATAAACATTTACACTGCAAAATGAGTTGAGGGGAGGGGGATTCACCATATTTCTTTCGTCATTGGACGGTTGATTTAACACGACATTAGACCCATCAAATAACTTTTTTGGGGATTCTTGGTATCAATTGGCAGTTTTAGAGGAGAGCATTCCGGTTTTATGACTAAATTGAACGGTTTTTAGGCAGAGTAATGAGTTAAAATTACTGAACTATCAGTTTTGGACAGAAAAACGTGGTTTTGTGGCAGTAAAAAAGACCAGCTTCACTGTTGAAATGTATTTTAGAAGATAGGCAATAAAACGCACGACACTGCGGTCATCATCTAGTTACATACTTCAAAACTCGGCAGAATCAAGTTTTTTTTTTTTTTTTTTTTTTTTTTTTTGTCGGAGGCGCCGGGCTTTGAACCCGGCAGGCGCCTAAGCCTCACTTGGGCTCCTACGCCATACCCAGATCTAACTGTGCACTTCACACCCGTACTACGCGGGCGTTTCGGTCGGTGCGCGGTTTGTTGAACGCACATCGCCGAGAACGCCCACACGAAGTCGGGTGTGCCGTGTCACAGCTCGCCGCAGCTTTAGTGTAATGGGCAATGGCTGGATTCGAACCCAGGCCCGCTGGGTTGTGAAGCGAGCATTGTATCCATTACAACATCGAGGCGCGCTCAGAATCAAGTTAGTCAGAAACAAAAGATGTGATCCGTTGAACCAAGGTAGCCCCCCCCCCCCCAAATCGGTTGATGTAACGAGACCCTACCCGGACGGTAATCAGTCAATTTAGGCGCAATAATCTGACTGTTACCCACAGAAAGGCTCGTCATACGTCCGAAGTCATCAATTTCACACCCCCGTAATTAAACGCGCCCCCCTCCAACTGCTAATTGTCTGTCCAAGTGTGTAATTGAAATTTTTCCTTCAAAATTTTCAGCTCCTAAAGTGACCACGATTTAACGTCTGAACCACTTGTCCTCGAGTAGTCAATCAATAAACAATTTACAAGGCTAAAATGGCCGCAGAATCGCTACATTCGGAGCAAACTATCAGTGAAATTGCAGTTTTAGGTCATACATTTCTGTCAAATTGCCAGTTTTTGTGCTAAATAGCAGCCAAAACCGCAAGTGGTTGCCAAAGAGACGAGATTTCGAGCCTAAAATAGCCTGTGATGTGCTAGTTTGCGGGAATAAACGGCAGGAATTGATAGTTACGGTTCATTAATTCCGCGAAATTGAAAGTTTCAGGGCCTTTTTCTATACTATACAGCGGGAAAAGCACCTTTGGAGGGGGGGGGGTCAAGCCGACCACGGACGGCACTAAATCTTGTTAAATAGCTGAGATATTACACCCTTCTGACCTAGATATCCGCAAGATTTCACGTTTCTGATGTTTATTTTCGTGAATTCGCAAGGTAAGTTTCGTTCCTTTTATAGTACCCCGTGGCCCTGGTGGGCCAGCCAGTCACCCCGACAGCACCCAAAGCGATAACTTTTGCAACATATGGGCCGTTAACCGCAAAAATAGGAAGTTTCCTGACAGATTTTCCACGAAATTCGAAGTTTCCTTGCTGAAAATCACCGAAATTGAAAGTTGTGGGTCTTTGCAGAAATGGAAGTTTCTATACAAGCTTATAATACTGTGAATTTAGAAGCCTCGGAGCGAAATATCAGCGGAATTTCAAATTTCAGCTTTAGATTTCTGTGAAACAGCAAGTTCCGAATCTCATCCTGGCTGAATATCCTTGAAATAGTCTAGTGTTAACTTAAGAGAAATTGCAAGTTTCGAGGTCCTTTTTAGTGGGCTCAATGCCTTCAGAAGCGGCTAGTTAGCAATTTTACAGAATTTTAGCCGCGCATTCTTATCTTGTACATTAGCACTTTTTCTCCGTTTTAGCCGTGAAATTGTGTCCTCCGTTGTGCGCCTCCTCCCCCTTGGATTACGTTCTAGATCAGTGCCTGGCTTGCGGCTTCCTCCTGCCTCTATCAGGCATCAGGTCCTAATGTACCTACTGCAACAGGTGTTGGTTCTACGCCCTTTCAGCTTCATTCGCACCACATCAAATGTGCCCTGTTGAGACCTTCTTTTGTTCACAGTACTCCAGACGGTCAACACGAAAATGACCGACCACCCTAGATCATACAAGGGGTTACTTAGCGCTGAACCAGATATGTTTTCCCCTTCAACTCAGTACCATCGGGACTCTGTTGCCTATGGAAGACTCGCTATTCCTCGCTTGGTGATAACTCCCCGTCCTCCGCTCATATTTGACTCAAAGTTTAGATCGTTCTCTTGAATGTTTACAGCTCAACAGCCTGAGAAAAACAAAAAATGAGGAACAACTGGTCTTGTGCTTAAAAACTCTCACTGAAATGCTTCGTGATCCCGAAAAAATCGCGGAAGCCATACATCTGCACGTGTTGAACCCGTGAGTCGATATTTTCGGTTGACGAAAACCCGACGTTTCTTTTTAAAAAACCTTTTTTTTTTTCATTAAGTATTCCAAAATTGATGATCCACAAGTGTGCTGCGGTGCAGTCCTTCACGTTTGCGCTGCTATTTCAAATATCCCGGCTACCGTACGGTAAAGTTAGAATTGTATCGCGTCAAGCCATAATCGACCGCATTAAAGGAGCGTTTGATTCCCCCGAATTTATCGTTCGTGAAATGGCTTACGCTTTGGTCAGCGGTCTTTCAACTAACTGGATCGGTATGTGTGATAGATTTTGGATTTGTCCGAAAAATGTTTCAATTACCCTCCCTCCCTCACGTCCTCCTCCATTTTCTTCTTATCGTCACTACGACAATGCAAATAGTGGTTGAAAATCTCGTCAGTGCCGGGTTTGTTAAGCTTGTTGTGGACGCTCTGAAGCATTTACTTGTCGAACTAGACACTCACAAATCAGAAATCGTAAAATACTGACTGAAGTTGAGAGCAACACCGATCGTTAATAGTGCCGGGGCTTTTTAAATTGTTTCACAGATCAATCTTTTGAGAGCGTTGACTAATATGACCGATCAAGAGCAAGGTGTCTGGGAATGTTTCCGTAATGACGCACTTCATCTGAAGCCTTTGCTTCTTCAAGAAGACAAGCGCGTACGACAAGCGGCGGCGGATCTTTTCTTCAACATGATGTCCAGCCCTGTGGGTAGATTGAAGGATCTATCGGTGGACACGAGTAAATTAATTCTGAGTGCTCTGGAACTGGAGGTAATTTTTGTCCTCCCCCCCCCCCAACAACCCGTTAAAATCAAGAAATCCTTCTCATTCCACGAGGGTTTTTCTCGCAGAATCCACCCGCGGAAGTGATCCCCCTTCTAGCGGTGACCACTATCAACTCGGAAGCCCGAGCCGTCGTTTTAAACAGCGAGAAAGTCATTAAAACCCTGCTGGATTTTTACCGAAATCCCAAAATATCCGAGTCACTACGATTGAGCGTGCACAACATTTTAACGAACGCGGCTGAAATGCCAATGGGGCGAAGCCTTCTTCTCAAACATAAGCGTGACATAGCGAAAGCGAAAACTTTCAACTTGATTCCTGAAGAACTGATGAACTCCCTGATCAGCGTTATTTGTGAACACCCCGATTTATGATCCAATGGTCTGGATTCGAGGGTAGAAGGCTTTAAAGGGTGTGAAATGGGCTGATTAAAAAGGTGTACCATCTATTTTCGTGCTTAGACCTGACCGAAAACGGAGGGATTATAACACGAAAAAAGTCAGCCATCAACAGCTTGAACAATAAAAATTGTTTTAGCGTGAATTTATGTATTTTATTGGATTTCCCGTATCGAATTCCCCCCTCTGGTACACTTGGGTACTTTGCCAAGAACTTCTAAAAAACCTGGAGAACATGCCACCCAGAGCTCAAAAAATATGAAACAAACAAAGTTATGCAATGATCCGCATAACCTTTCGGCCGTGAACATCAAACTCGAGTTATCGTTAGCCGGAGACCCATTTTCTCGACTCAAGAGCACCGGCCAGCAAAGCCCGTCTGCATGGAGGCTCTTCCTTTAACCACAGGGCAAGACAATTAGTACGACACCTGAAAATTGTCCGGAGAAGGGGGGGGGGAGAAAAAAAACAGTATCACGGAACGCCCTTCCACTCAAGGTTTGGAGGTTAAAGAGGCAATTTTGGGGGCTTTATTATTTTTTTAAAGTGTTTCGATTTTAGCCGGACCCCAAAAGGGTTTTTGAGTCCTTTGAAGCCCGCGGGGCTTAACCACGACCGGCTGCATTTCGTCTCGATTGAACATTCTCCTAGGCTCTCATAGGTCACGAAGAAAATGGTTGTTGTTCTCTAAGGCGAAAATTCAGTCTCAAAAAATTGCAAATGCCCCCATATAGTCTGTGCTTCCCACACACATCTGAGTCACCTTCCTTTCTTTACGGCCAGTGGCTAGAATCTGCGCATTTCACCCCTTTAAAGGGGAGTTGTACATGTGGTGCTTCGACCCCCCTCCAATCAAACCTCGCCTACTCGGCGTTACGTAAATTGTCGCCGTATTTCTGCACCAATATTGAATTTCAAAGTCTCATTTAAATCTTCAGGAAATTCCGCACAACTCACGACCTTCTTTTTTCTTATTTCACCCCTAAAATAACTGTAAAACGCACGTAAACTTTTACCTTGAAAATTCACACTCTTTTCGACGACTTATTTGGGAAAGCAAGATCGAAAGTCTCAAAAGTCGAGAGTCGCCTCTTGGTCATCCAAAGTCCGAGAAGAAATTTGTGCCAAGAATAGTGAACCATTATTTTTATTGCTGAGGGAAAGTGGAAGCACCACGCCACGCCAACCTTACGACAAAGTAAATGACACATCCAAGAGAGCTTGAAATGAAAGCGAGAACATCCAGCTGATGGAGTTCAATGAACGAAAGTTTTGTTGAAAACGGCTGCAAGACAGCACCGTATTTTAAGACGTATTCGATCCAAAAGGCCGCTTCTTCAACAGGTTTCAACGGTCTGTCGTTCAACAGGGCTGATCTTCGCTCGGCTTCCATTTTGTATCTGCAAAAAAAAAAAAATTGCACCTCAATATTAGTACAGCGAAAAGTCCACGTGGTATGGCTGAAATGAAATAATTGAGAAGAAATGGAGTAAAATACTCCAGTACTCTACCACCCCTCTGTAAAAATTGGAGCCTAATCAACAAAAAGACTATACAACACTTCACTTTGGATCGTTGATGACCCTTCTCATACGGTCGAATAATAATTCCTCTGTGACGTTCCATAAGGCGATTTGTTCGCCCATACCAAAATCAATCATTCGTTGGGCGTTGATCGCTTGGTCGGCAAATATCGGTGTGACGAGTACGGGGACACCGTGATGAACAGCTTCAATGAAACTCAAGAGCCCTCCATGTGTGATGAACAGTTTGACGTTTGGATGAGCTAAACAAACAAGAAATGTTTATTTCTTCGACCGTTAACATGAAAGACGTTTTTACCAAGAATGTCTTGCTGAGGTAGCCATTTTGCGAGCATGACGTTCTCAGGGACATTTGCCCAAGGCTCGCCATTCCACTTCCACAGGACCTTTTCCCTCATGCGAGCAAACGCTCTGGCGTAAACATCGTGAGACACCATTTTCATTTCACTGGACATATCAAACAAAGTTCCCAAGCTGAAATAAATAACGCCGTGTGTTGCTCCGTTGATGAAATCGTCCAGTTCCTACAATAAAACCCTCCGTACGAGTTATAAATAATTCATGCTTCCACCGTATTTTTACCTTAGGAAGAGGTTTGTTAGGGAGAATATTTACGCCGCCGATTTCCTTTACGTGTGGAGCCATAGGATAGGAAAATCCGACAGAGTGGTGAGCATTGACTAATACCAAAGCGTCATCAGACGGTAATTCATACAACGACGAAGGCTTGGAATAATTTTTAGAAATTCTGAAACAATCATCCACAACAGGTTGTAACTCATACAGAGTCCAGTAGTGACTCAAAAGTGTGATCCACGTCGAATAGGTGTTATGAAGTCTCCGAAAGAAACTCATCGAATCGGAATATGCAAGCTTCGGATCGACCATAAACGCTGAATTATCCGGCAGACCGATGTTGTCGCCCATTCGAATCGCGGCCGCCGGTAAAAGTGCCACGCCGAGAGCGTTGAATTTACGAATGAACATTCTCGCGTGTTCTTGAAGGAACGGACCCTCGTGAACGACCAGGTCGTATGTCGTGGTTGACCCTACGAGGCGTTGTATTGGCTCGAGGGAGCACAATCTGGTGGTGACTGCGATACTGAACCGTTTAATTTGAAGTAGCAACGAATGAATCGGCATTTTCAGTTGGTCTTCGAGAGAAATTTTGGCGTCATCTAAAAAATGTAAAATTCGAATTTTCATGAACTGTCTCGTTAGAATAAACGCTCAAGTCCCATCAACCGAAGATATCCTTCATCGAGACGTTGACTTCAATATGCGTGACACCAGCGTGATGGGTTCCCATCGGAAAAGGGCTCAAATAGTCGATTCGATGACCACGGTTAGCCAACTCGAACAGAATTGGCTGGAAAACTCTATGATGGCTCATTGCTGGAAATGGGATATACGCCAAAATATTGGCTGTGTCCCCCAATCTGGGCGATCCCAGAGTGAAAACGAAAATGATTGTCTGAAAATTGGCCCCAGGAGCCCACGATATTATCTAAAATAATTCGGATGACTCCGAAAGAGGGTAGTAGGGGGCAGGGAAACAAATGCGCTGACATTGAGCTTACCCCTAACATGATGCGCTCGTCAAAATTCAGTATGCAGGAACAAAACAAACAGCAATGTTAGCACCTATGCGTTCAGGGTCTTTTGTGGGTTCCAACACTTTCCGTCTTTCTAACGAGCCCCCTCCCCCTCTTAAACCACAGGAAAATTTTATAATTCAAGAATGTATAATTTTGGAGATAGTACAGCTAATTATAGGGTTTATTTAACGCACTATCGAATGAACAATTTATTATTTTTTTAAATTTTAATTGAAACGTTATTTAAAAAACCATAAGAAATAACCAGGAAAAATAGAAATAATGCCTCGGCATCCAGAAACGGTCATCGTATGGTACACTAACGTGGTACTGATTGCAATATTAAGTTAAGAGAATCACACCAATCGAAGATCTTTCACGGAAGCCCGAGGAAGCGGTTTACCTGATGGTTCTTAGGCAAATCATCGTCTGCCTTAGTTGTGTTTAGGGGGAGATGGACTTATGTTTATGTGTCTTGTCCAGCTGACGCGCTTTTTCTAAATTTTGACCAAGAACTAGCGTTTTATAAACAAATTTTTGCCGGGTTTTCTCAATTTTGGCCGCAAATTACGGGTTTTTTTCATGGCATGAGTTATGAGCCGCAAATTAGCAATTTTGCCAATAATTACAGCCAGGAATTAACGCCTTTTCTCGACGTTAGCTGAATTAATTGGCTTCCAGAAACCTCATTTTTAACAGTAAATTTTCGCTTTTTCTTGACTTTTGGCGCGACTTTAGGTTTTTCCTAATTGTACCAGTGAATGATTACTAATATTTTTCAATTATAGTTAATAATTAGTGCTGTTTCTCGATTTTAGCCGCCTTTGGGTCCAGAAACCACCAATTGGTACATTTCTCAAATTTCAGCCGCAAATTAGCGCTTTCTTTAAATTTTAGCCAGAAACTAGAGCTTTTTCTCGGCTTTAGCCGCAAATTTACATTTTTAAAGTTTTAGCCGTTAGTTATTAGCAGTCCCCCCCCCACAATTTTAGCCACGAATTAGCGCTTGTCTCAATTTTAGCCGCGAATTAGCAGTTTTTGAATGATTAGACATTTTGTCGGTTATAACCATAAATCAGAGCATATGTTAACCAAACTATCCAGAAACCGCGAATTGGCGCTTTTACTCAGTCAATTTAGCTGCAAATTATCTCTTTTTCTCCATTTCAGCCCATAATTGGTGCTTATGTTCCAATTTTTATTCACGAATTGGCAAAAAAGTGAAAAAGCTTGTAGCCGTCAATAAGCAATTTTTCTTAGTTTTGTCCGCTTTTTCTCAATTCAAACCGCGAATTACCGTTTTACCCATCTCTATCGGCAAATTACTGTTTTGTTGTTGCTTCGCCTGGCAAGCGGCGGCTAAAGACTATCCACGAAGATTCGTTGAATAAACAACACGAAATTATAAGTTTAGAAGCTAAATATCAGTATAATGCAATTTTGGCACTAAACAGTCACGAAATTGCATGTTTTGCGACTGTAAACAGCCGTTAAATCACTAATCTAGAAGGAAAACAAGTGAAATTGTAAAGCAATAATTTTGCTTTTGAACGTAATTAGCAGACAAAGCCATTCAATAAGAAAATTGTACAGCCAAAAAGCCACTGAATTGCAAAATTGCAGCCAAGTCTCCACGAAATGGCTACACTCGGAGACGAAAATATGCAAAATTGCAAGTTTCTTATCGCCCTGAAATTCAAACACTGGGCTAAACATCTGCGAAAATGTTACTTTCGGGTATAATATTTTTGGGAAGTTCCTAATGTATACTTATCAATTTTTACGAAATTGCAAGCTTCGGGGCTTATTTTCTGTGAGCGCTTAAAGCCCGATGAATAGCCGAAACATTGTAACATTTTGGAGCTAAATAACCGCAAAATTGGAAGTTTTCTGGCTGACTATTTGGTTGCGTAGTAGCGTTGGGCTTGAGTGTGCTGAGGGGCTAATTCCACCGAGGGAAAGTCATTTAATCGAAAAACACGTGGAATTTTATTACATAAATATGTTTTTATTTCTTTGTTAAAGCGTATCTTTTTTTTTCACTCGCTTACTTACTCAACAGTTTTACCTTCGTACATAAAATAAATAAAAAGCGATACCCGAAAGAGGGGGGGGGGCATCGTTCATATTGTGATGTTCGCATATTCAGGGGTGAAAGAATTACAGCCAAAGCTCAAAGCGAACGCAGCAATGTATATAGGCCACTGAAGAGAAAAAGAAACACGCATAGGCAGGGAGACAGTTGTGTTTCTTTGACTTAAAATGACACGCTCAACAGCTATAATCAGGCACTATTTTTTTCATATTCTTTAACATAAATACTTCACGTAGGTTATTTATAAACTATTTATTATAAATTATTATATATAAATCCTCCACCCTTAAATTGCTCTTCAACTTTAATTAAACTTTTTTTATTAAAAAAAAAAAATATGACAAAAATAGCAGTGTGCTAAAAAATATTAAATAAAATATTGCCAACTGTTTTTGTTTCTTAAAGCATTAACAGTAGTATTTAAGTATCAAATATTGGACCATTGCAGTGTTACTGCCAGCTCAATTATTTAGAATTATAAAAAAATTAGCAAGCAGCAAAAAAGCTATAAAATTATTGTTTTTTCAAGCTAAATTGTAAATTTTAGTGCTGCGTGCGAGGATTTTAAGAAATACTCTTTTTTTTATTATTTATTTACAAAACGAAAGTGGTCATTTTTCGTCTGGTATAAAAGTGAAAAAAGATTTTCAATAATTTTCTTTAAAAAAAAAAACTAAGTATTATTATTTAATCTAATTCGGCACTTTGAGCCTTTTTTAAGTTGGAACCGAGTCGGAATCCATGTCTTCCATTCTTGCCAACGGAGCCTTACGAATCTGCAAGAGGGGTAGACAAGCGAAGTTTTACATTTCAGGATGGAAATGATTAGGGCGATGGGAAGGGAGGTTGTACAGAGCAGCGTAAGAAAACTGTTAGAAGAGTTCTTGCCCCCCCACCACAATGGATTCGTCACATGAAAACGTTCAACTCCCAACTTTCCGGTAGAGCACCACCATAAGGTAGAAAAAAAAACGTTCTAGGACTACGATCTTTTAAAAAATAGACGTAAGACTCCGGCTACTCCTCCCCTCTCCTAGATGCATGCAGTGACCGCTCCCCTTCATGTCTTCAAAATTGATTCATGCAAAATCCTGCAGCATTCCAAGTTGTTACCGTATGCCCCCAACCTTTTTTTTTTGTTGTTGTTGTTGTAGTGTATTACGAGTATAAGAAAGGGTAGTCAATATAAAAATATAGGAGGAAAAGTTATTAAAATTGTAAATTATTTGGTTTCGAGGAACGAAAAAAGAGATAGAAATCAGGCAGTTAAAGAGAAAATCGTTCGTTCAATGAGAATGTACCTGCGGTGTGGACTGCTGTTCGTCCTCCCTTCCAGACTCGGCTTCATAGAGCGTTAAAAGAATAAAAAAAAAAACAAAAACAAATGACAAACCTGATTCTCAGGTTCACAGGTATATCAAATTAGGATAACGTGGAATTGTGGAAGTAAAAAAAAACTAATGGAAGGAAGGATGGTGGGAGGAAGGGAGGGAGACATTTAAACGATGGAACATCCAACAAACAAAAAGGGGAAGTAACGACCCCCTCCCTATTATGATCAATCTCTTTTGAATTCCCTGAACATGAAAATGAACAGAAATTTGGGCGAGAAGTAGCTCCGCTGGAGTATTTTGAACACAAACGAAATCATTTTTCAAAGGCGGGAACGCTGAGGTTCAAATTACTAAAATCCCTAGTTTGAGGTAAAAAAAACAAAAAAAAAAACGCCGAATTAAAATTGTTCGGGCTTCTGAACTCACGAAAGCAGTTGATTCTTGCTACTAATTACCAGAGCTGGGCGTCAACTCGTTACTCTGTTACCTCCGGCTTCAGCGAGGGAAAACTAGTAGGTACTCAAAGAGTAGTTCGTAAGGTTCAATACTATGGGCGTGGACGCAGTGGGACCCTCTCCCCTCTCACCTTTCGCTAATGTCAATTTTGTGGATAAAATTATATTTAAATTGTTTGCAAAAAAAAAAAAAAATTGTGATTTAACCAGAGAAGGGGAAAACATGTCCCGAAAACATGACTGCCTAGCCGAAAATCGTTTATTTTTCCTTAAAACTTTTCTCCGACTCACAAAATAAAAAATCCTAACCCCCTACCCTTTACACTCGTTCTTTGAGCTAAAAAAATTTACTATTCTGCCCCCTCCCCAACATCAGCAATTTTTGTTGCTTATTTGATTAAATAGCAGTTTTGATTGTTGAATAGCAGAGAGACATAACAAGAAAACCGAAAAAAAAAAAAAAAACTGGAAAATTTGTACTATTTTGTATTATTTTTCAGGCCAAAAATACATTATACTAGATGGCCAATCGACAATTGGGTTCTTAAGAGACAAAATGACGGAATTTGGTTTTGGGAACGAGCTATTTCAATGGTATTTTGTTCTTGGATGAGCCGTATTGCATTATTGAAAGAGATATGGCCTGGAAACATCAATTTAACCCGAAAACAGACAGCTTAACGAGGACAACCACGGATTATAGGAGATGGTGGTGGTGGTATTGGGCCCTACAAACAAGATTGGCTTCAATAAAAGTAACGACTAACTTCAGCTTCATTTCTAACAAAATAACGATAGTAACGGAGTTTTATCGGTAACAGATTAACGAGTAGCGGTGGTTACTGTTTGAGTAGCAATGCCCAACTCTGCCAAATCCCCGACTGTATCAAAATTGTTTGTACGCCTAAAATAAATATAAACCACACCCATGTATCGAAATTGAACAATATTACTCGAAATTATCTTACCTAAAAGCTCGCTGCATGCGAAATAGAGAAAAATATAATAATTACTCATCATAAAGAGAACAATTGTCATGCCACAAAACACAGTAATTGTCCTACTCTAGCACACACTTAACTATAATTAGGGTATCGGTAATTAAACGAGCATGCGAGGGTGGGGGTGATTATTAATAAAAAGACTCACTTTCTGTGGGCGTCGTCACGTTATTTACAACCTGGGAGGAGATTGATTCACTTGTTATGACAGTTGTTGACGTCTTCGTCAGCGACGACTCAACCTTAGTTGTCTCGTTTCGAATCACTTCAGACGTTGTCCTCTCGTCGAGGCTGAGGTTGTTCACATTACTTGGGAGAGCGAGAGAATTTTATTAAGAGGGAAGTTAGGAAAGTGGAGGAGGAGGTACCTAATCGTTAAAAAAAAAAAACAAAAAAAAAAACTGTGGGACACTCACTTCGCCAAGTGGTCTTTAACGGAATCGATTGTGATGTCACCGACGCAGGATAAATCTTGATTGCTGCCGACGTCGATGCCGTTCTCCTTTATGACGGGTTTCGCTTCGTTCTTTTCTTCGTCTTTGTCGACGTCGCCTGTAATGGAGCGTAGAAACAAAATTGATGAAATGGTGGCGTTCCAACTGCCGTTCTAGTTGGAGAGACAGAGAAAGAGTGGGAAAATTACCTTGCTGGCTGTCGATTGATGAAGACGAGGAAGTTGACGACGACGAACTGGATTTGGACGAGTCCGAAGAAGCGGTTGACGCATTGCTCGCGGCGTCCTCCGTGCTCGGTCGACAACCGGGTGGAAGGTCCAGTCGACACCGCGCCAGCGTGACTCTGGATGCGGACACTGACACCCTTTGAAGTTCGGAACACGAGTGAAGGTACAGTGCCTCCCCTCGTTCGGTGAAACACAAACTCGATATTCCGCTGTTTCCCCACACACACCACGAAAAATTAATTCGGAAGGTCGCACAATTTTTGTTGTTGAAAACTTACTTTATATCCTCCTTTCGAATAACAGCCGCGTTCATTTGTCGCCTGAGATCAGGAAGCGATAAAATTATCATGTCACCCAAATTCGTCAAACACAGAAGGCACGTTTCCGAGTGGGACGAACCGGCCAAAAAGAGAGCTAGAATTGTTTTTCTGACGCGAGCACCTTCGATTGCCGTCAGTTTCAGCTTGCAGCTCGGTTTCAGTTGGGGAACGGTAAAAACCTACGATGGGTGGAGGTGGGGTTGGAGAAACGAATTAATTACACCGCCTAACAAAAATTAACACATTACCTACTTTAAGCTGCTCTTCGCTACAAATAAGTACTTTGTGAGGTCCAGGGTGGTCAGCGGTGCGACTACCGTCCACTGAATTGAAGTGAGCGTCCATAAGGGATATCCCGATAACTGGGGCTCTGTGTTTTAACTGAATTTCTTTCCCAAGCTGACAATTAACGGATTCGTCCTTCCGTTTAGCCCCAGCGGGTACTCCTATTGAAAAAACGTAGACGGTGCCGTTGTTCGTTCCCACCCATAGTGTGGGTGTCTGGGTTTGCACTGTGGGCAAAATTTTCATTAGGATTGGGGGTTTTGGGCGTTGAAGGAAAGGTGTGGGTATGCTTACGGCTGACTAAGTACGTCCGGGCGAACGTTAAACACCTCACCATCGATCCCATTCCATCGTCTACTGGTCTCGCTTCGATTGCTCTTTCAATGGGTTTTGTTTCGATTTCAACTCTGTGGAAATGGCACACCGTTAGGGAGAGCAAGTCGAGTGAAGCGCATTCGCTGCGCAGATAACTCCAGTATTGTTTTAAGCAAGAAAATCACGCTGGGAAAACATTTTTAGTTATTTCCGATACTTTACCGATAGGAGTCCGAAACTTTGTTTGGGCGTTAGCGAAAGAACTAGGCTTGAACTGAGCAATTCAGTTTCCTTGAGGAACAGACAATTTTAGGGGTCAGTGAGCCATTTTGTGCTAGAAATATATGTTTTCTGAATAGGTGACAGCGGACCTCATCAATGTTTTTGGCTAAACCAGCGTGCGATTACATATTTTTTAAAGAGGAATCTCCAAGGCGAAGGAGGTAGAGGCTTTGATTGGAGGGCGATTGTTTGTGCCACCCCGGTCCCTGGGCACTCATAATTACTACGACGTTATATGCCGTTTTGGGCCCGTTTTCACGGGTCCTTAATTTGTGACATGAATTTAACCGGAAGAACATAGTCCTAAAACTAGTCTTATTCGATAGGTTTTATAGATATGATTACAAATATGATCGTCTACCGGCGGCTGCTTGGGGCATTGGCCCCCGGTGGCCAGTCCAACTCCCTGAATTGGGGATGTTAACGATAATTAAATATTAACGACCACTTTCATGAATTCGTCCTTCCGGTTACTTAATATCCCTAATTTAGGGAGTTTGACTGGCCACCGAGGGCAAATGCCCCAAGCAGGCGCTGGCAGACAATCATATTTGTAATCATCTCGATAAAAGCTGTTGCATAAGACCATTTTCCGGACTTCGTTCTTCCGGTTAATTAAAATCCCTCAAATTTCGTGAGTTGTGCGAGCCACAAAGGGCAAATGCCCTAGGCGGACGGCGGCAGGCGATCATATTCGTAATCAGGTTCATAAAACCTATCGAATGAATCCAGTTTCAGGGGTACGTTCTTCTGGTTAAATTCATGTCCCAAATTAAGGACTTTAATTAGCTATATTTGGATTAATAAGTATAGTAAGAAAACCCTTAGGCCCCAGATAAAGCATGGCAGACTCCCGGACTCGTAAATAGGGGGTCGTATGCAATCATTTGCACCCCTTTCATGACTATGTTCTTCCGGTTGAATGGGACTGTCGCCAGCTCTCGGTCAATAAGAGGTTAGTCGCTTGAAAATGAGAATTAGCGCTTTATCTCAAGTTTGATCAGGAAGTTGCATCAAGAAACCACAAAAACCATACGCAAAGGCCCTCATTTGATTAATTTTAACCGCAGACTTTGCGCCAGAACGCATTCAAATTCAATCGATAACCACAAATCAGCGGTTTTTCTCAATTGTTGCCGCAAATTAGCGTTTTAATTTTTTATATTTTATCCGCGATTTAGCACATTCTCTTAATTTTTGTCGCAAAATTTCTTCAATTTTATCGGCGAATTGGCATTTTTTCTAAATTTTAGCCACGAATTAGCGCTTTTACCGTGTGTGTATGAATGTTGAGTGTTTTTTTCTCAACTTTAGACATGAATTTGCCTTCTAAAAACTCCAAATAGCGCTTATTCTACATTTTATCCGCGAAAAAGCACTTTTCTCCATTTTAGCCGCGAATTAGCGTTTTCCCACAATTTTACTATTGAACTTACACCGAGAACAGCACAACGCGTCCTACAGATTTTTGCTAGGCATTAGCGTGTTTTCTCATCACAGCCGCGAATAAGCGTTTCATCTTTATTTTAGTGGAGAATTAGCGTTTTCACCCTATTTCAGTGCAAAATTAGCACTTTTACTCTAAAGCTCCAAATTAGCATTTTTTCTCACTTTTTGCCGCGAGTTAGATTTTTTTTATCTATTTTATCCGTGAATTACCGTTTATTCCAAATATGTCGGCGAAATTAGCGTTTAAAAATAAATTTTATCCCCAAAGTAGCATTTTCCATCATTTTCATTCCCGAACTAGGGTTTTTTTTCAATTTCAGCCGTGAATTAGCAATTTGGTTAACGGCTTAGCTGTAAATTGGCGCTTCTTCTCTGTTTTAGCCATGACGTTGCCTCCTAAAACTGTGAATTAGCGTTTTCTTAATTTTATCCGTCAATTAGCGCTTTGTCTTAATTTTACCTGCGAATTGACGCTTTTTGACAAATCCACGAATTAGCGAATTTCCTCAATTCGATCGAAATACAGTAATTCACAGCCAACATTGAGAAAAAACGCTAATTCGCGGCTAAAATAGCTAATTCACGACTATAATTGATAAAACGTTTGGAGGCAGCTTCGTTGCTAAAATTGAGAAGAAGCTCTAGATTCATGACCACAAAGTTTTTAGAAACGCCAATTCCCGGCTAAAGTTACGAAAAACGCTAATTCACTGATAAAATAGAGAAAAAACGCTCGTACGCATTGTCGTATTCGTGTTGTTTTATCACGCCGGGCCCCGACAGCGAAATGGCCAAACCACGGTAGTCTTCAACCGTAGAGTTTTCTTAAAATAATGGTTGGGTTAGTTTGAACCTGCTTAAAACCTAAAAAATATGTATAGGCGCCTTCTTATATTTTCACCTTGGGCACCATCCCGCCATAAAGCTCCACCCTACGTGTGAAGAAATTAGGGAAAGGAACATACCCTGATGTCGGTGAAGCGACCGTTGGAGGTGAAGTGGTGGCTCCTGTGGTTGTTTGTCCTCTTTTGTCACCGCGTTGTGACCTACCCTTTCTCAGCCTTCGAAATGACTCTCTCAACGATTTCTTGAACGACTTTCGACGCGATATCGGGCCTTCACCGGCTCCAGCCATATCTGAAAAAAACGTAAAAAACCGCGTGTAAAGCGTGCGACAGCTGAGTGGAGGGGAAGGGGGTCCATACCGAGAGGATTCAACGTGCATTTCACAGTGACGGGTTGAAGTTTGATGAAATCGAAAATGGCGACACCATGAGCCGTTCCAGAAGCAATGAGACCCCAACCCGAATGAACAGCAAGGGCGGTGACGGCGGCGGGTGGATGAAGTTGAAGAATACTGTTGACGGCGAAACCACCTCCTTTTAAAAGAGGGGTGGGTGAAGGGCGGATTTTCAGGGCTTGGTGACCCTTCCAGACGAACTCATCGCGAGAGCTTACGATGTTCATTGTGGTTACCTTGAAATTAATTTGAATCGATTAAAAATTTAGAGTTGAATCGTGGTTTTTAGGATGAGTCGCTGTACCTTAATCTCATCTGGCTCGGCGTCGCTAGTCAATTTTGCGACAATTACATGACCGGCAGTCCCTGCGACAACTAAATATCCACTTTCGGGGCAGAGAAATACTTTTTTGACGGCCAATCTGGGGTCATCAGAATAGGGATCAAAACACCCGACCTAAAAAGGGGAGAATTTAGGCACAATGGGCACCACAGGTCGAGGGGATGAGTCAATTTTACCTTTTTAAAAGGCGGCCACTCTTCCTGATCTTGCTCATCAGGATCCTGCTCCCTCGGTATATCGTCTTCGTCTTCACCGGCTAAAATTCTTGTCGACGAGAACTTGTACAGAGGTACCATCGCAACAGAAGCGGCGTTCCACAGCCTCACTGACCCGTCCTCGTGACCGGTTAAAAGAAGGTCGCGTCTTTTAGGGACGTCCGACTCGCTGTCTGTAATTCGGCCCCCATCTACGGGCCACGCCTAAAAAAAAACAACAACTGTGAGTTCCGTCGCACTCGGGTACATTTTGTAAAACTTACAGCGTCCGAATACACTTCCGAAGACTGCTTTTTACCCGCGGTGACAATATCGTCCCACAGGGGCTGCGGAAGATCGGATACATACGCCGAGCAGGTGACAACCGAAGCGTGCAGAGAAACAAGGTAGGGGAGTTGAAGCATCGGGGTGTCGTCTCGATTGAGTTGAACGGCCACCAGTTCTTCCTCAGCGAGTACAATCAGAATAGCTGAAAAAATTGAATCGAAAATAAAATTACTCCAGTTTTGAATGCAAATAGCGAGTTACAGTCTTCTTCCGACGGAGCAACGAAGAAATCGACGACTTTAGACGTGAAATCCAACACAACGTGCATATTCCGTTCGTCTGACAGCACAGAAATAGTATGCCGGTCGCTATACGAGGCCCTCTGCATACCACCGCTGAATATGACCATATTGTTCCTGAAAAAAAGAACAAAATGATAACAAAGCGAAAAAAAAAAAAAAATCAAAAAACAAAATTAAAAAAAAACAAAAAAAAACTTACTCCGTAGCGATTATTTTAGTTATGGCTTTACAGGGAAATGGACCGTAAACGGTGTTGGGCTCTCTGTGTTCTTCAAAGGTTGTTGACCACTGAGCGTAACTGCCGTCATTGTGCGACGAGAAAAAAGTTTGTCCATCTCTCCAACAAACGCTTTCAATCCCTTGGTTGTTGATGCACGTCTAAAACGATCGTAAGTATTTATTGTGCCGAGGTTAAATAATTAGTAATTATTCGATTAAGACTCACTTGAACAACATCGGGAGATTTCATATCCCAAATAACCATAAGGCCCCTGTTATATCCGATGAGCAAATGGTCGGGATTACCCGGCTGAATGGCCATGGCTTCGACGGCTCCCGGATTCAATTTATAGTCCTCAGGTACACTGCACGCACGAAAGATTGTGATAATTGCTAAATAACTACAAAATCATTAAAAAAAAAAAAAAAATACTGGATACCAACTTTTTCATGACAACATCCTGGAAAATCACAGTATCGTCCATTTGAAACGTGTTCAAATTTAAAAGGTACACATTGCCTCCTTCTGTGCCGAGAAGTAGATTTTTCATGTGTCCGTCCAAGCACAAGGCTGAAATTTTCTTGAGCTTGCCCTCGAGTGACTGTGTTTTAACTTCTTCAAGAGCCGGCCCATTGATTTCCCAAAGATGCAGCGAATTGTCATCGCACAATGATACAAGGCGACCCTATGTGATGACATTTTTTAAAAAAAATTATACCTCGGAGAAAGGCTCTTTCATATCGAAGAGAAATTAAGGTTGGCAAGTTGAAGTGGTCCGGGGGCAAGGGGGGGGGGTTAATAGAAGAAGAAGAGACTTCATTGTTCGTCTATTGAAAACAGGACGAAGAATAAAACTATTCATTAAATAGCTAACAAAAGGAAAGCACGAACCTGATTGGGCACGAAGATTATTCTGGTGACGGGAATTTCGTTGCTCGAGTGGTGGCCGTAGAATTCCACGCCGGGTTGACCGAGACTGAAAATCGTTAGTTAAGGAATGCAAGGGCGATAATCACGGACGCAAAAAAAAAAAAAAAAAAAAAAAAAAGGATTCGCCACAAAGAGGGTAAGATTAGTTTCAAATCGGAGTCATTACGGGTGTAGAAGGAGGAGAGGGTACTGATGCTTGGGAAACTTTTTTTTTTTTTCAAGACTAGCGTAGATGGTTTGGACAATTTAAGCACAAAATTATCGGTAATCACTCAATCTGAAAATCTGCGCGGGTCCTATTGTTGTCTAACAATAGTGCGTCACGTTGACTTGCATTTCTTGCCGAAAAGCAAAACTCAACGCGTATCGAAAGACCCAGAACCTTCGACTTCCCAAAAACTTCACAACATACGCCACCCTCTCAAAGCCCTTCTAACTCAGCAACCACAAAAAGGGCCTCCGTGGGGCTCCGGGGGGAAATCGAAGGCGCTCAAAAAGCGTGCCAATAAATAAGCGGCCAAATATGCGGTTTCCTTCAATTTTAAGATCATTTCCTAATTAGAGCCCGTTTCGAGGCTAAATATCCAAACAAAATGCCTGTTTCGCACTATAAAACACGAACCTGCACGTTTCCGACTATAAAAAGTTGGTCGAGGGCCACGAAAATGCTACACTCGAAGATAAAAATCTGCAAAATTTCAAGTTTCGGATCTAAATATTAGCGAAATTGGCGAACGACTTGGCATACGGGCCTAAAGGTCTAGGGCTAAAACGCAATGAGATTGCGATTTTCGGAGGATACATACCCCTAAAATTGGCCTGTTCGAGGGATAAATAACCGCAATATTGTGATGGTGGTGGTGGTGGGGGGGGGGGCGAAAACCGCTACTTACACGCGTTAAAGGGCGTGGTTTTTCGATACCACGGAGACAAAACGGCTCATTTCTGAGTCCACTTCCTCTTCTTTATGGTCTGGGACATGCCGACAGGTACAACTTAGATATTTTGTCCCTTCAAACGCTAATTTCGCGGATTTGGCCAATAAAGGAACGGATTTCCTGAGTTTAGGCCATTCAAAACCCTAATTTTGCTGATTTCACTTTCACAAAATCTGATTTCGTTCCCTAAAACATTCAATGACGCACAATTGACTAATTAAAAAGTCAATTTCTTGCGGGGATGACTCTTTAAAACAGAGCAATTCCATCGATTTAGCTCTTCCACGTATCAGGCACATCAGAATCAATCATTTTAAAAAGCAATTTCGTGGGTTTTGTTCCTCTGAAAAAGAAAAAAAAAATTTTTTGCAGATTCGGCTTCATTTAAAACACATTTTGCAGGATTGGCTTCGCGGGTTTGGGGCCACTCAATAAAACAATTTTGAGGGTCCGGTACCTTCAAAAATTAAATTTCGCCGGGTTATCTCAATGATAGCTGCGGAGATGGCTAACCCAAAAACACATTTCGCGGATTTTGCTGCTGAAAATTTCACACTGTTGACAAAATTTCGTGGGATTTAGGTCTTTCAAACGCCAAAGTTCACGAATCTTGAACTTTCCGGAATCAATTTCGAGAGTTTGGCTCCTTTAAAAACGAAACTTCACGGGGTTCACTCATTCGAGACCCATTCTGCAGCTATCCAAACGAGATAGAGAGAAAATTCGCCATAAAAAAGCGACTGTAATTGAGTGGTTGAACGCCGAGGGGCGCCTGCCCACTTTGCACCTCCTCATGCTGTATACTGCCTCCGGTTAGTTTTACAACCGTCATGCACTGGGATTTTTGAAGTTGAGGCAAAAAAATGCCTGCGTTACTGTGGAAGAAACTTTTGGACGGCTCGCCTCATCGAATTTCCTCAGTACAGCGGTTTCATCCAACTTTAACTTTATCAAACTTTATCAAGTTACGGTGCGGTGAATAAAGTTCGTCATTCGCTCCACTTCTGCCACTCCCGGAGGGCTTTCACGCTTTGGAACGGATCGTCTCCCGTGAGGTGACATTTTTTTCACAGTGATGTCACTTGGACAAGTGCCAACAGGATTTTCCACTTTATTATTATTATTATTATTTTATTAATCGTACGGCAAATTTTATCGGTCAAAACTGTAAAATTGATGCGATTTCGGTCTGGCCCGAACGCTGGTCCTATCGATATTTCCCAAATTAGCTGGCACCTCCGTCTTGAATTTCGTAATTTTTGACGAATAATAGATGTGTCAATTGTTACACTAAAACCGAAAATAAAATATCTACCGACTTTAGATTTCTAATAAAATAAACATAAAATCACTGAAGTGTCTTCGATATTTACAGAGTTTTAAGCTATCTCCCCCACCCCTCACCTGACACACCTTCAAGACGGGGTGTAGCCTCTCTCCAAAATATTTTCACACAACAAACAATTGAAAAAAAAAATCAAGTGTGACTCACCTTTTCACACACGAAATGAGCAAAAATAATAAATGTAAGAAAAAAAAGGATACACTTTAATGGCTCCCGTTGCAGTTCCAATCGCCATAATTCTGAGCTCGGGATCCCACGCGAGGCATGTGGGCTTGTTTGGGAATCCATGCTGAACCGTCTGGAACAAATCGGTAAAAGGGAGAGCGCATATGAGTTTTACTGCCGTCGGTGGTTATGTTACAAAAGCATTAAAAAAAAAAAAAAAAAAAACGTTGAAAATCATATTTTAGGTGTACCGAGAATAATTTAAGTGGTAGTTATTTGAAGAATCCGTTCTTCTTCATCGGATGTTAATAAATAAGAGTGGGAGGTTTTTGTTTTGTTTTTTTTTATTTTCAAATACAAAACTTTACAGAAGAGTCTTTCATAATGCGATTGTAAATTTCTCCCAACATTATAAAAAAAAAAGATAAACACAAAATACTGATCAAATCCCATTGTGTTTAATACGCTAGGCTTAGTGGAGCGTGATAACCAAAACTGAAAGATAAAATTTTATTAAAACATTATATTGCCATGTTAAAAAAAACTTTCCACGCGTAATTCACAGTTAACCGAAGACATCAGCGATTTTCCCATAAAAAGAATAAACGGAAATAATGACAGCCAGATTGAAAGTCGCTCGCAACGAACTTCATGATGCCTGCTCCACACATGTTTCAATTTTCAGTCGGTTATTTCATTCTACAGTTCCCATGGCATGAAACAGGAAACGCGGGAGGGGGGGGGGTGATCAGATTTATATTCCCTTCGCCCCATCACAGCATCGCTATCCAACGGACTTTTTATGACTTTTAATGATAGGTTTTAAGCAGGTGTCAAGTGGACCACATTTTGTGGTGCTGTGAATCATGTATACCAAGGCCTAACAGTTAGTGAGCAGAGGGGGGGGGGGTCGATTTGAAAACGTCGCGAGCATTGAGAGAAAGATAACAGGTGGCCAGAGAGCTTTTAAGACACATTGACTTTTAAGACAAATCGACATATTGTATTCAAAACTCGGGCCAAATAACACTTGTGAAGCCCTACATGGTTGGGAAACAAAACTGTAGGGATTCACTCTACCTTGATGTTGTATCTCTACCCACAGGTGGTTAAACAGTCTCCAATATTCATGAATTTTCAGTGAAGAAGTATCGTTTCATTCCAAGCAATATAATATTGCCAATTATAACCAATTTATCACTCTAGCTCACAGGTCATATTAGGCGCAGCGCATTTTCAATAAAGAAATAAGAAGCCAAGCTTGAAATACGGAATGCTGGGGGGGGGGGCGTAGGCGCAAATTATTTTCATAGCCCAGTCACGAAATCTTCGCCTCAATCATTTTTGTTTTACTGATCCCTACTCATAAAATCAAATAGCCCATGTCCAAACGATTGGAACTGATTAGAAACGAGGGGGGAAAAAATTGAAATAATAGATCGGTTGGCAGAGGGAGAGGGCAGGAGAGGGACAAAGAAAAGTTATACGCGTCATTAAAAGCTGGTCGAAAAGAATCGTAGGTGTGAGGATCAGGTAGACCCGTTATATAGCTTTGCCCTCTCGCCCATACTGTTCTTGTTTATGTAAGTGGCACTTTTACCTGAACTGTTCGACGAAGGTGGCTCTTGCCTTCACAAAAACGGTTTTCTGTGCAGGGAAGCCATTCCCCCCCCCCCGCTATTTTCGAAACTATTTAGTCACGAGTGATTTTTTTTTTTTTTTTTACTGTTAGGAAGCAATAAAAACGATTCCTCTGATAATTCGCAGTTTACAACACAAAAAATAAAAGTTTTGCAGGACAAAAACTGAGATTTATTCATCTCAAGGTCATTCTTCCATTGAAACGATAATATTATTGTACCAAAGGCACAAAAATCAGGTCAACATTTAAATACCATATAAGGCGCTATAAAAACACGATTTTTTCAAGGTATTTTTCATGAGGAACGCTAGAGGCCCATCATTCAAAGCGTTGTACCTATCCTTCCCCCCTCCCAGGCACTGCCCCATTAACAGTAAAAATGATGTCACGTTTGAAGCGCGATTCCTTTATACAACGCGTCGACTCCTTTTTACTGACAAAAAATCTACTTTTATTATTGAAGTTTTGACATGTTCTAACTGTAGGATGACTCATCGAGAATGAGACAGTCGTCGTATACGGGCAAATCGCAGAGGGAATTGAGAAAAGACGGAATGGGCGATGCCTTAAAAGTTAAAACCTGTTACTGTCAGAAGAAAAAAAAATAATAATAATAAATAAATAAAATGATGAGTTTGCACTGACGAAGAAAAATGTAAACTACAAAAAAGTGATTGTTTTGGAAAATTTTTAATTGTCAAGGAGACTCAAAGGAGACTTGCGAGATGTAATAACTTGAGCAACTCTAGTTGATTCACCTTGACAAATACGGGAAAGGGTACACTGAAGACTGCATGAACCAGACGATACTTTTTTTGACTAATAGTCGTAACTCAATCCCAAACGAACCCGTCGCCTAACACAGTGCAGACGAGTAGAGCTTATTAGATAGAATGATACATGTAGGGACTAACGTGGCCATCCTCATCCCTTCCTATCTAAAGGGGGACGTAGCTTTAAAAAAATGGAGATTTTCGGCCCTAAAATCATCCATACGTACATGCAAACCTCCCACCTCTCAGAACCTAAAGAATCGGTTCATTTTGTGTTCGACATTGAAAAACGAGTAATCGACCAAAGAGAAGGACTATCGAGCGCCCAATATGGCTGATCAGTCCTAAAAACTGGCTAAGTGCAGTAAAATCAAGTTTTTGAGGACCTAAATCCATAGCTTTAGATTTTGACGCCTTAAATGGATCGCCCGACTTATGTTGACGTGAGAAATCACATTTTTCGGCTGAAATTTGTGGTCTCGCGTACTTTTAGTACAGTTTCCCAGGGGCTCAATTATCGAGTTGGGCGTTTATTGATGGGGCGGGGAAGAAAGCCAATAGGCTCAATAGTCCGTTTCTGGTCCCAAACAGCATGTACCAAGGGCTAATAAAAGGTCTAAACAGTTTCTTAGGCTAAATAGTTTCCGTCGTTAAAAGCCAGTTTCTGAGCCTAAAAAGTCAGTTTCTTAGGCTAACTAAATAGTTAGTTTTTGAGGCCAAATAATCGGTTTACAAATATAAAGCCCGTCAAGAACATGAACCCGCGGCCAGCGCTCTCTCATTCGATTACTTGCAACTTATCTTCCTTCTACTTTCATTACCGAATTGGTTGTCCCACAATTCACCAAAGATACGTGTTATTATCAAGCTAAAGTTCCATGGAGGGGGTAAGGAATACGGAAGGGCTAGAGGGGCTTGATCACAGGAGGGCGAGATCCACGTTTAACTAGTCAGGCTATAGTAACGCCCATCGTTTCGCTCCAAATGGTCCCATTCTGAGGGAAAGCCAAACTCATTTGTCTATGTCAAAGTAAAATTGGCAGTTTCCTAACCGTCTCACCGAGCCGGGTTGACCATACGAATACGAGTCCCTGACCTCTCGTCATAGACGACGGGAGCGACCCTGATCACTGCCCTGCGCCACTTCAGGCTGCACGACAGCACTTGAGCATCTTGGCCGGCCGACAGCGACGAACTGCGGGCATTGCTTGTGGAAGGGGGCAATGACCGGTTTCGAGCTTTTCAAAAGTTAGGATTGGGCCAAAAGTTAGGTCTGGCCTGAAAAATTAACACGCGCAGATTTCTAGGCTTTGACACCGAACATTTTGCTCCCCAAAACAAGGAATTTACTGGAAGCCAAAAATGTCAATTTTTCGTCGAAAATTCTCGACGATTGCGTATTTTTGCCACGAAACTGACGAAGTCCCCTTGAAGAGTGGCCTGGAAGCTGACAAAAGTGATCAGGAAACTGACAAAAAGGGCTCGGAAACTGATTATGTTTTTATAGTTGTTTTACTTTATTCTTACCAGAAACTGGCCCTGCCGCCACGGACCCAGAAAAGTGGCGAAAAAACTGAAAACGTGACGAAGAAACTGAAAACTGAAGAAGTGACCTGGAAACCGACGGAGGGCCGGGAAATTAACGAAATGGCCTCGAAACTGGCAACACTGGCACTGAAAACTGACGTAAAGTCCTGAAAACGGACAAATAAGTGTCCCAGAAACTGACAAAAGAGCAAGGAAACTGGCGAAGTGGCCTGTAAAAACTGGCAAAGTGGCCTGGAAACTGACAAAGAGCCGGTAAACTGACTACAGTAACTAGAAAACTAGCAAAGGGGCCGCACAATGTTTTTATTTTTACCAGAACTTGACTTTTCAAACACAAGCCGCCCCCACCCTGTTGTATCAAATCATATGTCAGTTTTGAAACTGCAAAGCTGAATCTATACACAATTTTTTTCATCATTTTTCATCATAAGCAATAGAATCAGATGGGTGAAAAGAACGTCTTGAGCATGAAGTACGGGAGAGGATGTCGCCCCATTCACGCGCTTGTGAAGAGCGAGTGGGGGAAAATGTTCGCTTGCTTACCGATGCGGATAGTCCTTTTCTGACCCTTTAATTAAGGAATCAAGTTTCCAAAACACCGTTTATAGCAACCAAATAATCATTATTCGATGTTGAATGTCCAGTTTTTGAGATGAAAAGATGAGATGCGGGCTATAAGGGCGTTCCAAAAACAAAATGCCGGGCTTGGACAGCTTTCAGTTTTTTGGGGGTCACGATGGGAAATGGGACTCCAGAATTCTTATTTTTCGGCTGAAGTTCAGGGATGTGGTTGGAAACGAGTCTGGGAAATACGCGGAATCACAGAAAAAGCCAGAGAATTAAAAAGACGGACTAGGAAGAAACTGGAAATGTCACAATATTTTGCCATTTTATGACTAGGAGGGACTCCCGCGCAATAGGAAGCGGGACTGCGGCTGCCAGATTAGAGATTTTTTATCATTTTCACGCGACTGACTCCTACGACAATTGCGACGGAGTCTGAGGCGCCCCCCCCCCCACCTTCAAGTCATTCACTCTGGCTGCCATCTAGTTGTGCTCGTTCCAGCAATCTGAGTTGCCAGATTCGGCTATAAACCGCATTTTGATCTTATAGTTAGCCTATTAAACAGTTTCTCAGCCGATTGCGATCTATGAAGAGTCTCTGTTGGAAAATGAATGAGCGAAAAACACAATTTCGCGGGGTTCTACTTCTTATGGAATAAATTCCGTCAGATTCGGTGCCTAACAATCCAAATTTCATGGGTTTCGCTCATTATAACCCAAAATCACCCAGATCCGCAATGATACCAGTTCTTGAATTACCCAAAACCATGAAATAGGATTTTATAACTGTCAAATCCTCGAAATCAGGACTCCGAAAGAGCTCAGCCCACCGATTTGCTTTTTTGGAGGTCCCAAACCTATAAAATTGCATTTTGGAATGAGTCAACCCCGCACATATTTTTCCATGCACTATTTCGACTAAAGTTGACTATGGAAAGGATATCAAGAAGTTATTCCGTTGCACAACTACTTCACGAAGGAATATTGAATTAGTTTTTTTCACAAAGAAACCAAGAAAAAAAAGAAAAAACTCGCATGATGTTCCATAATGGGTCGAATCTATTCAAACCAACGAGTTTAAACTCCTCCCAAAGCTCGCGGCTCCGTCTAAAGAATGCCCACGCCCCCATTAATGTTCTACAAGTACCGCAGTATTTTTGCACGCAGTACCTAAAAAGGTCGATAAAGAAGTTTGTAAAAAAAAAAATGTATAGGTCCGTTAAGTCCCAGAATTCTATCAGACCCCTTAAAGGTCATTATGAAATCTGCATATTTCAATTCACGAGCAAAAACTCGATACTTTTGTTTATGAAAAATACTCATTGCATGAAATAAAAGACGTTTGAGGTCGTGATATGCGTTCAACCGTGGTTTCACGTGAAAAAAACGCGAACTTCTTTTATTTCAAATATAATAGGTACCTAATAACAGAAACTCGGGATTCAGTCTTGCGACATAATTACGCCTATAATTGTTGTTGGCAGAGAGGGTGGAGCGGGGGCGGGTAATATTGTGGTGTGTAGAAAATTGAATTAGTTTCACTTAAAAGTAGTGATGGTTGTGGTGGAGGGGGGGGGATTCACAAACTGAACCTCGCGGGACACAGAAAGGTGTACGCGAATGCTTCGAGTGAAAAAAAAAAAAAAAAAAAAACGCGGAGGAAGACACCTCCGCTTGAGGGATGATGAAAAAGGCCTAAAGAAGTGGAAGAGCGTTCTTGAACGTTCACCGACTACAGAGTTCGTCGAACTGTAATCGAGGAGGATGGGCTCTCCTGGCATCACAATAGTTTTCTTTTTGCGATAAAAACAAGAAAACAAAAACATATCGACCACCCGTTTTTGTTCAAATTTGACTCATCGAGCGTTAAATTATTTAATTATAAGAAGAAATAAGAATGTCCTACGAATGTAATCAACTATTAACGAGGCACGCTCAAGTGAGCTCAAAAATGCAGCAAATATGGCGTAATTCCTTTGAAAAGATCGTGAAGTTAAATATTTACATCCTCAGAAAAATAAACAACGTTGAATGGCGAAGACGCCGCGAGACAAATGAGAAAGGAAGGAGATAACGTGAACAGCCCAATGCAGCAAACGTCACGCCCGCAGTCGAAATAAATTTTAATTAGTCTTTTAGTCTTCTTCTACTTCTTTTGTTTTCACTTCTTTTCAGTAAAACGGAAGTTACAACACAGAGAAAAATACGAAACAATGCCATACATTTTAGAAGCTGCAATTTGGATTCACTGAAAAAAAATGTTGATTGCATGTTACGCGGAGGAATCGCCAGAACAAAATGATGACCAAAGACCAACGCTCAAAGGATCGCGGTAAATTGGTCGAGGCCTAGTCGAATTCAAATAAGTAACATATTCAGCTGATCAACGACCAAAATTAAACTAATTCAAAGCCATTAGTAACTTTTTGGACCTGGGAATTTATGACCACGTTATGACGACTGTTATGCGCACACGTCACTTACTAGAATCACCTTCCTCCCCTCCCTTTGACAGACATCAGGACTCAGTAAGGTGGTAATTTCAATTGATTTTGGGGAAATGTTATCAGGCGAATTTCGGTTTACCGAACGAATGAACTTCGAGTGCATCCATTCGACGTACACAAAACTTGAATTTGTCACACAACGACGCGAACCAAGGCAATCAAGGCGACGTGCGTGGGCGTAAAGCTCGGGGTAATACGAGCTCGATAGACCAATTACAATGAAAAAAGGAAGAAAAGAAACACTCGAACAAAGAAAAATAGCCAGATGGCAGCAGCCGAGCCAGGAAGAGTCGCGACTAAGAAAAATAATATAAAAAAGAGAGGAAGATGAAAGAAGACAGAGACACGATCCTGACTATGTCCTCTCCTACGAAATAAAATCTGATAACTATTCTTTCCACGTTAGGGATGGCCGGGTCAAGCCTCTAAATTGACCTTTCATAATCTTTTAAGGGAGAATTGCATGCAGAAACCGGTTTGTGTAATGAGTAACGGTATGAAAAACCTCAACGACAAGTCATCTGAAGATCAATAAATCTCCCGCCCACGCGGAAGTGAGAACGAGAGCGATAAATTGAATGGTTCATAGCACTCAAAATTAGAAATAATTACCGTCTAGCTAATGGGTTTTACGAATTAACAAGGCAGGACTAACTGGCGTAGCTAGGATGAAGAAAAAATTAAATCAAAGGAGAAAACACGAGAAAAATGCAGCTATTTGCTTATGAGGGGGATGGTCAAGGGCACGGAACGGAAACGAGAAAGAAATTCATTCGACTTCGGAAATACATAGTCAAAAGAATGGAAGCATTAGGAATTTTAACTGGCATTGTTGCACAAAGCAATCATGCCACCCCCATCCCCCCGCAATCTGGCGGAAAAACGTGGTCAAGATGTTTTTCTTGAATGCTCGAGAATTCACCTGGAGGAAGCTCAAGAGCATACAATTCCCGAGCGAAAAATATTAAAACGGTACTTTTTTTTTGCTACGAGTTTCAAGCCTCAGACAAGCTTTTATCAAGTAAGAAGTCAAGCAAGCGAAACGGACTAAACGACCTACTTTTATCCTGCTCTTGTTTTTTTTTTTGTTTTAAAAAAAGTACCGGAATAGAGAAGAGCAAAAAAAATATTTAAATTAATTTTTTTCATTAGCACCATTCATGGGATTCGACTACACAGTTTGCTCAAAAAACGATATAACTCAGAATTAGGACTCGTTTGGGGAAAACCTTTTGAAGACTACTTTGTCTTGAACGGATTAATTTCAATAGAATTCCTCAAATTCTAAAGAGTGAAAGTCAAGCCATTCGAGTGACATGAAAGGAATGACTGAAATTGCAAAGAACTAATAATAGTGACGAATGAGAATGACCAGAATTACTTTGCGAAAACAAAGAATTTTTAAGAATAGTAGTTTCAACGCTTGGCAGATGGTAGTTTGTTGGTTGTAAACTATGCAGGAAAGATTGACATCTCAATTACTTTAGAATTAAGGAGCTCAGAATGACAGTTCCCGTTATGGTTAACCAATCGTGAAGAGTCAAGTTAAACAAAAAGGACCGAATGTTCGGAAATAATTCGCGTTGGTTGCTTTTAAGGTCAGCGGGGGTGACGTTTCAGAATAAATGTAGTCAATTTTGACAGAGACAAGGATCGTTCGTATATGAGAAGAATTAGGCGAGGGCAGGTGCGCAGTCGTGAAATAGGGGGGGGGGGGTTCCAGCAGGCTCCCGAATAATGGAGACCCCGTCTGTATAGTTGTTCCTGTGCAGGTGGATTTTCCATGGCCTGTGATGGTGTCCCTATGATGAAAGTGTTTAAGGCCCGTTCACAAGCTCTGTGAAATGCGTCTGTGGAGTCTACGTAACCTATGAAAATGCTTCATTTTTCGAGGGAATAAATTTGTTTGGCCGGATAGACTCCATACAACGTATGGCATCCAAGGCCCCATACAGCGGGGCTTTATACTGTCTAACGTGGAACATACCTACGTATTTAATTAATAAGTAAATAATCGTAAAAAAAAACGCACCT
Source organism: Corythucha ciliata (assembly GCA_038030265.1). NCBI lineage: Eukaryota > Metazoa > Arthropoda > Insecta > Hemiptera > Tingidae > Corythucha > Corythucha ciliata. The sequence continues at coordinate 49,456,916 of CM075942.1, read as the reverse complement.
CAAACTTGACCAATCACTTGAAAAATGGGCTCTTCAAACCCTCCCAAAGCTCGATGAGAGGGACTACCCACAAGCACACCCTGGTCGTCTTTGCCCTTCTTACGACAGCTCTTCGAAATTATTTGGCGTCATTGCTTTTCCTCCTGCGCTATTTATCAGGTGGTGAAAACATGAAATTATCATTTTTCAGTTCCCTTTAAAGCTACCCATTTGCCTTCGTACAAGATAAGATTACCAGCTAAACCGTTAATGCCTATGACTCATCTCTATGTCATGTTAAACAAATTAAGCAAAAAACCGTTCGCTTTGTTGCACACGAACCCTATTTTCCAAATGAGGGTGAAATATTGAATGATCTACCTTGAGGCAAAGCCTGGATACAGCGTTTTGCCCTTTCGTTCGTTAAAACTAAGATTTACGTTAGACAGTTTGCTGGGCTACAGCTATTGTCTAATTATGAACAGAAACGTTAGCTCCGGGGACCAAATTACCTCCCAGGGGAGCACAAAGGTGAGTGGAGGTGAGCCAGTAGTCTGGTTTGCTAGTCTCGAATGGTCAATTACCTGGTTTCAAGGTTGGCTGGCAGGAGGGGGGGATTCTTAACAAAAAATGTCAACTCTCAGGGCTTCCTCGACTGATTTACTACGTTTTAAAAAAAATAAGAATTGCCTGCAGGGGAACTAAAAGTACATTTCTAGGGATAAACTACCTTTGCAGAAACCTAATCTGTCAAATTAGCCGCTGTATTGTTAGTTTTAGAGCTAGTTACTTGACTTCATGCCAACGGCGCAAGCGAATAATCAGTTTCTATAAAGAGGTCAAAATTACTATTTGACGGACTGAAAATCGGTTATGAAGGTTAAATTGACGAGATCTTCAGTAAATCGTCAGTTTTTGTAGTGAAATTGATAACATGACAAGGCAGACTTGTAATCGTGCCAGTTGGGTGCGACGTAGTTAGTTCCTGGGCCTAAAAGTAACTAATTCGAGGCATTTGAGACGGGCCGAGGCTACAAAAGTTTGTCTCTGTGGGAGGGGGCACATGTTTCTAACTTTTGTTCGGTATACATGGTTTCATACAGTAAAAGGTCGTCGATTCGTTCATTGCGTTGACAAATTAGTCAATGGTTATACTTATAATGAATCAATTTCAAGAATTAGAATTAGTCAATTTTTAGGCAGAAAAAACATCATTCGGGACGATTTTTTGCTCCTTTATCAAAAATGCCATTTATCGGACTTGAGTGCCATGTTTTCCCTTTAATCAACCAGGTTCAAGTCCAAAACAAGCAATTTCATTTTCCATGATGATAACAGTCGGCTTCGTACTCATAATGGTCATTTTCACTCTAATATTGGTCAGTTTATGATAATAATGCTCAGTTTCCTGCTCATGATAGACAGTTTCACCTTTACATTGTTCAGTTTCATCCAGATAAGAACAATTTTCTTGTACATAACGGTAAGTTTCATGTTTCATGCTGATAATGGTCAGTGTCAGTTCCATGCCGATCATAGCCAATGTCATGCTGACAATGGCAAGTTCTAGTCCATTATTACCAACTAGGCCAAACTGGGACATTAACTACAAACAGATCGAACAGCCAATTCTGTGCACGTCCCACAAAAATAAATAAATAAATGAAAAATCAGTGGTTATTCGCCTATTTCATAATTCGGGCAGCGCTGTCGTTGGCCACTTGGGAACTAGCTCATGTGGGCATTCTTCTACTAGTTTCTAAAGGTGCAGCCACACATACGGCATTTGCCAAATACCGATTATTTGGCAATTGTGGAGTGCCCAATGTTTGTCATGCTAAAGCACCCTGTCCACACATTGGGGATTTGCCAAATACCGAGCACGGACAAATGTTTGTGGAGTCCAGTTTTCAACGGATGGATACCGACAGCGGACTTGTTGTGGCTGCAACCACGGGGCTAGGATTAGGAGGGAAACAAAACCTCGCAATCCTTCAATCGGAAACGATAGAGAGCTTTTTGGGGCTGACTCCACACTCATTGCATTGCACGGAAGTCATGTAGCAGAAACAGCAAGAAATAGCGCATTGACCCATAGAATTGTCCGTTCTTCATTGAGGCTGAACCCCTCTCAATTTTCACCTCCCCTCCCCCAGCGAATAACCCAAAATTTGACCCCAGAGTCCAGAGTGTGCATTGCGTAAAAAAAAAAAACTAGGGATTGCAGCAAATCCTTGCATTTCTTAATTTCCTATTATGCATCCCATCCTGTGCATAGATGGCCATTCTACCTCTGCCTTGGTGGAACACTCTTAAGGGACCACACCGGAATTTCCGCCCCCAGCTCCTAAAGATATATAAAGGCTCGCCACTATCAACAGGTGGGATTGCTGCCCCAGTAAGCCACCGAACAACTTCGAATTTTGGCGACGAGAGTAAAGCCGGTCCCTGGTTTTCTTAATTTACCCAAACAGCGATATAAAAGGCATTGCACAGCACTCTGACTCAACTGAAGAACTTCCAAAATGAGATTCTAAACGAGTCTCAAGCTGATTTCCGGTGTTTTCGGTCTGCCCCACCCACAATTCAGAGGGTAACTTTGGGACAAAAAATGTACGTGTCAACCTCCGCGGTGCATCTTGTCCGACTGCCAAATTGCTCAAAGCGACATTCCATGCAAGTTGTCACAATGGTGGGGGGAGGAGGGTTCTATTTTAATGTTCTCACCTTTCTAAAAGCGAAGAGTTCCTTTTGAAGTTTCTGCCTTTCGGCCGAAGGCTGCTGACCCTTCCCACGAATGAATTTGAGCATTTTATGTGAAATCCTCGGATGGGTCGCTTCCGAAACACGGCGGCTTTGATTGATTTATACAAAAAGGCACCCACACAAAAACGGCAAACAGCCTACGTCAGACACATAACTCCGACCACCTACACGCTATCTTGAAATCGCAATTTTCCTTTTTAATTTCCGTGGAGGAAAATTCACAGCCAACTTGAAAATGATTGCACTGACAAAGATAACGGGTACGCCCACCGAATGTTTACAAAAGTGTCTCTTTTGTGTGCTCGCGTGTTTTGTTTGTCGGATGCCCAGCTTACGTCAACCGAAAGAATTTCTCCTGTCCAGATGCTCCAAGTTGAAATCTCGTCACAAAACGCGACTTTTAGTTCGCGAATTTTCAATCACTGAAAGGACGACTTAACAGGCAACAACGTACACCCCGCAGGATACAAAAAAAAGAGACACACAAGGGGGAGAGAAGTCACTTCCTCCGGATTTCCACGGTGTAAATGAACTGCCCACGGTACCAAACAATAACAAGAAGTTCGACGTGGGCCGCCAGGCTCGTCCTGACTGAGAGAAAAAAAAAAAAAACTACACTCGATGTGGAAGAGTGGGGAGCCTTCTCCTCGATAGGAGGAAGGATAATCGATAGAAGGGCGGCAAACATCCACTGTAACGGTCGCAAAATAACTATTCTCACTATATCCACTTTTCATTAGTCTGGTACCCAAGAAAAAAGGAGAGGATGAATGAAGAGGACCTCATTTTATGTTCAAAAATGGCAATATTTTGGGCATGGTCAAATCCGGTTTGTTTGTCAGCTTCCAAGACTACTAATGAAAGCGGTTTCAAGCCCAAAAGGCGATTCAAAACTACTGAAATATTCGACCGAGCAGGCATCCCACTGGAGCTGGACATTTTGGCACACAATCTGTTTCATTAGGAAAGAAGCTGGTTTATTAAGTCAATGAAATATGGTACGAGTAAAACGGGTTTCTTTAAATGAAATATTTTCTATTTGCAAATTTAAATCGAAACAACGTAATACGGCAGTATTTTAAAACTAAAATTTCAGGAATTTGATTAAAAATAAGTTATTTACAATGTAACAATACAGTATTACCTACATTCGAAAGGGCGTCTTAGAGTCGTACAAAATATATTTTAAAAATACAGTTCGCGATCTTAGTAATCAGAACAGTAACTTAGAGTCAGACGCGTTAAAATTCATTCACTTTTTATAAAACGATTGTAAAGGACACTTCACTATAATCAAAGCGACAAAACGAGACGTTCTGGAGGATTAAAGAAATTGAAACAACGTGAGATGAACCTAATTTTGCTCGAACGGGACGTCAGTTTCAATTGAAGTCATGGCTTGCTCAAAAGCCGCCGCTTGAGCTTCGTTAGATATCCTGCTGAGGATCGCTTGACATTTCTGCATGAGAAGAGAGCGTCGCTCTTCAACAACCGACGGGTCCTCCAAGGGAAGTTCTTCCTCCTCGTCGATGACAATCTCTTCCCCTTCGTCAATTTTCACTTCCTCCCCACATTCCGATGGATCCGCATACGTCAAGACGAGCTCTTCACCACCTTCAAGATCCGCAGGGTCAAAAGCGAGAACGACACCCTCCTCACCACCGTCGGGATCAGCCACTGTCAAATATTGAAGGGTCGACTCCGGAACGCTGATGATGACATTTTGAGCGTCAGCACTGTGGACGTCCTCTTCATGAATCACCTCCTCCTCCAGGCTCACTTCCATGTCGTTTTCAGACTCCGTCGTATATTTCGGGTTTCCTCCACCGCCCCCTGATTTATTTAGGCTCGCCAAGCGAGTCGCTCTCGCTTTAATGCACACGGCGTGAACGTGCTCGCACATAATCCACCTGATTGAAGAGTCGACGCAAGAGCAAACATACATGTGTCCGCACACATCGCAAATGGGGCACACTTGACTACACTTGCAAGTTCTTGAAGAACGTATTTTAAAAACGACGCCCCCCTCGCATTGAATCACCCAGTGTTTAGCTTTTCGAGCTATGACGCTGCCTTTAAGATCGAACGCCAAGTCATGACGTCGTTTAAAATCAGACGATTGAGTATCAAGCAGTTCGGAATTTGTATAAACGAAACTGTCGAACAACTGCTCTTTGATGGTGCTCATTAAATTGAAAATATACTTATCTAAACGGTGGATCTTCTTCTCGCGAGTAGTTTGAATGATTCGTATCGCCCGTTGAATCAGTTCCAATTGTTCGCTTATTGTTTGACTGATGTGAGCACGGAAACAGTGAGCCCAAGATGACGCGCGACTTCGGTAGACGTCGAAAAAATCGGCAAAATCGGAGGTAACGGGATTGCTCTCGAGTTTCTTGTGAACTGCGTACAGTTCCTCCTCGAACGCCTGGAAAATGAAAACAAACGCGTTAGTTGCAGCAGGGAAATTTGATCAAACGACGTAGGCATGGTTTATTTATTGATATAGAGGGCGGTGGGGGGGGGGGCACACAAGGACTAAAACGTGGATTATCGCCAGAAGGCAAATAACGTTTTGATGATTTTATTCAGTCCTACAAATAATCCAAAATACCAAATGGTTGTCCTGGACGATCAGCGGAACCGTTACCCGGATTAGTCGAATTCTATGAGGCGCACCGGTGAGGCTAGGAATTCTACACCCTGGGCAGAGTTCAAGGGGCAAGACATTATTCCACATTACCGTTCAATTTACCACCAGCGAGCCACGGCGGGGGCCAACGCCTCCCCGTTGTCGGTGGGGGCCACCCCGCCGAAAACCTGAGTCCAAGGAGGTTGGGCCAAAAGCTGCTGCAGCCTACGAGGTTGTCATTCGTAAGGTAACGGGGCGGTCCATCTTGCAGAACAAGAGTACATATTTTCTTTCCAGGGCTGTTATAGCCCCGGAAAAAGGGCGAGGTAACGGCAGGCCACGGAGACACGGACAGCCAGAAAAAGGCATTGCTAGACAGCGCAGTTTGCGGACCAGTTGGAGGTCACACTAGTCGTGATCGTCAACACCACTACACAATCACACGTGGTCCCACTGTCGAGTGAGATTTCAACGCAAAATACGATGGAAAACCCTTTCTCAGGGGCTCTTCTACCGAAATTCTAGCGATAAACACACAGGACATGTTTATCAACGAGAAGGCCAGGGAAGCTCTTGGGGGAGGAGGGCACAGATGTCAAGTTCCCGTTCCTGCACCAGGAAGCAAAAATGTCCCCTAAGTAGCAACATCAATAACTAGAGTTTGTTAATGACCAATTTTGGGGTTATTTACGGCATTTATTCGCTGTACGCCAGTTTCTGGTGGTGGGTGGGGGATGAGACCAGTTTATAGGTCGGTTGTACGGCTAAATGGCCAATACGTGAACCATAGTGTCGATTTATTGACCTAAGCTGCTGAATTCTGGGCAAAATTGTCAGTTTGTTGGGCGTACTCTTAGTGGAATGAGGGGGGGATCTTATGAAATTTTAGGGTTATATAAATTAATGAGTTCTGTTCGACAATTGTATTTTTTTCTCCTTTTCGCGAGACTACATAACCGGGCACTTCGTCTCACTATCAATCTCCGGCAACTTTAATTAGAATGTAGCGTCAATCGCATGACACACTCACAACGCCAACAGCACGGGAGTGAAACTTATACGTAAGAAAACCGAGGAACGAAGTTTAGTTTTGTCGCCATTCACGGGAAGCGCTAAATGTTTTTTAAATTACATTTTAAAGATACCCCGCGGCCCTCCTCACAATAAATGTCAGTTGGGCGAATACATTTGTGAAACTTTGCATATCCACTCCATTCACTCCAAGCTGACGCTGTCACTTTTGAGACGTGTGCGAAGTTGAGCGAATTCGATTGTATTTTATTTTTAATTATTTTTTTTCGAATATTATCGTTCGGCAAATTGGGCCACGAAAAATGTATCGTTCCTGGATGTTCGTCGATGTATGAAGCTGGTGACGTGATCGGTTTTTTTCGAATTCCTAAGGATGGCAGGTTCGCTGATTTTATTTTTCTAAAATTTAGACGACATCTAGATGGCAAGTTCGTGGTGTTACTAACGCGTACATTTATTTGTGTCTCTGAGAAGTCAAGTTTTAAAGAAATAAATGGGTATTCAAGCAAAACTTTGGTTTTTCATTTATCTATTTCTGTGAATATTCAAGACTGGACTGGAAAATGTTCATCTTATACATTTTATTAGTGCATTTCATCATTTTTTTAGGCGTTTTCCAGAAAAAAAAATTGGATGATTCAATTTGAACTTGAAACATCTGAATACGAAAGCGAAACTTAAGGGGAATGGTGGAGGGGAATGGGGTTCAGAAGTTCCCCCCGTACGTCGCATGGTCCACCGAAGGTTCGGTCGCTATTCACTTGGATCGCCACCGTCGCTCAAAATCGGCCTCACTTTATCCCTATTCAGATTCTTCTCTATAGAGTATTAAACCGCTCCCCGGCCAACAGTCACCAACCGACCATTGAATAAGAGACAAAAAAAATACATGTTGAACAGAAGTCATTATTGATAGCTAAATAACCCAAAGTCATATGGAAAACCAAGTCCTCAGACTCGAGGAAAAAAATGTTTTTTATTTTGGGTTGCTCCCGTTAAGAAATAAAAAAAGGAGAAAACCCGCCAAATACAAAAATTATTATATTTATTTTCGGTTTGAAGTTGTAGCGTGATATCTATCTTGATACCATTATGTTTTATACCAGGAAGCAAAAATGTCCCCTAAGTAGCAACATCAATAACTAGAGTTTGTTAATGACCAATTTTGGGGTTATTTACGGCATTTATTCGCTGTACGCCAGTTTCTGGTGGTGGGTGGGGGATGAGACCAGTTTATAGGTCGGTTGTACGGCTAAATGGCCAATACGTGAACCATAGTGTCGATTTATTGACCTAAGCTGCTGAATTCTGGGCAAAATTGTCAGTTTGTTGGGCGTACTCTTAGTGGAATGAGGGGGGGATCTTATGAAATTTTAGGGTTATATAAATTAATGAGTTCTGTTCGACAATTGTATTTTTTTCTCCTTTTCGCGAGACTACATAACCGGGCACTTCGTCTCACTATCAATCTCCGGCAACTTTAATTAGAATGTAGCGTCAATCGCATGACACACTCACAACGCCAACAGCACGGGAGTGAAACTTATACGTAAGAAAACCGAGGAACGAAGTTTAGTTTTGTCGCCATTCACGGGAAGCGCTAAATGTTTTTTAAATTACATTTTAAAGATACCCCGCGGCCCTCCTCACAATAAATGTCAGTTGGGCGAATACATTTGTGAAACTTTGCATATCCACTCCATTCACTCCAAGCTGACGCTGTCACTTTTGAGACGTGTGCGAAGTTGAGCGAATTCGATTGTATTTTATTTTTAATTATTTTTTTTTCGAATATTATCGTTCGGCAAATTGGGCCACGAAAAATGTATCGTTCCTGGATGTTCGTCGATGTATGAAGCTGGTGACGTGATCGGTTTTTTTCGAATTCCTAAGGATGGCAGGTTCGCTGATTTTATTTTTCTAAAATTTAGACGACATCTAGATGGCAAGTTCGTGGTGTTACTAACGCGTACATTTATTTGTGTCTCTGAGAAGTCAAGTTTTAAAGAAATAAATGGGTATTCAAGCAAAACTTTGGTTTTTCATTTATCTATTTCTGTGAATATTCAAGACTGGACTGGAAAATGTTCATCTTATACATTTAAAGCGAAAACTTAAGGGGAATGGTGGAGGGGAATGGGGTTCAGAAGTTCCCCCCGTACGTCGCATGGTCCACCGAAGGTTCGGTCGCTATTCACTTGGATCGCCACCGTCGCTCAAAATCGGCCCTCACTTTATCCCTATTCAGATTCTTCTCTATAGAGTATTAAACCGCTCCCCGGCCAACAGTCACCAACCGACCATTGAATAAGAGACAAAAAAAATACATGTTGAACAGAAGTCATTAATTGATAGCTAAATAACCCAAAGTCATATGGAAAACCAAGTCCTCAGACTCGAGGAAAAAAATGTTTTTTATTTTGGGTTGCTCCCGTTAAGAATAAAAAAGGAGAAAACCCGCCAAATACAAAAATTATTATATTTATTTTCGGTTTGAAGTTGTAGCGTGATATCTATCTTGATACCATTATGTTTTTTCCAACACTTAACTTTTGTATAATTTTTGAATTTAGCGGGTGATCTACTTTCATAGTAGAGCAGCGCAACGTGTAGGGAGCAAAAATCCCAACCCACGAACCGCTTCATTTTTTTAACATACAAATAATACAAAGTTTAATGACTTGGTTTTCCATATGACTTTGCTATAACCCTAAAATAGTCAGTGTTTTTAACAAATTAAAACAACCTTCAAAAATTGAATCTTTTGAAAATGTTGAGCAGCAGTGAGCTCACAGGGCTTGTTTACTGAGGGGATCGAACGGGAAGTTTTTGGAGGACGATACAGTTGGCACCTTCCCGTTCCAAGAACGGGAAGCTCAAGCGTCCACAAGTAGTAATCGCAACATGGTTAGTGACCGGGTTTTTAGGTTATTTTTAGCATTCAATCGATGAAGCTTCAGTATCTGATGGAGGGGGGGGGGCGACTAGGTAAGTATCTAGGTCGGATAGTCCGATTGACCGGTACGTGAACTGGATAATCGATTTCTTGAGCTATATTGGCTGGATTTCAGGCAAAGTTGTCCCAAACAGTGAGTTTTCTGCCTAAATAATAACATTAACCAAGAAGAATAGTCAGTTTGTGACAGAAAATATGGAAAATCCTGTCATGACCGGCTTAAGCAGTAGGGGGAGGGGGAGAATCACCCCGGGCGTCAGGACTAGAAGGCCACACAGTGTGAACCCGAGTGATATTGCCTCCCGCCCCACCATATCAGGGCTAGGCTCATGCTTTCGGTAGTGCTGAAATTTCAGCCCACCGACCAGAATAATCCATTTCTGAGGAAATATGGGCATCAAACAGTACCAGATATTCAGTTTTTAAAGCTAAATTTAAGGTTTTGAGGTTAAATTCGAGGTAATGAAGCTAAATTTCAATTGTGGTGACTAAATTGAAGGTTTTGACGCTAAATTGAAAGTTTTGGGGCTAAATTCGAGGTTATAAGGCTAAATTGAAGGTTATGAGGTTACATTCGAGTTTCTGAGGCTAAATGCAATTTCTTAAGGCTAAACATATTTTGTTCTGTGTCAAATATGTCATAAGTTTCTATCAGGAGTGAGGGTAGGCTCGTGCTTTCAGCGAGGTTGAGATTTTGGAATATCTACCAGAATAATCCGTTTCTGAGGAAATATGAGCAATGCCTAGTACCAGATGTTTAGTTTTAAAGGCTTTGATCAACGCTTGCAGTAGTCACGCTAAATTTAAGATTTTTGAGTTTACAGATTCACGGTTTGAGACTAAATGGATTTTTCTGAGTCGGATATATAGCTTCTACCTCAAAATGGTTTTTTCGATAAGAGTAATAAAAAAATATTTTTTAAAATGACAATTCAACCCCAGAAACTGAAATTATTTGACTTTTTAAAGGCCATTTAGCCCCATATGATATGAGCTCATTTTTCGCCTCATAAATGAGCAGATTTAATCCGAAACGCCTAAATTTGGCTCGACACTGTCAATTTGTCTGTAGAATAATGAACCAACCAGAAAACCGGAACTATAACTCTCGAATCCATTTTTTTCGGTCCAAAAAGGGAGGGTTAAATTAGCCCCACAACAGACAGTACGGGCGTATAATCAGGTAAAAAGTCCAAACAAGAATCTTTTGAGGCCTAATAATCAAAACATTCAATTAAATCAAGCCGTTATTTTCCTCGTGCATTTATGACATTACCAGAAAACAGGAAATTTAGATCTCAAATCTATTCATTTGAGGAAAAAAAAAATTGTTGGGGGGGGGGGAGATTAACCCCAGAACGAAAAATAAGTGCACGAATTCATATTTTCCATCCGAAAAGCTGGTTTTTCAGACCATTTCATCCGGAAATTCGTAGACCAATGAACCAACTAGAAATAGGAATTTTAGGCATCGAATCTATACACTCGGTCAAAAATGTTGTTTTTGTACAGCCGGGCTTATTATAATTATTAATATTATACTGAATTCTTATTATTATTATCATCATTATTATGAACTTCCGCAGTACAAAAAATAGCGTACAACACTCGGACGGTATTCCTCATTACGATCTCAGGCACTTCCTGCCTCCCTCGACCGTAATGAGCATCATACCGCCCTTGAATCGTATTACACTAATTCAGGGGGAAATTAATCCCACAACGGACAACTAGGGCAAGAATTCACGTTTTCTAGTTGGAAAACTGGGCTTTCAGATAAAAAACCCATAAAATTCGGTTGAGTCATTATGGAAATTTCCCCGTAAACTACTGAACCAATCAGTAAACAGGAAATTAAGACATGCAGGAAATCTTTTCATACGGCCAAACAGAACGCGTTTAAGGGGGGAAATTAGCCCCACAATGGACAATAAGAGCGACAATCCAGGTTTCATGGTAAAAACTGGCTTTTCAAACCCCAAAAAACCAAAATGTCGATTGTAGGGCTGCTCGCCACAGATTTTCGCCGTTTTTCTCTAGAAATAAACAGAGCAAGAGAAAATTGAGCCTCTCAATGTGACTTTTTTTTGTCTTCGAAATTCAATCAGAAAATCTTCGTGAAAGTAAAAGCTTAGATCAGCCCCCCCCCCCCATTGTGGGCTTAGAGTATTTTTAAAGGAAACAGTCAATTTTGTCACAAAACTGTGAGTTTGCCCTAAATCTGATACGAAAAACTGATATTTAAGCCTGAAAAACGGGTCCTAGCCCCAGGAGCACACAAGGAATTTTTAAGACTTGGTCGTTGTCCAGCCATTGTGTGTGTGGTTGAAGCCTTCGTTGCAAGGTCAGAATCTGAAAATTTGAGACAGAAAATAAAATAAGAATGTACCTGAATGTTTTTTTCATGAGCAAGAGCCATCAATTTTTCGTAGACCTCCTCCTGTTTGTCTTCCCCATCAATTCGAATCAAATTCCCTCTCCAGTCCATTTCAACGACCCAAGGGCTGTAGATACGAAACTGCGGCGAGCCCATCACATTTGTCCACGCTTTGTAGAAATTGTCCTCAAGGTTGGACATGAACAGGCGAGGTTTGAACGCACGGTTGCAGACGTCCTTAATGGTGTTGAACATGATTTCGAGGACGCTTGACCCGTAATTGTTTGTGATGAGAAAGCAAGTTGGAAAGGCCTGGTCATTCTCGTCGAGAACCATGAGTGTGACGAGGACGAAGTCGTTGACAAGGGTACAGGCGTCGAGACAGACGTAACCATCGCCGGATGATCGCATGACGATAACTTGAGGGTCGTTCATGAGAACCAGATGGAAGTCTTCGGTTTCAAGTTCAGGGTGACCCTCGAGGGCTCGCCCTTGGGGTTTGTAAAACCTGATGAATGAGTCGAAATGCTCAGCGATCATCTCTTGAACCCAGTTTTCGACGTTCATACCCAGGCAGTTTCGATGAGTAACTTTGGTAAGGCTGTAGGATGTTTCAATATTGTACAAGTCTTTTCTAGTTAGAAGGTTAACCCTTTTAACGTTGCTCTCTCCTTCACTGTTTGCAGCGTCAGTTTTAACTTCTTCCAAAATCTGGTCGAAGGGAACTTGAAGTGCGAGCTGTCTAGCTATTGCGTCACGCTCTTCTTTGGTCAGCGCAATTCTCGACAGTTCCATTGCGTGACCCACGTGCGTTTTGATGAAAGTCACATTAACCTCACCTTTTTTGATGAGAACTTGCATTTTGGCGGGGCAATGACCGTTAATTTTATTGCTTCCGATCTTTTTGAGATTTCGCAAGTGTTTCCCACGGGGTTTGTAGTAACCGTCGCGGTGGCACCTGTAGAATGATTCGACCGTGCCGTCGCGAACTATACGGTCCTGACGGATTTTAACGAAGCGTGATATCGTGTCAGTTTCGACTACGTTCTTCCAGCAGAGAAATTCGTCGAACGACGAGAATTTGTGCTGCTCCCTTTCCATGGGTGACTCGTGGTCAGTTTCATAGTGACTTATGATCTCACTTTTACTGGCGGTAAAGTCACACACGGCACATTTGACCAGGAGAGACGACCGTCCTCGGGCTCGATTCGCGCCGGACTCGAGTTTTTTCAAGTGTCTTATGAGGCTGTTTTTGGTTTTGTAAATTTTGTTACAGTGGTAGCATATGAAAACTGGGGCCTTTGGGTTATGAATAGTGTGCTTATGCCTAGACAGAGTTGATCTGTGGTTGAACTCTTTATCGCATTGCTTACATTTGAACTTTTTTTTGGGCCCACCTTCGCTTGGTTTGCTCTTCGTCTTTTTCTTACCAGGCCGGTCATTTTCACTGGCCGACACCGGGCGGCTTGATTCGTCGAGCGATGCCTCCAACAACCTAATCGAAGGTTTATAGTCGACGTCGTCCAGTCTCAACTCGTTGATATCATCGTCCTCCGTACCATTCCTCTCGCAAAAGTCATCGTTCTCATCCATTGGCTCCTTCTTGACATTATGAATTGCTTCAACGACCAGGACGTTGTCCTCAGCCGATATGACTCGAACCGACGTCGACACCAGTTCTTCCATCGCTACAACCACTCAACTTGAAAGACGCAAAACTCTTCTCACACTCACAGGAGGTAAAGGAACAAGGTCGCCGCCGTCCAACCTGAAGACACGTCCCTGCCGTCACATTGCCACTTGCATTCGACGGGGAAAATGACACAAAAAACTCGCTCGTTCAGATAACGACACTACCGGAAAGTTGATATGCTGGGAAAAATCAAAAAAGTCCACTTTTAGTCACTTCGATGGTTGCCTTTAGAACTGGGCGAAGAGGGTACGGCACCGTTTAGTTTGCTTCACGAACTGGCTGGCTTCGAAACCACCATTTTGCAAACAGCAATCCTAGCTACTTGCTAACCATAAAACCCGCCGTTGATGGCAATGTCGGCGCGAACAATTTATTTTAACGCGTATTTTCCTTCTAAAGAGCACTTTTCGTACAAAAAAACTCGAAATTTAGCATTTCCTTCAATTAGAGGACGCTTTAGATGAGAAAAACATGATAAATTATCATCCCACTCGTTGGATCGATCTCAATTTCGTCTCTTGAGTAAGGTAACAATGAAAGAGCCTGCCACCTCGGATTGCTTTAAGGGGAGGGAGTGATTTGACAACCAAACCATTGAACGTGTTAATTAATTTTTAAAAGTACGATTATGAAATATGCTTAGTGTTGTTTAACATCTAAAATGACGACTCCTCAGGTATTTGAGTCTGAAATCGTGGACCTTTCCGTTGTCCTTACGTTATTTCTCTTCTCCAGGCTGCTGCCGCCGCTCCGTCGGTCACGGAGTACTCAATTCGGGTGCCGAAGTGAGTCTGTTTCAAATTTATTACGATTTGTTTGTCGTCTTCTCATTAGCAGGGCTCTGCGCTCTTCACGAGGCGAACATGGGTGGGGAGGGGGTGTCGTCACTTTGTGTCTGATCATCTCGATCCTGGTGGACCTCCACTCGCTTTTAACGAGTGCCCCACTTTCACAAGCCGTACCAACGATGGCCCCGTTGAAGAAAAACTCAAAAACAGGTCTATCGTGGCCTTCAGTGTGGAATGCGTGGGCCTGATAACCGCGAGAGACACGCTAGCCTCTGCTGATCTGTTCGGCATGATGCTACCAAACAATACAGCTGTAGGGTACCTGAACTTCACCCTGCGGGCACTCGTCGGTCATCAGACTTTTCGAGTGACTCCCTGGCGAATTGTCGCCGTAAGGCCCGGTGCACAAGAGGGGTAAATGTCGCCTGGCCTCCGCGGCTGCAGAGAAACGTAGAAACCAATGGGGCAGTGATGGGGCGACTTCTTATCGCTGACGACACTCGGAAAACTGACGCTAGATCCTGTTGGTCCCGCGACCCTTTCAACCTCTGTAAACAGTCAATTGAGCCTGGATCTGCAAAATTACAGTATATTAGGGCCAAAAATTCAAATTATTCACCAAATTCACAGCATCTTCATAAAATGTCCTTGTTTCTAGGCTATTTCCTGGCGTAATATGTGACCGATTTTTATGAGATGAATGGCAATAGAATGGCGTATTCAGCCGGGACACATGGAGGGGAAGAGCACTTTCCTCCATTTGACACTCTAATAATCATTTCCGCAGGGTGAGCCCTTCCGAGCCCCAAATTTCGCGAATCCGGGTCTCGTAGAACCCAGTTTCGCGTGGTTTGTTCACTCGAAAAGCCAATGTTACTGAACCGTGTCTCTAAACCCAATTTCGAGGGTACTGTCCTTCCAAACCCTAGCCGTACCGAGGTGTTCGGACCGCCACGGGCCACAGTTCGGATGGGGCCCCGAAATACCTGAAGTATTCAAGAATAGGAAATTTTACGTTTTTATTAAGATGTGATGAAATCGCTAACTCTATTCTAAAAGCCCAAACAGACGCTGTTTCGCTATTGAAAGTTAGAAACAGCGCCTATTCCCGCCTGAAATTGAGAAAAACCGTTCTTTTTTGGCTAAAATAAAGAAAAACGCTAATTCTAGGCTAAAATGGAGATGAATCACTACAATATGCGGCGCAATTCACTGAAATTGAGAAAACCCGCTAAATCGTGTGTAAAATTAGAGAAAAATAGTCGAGACAAATTCTGATTCGCTGATAGACTTGAGAAAATGAGCTAATTCGCAATTAAAATTGACAAAAAGCCCCAATTAGTAAGTAAAATAGAGAAAACGGCTAATTTGGGAGTAAAATGGAGAAAAACGTGGTGGAATGCTCCTTGAGAAAAATTGTTAGTTCGCGAAAAAAATTGAGAAAGAGAACTCTCTCGCAATCGCGAATTGAAAAACCCTAATTCGGGGATTCTTGAGGCAAATTCGTGGCTTAAATTGAGAAAAGCGCTAATTCATGGCCAAAAGTTTGGAATTAGTGCCGATTCGAAGATAGAATGAAAAAAAAACGCCGATGTGATGCCAAAATTTAGGGAAAGTGTGACAATTCGCACCTAAAATTGAGAAAAAGCCCTTCAAACTCATGGCTCTCATACTCACATTCACCTGTGGAAGAGAGGAAGAGAGGTTATGAAAGATTCTGCTTCTTTCGACCCAGACTTTTTGAAATTTTGGCGTACGCTGAATTTTCAGTTCTATAGAACGCGCTTTTTTGACATTACAGCTACAACTAGGAATTCCGTCTTATTCAAGCCTGAAGCTGGGCGCACACATGCGCTACTTGCCAAGTACCCAATGTTCGGCAAGTAGCAAGCTTACTTCGCTTGTTACTTGTCTATTCACAAGTACCTTGACACACTCGTGCGTGACTTGCCAAGTAAGATAGTCTCCTAGGGAACGATGAAAATTCGTGCAAGCAGCTCGTTGAAATTCGAGGAGTTCGGCGAGTAGTGGCTAGGAACTTGGCAAGTAGCGCATGTGTGTGCACAGCTTATACACACATGTGGTACATGGCAAGTAACGAGCCAAATATCAATCATTTTCTAGCAATTGCCTAGAAACCGACCAAGGGCCTATTCAGAGGAGTCGGGAAAAATGCCGCAAGTGCGGTTGCCAAGGTGGGATAATGTCATTTGTTATACGGCGTCCTTGGATCCCTCTTGCGGCATTTTCTTCTCGACAACTCTGAATAGGCCCCCAGCTGAAAATTCAAAAATATTGTGCTCGTTACTTGACCGCATTTGTGTATCCGGCTTTAGACCAACATTGGTTAGCAATGGCGCACCTAGTGACTTTCCACCGTAGAGGGGAATATCCGCGGGGAAATTCTTTCAGCCTTTTGAAGACGTGCAAAATTTGCCAAAACGGTGGTACCTTGGGGAGATCCCCATTAACGGCTCGTCTGATCCTCGAAATCGCGCCTCCTTAAGTGGCTAAAAATGACCGTTTTGCCTTGCCTTTATAGTCCAAGAGCCAGCGACATAAAAAGTGCAACCATTTGCATACTTTTCTTACCCAGCGAATAAAATCGATAATAATTCTCTAATAGTGGGAAAAATTGTCTGCCTCAATCTGGACGCGACGGGATGAATTCGAAGTACCGCTTGTCGGTGTAAGGATACGTGGGGTCTATTAGAAGAAGAGAGACGAAAAATTCCAGTATCGAATCCGTTTTATTCAGCCGATTCATTTTTAAAGATCCCATCGGCTGCACGATGATTTACGGCGCATGGAAAATGAGTATTATAAATTTTCATATTTCGTGGTGAAAGTAGCCATAATTTCAAATACGCTGCAGCCTAAAATATTTTTTGGGGTGTGTTCTTACCTGAAGTGACACCGTTTTTCTGTGATAGCATGAAAACCGTTCATCATAGATTTTTAATCATATTTTTTTTTGGATTGCTCATCCTATTTTCCCCCAGAAAGAAGTACTCTGACACCGAAAACCGATACTTTAAATTAGAGGGTTTGAAGCTTTTGCATTGGCTCGACGCCGCAGAACCTGTTAACAATAAATGTCATATTCAAACCCCCATATTTTTCAATGCGTTATCACGTGAATAAAACGTTTTTGCTGTCGGACCGGAATTTGTGTTACTTCTCCCCGCAAGTGTATCTTTCGGGTTTCGTCACGTCGAAATGGAGGCAGACAATTTTTCCCACTATTAGGGAATTATTATCAATTTTATGCGCTGGGTAAGAAAAGGATGCAAATGGTTGCACTTTTTACGCCGCTGGCTCTTGGTCTATTAACTTAGGTCGATTTTTTCGTCTCTAGAGCGGTCTCTTCTTTAGACTTTAGGGCTGTTAATTGCACAGCGGCCGAAATGCCACGATGATCACTATTTTTAGCCCTGAAACGATCAGGTAGTGCTCTGTTTCTAATTGGTCGGTCCAGCCTGGCAATCTGGGACGGGGTGAATCCGGCTTTCAGTAGTCATCGATAGTCGGGGGATGTTGGTTGGAGTGTTGGTGAGGCTTGGACAGCCGCAGTGCTCTGGTTACTTTTCGAATGAGCCTTAACGTCGTACGTTGTATTTGCATTTTCCAGGAATGTAAAGAAAAATTACCACGTTATGCGATTCAATCAAATGTCCGGCATCGACTTTTCGAAATGGTCGCAAGTGAAAATGGAACGTGAAAACAACATGAGAGAGTTCAAATTGAATGAGGAAGAACAGCCCAAGTATGTTCTTTTCGAATTCTATGATTAGATTTCCTCCATTACTAATCTCCAAAAAAAAACGCTTTGACTAAGATTCGGAGCTGGCAGTGAGTATGGTCGTGAGGCGAGAGAGGAGGCCCGCAGGAAAAAGTATGGCATAATGACCAAAAAGTACAAACCCGAGGACCAACCTTGGATTCTCAAGATTGGCGGGAAAACCGGTAAAAAGTCAGTCCGCATCCCCCAACCCATAGACGCCCAACGATCACTTTGACGCCTTCTCGGTTCTTGTCTTTTAGATTTCGAGGAGTTCGAGAGGGTGGCGTCAATGAAAACGCCTCCTACTACGTGTTCACGCACGCCGCTGACGGTGGCATTGAAGCGTACCCACTGTGCGAATGGTACAATTTCCAGGCTGTTCAACGTTATAAAGCTTTGTCGGCTGAAGAGGCCGAACAGGAATTTGGGAGGTTCGTACAATTGTTTGCGTCGATTTTTTCACAGCCTCGGTTCAATATGTCTGTGTTATTTCAAAGGAGAAACAAAGTAATGAACTATTTCTCATTGATGTTGAAAAAGAGACTGAAAAATGATGATGACGGGGAAGGAGAAGAAGGTGAAGAGGGAAAACCAAAAAACGGGAAGAAATCCAGCGGTAGGTACATCCCCTCTCTTACCCATTGCTCCAGAAAATTATTGCTACCTTTCCAGATTTTAAAATTTCCGAAATGGACGATTGGGTGGATTCCGACGAAGACGACTCAGATTCTGAAAACGAAGGCGAAGAAGCCGAAAAGAAAGAAAAGAAACCAAAAGTGAAAGGTTGTTTCTTCCTATTATGATTGTAAAAGCCTTATACAATTGATTATTGTTATCGCCCTAGCTAAAAAGGAGAAACCAAAAAAGAAGAAAAAAGGTTCAGACGAGTCCGCCGTCGAAGAAAGTGACGATGGTGACGAGGAAGGACGTGAACTTGACTACATTTCTGATTCATCGGACAGGTAATTTGATGGCAATTCGCTGTAATTAAACATTTACCCCGTCTTGTTCCCCCCCACCTACAGTGAAAGCGATACGGAAGGAAAAGCTGTCAAAGAAATGAAGGGTGTCGCTGAGGAGAGTGCCTTGAGAAAATTGTTGACGTCCGACGAGGACGACGAAGAAGAAGAAGAAAAGAAAAAGGAAGAGCCAAAGGATGAAAAGAAAGAGGGGAAAGAAGGTGCGGACAAAACGGACGGTAAAGACGCGAGTAAGGAAAAAGATTCGAAGAAAAGGAAACGGAAAAAGAAACCGGCAGAAAAGAAGAAAGCCGAAGGTATTTGTTTATTACAGCAAAATTGGGTTTCAACATCTAAATGAGTATTTTTCTTAGGTACTTCTTCAGACAGCAGTTCTGACACATCAGAGTCTGACGCTGAAGCAAAAAAGGACGCACCGGGGTATTTATAACATTTTTTTCTCTATTTTTCCAAGGATTGCTTTTTTACTTTTTCAACTGTTTTCGATTTCTTGCAGACCTTCCAACAACTCTCGAAATGCTCCCGCAGCTGAAAAGAAAGATGGAGCGAGTCCAGCAAAAAAACCTCGACTCGATGGTCCTATACTATCTTACGGGTGAGCACCATAGTTCCTATTATTTTGCGAATTGCCGTTTTCTCGTCTGGTCCCGTTGGTGAGGGGGCGCCGAAGACATCCCTGCTACCCTTGTGGGCTCCTCGTTCAGTCTCTCCCCCTCCTGAGCAAAAAAGAGCCTTTCTCAACGTGACAGCCTGACAGGGCTTAGCGGTGTGCCATCTCTCAGACCAGTTTCACCATTCGAACCCCCTGAGACCCTGAAGTGAGTCCCACCGTCTTCGGGTTTAACGCCAACCGGTTCGTCTCATTGGTGAGGCCCTTTAAAGCATGGGCAGTACGCCCGTTGCCTTGGGAGTTGATTCGAGCAATTCATGGAGTTATGACACGATCGAATGATAAGGCAATGCTCGACCCCCTACCAGCCCCTACCAGATCTCTGCACACCGTCTTTCTCCCCATGCCCTGTGCCCGAGAGCCAAATGTGTGAAACTTGGTTTTGAAAGATCCAAACTTGCGAAATTTGGATTTCGATACAATCATAACGCGAAATTTGGATTTCGATAGAGTCATAACGCGAAATTTTGTTTTTTCAAACAGCCAAATCCGGAAAATTGAGTTTCTTGAAAGAGCCAAACCCACAAAATTTGATATTTGATTGAGTCAAATTTGCTAAATTTGAATTTGGGTTTTCAAAGTTCCAAGCCCCCGAAATTTTTGCAAAACTCGGGTTTTTGAAAGAGCCATGCTTGAAGTGATTGAAGGGGTTAGTCCTGTTATTCCAGCGTTTTTGGCTGCTTTGACCAGTTTTTTAGGAGCTGCACAAATCGAAAGCTCTAAAGGCCAAAAGGCTTGAAGCCGACGGCATTGCTATCTTTCGCTCTCCATTTTTTTTAATCCTGAAAATCGGACAAGACGAACTGTTTTCCGGCTCATTTGGCCGTTTTGGTCCATTTTCAGGGGCCTCGCGAGTGCCGCGGTATCGACTGCCCCCTTGAAATTCAACTAAGACCCTCGATGAAGGTGGAGTTCGCTTGCCTAATCGAAACACTTCCATGAAATTGGAAACAATGCCCACTTATAACCGCTTAGCCAATTCTACTTAAAATGTCCAAAATTGGACGCAACTGCGTTTCTTGGGTTTTCAGAACACTGGGAATCCGACGATTGAATAGGATTTTCGGTTGAAAGTTCTTTCCCGGTGAATTTCGTGCTATTGTGAAAAATGTCTGTTTGCAGCCTTCGGTATCATGCGGCTAATGACCTCCTGGGTCAGCGCCCCACCCTCTTGTTCACTTCCCTGAGGCTCGAATTTATATTGAAATCTGGAAAATGTATTTAACTATTATTTCACTTGACAGGGGCGATAGCGGCATAACTGAGGAGGCCGTTCGACGGTACCTAATGAGAAAGCCGATGACTGCGACTGAACTCCTTCAAAAGTTCAAGGGCAGAAAAACAGGACTGAGCTCCCAACAACTAGTCAACGTAATGACTCAAATCTTGAAAAAGATCAATCCTGTCAAGCAAACTATTAAGAACAAAATGTATTTTTCGGTGAAACCCCAATGACGCCCATGCAGGTAAGAACGATAAATGAATTGTTTTATATTCGAAGAGTTTGAGAGTCGTATGAATTAAAAGTAAGGGAGAGAACTAATTTTTGAAAACATTTATTAAAACAAAACAACACCGCGACAACACCTAACATAGAGTTAATTACAATTATGGTACATAGTGTCGTTCCTGCCTTTTTAGTTGGAAGGATGGGGAGGGAGAGGGGGTTACGTATCTTTCTCTAAAATTTGCAGGAGATTAACCAATGATGCCTTTATGTCATCTCCGTCTTGCATGACCTCACGACGACACGACTTTAGCCGTTTGGATATTTCGCCGCGTGTCTCCGGCACTTCGGATAAATTCGTTAGAAGTTGTAAAATCACCAATTTCGGGCTGCCCTTGAGTGTTAGAATTGAAAACAACTCGTCGACGAAGGCGTAAGTGGCGTAACTTTTCCTTTCGGCCGAATGAATGGACGTAAACATCAAATTGGATATGTGAGCGTTCATTTCTTTCATGTTCTCCTCCTCCTTTTTGTGCCGTTCGAATAGTTAGCGCGAGGGCAAAAATGTGAAAAAATGGGGCTCAAGGCTTTTACTTTGACTGAAAGTCTGAAGTTTCTCAACAGTGTGTCTTTCATTTGATGGGCGGCAATACCTTTGACGCCGATGTCCGTATGAGCCAGTAGACTTAGGATGTCGGCGAAGGTTGCTCGCACGCCGGGTACCGGATGGTCGGCCAAATAGCGTACATCGAAAATTCCTTGTATGATAGCGTCTAGTTTAGCGTCTCTGCTGTGCTCGATTAAATTCGCCAGCGCCTTCAGCAAGGCAACCTTCAATTTAATTTTTTTATTTTCTTAACGGTTATAACTACTGTCTTCTCGTGCGAGCGCTAATGCTTTAGCATAACCTACCACGGTGTCATCATATTGAACGCTGGTGTCATACTCCGCCGTAATTTGTTTCAGTTTACCCATAACCAGTTGAACGCAGCCCGCCTTCAACAGTTCCTCCACAGCTACACGCAACAATCATTTAAAGTCAGAAATTTAAACTAAAACTTGTATACTTGCCAATGTAGTTGGAAGTCATCGCTAACATAGCTCTGCAAGCGGTACAGACCACTCTAAGCCCATGTTTGAAACAGCTCTTGAATTTCGTCATAAGTGCCTCATTTTTTACTATCGCCATTTTTGAGAAAGGCTGTTCCGCCAGTATTTCCAGTATAATGAGACTCTCTCTTACTACGTGTTCCACTGGTGAATCCAACGTCTCTGTCAACCTTTATTATCGTAACCAATTTTAATATTTTTCAGCCAGTTGGAGCGGGCTGAAGTATCGTGATTTACGTAGCTATTACTCCGTCCGCTATCGCCTCTTCAGATCTCTCGGGATCTCTAACAATATCCGCTAAAAGCCTCAAACCCTGGTATTTCTTTATGTTTTGACCGGATTTTTGAATTGTTTTCAGCTTGAAAGCATTTAAATTGTGAAGATGTCTTTGAGATGTGTTGGAAGGGGGGGGGGGGTCGTTTACCAGCGACGGAATTTCCTCCCGACCAAAAGCGTGAGTAATCGATAGTAGGTCGCAAAATTTTTCGAAGCACTTAGGCTCTGTATCGGACAGTTCTTGAAACGGTGTGGGGTGATCTTGATATTTTTTGTTTTCGACGTTCATCACTGGTATAAAAGTGACAATTAAACACTCCCTCAGGACCCCCCCCCCCACATGCTACAGAATGAAAACAAAAAAACTCACGTTTATTCACCGTGCGATTGATCGACCATGGTGCAAGCTCACATGAAGGACGCGACTGCGCTAAATATTTGTGTGGCACCGCTTGAAAGCTATTCATCTTCTCTTCCGGGTTTTAAGAAAAAACTTGTTATCGCTGAAAGCCCGCTCTTCAGACAAACGACAATCTCCGTGGCAATCAAGACTTGTAAATTTTTTTATTATTTTTGTGATCCCCTTCGAGAATTGCCCCGACTTGACGGTACTGTTACATTAATTTATTTTAACTAAAAACTTTTGCTGACATTGTTAAATGTCATATGTTACATTCTTCTGACGAGAATATGTTTTGCCATATTTTGATCAATGATGCCGCTGATGAGTGAAGCATAAGGTGGGAGGGGGGGGGAGACCCTTTCCAAAGGCCTCGCCATACAAAAAGTGAACTGATTGGTGCGTGAAAACCCCGTGGGCAACATGGAGTTTCTTTCATGCGTGGGCCACTCTGCGTTCTGTGTGGTGAGGCCTTCAACGTAATTGTTTGCCATAAAGGTGAACATTTTTCCCTTTCTTTTAATGAAACATTTTTAACTTTATTTTTCTTCATTTTTGATCATTTGCATAAAATCATACACATACAGTCCACTCGTTTACCAAACAGGTACTATCTCACTTTTTTCCGGGAATTAGCGATTTTTTTAAACTTTCAGCCTCCCCCCCCCCCAGATTTCTTACGAGAACCGCTTATTTACGTCATTAGCATCCGTGAACCGCCAATTGGCAATTTTGCTCAATTTCGGCCTAGAAATCTCACGGAGAAACTTCGAGTTTCCGTTTTTTTTTTCTCTCCACAATCCGAATCTCTGAATGTGCGCTTTATCTCAATTTTAGCTGTGACTCCAAACCAAAACTTTTAGCCTTGGACTCGCCCCAAAAACAGCTCAATTTCATTATTTCTCAATTTAAGCCGCCTGTACATCATGGACTCATAAAACTGAAGATTGGCGATTTTATCCATTTTAGCCGCGATGTTACCTCCGATAACCGGAAATTGGCGTTTTCCCCTCAATTTCAGTCGTGAAAAACGCTTGTTCTCGATAAGGCCACGAATTAGCGCTTTCTCTCAATTTTAGCCGCGAATGAACGGTTCTTCAAACTTTAGCCGCGAGTATGCCCTAAGAACATCGCATTTGCGCGCGATTAATCAACGAAACAGGGGATTAGCGCGTTGTTTTTTCCCCTTCTTTCAATTTTACTCTTGACGTTGCCTTCAGATAGGTGCTGAATTGAATTGAAATTGAAAAAAGATATAAAAATATATTTTAAAAAAATAAATAAATAAATAAAATTGAACGCTCTCTTTCAATTTTTTTGTCGTTAATTAACGTTTTTCTCAATTTCAGCCGGATCTGCCACAACACATTAACCGATTTTTCTCAATTTCAGGCGTGAAATTTCGTTCGTGAACCACGAATTATCGATTTTTATTCAATTTGAACCGCAGATGAGCTTTATTTTCAATTTTAGCCCCAACTTTTAGCCGCGGACATCTCTCCAAGAACAGCAGATCAACGCCATTTCTCAATTTTACCCGCCTATTAAGAACCTCTGCGGAAGGGATTTGCATGTTTTCTCAATTTTAGCACGACATGAACAATTTGTCTCCAAACGTTCAAATAACGGGTGGAATTAACTCATTGTTTTTTGAGGGTGAGATACTGGAGGTTTCAGATCTTCAGTGAAATGATCGAAAATTAATTGCAAATTAGACGACCCTTGTCTTAGGACTTTTCAAGGGATTACTCCCCCCTCACCGCACCACCCTAGTCACCATGCAGTGAATTCGAGGGAGTGGGGAGGCTGAAAAAAAGAATTAAACTTTATTGAAGCTAAATACTTACCATTTTTACTTGTTTTGAGTTCCGAGAAAAAATTGCTCCCAGGGTGGGATTCGAACCCACGACCTCCTAGTTTCGCGCCAGGCGCTCTGCCACTGAGCTAGCCTGAGAGGCTTACGCTAAGAGCGAACCCCACCAGAGAGAAACTCCCTCTCGGAACTCAAACGCACGAATCGGGTCAGTGCGTGGGGTTCGCTCTTAGTGAAAGCCTCTCAGGCTAGCTCAGTGGCAGAGCGCCTGGCGCGAAACTAGGAGGTCGTGGGTTCGAATCCCACCCTGGGAGCAATTTTTTCTCGGAACTCAAAACAAGTAAAAATGGTAAGTATTTAGCTTCAATAAAGTTTAATTCTTTATTTTCAGCCTCCCCACTCCCTCGAATTCACTGCATGATGACTAGGGTGGTGCGGTGAGGGGGGAGTAATCCCTTGAAAAGTCCTAAGACAAGGGTCGTCTAATTTGCAATTAATTAATTGCTGGGACAAATAAAGAAAAAAGAACAATTGATCGAAAATTGTTCGTCTCTCCACAGCTTTATTTTTAGGTGCAGGACCGGTTTCGGCCTCCCGAAAATGGTCTGATACAGGGAAGCCGAAACCGGTCCTGCACCTAAAAATAAAGCTGTGGTGTGGAGAGACGAACAATTTTCGATCATTTCACTGAAGGTGGAATTAACGTTACTCAATGGTCTATGACTAACGTTCCAATTTCAAACTTCAACAACGTTAGTTCAGTTAGCATTGTTATATTTTCTAACGTTTGAACGTTCTCCAAGCGGTCGAGTGCGAATGGACTGCCACTCGTTTTTGCACACGAACGTCATTGGCTTCGTAGACTTATTTTTCTAGTGGTTTCCCAACGACTTTCAAGGCGTTTCTTGGGCTCCCCCCTCCCCATCTGATTGGTTTACCTGAGTACGCAACAGGTTGCTCATCGCTGTTGAATCATACCACTGGCACTGGTCCCAGCTCAGAGTACGTTTGCCCCCCCCCCCCCACCGGCCGTCACCGACACACCCCTGAGAGCACGCTGGAAGAATTTGAGAGCTGACTTGAGAATTGAGTGGTGCCAACTCCATGAAATCGGTCTTTTGAGGAGCCATTTCAGGGATAACGGGTTTGAAAAATTGGTTTTTGGAGTGAGCCATAGCCGTGAGATTGACTTTAAAAAGAGCCATCAGGCCCGCAAAATAAAATTGTTTTCCTGCAGGTGAAAGTCCCACAAAATTTATGACTTTTTAAAACATGAGAAATTTTATTCGACTTTTTTTTTTTAGTAAGCAAAATACTGCCATTTTTGGCCATTTATTATTTATTTATTTATTTATTTATTTAACCAGCCCTCAAGAAGGTAAACTCGAGTAGAGGACTGGATTGGTTGGGTTTGGGTGGTGATTGGAGACCAGTCTCATTTCTAATAAATTGTGCGTCGTCCGAGGGCTCCTTATGATCCACGTACCGCTCGATACTCGAATCGAACCGTTTTGCGGTGGTTACAGATAGCCAATGATGTTATTGAAGACAACACGCCCCCTCGCGTGCGACCTGTAGGACCGCGTTTCAGCCCTATTCATACTACGGCCCTGCTGATAAAAAACAACTGACTAACGCGACATTCGATGCGATTCGAACGCGACATGACATAAGAAAGAAAACTGCGAAGAATATCTTTCGTATCACAGCAGTTTATGCCCCCTCCGAACCTGCGGCGTAATCCGCATGAGGGCAGAGGTCCTGGAACGAATAGAGTGACCGAGAACGGTCTGCAAGGAGAGGGTGGGGGCAGGAAAGTAGAAGACAGAATTTTTGAGATTCTCGAGAATTATTCAAGTCCCCCCTTGTCCTAGTTTTTACTTAAAATAACAATAACAATAATAATAACAAATAACTAGGGTATTTTTTGTGAAAAATGTTAAACGTCGTATTTATAATACGCTAAATGCTGGCAAGATGGGTGTAGTTCCTTTAAAACGGAGAAATTGTAACAAAACATATAGAAAATAACTATAGGCATGAATACGGCCGCTAACATTGCATTACTACACGTATAATAATTAATTAACCTTCAAATCTGATGAAATTAAAAGAAGTAAGCATTTTGAAGAGTCACTACCTTGTAACCAGTCAATTTGAGTTGGACAAGCGTAGTCACATAGCTTACAATCAGGGAAAGAAACTGCGAGAGAAATAGTTGAATTTCATTACAATTTCATAATGTTAAAACGACAATTTATAATGTTAAAGCTTACGGAGCCCAAAGCTTTTGCGCCTACCGGAATAACGCCAGCAAATGTGAATTTTACCTTTCGGTGTAGAATTAGTCTCGAAAAGTTTACCAACTGGAAGTAAAATTATTATTGTTTTTTGTTTAGGAAAAACGTATATTTCAAAACAGGAATTTTTACATAGGTACCACGTTTTTCGAATCGTGGGCCATCCCAGAATCGATAAGCTTGTGAATTGACTTCCCGATGAGACTGGCCTTCACAAAAGATGTTTCAGACATGAAAGCTTTGTTTTACGAATAAGTCGTGACACATCAAGGCAACTGAAATCTTACGTTGAATGAAGTAAAGTCACAAACGATGGAAAAAGCAGTCATAATGCCAAAAATTAATACACTCCAGTAGACGCTGTAAAGAACGCTGAGCCAGTCAACAGATTTATCAAGATCATTTTCGTTCCAGGGTAACATTTTATCTAGAATGAAGAAACAATGGCTGATAACTACAACGGCATTGGAGGAGCTGTTGAGTAATCCTGGAGCATTCATGACCAGACTCAATTGTTTGACCAGAAGGGCTAATGAGCTGTGTGCGTTCTGAATCCGGCGAATCCTGGTATCGTTAAACTTTTTAGCGTCAGGGACATTTTTGTAATCGACGAGAAAGATTGGAGTGAGTGGATGGCGCTCGGTTATATGCTTTATTTCTCGCGCAAGAACACCGAATCGGAACCCCAGAAGAAATATTAGGGCTTGAAACTGAACCATCGAAGCGTTAATGTAGACACAGCGGATTTTATTAAAGATCCATTCAAACATTAATTCTGGAGGGATACCACCTTGCCCGATCACGATATACCAGTCGGCTATGAAGACGATCGCAAAAATTATGGCGAAAGCCCCCGAGTAAAAGTTGACGGCCTTTGAACTATATTTATAATCCAAAAATACTTTATTCTTATGCAGAAGAGAGTCAACACTCATTATGCCGTTCCAGAACTGGGCTTGATTCCTGTTGAAAAGAGATGTAGCCAACAGGACGATGATTGCCACCGAACGTGAGCAGTGATTGACGAGTTTCAAGTACTCAGTGAGATCCCAGCCATCCATTTTATTTCTCCAAGTGACGATAAATCGAACGATGAAAATTGAGAAGTCAGCAACAGAAACAGTGAGCAGAAAGGCGACATAGGCCATACGTTTGGGGCAGCGGCACGCTCGATTGCCCGAAATGTTGACAGTCAACAGCCCTAGGATTGTCATGATGGCCATAAGAGGCCTGTTGAATTTGTACCAAATCCCAGGCAGTTCTTCTGACCCTCTCCTGCTCATCTCACTCGCAATTGTAGCCTGTGACTCACTGGCAGATTCCAGTCGACTAAATCGATCGGAGAGAATAGCCAAAAAGGTGTATAATAGGCAAACAATGGTTTGACTGTAAGAAATAGGCAGTAAGCCCGTAGCAATAATGTAATTAATTTTACGCCTATTTCAAACAAATCGATATTCAATAGAAATTAATTTGGTAAAAAGTGTTATAGGCGTTCCAAGAGCATAGGTTTTTTTTTTTTTTTAAAGACACTACTCGAAGTTTCGATGAAACACTTTGACGAGCAGACAAAGAAACAATGAAACAACTCAAACGCAAAGCAAATAGCTTTATAATAATTTGTGACCTGAAGTGTTTTTGAAGTTGATTCGCCTTTTGACTCTAAGCTGCGTGAAAAATACTTACTTCACACCATTTTAAAGTATTGAATATCTTTCGCTTTTCTGCAATTACTGGATAAAATAACATTACTTTGAGGAAGTTCCTACGAGATAAATAAGAATTCGAACTTCGAACCGCTTCCTTGTCGGTAGTCGTCCAACCTATACTGCTTATAGTGCTCTCTGCTCTGTAAAGAGTTTTGAACTGCAACAGTAAGGGGGCAGGCCAATGATGACTGTTGAATAGTTCATAAGGGTATAAGCAAGCTCTTGTAAAAAAATTCTTGCAGATTTGGCTCGGCATGAAACCAATTTCGCGGGCTTGGATCTTCAAAAAAACTAATTTTGCTGGGGTGTCGCATCTCGAAAGCAAATCAATAATTTTCACGAACGTCCTGCAATAATTTTGATCGCAAACGAGCGGAACAACCCCTATATTTCATCAGATAATCTATTTCATGGACACCTTAGAAGACATTTTGGCTGGGCACGTGTACTCATGTTCTGTAAGTATCGAAGGCATTTCGCGTGCTTCGAACATATTTTCGCTTTAAAAGCCTGAAGAGCTGAAGAGGGAGAGCCCATCACGTCCAAGCTTGAGCATGAATTTGTAGTAATTTCGCTTTCATTTTGACCATCCAATGGAGACGACGAAAAAAAAACTAATCCTCGTGTAATGTGTATGCAGCACGCACGAAGGTGGGACTATGTTGATGAGGGAGACCCCCCCCCCCCCCCGACGGCAATAATCAAGGCTCTGAGGTAAATGCACTGGTATAACTGACAAGTTTCTAATGGACCCTGAGGCCCAAATTTCCAGATGGTTCTAGAAACGTGTGTTTAGAAATTTAACTGAATTTACCACTTCTTTCGGTCCATAAAAAACTTCTCGATCTATGGAATAACAATGAATCCTATAATATTAACAGGTTTGGGAGCCTGTAGACGTTTACACGGTTCACTACTTTCAGGTTTTTAAAGCAAAAATATGCTCGAACCACGCGAAATGTCTTCATACTCGGATGTTCTTCTTACAGAACATGAGTACACATGCCCAGCCAAAATGTCTTCTAATTGTAAGTGTCCATGAAATAGATAATCTGATGAAATATAGGGTTGGTTCCGCTTGTTTGCGATCAAAATTATTGCTAGACGTTTGTGAAAATTATTGCTTTGCTTTCGAGATGCGAAACCCCAGCAAAATTAGTTTTTTTGAAGATCCATGCCCGCGAAATTGGTTTCATGCCGAGCCAAATCTGCAAGATTTTTTTTACAGGAGCTTAATACCCTTATAAATGATTCAACAGCCATCATTGGCCTGCCCCCTTACTGTTGCAGTTCAAATCTCTTTACAGAGCAGAGAACATCAGTTAGTTTAATTAATTTATCACTTTAATTAAAATACCGGCTATAGAATTATCCCTCGTATCTATCTAACAACATCAAGATAAGATAAAATTCGGCGTGGTTTACCGATAAGGAGAAACGCCTAGAGTTCCAGAGTTTCGAGAAACAATGGCCCTGGGTGGGGTTTGGCTATGCTCACTCCTCCCTCTGCGTCTGCCAATGACGTCACCGTAGCGCAATTGGCAGCGTATTGGACTAGCATTCCAGAGGTTGCGGGTTCAAATCCCGCCGGGGAGCCCATTTTTTCTCGAAACTCGAATTGTGTTAGGCTTTGCCTTTCCGAGTCGTCCAGGTAACATCAGTTACGTTTAATTAATTTATCATTCTCAATATGTTACGGTTGCAGGTAATGAGAGGAGGGTCTGGTCCGCGGTTTGTCGGATACTGACCGGGCCCTGGGCACTGGTCGAGGGAGGTTGGCCTGGGCGCGGGGTCCAACTTTGCCCGGTGCACACGGTGCCTGTTTTCGTGCCCCGGTCAGTGCATGTTTCATGAAATGGTAAGGCGCATGCCCCCGTGCATGAAAGTGACGTCACTAAGAGGGAGCTGTGCCTGTTTCTCGAGATAGATAGAAGCGGTTCTATTTTTCTAGCCTACCTGAGAGGGCTCGTCGTTGTCGCTCGACTCTGAAGGTTTCTATTTCCAGCAGGGCTATACCTGTACAACCTTCACGAATTTGTACGTAGGTACGAAAAAATAAATGGAAAACAAAACCAAAACGACAAAGGAAAAACGCTAACGCAGGATATCAAAAATCAAACACAATATCAAAATGGTTATGAACGAAGGTGACCTTCTAGAAGAAAAAGTTCGAAGAAGGCTATAAAGCAGGTGGTTGATGGGTGGCTGCCAAGCAAGAAAAAATCACCGTGTGAACACCTCATGCACGCCAGCAGGCACGCTTCCAAGCGGAGAAACCTGCCTGGGTGAAAACAGGCATTATGTGCACCGGGCTTTAGATTAGTCTAGGGGTAGGTCCAAAGTAACGATAATTAGAGTACGGTTGGTCGGGGGGGGGGGGGCTCTGGGAGCCGGTCTAAATTGGTGGTTCGGGGAGGGGTGCAGATGTGATGGTGGGGGGGGAGGTCCTAAATGGTGGGAGGGGCTGGGGGAGGGTCTTGAATGGCTACATGTGGGCTGTCACGGGCCGAGGGCGGGTTACTCTGGGGCTTGGAGCAGGCCTGGGATGGGGGTGGGTACAAAATGGTCGATTCGATGGCCGGAGGAGCGGGGGGCGGGTCCAAACTAGCCGATTTTATGATCAGTGGTGGCTAGCAGGCGTGGTTGGGGGCAACATGGCTGAAGGGCGCAAAATGGGCAATCTGGCTGCGGGCGGGTATTCATGAGTGTGCAGTCTCTACATTTTCCACTCTAGTGTACTTACAACTCACCGAGTTCGTCCAATGGTTTAGGCATGTCTCGTGTAAATAAGAAGCTGAGCTTCGAACCCTGGAAGTGGGAACATTTTTTCTTCAGCTTCGAAGCATGGGGGGGGGGGGAGTCCACTATGACGCGTGGCCGGGTCATCTTGGGGGTGGGGAGTACAAAATGGACGATCCGGCGGGTGGGGTGTGGGCCGATGGCGGGATGGGGCCACCGGTGTCGGGAGGTGCCTGGGGGCGGGTCTCAAACTGACCAATCCGGTGCCGGGAGAGGGTTTGGGGCGGTAGGCGTGGCTGGGGGCAGGTCGTTGTCTTGTTATCTCGATACCCTGGTCCCTCATACACCCCACGGGCCCCTACTATTATCAATTTCCGGCGACTTTAATTAGCAGGTAGCGTCACGTGACACACCCACAACACCAACAGTCACCAAATGACTCTCGTTTCTCTCATTTATTGTATGTAGACACGTACTCTTTTCTACTCCCAAAAAATCGTGTTTAAAGGTTATTTAAATTAATAGAATTATAGTATTAAGAATCATTGAGCGATTCCGCCAGATTCCGTTAGAAAAATCCGTCATCCGTTAGACATAATTTTTTCTCGTTGGCCACTTTCTAAATCCATCAGATCTGACGGGATCAAATTGGTAACGCTGTTCGTCTGTTTGGCTGTTTAATGAATCAATTTCGCCAGCTTGGTTCTTTAAAAAAGTGAGGTCATACTCATATCTCACTCAAATCCAATGTTGCTGGGTTTGCTCTTCAATAAATAAATTTCGCGGTGGTTTAGTCACTGAAAAACCCCCAATTTCGCGGGCAAATCCAATGTTGCTGGGTTTGCTCTTCAATAAATAAATTTCGCGGTGGTTTAGTCACTGAAAAACCCCAATTTCGCGGGTTGTGGGCTTCAGTGCTGGAACCCTCAATTTTGCTTAGATTAATAGATCGAAAATTAATTTAGCAGGTTTAAGACAAAAACAATTTCGCGGGGTTTAGGCACTGAAGCACTTCACGGGTTATAGTCGTTGAAAACCTGAATTTCGCGTGTTTTGCTTTTTAAAGTCAATTTTGTGGATTTGGATAATCGAAAATCAACTTTGTTCACCTTCAAGAAACCAATTTTGTGGACTTTTGCTCTTTAAAAAATATTTCGCGGAATTGGCTCGTTTAACTATAAATTTCGCTGCTTAGCCTCCCCTACCCACCCTCAACCACATATAACGCTGTGCTCCCGCCGGTATGGGCTGTCGATTGTGCGACCGCCGCCGTCCGCGAGAAAATTCGTACGACCCCTAAAATACGGGCTAACGCAACCAGAAAACGCCGGAATCACGATGAGAACCCAGTGAACCGCTCGTCTGACCGAAAATGCGTTGAAATATTCGGGTTCCTCGGGTCGTAAACCCCCAAAATACTGTTTTTTATAAAAATGTCTTCGATTTGAGGCAGGAGCTGATTATGAGTCGCCACCTCATCAGTGACCTTCAAAGTGCATGGCCAAAAATGAGCGTTTTGCCCTATCGTTGTAGTTTCGATGATTTCATCGACTTTGAAGCGGGTCAATTGGTATCGAGGCTCTTTCTTGGACTTTAAGTAGACCTGTCGATTGAGTAAAATCACGCTGCATTTTCTGCTGACTGTTCTCATTGAAAACAATGTAATAAAACAGGGCCAAAGCACGCGGTGGTCGGGGAATTTCGCATGATCTCTCACTCTCTTTTTTTTTTAATTCGTTTATTTCTTTTATTAATAATAAAACCCTGTTTTCAATGTTACAACTCGTGCGTTGTAATATATTGCTCCAAGGGCGAGTTATTTTTTTCTGATATAAAAATCCCCGTGTAATTAATTTACGCCCTGTATCAGTTTTTATCTGAGTGAGCTAATTAACCGAAAAATAAATAAAGAATAATAAAGCCCAGGCGATAAATGACTCTACGATTGACCCTTCTTCCTCACCATCCTTCAGTCATCATAATGCTACTTACTTTCTCCGAGGTTTTAGACTGGGGCAGCTTCAAAAAGGTGGTATAGTGTAGTGTGGGGACCAATTAATTATTTAATACTTCGAACGAGAGACGACACCCCCCTCCACTACTACTAGTCCTCCTATTATTTCTATGGAGTACAATTAAAAATAGGGAAATCTGAGCAACCGTTTTTAAGGAGAGCGTTTCTCTCGTCAATCATCTGGCTCTGAGTCTGTGGTTTTTTTGATGGAAGGATCTCTGTTTTAAAAAAAAATTTATTAATTAGCGTCTGAATACAAAAATGTACAAAGTAGCAGTAACCTAATTAAGGAACTTTAATAATTAGCTTATTTTACGACAAGCTAATGAAATAAATACAACTTTTTTCTCTTTTTTACAATTTCCTCAAATGTCAGGTACGTTGGAATGTACATAGCTCAGGAAACATTGAGAAAGAAATTGCGGAAACTTCTTCTTTTCAAACAACAAACTGGTGACCATGGACCCCTGGGGAAAGGTAAGAAAGTTGATAAAAAAAAAAAAAAAAAAAAAAAAAAAAAAATCGTGTGAATATCATGACGTAATTTCGATATTTTTATCAAATTTCTCAGATACGTAAGTTTTAACTCGTAACGCTAACCGTTCGATTAAATTTAGATTAGATCTTTACGATTTAAAAAAAAGTAAAATGCCTTCAGGGTCGATCAAGGCCGTCATCAACTTTCTTTTCTGCTCCCGGTGCTGCTGACCCTTCTCCCCTACTCATCACCCGTCTTCCCATCACGTCTCCGTTTCCGACTTTTAAACGCCTCGATAATAACAAAATTGAGAAAGAAATGAAGTGAAAGAAGGTGAATTTTCCCTTCTATTTTTTCCACTGTCAAACTAGAATCCTATGCGTTGCTTTGTATGTATTACAAAAAAAGACAAGAATCTGAAACGGTTCTGTATCTTCGCGAATTAGTCGTGATTGGCACATTGTAAAATTCGGCTCAAAAAAAGCTTTTTTTTTGGTGCTTTGCGATTTGTTGTAGCAGAAGCGTGATTTTTTATGTTTAAAAAAAATGGCTGACTAACACATTAGTGGGCCTAATAATTGGATGGACTCGGTAACTTCGTTAAAATATGGGTCTGTGGAAACTTGAAGAAATGATGCTCTTAAAGGCAGGTTTTTGGTAACTAATTCAGTTAGTTTCTATATCAATTTAAAATTAGGCCCTCTAAATAAGGTGTCTCTCTCTCTCTCTTTTTTTTTTTTTTTTTTTTTTTTTTTTTTTTTTTTTTTTTTTTTTAAAGAAACAAATTGAAATGATCAAATTACAGTTTCCCCAGTCTTAAATAATCCTAGAAACCGTTTTTTGTAGCCTCCTCGCAACCCTAATTTTTAAAAAAGGGTTCCCTGTCATCATCAACGTCAGCAACAACCACACGCTTGCCTTTTATGTAGGCCGTCGCCTAAACCTATGAATAACAGCACGCCACGTTTGAGCTTGACCCAGTGGCGGCGGTTTCATGACTCGCAAATTGCTCAGTTCCGTTTCGTCGAGAACGTTTCGCCAGTGACTGTAGCCCGAGTGCTGGGGGGCTAGAAGACTAGACGGCACGTGATGACGGACGAGGGCATTCGAGGGTGGTGATCGCGGCGGTGGAGCGGGAGCGTCGTAGTGTATCTGAAAAGACAATATTTGTTTTTTTAAAAAATACAGTTTATATGAGCCGAAAGGGAATAACCCAATAAAAATGAATACGTAGAACCCCCTCCCCCTGGGTCATTTAACAATCGCATTAAATCACACTAAAGTGACAGGTGCGGCAAAATAAATATAAATTGCGTTTAACGAACTTCAACATGACACGGCCCATCGACAAGAAAGGCGCCCTATTTTTTTTTTTTTTTTTTTCTTCTCCCTTTCTGTTTTATGCCACTGGTTTACAGCAGTTAATTAGAGTTTCTGTCATGTTTCTACGTGTCTCTCCAGTAAATTATTGGCTTTCTACCGGTTTATACCTCACAAAAAATATCTT
This sequence comes from Corythucha ciliata, assembly GCA_038030265.1. Taxonomy (NCBI): domain Eukaryota; kingdom Metazoa; phylum Arthropoda; class Insecta; order Hemiptera; family Tingidae; genus Corythucha; species Corythucha ciliata. The sequence goes on along the minus strand of CM075942.1, from coordinate 49,421,465 downwards.
TAAAAAATGACGTGACCCCCTAATTTTGACTCTTCAGAGGTGGAGCAAATGGTGCCACCCCCCACACACACTCACACTCACGTGCAGCAATGATTTGTTTTGTGTGTAACCGGATGTCAGCATTTTCCACGGTTCGAAATTGATACTCAGTTTCGTTAGCTGAATAGTTCGTTTCAATTGGGAAGGAGACAAGGAGTGATCAAGCAGTTACAGTAAATCTCAAGAAAATTGCCCTAAAAGTGTGGTCAAGTATCCATTTCGGGCTACTCGGTCCTATATAGGCTCTCATGAGGGCCGGGGCGGGATTCTTTAAGTGCGCGGTGACACCTCGCTCAGCTGCTGGAGAGCAGCCCTCGTGGGCTCATCTCATTTGCTAGAACGTGGACACTGGAGAGCGCAAAATTGCCTATACGTCGTTGCTAAGTTTCCAGACTAACCGCTATCATTGTCAGAATTGAGACCAAATTGTCAGAATACCATGGCGAATCGCCAGAATTTCGTGGACAAATTTGTCATATTCACGGTTCAGATGACGGAACATTCTGGCCAAAAATTACGAATCGGGGCTAGTGATGCACGAGACCGAGACCGAGACGAGACCATCATTTCTGGTGCGAGACCGAGACCAAGTTTTCTGGTCTCGAGCCGAGACCGAGATGAGACCGCTATTTTCGAGACGAGACCGAGACTGGAAAAAAAAAAAAAAAAAAAAAAAAAAAAAAAAAAAATGATGGCTCATTTATGAATACAGAACATTTTAACAATGAAATGACCTTGTTTCATGCCGAGACGGCTATTGTGTTATGGGCCTCCTAGGTGGTGGATCCAAGGGGTGGACATATCCCCCCCCCCAACGCACAAAATGACATAAAATAATGGGGAAAATTTTACTTTTTGTAACATTATCGTTGGAAACACGCATATTTCTTCTTCTTTCACGAATTATACATGATGGTTTTCGCATGATCACGGAGGGAAGTGATACTTCCTCTTCGCCATCTCAACAGGGAAGTTGATTTTTACTTGAAAAGATGAGCTAGGTGAAAAAAGTTTCTGGTCTCGAGCCGAGACCGAGATGAGACCGCTATTTTCGAGACGAGACCGAGACTGGAAAAAAAAAAAAAAAAAAAATTGAATTGTTGATTTTTACTTGAAAAGATGAGCTAGGTGAAAAAAGTTTTTTTTTTCACTCACTAGTGAAGCAAATTAAGGCAGAATGCCAATAATTTCACATTTTCCCTCGCAAGCGAAGGAAACAGGAAGGCTTTCACTCACTAGTGAAGGAAAGTGAAAAAAAGTTCTGTATTCAATTAGCGTACCCTTGCCTCCGAACACTTGCAGGAAAGACAATTAAACCTGTTGGTCGTGCTAAAAATAATATCCACAACTCGTGAGGAAGAAGCTTTCACTCTGCTAGTTGTTTTTAGTTCACTCGGCCCCGCCTCGTGAGCCAAACACAACTCGCAGGTAAAACTCCACTTCCCTCACTTGTTGTGAAATATACTATTATTTCACTTGTCTCGCGAAAAATATCGTGCATACCTCAATTCACTTGCTCGTATTCATTTAGCCGACTCGGCTTTGCTTCGCCAGCCAAACAACGTAGTCGCAAGTAAAATGGCACTTGCGTGTCTCGTTATATGTAAGATACTTTTTTTTTTTAAAAAAAAAACTGATTATTTTAGAGCCTAGGGGATAAAACTTTCACTTTATCGCCGTGATCCAAAAAATCAGCCCATGTTCTAATAAAGAAATACTGTACACACCGCGTCAAAAAAGTGATTTTGGGGAGTTGGGGGGGCGGGGGCTACGCCTCGCCCGTCCAATTTTTTCTTTCGGCCTCGAAAAAATCGCTTTCTTGCCTAGGCGTATAAACTATTATTCCTAAGAACATTCTTAAAGAAGTGTTTGCGCAGACGTTCATCGTGCGTAAAGACCTACTTTACACACGCCGTGCGGTAAAGAGTTCACGGTAAATGAGTTAACTCTTTACCACACGGCGTGTGTACAGTAGGTCTTTAAGCACGATGAATGATGGGTGAAGGATGAGTGGAACCGTAAAAATTATAACCCAAAAAGGTCAAAGTCAGTTGATTATGTTGGTAGAAGAACTGAGCCAGGGAAGCCCGCTTTCATCTTACGCGCTTCTTTTGTTTCTTCTTTTTTATTTCTCTGGAATGAAGTTGTGTGGCAAATGGGAGACTTTACGGAACCCTTAAATTAAATAATTATGAACCTAATTGGCTTTAAAAGGCTTTGAACGATCGAAGGTAAAAAAGCGTACGATTCTGAGGCATATAATCGCACTACAAACTCTACCGATGATGGCACTCGACTTATTCTCGTGTCACAAACATCGTGCCTCGTTCGTTAAAAGCTCCTTCATGCCTAGCTATCGTAATAAAAAAATGGGTTAGGGTTCCCGGGGGGCCGGTGAAATACAATGCAACCTATGGTTGCACGCGCTCTAGGCAGCAAAGATTTCCAGGCTGGGGCAGCCACTAGGACAAGCCCAACTGCACAGCAGCCAACTGGCTGCCGCGGCCAGGCTGCTTAGTGCAAGGGAACCCACTATCATCAAACTCGACACCGCTTTCAATTTTTTTTTTTTTTTTTTTTTTTTTAACTAACATTGCCAGTCGAAGGAGGGTCTGATGTATGAGAGGGGGATTGTGCACCTCTGCCTCGTCGTGTCTGGGAAGGGAAGTCTCTTGCTTGAACTAAATGAGTTGGCATATGCGAGATTTTGAGTTGATCTCGTTGAATTCCCAACTGTTCCCCTTTCACGTTCTCAGTGTGACGATTGTTTTAAAGGCACGATTCTATTTTGGGGCAATTACAAAGCTCTTTGGTCATTAATCAGTAGTGTATCACTTATCTCCCTTCGTGCCACGAGCCACCAAGGAAGGAAAGCAAAGTATAAATTCATCTATCATTGTCATATGTAGTCATTGACGCGAGAATAGGATCACTCGTCACTAATATCACACATACTTTGAATTCGCGCCTTTAACTTTTCGAGACGAGACCGAGACTTTCGAGACCGAGACTTTCGAGACCGAGACTTTCGAGACCGAGACCGAGACTTTCGAGACCAAGACGAGACCGACTTTTCATGATCGAGACCGAGACCGAGACGAGACCGACTTTTCATGAGCGAGACCGAGACCGAGACCACTCAAGTCTCGTCTCGGTCTCGTGCATCCCTAACCGGGGCCAAATTGTCTGAATCGTGCCAAATGGTCAGCATCTCAGACAAATTACCTGCATTGTAGCCGAATTGTCTGAGTAATCTTCCCAATTAGTAAGAATCGTCGCCATCATCAGCTCATCGCTGCCAAATCTCCAGCGCATCGTGGCGAGAGTGTCAACATAACGTGGTCGAATTGTCAGAATAGCGGCTAAATTTTCGGCATTATGTACAATCAATTATTGTCAGCATTGAGGCCATATCGCTCCGCGTTATCAGAATATCACGGCCAAATCGACGTGATCTCTTGGAAAATTTGTCAGAATATCGTATCGGTCAAACGCCACGATACGTCTACGTTGTCAGAAACGTAGGCAAATTACCAGTCCAGTCGTGGCCAGATTTTTGGAATATTCTGGCAAAAAAGTAAGAATCACGGCCTAATTGTCAGCACAGTGGCCAAATTGTCAGCACAGAGTGGCCAAACTGTCAGCATCACTGCCAAATCATCAGAATTGGGGCAAGTCACCAGAATATCGTGGCCAAATTATGAGCAGATCGAGGGCAAATTGCATATCACGGTCAAATTGTCGCCATTTCGGTCAAATCGTAAGCATCACCGTCAAACCCTGTTGGACAAATTGGCAGCATATGGTGGCGAAACTGTCTGAATATTTTGGTCAAATTCACAGAATCACGTCCAAATTGTGGGAATCACTGCTAATTCGTCAGCATATACAGGGTGTTTCACGAGGATCCGGCAATACTTGCACATGTTGTACTGCTAAGTAGGGCGAACCAAAATTACTATGTGGACATAGGGTCGCAAACGCTTCGTTTCAGAGTTACAGAGAATTTTGAGTTTTTTAAGCCAAACCATCTCTTTCCCAGAAAAAGCTTTCTTAAGGGGGAGTTGCACATGTGTTTCCTCGACCCCCCTCCAATCCAACCTCGCCTACTCCGCGTTACGGAAATTACCGCCGTATTTCTGCACCAATCCTGGACTTCAAGGGCTCATTTAAATCTTCAGGAAATTCCGCACAACCGTACGATCTTCCTTTTTCATATTTCATCCCTAAAATAACTGTAAAACGCACATAAACTTTTTCCTTGAAAATTCACACTTTTTCGACGACTTATTTAGAAGACCAAGATCGTACGGTTGTGCGGAATTTCCTGAAGATTTAATGAGCCCTTGAAGTCCACAATTGATGCAGAAATACGGCGGTAATTCCCGTAACGCGGAGTGGCGAGGTATGATTGGAGGGGGGTCGAGGAAACACATGAACAACTCCCCCTTAACCGTCGAACCGTTCAAGGTAGAACAAAATGAATTGCATTTCTGAAAAGAGCGCAAAATTGCACATTAGAAAACTTAAGAATAACACGCCATAATTGTCTTTAAGTACCTACGTCTAGTTATTCTTTGAAAAAAACGAAAAAGTGTGACATTGAATTTTTGTGTTTCATTCAGAGGTGAATTACGCTCAATCCATAGTGGGTCGGATATTGTTACGGTATTGTAAAAACATGCTCATTTTGTAAGCTTTCAAATGACGTTTCAGAAATGTAATTCATTTTGTTCTATCTTGAACGGTTTGTCCGTTAAAACCACTTTTTGTAGGAAAGAGGTGGTTTAGCTTAAAAACCACAAAATTCTCTGTAACTCTGAAACGAAGCGTTTGCGAGCCTATGTCCATATAGTAATTTTGGTTCGCCCTACTTAGTAGTACAACATGTGCAAGTATTGCCGAATCCTCCGGAAACACCCTGTTCATCAAGGTCAAATTGTCGGAATCGCGGCTGAATTTGTTAGCATCGCGCCCAAATTGCCAGAAAATCGTGACCAAATTGTCAGAATATCGTGACCAAATTGTCAGCAACATGGGCACATTACCAGTCCAGTCGTGGCCAAATTGTTGAAATATTTTAGCTAAATACTAAGAATCGCTGCCAAATTGTCAGCGTCACAATCGTCAGAACCACCAAATCGCTAGGTTATCGTCGCCGAATAGACAGAAATGTAGCCGAATTTTTCAGTGTGGCAGCTCAACCGTCAGCATCACTACCAAATGGTAAGCATCGCGGACAGATTGTGAGCTTATATGGACCAAATTACCCGACTGTTTTGGCCAAATTCTCAGAATCACCGCCAAATTGTCACCATGGCTGCCAAATTGTCACGATTGGGGCCATATGGTCACCATTGCTGCGTTCAGTCTCCGCAAAATTATTGCCATATAGTAGCGGGCAAATCGCCATGATATTGTGGCCAAATTTTCAGCATATCGCCGGCAAAATTTTCAGTATGTCGCGGCAAAATGTAAGTTTCGGAAAATTACTGAATTTTCAAGGAAGAAAGGTCATGGTCTACAGCGTGTTGGTGGTGGTGGGTGGGGGGGGGGAAGAAACGTCTCTTAGCAGGGCAACTTGTTTTTTTTTTTTTTTTTTGTACGTGTGTGTGTTTTTTTGGTCAGCCAACCGAATTTAACGCGAAATTTCCTGACCTCTATATCCTTAAAATGACAATTTCCCAGCGTGAACCCAAATATTGAGCCGTACAACCGTAAATTCTATCCCGTACGTTCAAACCCCTCAAATATTGACTAAGAGTCTCAGAAAGGGTCATTTTGTGCCAGAAACTCACGGATTGTCCTCTACATTGCGCCAAACTTATCTATGAACTTCGGCTTTATACAGCTCGGAAGCCCTCAGTTCAACTCATTTAAACTGAAATTTGGCCCTAAAGCTTCAATTTTAGCACTCTGTTAATGTTTTGCTAAATAACTAACAGTTTTCTCTGTTTCGAACGAACTGCTCTCTTGATTTTGCAATGCTGCCCTTACTTCGCAGCTCTGTAGGTCGTTGCACCGGGGCCAATGCCCAGGCTGCACGTCGACCAGTGGCTTCCCAATTTTCCTCAATAAAATAAAAATAAAGGCGATGGCACAAAAACCAAGATTTTCTGTTTGAATGCTGAGGAAGTTGTGTGTCCCTTTGCCGAAAAAATATACTGCCGTGCTGAAATTTCAGATGAAAAAATAACTTTTCTACACTCTACGACTACTGTGAAAGTCTTGTACGCTGTACTGTGGCGACTAAATTACGATAAGCGGCAATTTTTATGCGAAGAACTACGCCCTTTCAACTTCTTCACATCCAACCTGCAGAGGACTCGTCGGCTGTACGGGAGGAAGCTCGTCTAAATGGGGCACTTGTAACTGCGTGCTCGGTACGTTCGTTGGCTGTCGGATACCAGACGACGATAACTGAGTCGTGGGCGGTAAGGGTGGATCCTTCCTCGAGTCAGTTTCTTCGTCATTGTCGAAATTGGAGGAATTTAACGGCGGCGGTGGTTTCATAACCGCTTCGTCCAATTCGAATTCTTCGAGACTGAAATTTTCTTCATCTTCATCTTCATCTGAGTCCTGTTTTGTTTTGTTTTTTAACTTTAATTTGAAAGTAGAGACACTACGTGAAATTTATTGTTTATTAAGCGAGAAAAACCAAGCAGACGGCTAACCTTGTTTTCCCTATACTCCGAGTACCCTCCGCTGCCGTGGTACTCGGAGGACGTCTCATCTGACGAGTACTCGTGCGAAGAGTCGATCGCTTCATTCGAAGGCGTTTCATCGTAGTCCGAATAGTCGGTCGATTGAAGACTGTTGTTCGGTGGTTCGAACGAGCCGTTGTACTCGTCACTCGCCGACGAGTCGTGAAGATGACGTGGCGGTGGTCGTGGCGCCCGCACCGGCGCGTCGTCGCTTATGCTGTTCGACTCGTAGCCACTGTGACGATCGATGTGAAGGCTTCGGCCTCTATCCTCGGGAAATTCCGAGTAGAGAAGCTGTGACGGCCTAAATGGAGCCATCCATTTACCTGAAAATAAAAAAAGAAAAGAAAAGAAAGAAGCATTAATTACACGTAGGAAGACTGATACAATTGTATCAAAGAAAATGTGAATAATGTTGAAGTCTAATGATAAATTAGGGCGTGTTGGTGGATTCAGCCTAGTAGGCGTTGAAATGCCACGTGCTAATTACAATACGTTTCTCCCAGCCTCCCGCCTTTCAAATCTTGAACTGTCGCCCTATTCTTCGAATCCTGTTCAGCCTTTCGGATAATATATTCTTAATTCGCTTTAAAATAGTTTTTTTCAGGCTTCTTTGAGCTTGATAAGCGATAATTAAGACCCAGCTAGGCAAACAAATTATATGGGTGGTTGAACAGGATATGTTTATAGTCCAATTTTACCTGTCAGGTGTCATTTAGACTGTCTTCAAGTAGCTACTGTGAGTACCAAATTGCTATCAACCGTGAGTTCGATACTTTATTCAATCAAAAACGTTCTTCTCACGTATACCGAAAACTATTTTTTCCCCCTTTTAGATTTTGTTTTTTTAATTCTTAAAACGTGCTCTTTTATTTGAAACTAGTGAGAGTTTAAAACGAAAAAAAAGTGTTAAGAATAGGTATCCACTGAATAGAACTCACGAGTGCTCGCGGAATTGAACAATAACGATAGTCTCGCACGAACAGCCCCCCCTTTATAGAATCTTGACGTCTTTCTTTTTTTTTCAATTCCTCCTCATCTTCGTCCCTTCTTTGAGTCATGAGATGGAAATACAAGTGAAAAAAAAGGGTCCACGTATTGACTTCGATCGGATTTATTCTTTTCGTCGTCGACTTTCTCAATCGTCTCATATATTGGAAAGGAAGGAAAAAGTGGTGCTAATGATGGAATGAGACCAATACGGGTCTCTAATTCCATGGGAAAAAACGTGTGAACGCAAACATGTGTGAGAATGTGTCATGATACTGCCGTGCTCGACACACACCAATCGCTCGTCCTATATTTGGATGTTCGCTTGCTACGCCACTGGTTTCTGGCGTAGCAAACTGACGACCGTGCGTCATACTAAAGGGAGCTGTAGCAAACAAATCTGCCTGAAACGAGTAGGACACCGTGGACGAAACCCAAATCGGTCAATTTTTGAAAAAGTCGGACTAAAAAATTGATAATTCCACTCAGTTTTGGCTTTGCCGTTGGCGTTAATATTCTGTTTGCATTGATGGCACAAGCCTTTCATGGGTTCGTACATTTTAAAAAAGCGTTATGCAGTCATGCAATTGAAGATTAACCCCCGGAATATAAATTTTGTGCGTAACTGATGAATCAGTCACACCAAAATAATATATTGGCATTGAAACTTTCAAACTCGGAGGCCGGAACGATATTTCTACCAACGATGTCATTTTGATTGTTTCTCGTTGATAAATGGACAATTCTGACCCCCTGCCTGTTTGGACATTTTGCGTCAAACTTCGATTGGCTATCAAAAAAATACGGGCATTTAAGCCCTCGGAATTGAGCTTGAATTTCACCTTGGACCTCCGTCGTAAACCGACGACCAGTTTGATCTTATTTCGCATTTTGATAATTTGCCTGCGACACAGACACAAGGACAGGGCAATGATACAGACAATATGCCCGCGATACTGACAAATTGCCCGTGGTACCCACTGACAATTTGACCACGATTCTGAAAACTTGACTGAAAACTTGGCGATACTAACAATTCGGTCGTGATGCCAACAATTTCACCGCGATACTTACAATAGGGCATTGATACAGGCTGTGGGACAGGGAATTTGGCCACGGTACTCACAATTTGGCCGTGGTAATGACAATTCATCCACGTTACTGATAATTTGGCCATGATACGAACAATTTGGCCGTGGTACTGACAATTTGACTGTGATGCTGACAACAGTAAGCCGCGATACCGGGAATCAGGATGTGATACTGGAAATTTGGTCGCGATACTGACAATTTGGCCAAGATGCTGAGAATTTGGCCGTGGTACAGACAATTTGGCAGTGATGCGGACAAATGTAGGTCGGGATGCTGGAAATTAGGCCGGAATACTGGAAATTAGGCCATGATACTGACAATTCGACCACAATACGAACATTTTGGCATCGATAATGACTTGTTGACCGTGATATTAGCCATTTTACTGCAATACTGGTAATTTGACCGTAACTGACTATTGATTGGCCCGTGATACTGACAATAAATTTGCCCCCAGTATACTGAAAAATTTGGCAGCGATGCTGACAAGTTGGCAGCGACACTGAAAATTTGGCCACTATAGGAACAATGTGGTCGCGGTACTGACAATTTGGCCGAGACGCTGACAACTGTAGGCTACGATACCGACAAGTTGGCCGTGATACTAGCCATTTTACCGTGATATTGACAACTTACGGTACTGGAAATCAGGCTGTGATACTGTAAACTTTTCCACGGTATTGGTGGCCGTGATGCTGACAAATGTATACCGCGATTCTGGAAATTAGGCCGCAATACTGGATATTAGGTCGCAATACTGGAAATTAGGCCTTGATACTGGGAATCTGGCTGTGCTACTGACGATTTGACAACGATACTAACAATTTGACCCGATATGCTGACATTTTTTCCAAGAAATATTTTGTGCTCGCACAAAGATCGAGAGGTCAAACCCGGCGTGGGTCGAGGTCCAGTAGAGGGATGATCACCGGGTTCCGAACTTGTTTAGGTGATAATGCAAGATAAATCACAACTTGTGGTAGAAAGGGGGTCCAACACATTTTCTTTTGTTTTTGTTTTGTCACGTAAGTAGAGGATTTGCTCTCCAAAAGAGCTCAAGTGAACTCAATGTCAGGCGACATCAATTTTCATGTGCCTGAAAACTGGCTTTTTAGCCACGATAACTTGAAATTACTCCCGAGGATCGGCTCGATCGTACGTGAAACTGACGACCAGTCAAAAACAGATCCATGCTCGGCCTAAACTTAAATTTCGGTACAAAAACAAACAATTGTACATTAGAAAATTACGTATTATAGCCTGATAATTTGTCATATGCCTCATAACACAACAGACGCTAGAGCGTAAAATGTTGCCCATGGAAATGGCTGTGCACAAAAAAAACTCGTCATTTTAAAAATTACGTCAAATCAGCAGAATCGCGGCTTAAAAATGCGCAGAAATTGGTTATGAAGTCACGAAATTGAAGTTAAGATCCGGAATACGACTTATTTTTTGTATATTTGGGTGAGAATAAACACGCAGTTTCAACCACGAAATTCAACTATTCGGAGACGCGACTGAAAAAGTTCGGATTGAAATTCGGTTGGCTGACCAAAAAAAGAAGAGATTTCAGCCCTAGGAAGTTCCATCCTTGAAATTCCGATTTTCCGAAACTAGCACTTTGGCCACGATGTGCTGCCAATTTGGCTATACGATGTGCTGGGAATTTGACAGTCAAATATGCAGATAACCTGGACGTGATAATTATGTTGACATTTCTGTGACGATTATCTGAAAATGCCGCGATTTACTGACCGCTTGGATGTGATAACTGACAATTTAGCTGTTATATACTGACAATATTTGACTGCGATTTGCTGATTAATTAGCCGTCACTTGCCGACAATTGCGAAAATTTGCTGTTTTGGAATATATTTTGTGAAATACCAGATGGATTTAGCCGTGGCTAAAATTGAGAAAAGTACTAATTCGTGGCAGTGAAATCGGAACGTTCCAAATACAATTTCGTGGGTTTATTGGGCACTCGAAAACCCAATTTTCGACTCCTTAAAAAAAAATAATAATTCTATTTTGCTGAATTGGTTCGTTCAATCCCAATTTAGTGGGCTGGCTCCCCGAAAAAAAAAAAAAAAAAAAAAAAAATGGCTGGGTTGCCCATAGAAAAAATATTTGTCAACTTGGCGCTGCTGACCCATTCAGAGGGCAATTTCGTGAAGTTAGCATCAAAACCCGATTTTCCTGTGCTGACTGCCCAAAAAATATCCAATTTCACTGATTTTGCTGCTTCTAAAACAAAATTTTGAGCTTTTTGACTCATTCAAAAAGCAATTTTGTGGGGCATGGCTAATTTTTAATATCCAATTTCGCGTTGGGTTGACTAATTGAAAGAAGCAATTTCGCGGATTTAACTGTTTCAAAGTCCAAACCTGGACTATGTTTTGCGGCAAATTGATTTTCTGATCTGTTTTATCGGTGCGCACGTGTGCGTGTGGGGGACGGGATTCGCCCTTCAGCTTGAAGAACATTCTGGTATTCATATTATTGGTCACTATGGTGGCCCCGTTGACTTTAAAAATAAAAACGAAAAATATAGTGTTGTCCACTTCTGCAACATAATTTGCATCATTTGTGGGACAATGACAGTGTAGGATGGTAAGGGCTCTCTGTCAAAAAGTTCAGTTATTGAGTACCTATACTTCTAGCATCTCAAATAAAAATTCAGTAATCATCGGCGTAGCTTTAATTGTGACTTTTAGAATAGAGACAGTCAGTGGGTTGGTAATAATGGGAAGGAGAGAAAAAAAAAGCTGCCAGGTAATTTCACTTAATTACCTTCTCTCCGTCTATCTTTATAAAAGTTGGGGGGGGGGGGGGAAAGGCGGGTGTGTTCACATCCCAATCTCGTGCCCCTCACGCCAATTATAAAAAGACGATCCGAGCTTCTCAAGGCTTGTAACCGTTTTTATAAGAAAGGGAAGGGAAAAGTATTAAGAGAGAAAAACCAATTAAAGCAACTCCTTTGAAGGCATATCCTCAAGTTCAAATTTGATAAAAAAAAAAGTTCTTTAAATGGAAATGGCTCGTTCTGAAAGGGCGCATTTCACGATTTAACCGATAACTGCAGCACAAATCCGACGAACACGGCTTGCCACTTTTGGTATACAATTATTCTGCCCCCGCAATTTCACTTATAAAGGACAGTGGCCGTGTTCTTTCAATCAACGCGGAGCAGTGTGTCAAAACTATAGTTCCGAGGGTGATGGAGACAAATTTTTTTTTTTTTTTTTAATTTTTTTTACGTACAAAAGAGTTGAGCAATAGGCAACCCCCTAGCTAAACGTTTAACGGATTATGTCACCCATTCTCATCGAGTGTGAGGTATTTTCAAGGAATTCAGAAAAATTAATGTGAAATTTTCTGTATAAAAATGGGAGCTAATTTACCTTTTGATACACGGAGGGTGTTGGTGGCTGGCGACGGGCCATAGGGTCCTCATTCCTCATCCTTGAAAAACTCGGGAAAAACTTTGGGCGATGAGGAGTTCTATTGTTAAAAAATACCAGCGCGAGCGGAAGTTGTGTCATTTTTTGAGGAATGAATGTTATTCAATGGAGTTAAGGAATTTTTCCACTCACAACAAATAATCTCAATTGACTCCCCCCCCCCCACTCCCTAACAATTTTTTTTCTGGAAAGGGTGGAATTAGAGGAAACCGTTTGTAAAAACAAACAAAAGAGCTGCTTGAGAGATGCTTTTCTTAATTGGCCATTGTATACTTTTATATACCACGCTTTGAAAAGAAGAAGACGACTTAAACGAAAGCGAGTTTAATTACTAAACAGTAACATGGTCTGAAAGAAGAAGAAAAAAATCTCGCCGCCTTCCCAATATCACAAAAGCTCCCTCCCTCCCCTTGTCAACCACCAGTTCAAAAAAACGCAGGGACACAATGAAAAGACGCGAACAGAAAAAAGAAGAGTGCTCCATTTTCTCGGTCAATTTCTGATTCTTCAAATGGCATTTCTCTCTCCCGTCTAAAAGGACGCTTTCTCGGTAAGGACGACTAAAATACGCGACAAAAATATAACAATAATAAAAATATTTCGGTGGGGAAAAGAAGTTGGATGACATACCTTTTAAAAGCCCTGATGCGTATTGCTTAGGCTTTTTACGTGTGGCGGGGAGGAGGGAGGGACCGTGACGAGCAGATTCATCTTGCGCTATTTTTAGTTTTCGAAGAATTAACAAAAGGAGGTGATGTTTAGTGGCACAATTAATCTGATGGTTGGGTGGGGGTGGAGTCTAATCATTTTTCCACGTGGTTCGTCCAGGAGTCACGAGTCGCGGATTTTCAGTAAGAGAAGTAATCACTCACCCAGAACCAGAACGGTTTTTCATGATTTATAGCGTATTCATGATAATGTGTAAAAAAAAAAAAAACATTTTCATGATTGAAAAAAAAAAAAAAAAAAGAGTGAGAGAGTAAGGAGGGTGTATTTTTACGATGTTGTCACGTACCATTTCTTTTTGGATCGCAAAGAAAAGTATAGGCGAACAGTGACCGCTCTGAAAAACTGGCCTTATTAGAGACTTAACTTTAAAAACGCAGCTTTTCGTTAAGCAACTAAGCATCAGTTGGGTTTTTAAAAGCCTTTTGAGGCTGATTGTGAATTTGAGGAGCCCTTCTTTAGGTACTTCCACGCCACATTCTTAATAGGACCGAACTCGAAAGATCCAGCACAAGCCTATACGTATACCGAGGGCGTTTGCGAGCTGGATCACCCCCTGACGACCCATAGACGCTCAATAACAAAATAAGCTGAATGAAAAAGAGTCATTGTGCTAACGATGACGTAAGATGCTGTGTGAATAAAAATAAACGCTTCCATAGAGCTCACTTATATCGAAGACACTCACACCACTCTGGGAGACTTTTTGGAGGGTCCCCACAGGTCATCCCTTTGGTCCACGAACGTAGTCAGGGAGGGGGGCTGCCACCTCTGGCTATTGTCTTCCACCACCCATGGACACCATCGTATAGTCAAAATTCTACAGGGTTGCCAAATATTGTTTTGCCAACGATCACAAAAATATATTTCCCAGATTTCGCCTACTACAAAGTCATATCTCAGATTTCGCTCACTAAATGATCACTTTCATGCAGTTTCTCGCCAAGAAACAAACACATTTTTGCGAGTCTGGATGACTAAAGGCCCAATGTCGCAGGTTTTTTGTTGCTGACAAATCAATTTTCGCTATTTCACGGATTTTTACTCCAGTAAAACAGGCTTGACTCACTAAAAAAAATATCTCTCCGGTTTCAACATTTAAAGCTTAAAACACCAATTTCTCAGATTTTTGTTGCTCAAAACCAATTTCGCGGATTTGCACCCTGAAAAAAAATCTTCGCTGTTGCGTTGTTCACTGAAGAGTCATGATATAGTGGATTGATGAAACTCCGGTTTTGTTGGGTTGCCTCGTTTAAAAACAAATATTTCATGAATTTTGCCCAATAACTATGCCATTCTGGCTCGACATCAGGGCAATTTTGCGGGTTTTGCTTGCCAAAGAACCATTTTTGTGGGTCTGGATCACTAAAAAAACCTAATTCGCGGATGTTGCACACTACGCTATTCTGGCCCACCAGAAGGCCATTTTCGCGGATTTTGCTCTCTAAAAAAACATTTTTCGAGCCTTAAAAACCCAGTTTCGTGGATTGCATTGCCTAAAAACATTTTTCGTGGGTCTGGCTCTCTGTAAAGTCAAATTTATGGATTTTTAGTCGCTAAAAACTCAATTTAGTGTTTATTTTAATAATTCAAAAACGAATTCCACGGATTTCGCACACTAAAAAAAAAAAACAAACATTTTCGTCATTCTGTTTCGCCAGAACGGCAATTTCGCGGGCTTTCCTCGTGAAAGATCCGTTTTTGTGGGCCTGACTCACTAAAAACACAATTTCGTGGGCTTGGCTCACGAAAAAACCAAATTGTCGAATTTTTGTAGCCTAAAAGAAACATTATTGCGGGTCATCATAGTTTGGCTTAATTTTGTTGTTAAAAAACACTTCGTAGGGTTCCCTCATTCAAAACATAATCAAATTATAATCGCTAAAAAGAATATTTGTGCTTGTCTGGCTCACATATGAACCAATTTATCGGATATCGCTCACTTAAGAAAAACTTTAGCGATTTTGTATCGCGCCTTCATGACAATTTCACGGGTTTTGCACTCTGAAAAAGGCAATTTTACAGGATTGACTGCCTAAAAAGTCAAGTTCATAGGGTCATTTTCACTGGGTTGCCTCATATTCAGCAATTGCAATAGTTCGACGTTCGATGGTTGGCTCCTTCGAAGTACAAATTTCGTGGATTTGGCACTTGCAGAATCAAATTTTTTGGTTTTGTTCAATCAGATATTTAGCTCATTGAAAATAGTAGATTACATTACAAGATTAGTAAGTGGTGCATTATCTGCGAGTTTTTTGTTTGGCGGACGAGGCTTGCTGAAGCGGCTAATTAAAAACGAGCGGGTAATACCACTTAATAGTCGAGTGATGCACGTTATTTTTCGCGCAACCGTCGTCGAATATTACCCAGTTTTATTCTTTTGAAAAAAAAAAAAAACAAAAACATGTCTTAAGATATTTCTATAATCACGGATGAGGTGATAACATTTCAACAAAGGTTGCACAAGGTTATAGAAAACTGACATTTAAAAAACTTTTCATGTCAGTTTTAAACCTTTACTGTACAGTTTTCAAAAACTAAAGCTATAAAGTGCCAGGTTATGAAAAATTCAACTTACTGGAATTATCGTGTTGTAATGGGCATAGAATAATTACTGTACTAACGTACAGAAGAGGCACTCCCAATTGGGATGCTTCATGGCCACGAAGCGCTGCGATCGTTCTAATCTAGTGAGGATTCAGTTATCAGTTCTGTATAATTTCCACACGGGGTGGGTATGTTTTTACCAAAGTAATTAATTAAATTATAAGGAATGAGTAATATTTTGAATCCGTTTGTTTCATATAGCTCCTGAATATTGTTAATTTAATTACCAGCCATCATGGATCACACATGTTTGAGGAAGTAGGAGAAAGATGGGCAAAAGAGCTCTCAACTCCAGCTGATTGCGTTATATGCCCAAGTCCAAGTGTCACAATAGAGCTGGTATACATACGCCGGACATTTCATTCCAATTTTTTCCCAAGAATCCGTTGGGCATAAAAACAATGGAAAATAATCCTGTGGATGGGGGAGGACCGGAAAGTAAATACATAAATTTATGCTGTCGTATGTTCGAAGTATTTTCTTCCAGAAGACTTCAGTGACCAAGTGATTATTAATGTTACATGATCATGATCCGTGCTGTGCATGCACGGATGGGGGGCCATGGCCCCTCTCTTGGAGTCGAGGTCATTCAGAAATTGTTGATGCTCAAATGAGGAATACAGCCGGTTCCTACCCAAAGCTCAACAGATTGGCCGCCAGCGTACCTTCAAGCCACGGCGTAACGATGGATTGTCCGTGATTCATCGTTCCCACGGAGACAAAACGGACGATTTTTGAGGGCCGTATTCATAGTCGTCACACAAGCTGGATATTTGCTTAAGCGACTTCAAATCGGTTGTTTTAGTGAATTATCTGTTATGAGTCGAAATAAGCGATTGCTGAACATGGGCCTGAGTCTCACTTCTCTTCTTTCATGGCCGTGGTTACGTCAATGGCAATAACCCAAGGATGTCACCCTTAAACCCCCATTTCGTGGGTTTGACCGAACTTCACGGATTGTCGCACTCACAGATCCCAATCACGCGGGTTTTGCTCTCTTAAAGAAGCCAATTTCTCGGGGTTGGCTCATTCAAAGAATCAATTCCATGGTTTCGGTTCCTTCAATAAGGCGATTACGTGGGGCGGGGAAGGCATGTTTAAAATCAAAATTTCGTTGATTTGGCACTGACATATTCATCCAATTTCGTGGTTTTAGTTGCTTCAAGAACCAAATTTGCTCCTTTGAGAACAACGTACGCCGGTTTGTCCCTTGGAATAACGCAATTTCATGGACTGGCGTTTCAGAAACCCATTTCGAGGGGTTGACTCCCTTGGTATAGACCATTTCACGGATATCAGACTTTTAAAAAAATGAACATTTTCCGGGTGTTGCCTAATTTTAAAAAGGAATTTCCCGACCCCAGTGCTTATCAAAAACAAAATTTCAGAGATACGTGGACCATTCATTAACATTGTGGGATTTAGCCGTCCCGTTGTCTTCCAAAAAGAAATTTCACGGAGTTGCATTATTATAAGAACAATTTCGCGGGGATGGGTCACCCAAAAATTCAATTTTTCGGGATCTTGAGAATAATTTTGCGCTTTCGACCCCATCAGGGTTGGCTTAGTCAAATGACCAATTTTGCAGGGCTGGCTCATTAAAATAACTGAATCGCTAATTTTACGCATTAAAAAACAGTATTGCTGATTTAATGCTTCCAATACCCAAAATTGCACAGATCTGGCCTTTTTAGAAACCCTGAATTTCTTGGGTTTGGCTCATTTGAAACTCATTCTGCTGCTATCCGAGAATGAACCGGGTGTCATCAGCACCAAGTGTCCATATATTTGGTCCATTTGCCAGTATTTTGGTCTCTAGTGTCGACCCAGTATTTTTCACTGCCATTAGGGCAGTTGGTTGATAGGAGGCCGAACGTTTCGGAATCACAAAAAAAAAATAATAATAATTTATAATTTAAGCTACATGCATTGGACCGGGGAACGCATTTGACACGGCGAACATGTAGAACTTGTGTTCTCGCGGGATTTTTCTTTACAAACAGTACCTGGCCCTACATTTTTTTAAAGTTAACGCTCAACTGCCTTTTTCAAGTGGAATAATCGAAAAAAGTTGTATTTCTTAATAAGAAAAAAAAAGTTTTAATTGGATTGCATAGACTGGTACCGTAGGAATTTTCCTCCATGTATCGTCACTAATTTACTTCACCATAAATCCGCAAGGGGGCAGACTCTTTGATGGGATATCCCAATAATTGTTGGGGGTATGTGACGCCAAGTGGATTGGCCTCAAAGCAAAGTGCCTGACATCTGGTGTTATCAATGTAAAGCATTGATGGGGAGGTTCATGATAATTTTATATCAGGAATCGCTGAGAAACATTAAAGTTGTTTAGTGCATTTTATTGAATTTGTGTTCAACAACCCGCTGGAATATACAGTATTGGCCGCTTAAAATGTAAGTATTTTAGATTCAATAAGCGTTTCATTGAACCTGAGGGTGCCGTACCAGGAATAATTGCGTTCTGAGAGAGTACAATATTAGTCTATCAACACGCCAAATGGTGAATCTTAAGCCGGCTATTTACCAAATAACGAGCAAAATATTTTTCAATTTTCAGTTGGTCGGTTTCTAGGCAATGCTAGAAATTGATTAATATTTTGCTCGTTATTTGGCAAACACCGCATGTGGGGAGCCGGCTTTATATTTTAATTACAATTTCATGTGAAATTATAGCAGACCAACCATTAGCATCAGAAATGTGCTTAGTTGACCCCTTTGATACGGCTACTGCGTTATGAGTATATGCAACAAAACTAACGATTGTATTCTCAATAAAAAGGCATTTTTAGATAGGTTGCATAGACTCCACAGCCGTAAGCACAGGGTTTGAGAACGCTGCCTAAGAATATCCACTATTGTTCACCTAAGTGCTAGATAGCGGGGCAGCTTTCTGATTTATTCATTATTATGCGTTACAATTTCAGATGGATGAGGCATCGGACATAGTTGAGCTGCCCGAAATAATTGATTACATAGGGGATTTCCGAACGCCTATGATAGAAGGGTCAGCCATCATTAAGGCTAACCAATAACCATATGCTAGAGTACGGAGTAGTTGCTGAAGACCGCGAATATGTCGACTTTTGTGCCCTCTGCCTGAAAACGTCTAGTCTGAACAGCCCACCTCATGAGGTTTCCGTAAAAATCGACAGTGGGAAAATTAGATCGAGCAGTTGCACGTGTAAGGCAGGCAGCGGCAAGTGCAAACACGTGACTACGATTTTGCTCATCCTCAATAGGTGAGATCAACAAAGTACCGACCCATTTCCTAGCCGAGCTATTAGTGTACAATGTAATCTTTGACATACCCTTTTCCTCCCTCGTCAAGGAACTCGCTTGATACTATGAAGCGCGTGAGCTGCACAGATTTGCGACAGTCTTGGGGAATAATGAAAAAGTCGGTCAAATACATGTACGAGGCTCAAATTCCGATTCAGCCACCCAGCGATGCACGCACCATCGAATGACACAAAAAACGATTTGCGACATTTGTGAGACAATTCACTTTCGAAGAGGAAAGTATAAAGGCCGATTTACACCTATCATGCACCCTTCCGATCATTCGGAACGTTATTTTCCAAGTTTTCCTTATATTTGCATCGGCAGGGAATCGGTGGAACGCCACGTTAAGGGTTCGATTGTTACTCGAACATTGGGGAACGCAACACACCCGTCGAATCTTTTTCAACTTTCGATCCTCAGACGCGTACGAGTGGTCTATTATAAACGCCTGTAATGAACAATTTATTGGAGAAATAAAATAATGAAAACAATAATAAGTTGGCTTGCCTCACAACACTACTGGGTGATTAGGGGTTATTTACCCAAGTGCCTACTCACTCAGATAATAAGTGGCGCACTCTATAATCTCTTTCACAGGCCAATAGGCTTCTTCTTGCGGGGGGCTGTTATCATTGTGTCAGGTTATGCTAGGACACCCCTCCCTTCTTGGCAATGAACTCCCCCTTCCCCAAGCCCCTTTAAAATTTCGGGTTTTTCTTTATTTTTACATTTTAAATTCCCAGCACTTGGGCCTCTGTGCATAGTAACCTTGAATACTCGATTTTAGTAGCCACAAAATTGACAAAATGGCAAGAAAAAACGAGGAAATAGTCGAGAAACAAAAAAAATCTCGTAAAAAGTCTCCAAGTACTTTTTGAAATTAATGGTCGACGTCTATTTAAAACAGCAGCAAACAAAAAAAATGTGTTTTTATTAACAATGCTGCCACCATATGATCACTTTCTCTGTTTATGGCCCGTTTTACACGAGTAAGTTTTTTGATCAAAGTAGCCATTTTGAAAAAAATTGACAGATGTTCCCTGCCTCAAACCGTCTATTTGTGTTCAGATTAAACACATTTTTGAACAAAAAACTTACTCGTGTAAAACGGGCCTACTAATTTTGAATAATATGTTACGTTGGTACGAGTCTAACGGGGAACTTCCCCCCAAATGATTCTTCCCGTCCCGCCCTAAGTGTCACCTCCCTGGTAATGGGCAACTTACGAAGCAGGTAGCGCGAAAAAAGCCTTTCCGCCGGTTCGGACCTTTCAAAAACAACTTTTCCCGGATCGCAGCCGTCAGAAGAGCAAATTTCGCTGGGTTTTGGCTCCCTGAAAAAGGCCAAGGCTTAAAATCTAAATTGCCAGGTTTCTGCTCGTATTAAAGAGCAAAAATTCGTGGGTCTCACTCCTTTCAAAAACAAAATTTCGCCGGGTTGGTGAATTCAAACAGAATTTCGTGGGTCTGGCTTCCAAAAAAAAAAAAAAAAATCCTTTCTTTCAGACCACAAATGTCGTGGTCAGGGGTGGCTCGTCCTCTTAGGGCATTTGGGCACGCAACAGCAAAACATAAAAAAAGGCAAAATTACTTCTGAAAAATTAGAAATTCCAGAAAAAATAGCCCACTGGAATTAAGACGAGCAACAAATGAGGTGAGGCGAAGAACCGCGAGATGTGTATCGAGCAGCAAGGAGGACACTTCGAGCAGTTACTGTAATGTGTAGCTTGTCTGTATGTTTTTATTTTATTTTCATTTTTCAGGTTAGGTAAATATTTTTTTTATTGTATTGTGTGTTTTGTTTTTGTGTTGTTGTGTTTGTTGTGTGGTATTGTTTTTTGTTGTTGTTTTTATTTGTTATGTGTTTGTTTTGTGGTTTATTGTCTCAGTTATTTCGTCTAACTATGCCACTCGATCCGGCTCGACTAGGTTGTCTCGAAGCATTCAAGTCAACCGGAATCAGCGAAGAAAATAAAAAAAAAACCGAGGTTCATACTGATGAGGCACTTTGCTTCCATTCCTCATGGGGTTTTCAGACGCTGAGCGTGATGTCTCCCTGGAAATTGAACCAATATCAAAATATGAATAGGCTTTTCGAAAGCGAACAAAAAAAAAATGCTAATTCGGTTCTAAATTGAGGAAAAAAAGCTAACTCGCATGGCTAAATGTAATGAAATCGCATATTCACGGTCAAAATTAAAAAGTGGTAATTCAAGGCTAAATGCTGGCCGGGAGAGGAATTTTTTTTCCATCCCGCCAGTATTATTACTACCCGCCTTGAAAACCCCTCTCTTCCCTTCATAAGAACCAATTTCGTGTTGTTGGCACGCCCAATAGATGTTTTAAGTTTGCGTGGAGGACCCTACGTTACTTCCATGTTTCCACCGTTCGTTTACATATTATCATGCCTTACTCACGAAACAATTCCATCACGGGTGATTAATCATCAAAATTCACCGATAAAAATTAATTAATTTATCCTGGCCTGTCATGAAGTTCTGTTCTCATAAAAATGTCAAGGTTCCAGAAATTTGCTTGACAGAGCTCTATTTCTCTCAATATTCATCCCATGTCAAAGAGTGATGCAATAACATACAAAATATGAACACGCAAATGCTAACGACGTAACAAACAAAGAATATTGTAGCCTAATAGTTCTCTTTAACGGTAACTATCAATTTGAAATATTGAACCGGATCAATGAATGAAATAATGGACAAAATTTGATCAGTCACTCGCAAAAACTCAAAAATAATCGAAGAGAAACGTATATATCTTCGAATTCATCCTCAACAATTTTTTTTAAAATTAATTTTAAAAAATAACCAAATTGAATTTCGAAAAAATGGCCAGTTCATCGATCGGGAATTTTGTTGTGGTAATTTTAAGCCATCATGAGAGGAAATCGGACTAAAATCCTAGGAGGAGAATAGGAGATAGGTTTGGGGCAAAAAAAGAGCTGAAACGCATTCCAACCCGTAGCAACTGTGCCGCTCAACAAATCTTATTCAAATTTTAGCAGCGTCTTCTATAGGAACCTAGATGACGATTTTGAACGATCGATCATCAAATTTTATAATATTCTCTTGGAATTATAAGGATCCAGCCATTTTCACTTCGAACACATTATTTATAATATCTTCCATATCGCTCAACCTAGCGTTTTAAAATTTTACGGTGTACATCTAGGGATGAAGACACAACTTTAGAGCCATCATTCGTACAGGTCTGTCGAGAATAAAATCGACGACGGACGACAGACACCGTACTGAAAATCGAGATTTAGGCCTTTTCGGAGTCCAGGAACACGAATCTGGAGTCAGCTAATTTTTTTTTTTGCCATTACCAAACTTCCTTTCCTACGGGAACATGGAAGTAATAAATAAAAAGTCGTGGTTCTGGCACTTTCAGAAACCATTCTCGTGGGTTTATAGTTCCTTCGAAATCAAAATTATGTGCGGTTGGCTCATCCACTGTGAGGCTATCCAAGAGCTCGAGTCAAAAGTGAGTGAAAGAAACCGCACCTTGAGAGTTCTGCAACTAATATAAGATGGTTGGTGCCCAGTGCTCGTGCCCCCCTCCCCCCATATTTGCACGCTCTCACAGATACTCTGGACACACCATGCTTATGAGATTTTAGAAATTCTCGCGCCATGACTTATGGGGGGCTGATTTTTTTTTTACCGTAAAACTGGAAATAAAGTCTCCAAAATCTGCGTGTTTTCGGCCCAAACACTGATGGTAGTTCTACGTAGATTCGCCTATGCAGTAACAGCGAACAGCGAGGGGTGCTGAAACACCGAGAAAAGCCAGGCAATTGGAGTAATATTAGATTGACACTCCAAATACCCGCAGGACCCATCTGCACTAGATTTTAAGGAAAGATTTGATATTCGGTGACATAATCAATAATCAATAATTGAGTCATTTCTACCGAGCACATCCGCATTAAAGTGAAAAGGCGGGTGCCTGGGTGTTTGAGGGGTGGTTGGGGGGTTGAGATTATGACATTACAATATTTTTCTAATTCAAAAGAAACAGGAGCGTGCCTCCCGTAACGAAAATTGACTGAAAAGAAGGAAGAGGTCACGTTTTCAGAATAATACAAGCTTTTTTTCACAAAAAAATAATAATGATAGATTCTGTTGATGATGAGGAGGGGGGGATTTTTCTTGATTTCGAAATCCAGTACGGTGCATTAATGAAATTCCCGTTGACACGAGCGCATGCGAAAGAGTTTTAAAGGAGGCGCATTGCGCTCCCGCCGATTTTTGTTTATTGTTGTCCCATAGGGTTGCAGAGATTTTCACCCCTATGGGGCATAATTCGCGGCCAAAAGTGGGTCAGTTTTTTTTCAGGATACCACTTCGCGTACATGTAAGGGCATTCCCCGTGAAATCGAGAAAAACGCTTTGAAAGGGAATAATTGTGCACTGTGAATGAACGCCTTGGGGGGCGACAGAAGTTCTGCACAGCAAGAGTGAGGTGGGGGGGGGATAAGAATTAACCTTCGTAGAGCAATATATTATCTGATCGTGAATTACAAATTACGAATGCAGTTTAAATGACAGCGTGGATTTTCCGAGGCGAACACCGCACGGTGACCAGTGGATGAACTATCAGAAGACGACTTTTCATTATACTTTCCACCCTTACACCTGCTCCTCAACTTCCTCAGCAGCTGAACGCCGTTAGAAATCGGCCCGGACATTTTAATTTTACTCCTACAGCTTATGCGCTCAGCCAGATCAAAGCTGCTGGCCCCTGGGAGATTTCTATGCTGCTTTCGAGTCGATTACTTGAGTTTTTATTTGAACGGGGTTTCCTGGTATAGAAAAATCTGGCACATTCAAATGATAAAAGGTGAATTCAATTGGCAATATTCCAACAACTTTATGTTGTTCCACCTCACACGGCCGATATTAAATGTCAATTTAAATGAAATATTAACGGAAGTATCGACCGTACAAGGCCGTTTATGACAAATTTTTACGATCCTTTCGTCAAATTTTATTACATTCTCCACCTTATACTGATTTCACGTATAATAATTTACTTTTACGGCGGTGAACTATGCCAAGAAACACGTAACGATGTAAGTTCGTTTTGAACGAAAAAAAAAAAAAAAAGAGTTGAACCTCCTACACCTCCTTGACCTTATCCCAGAGAAAACAAAAGGGTCACGATGTTTTTTAGCTGGTGTGGTCACGGCTAAGGTAAGAGATATCCACTATACTTCGACGCTGTTGGAAATTTAAATGCCGAGGGGAGAATTTTCTCTCTCTGTCGTGTTTACATTCTAGCCAGGGACGCGCGGCTACGAGTGAGTACGAGGACTCCCCTTGGTGAGAAAGTGAAAACATAATGAATAGTCAAATTACATAGTAGCTTCCGAGAAATTTCTTTCTTTTTTGTAAAACGTATTATTATGATTATTTTTAGAAGAAAAACATAGGAAAAAATCTAGAAATAGCTCAATCATCTATCATTAGAAGGTAGATCAATACAGGCGCAGGACGGGTGCATTTTTAGGAATAAATAAATGAATACAAGAAAAATAGATAAATCTGAGGGAACCCGGAATCTCTTATTCAAAAAACTCGTTATCTTTTTGAGTTCCTAGGCTTCAGTCAAGTAGGAAAGTTCCATTAGTGTTTTTTTCATAAGTTGGTGACGGGAGTTTAGATCAGGGTCACCTCGTCCGCTATGAAGATAACTATGAAAGTTTATTCTTCGAAACACCGACGTGTTCTGCAACACCGACGACTGAGAACCATAGAACTCTAAAATTGACGAGGTCTCCTGATTCGTCCGAGGAGAAGAACTTGGACTGACTCGATCCTCTATAGACCGCTCTGGAGTCCAGAAAATCTAAAGGGTCGAAGAATCACTGTCAGTGGTTGCTTCCCCTCACTTTGATCGAACAATAGCGTTTACAAATTCAATTGCAATAGTTTCCAGGCCGTGTTCCCCTGTTGTAAGCGCGATTGGCTGTTACGATTAGCTCGAAAAATACGGCTGCGCGCCGTACTTTTTTTCTTCTTCAAAAATTATCCGCTCCGCACCCCCAGCACCAGGCTTTTTGCAACTCACGGCCATTAAAAATCGACGATATTTCTCGGTAACTCTCGCTCTCATAAAACCATGGTACCACTGTACGAAGGGGGGTCATGGGTGGGGTGGTATATAGGAACGGTGGGAATATATTTATTCAAATATAAAGTAAAACTATATGCGGTTATGCCTTATAATTCGTGCTTCGTCATTTTATGGACCGGGCATCTCGAAATTATTTAAAGTCATCCACATAGGTTCGCATTTTTAAATCAAAATTGTTTAGCATTGCATTGCATTGGGGAAGGAAAAGGGGAGGAAAAGAAGGCAAGAAAGTCGAAAGAAAGTTTTCTCTTTTCGAGTGCGAAGTTATTAACGGTCACCCTTTTCATAGCATTTTACTACTCCATGTTATCGGAATTGGAGAGTTTAATTACTAATTAATTGTCTTCACTGGAATCTCTTGTTAGCTCACCCCCGCCTCTCACCGTTGTCCAAAGTAGAAATATAGAGTCGTGATGGTGCGGTCACGTATGGCTCAAAATAACAAGCTCGTCTCTGTTTTGCATGTCTTTTGGACGGAAAAAAAACTGCACTCCAAAGCTACCAAGGGTAACAAGTTTGCAAAAATCCTACTTTTTCAACATTGAAAACATTTTTCTGACGTGCTAGAAAGTATAAAGATGACGAAAACACTCTTTTTTGTTTTGTTTTACTGCCGGTCGTGCCCTCCATTTTTTCGGTCCATAAAACAGGACGGGTTTAATTAGTTTAGAAAAACAAAAAAGCGCACTCCAGCCGCATTAATTGTTTAATATTCAATGAAGGAAAGTTCCATTCAGGTTGAGGCACACTTGCACGATAACAGGTGCGTGTTGGTCCCATCCGGATCATGTGTACGTCGTGAGGGTTACCGTGGCTCATGTTATAGGGTCCGAGGGAACGCTGAACGCTTTTAATATAGTCGCGACGACCGCCAAAGACAGTGGAAACGTATCGCTGCCAGGGCCGTTATAACTATGGTATATTCTCATTGGGAGGGGAGGGGGCTTTATTTTGCCTCCACTGGAGCTTGTATAAACAGCGGCCAAATCACTATTTTAGGGGGGAAACCAGTGAGATTGTGCAGCAATAATTTTGCTTACGAACGTGCGGTTACACGTGTCAAAGCCGATAAGTCATTCAGTAAACACATTTCATGGCCAAAAAGCTGCTGAATTGCAACACTGTAGCCAATTCACAACGAAATTGCTATAAACAAGAATATGCAAAATGCCAATTTTCAAGTCCTATAATATCAGCGAAATGGCAAGTTCCGGGGGTCTTACTTTTTATAGTAAACGTGGAGTCTATATAGTCTTACAGATCCCGCGACCTCCCCAAAGCTTAATGAGTATAGCCGCGAAATTACATGATTCGGAGCTAAATATCTACACAACTGTAAGTTTCTTATCTGAATATTGGTAAAACCGCGAGTTTATGCTTATAGTCTGACTGAATTTTCCCTAAATTGCCAGCCGTGGAACCCGGGTTGGCCGGCCACGACAGTGCACCCAAAGTCTGACGAATAACCACAAAATTGCAACATTTTGGGGCTAAAATATACGCGCAATCGTAATTTTTCTGTTTTAAAATTTTCTTGTTTCTCTTTATTTTCGCGTAATTGCAAAGCCACTGGCCTTTACTTTGATGAATTGACATTTTTTTTTTTCAATTGGCTGCGCAATCCGGGTAAACCGGCCTCAACAGCACTCTAAGCCTAGCAAATATTGCCACGAAATTACATCGAAATCAATCACATCTGGGGCCCTAGTTAGAGTTGTCGGGAAATAATTCCGCAAGCGGTATCCAAGGACGCTTCGTCAGAAATAGTATTATCTCGCCATAGCAACCACCTCACGTGAGTTTTTCCCGACAACTCGGAATAAGGCCCCTGGGGGTCAACCATGAGCTAGCGTAAAAATACCGTCAAAACGCGGTATCTATGGCGTTATAACATTATTTTTGATAGAGCGTCCTTAGTTACCGCTTGCGTTAATTTTTTAACGTTAGCTCATGGTTGACCCCCTGGGGGGTTGTAATAGAAAAGTGAAACACATGTGAGACGAGATGAGAATGAATTTCTCAGCCATATGTGCATAAATTTTAGCTGTTAAAGTCAATATCATCTCATTTCACATGTGTTTCACTTTTCTATTACAACCCCCTGAGCTGGAAACCTGTATAACATAGCAAGTTTCGGGTTTTTGTGAGATTGCAATTATCGGGGCTTCTTTCAGTGATGGCGAGACCCGGTCTATAGCCGGCCCCGAGTCTAGCCTCTGACAAATAGCTGTGTAATTGTAACATTTTGAAATAAATATTTGAGATTTTGAAAGTCAGGGTCTTAATTTGGGGGAATTACGCATTTTCTGGCACAATTTCCAGGACATTGACAGTTTTGGGTCCTAATTCAGGCGTGATTGAAAGTTTCGGGGCATTTTTTGTGGCGGCAGCACCCTTGGGTTGGGTTTTGGGGCCCCGAAAGCGCTCAAGACCTACGAGATTGAAAGTTTCCTGGCTGAATATCACGGCACTGCAACTTTCGGGTCTTAAGTTCCTGCGAAAATGCTCGACGGAATTGTTTGGTTTGTTTGTTTGTTGTTGTCGTTGTTGTTGTTTTTGATGTTGTTGTTGTTGTTGTTGTTGTTGTTGTTGTTGTTTTTTTACGTTTTTCAAGGTGCCAGCCCCGAAAAATGGAGATTGAACGAACCGACTTTACGATACTTCGTTTGTGGAAGATTCCAGGCCCGTCGATTTGCCTTTTAGAGCGGGCTAAAACGAACTTGTTTTTTTAGGTGAGCCAATCACGTGAAAATGATTTTGAACGGGCCAATCCCGTATAATTATGTTTTTACAATGAGTGAAAGACTCGCAGAATTGCTCATTAGAATGGGCCAATGCCTCGAAAAGTTTGATTTTGAGAGGGTAATCCGTGAAGTTGGCTTCTTAGTGAGCCAGTACAGCAAAATTCGGCTTCTAATTGGTCAATAGGGCGAAATTTTGTTTTTGAAGCAGCTATAGATCCTGCGAAGTTTCGCGAGATTTGGTTAATGAAAAGGCCCAATTCAGTGGAATTGCTCTTTTCCAAGGAGCTAAAGGCGGAATTCGTTGATTCTTGAATCGGCTAAAACAGTGAAATTGGGACTTTAAAAGAGCTCAACTCGCTCATTATTTTTGCTTTGAAAGATCTAAATCCACGATGTCGCTTTTTTAAATGAGTCAATTCAGGAAAATTGGTTATTTGAACGAGCCATTCCCCCACGTATAAATTACTTTCTGAATAGGTGAACAGAGCAATTTGATGTTTTTGTAGCAGCGATGGCCCCAAAATCGCTCTCTTGGCGCAAACCAGCCCCGCAAAATGTTTATTTTGAATCAGTCAGCTTCACTAAATTGTTCTTTGAATGGGCCAAACTTGCGAAATTTGGCTGTGGAGCAAACACAGCTGAAAATTTCACCTTTGGAGAAAGTGTATGAAATCCTGTGAAAAATTTGATTTTTTGAGAAATGACCCCGCGAAATTTGTTTCTGATGTGTTCGATTCGCTAACTTTGGTTTCATAACGAGCCAAACCGGTGAATTGCGTTTTATAGGGCGAAATTTAATGATTGTATTGTCAACAAAAACCACGTGTTTAAATAGTATAGTTATTAAAATAAATGGAATACATTTATAAAAATACAATAATATTGAGTGATAGATACGAGGGTTTCTGTCTCCGGTATTCTTTGAGGTATTTACTTCGATATAGCAACGATTTTTTCTCAATTTAAGCAGCGAATTAGGGCAGAATTAGCTGCAGACTTGCTGAAAAAACTATTCACTATCGTTTTTCCCATCACGTCTTAGCCGTTTAAGTTCCTCCATGAACAGCGCACTAGAATTTTCCTATAAATTTTGGTGTGGTTGGTGCATGCTTGTAATCGAGAATTAACGCTTTTTATCAATTTATAGCAACATTGAATGTTTTTCAGAATTTTAACCGTTAATTAGCGATTTTTTACTTTTATCCGCAATCTTGCCCAATGAACGCCCATTAGCCGATTTCTGAATTTTAGCCTCCTGTAGTACAAACAGAAACTGGTGATGAGAGTTTTTTCGACAATGTTGGCCGCAAATAAACGCCCGTTATCAATTTTCGCTGCGAAGATCGTTTTTTCAATTTCGACCTGGAATTGCATACTGGAATTACCTTATTACCTAATTGGACCTGGAATTATATTATTAGCGTTTTTCCAGCACTGAATTCATATAATAAATCCCAACCACGTCCATCTATCCCCTTGCCTCAGAGATGTGACGTTTCGGGTATGCACCACACGTAACGCAAAACCTGCTGCAAATATGGAAACCACGCGCGTCGAATTTTTTTATTGCCTTCCAGAACGGGCCGCTCCACGCTTCAACATCTTATTAAAGCCGTTTGTTTAAACTAATTCAAGAGCCACCACCCATTACAAAGAACAAGGCTTTCGAGAGCTGTTATTTTTGAAGTCTTATTTTTTCTTCTTCTTCTTCTTGCACTTTAATCTCTACGGACACGTGTCTTAAAAAATGATTCGCCTGCAATCTCTCTCTCCGTAACGAATTAAAACGAGTACGAGAGACTTTTCACTTCGCATATTCAAATTCTCATTTATCTCTCATAATATCGTTAAACCATAACAACTTGTTCAACGAGGTCTCCACCATTTCTAAACCGATTTAAATCAGTACGCGCACGTTCTTTATTATTATTATTTTTTAAAAATTGCAGCGTGCAGGTTTCACTCTTAGCCGGATCTGTCAAATGAACGACTTCAGGAAAGGGAGAAACTCCGAACCCCAAACAGTCGGATTATACTCGTTTCTTAATGCTACGGCGCCTGAAAAACGGCTTAAAAAAAAAAAAAAAAAAAAATAGTTTTCTATTTTGATTGTCCTCCGAGTACGGGAGGCTTAGGTGGACGAACAAGTTTCCATGGATGTGGATTTGTTTTGATTAGCTTTGGTCTCACCCTCTTCCGCCATCTAAAAACGTCTTGCAGGGGCGTTTTGTCATTTCTCTATTTTCACTAACAAATTAGGAAGATGAATGTCAATTTTTGAGAAGTAGAAGTAAATGGAACGTTCCAAAGAAAGAATGACACGATTTTCACATTTTTTGGACGCTATTTTGATAAATACACAACAACCGAGCTCTGTAAGTTAAATTTTTGGTATACCGAATAGTCAGTTTTGTGGAGCGTTTGCTTATAACCCTTTGCTTATATAAAAAAAATTATGCTGAGGACTGCTTGGCCCACACATAGCACACACATTTTAGCAAGTCCGCAGTCAGATTTTTGGGGGCTAAATTTACATTTTATGCTTTAATAGTCAGTTTCTGGTGAAAAATGGTCAGTTTTTCATGGCTTCTTCGTAATTTCTAGGCTTCTGTGCTCATTTCGTGAATTACTTGTCAGTTTCCTGGCCTCTTGTCTTCTTTGTCGGTTCTTGACACTAAAACTGACAGTTTGTGGGTCGGGGAGCGGAGGTTTTCCTGCGAAAAACCGTTATTATTTATAATGTCGGGTTAAGCGAGAAGCTTTCAAGCTTTTTTAATGTGGCAGAATAGTCAGTTTTTATTTTGTAAGCCCTTTTATTTTTCAAGTTCATTCGTTTCTTGCTTTTTCGATGGATTAATTACTTTCAACACGAATTCAATATTTTTTGGCTCTGGAGACTGAATTTCCACTTTCCACCCTTAGTCAGTTTTGTTGTCACATTCTAGGACAAATTGACAGTTGCGTAGGAGAAAAATGACCGTTCGTGCGACGGGATCGACACTTTCTGGGACAAAATTGACAGTTTCTAGACGAATTGGACAAGTTCAACGATGAAATGGGCATATTTAACAACACAATTGACCGTTTTGTAGGACGAACTTGACTTTTTCCTGAACGAAATTTATAGTTCTAGTAAATATAATAAATCCAATTATAGTTGGCAAATAGTTGACAGTTATGAACGCTAAAATTGACAGTTTACAGGACAAATGTTACATCTTAGGACGAAATTGACAGTTTCTTGGGCAAAATTGCAGTTTGAAGGATGTATTTGACAAGTTTAACCTACGACCAAATTGACAGGTTTAACGTCGAAATTGGCAGATTCTAGGGCGTATCGAACGTTTCCAGAACAAACTCGACAGTTTTTTCCAGGACAAAATTGACTTTTCCCTTTGCCAGCTTCATACAGTTTCAATGACAAAATTCACAGTTTTCAGGAATGAATTGAATGTTTCAAGAAAAAGTCGCGGGTTTTTTGAGGGTTTTACAGTTCTAAACCCGAATTTCGTTTCAATTGAGCTCTTCAAATCGTCAATTTCGTTGACGCAAAAAACAAATTTCACTGACTTGGCTCTTCAAAGGACTAATTTCACTAGTTTGGATGATTGGATCTATCAAAAACCAATTTCACGCGATTGGTTCCACCCTTTCGGTTCGACCCTTTCACGAATACCATTTTCACGGGGTTGACCCATCTGAAATAATAGTTTGGCTGATAAAACTTACTATTTCTCTAATTGGGCTTTTCAAAAACTCAGTGTCACGGGACTGGCTTTTATAAAAATCTATTTCGCAGGTTTTGGCCCAAAATGCCAATTTTGTGCGTTTGTCTCTTTTTATAACTAAATTTTGTAGTTTTGCCTCTTCAAATCCTCCATGATGCTGCCGCAAAAAACAAATTCCAAGGGCTCGAATCATCAAAGGACCAATTTTGTTATTTTTGCATCTTTCAAAATGCAAATTTTGCTCGTTTGTTTCTCACGATAACAAAATTTCGAGTTTTTAATATCAAATTTTGATAAGAGTAAACAAACTTTTGACAATTTTGCTAGTTTAGCTCTCTATAAACCCAATTTAACGGCATCGGCTCTTAAAGAAACCAATTCCACATGGGTTTGACTCTCTCGAAAACCCAATTGAGCGCGTTTGGCTCTCACTAGTTTTCGGCCAAACCCAAAGTTCGTAGCGTCGGGCCCTTCGAAAAGACCAATTTGACGGGTTTGGCTATTCAAAAACCCATTTCGCCGGTTTTGCTCAGTCTCTAAAAATCCAATTTTGCGCGCCTTTCTCTTCAAACATTTCAGTTCACCATTTTGGCTCCTTCAAAAAACCAATTTCGGGCGAGTTTTGGCCTCCATAAAATACGTCTTTGTCTTTGTTGATGATAAAATTTGGCGGTTTTGGCTATTCAAAAAAACCATTTCGCGGATCGGGCTCTTTGAAAAACGAAAAACAAATTTCGATAGTTTTCTTGGCTCGAAACCCAGCAATTTCGCACGTCCTGGCACTTTGAGAAAAAAAAAAAAAAAAAAAAAATCGTGAGGGTTTCCGAGATCTCATTGTCAGCCGCACGTGGTTGGCGATCCACAGACATTCGGGCGTTGAAGCCGCAGGTTCAAAACCGAAGTTCTTTGCATCTCCACTAACGTACAGGCCATGCGGGTTTCCCGACAAAATCTGCTGCCTGTCGCCACTATTTTCCATAAAATAAATAATTTGTTTAACGATAGAACAATTAATTTTGACACTTATTGTTGCATCATTCAGTAAAAATTTAGGGGGAACACCTCTCTTTCTTCAAACGAACTGCTGAAAGAACTAGTGAAAGTTTTTTTTTTTAAAGACGGTTTTACTTAATAATTAGGAGTTAAGTTCGAAAGGTGCGAACGTTTGATTAGAGAGAAGAAAATACTGTTTGCGACAAACTTCAAGATTTGTTTCCAAGAAACAACAAAAAACCCGAAAAAGAAAGCTAAAAAAATCTGTAATCCCATGTTTTTAATTTTTGTTAGATAGAAAGCAATTTCTAGAAGTAATGCGATATTTTATGTTTAATCACTTGGAAAACAAAAATCTGCACTGGTTACTCCCTCTCTTCCTCCCGGGACATTTCCCTTTCAGTATCAGATATCGTTCATCAATTTTTTTTTCTTCTTTTTGCATGTTATTAACTTCTGGCTCCGCACGGCCTTGGGTGCAGAACGAGAGGGCTTTCAATTTCACTTTCACGTTATAAAGAGTCGTTCCTTCCGCGCTCACGTACAGCAAATCGTTTCACGATAATTCTCGAAAAAATAATAAAAATTCGAAGGTAAATCGCCCACTCAAAGGCCACCTTTTTTCCAGCATAGACGAAGCTTTAAAGCCCTCCGGAGAGGTCGAGAAATAAGCGAAGAAAGTTGGAAATGGAACTACTTAGAACAGTATCCGCGGTCGATGATTACGAATGGAAAATGATGATCGTCCTTCACTCGGCCCTCTGTAGAAAAAAAAAAAAAAAAAATGGGATGATTTGATTATAGGTGGCCGATAGATTATTGGTTAGTTGTGCGGGTGGTGGACGAGTATTAGAAGGGGCGGAGGGAGTTCTACGTGATCGTAGCCAGAATTTGTCTGTTATTGAATAATCAATTACCGAAAATTACTTTCTTCATTCTTATTGCGCACCCCTTCATGTATACGTATATATGAAACGTTGCATAAAGAGACGCTTGGTAATACGACCCCGTTTGGATTCGAATTTCTTAATGGTGACCACACGCTTCTTATTTCGATCAATTACTCCCCTACGTGTTACTGATACGCGATGTTATTATTATGGCATTGTGTCAAAAAACCGAGTGAAACTTCACACGCGAGAGTGAAAATTGTAAGGAAGTAAAAATTTCTGCGCGCCAGAGATTCAACTCATGCGGCATACTACAATTGTTTTTCAGCATAAACACCTCATTTCAATTGTAATAAATCAACGTCTTCACTGCAAATGAACATTCCTTTTAAAGAATACACACCCGAGGAAGCACCGCTGCTGGTAATTTTACGGGCGAGAAGAAGCCGTAATCAAGATTTTTTTCTTTTTCAACAGTTCGATTTTTGTTAATTTTTAAAATCCCGGTGCCTCCCACTCGCCCCCTTTAAAAAATTCTGACCCAAATGAAAAGAGGAGTTTGCATTGAAGAAGCGAAGTGCCTTATTTAATTTATGGTCGGCTACTGGAAATTAAACAAAAAACGCAGCTTCGATGAAGAGTGAAAGGGGTAAAAAAAGAAAGAAAAACCATGTTTAAGATCATTTTCGGGGCTTTCTTTTGAAATAATTATATCTGCTTGGGAAGAGCAAATTTATCCCTATAAGTTTTGTTGTTGCCGAGGGGGTAAGCCCAAGTTAAAGCTGCGAGATCACGCTTAAATGCTGTCATGTTTTTTTTGAGCGACCTGCCCGCGGGGCGTAGAATGGAAATCTTCATGAGCCCCTCGTCCCTAAAATAAACAGGGAATGTAATATTTACGTTCAATTATGGCGGTTTTCTCAATTTTAGCCACTAAGTTGTCTCCAGAAACCGCGAATTGGATTTTATCAATTTCAGCGCATCAGTAGAACGAGCGCTTGTTCACATGCGAATTGGCGGTTATCCCCATTTTTAGCAGTAAAGAATCTCGATATAGCTGCGACTTCAGAGTTTTTCTCAACTTTAGCCTACATATTTTTCTTTACTTTTTAGTACCTAATGAATTAGCACTTTTCCTCAATTTTAGACGCGCACTTTCCCGAGGAACTGCGCTAATTTTGTATTTGAAAAATTTTGGCCATAAGCGCCAACGTAAGCCAGAAATCAGAGATTTTTTCTTAGTTTTGGTCTGGAAGCTTTTAAAGCCGGGAATACACTCGAGCCGAGGCAGACCGCGCACAGAACGAGGCAAGCCGAGGCTGCCCAGGATATACCTACAGTCGATGGCTCAGGCCGCACAGCGCATGATGCAGGCCGAGCCTGTTCGCCGCTCAGAAAAAAGCCATACAAACTAGCGCGCCAAGGCTTGCCTCGTTCGGTGCGCGGTCTGCCTCGGCTCAAGTGTATTCCCGGCTTAAGAAAATTTTAGGGAAGACTATTAA
Source organism: Corythucha ciliata (assembly GCA_038030265.1). NCBI lineage: Eukaryota > Metazoa > Arthropoda > Insecta > Hemiptera > Tingidae > Corythucha > Corythucha ciliata. Next base: position 49,386,522 of record CM075942.1, on the reverse strand, counting down.
CACATTTTCTAATTTTTTATCCACGTAGTTGCCCCAGGAACTTTCAGTAATTTTACCGTAAACAACACCAGTTTTTACAGTATTTTTTTTTTTTTTTCAATTAGCGCTTTCTCCAATTTTAGCAACGAATGTGCGATTTCTTATCAGGCGAATTGGCGTTCTCTTATTTTTTGACGCGATTGATCGCTTTTTCGCCACTTAAGCAACGAATTAGCGTTTTTTCTCAATTTTAGCCGTGAAGTGCTTATCCCCTTATCCCCAATTTTGACAGTGAATTAGCGATTTATTCACTTTTAGTCACGAATTAGCGCGTTGTCCCTCTTTTAGGCGCGAAATAAAGCACTTTTTTTTTTTCAATTTTAGTCCGAATGATCGATTTTTGTCAATTTTAGTTCCGAGCTTTTTTCTCAGGTTTAAGCGCTCATGAGTTTTTCCACTCACGCCTAGACATAAAATAGCGCTTTTGCTTAATTGTAGCCGCGGAGTTACCCCAGAAGCCGCTAATTAGCTCTTTTCAGCAGTGAACTGTGTAGGATAGCTTTCTGAATAGCAAATAGCGTTATTTCTCAATTACAAGCCCGAAGTTTCCTCCAGATGCCCCGAAGGGGGCGTTGAGTTTGGGCAAACCTTCAAAAAATTAATTGGTTTTGGGGAAAACCCGCAGTGGGTTTGAGCAAACAAAATGTGGTCTGGAGAAAAAGCGGCTTGGGCAAGAAATGCGAGTATAATATAGGTGATCAGTGGAAATACACGTCGTCATTGAGGTACATAGGTTCCTCCATGAGGTAAATAGGAATTCCTCGCCAGAATGGTACATCGAAACGTTATGGACCGATCAGCCATCGTACGGATATTCGGAGTACTTATAATAATTATTGATCGCGAATTTGCGAGCAGATCCTTTCCTCACCGTGACAAAAACTTCCTTTTAATATTCACGTCCATCATTCACCGGTCAACTGGTTCCGATTTGCCTATCATATCGCGCTGAAGATAACTTGCCCAAAAACATTGCTCACCTTTGCCCTATGCCATTGTGATTTCAACGACCTTTTACTTCCCAATTGCCCTAAGTCATTCTTCTCACCACGAATTGGTGCACATTTCTCGAATATAGTGTTAATTGAGGGTTTTTATCTATTTTAGCTAGGAACCTACAGCTAGGAAAAACAGCACATTAGAGTTTTTTCTTTCTGAATTTCGGTCACAAAATGGCCACCGTAAACCGCGAATTAGCGATTTTACCTCAATCTTGAGTCTGAAAGCTGTAACGAGAAGCCAAGGACACCACCATTTTTTTTCATTGAGAACAGCTAATTAGCGCGCTTGTCAATTTTAGCTATACCTAAGGGCCTTTAGACACTTTGACATATTATCAGCGCTTTTTCCTTAATTTCAGACGCGGGCTTGCCCTTAAGCTTAAGGCGAAAGGGGATGACAAGTGTGCAAGTGAGAGGGAATATAGGCGCTGCGGCGGCACTCCTCACGGCTCCAAAAATGGTTCGATTTTCATTTTGAAAAATGGATTTTACCCGGGTACTAAATCTACAATTCGCATCGTTAACCTTTTTTTATATTTAACCTCGCAACCCAAAAATCAGACACACAAAATCTCGATTTTTCATAAATTTGGAAAAATCATGTACAGCCCAGTTGTAGGATAAGTCACTGGTTCCAAAACATTTTTTAGATTCACGATCGGATAATTATTAGCGCCCGAAACAGATAAAGTTGTAGTTGCACAAAATGAATTTAAATTTCTCTAATTTCTGAGGTGATACACAACTCGCCGTGGGTTGTACAAAAGTGTACAAAACTCAGAGAAGCAAAATACACCCATTATGTGCTGATTTGATTTATGTGCTACCACAGCATAAAGTTGTAGCAGCACAACACTTTCTCGAATATACCAATTTAGGGGTTGATACAAAACTTTTTTTGGGTTGTACAAAATGGTACAAAACTTGTACAAAACTATCATGCTGGTTTCAAGTTGATTCGCGTATGTGCTACCACAACTTTATGGAGCTTGGAAAAGGGTCGGCTCCAACAATTGCCCCCCCTCCCCATCAATGCCTCTACCCCTTCTCCTTGGATTCCTCTAACATAATTCAAAGACCTAATTACACCAACCGAGGTCTCGGCCGAGACCGGGCAGTTATTGACTCGGCCGAGTACTGTCTGTGGTGATTATACAAGGGTTGGTACGTATAATTCGGTTTTAATCGCCAGCCAAATCAAACTGTCTCCCACAAACATATACGTATTTGCTACCTATTTTTCGAGCCAAAAATGTCCCATATTGACCCTGAAAGAGTCCGTTCTTCGAAGAAACTGAATTATTCAGTCCAAAACCGGTTCCTTCGCTGATGGTTACTTCGGCGTTATTGAATTGACATCCTTTAAAATACAATCGCTTAAAGAGACGCGAACGTTACTGTGAAGTGCCCGCCGGACGGAATAAACGTCCCAGACGGAGTTATAAATCACAAAATAAAATTTTTCATCGTGGGTGAGCTAAACGAAAGTTTAATTAGAAATTAAAGGATACGAGTGCGTGTTTTTTTTTTCAAATTTCCCCTCGTTTTAAACGGTTCTCGAAGACTTGCAGGCTCATTTATGAACCTTTCAACAAAAGAGGACTTTTATTTTTCGCGTGAAAGGGAAATTAATGGGCGATTGAACAAAACGGCGTGTTTCGTGAGACTCTCAGTTGCCTGAGTCTTCTGTATTTAAAATTATTGTTAGTAGAAAGACATATTTAGCATACGAGTCCCCATATGCTTCTCGCAAGTAGTGAAAGTTTCCTCTAAGGGGAAGGTCTTCTCTTCGAGTATTTTAGTCGTGAGTGATCGTGAGTTGGGAGGGGGAAGGGAGGACAATTTTGGCTCTAAGTTTAAGGTCAGACCTTAATACACGTGATTTACCCCCCCCCCCCTCACCCACACTTCTTCGCCAACTAACGCTGAATGTTCTTACTTTAAATGAACCCGAATTATTTCCTTTACGACTTTCACAGTCCTGCAGCTTCTGTTATAGGAGGTATCTCCTAATTAAGCTAATAGCCCTCTTTTTTTTTTAGTGCTGGTACCATGGACTATATTTTTACGAGAAGGCCGGCGTGGGGAATAATCATATCGGTAATAACACCCGGAGTACGTGACCCGAACGTTCAAGAACACTTGCCTCCCTTCCACCCTTTCATTCCGATCGAAACATATTTGTTCCGTGTTCGTACGCGTATCTTGAAGATTCGTGACCCTTTAATTTGTTAGAGAAAAGTGGCAACTGGACAAGGGGTGGAAAGGTATAAAAAAAGGAAAGTACAACCTTCAAACGTGAAGAATTTGCCACAAGAAACCCTTCCCTCTTCATCAGCCCACTGAACTGTTTATCAAGATTTCAATGTTGAAGCTTTATCGAGTTAAGGTCAGGCTGGTTGTCCTATAGAGAAAGCATCGCAGCTATAATTCAGTTTCACGTTACAAAGAAAATAAAAATGATAAGGGAGAGAGAAAAAAGTATTTGTTTTCATAACGAGCAATCTCAATGAGCACGCGTACTTGTTGGGGATAAAACTAAGGTTTCACCGTTTTGACATGCCGAAAAAAATTAGGTTTTTTAACACGTGAAGAAAAAAAGGGCCGTGAGCAAGTCGTGGGACTGTGGGAGTAGACCTGTTTATCTTATGGCTATCTTAAGAGCTGAACACAATTTACTTGGAGACTGAAAAAAAAAACATGTCGAGAGCAATCATGCGCGAAGTAGGGTAAAGGGACAGGTAGAGAAGAAGACGTAAAGTCTTCTCTCCATTCCTAGAGAGCATTTGGTTTAAAAACGCAAATTAGGCACCGCCTCGCGAGATGTGATTTACTTTGACGTGGAATTCAATAATGAAAAGATAGTCGACGAAATATTATTTATTTTTTCCAAGTGGTGATGGTGATGGCGGGAGGGGGAAAGCTCATAATTTTATCGCTTCATGGGTTTCACCCCTCAATCCGCCCCCTTACAAACCGGATGGGTACGTGACGGCACGTTTCTTCTTCTTGCAAAAGAAATAAAGTGTATCATTTTTGAATTATTCACAATTTTTTTCGACATTCATCGCTTAGCCCTCTGCAGAGCGCCGGATTTAAAATTATAACAAAATTTGTTGGTGATGGGGGGGGGGGTTGCTGTTGGGTTAAAGCTCGTTCAAATGGGGCTAATCATTTTTGGATACGATCGAATTGCTTCCTGTACTGTAATTTTCGACCTTTTATCAATAACAAGACGAAGCGAACTTTTCAAGTCGAACAGGCTTCTTGCGCGCGTGTACAACAGAGCTCTGTATATGTACCACTTTGAAATATCGTTCCACTGCGTTTTCAAACAAATGCGAGCGGTTTTTTATCGAGTGGCAAGCAGTAGTGGATCAAAAGTCACATGGGGGTCATATGGCCCCTCTCTTCGATTAGAGGTCACTTGCGCAGCGCGAGCCTACAGCACAGCAGGCAGCATTGCAGAAACTATCGGTGGAGGGGGGAGTGAGAAGTGGATCATTTGGTAAGGGCGAGAGGGCCAAATGGGGACAAATGACCATTTTATTGATTTTAGGGCGCGAGTAGCCAGTTTGAAGTTGCCATCTGCGTGGCACAAATGGATAGTTTGAGTATTTTCAGAGCGCGAATTCATAGATTACCAGTTCGCCATTTTCGGGAAATATCCAGTTTGGCTATTTTTAGGACATGAATCGTCAGTTTAGCCATTTCAAGGGCGCATACCATAAGGAGGTAGGAACAAGTGGAGGGAGCGAAAGGCTTTTTAAAAGTAGAATCGTGTGAAACCAATGTCCACCATTACTCACCTACTGTTATCATTCAAAATGATGACGGGAAGGGAATTTTATCCTGACTAAAATTTCTATAGGTGCCGCAGATCTTCGGCCAGTACTGTTCTTCATCTACGTCACGAACAGTCCCAACCGCTTTTGTGCTGGACCCAGTAAATTATTAATTATTTCATGAAAACTGTGATTTTTGAGTATTCATAAACGTCAATTTCAAAATTAACGTTTTTGCTGCTCAGTATCCACTCTTCCCTTCCGATGAGCAGGGGGAAATCTGCGGCGGTAGAGTTTAGTTTCCTTGCTGATCAAGTTTCAGATTATCAATGATTTTATTGGGTGAGGCCTGATAACAATAATGGAGTGTAATAATGACGACGGGCTTCACGAAAAATGCATTTCACTACCTCCACTTGTTCATACCTGCATGGCGCATACAGTCAGAGTCACCAATTTTAGGGCGTGAATGGCCAGTTTGGCTATTTTCAGTGCGCAAACTGTCTAGTCTGCTATTCTAGAGCAAGAAAAGCAAGAGTAGACGTTTTTCTGACGCAAATAATCCGTCAACGTCAAGCCAAAGGCGTGAATGACCACTTTGGGCGTTTTTGACACATGAATGGTCGATTTTGCGATTTTAGTTGCAGGAATAGTCTGTTCATGTATTTTCATGGCACGAACTGTCAGTTTAGCCATTTTTGGGCAGCGGTGAGCCAGCCGTCCATCTCAATTTTTGTCGAGAATTAGCAATTACTATCAGTTTCGGCAAAGTATCAACGAGATTTCTCATGGTAGCGCAAATTAGCGTTTTTCATTAATTGATTTTTAGACGACCTTAGTCTTAGGACTTTTTTTAGGCGTTTCTCTTCAATTTTAACCGCGAATAATTTTTAAATTATAATCGAGAACTACAGCTATTACTCAATGTTAGCCACGAATCATCGATTTCCTAAAATCGATCCGCGAATTAGCGTTTTTCTCCATTTTGGGTGAGGAATGAGGTTTTCTGAAGTCTACCCACGAATTAGCGTTTTGTCTGAATTTTAACAGTGCATTCACTCAATTTTCGCCGCGACTTAACGTTTTTCTCACTTCTCAATCTCATAGACATGCGAATCAGCGCTTTTCCTCAATGTTTGCCACGAATTACAGTTTTTACTCAATTTCAGCCACCGGTGATTTAGCGGAATTTCTCAAACTTATCGGCGAATTGGTGCGTCCCCCCCCCCCATTTTAGGGGCGAATGAGCGCTTTTTGTCAATTTTATCCGGGGATTAGCGGTGTTTATAAGTGAATTAGAGCTTTTTCTTAATTTCCGAATTAGCGATTTTTTCACTTATATCCATGCGCATTATAGTGCTTTTTGTCTACTTTAGTCACGAAGTTGCCTCGAGGAACCACGAAATTGAAGATTTCTCAATATTGATTGCTGCTTTTTCTTTTCATCCGCGAGTTAGCGCGTTTGCTCAATTTTCAGCCGCGACTTTGTAATTTTTTCGTTTTTACTTTTTGCTATGAATTAGGGCCATTTCATTGCCCTTCATGAAATTCGGGTATTTCAGCTGGGCTTTTTCGCTATTTCAGCCGCCGAATGTTAGCGTTTTTTCTCAACTTTTTGCAACTTACTTGCCCCAAGGTTAATACATTAGCATGTCTTCTCTATTTTAGAAGCCTAAGGGCTTATGAAAACTTGGGGGTTAACGTATCATCTCTATTATAGACGCAAAGTTGCCTTCAGACACCTTGAATCGGTGAATTTTAGCGGCCATTGAGCGTTTGTTCTCAATATTGGCGCGAATCAACGCTTTAAAACCTGAAAATCCCTATTTTTCAATATTTAAGCTTTTCAGAGGCCTCTTTTGAACCTGGGCCCCTGTTCTATAAAATTAGCAACAGTTGATACCAACAGTCAATCACCTGATTTCATTCAATTTCGTCGATTTAATTAATGAAAACATATGACTTACTGTCGTTAACTACTGTTGTTAAAGTTATAGAACAAGCCCTCTGGTCGTCTGGGGCGGTCCGTCGCCCGTTGGCCCCACGTGTCGGTGTGCTACTGTGGGGGGGGGGGGAGGTCTTTTTCAAAGAGCTCCTTCACTATGGAACTAAAATTGAGAAAAATCACACATTAGCGGCTAAGATTGTGAAAAAACGCCAGTTGACGGTTTATCCAAGCTGTAGTTGAACAAAATTGAACGAAAAAAAAAACTAATTTGCTGTTCTTGAAGCAAGTATACGCGGTTAAAACTGATTGACAATTGACGGATTGACAAAAAGTGTTAATTCGGGGATAAATTTTAGAAAAATCGCTCATTCACGGTTAAAATTGGGTAAGAATACTCGTTCACGGGTAAAAATTGAGGACATTTTGTTATTTGCGCCTAAAATCGAGGAAAACGCCCGTTTGCGGCTTCCGGAGATCACTTCGTGCCTAGAATTGAGAACCTTAGTTCATGTTCTAGCCCTTGAATTATTTCCAATAATCAACAATATTTTAATAGTCCGATATTATAGTAGAAAATCCATGAAGTAATTTAGGCATATTCTAGACGAATAAATTCAAATTAATATCACCTCATCCCGCGGTTTATTAGGTGGTTTTTGCAGTAAAATGTCAAGATGACTTTGTAGTGTTCTACAGAACTTTGTTATCCTCTTAATTGAGTGGGCAATTTTCATCAAGAGGAAACGAGCTGGTGGTGGAGAGAAGTACTCGACTGGGTGATTAATGCCATCAAGGATGGCCACTTTTACTCTTTTAAGAAAGAAAGCACTTTCGTTGAAAAATGGGCTTGTCAGAAGGAAGGTAATATTTTATTTCGCGTTTTAAGCAACATTTAGACGTGGGGATGATCTCATCCCTCATCAGAAAGTTTTAAGGTGCGGGGTTCCACTAAGCGCTCAAGCACGGTCCGTGCCTATTAGAAATCCTTCTATATCCCATGGAAAAAATGTGTCCAAATAGAACTTATTTTTTGGTAAAAATACGTGATTTTCACGGTGGCAAGAATGGAGTTTTCAAGATCTAAACCCACGAAATTGTATTTTAGAGTGAGCCAAACCTGCCACACTGACTTTCTGAAAGAGCCAAACCAACGAAAACATTTTTTATTGAAGAGCCAACGCCGTGAAATTTATTTTTAGACCAGCCGAATCCACCAAATTTGAATTTTTAAAGATCAAGGCCCACGAAATTGATTTTTTGAAGGTCTAAACCCCACAAAATTGATTTTTGATGAACAAAACTAACAAAATGAGCATTCCAAGCGCTGAACCCGTGGAACTAGTTTTTTCAACGACTACACTTAAGTGACATTGTTATTTTTCAGTCACTCAACTCTACGAAATTGGTTTGTAAGGGAGTCAAATTTGCGAATTCTTTTCTTCTGAAGAGTCAAACACCCGTGAATATTGTTTTTTTTTTTTTTTTTTAAGAGACCACCCCGCAAGACCGGGGTTTTAGGCGGGTAAACCCGTTAAATTGTGGTCCCCAGTGGCTTACCCCTAAAAAATTGATTTTGGAGGATTTTGAGTGAGAAAATTTCGCAAATTTTGTTTTTTGAAGAACCAAACCCGCAAATTTTATTTTTTCAAGTGACAAACCCGCAAGATCAGTTAATTCGACGGCTGAACCCCGCAAATTTAAAAAGAAATATGAATGCCGGGCTAAATGTGAAAATACGCTAATTTGCGGCTAATTTTGGAAATTCAGTAATTAAAATTGTGGCTAAAATTAAGATAAACGCTAATTTTTTAACTCAAATTAAGAAAAGTGCTTATTCGCTGCTAAAAATTGATTGAAACCGAACGCTAATTCGTGGTAAAAATTTAGAAAAATCCCTAACTCATATGATGAAAACGCTACTTGCAGCTAAACTTGAGAAAAAGGGAAAATTCACGGCTAAAACAGAGAAATTCGTCAATTTACGGCTTAAACTGATCATAAGTGATAATTGATGGGTACTGGGTGTAGAAATATTACCAATTCGTGGCTAAAATAAGGAAAAGCCGCCGTTGAACGCTACGTAAAAATTATGTTTCTTGGGCCTCATAGAGCTATCCACCCCGGGCCCCGATCGGTGACGGTCCGTCAGTGAGTGAAATTGGTATAGAGGGTTTCCAATAACTGAACCCGGAAATTGGCGCTAAATCGAGCTCTGTTGAAGATCTTCCCTATATTTCAACGCGTTCCCCGAGCGCCCTCGTTTGTGTGCCCCGCACGGGCTATATAGCAACGTTATATTATAGCAACGTTTTTAAACACGTTGTTTCAACCCTTAAAATGGAACTCGCTCCCAAATTGGGGGAAAGTGTGGCAGAATGATGATAATTCGTCATTTTCGAAAAGCCGCACCCAAAAACAGTCCACAGCAGGGAGCAACAGTTTTCACAAATTTCCATATCAACCCATCCTAAGGGAAATAAATTATTAACACAATAGTTTTTGAATTGGTTTACAACTTTCAACTATCAAGTCTAATTACACTAATCATAGACTGTTTTAATGGTTTTTATGAATACGTTTTTCACGTGATTTACATATTTTATGCCGTGAGAACATAGTAAAAAAAAAAAAAAAAGATTTTCAAGAATAGAAAAAAGAAAGCGAGGAAATAAGGGCCTTCGAGGACTTCTTCTGTAAGGAACCCGTCAATGTCCCGTGGCGATGGACGGGACGAGATGGGCGGAGGCGGTTATTCTCTCTCACTGATTGAAATCAAGAGATTTAAACAGAAGTAAGATAATCGAATGGCGAAACGCGGAATCTAATAAATAGAGTTTTCTCCGCGAGAGCTTGAAGCGATCTTTTTAGATGAGGATAGGCCTCGTTAGTTGCAGGGAATCTGCCTAACAATTCATTCTGTTTCTCTCGTTTTTTTTCTTCTCCACAACTACAACTAGAAGGTTGTTCTTACAAGTTATTTTAACAGGACAGGACGGGGAACTGCAAATCTGATTAGAAAAAAAAGGGTCCAAGTAGGACAGTTTAATAAATGGCTCCATTCCTTTCCAAATCGTTTGTTTTATGAAACTACGGAGGGGGTTGTAATGGTGGAAAGTGAATCTGCGGCAACCTCTGACGGAATTATAGCTTTTTCGGGATTTTTTTTTTCTCGCGGGGCCGTAAAAAAAAGACGTTTTTGAAAATGAACAAAAGTGAAGCGAGGAAACTTTAGAAAACAAAAAGAAGTAGCTGATGAGTATAGGTTGGTACGGTTTTGTTTCATGCTGGTAAGTCCGGATTGACGGGCATTTTCTTTTTAAAGCAAAAGGGAAGAGTGATAAATCACCGTAGTCGTGGTCGGCTATCAACATGACGGAAAGTGAAAGGTCTACCCCCCCGCCACCACCTATCTGATTGATTTTCGAGACATAAGGGAAGCTTCCTCCTTCGACTCTCGGCATATAATGCCCGATACTCCCCCGCACGGATTAATTCGCTAATCAAGGATTCGCCTTGTACGCATTCAAAAGATTCTATTTTTCTCTCCTCCGAACAGAGAAGAAATCGAATCTGTACGTTACGTGAATCCCCCCTCCCCCGCCTTCAAACTTCACGCCACGACTTTAAAAATCAAAATTATTATTCGAAAGGTGAGAGCTTGTTTTGCCTCAGCTCTAAAAAAGACTTCAAGCATAGCTTTTTCCTAGCCTTAACTGAGTTTAAAGTTAAATCTTGTTAACCAACACATAAAACGATCCTTATTATGTCTGTGAATTCTTCCAGTGCCAAGACGTTAATGCTATGGCTTGCAGGTGGCGGCGAGAGGCTGCAAAATTAATTAAAAGTTCAAGGGGTTTATTCTTTTCTCTCTATCTCTCATTTTTTTCTCCTTTTAGGTGTTTTTTTTTTATTATTGAGTTAGTAGTTTCTAATGATTCAAATAATTGACAGTACGGGAAGGACTGCAGGTTGTCAAAACTTTCAAAAAATTAGTCGAAAAGAAATTACATACCTACAATTTTTTTTCCTCTCGCAGAAGAGAAACAAGGGACGCGAGAAAGGGTAATTTGAAGTTGAGAGTGAGACACAAAAAAAAAAAAAAAAAAAAAATGACTGAAATGAACTGTTCGTCTTCTTGGTCGTGTCAATCAGGGGGGAGAGATTTCGAATTTGGAGTTTTTCCTGTTGGATAATTCGAAGAAACGAGGAAAAAAATCCAGCCAGAAAGATTTACCAGCAGATGATCGAATGAGGAAGACTTTTAATGCTTCAAACAAGACGTTTCTATCAGAACGGGCCCCCCTTACGCGACGACCGTAAACTTTAAATTATCCCGTGACTTGTATTTTTTATTTTTGTTTTTATTTTGTTAAATTAATTGTTCAAATGAAGGCTGAAAATATATTAAATTCTTAAAAATAAGTCACTCGATCATTAAATTACTACACAAAATAAATGTTTGTGCGGATCCGCTAATAAAAAAAAATGTAAACAACGTTTGACTCACCACCGGGACAAGGGCACAGCGGTGCAGAAAAAGTCAACTTAGTAAATCCACAGGTCACGATTAATAAAACCCAACAAATCGAAAACGTCATTTTTCTATTTATCAAAAAAAAAAAAAAAAAAAAAAAAATCGAAAATTCCGGCTCAAAATACGTCAATTAAAAAAAAAAAAAAAACCAACAGCTCTTGGAAGTTCTCTCCGTAACTCAACGCGCGCGATTCCTTTCCCAGTAGAGGGTTTCTATCCTTTTTTTTCAACGCCCACTACTTCTTTGAGTCAACCCGCGAGGGCTCCCACCACCCCGAAGAGGACGAAGAAGAAGGCAAAAAAAAGGATTTCGGAATGCACTAAACGATGGTCACATCCCTTCCTTCTAACGCCTTTTGTCACCAAAAAATATTTTTTACAAAACGCCCCCTTTTTTCGGGTCTAATTTTTGATTGCATATATTAAAAAAAAAATTGTTATGAGGCAAAAAGGCATTGTATTCAAAAATGCGATTCGGTCGGCTTTATTGTTGTTTCAATTTTACACAGGTTCGCCGCCATATATCAGTTTGGACAATGCTCAATGCTGCGTGTGTGTTGAAGGGGCAATTTTTACATTCTGGCACCTTATTCCCGTCGCCATTTCATAATTTTCACTTTTTACAACATTCTCCTCCCCCTCCTTCGTCGTTTTAAAAAACCAAAAACAATTAAGTTTCCATAACCTAAATTCAGTCAATCGGAAATTTTTTTGTGTTTTGTCTGCCTCCTTAAAACACCCACTTCCTTTACAGACACCAATCTAATCCTTCCCATCGAATGATTTTGGTTACGAACAATAGTGAGACGTCGTTGCGAGTGGGTTAAGATGGGAAGAGGATGTAGAAAGGGGGGGGGGTTACCATCTTTCAACTTTTACCTGAAGATCAACTCATTCAATGACTCAGTTTATTTTGATTTGCTTCATTTTTTTAAAGCAAAGCCACAAAATTACTCTCGACGGCGTGGCAGGTCAAAGTCAATGGAGACGCGAGAAGGAAGCGGGGAAAAAAATAGTGGTAAACCAGTAAGTAAAGTAAAATGTGACGAAATAAAGGGGGAAAAAATACAACATTTGGAGAGATGGAAGGATCTTTTGTACTGCTTGGAAGAAAATGGGTCAAGTGTAACAAAATGAAGAAAATTTAAGTTGAGAGTTGTAGGTCGTGGGCAATACCGATGATCTTTTTACGTTTTCTCTGGCAATTTGGTAAATTTTTATACGGGCCAACAATGACTTCGATTAGGCCAGCTGAGAAACCTTCAAAAATGGTCAGTATCAGCAATAGTGGCGGCGGGGAAGTTCCAAAGTTGCCAGAATTAACTAAAAATCGCGTTTTGGGCACGAAATGGGGGGAATCCACGGTTGAAAAGGAGGGAAAGCGCAAAACGGTGATTTGGGTTATTTAAATCAACTAAAAAGGCGAGTATGGGCTAGTCACATAGATTAGAAATCATAAGATTTTCCCCTGGGGAAACTTGTAGGGCCCTCGGAGAAATTTCGCGCCCAAACGGTATTGGAGCTAACAGGGGTATACATACTCTTTAAAGCACATGGAGGTACGGCCGCCATCTTAGCCCAACTCGCCTCCCACCCGTAAAATCGACCATTATGACCATTCGTTGCCTTGCCTTAAAAAAAGTCACACTGGCTACTCACGATCTGAAATTGGCTAAACTGACGGTTCCCGCCTTGAAAATACTTAAACTGGTGATAATTTTCCGTTCTCTGAAAATGGCAAAACAAACCATTCGCTGCTTTAAAATGGCAAAACTCCAAATTGACGAATCACGTACTAAAAATAGCCAAAATGCCATAAAAATGTCAAACTTTGATTCGTCAAACTGACGAAATGCCTTTATAGAGAGCCGATAGTTACACACGGGTACTGACATCCACCGTCGGGAGGGCTTGTGATTGGCTGATAGCGTCGTATTCTGCCTTCAAAGAAAACTCCACGACCTGAGCAACCAATGAGAGGCAGCAAAATAAGTTTTATCATAGGACCAAATATGGTGACATCAGTACTCGTAGGAACTCATAGAGCCTTACCTTACCGATAATTACCAATGCCATGAAATAGCTAAACTGACGATTTGAGCCATAAAAATAGTCAAATTGACTATTCACACCCTAAAGTTCGCAAATCTGGCTCAATTCACCCTAAAAATGGCTAAATTGGCGATTTGTGCCATGAAAATGCAACCGACCATTTGCACCCTACAGATGGAGTATATAGGTAACTTTCGATTCGCACATTGAAAATACGTAAACTAACTGTCATCAGGGCTCATAAAATGGACAAACTGGGTAGTCGCATGCTTAATGAATTAATTGACCATTCCCTGCTCCCTATAAACTGACCATTCTTTCCCGCCACGAACAGCGCCGTCTTCATCTTACCAACTGATCTGCCTCACCCACCACCAATCGATTACTGTAATGCTTCCCCGTGCTAAGCTATAAAATTGCTTGGCTGGCTATTTGCCCTCTAAAATTGACCAAACTGAATAATTTTCACTCTAAAAATGGCTGCAAGGACACAATGCATGCCCTGGAAATGGCAAAAACTGAGGTTCAATAAACGGTGTTTACTGGAGTAAAATTTCCAGAAGGTAAATAGTGCATCTAAAGAATGGGAGGAGTAATTGCCAAAATGTGCCCCCTCCCCCTGCATCCGCAAATGATACCGATAGGAGGGACCAAAGATGGCGTAATATGGTTCTTGGAAACCCATTAATAATAACCCATAAAACCCATAAAAAATAATTTTTTCGGATTTAGTTTTTCAAAACCCCAAATTCACAGGGCTTAGTAACCGAGAAACCTCATTTCGTGTGGGTGTAGTAGTTGAATAAAATACTTTTGCGACATGAGCTCCTTCAATAATCAATTTTGCGTGTTTGTTTCTTCAACGACATAGTTCAACATAGAGGGGTTTAGTCATTGAAAAGCCAATGTTCGCGCCTTCGCAGATTTGGCTCTTCAAAAGACCAATTTGCTTCGCAGGTTTGGTTCACTTTTTAGAAAAATATTTCGCGGGTTATTTGATTTTCCAAACATTTAATTTCTGTTTCACCTTTTCAAATGCCCAATTTTGTGCGGTTGGAGCAACGGATGTCTGCTCTGTCAAATTTTTCCAGCGTACTCTTGGAGCCCGCGTTGGATCAAGGATTTTAGCCGCGAATTAATTTCATTACTTTAGCGATAGATAATTTCTTAATTTCTTGATTTTAGCCGCGAAACACCGTGTTCTTCAATCTTAGCTGTAAATTAGCGCATTACCACAAATGGATCAGTGAATTTGCGTATTTCTCCATTTCGGATCCTGATTAGCGCTTTTCGCTAAGATTGAAAACGTGGCCAATTGGAAACATTCGTCTCCATTTTAGCTGCACATGAGCGTTTTACAATGATTTAAGGCGGGAATAAGCAGTTTGTTTCAATTTCAGACGTGAAAAAGCGGGCTTTATGGTTGTATCACATGTATCCATGAATTAGCGCTTTCTCAATTTTAGCATCGCATTAGCAGTATTTCTCAATTTTAGCCGCGAATTATTTTATTAATTTTAGTAGGATTATTTCTTAATTTTATAGCCGCAACTTAGTGCATTTTCTCAAAATTTGATCCGCGAATCGGCGTCTTTCTCTAACGGAGTTTTCTCTTTAGTAGGGAATGAGCGTTTTACTTCAATTTTCGGCGGAACTTAGCAGATTCTTTCAGTTTTAGCCGTGAATTAGCGATTTTTTCACTTTTAGCCATGTGAATAAGCGCTTTTTCTCAATTTCAATTCTGTTGTTGTCTATAGAAACCACGAATTGGCGTTTAAAAAAATAGTAGTTGAGCCTGCTGAGCGATGGGCTGCAGTTTTTTCTCAATTTTATAGCTGCAAATTACAGCTTTTTCTCAATTGGACGTATGCTAGTGTTTTTCTCCCTTTTCTCACTTCCTATTCTCACATTTGTCCGCCTTATATGGGCCTATAGAAACTTGGGGTTAGCGTAGCGCCTTTTTGAGGTTTTAATGGCACCCTATTTCAACCGATAGCTACGCGGGGGAAACCCTATAAGGAATGCCGTGGAACTCGATTTGAAGAAAATCGCAAACAATTGGTCAATTAAGCCAACGACTTTTTCGGTCAGAGCCTCAGAGGGGAGTGGTAATCCCATGCCTAGGACTTCGGTCGTTTTAAGAAGGGTCGTTTTTGGTGGTAAGCTCTCCTCCGTGCTTTCATGTCCTTTTCTGGGACTACATCTCACCCTGACGCTCTTTTAGTGCATCTTAGTATGATCCCCAAGGTGACTCACTATTATACATAAACCACGTGTTTCGTGAGAACACAACATTCCTACATGTGAGCGTGGGCATGACCCAATCATTGAATTCGACGCGTAAACGGAAAACGATGTGGAACTTAAAGAAGGCAATGTGGAAGCAGTATGCATCTGATACGGACTCAGCCATAAATCGTGAACTATTATGCGAAAATCCAGACCGGGCTCTTAAAAAGTTAAACAACGCTATCCTCTGTTGTGCGGAGAGGTCTGTTCCAAGGGGAAATGTTCCAAGGTACAAGCCTTTTTGGAGTGAAAAGTTGCTGAAACTTAAGGACGAGCGGGACTCGGCCAGGGACGCAGTAATGCACTCTCAACCGACTAGCCTGCTAACTGCGTACAAACAAAAGGCTGCAATATTCAAGCGAGAAATAATTTACTCCAAGAGAAAACGTCTGTGGACTTTCCTACACAATCCGGACTACCGTAAGGATAGAGTAACTCACAGATTTCTTTCAAACTAAACAATGAAAAAAATCCCAAAAAGCGGCCCATCAGGGATGGACAGACTCTCGGGCGTTCTGCAGTCATTATGCCAAAGTTAGTAATTTTCAAGTCCATAAAGATAACCCTAAACCCCAGGTTGCAAGAATTCCATCTGTACGTAGCCTGGAACGGGACGATGAGCTTTTTAATTGTATTTTCACCATGGGGGAGTTGCAGCATGCAATAAACCTTTTGAAACCTGGCAAGAGTGCAGGTCCGGATCTATCGTTCCTGAGTTTCTCGGGAAGATGGGCATGATTGTCGTCAAGCAGGTCCTGCTAGAGTTTCTGAACAATGTTCAGTCAGCTGGACTTCCTACACAATGGAAGAAATCTGATATTGTCCCCATATTGAATAAAGGAAAGCCACCAGACTCCCTCAACAGTTATAGACCCATCGCTCTAACAAGTGTGTGCTGCAAGTTGATGGAACGTATTGTACTCATCCGATTGCAAATCTCACGTAGGATGTACCAAACAGATGTCGGACAACCAAGCAGGTTTTAGACAGAATCGCAGCATGGTGGAGCAAGTCGTCCGTCTATCGCACGAGGTAATGAACGGCTATTAGAGGAAGCAAATCACCCTTGCTGTTTTTATTGACTCCCGGGACGCTTCTGTTCGAGTGTGAAGGCCGCGATTACTTCAGAAATTGTTGGAAATGGGTGTAAACGGAAGGCTTTTCAAGACAGTCTCCTCATTTCTGTCTGAGAGGTTCATACGAGTGTGATTCAATGATTTGACCTCTTCTTTCAAGAAGACAAAACATGCCCTTCCACAAGGAGCGGTACTTAGCCCTTTTAGTGCTAAGATTATTTTTTTCAGTACTATTTGTGATTTAGTCGTACGTAATGATCTCAGGACCCTCATTGATCATTGGAAAGATGTTATTGGGGGGGGGGGAGGGAAATCACCACTTTGTCAGATAATGAGCGTTACATATATGTTACGCTAGGACATTATCAGGAGATGTTTTAAACCGTGGTTGGTAGTTCATATTTGAACTTTGATTGAATGAAAAGATCAATATTTTATCACAACAATGGTAAAAAAATGGAAATTATGACAAAAAAGGTTCAGTTTTACGACCGCCTATAATTAGAGCTGGTGTGAAGTACTGGGATATAACAACCACAGCAACAAGACGGCTACAAACGCAGGACAGTTTCATTCACAGGGCCATGAACTTGAAAGAATAGGGTGGGCTGAGTCAATTGGAGCCTCACCGTTTTGCAAACCGGGCATGATGGATCCCGAGAAAGCTCCCTGTTGCCCGACTAAATCTCGAAGAAGACGTTCGTAAGGAGGCACACCTCAACCAGTCCTGCGCTCCTTGGCTCTTGAAATAATGATTCATTCCCAAATTTATACGGACGGATTCGGGGAGGGAGCTGGGGTGTATTTCGCGGCCTTTCAGATCTCTGCTCCCGTGGGACAAAGCAGTTCCAACTTTGTTGGTGAGATTGCATTGGACTCCGTTAGCGCTGAAGTTGGGCAGAAAATTGTGATTTTCGAGGATTCAATGGCCGCAATCCAGGCGGTTTCTAGTCCGGGGCTGGCCAATGATCGGGAGGTTGAGAGGTACAAGGAGCTGGCTGATGGGAGACTCGCAAGCCGGGGAGGGAAGCAGGCCTACATCGGATTCCCTTTTACTGCTCTATCCCGGGCAACGAAGCCGCAGATAGATTGGCTAAAACTGGTTCCAACCTGCCTCAGCCGCAGAGAGGCGTTACGATCTGTTCGGCCCTCGCTGGAGCCACTGAGAGCCACTTTGGCCGGGTGTACAAGGAGACCCTGCGCATGGCATCAGATGGTAAGAGATGGGCTCCACTGTGTTGCAGGGACGGAAGGCTGGCCTCCGGCCTTCCATGGCAGACAGCAGTAGCAATGTTTCACAGATGGACACTGGACATAACTACTTTAATAAACATTTGTACAAGATTGGTGTGACGAGGTCTCCTGTGTGTAACCTGTGTCAGGCAGCGGAGATGGATCCGGAGCACCTTGTAGCTTGTGCAGCTCTCCAGGGTATTAAAAGATGCCATTACAGGAACTCCTGGGAGGAGCAGGCTTCACTTCACTGGGCTGCGCGACGTCCAGTGGCAGAAGCCAATTGGGCGTTACATTAAAAAAAAATAAAAAGTTTTAAGAAGGCAGGCCTCTCTTGCCCTCGCTTGAAAGCATGCTGGGACTCCTCGTTCTTCGGGCACGGAGAATTATGACTAAAATAAGGCCAAAAGAGGGGGAACTGGTGATGCCCGTCGAACCGATCGACGATAATCTAAATCCACGAAATTGTTTCTTTTTGTTGTTATAGGTTTTTTTAGCTGATTAATCGGTTTCACAGCCACCAGTGAACCTTTTTATAAAAATGGTCGATATTAATAGATTGACCCATTCCCCAATTCATTCCTGGAAAATAATTACATTGGTGGCCAAAATCGGGAATATCCTCAAATTGACGGTTTCCAAAGCGTGAGCTGAAGAAAAAATGACAGAAGGATGCTCTGGTCTGCAATGGACCTAGGGCTCCCCAAGTCAGGGTGGTTTTGGGGCTTCATGAACCCGCGGCGTCTTTCGAGGAGCTGCTATAGCAACTATTCGGTTGATGAGATTTGGAGTGTGTAAAACCGAAGAAACGCAGGGGGGGGGTGGATCTTTTTGGAGGAAATTGTAATCACATTGAGAGCGGAAAACTTTGGAGTAATAATTTCAACTATTAGCGCGCCTCGGTGTTGTAATGGATACAATACTCGCTTCGCAACCCAGCGGGCCTGGGTTCGAATCTAGCAATTGCCCATTTCACTATAAGGCAGTGGCGAACTGTGACACAGCACACTCAGCTTCGTGTGGGCGTTCCCGGCGCTGTGCGTTCAACAAACCGCGCACCGACCGAATCGCCCGCGTAGTATGGGTGTGAAGTACACGGTTGGATCAGGGTACGGCGTATGAGCCCAAAGAGGCTTTGGCGCCTGCCTGGTTCGAAACCCGGCGCCCACTAATTATTATTATACTATATTCAACTATTCCGCAAACAGGGCAATTAGTGATGGTGAGGGGGTTCGTTATTTAAGGGGCTGTGTTCCACGATCAAAAAACTACTTTTCACCGTCAGTTATGAATAAGTCAAATTTGGGGTTTCTGGGAGAACGAACACGTTTTATAGCCCGGCCTGCAGATTTTTGTACCAAGCATGTGGGTTTGTGGGTGGGTATATCGACAGGCCTGACTCGAAGATTATTGCTCGCGGGTTCTTGTGACAGGCGGCATTCCCTGTGGGGTTTTAGCCTACCGTTGCCCATCACGCACAGTCCAGTCTTTTAAGGAGTGTCATGAACAATGGTGGCTTAGCAACAGCAGGGCAGCAGCCTATCCTTGTCCATGTCCTCGGTGGAATTGACAGGTTTTGGACAGAGAATCTGACAATATTTTCCGGCAGAGGTGATTTAGTATCTGGGGATGAATTGGCGATTGCCTTGCCAAGTGACGAGTTCACGAATTACTGATTTGGGGGTTAAAAAAATGCTGGTTTTAAGGTCAAATTCAAGGTTCCATAGGCTGATAGTAGCCAGCATCAGGAGTAAAATGGACTTCTTCCCAGCCGAGGTCCAAGATCCTTGGAATAACGCGCTGTTTCATTAACCAACGAGCGCTGTCTCAATTAATGAATTCTATGATAGAGCGAAAATCCTCAACACAGGATTTTGTAAAATTCAAAATGACGCGATTAGGATTTTGAATCAGCTAAATCCGGGAATTAAATTTTTGAAAGAGCAAAATCAGTTTTTCGACCTAGCCAAACGGCGAAACTCTACATTTAGACCCCATCACTGCATATTGGTCTTTCTATAAAACTTCTTGCGTTCTTATGCCTTGGCGTAACACCCAGAAAAATAAAATGTGACACAATAACTGACAAAAAAAAAAGTTCAAAAATGAAATTTTTATCATGAACCCTGTGCAGTATTAAGGACCGAAGACGGTCTTTGCTTAATTGGCCAAAAAAACTGAAAAAATGATTTACAGTCAACTGTGAAGCTGTTAATTCAGCCCTAAGAATTGTTTTACTATCTACAATCGTTTTTTTTTTTTCCATCACATAGACAAAATTAGCTTGAAAATCTGATTAGTTAACCATGAACTTTTGAATTCCAAAGAGTGCGAATAATTTAAGGATCGTAAATAAATTGTTGACCATTAAATTAAATGTTGTCGTTCACTATTTATTTTATTTTTACAAGGTAAAATAAAATCTAGATTTTATTTAGACAACAGACTATTAACAATATTTACAGATTTTTTTCAATTAAGACAAAATATTACATCTTTGTTTATCAATCTTTTAGGGCCATTTCCGGGCCGAGACTACTAATTTTTATACATATACAAAAAACTATTTATCATGTCAACGTTTGACTATCGGAAAATTGTTGGTTGGGTATGGGGTGGGTGAGGGGTATGATTTCATCAAACTTAGCCAAAAATATTCGTTGTTTTTATGGCACTAAGCGTTAACGAGTTGAAAATTTTGGCAACCCCTTTGTTGACAAGCTTATTTACAATTTACAAAAAAGAAATACACAATTCGTTACTTTTTCAACAGAAAAGCTTTAAATGAAAGAGTGTTGAGAGGGGGAAGGGGGAAGTGCTGAAAAACGTGTCCCGGTGGTTCTCGAAAATCAAACTTTTAAGGCTTTTCTTTGTATAACAAATAAAACAACAAATCAGTCTATAATAATTATGAAAGAGATAAGACACAGTTTTTTTGGGAGAGTGTGTCGCGCGCGACGTTTCATGTGGCACGAGTATTTGGGCGAGATATCACAAATGAGCGAGGATTTCCATTTGATCGGTGCGCGGGCAGTGAATGAGCGGCTCCGGCGGCCCTGAAATGGTGACTATGACGGGACCGGTGGGCTCTTCGGCCGTTTGAACGATCGTGACGACGTTCTCTTTGATGTGATCCTTGGTTTGAAGTTCCTCTTTGACTTGAGTCGTTGATATGTTGTGCACCTGTTGGGTTGAGTGGGGTGTAGGGAATAAATAAGTGTTATCATTGGGTGGGTCGGTGGGGAGGGGGTTAGTACTTACCGAACTGAGAACTGACGAAGTCTGTCTCGAATGATCGATGGGGGGGAGGTCGGGTCTACAGCTGCTCGTTCGAGATCTGTAGCTTGGGGGTCGACTGTAATCACCGCCGCCGACCATAAGGCCACCTCTTCTGGGAAAACGGATTTTATATTTACTACGCCCACCAAAAATGTTGTTTTTCTCTCGTTGAAATACCTCAGGAGCGTTGGAGGATGTGATCTGTAGGTGGGAGGTGGACTCGCCGCACTGTGCCGGTCTAAAAGCAGTAGCCTCAACCGATACTCTTGCATGCTGGCTTGATAGGACGGCGGTGGAGCTCGATACTGAAACTCCGGGTACATCATCGCTGGAATAAGAAAAAGGAAACAGAATTTTAAAGTAACGAAATGGATTCTGAAAGGATTTCAGTGTTTGCGTCGGTGCCCCTACCGGCGTACGGATGATGCGGTCGACCATACGACGGAGGCAACCGCGGTAGGAACCTACGATTTGGGTCGGCCGCTTCCGAACCAGAAGTGAATCCAAACATGCTTCTCCAAGGGGGTGCCTCGTGTGACATGAGACGCCACGCTACGCCGCTAACAGTGACAAGAACAACGCCAACACCTGCACAAAGAAAACACTCATGAAGTGATTTGAACCCAAAAATCAGCAAAATGGGAAAGTTTTTGACAGAACCCCCCTGTTAAAGTGAAGGGCTCAAATGGCACCACTCGCGTCGAGAAATCTCGAAAGGTCGAATAAATCTGCTTAGGATGAGGGGGGGGGGCGAACTTTCAATTTGTTTGGCTAACCAGCGCGATAACAGATTCTTTTGAGGAATCCAATGTAAAGGAAGTATTGGCTTTGATGTCGGGGCGGTTGTTTGCGCCACTATGTCCCTGGGCCTCTGGTCATTATTATTACAGCGTTTTCCGCGAAATTTGATGTTTCCTGACTTAATATTCGCGAAAACTATAGTTCTAGGTTGTAATTACATCAAAATTGATGAATAGTCACGAAAATTCGTCTCTCGGAGGTAAATGCCAGTTTCTGGTCATTTCATTCACAAATTTCTACGAAGTTTTTTTTTTTTTTTTGGAACCCGGGCTAGCCAGCCACGAACAGCGCAAAAATTCACACAGGCAGCCACAAAATAATTTCCCAGAAATTGTAAGTCTCCTGGCTGAATATTCGTAAAACTATACCTAAAGTACGCGACACGAAATAAGGCGGGTGTGACTCATCGACTAAAAAGCCAACGTTGCGCATTATAGTCCCAAAGATGCGATGAAAAGCTCAAGTCTACACCCATAGCTGGCAACGTTGCGCTCCCATCGTTGTCACTTTGGAGAGCTGTGAGCCGGTGAGCGTTCGTAAAACCCCACCCCACATCACCACCCACAACGCACGGAGTGGCAACAGGGCATGGGAGGGCCGATGAGTCACACCCGCCTTATTTCGTGTCGCGTACTTTAAAGAACCGATTATCATACCATAGAGTGGCAGACCATACCCTGCAGCCAATTTTTAGCATTTCTGGTAGGGGCCATGGGATCCCGGTGTTTGGCTTTGAATAAGCAAAATCCGTGAAAATGGGTATTGAATAAATCCAAAGAACATGGGGTTTATAAGCCAAACTAACATAATACTGGTTTTTGAATGAGCCAATTGTGTGAATTCGGATTTTGAAAGAGCAAAATCAGATGATTGGCCAACCAAAACCAGCGAATTAGATTTTAGAAAGTTCTAAAGCAAAGAAATTTGAAAATGAAATAGCGAAAGTCTGTGAAATTTGGTGTTGAAGGATACAAATCCGCGACATTTGGTTATGGGGGAGCAAAACAGTCAGTGAAAAGGGAGTTTGAAGAGCCAAGATCGCGAGATTTGGTTGTGTCACGAGATTTGGCTCGATGGCACAACCAAATCTCTTGATCTTGGCTCTTCACACTCCATTTTCGCTGACTGTTTTGCTCCCCCACAACCAAATGTCGCGAATTTTGGTTTTAAAATCCTCTAAACTTGGGTTAAAGGACGACAGGGGGCGTCGAAGGCTAACGTGGGTCCATTCGCCGACCCCCTTCATTTTTGCTACGGAATTCACGCATCTCGTCCTTTCGTCGCAGTGCTGAGAATAAGTACTCGCCCCTCGCCATTTCCCACGAGCTGGCAATTCTCACGCGGAGCGCGGAATAAGCTACTGCGCTACTACAGTAGCCACTGGCCAGGATAGGATGGTGGGGCTCGTGTTGTAGCCCTGCGAAAGTGTTATTGGGGGGGGGGCGGGGATTCTGAGCAGCCCGACTGGGTGTGATATCCCCCCCCCCCGACCTTACCCTTGCCAGGAAGGCATTTGGGTGTGAAATTTTTTTCGACCGGGCAATTAGAGTAATCTGGTAGAGAGTATGCGACATTGAATAGCGTCACAGTAGTAATGCGAACATTTAGGAAGACAATTGAAATAAAAAAAGGAAGATACGAATGTTAGGGAGAGAAGGCAGTTTGCCTCGTTAAAATTCCAAGCGTCGGTGCCATAAAAACCTTATGTAAACATCGGAATGAGTATGGAGTGGGTGCGGATGAAGTTATGGGAGGGTGGGGGGTTGAGGAAGAGGTTTTCACAACAAAAAGAGGGGACTTAAAAGGATACAGAAGTAAGACAACTGAAATATTAATGAAAGTAAACGAGGACTGTATGGTGGGTAGTGGCGAGGGAGG
Source organism: Corythucha ciliata (assembly GCA_038030265.1). Classification (NCBI taxonomy): domain Eukaryota; kingdom Metazoa; phylum Arthropoda; class Insecta; order Hemiptera; family Tingidae; genus Corythucha; species Corythucha ciliata. The sequence goes on along the minus strand of CM075942.1, from coordinate 49,362,607 downwards.
AAGTTTCTGTGTATGTTACGGGGTTGTACATTAGGACACCGCTCCCCTCCCCCATTCCAAACAACATTCCCGGAAAAGCTAAAGGGACTCTCACGAGTGTGCTGTGCTAGGACGTGTTGGGGGCATTTCCCCGCCGTCCGCCGCGTCATAGTTTTAATGTCGACCTCGCGCCCTTTTTCACTAATGCGTTTTGAATTCCCTTTTCACCCCCTCACTCTCACGCTTGAGAGTACATCTCGCAACTCGGACTTTCCTGTTTATATACGAAACAACATTACACGTTCGAATGGGGTGGAAGGGGGAAACGGGTTAAACATTTGCTCAAGCTATTAATTTCCCCCCTTTTTAATTGTTATCAATTTTACCGACTATAATATTATTTCCCAAAATTCATTTCATTCGTCCTACTTCTTTATTTTTCCGTATTTAGGGGATGTCAAGTGAATCGTGAATCTGATAGCAATTCCAATTTTCACCCCTCCCCCCACCAAGCCCAACCAATCCTTTCAACTCTATTCAAAATGAAAGAATTGAAATCAGATTGAAGATTCAAAGATTGAAAAGGAAAAATTTTTCCTTACCTGAGTGTTTTCAATCTCGATTTTAATAGCACGAGGGAGTGAGGAGACCGACAAGAAGATTTGATTGGAGACTTTGTTGAGGAGATGAGAAAAAAGAAGAGAGGCGTTTGTTACGGGGCTCTTCAAACAACCCCCCCCCCCCCAAAGATATCGTGTCGTTGAGGAGGGTAAGGGTTTTGCGGAGACTTTCTTTCAAGCTGATTAACATTTTTTTTTTTTCGTGGGAATGGGCTTTTGTCAGAGATCTACTCTCGAGAGGATAAATTAGACGCAGAGAAGCGAAATAATCAGCAGTTCTTGACCCCTAACCCCCACCCCACCAAACCCCTGCCTAAATCACAATTCATCGTCGTTGGGTGTTGTGTGCAATATTCCACCATTAGCCCGGGCGAGAGAAAGAGAGCATAAGGGAATGGAAGGAAATGGAGAAACATTTAATGGCGCCTCTGCCCTCCCAAGAAAAGCCGATATGATCCTATCAGAATCCCAAAGGTGTACTCTTACGTTTTCCCTCTCATTCTATCTCTCTCTCCGCTTCCACATCCCAAAACTCCTAAAAGGTTGATGTATAATTCAAGAGGATCCATCGGCTTTTTCGTAAGGGTTATTTCCTTTCGAAGGAAAACTTTTCAAATTTTTATCATAAACTACAAGTTTCATCGAACTTAAATTACAAAACAAAATCACTTAACGAGGAAATGATCAGTGTCTCAAACCAATTAAAAACCTTCCAGAAATCGATAATCATGAAACCCTCGTCGCTTAAATTGTGTTCCTAAATTGTTTAACACACTTTTAATTGCCTTCAAAGCTTAAAAGATCTCAACTTTAACTCTAATTCGTTATTAAATGGTGTAATACCTCCTTTCCCAAGGGTTCTCTACGTCCACTTGAACTATATCGAAATCTTTCTTTTCCTTCTAATTACGCCAAGGCATTTCCTTGAATCTCCGATAAGTCCGTGTAAGTAGCTCAATATTGGAATTGAAGGGAAACCTGAGGGCATTTCTGCAGTGTATGGGTGGTGCCCGGGGGGGGGGGGATTAGAAGGATTGTGGCCAAAAAGTCTGGTACATGGCAGGAAAACCAAGTTTTTCAACGAAATGTACAGATTCTGAGGGTACGTGGGAATAAGTCACTATTGCTTTATTTTTATTTATTATTGATTTATTTTCAAGTTTAAAGTGTCCAGTTTTCATTGAACTAGCCGGTTCATAGGCTCTAATTTTCAGTTGTATTGAAAAATTTTAAGTTTGGAGTGTGGAGCGTTTCGTGGTTCTGTAGCTTTTTGTGGTTCGAGCATTTCGTGCTTCGAACTTTTTGAGGCTTGAGCTTTTTGTGGTTTTTGTGGAGGCCCAAGCCTCAGTAAAGCTGCAAACACAGTGAAGATCTGACAATTGAAACGAGTCATTGCCTGCGGTTCCCACACCTCCTGTGCCGCCACCGGGCCGTGTTCTAGCCCAATGGCTCCTATAGCGCCTCATTAGCACAGCATCCGAGATAGGACCATCTGTCTGAGACCCCTCCTCCTCCCAGCTGTCACAGAAAATATTACAATGTCGGGTTTTTAGAAGAATTATCGCTGACAATTACTTCAATGGAGGGGCAATATTTCGATTGCGGGACAATTATTATCGAGAGATAAAATGGGAGTTATAAACTGTTTAGTCTAAATTTACTACCAATTTTACTATAATCTCCAGGCACAAAATTAAAGCACTAGATAAACCCGCTTACGCCCTAATAATAATTGAATAAACTTGATTACAGGCAGGAGAGATAAGACCAGCGAAACACTTATTATTGTGGCACATAAAGCCAAGGAAATTGACGAACTTTGAAGGTCTTGAACAACCACTTCAACAGCCGAGAACGTGAAAATTGGAGAAAAAAAGTTTAACTTCAAAATAAAACCAGTAAAATAACATGCGAGCCTTCGAACAAGGTCATCGCTTATTCATCCCATCCATTTCCCAATCGTTTCAAACACTTAGGGCGATTAAACGTCGTTACTTCAAACTCCCCCCCCCCCCTTGCCGATGAATTCCCGCACCGGGGAACTTTTCCTTTTCCTCTAATTAAAAAAGAAGAAAAAAAAGGTCACCCGGACTTTACGAATGTCAAAGAGCGTCCTAGCATATCAGACGCAGTCACGCCTCAGCACGTTATCTAACGGAACATCCTTTTCAACAACCTCTCCCCCCCTCGAATACCCGCACAGTGTTTGTACTTTCATTATTTGCCTCACTTTTTTTTTTTTTTTTTTTTTTAGCAAATCACGTTCAAATAACTCGGGAATCAAACGTCGCAATTTATGTAGAAATCTAAACTCTGGGGGATCTAAATTACAGTTTGAATGGTACGTGCTAGCTGCATGTGGCGGGTAAAAAAAAGAAGAGTTTTTCCTGGGGTGTGATAGAAAGCTTGTCTTTCTCACTCTCTCTCTCTCTCTCTCTCTCTCGCTGTTTCAAATCATGTTCAAATCAATTGATGGGTTGAAACTCGCAGTTCGAACGAAGTAATTCACTTGGAAGTGTGGGTTATAGAAGCCCCTAAGGGCGTATTTAGACAAATGACGAAGATTACAGTGTCATTTTTTTCTCTCTCTCTCGTTCGCTGATATGAATTTCAAAATCAGAATTTATGGTTGGATAACTTCGAACGGGCGAAAAAATAATTGGAGGATTTAATTTCGGGGATTGAACAAAGGGGGATTAATGTAAGAAAGAAATGGAATAGAAAAAATCGGCTTTGAATGCCGACAGGTTTATAAAACCAGGAAGTTGGGAACGAACTTTTTTTTCCCTCTCGTCTCCACTGTCTGTATAGGATATCAGTGATTTAAGATAGGGACGTCTAGGATGGCCGTTGTTCAGCCAAAAGGAACGGGTGTGGCTAAAAAAAATAATAAAAGCTCTCCTTCGTTCATTCCATAGATTGCAAACGCCTACAGCTATAGCCTTTCGAGTTCTTTATAGTATGTGAAAAGCCAACTTCACCCTTTGTTTAAAAATTACGTATAACGATTCCATTCTAGACAACCTTCAAATCAATTTCAAGACAATTTTCACCCACGCATCGTATTATTTTTTGTGTTTAAACATTCTATAGTATAATCAATAATAACTCACCGATCATGAGCAGAGAGACGGTGAGATGGTGCGGGGCTGTGGCCCTTGTGGCTCCCAGAACTGTTCCGACCAAGGCACAACAGACGCCGACCGTCAGTAATAATAGCATGAGCCATCGTAGAGAGACAGCCGCCGGGGAAAGGAGTCCGCAGCATGATTTCGGTACTTCGCGGTAAACGGACCCTCTGAAAAAAAAAAAAAAAATTATAAAAATAAATTGAGAATATTGAAGTGGAATAGGAGAGGGCGAAGTGAGGAGTGAGAAGCAATTTCATTATGAAATAAACTCTCCGAGCACGATTATCCTCTCCTTTTAACTTCATTCATCTTTTCCCAAGCGAATTGTTTGTAGTTTTTGTCTTCCAGGCGAGAGGAATAACAGGGTTTCAGATAATTAAATAATTTTTGTTCCACCATTCACCGAAGAACGCACAAACTTTCTCCAGGGGTGAGTTCGACCGCCAATTTGGTCATTTGTATTGGCTGATTTGTCAAGAGCTCACGCAAATATTCACATGCTCATCTAAGGAGCAATAACCCTTATATGTGATTCACTCAGTTGTTACTACTTTTTCGATGACACAGAAGGGAAGGGGTGGTGGGGGAGGGGGGAGTAAATTATAAATCGTGATTCATCACCCGTTGATCCAGTTATAAAGCTTCCGAGTGAAATCGACGCGTGTTCACGTGTTTCGGCGCAAAATTAATTTCTTATGCTGTACGTAATTTGACACATGATGAAAAAAAGAAGTCGACAATTCAATAATATGAGCATAGGCTGCCGACGGTGAACGATGAGGTAACGAAAGGGCGTTACTCGTTCGTTTCATTAGCCCCGTTGTCCCAGGGCATGAACATAGAAGAAAGTCAATCCTTACAAAGCCGATCATAAAGGTACGGTATATGCTGAGAGCGCGTACGCAGAGAGGCATTGTTCTACTGAGGGAGAATTTGGCTCGAAATCAGGCTGGTTTGCCGAAAATGCACAGCTTTCGCCGTATAAGCAACACACTAAAGCGACTGTGAGGCCGTGCAAATTAAAGGTTCCACCATTCACTAAACGTTCCGTTCATTGAGCCCCAGATAATCATAGAATCGATCACATTGCACTGGGGAGATGAAAATCGGCCGAGTTAGAGTCGGTTTTAACCAAAATTTAAAAAAGTAAAGATGTGGCATTGGTTTTTGAAGGAACGAAACCCTCGAAATTGCTTTTTAGAATGAGCCAAACACGCGTTTTTGTTTTTGAGGGGGCCGAACGCACGAAGTTAGTTTTTTCAGAGATTGAAAATATAATTTTTATTATTAATTATTTAATTATGATACTAATTTTTTAATGTGTCCAACAATCAAATTTGGAATTTTCAGAAAATGAAACGCTTGTACCTGACTTCTTGGACCGAACCCGCTAATTTCATTTTCTGAATGATCCGACTCCACAAAATTGGCCTTTGAAGAAGCCGAACCCACGAATTATAACGAGCAAAACCCTCGAAATTGGTTGTTCAAAGGACCAAATCCCTCGGATTAAGGTTTTAAAGAAAAACCCCAAAAAATTGGTTTGTAATGGACCAAGACCTGAAATTTCGGTTTTAATGCTGTAAAATCCAATGGCGTATTTAGGGGAGCTGATCCGACGAAATTCGTTACGGACATCTCCAGATTGGCAAAAATGTGCTACAAAACCAACAGAATTGATTTTTTCGTATAGAGTCAAACGTGAAGTTAATTCTTGAATTATCCAAAACCGTGAAATTGGATACATTAAGTGTCAAACCCACGAAATTTGGACACCAATTTCTCGGAATCGCTCTTTTGAAGGCACTAAACCCTGAGAGATTGGGTGTTTGGATGGGTCAACAACGCAAAATTGGACTTATAGGGAGTGAAACCGCGAAATAGGTATTTTGGGTCAGTCAAACACACGAAATATTATTGTTCTGTGAGAGCCAAATATCCGCTAAATTAGGGCTTTGAATGGACTGAAGCCCCCTGAATTTTGTTTTTGAAAGTAGCGACTTCCACGAAATTGCTCTTTTAAATCGTGGTAACGTAGGAGAAATTTTGATTTTGAAACGTGTGAAATCCCTGAAGTTGGTCATTTTTAGGTCGACAACATTGTGACATTGGATTTTATGACCATAATTATTTGCGAAATTTTATGGATCCTAAACGGGAGAATCATTATTTTCAGACGCTAAGAGGCGGAATTACTTCATGAATTTGTGAAAACCTTGAAATTGGGTTCTCTATTATTTGCCAGATCCACGAAATTTGGGCTTCAAATCAGGAAAACCCGTTAAATAGGTAGGTAGTTTTTTTGAGTGAGTGAACTAGTGAGAGCCAATTCTACGAAATTGACTTTTTGAGTGTGTTAGTGGCTATGTGCGTGATAATAATCCACAAAGAGCTTTGAAAGAGCCGAAGCAGCAAACGTTATTTCGCACGCACAACATAAATGTGTGTGTGTAATGTGAAGGAGGGGGGGTCAAAAAGTGAGGGGAGTTGAAGGTGTTCCAGGGTTGAAAGCCCTCCTGCCTGAGTCTAGGGCCTGATGAGTGGATGCTTCGCCGTTCAAATCGTTAATGAAAGGTAAAAAAAAAGGAAATCCTTTTCTGAAAATGTTACCATAATTATGATTCCATACCGCGACAATTCACATTTTTTTTGCGACTTAAGTGAATGGAATCAACGCTAGAATTTTGTCATTTTTTTCTCCAGAATTATCGAGACGTTTCTATGAAGTGGAAGACGAGTCCATAAAAGGAATAAAGCTCGCTTAAAAATTATTTGTTCAAGGAAAAGAGGTCTGGTCTAAGCAAAAAGGATACAACGAGAGAGAAAAAAGATCCGCCTGAAGCAATTAATTCAACTCTATAACTAGCTCGCTTGTCTGGAGTCAATCGCCTTTGATGACAAGATCTTGTTGATGGTAGCTTCAATTTATTAAAAAAAGCAGGGATGATGATGAAAATGAGGGGGGGATTGTTTAGTTCGTTACGAGCAACTAACTTCGTATTCATAAATTTTATAACTTAATGAAAAAGACTGATGGGGAAAATGGCTAACGAGACGTTATTTGACTGTGCTTTGTCATCAGCGTGTGTGTGCCGCCCGCCATTGTATTCATTTGGGAGGGAAATTTATTTTCCGGAGTTTTTTTTTGCTCCCTGTACGCTCATGTAACAATATTTTCACTATAAAAAGACTTTTCTTCCTTTGAGAGGTCTAATTTGTTTCTTTTCCAAAAGGTAGTAGTCTCCATACAGTCCGTGAAGAAACAAACAGTTTCCTTCCTGGGGTATGGAAGGGGGGCAGGGATGAAGAATGGCAATAAACCGACTTTTTTTCTTCGAGAATAAAAGTTCATTCCCGCGTGATTTTCTCCTAGTTTCACCCCCCTCCTCCTCCTCTTTCAATTGTCAAGGTATTGTGTTCGTGCGCTCGATTGAAACTTTTTTTTTTTTTTTTTAATAAAAAGGGGAGAGCAATTGTAGTCGAGGCAAAATACGCGAAAAAACGTCACAAAAAGAAAAATTTTGCGTCCTGGACGGACCGGAATGCGGTTTTTTGCATTCGCTTCCAAAAATTATTTGTAAAAAATTTACCTAATTTTCATTAGGGCCCGTTCACAAGCTCTATGTTTGTGTTGTGTGGTGTCTATGCAACCAATAAAAATGCTTCATTTTTCGAGGGAATAAATTTGTTTGGTTGCAAAGACTCCATACAACGCAAACATAGAGCTTGTGAACGGGCCTTTAGGGAGAAACCGGAAATTGCATTGCTGCAGCCAAAAGTGCATTCAAAAAATGCATTATCTCGGAGGCCTTTTGGAAGATTGGTAAATAAGTGTCAGAACTGGCCCAGATCGGGTACTCGGGGGTTTTCGAGGTCGCTGATCACGCGAATATGATGTTCAAATTGACCCCCGAACACCTAGTGCACCAGAACCTGACCGTTAACGTCATCTCCGTGGCTTTTCGGTGGGTTTTTCGGGGCGCTGAATTCAAATATGGCTTCGGCGAACACCCCGCGGGGTGCGCCCCAACCTGGACGTGGCCGTCCTCTCCGAGAATTTTCCTAACAAGAGTGTCAAAAACAACCCAAAAATAATTGTGGGGACGTTTTATGAGGCGCTATTTAAGAATATTTTTTTAATACAATATTTAAATGCATTGTTTGATTAACGGCGTTCTATGACTGAATAACAGGGTCGTCCCGTCTAATTTTATTATTATTATTTTATATTGAACACCTCTCTCTCGCCAAGTTTTGACCGACAGAGGAAATTGAGGGAGCTCGTAAGGGAAGGGGTGAGAGGGGCGAGAATCTTGCGCACTCATGGAAAAACCTACTAACCAAGGGCTTTTATTTGTATTGCCTTTATTCATGGGTATAATTCAACGGAGAAATCTGTCTTTTTCTGAAAGCCATAACCCCTGACATCTGTCTGTTGAAGACCTAAACTCGGTTTTGGTCTTTGGAAGAGCAAGAGGGAATTTGCAAAAGCGCTAATTCGCAGCTATAATGAAGAAAATGCATGCGTTAAAAACTCATAGAATTGGGGGAAATAGCTCATCAGCGGCTACGAAAGGAAACAAAATTTCACGGCTAAAATTGAGATACATCACTAATTTGCCGCTGAAATGAAGAAAAATTACGATGGGGGGAGAGGTGTAGGTCCTCTCTTTCTTTCTCTCTCTTTAGGTCATCCTTCCTCATATGAGCTACTAGCGTGGTTGTTTCCCCTGGGCGGCGGGTTTCAGCCGCGGCGGGCGACAGAGCCGATTATGGGCTGAATGGGCCATTACGGGCTGGTGGCGCCGAATGTACAAGGCCACCAACAGTGAGGAAATAGGACGTTTGGATATTTAAGTGGTGATAATTATAAGTGTAAAACCATTTGCAAGGTGCCAAAAGGGCCAGTTTGTCATTTTTAGGGTGGATCTTGTCATTTCAACCAGCCATTTTTAAAGCTCAAATCGATCTATCCAGGAAAGTCTGAAGGTTTGATCTACACAGTGGACTGATCGAGTTAGCCACGCTTTAGACATAATTTTGTTCTAAAAATCTTATTCGAGCATGCAACTACAACTTTGAGGTTTGGGACCTAAAACTGAAGGCATTTTAACAGCCAAGGCAGAAAAAAAAAAAACAACGAAATTGTCAGCCCTATAGGAATCACGTAGCTATAATCAAACAGCTGAAGCGCGTAGACCGGCTCCCACACTGAGTTTAAGGTGAATTTCGTATGAAATGGTAAATTCAGGTGGAAATTGGAAAGACACGACTCGCCGATAAGAAAATTTATGAGAAACGGATTAAGGCAAAATTGATTGGAAATGCCACATTGGGGAGTGAAGTTCCTGCAAAACGTCACATCCAGATAAATAAATTCTGTGATCACATTCAGGGCAAAACTCACGCTAAACGGGGAAACATTGAGTGAGAAAAAAGAAAGGAGAAAGTGCCACGCGTGAATTAGAAAAATTCACGTTAAACCAAACAACACATTCCAGGCAAACTTTTTGCGAAATTCAAGGCGGAATTGACTGAAAACTTCGACTCATTTTTCCTCAGCTTCCGGCTGCGCCGCTCCCCAATCAGGCCACTGAGAGAACTCCCCCCCCCCTCGTGAACCCCACTTCCGCCGCGAGTGGATGGCTGAATTTTGCTTTTTGTAAGACCGCAGCCCGTGAAATTGCTTTTTGAGAGAGCCGAACAAGCAAAATTTATTCTTTGAATGATTGGGACCTCCGTGAGATTTCTGGAACAGCGAACGCCAAGCAGAGGCGGACCGAAACCCATTGGGATCGGGAGAGGTGGAAATCTCTATAAAGCTCCATAGCTTCTGATTAAACGAGGATTATTGTAACGTAACGTTAATTAATAGCCTTTTCTTTGCGATATTTCTCAATTTTAGCTATGAATTAGCGCATTTTATGAATTTTACTTCCACGTTTTAACCATGAATTAGTGCTTTCTCCCAAAAAAAGCTGTGAATTATGGATTGAACTAATGAAAAATAAAGAAAACTTTAAGCCTTTGACCTGATTCGCAATTTTAGCCACGAATGTTAGCGCTTTTTCAGCAAGGTACATGCCCCAAGAACGCGAATAAGCGCGCCTACTCAATTTTGGCCACCTGTGGACCTGAAGAAACAATGAACTATAGCTTACAGAATAGCAAATAATGACTCTTTTTTTTAATAATATCGGTGAAGATGTCTCCACATATTCCACAAATTGGTGTATTTCGCTTAATTTAAGCGCCATGTGAGGGTTTCTTCTCAATTTTAGACGCGTAAGAAGAATCAACAGAAACTGGAAATTACCGCTTTTACTCAATTTAAGACGTGGACTGGCCCGTATCCGTATGCTTTCCATCTCGTTCCGTAAGGACAATGAACATGCCTCCGTTCGTGACTAGTACAGAAATCGAATCCTAAAAACTGCTCAGCACATCAGCTGTAACGTTCTGTTTTCCTAGGGGTTGGAATGCAAATCGTCAAACGAATCCAAATCGCCGCCCCAACCTGCCTCCTTTTCATGTTTGTACATTCACACACATCGCCTTTCGAGGGCCCCCTTCGAATATGACGACCCGTGGCGGTCCGCCTCCCTCGCCACTAACGCTGTGGCACTGCAGTGAACCACTCTCCCCCAACACTCTTTATGAGAGCCTAACTTGCGAAATTGTTTCTTTGAATAGGCCCCAGAAAATGATTTGTGTCGAAAATATTGTTCCCTTGAACTTCCACAACACGGACATCACAGAATAGTCACGCTTTTCATGAAATTTTCTCCCGTTAATTAAATCCACTTATAACGGCTAATTAATCGTGAAATTCTTTTTTCATACATTTACGCCGGTTTTTTCGCTATAATTATTATTTAGGGGCGTTAAAATGATGAAAAGAAAGCTTTTTTTCTTTCGTGCAAAAAAATACAAAAGCCTTTAGAATTCCGGTATTCCGAGGTGACAAACAATTAACCCTAATTAAGGAAGCTGTGAATAAAAGAAGAGGGTAAAGAAGGGGGTAATTTTATTTTTTCCATCCAGCCCCCTTTTAGTAAAGAACTTGTGGTGGCAAGCGGGAAAGGGTGAAAGAGATGCCAAAGGGTCCTTAATTTCCAATTTTTTGTAAGGATACTGATGGCAATAATGCAATCGATTAAGTATAATTGGAACGGAAGTTATTAGATGACAAAATTTTAAAAAGGTGGAGCCAGTTGAGCAAACTGGCTGTGGGGGGGGGGGGGTAAAAGGCGAGGATGCTTCCTCTGCGAGCATCAGATGATTATTTAGTTGAATTCAGTTCACGTATTCTTCCTGTGCGGGAGAAGTAAAATGGAATTCTAATTTGCAATGGATGAGGACGAGGGGTGTAAAGGGGGTGAGGGATGTTCGTGGAAGAGACGCTGACACTGCAAAGGCTTCTTCTGTACCTTTCCTCTCAGGCAATTATTTTGACGGAGGGCCTGACGGGTGGAGCAATGTTATCTCAGTTCCACGATATATAAAGAGATGAATGAGGAAGGTGCTTCAGAGGGTGGGGGTGGGGGAGTTCGTTGTTTGCCCCGCACTGTTAAAGCTAACTTTCCTAAACAAGGCGAGTCTTCATCAGCATCAACTCGGGTCTACTGGTACGACGATACAAGGAGGATTAGACAATTCGTGCGGAATCCATCTTACCCCCGTGGGGGCGGTTTTCAAAACTGTTCCATCGCGGATCCCTTCTTTCACGCGCGTATGCATGTTAGAAGGCTGCCCCTGGGTTCAAGTCACCGCTGACTGAGCCCGTGATCTCAACCCACGACGAGGCTCTCGGCCAAAAATTCGTTACAGGGCCGAGCTTCATCGGTTTGTTGTTTATTTGTTGTTGTTTTTTTTTTCTCTCTTTGAAGGACTACGCACAAACAATCAATCCTTCCCGCACAAGAAATAAAGTTTCAATAGTTCTTCTCGTCGCTATAAATCGTTATTTATGACGTTATCTATTTGAAATTGTCTAAAGGTCACAATAAAACATTATTTTCTGCAGCCTTAAACTCTTCAAAGACCCCCTATAGCACACGATTATCTTATTGATGCCCTGGATCGACCTCTTCTTTTCTTCAAAGATGCGTGAGCCTTATTCATCCCCCCGCCCCACAAGCCCTACCAACTAGCAAGCTCTTCAGCGAAGCTTCTCTGCCAGTACTAATGGGTCACGAACCGTATACAAATCTCCCCCTCGCCAACCCACCACGGATGAGGTGTCAAGGACATGAATGTCTCCTTTTTGGTAATGACGAGAGGGCACATATAAAGAATATTTTGTGAGAGGACGGGAGGAACCGTAGTACTTCTATCATCAATTAAGAATAAGTGTGGTGGTGGAGGTGGGGGGGTATAGGAAGAAATATTGAAACGATCCTTCATTGGGAGAGGAAGAAGCTAGTCCACCGCAAGTTCTTCGTGGAGCATGTGAAGGTCAATTTTTTCTCTGCTTCGTTCATCTTTCAAGGATGTCACTGCTCGTGCGTTTCGAATTATCTAGAAAAAATTAACCATAAACACCACGATGGGGTCAGGTTTATCGAATTATTTTGATCGGTTTTTCAGATCGTCGATTTTCTTCACGAGCTGAAAAAAAAAAGTTAAGAGGTGAAGGATTTTATAATGCCCTGGGAGGGTACCGAAACCGCAAAAAGCCCCCGTCTGTTTTCAGTTTAAAACATTCGATTGGGCTGCAACTTTGTATTTTGGCATATCCAGCACGGAAATTCATCTATTTATGAGTCGGACGGCTTGAAATCCTTTGAGTACGCCCTTAAAACTGAAAAACCGCAAGTATTTAGACGCAAGAAACGGTTGTTTCGTCCAAGAGTGGATTTTTGAAAATCATATAGGATGGAAGCTGCGACAGTATCGAAATTTGTTAATAAGTAAAAAATAATTCAGAATGGTTTTAAATTTTTATTTATTTATTTACATGGAAGGATTGATATGCCTAATCGAAAAAAAAAATTTTTGGAAAATGTGAAAGTTCCTCATTCATGACTATGAGCGAAAATAATCGCGAAAATTCCCGCCTAACGTTGAGAAAAACGTTAATTTGCGGACAAAATTGAGACAAAGCGCTGATTCCTGGCTGAAATTGAGACAAAGCGTAAATTCCCATTCGAAATTGAGAAAAAGCGCTCATTTTTGGGTATATGAAATGGAGAAATTAAAGCGCAAATTCACGGGTAAAATTCGCCGTTAACAAAATTCAGAAGTCACAGATAAAATTGAGAAAAAACGGTAATTTATAGCAAAATTGAGGAAAATCGCTCATTCTCAGCTTACATTGAGAGAAATATCCGCAAAACTACATCATTTGGAGCTAAATATCTGCCGAATAGCCACAAAGCAACGTTAATTTTTTAGGAAAACGTCTGCGAAATTTTCATATCAGAAATTTTCATTTTCCTGGGTTTTTCAGCAGCTCGCTTCCTGAATTACCAAGTTTCACAGCGCAAGCGAAATTGCTCACTAGTTTTTTTTTACTTGCCTTTTTTTTGTTTCGTGAGCCCGAGCTTACGCGGTGATGACCCCGACTGCGCCCACAGCTTCATAACTGCAACAACATGCGCCAAGCATTGCGAACAAAACTGCGAGTTTTCTGACTGAATTCCGTGAAATTGCAAGTTTACAATTGTTTTTTGTGGTCGGACCCCGGTCACGACCAACCAGACCAGGCCAGGCTGACGAGGCCCATTATATGCCTCAACACCATAAACAAAAATGCAACATTTTGGAGGCAAATACCGGTGAAATTGAATGTTTACAGGCACAATTTTCGCGAAATTGCAACATTTAGAGATGAATATTTGTGAGCTCACATACTCGTCCCCATGTTGGAGCACAATTTCAAGTATCCTGTATATAGGAATATATTATGCGAAATTGACAGTTTAGGGTCTTTGAATGTTGATTCGTGGGTCTTAATTTCAGTAAAACTGTACGTTACGGGTCGCTTATTTTCGGAGAAATTGCCAGTTTAGGTGATAAATGCTCGTGAAATTGCAAGTTTTCAATTGTTGTTTGTGGGCTCGGACCCCGTGCATCCAGCCACCACCAATCGCATCCACAGGCTGACTAGGCTCACGTGTCGCACCTCCAACAAAATTTGAATAGAAATTGAATGTTTCTAGGCAAAATTTTCGCGAAATTACAAGTTTCAGGTGCTCATTAGCAGCGAAATTACAAGTTTGAGGGCCAATTTTTTTTGGGTCGTGGACCCTGGGCTTGCCGGCCCCGGTTGTGGTCATACCCAAACAAATAGCCGTGCAAGTGCAGAATTTAAATATAAATATTTATGAGTTCAATTTCGGGCGCTTTGAGAGAAAATTCAAGTTTTTTGGCTGTACATTTGTGAAATTGAAATTTTCAGGTCTTCATTTGTACGAAATGCCCAGTTTTGGGGCTATTTTGTGGCGGCGGACCCAACAGGCAAGCCTGCCTGCTAACAGGGCCCTGAGCCTGAAAAAATATACCCAGGAAATGAAAGTTACATGCCCGAATATCCACGGCAATACGATTTTCAGGCGTTAAATCCATCAAAAGTACAAGTACATGGTCTCAATTTGTAATTTAAGCTAAATTGCAAGTTTCATGGCCTTTTTTGTGGCCACAAAACTCTGGCTAACCAGCCTCAGCAGCGCAAAGCCAGAAAATCTCCACAAAATGTAAAGTTTCCTGGCCGAATATCCCAGAGATGGACATTTTAGGGTCTTCATTTCAGCGAAATTGGCAGTTTAGCGTCATAATTTCAGCGAAATAGCCGATTTAAGGTCATAATGCAAGCACAATTTCAATTTCCAGTTTCAAGGGCCTATTTTGTGTTGGTGGACCCCCCGGCCTAGCCGGTACCAAGCAGTGCCAAAACCCTGACGAATACTCACGAAATTGGAAGTTTTCTGGCCTGTTTCAAGTCCTAATTTCAGAGAAATTGAAAGTTTTTGGACTTGTTTTTTCAGTAGCTACCAAAGTAACGTTGAGTGTGCGGACGTGGCTTCGGAAATTGACAAATTTCGTCTTAAACGCTATGGCTATGCAAGCAGAAAAGACGCAGGTTTCCGCGAGTAACGCAACCGACGGCAACCTCGATGTGGGCGGACCTCGCTGGCCAGATTTGGAATCAAGAAAACATAGGCCGAAACCTCAAAGGTGAGTTGGCGGCATCTTTCATATAGGTTCGAATTGTCGGAGGCCGAGCTGCATTCCGGCAATTGTAGGCCATTGTTCGAGCGTCTCATCAAACACTTTGAACGCTTGAAAAAAATATTATTTAAAAGTTCTCAGTGAAACTGAGTTTCGAACGAAACTGACTCGCCCCGTGACGCTGGGTGGACGCCGTCGTTCGCGGCCTCCCAGCAACTCTCGTCGCTATAGGGAGTCGGAGTTTTCTACACACCACGTGTGTAGAAAACCGGCAAAAGGCCCGCCAGCCATCATGGGAAATACGAAAAGATAAATTCGAATTGGTTTCATGGAATGGGACCAGTTCTTTTTTTTTTTAGGGTAGAAAAATTTGTTTTTGTGTTGGTACAATTAAGCAAAGGAAAAGATAAAACCGACGAGGTAACACAAGAGTCATATTTCATTCTCACAAAATAACAAAGCTCTAGAGACCCTCCACCATCAAACATAGTCCTTGATGGTGTTTAAAACTCGGCGTATACATGTACAATATACGTATAGAATATGAATATGTCCTTGTTTGCCAAACTACCCTTCCCACTTTGAAAAAAATTACCCCCAGGTAGTCGAGGAATTGTCCATAGCCTCAAAAGCGGGCTCTCTTCGTTGCGTGATAATGTGGTGAGTAACTGGTAGCGGTTTTAGTTAGACGAAGAAGGATCTCCCACTTCACTAAGCGCATCTTTTCAATAAAGCGCTTCTCTGATTGCTCGCGTTTCAACATCTCATACACACTTTTTCCCTTTTGAACTCCATCCGTAGTCGACTGTTCATCTCGAATCGCCTATAATAACCGCTCTCTACTTCCTTTGAGTGACTATTATTTGACTTTAACTTTCTCATAACTCTGCTCTTAACTCTCTTAACTGCTCTTACTCTTAACTTTCCTCTGCGTAGAATTATTCGATTTAGAACCCTGTCATTTATGAGAAATCCAGTTTCTGAACTTAGCAACAGTGCCGAAATTACAAAAAAAATCAGGCGGCTTGGAGCTATTTTGGACCAGCGCGACATCTTTGATGTCGTCTTTCTTTCACCGTCCAACCAACTCACCGATCAAAATATGAAAATTAAAACAATAACCAACCGCCTGTACAAATTCTAATGAAGTGGTGGCGATGTGTGGGGTCCATGGGAAAACCTCGTTATTAGAATGAATCTTGAAATGGAAGCCCTGCATGGGGGCTTCAACATGCAACCATTTTCTACCTGATCCTTTGCCCCCCCATCCCTCCCTACGATCCCTTCCAGATCCTTTTTTCTTGTTTAATGAAAAGAGTCTCCTGTTACTGTAGAAAGGACGAACGAGAATAAAGAATGGGACGAGCAAAAAAAAAAAAAAAAAAAAAAAAAAAAAGAGAAAAAGAAAGATAAGGGCGGTGGATAACTCATAGAGGAAATCGAGTTGTTTGACATTTATTGATCGTGATGAAAACGAGTTTTTCAGTATTCCTAATTTCCTAGAACGCGCCTCCATTTATTTAAAAAGGAGAACAAAAACAACTTTAAAAAACGTTTACAATATTGAACGAGGAAAAGTACACGTGACGAAGTACTTTTTACCCTCCCCCCCACACTTCCTCAAACTTTACCGCCACATAAGAATGTGGGAACGAGGTGAATGGCACCCACTTTTTTCCACTCTTTGATAGGAAACCCGTTACTCCTTACTTAAGGGATTTTCTGTTTCAAATGTTACGGGGGAGTGACGGGGGGAGGAGTCTAGTCACGGCTCCGTAAATTAAGTTGAAACTGTTTGTTTTCAAAAAAAAAAAAAAAATCTGTTATTTTGAGTTTAAAGACGAAACGTGGTAGAACTGAGAGGGGTGAGTCATCTCCCCCGGATTTTTATTGTCAGTCTGTCTGATAATGCACAACATAAAACGAGGGAGGATGATGATTCATTGCTTTTATATCCCTAGGGCTCTGAACGTATATAGAAGGACGGAGAAGGACCGTAGGGACAAAGACGAGGCCCTTCGGTTTTTTTTCTTCTAAAGTTGAAAGCTCATCAAACAAGTGTGTGGGAATATTCTCGTTATCTCGGTTTGGGTAACTTCCTCTTCAGCGGTTTGTGACGAAGAATTGGGTTTGATAGGATGTTGTGTGTGTGTGGGGGGGGGGGGTAATAACTGACAGCGACGAATGTGTAGGAAGGGAGTAAACACCGCCCCCAACAGATAATATTGACTGATCGATGAGTTAACTCGGAAAAGAAACATTTTTGTTCTATATCGATTTCCACTCGCGCCCCCCCCCCCGTTTTGTTTTTTAAAAATAAAAGCTCCCCCCTGCCCCTTTCACCAATCAGTACAATGCGCCAAAGTGCAACCAATCCCAACGAATTAAATAAAAGGCAAGAGATAACAACGTGAGAAATGTCGAAAAATAAAAGAACGGAGAGAAGAAAGCATCGCGTGTATTTTGCAACACGCGGTGGGAAATGAATTAAAACGCCCCATTGCCTGTCACTATACTAATGCGCAGTTATACGAAGCGATACAAATCTCTTTTTTTATGTATCTCTCGAGATTATTAATCCAGAAAAATCGATTCTCTTCTCGAAACAATTCGTTTAATAACGGTGTGACGACCCATTCAGAGTCGTATACAAAACACAATCGTCTTTCCAGACTTTTCTGTTTTTATATCCAAAAATAAGCTCGTGAAAAAGGTTCAGGTACATACTTACGAGTAACGAGGGACAATTAAGAGCAATTTAGTTGCATTTCGTATTACCTGCAACAAAAATAAAGAGAACAATTCATTAGAGTTTGTCAAATCGGCCCTGAAATGAAATATGAAGGGTCACTATGATATGAGAGCGAAAAATTCGGGCGATTCATGAGCTTAATTTCACTGTTTTTTCAGCTAAATCCGTGTCGAAAGTTTCATAGTCAATACCCACCCCTAGCATGTACAACCCGTGGGCTGATGCCCCTTGTCCCAACCACCCATTGGTCACAGGGCGCTGTCCACGATAACCCGAAAATTCGTGCGAAAATAAAGACTTTGAACGCTAGATTGTCGGACGAACCCGAGATCGTGGGCTAATAGAATTTGTTCGCGAACGTGGTTAAATCGGAATTCACGCATGAATGTACCCCCCTGGCCTCATCCACGCTATATCGTCGTTACCGTGTTAATTTAGAACTGCTGGGCCTCGTTTACCATGACGTTCATGCACCCGTTACACATTATATCGCTAATAATGATCCTATGATAGTAGACGTTTTAGTTAAATTGTTAGTACATTTCCCTGACATAATCAAGCTTTTTGGGCAGAATCAGAGTTTCCTCAGTAAGTTTGGTGTTATTGTTGTTGCTGAGGCTTCAGCCTTTTTCTTTAGCGCTTGTTGAAGAGCTAAATACTTCTCTTGTACCAGGAAGTACATGTTGTCGAATGCTGCAGAATCCTGTGAATAGGCTTTTCCAGCATCTCCTAGCATCATGATGTTGTCTTCTATATTATTTTGAATTTCGTCATAACTTTCGTATATACCACCTAATTTTTCATACCGAGCGAGAAAGGCGTTGTGATCGCCGATTTTGAGCTCTTTTGCAAGCTTGTAGCAGTCATTCATTCGTCTGAAAAGCTTTTCTCTTTGTTTTGAGAGCCGTTGTATTAATTTAACGCGTTCATCTTCTTGAGGATTCATTTTATTTTAATTTTGAGAAAAGACCGTTAAATGTGACAATGCAAGGAGTTTGAACCGAGATTTACCAGAAAAAAAAACTTACTAGAGAGGTTTGAGAAAAACAATTGATTCCTAGTGATTACTGATTAGTGTGATTAAAACTAAAATTAATTAATATGGTTAATTAGAGTTATGTTAATATGAGTTAGGCAAAAATGATGAGCCCATTGGAAAGAGCACAAAATTTTCTATTTAAAGAGCCTTTTATAATCCAGATCAGGCGACATCTACTACGTTTTGAATCAGCTTATTGGCGAAAAAACGTACTGTTCTGACTACATCAGCATATCACCAATACTTCCGGAATTAAGTTTTCTCGCTAATAAGCTGATTTAAAACGTAGTAGACGTCGTCTGATCTGGATAAAAATAGGCACTGTGCTCTTTCCAATGGGCTCATCAATTTTTCCATTCCAACAATTACTGCGTGTGCAACAAGCTGTTTCTGAAAAAATCAGAAAATGGCGGATATCTCGGAAACAAAGCGGAATTTCGGAAAAGTGCAAATAGTCATTTCGATCAGAAATGACCCAGACAGCATCCAAGAACGTTTTTAATATTCCAATGGAAATATTCCAATGAAATGTTTCTGGAACGTTACTGCAATGCCTTAGATGACGCGAGATGAAATATTTTGTATGGAATGTAACAGAAATGTTTAAAATGGAACGTTTGAAATTATTTCATATTCCACGTTACGAGAATGTTTCAAATGGAACGTTTGAAATCATTTCATATGTCACGTTACTAGAATGTTTAAAATGGAACGTTTGAAATTATTTCATATTTCAGGTTATGGGAATGTTTCATATAACCCATTTAAGTTCATTCATTTTCAATTTTATGTGAAATTTCAACAATTAAATTTTTGTTTTTACTTGCATCAACAACGAACCATTCTATTCATTTAACAGAAACCGAAGAGTTCTCCCCCTTTTTAGCGTTGTTTGATTCGTTAGTTCATAACACACCCCTTTCAAATATTGAAAAATTTCATTACTTAAAAACATGTCTTGAAGGTAAAGCTTCTTCCGTTATAAGCGAAATTCCCCTCACTGCAAATAACTACGAATTGGCTTATACCACTCTTAAAGAAAAATATGACTGTGTCCGCATACAAGCGAGCCATCATCTCAACAAAATTCTCTCCTTCAAAACGCTCCATAAAAAATCGCTGGCAGGTCTCAAGGACTTTCTTCAAATCTTCGACACCAGTGTCAAGGCTTTCAAAAATTTGAAGTTAGATCACAACAATTTCACTCTGTTTTACATCGCTCTCCAAGGCCTCCCCCTCGAAACCAGGAAAACTTTCGAATCAACGCAAAATGATGTGCCCACATACGAAAGCCTCGTTGAATTCATTAATCAGAGAGCAAAAATTTTAGAAGTCTCGACCACGGTTTCGGCAAATGAAACTCCACAGTCTCATACAAAATGTAGTCGAGGTCAAGCAACCAAACTACTGGTCATGGCGGTCTCCGCCTCTGAGAACAAAGTTTGGCCCCCGTGTGACTTGTGTAAAGGCTCACACAAATTCATCCAGTGCCCCTCGTTTCTCTCTCTAGACGTGGCAACACGATCCTCTTTCGCTAAAAAATATGGCAGATGCTATTTGTGTTTGGGCAAAATTTCGTCAAAAACTGTTCGTCCAAAGGCCTTTGCCGTGTGTGCAACGGCAAACACCACGCGCTCTTGCATTCTCCGGGGGGAGCCAAAGCCCCGCAAGTTGACTCAACAAATAAATTACCCACCTCTTCTTCAGAAAATAAGCCAAGTGCCAGCACATTTTTCGTTCAGAAATCCACTGACGACGTAACCGTCGTACTTGGAACCGCTCAAATTTTAGCTTTTGACGCGTACGGTGTTGCTCACCTCGTCAGAGCCGTCGTCGACCCCGGCTCTCAACTCAATTTCGTCACTTCACGGTGCGTTCAACGCCTTGGCCTCACGAGAAACGATCATCTACTATTCAGGCATAAGCGATACCAAAGTTTCATCTAACAAAGGGTTCACCGAATTTGAAATCACCCCTAAAGACGACCGATCGTTGAAATTCGCCCTGTAAGCTATCGTTCTCGACGAAATCACTCCCCCATTACCAACCGTCAAACTCGATGATGACATCAAATGCCACTTCGACAATCTCAAGTTGCCAGACGATATTTTCCGCAAGCCCAGCGAAATCGATGTTCTTCTCGGAGGCGGTATTTTCCCCTACCTACTCAAGCCTCAAATACCCTTGCTACATGGTACGTCCTCAGCTATAAACACAGTTTTTGGCTGGATGGTCATAGGGGAAGCGCAAATCCAAAAATCTCCGTCACCCCACACGTGTTTACTCTCGTTCGCCCCTCTCGAAAGCCAATTAAAACAGTTTTGGCAAATTGAAGAAATAAATAAACCTATTCCGCCTAACCCTGAAGAAGAGGCTCGTGAAAACCATTTCGCGAAGACTCACACAAGAGACTCCACCGGACGTTACACTGCCCACCTTCCCTTTAAAAACCGCTCTCCTCTTCCCATTTCGACTCGAGAAGTAGCGGAAAAAAGACTCGTGTCTCTTGAGCGAAAACTCTCAAAAAATAGATTTCTTCGTGTCGAATACGACAAATTTCTTAGCGATTACGAAACGCTCGGTCACATGGAATTGGCTCAACAACCGTCACCATTCGTGATCCCTCATCAAGCAGTACTGCGTGAGGCAAGCTCCACGACAAAAGTCCGCGTAATCTTCGATTTCAGCGCTACTGTCGGATATCACTCCCCACCTCTAAACCAGCAGCTTATGGCTGGACCTCGGCTACAGCCAGACATAGGAATCATTCTCATGAAATTCAGGTTTTTTGAAGTTGTCCTCTGTGCTGACATCAAAATGATATCGACAAATAATGCTGACTCCCGAACATCGTCAGTACCAACATATCTTCTGGCACAGCAGCCCTTCTCAACCTATATTGGAATACGAGCTGACATACGGGTGACATACGGTGCTACGCCAAGCGCTTTCCTTGCTCAAAGGGTCTTGAAGCAACTTGCCTTCGATGAAGGTGAGACTCTCCCTCGTGGCGCTCAAGTGATTCTCGAGAACACATTCGTTGATGATTTAGCATTTGGTGGTTCTTCTACTGAAGATGCGCGGAAAGCGAAAAATCAAGTCCAGTCGCTTTTTGTACGCCCTGTATAAGCAACTAAAATAAAAGTGCCCATTCATATAGCAAAAAGCGAAAACAATGTCTGATTCACAGCTAAAAGTAGTGAAAGCGCTAGTTCGTGGATTTAATTGAGGAAAAGCGCTTATTAGCGACTATAAAACTGAAAAAAAGCAGCGATGTTCAGAAATCTCAGCTAATAATGGAAAATCGCCAACGTGAGAAAAAAACTGTACAGTGTCCACAGCCTCAATTTGGCACATTCTGTAAAGGAATTTCACGGGACTTGTTGAAATTAGCTTTGTTGCTCTATTCAAAGCCTATTTCAAGTGGTTTTCTCACCAAAAAAGACAATTTCACGGGTTTGGGCTCACTCAAAAAGTCAATTTGGCGGGTCTAGCTTCTTCACAAATGGAATTTCCCAGGGTAATCTCACGGGGCTTACTGGTCCCGTGGCTTTGTTGAGAAACAAAGTCAATGCAGGAATTCGTGAGGAAAGTCATGCAGGATCGATTGTCCAAACTGGATATTTTCCAGCAAGACGGTTTTCCCGCTCACTTCCAGCGATCGGTCAGGAAATTTCTTGAAGAAAGGTTTGTCTACAAGTGCATAAGCAGGAGAGGGCCAATTCCGTGGCCACCCAGGTTCTCTGTCCTAACACCATTAGATGTTTATTTCTGAGGATGAGGTTGAAAGAACTGGGTATAAGCTCAGGAGATCGAAATGCGAGAGGTGCTCTTAGGAAGAATGGACATGGCTGTCCTAATTATGGGCCGAGAGAGGGACCTGCGCAATACTAAAACTGATCTTAGAGGTGACCAGGATGAGCTTAAGGTGTAATGGTGGCCAGTGGCCATTTTGAATCCCTGAAGTAAATATTTTATAAAATAAATGAATGCACATTTTTCTTGAGTTTTCTTACTAATTCTGTTGTTTCTCAATGTAGCAAGCAATGACCATTGCTAACAATAATCTCCAAGTGATAAGAAGTAGCATTATTAACAAAATTGAAACAGAAAGAGCAAAAAAATGTTAGATAATTAATATGGAAGTTTAACCTAGGGTCCCGATGTTTTTCACATTGTTAGCTGATTTCTGTGGAACTAAAGGGGCAGTAGATGGTACATCGTTGGAAAGCTGGCCGATTGCAAATGTTTTTCCATTCGTCTGCAAGTTTGATGCCACTGAGGTTAGAGCATTAGAAGGGATAGAGTAGGCAGAGGGAAACCGCAAACGCATTTTGTGAGATTTTAACCCTCTGATTTATGTCCACTAAAGATGGTCCATCATCATATCTTTTGTGCTCATTTTGTAGGAACTTTTGTCATCTTTCCAACGCACTATACACTTTATCTAAATTAATCCCGCGGGACGACACACAAAGTCAAATTTGATAAAAAAGATTTAGCCATGAAAAAACCAGTTTTTATTCGATATCTTGATAAAAAGTCGACTATTGATAATACCGTATTTCGTGAAATCGATGCTGAATAACCTAATTTATGACGTGGTTCAGTAATGCCACACTATCCTCAAACACCCTGTGTATCGTTGGTTGGAACAAACCTAATATCAAATGTTCTGATTGAGTCATAAAACTGCTGCATTTTATGTTAAGGAATTAACGACTTTAAAAAATAAAATTTAATTTTCATATAAAATATTATAAACCAGCTAGCATTACTCGCGGATCTTCAACGGCTGCTTTGATTTTCCTTAGGAAAAGGACTGCCTCACGTCCGTCGATCAGTCTGTGATCGTATGTGAGAGCCACGTACATCATCGGTCGAATAACGATCTTTACATCGAAATGAAATAAAACAAGAGAAATTTCCTCTTTTTCTTGCCCCGTGAGTCATACCTGTCCCTTGACGACGACCGGACGCTCAACAGTCGCATGCATACCAAGTATCGCCGACTGAGGAGGGTTAACAATTGGCGTACCCATAAGCGAACCGTACACACCTCCGTTGCTGACTGTAAACGTTCCACCATCCATATCTTCAATGGCGAGCTTATTATCACGGGCCTTAATCGCGAGGTCGTAGATACTCTTTTCAATGTCGGCGTAGCTCATGGATTCGACGTTTCGAACAACGGGAACGACGAGGCCCTTTGTTTGCGCGGTCAGAGGATATAAAATGGTAGTGGTAGGAGGGGGGGGTGGATGAGGCTGTTACTTTTGGGGTGGCTACAGCGACTGAAATGTCGATATAATCGCGGTAAACGATTTCATTGTCAAGGATGACGGCATTCACAGTCGGCTGGTCCTGAAGGGCGTAGGCTGACGCTTTCAAGAAGGCTGGCATGAACCCGAGTTTGAACCCGTACTTTTTAGTGAAACCCTCTTGGTATTTTTTCCTAAATTCGATGATCGAACTATCGATAAGAAAAAAACAAATCAAAAGAGGTTGGTAGAAAGTCGATTTTGGCCACCCATTTATGGTACCTCATATCGATTTCATTAAAAGTAGTCAACAAAGCGTTGATATTTTGCGCTTCTTTGAGACGAGAAGCAATTCGACTGCGAATTCGACTCAATTTGACGCGATACTCAGTACGGGTGCCAAAGATTTCTTTCGTTGGATCCGCCGGCGGGACTTTGACCATTGTAAGCGCCGTCGGTGTGAGCGGTGGAGGCGCCGACTTGGGACGGGGTGGTGGTGTGGCCACGGGTTTCGGTTTTGGAAGAGCTGAAGCCGGCGTCGTGACTGGTGTTTTATCTGCCATCGGTGGTGGCGGAGATGGAGTTGGAGGAGGCAATGGAACAGAGGGTTTCACTGGATGAGGCGGAGGCCTTGGAGCAGCGGCAGGAGGCGCAGCCGCAGCTGGTCGAACGGTTTTCGATTGGGGAGCTTTTTGGCCTTGAAGTGACTCATCTGACGCGTCCAATAATTAACGTTAGCTTCCCTCATTTTTCCCCCAACGCCACAACTCACCAATTTTAATGCTGTAAAGTTGTTGACCCGCCTTGACTGTTGCTCCATCTTCAACAAATCTCTTCGTTATAACACCAGCGAAAGGCGATGGCACAGGCATTGATGTCTAAAACAACTTAAACATTTTCACCTCCCTTCCCGTCGCCATCACAATAATGATTTCATTCTCTCACTTTATCCGTTTCAATTTCACAAACGATTTCATCCACCAGAACGGTGTCTCCTTCGTCTTAAAACAGACCTCGAAGAAATTGAAAAAAAAAAAAAAAGAAAAAAAAAAGTCAAAATTATCAGTGATTTTACTTTTGTTCCATCTAAGATCGCCCTCGGTGACGGATTCTGGAAACGGGGGTACCGTGATTATTGAATCCTCAGCAGCTGTTTAAAAGGTAAATCTGCAGAGTTTAATCATCATCTTCATTTTTGTGTCATTTCTCAACTTACAAAGTACAGCCGTGGTCCTGATAAAGCGGACGCTTTGATTATGACTGTTAAGATTAAAATAAATAGTACGTTGGAATTGAGAATTTTTAAAGACACAAATCAGTGTGTATAGTTACAATTGACGATCGAAAGGACGTCTTCCTGGGCTTGAAATGCGGGGAGTAGAGCGAATCTCCTAGAAAAAAAAATTGTTTGAAGGGAACGATCCAACGTCAAAAGAGTGGAAAGCCGGTGTTGTTCACTGTGAAGCGAAGGCGAGGGGAACGGAATTTTTACCAGGCTGGACGAAATCCAATGGTTTTGATTACCGACGCTTGACCGCGAGTCTTTGCCATATTTCGCAAAATGTTGAATCCTTCGAATTAATCCTGATCCGCGCATTTCATTTCTCTTACACTTTTCGGGCTATCAAACAAGAGGTTTCAACAATTGACACTGGAGTGTCTACGTTCGCATTTTTTGAAGCCACGAAGGTCTCTGGCTACAGTTCTATTCAGATGGTGGGTGTAAAAATGTCGACATCAACGCAGGGCGGGGGAAAAAAGTGAGTGTACTGACCTAAAGAAAGGGCAGATTACAGCCCTAAGTCAACGATGCATGAATGAACAAGAGGATGTTGATGATGAGGGGGGAGGGAAGACACTGATGCTCTTATACCACTTTTCTTGTAGGGAACATTCCTTTTTTTCTCTCTCTCCTCCTGGCAAGAAACATGAAGAAGAATTCAAGAGAGGGAGGGGAGCAAAAAATAAAATAGGTGTGTATATACAACAGGAAAAATCTGAGTACGCGCTGGACAAAAGCGTTCGAAACGGATGCCTCGCCGGGCCAGTCGTCCGTGGTTTTTAAAGAGAGAGACAAAAAAAGTACTCAGCAGGTGACTTCGTCGAGGCGGAAACTTTGCTTTTTCAGAGCAACCTGGGCTCAGCCACCGTACGATTTTTGGTGCATCCCCCTCTCCACCCTCTTCCACAACACCCACACACACAACGCAAAAGTGCCTGAATTCAAATCATCGCAGGGGAAACCGTATAGTGTCGCGTTGAAAAACACCTTTTAATGCCCAACTGTGCACATCTTCTACAAGAAGTTGATTTCAAAACAGGTTCTCGCCCCCTCGCCCTCATCATCATTCAACTTGGCTTTCAAACGCAGTAGACGACCGCACTGAAGGACGTTTCTTCAACTTGTTACGCCCCCCCCCCAACCAAACAATAATTTTTTTTCTAAAAAAAAAAGGAAAAAAAACACTAGAGAAAGCATAATGTAGTAATTATAAGTGTGACAAAGCCATGATCTTAATGACCTTTTTTACGGCCTTCAATTTCCGCGTAATTACTCCTTTTTCATTTTTTATCCTAACTACCCGGATACTGCAAAAAAGAGAATAAAAAGTAATTTGGAAAGAAAGATGCCTTTTGCGGATTTGGGAACAGAAGGGAAAATTTTTTAAGGTACCTACTTAGTGAAGCGGGGGGGGGGGCGTGGAATGAAAGGGGACAAGAATGTGGGAAGCGAACGCTTTAAAAACGTGACTATATTATTTAAAAAAAAAAGTTAAAAACAATTCAGCCTGTCGTCCTAAATTGTAATGATAGTGCTTAACATTTCAAATAAATGTCGGATGGAAGGGGCGTGGGGTGGGGACTTAATGAAGTCACGGTTTTCGTTTTTCTTTTGTTTTTTGTTTTCAAACTCTTCTCTGCTTCCCAATCTGTTCATGTAGGTGCTTCGATTATAAAGAACGTTGGGCCTTTACTTCCTAGTGAAATTTTTCCAAACTCGCCCCCCCCCCTCCTTCCAGTGCATTGATGACCGGGGGAAAAAGTCGACCATTGTTCGGATAGTTGAGAAGAGATTTGTGATTCGATAGGGAAAGATTTACTGGGGAAAGGAACTTTTTTTTAAAGGCTCTTCTACGACATGTTAACCAGCGTGTATAGGCAACGTTCCGCATAACGCCAAGAAGGCACTAAGCTGAGGGGGTGAATTGAGACAAGAAAAAACCTCATGCGGGAGTTCTAGTGTCGTGCGTGTCATTGTCTATCTTTATGGTCATTTTTAGGCACGAGATTCGACTGTAACAATTTACACAATAAATATCTCGTGTATATCTTACTCATGGCTCATCCGTCGATTGAGAAACAGCAACTTTTGATCACCGAGTTGGTAGTACAGCGAGGGAACTTCTTCAAACACGGTCCACACAAGGGAAGCCCTCGCCTTTATTTCATCACATTGTGTGTAATTTAGTTGCAGAATCAGTTTGTTCAGCACAAAATCTGGTAATTTACTCCCTAAAATGTCAATTTCACAAGATTGACTTCCTGAAAAGTCAACATCGGCGGGAGTTAACCTATTCAAAAATGATGCCATTTAGCGGGTTATGGTGATTCAAAAAAGCTAGTCCACAGTCTGGCCTCATTCGAGGTCCAAACTTCATGGATATTGACGCTGCGCGGAACTCAATTTGGTGGTTTTGGCTATTTCAAGGACTATTTTTTGTCCTTGGCTCCTTAATAAAAAGAATGCCGCCGGTTTGGATATTTGAAAAACAAAATTTGGCGAATCATCCACATCGGGAAAAACAATGTCACGGTCCGAGTTCGCGGATTTCACCGCTTAAAAATTAAAATTTCGAGAGCGTTGGCCAATTTTAAAGAGGACTTTCGGGAATCTCGATCACATACAATTTTTTAGAGACCTGGCCGTTTCAAAGCTCAAATATTGCGGATCATTAGCACGCACAGAAGGCAATTTTTCCGGTTTTGTTCCCTCAAAAAGCCAATTTAACCGGATTACTCAGCACGAAAAAACCAATTTTAATGGTTTTCAAAAATATCGTAGGTATTTGAGAAGTTAAACGAACGAACATTTTGGCAAAATAAACGTAAACAAACGGAAAACGAATGGGACCTTTTTCGTTGAATTTGGCAGTATGTGTTGAGCCAGGTTCACATGCATGCGTCGCCAGTCTCAAGAAAAAACAATCTCAGACTGAATTTTTCCAAAAACAGATTACTTAACTTCAAAGCTTGAAATGTTTGGCCGAGAAACACATTCGAGACATGATTGGTCAACTGTCCTGTCTTGAAACCATATAGGAGACTGCATGGAATTGAGAAAAATTATACCAAACTGCCTATCTTAATGTTTCACGACACGGGAAATCGCAAAATTGAAACTAATTTTCGATCAGACAAGCCGTTGAAGTGGTTGTACCACCACAGGTAGAACCATCGGCGCTGCGGCAACCCACATTGTACAACTCTGAAGTCCAAGGAAGAGCCTCGACGCATGTGGACCTCTGTCGTGGCTCACTCTGAATTCGAGTCAATTGGCTGAAACCACAACGGTCTACGCCCCTCTTTTTTGGCCACTCCCAGGGACGCCGATATAGCCCCTAAATAAGAATTAGCTGAGAAAAGAGGATCGGGCATGAGTGGAGTTCCAGGCGAGAGGATCGGTAGGAACGGCCAATTTGCCGTTAATAACGTGCGTAGGTCCCACTGGGATGCGGTCGGAGGCACTGGGAACTCAAGAACTTAGAAGCTCTAGGCCCTGGGACGTGTACGGTATCGACAGATCGAGGCAGTGCCGATTCGTTCAGTCCCAAAGTAGTCTTCTCCCTTCCTCAAGCAATCTTGACCTGCTGTATTATCTTGTGGCAACGTTATCTTATGGTCGAGAAATAATGAATCACCGAAAACTTTGATGCACCACTTTGTGGTTTGTGGGAGGCATGCTGGATGTATTTTTTGTGTTCTAAAAAGGAGCAATGTTTTCTCCCACCAAAAAGTTTACGTTCCGTACGTGTAAAGCTTTAGAGTGGCAGAGGTCCTAAATAATTTTTTTTTCGCCTTTAAAAGGTGGGCCTTTTAGCGTGTAAGCCTCCTCCCTCGTTGCCTTGTCCACCGCAAAACGAGCCTCTTAGGCCTTTTGGTGGGTGGGTGGGGGATCGCCGGCAGTAACTATTTCACTCATCAAAGAATAACGAATTAGAAAAGTGACCGTAAGACGTAAAACTTTACTTTGGGATAGACAGGCGGGGTTTACCAACCCGTTGTCTATTACGACTCATACATTCTCAAGTGTTGAGTATAATGGATTGCGTATTACAGTAGAAAAAAAATTGCTCACCATACCCCACCACCCACCTTCCCGGAAAAGTTTCTCAAGATCCCCCGCCCCGCCAGCAACCCTTGAGGGGTCCTCTTGTTGTTTGCAGAGAGAAATGGAAGACGTTGATTACGAATTTCCCGTCACAAGCCTCACTCCCACCCTCCCTCCCGCAAACTCCTTTCTTCAAGACGAATAGACCCTAGAGAGAGTGTCAAATTTCCTTCTGGGAGTACTCAGGTATCGAGTTTCACCTTAGTTTCTACCTTCACCTACACCCCGCCCGTTCCTTTAAACCCTTCCCATCACACTCTATCATCGCACCTTAACACTGTTAAAAAAAACAAGTAGAGCGAATGAGGGGAAAGATGATGCTGGAACATTTGTATAAAAAGTTTTTTTTTTTTTGGGTGGGCGGCGAGGCATGAATGAATGATGACACGAATGACTTCTGATAATTCTGTTGGTTTGTGTCGTGGTTGGTGGCGGAGGGGGGAGAGAAAATGAAGTTTTCTCCGGGCGCGCGGAAAAATATTGCTCTAATGTGATGATGTTCAGGGATGAAAAAAAAACTCATGATCAGGTTCGGGGAGCATTTAGTGTTTTCTCTTTAAACATGGCCGCTTTTTAAAACCGCGTGAATGTTGTCGCGGAACTGTTGTATTCGTCAAGTTCGAATCTCCTGCCCCCCCTGCACCATTCATGGAACCAGCCTCTTTTCAAAGGTATCTGACAATAACGGCGAAGAGCCAACGAGTGTTGTCATATGACCGTTAGCCTTCCTCATATAAAACCTACCTCATATGACTGTTAGCCTAACATGACTGTTAGAGACTGATTAGCCTGCACCTTCCATACTACACACGTAGAGATGGCGATTTGATGGGCGCAGAATTAAGACGTGGCTACTTGATTTGGCACCCTAATCCCTTGAACAGGTTCTCTCCGCCAATAAAAATCTTATTGTTATGGTGGATTTCACCACCTCGGCTTAAGGTTCGGCTTAAAATTAAGTTGGACTCAAGAGAAAAATGAACTGAATTTTATGTAGGCAAAGTTCGGCTTAGTTAAGCCGAGGTGGTGAAATCCACCATTATAGTGTATAATATTTCTTACGTCTGACGTTGGCTTACAAATTAACTTATGTGATGAAAATAAAACATTATTATTATTACGAGTATTATTATCATGAGTGGTGGTCGATGCGGGAGAGAGGGGCGAAGCAATCGCGAATTGAACATAGTTGGATGCGAGTTTAATAAAGGTTGACATGGAGTACGTGGTTCTCTTTACGCACCGTTGAATTTTCCTGTAATTAAACCAACTTTAGGTAGGGAAGGGGGGGGGTTGATAAGGCGAGAACGCTTCACAAAACCATAAAAAAGTGGAGATGAAAGACAAAATGCCTCTCTTCGCGTTTATGTGATAACGGTTGATTTCAGAATCATAGCCTCACGACATTACGAGAGTGGTAAGAGATATGGAAAAAAGGAAGATGCGAGACAATTTACGAACCGTTAAGGTCTTCCCCTGTACTCACTCCGCCTCTCCTTTTTTCAG
The DNA here is from genome assembly GCA_038030265.1 of Corythucha ciliata. Classification (NCBI taxonomy): domain Eukaryota; kingdom Metazoa; phylum Arthropoda; class Insecta; order Hemiptera; family Tingidae; genus Corythucha; species Corythucha ciliata. The sequence goes on along the minus strand of CM075942.1, from coordinate 49,331,758 downwards.
CACACTCACCAAAAGGGAATGAAGACCAATGAGAAAGAAAGGAAGAAAATAGATCTGGAGCACAAAAAGAACAGTTTTATAAAAGTTCCTTCCTTCGACATTGCCCTTGTTTTCTTGTGGATTGTGCAGCGAGAAAAATGAGCGTTGGATCAGGGGGCGAAGAGGGAGGACTACTTCATTAGAAATTAAGTCGAAAGGCCTATAAAATAGTAAACTTTATGCAAAAAAGTTTCCTTTTTTGTTATTCTTGTAAAAGAAAGGAGAAGTATTCCATCGTTTCGCTTTTTTTGTGTGTGTCTATAAAAATCCGCCCTGAAGACAACAAATACACGTTCTCGTTCAACCGACGATGAAATAGTTTTATTTCAAAATGAAAGTGAAACTCTTTTTGTCCATTTTTGTCCTATGTGATCCTAAAATTATTGGACAAAACCCCCTCCTGACCCCTCCAGTCAGGTCAAAACTGATTGATTCGAATACACTGATGGAATATTTTTAAATTCTTTCATAACGCTCTCGTACCCTCATTAATCCTTGGTGGAGGAGGGGAAAAAATTGAGGTGAGTTTGTCATCGCAAAACGTGTTGGTTTATCCGATTAATCCCGTACGTGCTCGATTTCGATCATCCCCAAACCCCACCCCACAACTTCTGCCGTTTTAGACCTTCACCCACATGTTTACCCTCTCGTCTGATCTCGTTAGTATTCTGCCTTGTTACCTCGCTCGTGTTGAAAGAGATTACACACACACACACAGACACGAGCCGATTTATCAGAAACCCGTCATTTGTCATTATAATTGAAAAAAAATCGATTGTTTTAAAAAGGGGTTGAGACTTATGTTAGAGTCGCTAATTCGCCGCCTCTCTAGGGTTTGCTTTTAGTTAAAATTCCTTTACAGTTCGTTAAGTCTTGCATGAGAATCTTTAAAACCTATTATGTATCCTACACCCCACCCTCCCATCCCTTTTCGGTCTTTATGCAAACTGACTTTGAAGTCAACTTTTATGTACCTCCCCTCTTCATCAACCAACCAGACCATCACCCTTATAAGCGCACTCGACTAAATAACTTCCTACTTTACGCATTTACTTTGTTTTAAAAGACTGAAAGGTCCTTAAAACTCATCTAACCTGTTGACTACCCCCCTCCCCTCACTATTATATGTCCTAATTGAAGTCGACGAAACTTTTCAATGGGGCCCAACTGTGGATGGTGAGATACTTGAAAGACGCGCTTGGAGCTTTAAAATTCAACGCACGGGTTGTGCATTGTGTGACGAATAATTCATCTTTTTCACCCTACCCCCTCCCCCATCATTCAACAACAGTTCATTTCACAACGTGTGAACGATCGACCCTGTCACCCCCACCCCTCCACACTACAAAGCATATTCGTGATCTCATTATAACGAGGGCGGAAAAGGTGTCTCTAGACAAAATGTTATGAGAGTTAATCACTTTAAGTGGCCTCAGTCCTCGTATGCTTTAGATAATGAAAGACCTCCTTTTTTTCATGTTGATAAATTCGAAAAAACACAATCCTTTTAATAAAGAGTGTTCACTGGTAACTTTTTTGTTGAATATCCAGAGTTGTACGTGCCAGATTTCTCAATTTGATCTCCCCTCCCCCACCTCTGCACCCAATACCAAAGTTTCTTTTGGCGCGGTTCACCTGGAAGAACAATAGCAAAAAAAAATTAATTCCGCTCAAGTTTGCTCGTGTTGTTAGGGATCAAGCTAGATCACTTTTGCAGATAACTCGAGAGTCTTTTCCTTTTTTGGAATGAGGCTTTCAGTCCTTTTTTCCTTTTTTAATATCCTTCCCTCCCCTGTTCACCGCTGTTTCATGGAAAGGGCGTGATGCTCAATCATCCGGCGAGAGAGCTGGAAGTCCATCTTGTGGGAACATATTTTTCTTTTTTTCTACGGCCACTTATGCCGTTTCCAAACAATGAAACTTTCAAGAAATACTCACCTCCTTATAAAGATGAAGTAATTGTGGAATAAGGTAACTTAACAGTTTACTTAACTAATGACGAGTGTAGTGTAACCCATTCCACTCCCCCTATCCACACAAGTAGCGTAGGATTTATAAAGCAAACATATGAAACGAGTTTGCTTAACTGCCTGGCTTTATTATCGTTAGGTACTTGGGAAAAGGGCGCGCGCGGATGTTCCTATAGCAGAAGTGGAAAGTGGGAGAGATCATTAAGCTTTAAATTTTAAAAGAAAATCCCGCTCTCTCTCCCTCAGTCGGTTTAAAACGAAAAGGAAAACGACGCGGTTTGACCCAGTTTTTCCTCTTTTTTACGATATTGCTGACAATTCAACAGTTTCAGGCTATTCCATTTAGACCGAGGAAAAGATTTTTTTTTTCTTGTTCCCTCCGTCCCCCACACACTAAATTGGCCTAAAGCGAGTCAATAAATAAAATCTAAAGTGCTTCTCAAGCTCCACCGACTACTTCTTGGCGATGATCCAAATGATTGCATTATTCTGTAATGCCCTTTTATAGCTGATCCCCCTCCTCATCCTACTCCGCCGCTATAGACTTGGCTAGTGATTTTTTTCAGGTTTCCTTTTATTTTTCGAACGCGAGGGGGAAAAAAGGTTGGATTACCGTGTTTTTGCCCCCCCCCCCCCACAGTACATCGGGAGTTGGCATTTATCACGCGAGACAAGAGAAAAAAAGCGCAACAGCGTGTATTTCATTATTTTTTCTTCCGATATAGACGCGGAGAGCGTTTCACTTTCCATCGTTAGAAGGACGCTGGAATCAGTCAGCCTAAACCCACGGATTCAAAGAAAAAAAAAAGTTCCTTCCTTCGCCGAACTGGTCCCACCCCGTAGGTGCGACGGGACAGTAAAGCGATTCTCAAGGTTCCATACGCCAAGAAGCTCTTTTCTATTTTGAACAAAAAATATATTTATTTTCCGCTCACTGGTCTCCTCCTCGGGGACCAGGGGGCCTATTCTCTAACTCCGAAGCAATAGCTTTTTCGAAGTCATATGTTTATTTCATTCATTTTCTTCAAAAAAATTAATGAAATAGACACATGGCTGGCGAAAAAAAATATTACTTTTTGTTAGAGAATAGGCCCCCAGGGCTTTCTAAGGGCACTTTGGCTCATTGGCTCTGTGATTTTAAGACTCTCTCGACAAATTACTTTCACCCACTCACTGACTAGTAATTCATATTTTCCCAATTTTTAGCCAAAAATCAAGAACTATTGATATTTGACCTCAAAATCAGCCCACCTTGCCATTGTCAAACAGAAAAAAAATTGACTGATTAGTAATTATGATTACCGACGAAATTGATTGAAAACAGCCAGCACATGAATTAAGACGAACAAAATTGATCTCATACTGACTGAAAGTTGATTAAATCAACTGAAAAATGGCAAAATCGACTGTGAAACGGAAACCACTAAAGAATCGACCACAGAAAAATCGAACCACAAAAAAAAAAAAAAAAAAAAAAAAAAAAAAAAAAAAAAAAAAAAAAAAAATCGAACCACAATAGGCGCGATCTCTCAAATTTTGAATTTCTTAAGCCTTAAACTAGATGTTTGACGTGGGAAACTGACTATTCAGTCGAATAACGAACACTCCTCTTCTTAAAACGCCATATTTGGCCACCGAACATAATTTATGGCTCTTGAAACTAGCTAGCATTGAACTGAGTAGGACTGACTACTTTGATCGTACAACTTGATAGACGGCTCCCATGCATTCTTTGAAGGATCTAAAACGGTTGAGTCGGGTTTATTGACCAATTATCTGATTTATTAATGGAGTCAAGTTGTCAACGAACTACAATGTCTCAGAAACCAAAAACACATATTGCGTTTTATTTCTGTTCAAAATACTGTCACGTGACAAGCTTGGGGCCCACTGAGTGGCCGCTGAGCTTGACACGTTTTGTCTAGAAACACACTTGGAAACGAACTGCCAATTGCAAGCAATAGAATATTGTTTCTTGATTCAAAAACCGCCATAATGCTGTCGCTGAAACTGGTCATTTGCTACAAAAACCGTTCCATTTCACTCGAGAAATGAAAATTTTGGCTTTGACCGTACAGTTCACTTAAAATAACAAAAATCTTGCAGTTGCCAACAAAGGCAACGCAAAGGTTAGGCAAAAATGCTGCCTAACCTAGAAGCATTTTCAATATGTCCGGGGAAGGCACTTGGCCTTTCACATCGATCTCGTTGAGGCGCTTTTGAGCCGAAAAAGTCAGCCGAAACACGGCGAATGCGTAAAGCGCTGATTTGGGGCACCAGCACTGGTAGCCGCACGCGTTTGGGTGCTGGCCGACTGTGTTTCGCATGTCTGTATATAAATTGAACAAACTTCGAGAAAATGAACCCAAATGTAAGCAGGTTATAACGTCTTTGGCTAACAAAAATTAGTCAAAACCGTGAACTAAACTTCACTCCTTGGTTTGGGCAAAACAGTGTGTGGAAGAGAGAATGGCTTCACGTGACTACCTCTCCAAAAGCGGTGAGAAGGGATTGTGGGTCGAGCGGTGGGTTTCAATTGAAACAAAAGGATTAAGTAAACTTGAGGACGCAGTCGAGTAAAACCAATTAAAAGCGGTGTCTCACACTCTCCAAAACCGCCAACATGAAACTAAAATCGCGTCAGCGTTGAATCGAGGGAGGTGGGTTGAATTCGTGTAATAACCATGCGGAGGCGGTATATTATAAAGGAGAGCAATTTGCTTTCATCTTAAAAAAAAAAAAAGTTGAACACCTTTTGACATTTCTGCCTGACTTTCTCTTACAATATTTAATCGACAGGTTCAAAACACATTTCTGCAAGAAAATATTAATTTAATTTCTCGAGCACACATCTGCAGTTTAATATAAACAGCGATAGTAGGAAACTTTCAGGGATTTTATCCTAATTTCCACCCTCTTCACATTGAACGAAGTCGAAAGAAAGTTTTAAAGTGATTCCAAGCTTTGCTTTTTAGCCATCCAGTGCTTAATAGAGCGCAGGGGAGAGATTTGATGAGCTAAAATGAAAAAAAGGATGACGTCAGCATAATAATAGCAACTATAGAAAATAGAAAGATGAGAAGACTCGGCAGTTTGAGGTACCTCGATTTACTAAAACAAGGGATGCTAACGAACAATGTGACCTTGACCCGCAATAATTGTTTTTTTTCTCTCTCTTCTTTTTTTTTTTCTTTCTAAAAAAAACAGCACCCCGCGGTGGAATAAATTATCCCGGCACTGTTTGGAGCCGGTCGCATTATTCTGTTCCTTTGTTTGGCCCCGGTAGCAGAGAATGAAGACCTTGAAATGCATCATAAACTGTACAATTTCTCTCGCGGGATCTCTCACACAGATCACTCAAAAAGTGGTATGGTGGAACTGTGGGTATTTTGCCTAATTTTACGATGGGGGGTAATCTTGAGGTTGACGCGGACTGGAAAAAAACAAAAACAAAAAAATAAAATAGAACGAGGGCACGACCTCTTGTGTACTTGGCGTAGGACGCTAGATAAAAACTAATTCGTTTTCCTTTAGAGTCGTTCTTCTCTGCAGAGCGTTTTAAAAGGACTCCCAAAGCGGGTAGCTCTTAGACACGTTGGCTTCGCCCAATTTTATAGTCAGGTAATTTTGCAAAAAAATGCCCTTTGGTTACCCACGAAATTGTTGTTTTTGGTGCGAGTCAGCCCCGAGAAATTCGTTCTTTGAATGAGCCAGGCCCGCGATATTATAGCGTTCTGAACGAGTCCACAGCGCTGAATGATGTTTTTGAGTCATCAAACCCCGAAAAATGGCTTTCATCCAGTCTTGAAACTTGGCTCAAAATTTCCAATGATTCCAGATCTTTGGGGGGGAGGGGTCGTGATTGCAAAGTGGTGGAGAGCTTGGAAATATGCCTAAATTTGAGATTTTTGAAATACATTGAAACCATGGAGTTTCATGGTGTAGATTTTAACGCTGCATCGAATGAAACCATAGGTAGGTCGCTACAACCAATAGTTTCTGAGATATGGCCGAATTTGTACAAAAAAAAATAGGGTTTTTGGGACTGAAATCACAATTTCTATCTTCTGACGTTCCAAAAACATAATCAATTCTTGAGAGAGGTAGGCGAAACGGCAAAGTATTCTACTGGTGAGTTAAAAGGAACATACTCCTGGTCGCTATCAATGATATAATTTTCGATTTACACCAAAATTGGTTCCCGTGAACGACACTTGCCCATATTTTTGCTTCAATGTTCCTGGAAGAAAAGGAAGTATGGTGTTGTTCATACGTGTCGACCATGAGAGGGCTATCAATTTTGGTCCTTGTTGAGGTACCAGCATGTCTCCTTGAAGCCAGGACCTTTCTTTTTGGGGAAATATGGGTATTGTTTATGTCAGAGCTTGCATCCAAGGCTGGTACAACTTTTACAGTTGAGGGTGATTGGGACGGGTGTCCCAATCGTAGGAAAGTGTTTTCCAACTGCACAAAGGCTCTGGCTCAGAAGTTTTCAGATTTGGTGCTATTTCGACCAATAATTTCGGATTGGTTGCGCGGTTTCAGAAAAAAATGCGGGCAGTGAAAAATAACATGTTTTCCAGGTCATGCCACGAAGAGTGAACGACAGTATATGTATATGTCGATTTGCCACATTTAGAGGATAGTGACATCCCTTAACTCAAAGTTAACGCTAATTAACCATTAAAATTTTGGCTTCAAGTGATAAAAATAAATATTTTTGAAAGGCAGTATTCATGGGACGTGTATGTCCAATCGTCCTCAAAGGGATAAAGGACTACTAGGTTCATGAATAAGCCCAAAATCTGCAAAATTCGTGCTCGGAAAGAGATAAATCCGCGAAATTGTTGTTTTGAAGGAGGTAAATTGCTCTTTTGATGAAGACACATCACGTGAAATTGGATTTTTGAATGGGTCAACCCCGTGAAATTGCCTTCAGTGGGTGCCAAATCCACGAAATTGGACTTAAGAAGAGGGGGAGGGGAAAGCTTTTTTATTCCAGAGGTTTGAAATCAGTAAAGCTGGCTTGATTAGTGAACCAACGCTGTGAAATGGGTTTCTGCGCGACTGTCTAGGAAATTGGGTTTTCGAATGGGTCAATCTCTGGATTCTTTGAATGAGCTAAGGGTGAAATTTATTCTTGAAAAGCCAAACTAATGAAATTGGTTCTTTCGGTGTCAAGTCCGTGAACTTTGGACTTCAAAAATGCCCAAAATACACGAAATTTATCCGGAAAACTCAAAACCGAGAAATTGCTTTGTTAAATAAGTCAACCCCGCGATTGGATTTTTGAATGGGCCACCCTCCCTCCACTACATTGGCTTTTCAGAAACAGTCCAGCGAAATTGTCATTGAAATTGTCCTTTGAGGGTCAAGAATTCTCAAAACTTTGGACGTTGACTGGGGCAAACGCGTGAAATTGATCCGATAGCTGAATCGGCGAAATTAAGGTGTTTAAAAGGGGTGCAATTGGTGAGGTCTAGCCATTTACGTAACAAGGTCATACGTAATGAAGACATAGGGCTATTTCAGCCCTACTCCCCCGTGAAATTCGCAATGCCGTGATCGGTTATACTTCAAAACTTGCAATGCTGAAGCTATTTAGCCCTGAAAATTCAATTTAGTGGCTATTTACATCTTCGCAATTCCAATTTCACGGGTGAGCTCGAAAAATGCATTTCTCGGCTATTTATCCATCCAGAGAAATTTTGTGATGAACATCCTCCAGAACATACAATTTTGTGCATAATCCCCAGAACTCGCCATTTCCTGGTTAATTATAATTTGAACCCAGAAATTTAGATGCTTTTGTCCCCAGGGAGGATGCAATTTATCTGCTAATTATCGTTCAAAAGCATGCAATTTTGTGCATCCCCCAAAACTTCAAATTCCGTGGCTATTCATCCTTCGAAATTTTCAATTCATGGCTACTCCTCTCTACTCACACCGTGCAATTTCGAGGTTATTCATCCTCATCCCCCAAACTTGCTCTAGACTCGAGACAATTGGCTGAAGCCAAAGACATCGCGAAGCATTGCATTGCGCCATTGTGACCAATGTTCGAGGGACTTATGGTTTCAAAAAACGATCACTTACCCCTGGAAGTTTTTCCCCCCTTAAACGGTCAAGCCTGACTGCCTGAGGCAATTTTTTTCGCCTTGGCATCAATTGCCTGATTCCTTAGCTTTAGAACACCCAGGATTTTTATCACCAACCAGTGCAAGAATTCATATAAAATTCAGTAGATTTTCCACTTTATATTTCCGCACTCGTTATGGAATATTTCGGGCTTAACAATTTCCGAGTAGTAAAAACGCAAATTCCATATTTTCCACTTCACACAAAGAAGTTTGCTTTGCTTACATAAGATCTTATTTCTAAAAAAAGAAAACGACTCATCTTTTTTAGAACAATAATAAAATAGAAAAGAGCTGCGGCAAAAGTCAAGGAAGTGACGTACGGTATAAGGAGAATAAAGAGAGCGAAAAAAGTCAAGTGAATTAAATTCTCACGACTTTAAATTCTTTTGTCGAACCCACAGTGACTCCACTGGATTTTTTTTTGTTTTCCTTCTTATTATTCTCATAATGGTGGCCGACGTGAGACAAGCAAGGGGGTTACAACTAAAGAGAAAATAGCGTTTAAAGCATGGTAGAAAACGATATTATATTCACGCCGAGAATATAAGCCCACCGTTTTATTTTATTTCCTTTGTGTTTTGAAAGTTATATCAACGCGGTGATGTAAATACCTTGACCTCTAAAATTTTTCATGCGTGGGTGATCCACTTCTCCCCCTGACCCCCGCCAATTGATGACATATGATTCTCGGACCTCACCTCGTTTGACTTGAGGCAATAGCGATTTGTATACACTAATTCCATCGGTATATCTCGCAGGTGTTTCGTAATAGAACGCCTCCTTCCAATGGACGCCAATGGGTTGAAATTCATCAGAGAAAGCCCACGCTTCAATAAAAAACGAAATTCCTTATAGTGCGATTTGTATGGAGATACTTGCGAGGTTCAAAAACCAAAGATCACAACGAACAGATAAGGTATTGAAACTATCGGATTTCTTCTAAAGTTGTCTTATCTTTTCTATACTCTTCTTGATCCAAAGTGAGAGGGTGGAACAAGGGCTCTCAGCCATAAATTGTAATTATTTTTATCCCTCTCTGGGATGTCCTGATGGGCGAGTTTCCAATCGCTATCCCGGTCACTCGTGCGTTAAGCTCCGAATGATTCAGTAGAAAGGGCAGAAAGGGTGTCGGTGTGAAAGAAGGAATGATAAGGGGTGGGGGTGGGGGTAAGGAGGATATTTCTAACAAATCACGTACCTGAAAAGATCTGGAATTGGAAGCGTTTTTATTCCTTTTCGTGTGCGCGCCGGTTCAATGAAATAAAAATGACTCTTTAATGGCCAGAAGTATATTGGAATGTGAAAGTTCTGCAGACGGTACAGTAAATCATTTTTTAAGGACGAAAACAAATATATTGTGACCTCGTTCTTCGTTTTTTACCTTTCATCTCGGGGAGTTACAATAAAATGTCGAGAAAAACAATAAAAATACTGAAATTAGCAGCGTGTTTAGAGTCATGATGACTGTTTACCGTGGCCAATTTTCTCTGTTTTTAACCACCCTGCGCTGGTGGCACAGTATTGACGAGGAAGCGGTTGAACGCGGGCTTGTCAATGTGCACGCGGATCGCCCCCGCCACTAAATCATTGCTATTTTAATTTCGATCTTTCCATGACGACACCATGACAACGTGGCTCCTTTCACCTCCCTACAACCAAAAGTTCTACGTGCCCACAATGCGACGGACCGTCACATAAATGACGCTCTTATTTCCCTGAAAATCGCCCAGTACGCCTACGACAGAACAGTACGTGTTTTGCCGACTGTGTGAGCGTTTTTTCTACCATCTAATGATTCACGATTGTGCTCATTCAACGCCCTCCTCCTCCACCTCTCCTCTATTCTAGTTATGATAAATTATGCCGGGCGTGTTGTTAGCAGAGGGACAAGGACCGTTCTGTCTCTGTTTCTTTCTCTCCATTTAAAATTCTTAGAGCGTTTATTTATTTCAAGTTCTCACGCTTCGGAAATGTTTCGTCAGGGTCGTTTCATGTAAAACCTTAATTGCCTAATATAATAAGGTACTTACACAGTAAAAGTCGGAACTTTGGGCTTACCTGTGAACAGAAAAAGAGATTTTTAGAAAAGAAAAAAACAGTTTTCACAATAAACCATTAAGAAATGTACACAGTTCCATCACACCAACAGCCCTTCTTCTTACTCATCCAGCCTCAAACGTCTCAGATTCAAGTTTCCAAACCTTAGAACTAATATTTACTTCCATTTCAACCCTTAACCACCACACCCCCAGCCCTTAAAACTATTCCGCAGGTGTTTCCACATTTCTACCCCAAAAGCCCCATAATGCCCTTCCAAGCGGACTATGCCACTAAAATACTTTAGTTACCTTTAAACCGTGCCTGGTACAGGCGTGGGCCTGAAGTTGCTAGAGCGATGAAGACTTTGTTCGGGTGGGGGAGGGGAGTCTACACGAAGGTTCACTATTTCCAGTGATTTATGTTTGTTTTAAGGGGCGAGGTTTTGCTTCCCTTTCTCACAGCCAACAACCCCCTCTCACTGCTCCACCACCACGCCATATACTAAAGACTTCAAGAGCCGTAATTCACGGAATAATAAAGGAAATAAAGTGAGGAAGAGGGGAGTTTGGAGGGAAATAACAGAACTTCTTCTCCAGCACACGACGGAGGTCCTGGAGGAAGGTGCGGAGGTGGGGGAAGTTCGCTCAGGGGGCGGCGTTGTGATTTTAGATATGGTGATTAAACGGAATAAGTTTTGTTTTCCTGTTAAGCTGCACCAAGCGGAACTAATCCTAGAGCACGAATACAAAAAAGGGAGGGGTAGAATTTTTTTGTTTCGCTTGGCATAACTTTCACTTATGATGACAATATATTTATTGTATGTATAAAGGTGGGTAAACACTTATATTTTAACAATAACGGGCGAGCTGAACTTCCTTTTCTTTCCCTGACATCTTTTCACTCCTGCCTTCACTTTCTACGGAGTTGAATAGCTTTTATTATAGGTGAAATTGGCTCAAAACTGAGAAGCATGTATTTCACGCAGGCGTTAAAATGAGATAAGAGTCCACTCATTTCCCGTACAGGCGTATAAGCCACAAAAAGGCGGTTAACTCAATGATAATCAGAAAAGCACCGTCGCCTGGTGACCTTATTGAAGTTCAAAAGTGCGAACGAGTCTGCCCGTTTCCTCACAGTACCCCAGCCAATGCGAGACTGACTGAAAAACGGTGAATTCTGGTCCTTCGTACCCTCCCCCCTCCATACACCGTGATTTTTAGTTTTATTTTTACTGTGGTCTGTCAACGATGGACGTACTCCGCAAGTGTTTCTGACAAAGAGATGAGCTGATCCACCGAAGACTACATTCGGTAATTTTTTTTGCAAGTCTTGCTCACTCAAAACGCCAATTTCACAGGACTCAATCCCTAAAAATCAATTTCGGGGGGTTGATTTAGTAAAAATAATAGTAATTTCACGAGTTTCGGCCCTTCGAAAACCCATTCCACCGGTTGGCCTCTTCCGAAATTCAAATTTCGTGAATTTACTTACATAACCCAATGTCGTTGTTTTGGCCAATGCAAGAACTAATTTCGACTTTAGCTCCACGTCAAACATAATTCCGTCGGTTTGGCTCAAGAAAAAAAATAAATGTCACCAATTTTCCATGCCATGAAAACCAATTTTTTGGGGTTGGATCCCAAAAGAATGACATACTTCTCAGATTTCATACGTTTTAAATCAAAATTTCCTGTGCGTTGGATTACTTTGAAGAGCAATTTTAGCGGGTCTCCCTGCATTGAAAAAACGGAATTTTGTAGACTGGAGATTTTTCCAAGCTCAAGTTTTGTAGATTATTCGCACTAATAGAGCACAGTTGCTAGGGGTTTGCACAATAAGTTTTGCTGGATTGATATCTCAAATAGCAAATTCCATGGATTGACTCCATAAAAAACATTTTCTATGGATTGATCTCCCTCCCTCCCTAAAATGCCAATTTCCCTGACTTGACTAAATGAAAAGCCAATTTCACTGGACTAATTCGCTAATGTCAATTCCACTAGATTGGCTCCATGAAGAGCCAATTTCGCCGCGAAATGACTCACTAAAAAGCCAATTTCGCAGGATTGGCTCTCTAAAATGCCGACTTTGTTTGTTAAACATGCATTTTCAAAGGGTTGGCTCAACGGGGCTTGGGACCTCAAAAAAGCAATAATTCCGCAAATCAAAATTCTTTCGGAGTCCAAACTTTGTGAATTTGACTTACAATTTCCAATTCACGGTTTCGCTGATTCAAGATCAATTAATTTCTTCTTTGGCTTCATTGAAAAAAGCAAATCCATCGTTTTGGCTCTTTCAGAACTAAATTTTGCGGATCTGGCACGTTAGGAATTTATTTCCCTTAAAAAAGGCGAACTTCACAGGGATGTTCACACTCACCTCTCCCCCCCCCTCGCTTCAGCAAAGTGAAGTTCTCAGTGTGTCAGCTCATTTTAAGGAGCCTGGGACTTTTTGAAACAAAATTTCGACTGGTTGGCCATTTCAAAAATCACTGTCACGGAGATGGTTCATCCAAAACCGATTTCGGCGGGCTATGGCTCAAGCTGAAAAGCCATTTCGGGACCTCAAATTCAAAATTTCACGCTGTCGAACCACTGAAAATTTTTTTTCAAAATTTCGGGGGCCTGGACCATTGTAAAAACTACATTTTGCAAGTTATGCTTTCAATACTTATTTCGCGAAGCTTCCTCGACACCCAAAAAAGCAATTTCGCAGGTCTGCGTTTGCATAAAATATAAAATATCACACTGCTGAACCATTCAAATATAGCAATTTCGTGGAGTCGGTTCATTTAAAATCAATTTCATGGGACTTGCTCTCAGAAAAAACAAAATGTCATGGGTCCGGCTGTTTAAAAAACAATATTTTGTTGAGTTGCCTCATTAACAAGCAATTACGTGGGGCAGGTTATACAAAAATAAAGTAATTTCGTGGTTTTCGCTGCTACGAAAAACATATTTTCGCGCTGATGACTAATTCAAAAGCCATTTCACGGGTCTAACACGTCTAAAAAACCAATCTTCCTATAGGGCTGGCCAATGCACATTGAGTGGGATTGGCTCAGTCATTAAAAACAATGTCATGTGGTCGAGCCACTTGAGAATTCGATTCGGCCACGTTTGACTCCTTCAAAAATTAAATTTCGCAGAGGGTTGGCTCGTTCAAATCCAATTGCGCATGGCTGTCTCCTAGTGGTGTGAGTCTGGCTCAGCAGAAAACCCATTTTCAATGATTCGGTCCTCTCTAATAGCCAATTTCGTGGGTCTGGCTGTTTTAAAATACCCCTCCACCATCAAAAAACCTCAACAAAAATGTTTTGGGCTGTTCATCTACTCAAAAAGCATTCTTGCGGGGTCGGCTTATTCAAATATCTAATTTCGCCAGCTTGACTCATTGGAAAAACCAATTACATTAATTTAGTCCTGTCAACTCATAAATTCCGAGGATCTGCTAGTTTAAGAAACCAATTTAACGGGTTTTGGTTGTTAAAAAACCGGACATTGCAATTTTGCCATAGGAAACGTGTGAGGAAAGCTGTTTTGTGCGGAAAATGTCAAATTTCCCGATTTCTTGAACTTACTGCGGTCACATTTCACGCATTGCGCGGAGGCTTCTCGAAAAATCCGTCGATGATAATACCGATCACTGAATTAAATTTCGATCTATTGAGCAATTGATAACTCGATTTATAATTTCTAAAATATCGATGAGAGCTAGGGAAGATATGTTTTCACGAAGGGAATACCTGAAGGGACCGAGTAACCCTGGGACACAGACTGACCAACAGTATAGTTTTGACAGGTTGGGCATATCGGGACGATTCTTTGGATTTAGTGGACGCACGAACAATGACGAAGAATCGACAGGGTCAGAAGGGGAACCAGGTGATGTTTTTTCCTCCTTTTTTGTTGTTTTATTCATTCCAACACCTGGCATTAGTCTGTATAGCTAGTAGGAGCTTCTGCTTGCTTTTGAAACACGAAAAAAGACCAATAAATTATACGGAAGGTCTCAATGGCGATGACCTAAAGAAAGAGAGAGAGAATGAGTGTAAGACGTATTTTCAAAAATAGACGTTTTAATTTATGAATTGCTTTGTGATCGAATTAAAAGAAAAAACGAAACAAAAAAATGGGTGAGCCCGCGTCCTACTTAGAAAACCTCTCATTCACTTTGTATTACTGGCATTTCTGTGTTTGAACAATACGTTTCAACATTTTTTTTTTTTTTGGAGGAAATCTGGAGCACACAATGCATATCTGGTGTCCTTCTACGACAACCTGTGGAAAAAGTAACAAAAAATTGCGAAATTCCTTTGCTTTTTCCCTCCTTCTTATCGATGAATTAAAATCTGATTCGGCAAGGTCGTTCATGGCTCGCAATCCATCAGGAAATTACGCCAAAAGCCAAAAATAAAGTGAAAAAATTATGAATTTATTTAAATTTTCCCGGACAGGAACTGTACTGAGCTGAAGAAAGTGAATGTCTGTAGCTGTTGGGAAAAGGGTAAGGTCGAACGGACCAGGATCCTCTTAAAAAAACGCTAAAGCCCCTGAGGCAAGGCGAGTCCAAGAAGAAAGAGACGCAACATTTCAATTTAGGTTATCCAATCTGATTTAGGTTATCCCCTGCTCACCATTGCCCTAAAACTGACTCTCACACGTTTGTTTTAAAGGTACGCAACTAATTTCACTCGACTTTCGATTTTCTGCGTTTTTCAATGCTGTTATCTTAATTACGCCATCATTTTTTTTAAACAAAAGGTTAAACGGGCCGAAAAGAAGATGAAGAATAAAAAAAAATCATTGTTCTCGCTCAGTTTGATCTCGTTGAGCTTTCGCTCGGGCTCGTGGGGGTATTTGTGGTGATTTTGCTCTCCTTGGAAAGCGTGTCGGATCACGGGGTTTTTGGTTTGAAAAAAAAAAAAAAAAAAATCGTTAACACCGCAGGCTTTATGGTACTGTAGGAGAGGGGAGGGGTGGTGGGGAGCGAAAGGTACACATTACATTAGATACTTGTCATGAAGCGTATACGAACATTTTACTTTCCTTTTCACGAACCCCCTTCACTGCTCCCTCCAACGTATTATATTGTTACAATAAGTGGCAAAACATGAAATAAGGAGGACTTTAAACAGACCCCTCCTCGCACCTCCTTCGCGCTCTTTTCAGGCCGTCTTTTGTTCGAATTCACCTTGAAAATTCGATTTTTTCGTACAATGATGACCGAACAATCAACGTAGAACTATATTTGGGAGAGAGAGAGAGAGAAATCTCCTTTCTTTGATTTACAAGGGAAGTAATAAGATAAGGGAAAAGGTGGAAATTCAATTGATAAAAAATTTTTAAAACATTTCTGGTTTCTCACGTTCTCCGGAAAGTTACTTTGAGTCTTCCGTTGGCCCAATTCACTGGGAAATAATTTTTTCCACGCGAGCATTTCCTGGATTTACGTATAATAACCACCCCTAAAACTTCCGCGGGTCACAAGACGGTTGGTCATGGGGGGGGGGGTCCTTAAATCGTTTTTATTTCGTAAGGAACTTAAATAAAGGGGTAACCACCCTCCCACAGCAGCACAGGGGGCTTCATAAAGGATGAAGAGAAAGTCTCTGAGTGAAAAAAAAACGACCTTCTTTCCAACTCCTGTGCACTTAATTCCTATGAATTATTCATAGAGCCTCCTCCACCCCAGTTCATATCGCCAAGTTTCTCATCCCTCGTTGCAAAAATCGGGGTCTGTCGGATACTCCGGCAGTATTACACAGCGAGAGGTTAATGGAGAGAATAGTGAGGGTTGGCGGGGGGTCAGTGGTGGGTGATGAGTTCTATTAAGTGAATCTGAGAGAAAATGTAATGAGAAGGGTGCAGTTCGTTATAATACGTTTACGGTTATTTCTTCAGGAAAGGCCTGTCCTGTGACGTTTAAAAAGTGTTTGAACATTGCTGCCGCAAATTGACAGAAAAAAAAACTAATTACCTTGTTAATCAGCCCGTCGGCGTAATCAGCCTGTTATAAAGAGTGAAAATATTATCAAGTTATTAAGGAAAGTTTGAGCCTTTTATGATTTCGCGACTGAAAGTCCCATCTATTCAAAGATTGTAACGTGTCGAAGTGTTGTTCTCCTGAAAAGATTTTGAGACTATTATGGAAGCTAAAAAGCCACGTGACCCATCACCCCCCCCCCCGCCCATAACAACTACTGAGACTCCACCTATAGCTACCCATCTGGACCATATTTGCGAAGAAATTAGTTGTCTGATGATAAAAAAAATTACAGTTTGGCCACTAAGAAGGCCAACCCGACAGTAAAAGCTGGAAATTTGAAACGGAAAAGCACAGATTTCTGCTGTTTTCCACTCTCGGGTAATCAATAAATAACAGGATAATCTCGGAAACTAATCTAGTCGGCCAATAAACAAAAATATAATATTTTTTGGCCCAAAATCTCATTTTGGCACCTCATTTCCAACCCTGATGCTCCCATCAGATAGGGCTTCAGTTTGAAGAACTGATCAATATTAGCTCAAAACTGGTAATTTCCGATCGGAATCCGATTGTTGGCTGGAATTGTTCCGAGAAAAAAGTAGAAATTAATTCATAAGTCATAACTGCATTTATTTTGTTCAACCCAAAAAACCCACAAATTCAATAAAATGACAATTACGTGTTACAAATTCAACAATAACGTCATGAAAATGGGTTAGATTGAACAGAAATTTGCGATTCGAGCCCTTGTATATACTTGTGAAGGGCTTCACTCAACTAAAAGGCGATTTGGCATCATTCCCCCCCACTCACAATTTCATGAATTATTTATCAGTCAACACCTCCTAAATTGAGCTTTAAACGTATCATTTGGTTCCCTATCAACCACATAAAATCTTTGAGCATAACAAAAACTGTAAGGGTTACGTGAGAAGACGATAAATGTTCACATTGTCCGACGCCAATGCGGGCGCATTCACGGGTTGTGAAAATGTACAAATGAACAAGGATGTTCACGCATCAACGGGTTCATAATTTCTCTGACTCAAAAAATGCCTGTATAGCCTCAGTTATGACACAATTAATTCGGCACTGCAACCGCAAAAAATGGTCATAATACGCCGCTTTTCGGAAACATAATGATTAAAATTGGCTAAAATAGCCTGCTTTCTCACAAACTGACCTTGAAATTATCAGTTAACGTCTAAAACTGACAATTTGAAGAGGACATTTATAATTCAGCCACGGAGGCTTACAATCCAACCACAACACTTTCTAACAGCAAAATGCCCCAACCACCAAACGTTCCGACCACAACTGAGGGCGTCCTTGGACAAGACGTCCTAACCACAAACCACAGTACATCCTAACCACAAAAAGTTCTAACCACGAAAAGTCCTAACCACAAAAATCCCTATCCACAAGACGACCTATCCACAAAATATCCAACCACCACCTCCTAAACACAAAACGTCCCAATATATCCACATAACTCCTAATCTCAATACGCATTCCACAAAAGCATAAGAAGGCCAAACCACAAACTTCCAAACGAAAATACTCCTCAACCCCGTTTGTGTCAAATCCCTGGGACTAATGGGTTAGGTTAGTTAATGGGAGAGGGCGACAATCATAGTCCGACGTGGGATGTCTCGACCCCGACACGTGCAAGACCGTGTTATCGACCACCCCACCCGTTGGCTGTTGTCGGACGTCCACTTCGACAACACACAGCGACAACTCCCTAACGAGAAAACGCCCTAACCACAAAACGTTCCAACCACAAAAATATTTAACGTCCTAGTTAGTAAACGTCCTAACCCCTAGACGTCCCCACAAAACGTCCTGACCCCTCCGTGGTTAGACTTTCTAACCACGAAACTGTCATAACCGCAAAAGGTCCAAATGACGAAATGAACTATCTACTATGAACTATCCACTACACCCCCTTCCCCCTTTTGATCGTAGGGATTTTTGGCAGGGTCTGCAGTTTCGGCGTCAGGAATTAAGATTCTGTCTCGTTCATCGTCCAAGCCGCAGTAGTGCATCCAAGAGTTCAGACCAAATTACCCGATCTTAAGGGGGAGTTGCACATGGGTTTCCTCGACCCCCCTACAATCATACCTCGCCTACTCCGCGTTACGGAAATTACCGCCGTATTTCTGCACCAATCGTGGACTTCAAGAGCTCATTTAAATCTTCAGGAAATTCCGCACAAGCGTACGATCTTGCTTTCCTGAATAATTCGTCGAAAGAGTGTGAATTTTCAAGGTAAAAGTTTGTGTGCGTTTTACAGTTATTTTAGGGATGAAATATGAAAAAGGAAGATCGTACGCTTGTGCGGAATTTCCTGAAGATTTAAATGAGCCCTTGAAGTCCACGATTGGTGCAGAAATACGGCGGTAATATCCGTAACGCGGAGTAGGCGAGGTATGATTGGAGGGGGGTTGAGGAAACTCATGTACAACTCCCCCTTAATTTACAAAGTCCAGGACGGCATACAGAGCTATATCAGCTAGCTCCTCATATTGTTGCTTGGGTCACATTTTCCATTTTGGGGCTAGAGCTCTTGTGCCCTTGCCCAATATTGACAGCGTCTTGGTCGAACACTAAGAATTTTAGTCAAACTTTACAGTTTTTACGGCAAAAATCCATTTTGCGCAGGAAAAAATATGAATTTCCCGAGACATGCATTCGCCTGATTCCAAGGATAATCCATCATTTTAAGGCAAAACAGGTAATAACCACTCGAGAAATTGACAGAATAATCGAATTCTCCGAAAATGAGACTAAAATCAGTAAGAGTGCGGGGCACAGATATCTCTTGTTTTATTTGAAAGCGCCCACTAGAAACTCGCAGCGCTTGGCGCTGGTTTGATCAAGCCTCCCAGCCACGACGGAATCGTCGAGCTTGTTTCCTATAGTCGATCCCACGCTTCTAAAAAAACGCATAAGTATTTGCGACTGTCATTCCTTCGCGGTTGACTATAAAGCAAATAATGGGAACGATAAAAACACGACGTCACGAAATTTACATTCCCCACATTCAACCCATCCCTTTCTATCTCATTCACATCAGGGGTTTTTCCAAGGTACTGCCGGTGTCGTCGCGTTTGCTAAACTTGACTGTGTGAGAACAAACTATCGCCATTCAGATCAATCAAAATAAATACTCTGAACACTCCCTTTCAAGGCCAAAAGAACCACCTTCGATTCTTTTTATAACAAAAAGAAACTCGTCGGATGTTTGAAAAAGGCGTATACTCTTCTTCGCGTTGTGCTATACATATATTGAAGTTAAAAAGGCGCCGAACGTAATTACCCTTCGACAGATCGTGATAATATTTCCGTGGGAATACCCTTTCGAAGGTGTCTTGACTTGTGAGTTCAGGGATCGACTTGTAAATGGAGGCGGGGCGGGAGAAGATTTTGTGATTTCTTCTGTGGGTATAAGAGAAACAGACCCGTTCCGAGTTTGAGCTCATTTATTGTTCAGGCGATAAACGATCGTTTTGAATTATCAACTAAAGAAATACAGCCTCCGCGGAAAATAGTAACGGTACTCCCCCTCCCCCACTACAAACCTACGTAATTCCAAAAAAAGATGTGCCGATTCCTTTCACCCGGGAAAACACCCACGCTTTCATTTCTCTGTTCACTCAAACAGAATAGTTTGTTGGAAATGTAATGGGCCAGGTTGGGGGGAGGGGGGTCACAAAACAAACTTTTTTTGTGTGAAATTTGTTGGGTTGTTGTGTAGCTTTTTTCTTACTTATATACGAAAAAGACGAGCTGCTTTACAGTCAAGTGGAGTAAAAAAAGAAAGGCCTTCCCTTTCTTTACTTCTGCTTTTGTGTTTCTGTGGTGGGCAGATGGTGGTGTTGAGGGGGAGGGTGGTTCGAGATATATATCTGACTTTCTCAGACAATTACCGCTTGGAATGCAGATGATAAAAACACTGTTAACAGTGGGGGAGAAGGGCTGAGAGTATTGAAAGGGCCTGTGACGATAAAGAAGAGTGGGAAGGGTGGTTAAAGGATGAGTTCCTATGAATAAAAGTTTCTTCTGTCATGTTAATTCTTTTCCTTATTCCATCGTGAGATATCCTTCTTCCTCCATTGGACACTCGATTTCTAAAGGACTTTGAGCATCAATTCTGTTTTTTTTTTAAGGAACAACAAAGGAAGCAGTGATTTTTAGTACGAAACGACGGCTTCTCTCAAGACAGCGGCTCTTGAGTTGAATCGCTGTTTAGAGGGCAGACAGAGCTATCATTTTTTCCTCTTGTTTACAAGAAAAACGTTTTCTTCTTCTTCTTATTCTTCTCTCTACTCCTTCCCCTGCCCAACGTCGGCCGTCCAACCATAACAATATCCTTCGCACCTTCTAATGGGAATCGACCGAGTCATGTTGACTTAGGCACTACCGCGAAAGAAAAGCCTTCTCTAAGCTAGGAAACCTTTCCAATCCAACCCCCTCCCTGACGTGCTTGGTACCATTACCTGTGCAAACAATCTTTGTGACAGAGAGAAGCGAGGAACAACGAATGCGAAACGAAAGAAATAGTTTACTGTATTTCACGTAAAAACACCTGCAAATAGCTTGACAGCAGTGTTTATTCAGTTTATGGACATAAAAAAAAAAAAACTATTTTGTTTTTCTTCGTCATCAGCAGAAAGAATCTCATGGTTATAGCGGTGAGAATGGTGGCGAGAGGGAGGGGTGTAACTGACAGTTTGGAATGCCCACGGGGTGTCAGGTGACAACGTTTAAACCCAATGCTTCATTTTATATTATTTTTCGCTCTTTGTTTCTTCATTTTTGGAAGACACCTGCGACTGTCTCACAATTTTTATTTTATTTTTCGTGTCAGCACTTCCTTCCTTTTTGATTGTTTGGTATCGAATGGCGATGACATCTTAGGGAAAAGGGCACAGTGACAATATATTTTATGAATGAGTCAACAAAAGGTCATTGTATTTTTTTTGTTTCTTTTTCGTAATTAGAAATTACGATTTGATCGTTACCAAACAGCAAATTATAAACGTTGATTAATGTACTCATTTACCCCAATATACATAAAACGAATGTACAGTCCCCGGAGGCTGACTAATTCAGTTGCAAAATTACCAGTTTTGCAGAGCCAATAAACCAGATTGACTCTTACTCCGACACTAAGAAGGCAAGTACGCGAGCCTTCTACGCTTCGTGTGAGCGAAAACAGCTCGGTAAGGGCAGACACAGCCCAGTGTGAAGTGAGTAGCATAAATTGGGACAGTTTGTGGTAAATACTATTTGTCGTTAGAACAATAGTTCCCGAAGAAAACTTTTTAACTTCCTCGTTAACCCTTGACGAATTTCAAACAAGGTAAACTCAGCCCCTGGAATGGACCAGATTACCTAGCCTGTTCTAAATAACCTCCCTATCGAAGTCAAACGCAGATTACTTAGCATCCTTAATGATATGTGGGGAACAGGTAATTATTCCTGGTCCAGGAAAAACTTTATAGTAGTCCTAATACTCAAGCCCAACAAAACACCCAACATTAGCGATTCCTACAGACCTGTCGCGCTATCGTCCTGGGTGCTGAAGACATTTGAACGAATGATTAAAAATCGCTTAGAATGGTGGCTAGAAAGGTATGAGAAATTACCAATCACACAGTTCGGATTCAGAAAAGGGAAATCCACGTATCACAGTTTATCATGCCGGATCTCAGATATTGAAATAGGGTTTACCAACGGGAATTCTACTCTGGGTCTCTTTTTGGACATCCAAGGAGCGCACGATAATGTCGTTATTTCGGTATTACGGGAGAAAATGTTAAAATTAGGACTTCCAGCTTCCTTTACGGATAAATGCATCCCGCTCATCTCCGATAGACATATTTTCCTTAGAGTACTGAATCAGTACATTGGGCCTAGATGTGCCAGGCAAGGACTTCCTCAGGGTGGTATACTGAGCCCCTTACTGTATGCTATTTATGTCGCAGACATTGAAACTATTCTTTCGCCTAACGTGCGAATCCTTCAGTACGCCGATGATGTGTGCCTTTATTCCTCCCGTAAGAATGATCAACGATGTGTGGATAGCCTTGACGGGACTATACGTGCCCTGAGATTATGGTGTAGGGAAAATGGTCTTACCATTTCTTCAGCAAAATCGGAATCCTGTCTGTTCACGCGTAAAAGTAATCAGAATCTTGGTACGAGTGTGACTCTTGGAGGGTTGACATTTAAGGTCGAAAAAGCTGTCCAGTTTCTCGGGCTCAAAAATATAAAAAAGTCTACGTTGGAATTCCAACATCAATTTTGTCAAGGATCGTACAGAAAAATATATCAATATTCTAAGAATGACGACGAACAACCATTGGGGTGCGGATCTCAATGTTGCTTTGTTGTTTTACAGAGCGTGTGTCCTCTCCATACTTGATTACGGCTGCGTGTTCTACGGCAACGCCGCCCCGTCAAAGTTGAAAACATTAGAAACAGTTCAAAACAAATGTATAAGAATGATCCTCGGCCTCTTAAGTTCTACCCTTGTCGATTGCCTCCTAGCGGAAGCTGGGATTTTTCCTCTGTCCATAAGGAGAAAAGTCCTGTCGGACATATTCACTATAAAACTAGTAGCTCATCACCCTGGAGTAATATCAAGAGTGCACTCCATGACCGTTCTAGATCTTACATCCCCATATCGAAGGAAGAAAAGTACTCCCCTAGTGTCCCAAAGTTTCTTGGACTACTCAAAATGGTATCCTAAGATGCGTTGTACTCCAAAATTAGAGTATTTCTGTCAAGATTTCATCCTTGATTATAACGTCAAAACCGTCGTGTTAACCGCCCAGTCTAGAGTGAACTGTAACAGAATCAATAATGACAGGTTTTCCTCAGTGGAACGATTAAATAAACTCGTCCCGGGGGCTAACCCATACAGGTCTTTGCCTCCCAACACTATAGGGGCTGGGTTCTACGACCTGGCACACGGATTTCGGAGTTTGTTCAGATTAGACCCCCAAGTGCTCTTTATGCACCTCGGAACTATTTACGGTATCGGAGGCATTGAATTACGCCGAGCAGCTTGCTTGCCCTAGCGTTGTGGTTCTTACGAGAGGGTATTATCAGAACCATTGACAACTTCCATGCGCCAGCGAGTGAAAATTACCTGGTGGTTACTGTGTTGTCGACTTGCAAACAGTTAGAGCGAAAGGGAACTATGGTTCGCTTCTTAACTATTAACGAAAAGTTAGGCGATGAGCTTCAAGGAATAGCAAACTGTTTTGGCAAGCTGGCGGCGGCACAAGGCAACGTTCGTGCGATAGATATTCCCTATGGGGATATCTCAAACTCAGTTCATTCGAGAGCAAAGATTAGTTGGCAGTCGAAATATCACTCCTCGGACAAGGGCCTTTTCTACAAAACCCTTTTTGAAGGGTGGTTCAATAAATGCTTGAAAGGAAAGCGCTTTATTAGAGTAATCTCCCGATTAAGGACTAATCATGGCATGTGTAACGCATACCTACAAAAGATCGGATGATCTGAATCAGCAGAATACGGGGCTTGCCGAGTTACGGATAGCCTACAACATATAATTATGGATTGTGTCAAATTCAAGGCCAAGCGGGAAGAAATGTTTCGTTCATTCGTGGGAATCATTACCCAGCCGTTCAACTATTGTACCTTACTAGCTTCAAATTCCCTCGAGATATATGGAAAAATTTACGAATTTACCCAATTCCACAACATATTGATTTAAGTACACTGATAGTGTTACATTAAGGCCCCGCGCACACTAGGAGAAAAAAGACGCCGACGCGCGAGTCGGCGTCTTTTTTCTCGGGAAAGAGACGACTCTCGCGTACGCGTCCAATGTGAAAGGCCCCATAGAGTTCTATGTGTTTTTACTGCACGAGTCGGACGCTGACGCGCGCGTCGGCGTCTTTTTACTCCTAGTGTGCGCGGGGCCTAATAGTAATTATTGTTTTATTTTATAAACTTAGCTCGATTAAATTGTAGTCATTTTGAATCCGGACTATCGGGACAGGGGCTAAGGGTCATCCGTGCCGAACCCCTCAGGGGTGGCTGTTTTAGTGGGTATGGGTGATCTCCGGAATTTTCCGGAGCTGAGCTTGAGTCCCACACTCTGTCTATAAAATATTTCTGCACCCCTGCAAAAAAACGTTTATTGTTTAGGACGTTTCGCGGTTAGGCCGTTTGGTGCATTGGACGTTTTGTGGTAAGGAAGTTTTGTGATTAGGCCGTTGTTTTGTAGCGTCATTACCACAAAACTTTCGAACCAAAAAACGTCCCAACCACTAAGCGTCCTAACCAAAAAACACTTACGAGGATGACAGGTGCAGCTCAACGGCTGATTTTTCGTTTTATTTCGTGCATGATTTGCTCCAAATTGTTGAAATTTTACGGCTATTCATCGGATTATTACCTTTAGACCCGGTCATGTCGGGCCCACCAGCCCAGGTGTCCACGGTCACTAAAAAAAAGATCCAAAACTTGAAATTTTCACGACCGCTCAACCCCGAAACTGGCAGTTTGCCTTACTATTCAATATAAGGCTAATTTTCCTTGAATATTCCCAGTTTTGTGACTTTACGCCCTGTCTAGTGATTTCACTGATTGTTAGTCTCTGAAACTTGTTTATTGACCACATTGACTGTTTGGCCGCTGAATGAACACGAGGATCGAATTGTTTTTGAGGATTCTAGGGCATAATTTCAATTATTCGACAATTAAAGTACCAAATTGATGATTTTTAATGAGGGTTAATTGACGGCCTCTTCGTGATAAACCTCCGTAAGTTCCAATACTCAAGGCTAAAAAGCAACTTTTTATACAGTCATTTATCGAGTCAAATGTGCTTTTATTGGACTTGAACTCACATTTTATAGCCGAGCCAATGAGGTTCTGGGGTCTAAATTTACATTTTTATTTTGATTAGTCATTCCAATGGTGACTGGGGGTGACAAAATTGTTAATTTCAAAGCGACTTTGACAGTTTCTTGGCAAACATTGACTGTGTCTCTACGAAGAATGGTCATTTTGCTACGGAAATTTAAGATTTTTCTCTTCAAAAGCAAAATGTTTAGTTCCAATAAAATTAGTCAGTTTGAAGGGGTAAATTCACAGCTTGCGAGTGTACATGGTTTCGAGGATCCGCCATGAACAATGACGGAGTTGAACAAATATAGGTACTGTAGGCGCAGCCCTGATCACTCTTGCCCTGGTCCTTGCTATACACGCCTTTGGATCCAGGCACTTTCCCATGGTGCAGGCAATCAGGTACTTTTAGCTCGGTTTTTGTTTATATGCCGACACTACTTATTCACGGAGTCACACAAATGGTTGCGGTATCGACCAAGACAAACAAAAGCGGAGGTATAAGAACACGTGGAATCTCTGCTTCCTCACCTCTCCGATAGTATTGATTTTGAAATTAGGAGTGAATGGATGGTTCTTATTGCTTTCGGCCTCAAAGGATTTGCCAACAACAGTCGTAAAACGTGATTTGTATCCAATAATGACCATTTTCACCAACCACGTATATCAACTGGAACTTCTTTGAGGTCGAACAAATGTATAGCGTTCGACCTTTAAGTCTAAATAACGCGGTAGGTAGACGGCAATTCGGAAGACCAAACAAGTCATTACGAGCGAAATTATACGATACACAGTCCAATAAGGAGAACAATAAGCCATTTAGGAGTGAATTGAGACTCAATTTTTGTGTGTGTGTGAGTCAGATAACTCATCCGCGCGTTCTATTCTCAGTGTCCTTCGAAAATGATAAATTACTTTGAAAAGGAGCCCACGAGCATCCATTAAAGATTCAATTAATTACTGTAAGACCGCGCCTTTACACCATCCTTGCGATCGGGCGCTTCATGGGAAATACGTATCCTTATCATAGAAAATGAATAATTATATGAAAAAAGGCGAAGCCTTCTTGGATGCTTCATATTTTTTCATTTCATAAGGTGTAAAAATAAGTTCATTGCATAACCACCGGGGGGTGGAGGGGATCGGCCACAAAAGATTGGCCTTGATTGGCCTCGTCCCCCCCCCGCCTCACGCTGCTGCTTCGCACCCCATCTTTGTAGACTATCTTCCTCGCGGGGACCTGCTTCTTTGCTCAGCCCTGGTGGATGTTATTGTGTTTCTCTTCTTTCTGTTGAGATGATGAAGGGGTGAAGAACATTGTTCCTTCACAACAGAAATTATTTCCAGGCTGGGTCAAAAGGAGTTTGTTGGTTGGTTTACGGTTGATGGTGCCGGGTGGAGGGGTTGGTGCGGTGAAGGAGACGTTCCTTCTTCCTGCTTCTTTCATAAAACTTGATTCCCCACCCCATTTTTCCTTATGTCCTCGAAGACTGAACAGTATGAAAATTTCGTTTCCCTCGAGAGCCTTCCCCACCCCTTTAATGTGATTTGCTTAAATTTTAGATTTGAAGTCAGTTTTTATAGCCCCCGAGTTATTATAGTATTAAAATAGTATTTATTTTATACAATCCCCAATGCTGAAAACTAGGAAAACTCGAAATTTCGACGCTCTCTTGGAATGACCCGTTATATAAAAGTTATGTGGCACTTCTTAACAAACAAAGCTAAAAAAAAAAAAAAAAAACAAAAAAAAAACGACAACAAGAAAGTTTGAAACTTTAAAGCCAAGCTCTTCCTTCCATCCCCTCCGCAGCAATAAAAAAGCCACCGCGGTTTTTACGGCTCACCCTTAAACATCAGAGAAGTTCTCCCCCATGTCTAGGATTTTCTCTACCAGTTTGAGCTGAATTATATCAGAAATAGTTCTTTTGTTTTTTTCGGTGAATAACCTGTCAGGTTTTGACAATTAAGACAGCATAATAGGAAAGAAGGGAAATAGGTGAAAGTTTATTGGGCACGTGAGAAGATCAAGAGCGATTGTTGTTCTTTTCTTTCTCTTCCTCGTCAAAAAAAACAAAAAAAACTCTCTACTTTTCCTATCTCATCGGCGTGTCTCTCGTTTCATTTTTCAAACGTTTTTAGAGTACCTCTCCCCTTTGCCGTCACCGTCATCCAACAAAATTCGACGAAGTTTGATTAATTAAGTCGTCTCGTTCATTTACTCTCTCTGCCCCACCCACCCGGGCCCGCACCTATTCGCGATTTATGTTCGACCCCCACGGTTGAACCCTCCCTTTTGAGTATCGGCATTCTCATACGCTTTATGTCGGCGCACTACGACGATACACACACAGAGAGAAAAACAAGTAGAGCAACGACCTTATTGACGTTCGACAAACTATTGGATATAGCGTTACAAGTAGCGGTGGTTGAGGTGGGGGGTGAAAGAAAGGGTAATCTTTTATTCATTAAAGACTTCCTGGTTTGGCCTTCGTACGCTCAACCCTCCCCCCTGCTCCCCCACTCCAACCATCCATTCGCATTTCATCGCCTCTTAATGAAGGTTTCTTTTAGTGATCGAATTCAAATCGAGCTCACGTACAAAAATATAATTACAAAAGCTATCGGTCGATAAACGTTTTACGATACTTGAAGGAGGTTGCGTCCGATATTTCACAACACGTGGTTCGTGTAAACTCCTGGTTTGTTTATCGTTTCGTGCCCTTCGAAACGCCACGTTTTTTTTTCTTCTTCAGACGAATCACTCGTGCGGGGAATTCTGAACGGCCGTTGAAATGGAGCACTGATGTATAGGTACGAGTTAAGGTTTATCAAAACGCTGGATGGGTTTGAGCGATTTCGCATACCAAATACTAAATTATGATTAGGCTTTACGGTTTTAAGCTCGCGGATTAGTGGAGAACGGAAGCACCCGTGGTCGGTCTGGGACTTAGTTGTACAAAAATCTAGAATTTCATCCCAAAATCAAAACTTTATTGGACTAATTTGCTCTAGGGACTGACCACCCGAATAATAGAAAATACAGTTTTAACAAACTAAAAAGTGAGCGATATTCGCTTTAAGATTTCTACTTATGCGGTGGACAGTCGGATTTCCGTAAGTCTGCGCGCTGTGAGTTTCATGGGCGAGAGCGAAGAAAGGAAGCATTTTTTGTTTTGCTGTAAACGGTTTCACTGCCACAATTAGTCAGTATTTTGGCCAGATACTCAATTTTTCACGCCAAAACTGAGTTTCGCTGTTAAATGCGCAGTTTCACTGCTAAATACTCAGTTCATCAGGTCGTATTCTGAGTTTTGTTTCCAAATATTCAGATTCACCACCAAATACTCAGTTTCACTGCCAAATACAGAAATTCACGAGTAAAATACTGAGTTTCACTGCCAAATACAGAAATTTACGAGTAAAATACTGAGTTTCACTGCCGAATACTCAGTTTCACAGGTCAAATACTGAGTTTCTATGGTAGATCCTCAGTTTTGCTGCCAACAACACGGTTACTCAGGTCGAATACTGAGTTTCACGGCCAAGTATTATTAGGTTTTGCTACCAAGTGTAATCATTTTCACTAACCAATTACTCAGTTTGTTAGGCCAAATATTGAGTTTTGCTGTAAAATACTCAGTTTCTCATGTCCAATACTGAGTTTCAAGGATAAATGCTCATATAGTTCGAGAGCTAGCGACAGTTCCATTCAACCGGAAGAACATAGTCACTAAAGGTGTGCAAAATGATGGCATTTGACCCCCTATTTACGAGTCCGGAAGTTTGCCATGCTGTATCTGCGGCCTAAGGATTTTATAGCTAATTAAAGTCCTTAATTTGGGACGTGAATTTAACTAGAAGAACATAGTCCAGAAACTAGTCTAATTCGAAAGGTTTTATGGAGCTGATCGAAATATGATCGTCAGACATTGGTAGACGATCATCGCCAGCTCTCGGTCTATCAGTTTTGCTGCCAAATTCTCAGTTTCACGGCCAAATACTCAGTTACGCGGCCGAACACTCAGTTCCACTTCTGAATACTCAGTTTACCAGGTCGAATGGATCACCATTTGACTGTCAGAGGCTACATTTTACTCAGTTTGGCGGTTGGCTGGACTGTTTGGATAAAAAACATAGAAATCATCCCTCAAACCCATTTAAGTTAAATAAATAGAGCGCCCGAACGAGTTTCGCGTGTATCGAGTCTATTCTTTTTGGAGTGATGTGATGGTGCGGCTAACGTCGAAGATTCTTCGTCCGGCTACTGAAAATGGACCTCAAATTAGTCAAAATCACCGGAATCACGGCTGGGTTAATCCATTCAACGGTTCGTTTGATCTAAAATCCGTAACTCCGTCCAGATTTTTGGATTCCCCGAGTCGAGAAACTCAGAATACGCAGTTTTGTTCAACTTTTTAAAGTTTTGACGGTGAATTTTACCGCCCTTTTTAATTTTTTATTTTTATTTTTAGCCGCTCGCAGTGTAACCAGTTGGACAATGCTAAATTCAAATCAAATTCAGTGAGCCCCAGCCAAAACACATCTGTTGTAGGGACCGCCAGTGCCACCTCAAACTAGCCAAAAATGAGAGCGTTTCCTCGTTGTCATGTGGTTTCGGCTGATTTTTTTTTTTTACTTCGGAGCGGCCCGAATAAGGTCCACCGCGAATGTCGAGGTTCATCATTAGGGATCGGATTTTTATGCTACACACAGTTTCACATAAAACTGTAAAATATGCCCTATAAAATGCCCTTAAAATTGAGGAAATATGCGCTTAAATATGCACCAACAAAATCAAATTGGGGAATTTTTTACTCTTTCTTTCGTTGATTTTGAATGTATAGGGGGTTGGAAATTACGGCACAGTACAGAATCGTAAGTGAAACATTAAACAAGACTTAAACCCCGACAAATACAAACAGAAAAGGCCAGTTATTCAAAGTAACAGTCCGTTTGAAACTCCCTGGCGAATGCATTCACTTTGCTTGCTAAAGTGATTCGTTCTTTCAGCATTATCGTGTTCCCAAAACGAACTAAGAAGTAATACATTGTATGAAAAGCAGAAAAAAAAAAAAAACAAAAAAAAAACTAGAAATATACATAGAATAGAAAGGCGCTTCAAACAGTTGGCAAGATGCGCGCAATCCTTGTCCCTTATCAAACGAAAAAAGAGGAGCGTAACTTTGTCTTGCATTATTTTCACTGGGCCGCTCGCTGAAGCATGCAGTTTTCATCGGGAGTCGCGTTTGGCTGTTATTTCAACTCTGCCCCACGCCGCACTTTTCAACGTCCACTCATTTTGTTGTTCTAGAATATTTTTGTGCGTCAATAATAAAAAATGAACGCGTTGGGCGTTTATGCACTGTTCGGTTAGATCAGAAATATTTTATTTTCTTTAAAATAAGTAATTTTATGCTTTTAACCCTAAATTATGCGTTTTCATGCTGCTATCCCCCAAATAGGCAATTTTATGCAAAAAAAATCTTCGCAATGAAAATCCGATCCCTATTCATCATTGGTTTTTACTGTTGAAGAACTCATTCATTAAGGGAGAGAAAGAGAAGTCGTAGTTGGACGGGGAGGGGGGTTCTTCCAAAGACCTCAGCATCCGTTTCATCTCACCGAGACAATTGACGACGAGATAAAATACTCACAACTCTGTTCGAAGTAGGCTGACCCCGCGTCTTCAAATTCCTTTCATCTTTCTCTATCTCACTGTTTTTTCCTACTCATTCTAAACCTCTCTTTCTTTTTCTATATATTTTTACAAGCATCCAACAACCGTTAACGTCGGGTTAGTCCGCGTAACACTTTTCATTCATTGCTATGACCCCCAACCACCCTCGCGACTACCATGGTTTTTCCTGGCGTGAGCGAGAGAACAAAAAAAAAGTTAACCGTCCTGAAAACCAAAAAGGTTTAGGCCACCAGAATTTCTGTTATTCCCTTCCATTTTGTTATTTTTAAAAGGCTTTTCCCTTGTTTTCCAATGAATAAAGAATGTGGAAACGGCGGAGGGCGTTATAGTTTACAGGCTGAGCCTGAGCTTATTTTAAATTGGGAACAGAGTACTTTGAGTTTTTTTTTCTTCTTCTTCTTCTTCTTCTTCTTCTTCTTCTTCTAATTCTTGAATAGCCTCGTTAACACCTTCCCCTCGGGGGCGAGACTTTGTTAATAATTATGAAACCAACAAGATGAAAATAAAACCCTTAAGCACTGAGAAGGGAACACGTCATTCATCACTGTAATCACTCCTAGTTGAAATATTTTCAAAAAACATGAACATAAAGCACTATTTCAAAGTGCTTATCTTCTCGTTTTTATTTCTAAATACATTTTTTTTGTGAATTCGGCCTGATGGGTGAAGCTCTCTCGAGACTTTTCAAGTTTGTTACACCCAAGAGATACGAAAAACTTAAGAATTCAAAAAAAAGGTTCGATAGAAACCTCGTTTGAATATCAAATACCTGGCCCCCCCCCCGCAATTTCTGATATCTTTTTTCGTATCTCAGGGAAAAAACCTTAACAATACCATTTCGTATAGTATCTTGTTTTGTTTACAGGAGGATTTGCCCTCCATTTGCGAGCAGATATCCTGCTCTTTCTTTTTCTTTTTTTCCTATACGAGTGTAGGGCACGTAACAAAAAAAAGGATCAACCCTAAAGCCGGCCCTTCTCGTCACAGCATACAACTCTTATCCTTTGTTCACTCTTTCTCTCCCCGAAATATGACAAGTTTTTCAATTTGTTCCATTCTTCTTTTTTTTTTTTTTTTATACCGGAGAGCCTCTTTACAGCGCACTTCCGTATTGGTGTAATCAAACGTTTCAATGATTAATTTTGCGATCAAATGATTCACGATTCTGTGGTGATATGGGAACATGGAGCGTTGATGGGATGAAGGGGGGCTGGTTGATTTAAAAAAAAAAAAAAAAATGAAAACCATAAATATTCAGCCGAAATAAAACATTTTTGTTCAATAGCACCTCGGGCCTTTGGAATTGTGAAGAGGAGGGTTAGGGCGTATATCATGCATAAAATACGACCTCGTTTCTTTTTAGCAACAAAATCCCGCGTTCCGAAACTTGAAAAAAAAGAAATAAATAAATCAATTAGATTCACAAATCGCGTGTCCCCCCCTCTCCTCACACCATTTACAGGCAGGTATGGTTCCTCGGGTTATAGTAATAATTGGTTGAAAGTGTGTGGAAACAAGCTCGAACACGAACTTTTTCCTTCATTAAAGTGTTGAGTAATACGGCTGGGGACCGCCCGTGGTGGGGGGGGGGGGCGCCCTTATCTTATATACTTATTCTTTAAAATTAAAGTGCAGAATGAAAATGTCAGAAACATAGCCGCCCAGGCAGTTCCACTCCTATTTTCCAAGCAAGCTTCGCCCACTGGACGTTTTCGACTTCTTATGGGAAGAGGAGGGGGGGTTGCAAAGATGGCGAAAAACGAAATAAAGCAAACATGAAAGTTAATAACTTATATGAAATCACTACGTCAATATGACAACCTGGGCGTCTATAGTCATACAGCAGCAGAGTGGTGGCCTTCTTCATAGCGACCTTTCCTCCAGAAGAGAGGATCATGTCCATTCAGGTGGGGCAAGTTATCGATATTTAGATTCAATATATTGAGATAGCTTACGGGCAAATCCTGGTACGCAGTTCAGAATAAAAGCACTACCTAATGTCCACTGAGGGGTCCTAATAAATGAGGCTTAAAATTAAATTGAGAAAAATCCAAAATTTGACGCTAAAATTAGGAAAAAAGCACCAATTGGAGGCATCTCCAATTGAAGAAACTTAGATGCGAAAAAAAGCTGATCCCCAGTTTCAGTAGGTGCTCAGACTGCTAAAATTGAAAAGGCGCGGATATGTGCTGTTCTTGGGACGATCGCTCATTCGTGATTTGTTTTGGCTCCCTTCATGAAACGCAACGATGTTTCTCGATGCAACTTTAACGAAACTGAGAGAAATCACTAATTACTACACAGAAATATAGAAAAAAATACTACGATGCAAGTGTTAGGGCGAGTCCGCAGCTTAAATCGAGAAAATCGTATAAAGACCTATTCACACACATCAGTGCCGTAAACGGGACGTGCCCCGTCCGGGACACGGATGGGGCACGTCCGACAAGTAAAATATTATTCTCATATGGGAATTGAGAGGCTCGTTCACACGTATCCGGCACGTGCCAGGGACGTGACCCTTCAATTTCGTTGAGAATAATATTTTATTTGCCGGACGGGCAAATCAGTCCCGGTAGCGGCACTGATGTGTGTGCATCGACCTTAATGCACCGTGCCGGCCGTGCGCGGATAATAATGAGAAATTACACTAACGCCTAGCTTAAATTTGAGAAAAAGCATATCAGCGTAAAAAGTATAGAAAACGCGACCATTCACAGCTAAAGTTGAATAGGCCAGTCAATATAAACATCAAACATCGCAAATATGCATGTAATTGTTTTTTCTTTTGCACATTGTTAGGGCCAATGATAGTAGTTTATACTCAAGTTTGCAACCTTCAAAGCCTTGTGCTCAACTCGTGGCACTCGAAAAACCACGGAATTCCATCAATTTTTTAGGTTGTTAAACAAAAATACCAGAAGAAAGCGTTTTTCGAGCATGACCACAGTATACATTGTTGAAGCCAACTAAATTTGCTACAATTTAAGCCCAGTCCGAGCGTCCTACATTTGATATTTTCGGAGATACAGCCAATCAAAAAATATGTAATATCGCCAAAAAGCGAGATTTTATTGATAGGGTCATTTTTCAAGACCCGTAGCACTCAAACATAATGTTCCTACAGGATATCCACGCGAGAATAAATTTTAGGCAGTAACTCAATTTGAATCTGACGCTATTGCCTAAAATTTATTTTCGCGTGGATATTCTATAGGACAGGGTGGCTGGTACTTGGATGAGCAAAATAATAGGGGTGATTGAACATCAAAAATGCAACAA
The DNA here is from genome assembly GCA_038030265.1 of Corythucha ciliata. Classification (NCBI taxonomy): domain Eukaryota; kingdom Metazoa; phylum Arthropoda; class Insecta; order Hemiptera; family Tingidae; genus Corythucha; species Corythucha ciliata. The sequence goes on along the minus strand of CM075942.1, from coordinate 49,297,706 downwards.
AAATTGTCTTATGACCTAGGGCCCGATTTCCTTTCCTAGTCGAGATAATGGATTTTTTCACGTTTTTCAGCACATCACAGGTTTTCGCATCAAAAACAGCTGTAACTTGCGAAGCATGCTTCCTAGATTAAATCCAAAGACACCAATGAAAAGAGCACACTTTTTTCTGTGTGAGAATGGACATTTTGTCCAAAGTTAGCGAACGATTCTTGGAGTAAACTGGGAAAATACAGGATATTTTAAAAAATGTCAGTTTTTGACAACTGTTCAAAGCTAGACTACATAAGCCATGGTGCTCCCAGCGCCCGGCAAATTCCTCTAAAACTATATGAAGTAACTAAGTTTAATACTTCATGCTTATTTTACTTCTGCCCTTTGCAATGTTTTGAGAAAAATCCATTGTTATACCAAAAAATGAGGCAATTAGGCCCATTTTGAGTGCCTAAAAGAAGATACGAAAGCTATTTCAAGACATTTTTTTCAGCTTATTCCACTCTTATTTGTCTTTCCTCATAGATGAGCATAGGAAAAGTGAATTAAGCTGAAAAAAAAAGTTTTTGGAATGGCTCTTGATCTTCTTGTAGGCACTCAAAATGGGCCTAATTGCCTCATTTTTTTGTATAACAATGGATTTTTATCAAAAAATTGCAAAGGACAGGAGTAAAATAAGCATGACGTATTAAGCTAAGTTACTTCATACAGTTTCAGAGGAACTTGCCAGGTGCTGGGAGCACCATGGCTAATGTAGTCTAGCTTTGAACAGTTGTCAAAAACTGAAATTTTTTAAAATATCCTGATATTTTCCCAGTTTACTCAAAGAATCTGTTGCTATCATAAGACAAAATGTCTTTACTCACACAAAAAAAAGAGAGCTCTTTTCAGTGGTGTCGTTGGATTTAACCTAGGACGCTTACTTCCCATGTTACAGATGTTTTTGTTGTGGAAACCCGTGATGTGCCAAAAAACAACAAATTGATTATCTGAACTAGGAATGAAAATCTGACCTTAGGTCATAAGAAATTTTTTGTTGCATTTTGGGTGTACAATCACCCCTCTCATTTTGTTCAACCAAGTACCAATCACCGTGTATTTGAGTGCTACGGGTCTTGAAAAATTACCCTACCAATAAAATCTGATTGACTGTATGTGAGTGGTGATCTGTATGTGATCTGAGTGACTGGTTGATTGACTGTATTTCCTGAACTAACAGACCCAGGATGCTTGGGCATGGCTTAAATTGTAGAAAATTTAGTTGGCTTTAACAATGTATACTGTGATCATGCTCGAAAAACTCTTTCTTCTGGTATTTTTGTTTAAATACCCATGAAAAGTGATGAAATTTCTTAGTTTTTCGAATGCCATGAGTTAAGCACAAGGTTTTGAGGGTTGCAAACTTGAGTAATAACTGCTTTCATTGGTCCTAACAACACGCAACAAAAAAATCAATTATATGCATGTTTGCGATTTACCCCGATTTTTGTGTCTATATTGACTGGTCTAGAAATAAAACCCCAATTCACAGCTTAAACTAGGAAAAAGCGCTAAATAACAGCTAAAATTGGGAATGAGCGCTCATTCACATAGATAGAATTGATAGAACGCCAATTCATGGTTTATAATGGGAAAATCGCGATTCAAACTGCGCTAGTTTATGGCTCAAAGTGTGGAAATTGTTAATTCACGCCTAATAAATACATAGAACAATCGCTAATCCAGTGCTATAATCATCAGCCCCAGTCCGATGCCATCAATGAGGCCAATCGCTAATTCACGAATACAATTGAGAATAAGCGTTAATTCTCAGCTAGAATTGGAAAAGGGCGCTCAATCGCGGCTAAAAACGGGGAAAATCGCTAATTCTCGGCTAAATTGGTGAGAAGGCGTTAATTTGGGGCTATAATTCAGAAAATAGACAGATTCTCGGTTTTTTACTCCAATTTCCAGACTAAAATTTAAAAAAAAACACTGGTAATTCACAATTCCCTGCTATTCTAAAATTATGGCTAATTATAGGCTACGCTAAAATTCAGCGAATGAAAAAGCTAACGTGCTGTTCTTAGGCGAATTCCCTGCTGAAATGAAGATTTCTCAACTAAAATTGGCACATAACGATCATTCGCGGCTAAAATTTAGAAAACGCCAACTCGCAAGTTCATAACGAAGTACATAATCAAATTCGTGAAAATTGACAAAAAGCGTTAATTTACGGCTATAATTGAAAAAAAGCTCTCATTCACAGCTAAAAAAGCGAGAAAAGGGCTAATGCGCGGCTGAGTTTGAGAAAAAGTGCTGAATCACAGCTAAAATTAAGAAAAAGCTATTCACAGCTAAAATTGCAAAAAAAAGCGCTAATTCGTGGCTAAAATGTAGGAAAAGCGATTATTCGTGACTATAAGATGAAAAAGTTCAGGTCTTTGGTTGAAATCGAGAAAAAACTCTAATTCACGGCTAAAATAGACAAAAAGCGATCATTCGCTGCTAAATTGAGAAAACGCCAATTCAATGCTGCGCGTCCAACTCTGAAAAAAGCGATAATTCACGGCTAAAATGAAGATAAGGCGCTGATTTCCGGTCAAAATGGATAAAAAAAGGTATAGTTTAGATCTAAAATTGAGAGTAAGCGCTAATTTTATAGGTAAATTGAAAAATCTCGCCAACTCACAGTTTAAATTGAGAAAAACGCTTGTTTACGGCAAAAATTTGCAGCTAAAATTTAGAAAAAGATTATTGACTGTTATTGCGAAATCGCCAATTCGCAGCTTCTGGAGAAAACTGCGGCTAAAATTGAGAAGAATTGCTGATTCGACACTAAAATTTGAACATAGCACCGTACTAAACTTGAGACAAGGCTAGTTTTATTGCTAAAATGAGAAAAACCCTAATTAGAGTGGCAGAAACTGAGACAAAGCGGTAACTCCAGTTTAGCCATTTTCATGGCGCCAATAGACAGAACGACCATTATGTGGAGCGCGAATGGTCACTTTTGACATTTTCGGGGCAAGAATCGTCTGTATGGGCATTTTCAAGGCACAAATCGTCAGTTTACCACATTTAAGAGCGCATACAGTCACTGTTGCCAGTTTTATGGCACAGAAAAAGTTAAGCTAAGCCATGTTCAGAGCGCGAACTTCCTGTTCTGCCATTTTGGGGCACGAATTTACTATAGTCAGTTAAGCTGAGGGGCGAATGGTCACTTTGACAATGTTTTGCCATTTTAAGTGCAGGAATAATTGGTTTAGGCATTTTCAGGGCACGAGCTATTAGTTTAGCCATCTTTTAGGTAGCGTAGAGTCTGTCTGGCCATTTTTAAAATGATAATGAGGAAGTTTCATAGGTCTGAATCTTGACATAGATGTATTTTTTAATGTTTGTTCAGACTAAAATAGGACCTGAAACGTGTTTTGTTCGTCAAAATCACTTATATTTAATTAATAAGCGAATTTAGAAGTTTTGGGCCTCTTCAGAGGGTCTCATAGTAGGCAGCCCTGACTCCTACGTCATCATCGCCTTTCTCCTGTAACGGGTGTATTATAAACTGTTGAAATTGTAAAATTTGTCTGCAATTCTCCTTTTTTAATTAATTGACGTGACACACTGTGGCTTCATGGCTAAGATGGGTCATGAAATTAATAGAACAAACAAATCATCGAATCTTAGAGAAACGGAACGTATAAGTGGTAGGAACTTAGTAGGCAAGGTTCGTGTTGTTGAAGGTTGATGTTGTTGTGTGTGTTGTTGAAGGTGGTGTCGGGTTGAATGTGGTAAAAGTTGTTCAACTCCTAATTACTAACTTTTCTTCTTATCTCTACACATAATTTAACAAATATTTAGTGAATAAAAGTTGTTTTTTAATTGAGAAACAGTTCTGGGTTCCTAAATCACGTCTTCTTGCCTTACCGGCGTTGTTATCAAAGCTGGTTTGATAAGTGAAAGCAGTGACAGAGCAGAGCGCAGAGAGCATCAACGGGTAGTGTCGTGGATATCTTGAATAAAGCCGTAAAGCGTGTTCATATTTGACATGAAAAATTCACAAACACAAAACGAAATATAAGTCAAATTAAGGCACTTGGACAAGAGGGAACGTGGAAATGAGCAGTGATATGGTTCGGAAGGGGTTCTACTGTCAGCGAGCTTGAGAAGTGAGAAGGAAGATGCTGAACAAGGAAACGGCGATTGTGACGTAGTCCTTGTTTTGGCGCGATTTCAAATATTCCCTTTTTCAAAAATGAAATAAAAATACTTTTCTGTGAATATTATTTGTTTAACATTTTTTTCCATTAGGAAACCGTATATTCTACCAGAAAAAAAATGCTTTTAGAAAATGTGAAACTTCCTCATCGCTATTTGTATATTTTTAGCTGGCAAATAGCAGTTTAGCTAATCGTGCTGTTTTGAATCGTCCGTTTCGCCACTTTGGGGCGGTCAGCTTAGATGTTATTTGTTATTGTTGGCCATTTTGGGATTGTGAACTGTCAGTTTACCATTCGGTTGATTTAGCCATTTTCAGGTCAGGGTTTCATGATCTGTTCAGGCATTTTCAGGGATAGACAAATCGTCAGTTTTGCCATTTTGAGGTGCGACTTTAGTCAGGTTAGCTGTGTTTATGCCGGTAATCGCTTGTGCTTTGTGCTGACTATTTTTAGATATGATTGGTGGGCCCAATGGCTGTCAATCCCTTTTCAGTGGAGCGAAGCGCCCAATTTCTCAAACCTCTCATTGAGCATGTCTTGAATCGGCTCCTGAAAGTGAAAATCGCTAATCCGTGGTTAAAATTGAGAATAGGTGACACAGGTGTAGGCATCCCTTCACAAAATGCTTGTATTATAGTCGTTGAATCAATATTTCTCGAAATAAATAAGATTTGATAACGCTGGAAGCCCCAACATTGACATGTGGTGTCCCGCACGACCCGCTGCCTTTGTGGCTTTGTGTCAGAACGGGGCATTATTCTTCTTGTCTGAAGCCACTGACCTTTATCTGTTCTCACTTATCATTCTTCTAGATATTACCGTTATTTTTTGTTTGAAAGAAAAAAAAATATAGTTTTCGGCAACCGGAGGTCATGAAGCCCTGAAAGTTGCATTCAACTGTCTCTTTTAAAACAGATATGCCCTTCCTCTACCACCACATACCACAGCCATCAAATCATACGCGATTTCTTTATAGATTTGTCGGCTACTTGATGGTTTCCTAGAAAGGAACTCTTACGCTGCCTGTTTTTTGCCTCCGTTGCACTCTACTTCACTTTTTTTTTTTTTTTTTTTTTGCTTCGTACGAGTGATGTGACGAAGACCGTGAAAGAAAATTTCATTTTTTTTATTTATTTATTGTCAATCGCTCTCTATATTGACTGACAAAAGCATTTCAATCGAACGCGACGCTGCCTTGAAAGTTGAACGACAGAAGAAAATGGGGTAACGGTGCGAGGGGGGGGGGGAAGGTGCAGGCTCACGACTCTAAATGATGTTCAGACTAACAGGAAAATGTGTTAAAAAAAAAAATTATAATAATAATAAAGCCTGTTTGGTACTTTTGCTGCTGTGCCAGAGAGGTTGGGGGCTGGGGGGAGGTGCTCGAGATTATTATTTGACTGCTAAATTATATCCGCGCGAATTATCCTCAGCAAATTACCTTCGAAGCTCTCTCATCTACCACCGCAGGACACTGGAAAAGGATGTAAGATCTTCAAACTCCAATTTATGAAATAATCCATTCAACATCCGCCCCCCCCAACACACCGCCACCGAAATCATCAACACCGCCTTCATTGTTACGCGGTAAAATGGAGTTTTGAAGGGGAACTTGTTTAATTCGCACGGTCTTTAAAATTCAATTCCACTCTTCTCCATATCCCCCTCAACGACGGTGTTACTCATTCGTTCGTATAATATCGTTCTGTACACCAGTAAAACTCACACTCACAATCTCCCGATGAGAAATCACCGTTGACGAATCCCCACACTACTCCTCAGCATCGGTAACGCGGTAACTCAGCATCGGTAACAGTGCGGTACCTCTTATTATATGGATACATTTTTTTAAAAATCGTTTGTCATGCAAACGAAGTTTAATGATCACAAAATATACACGTATATATATATTTCGTCCTTTTTTTACAATCGTTAACAAAATCCTCTCTTGATCACTTGCCTTTCCATTTTTTCTTTTTCTTTTTTGCTGCTTCTCCCACTTCCCTAAGGGTCATTGAGAAAACCTTTGAATTAAACAAACTTCCAAGCCCTTGAAGAATATTCGAAGCTTTTTTTTCATGTTGGAATTGGACCTCACGGTAAGGGAGGGGGGGGGAAGGTTGCATAGCATAGAATAGGGTTTTTGTTGTTTTTCCCACAATCCTTACTTAGCCAGACAAGGCCCAAGCCAGTCCACTGAAAAGGAGACTTGGCAGAGAACTAGTGAAGGTGGCTCTACAGTCTCCACCAAGGAGAAAAATTAGAAGAGAAAGCTGCAATGCCCCCCTCCCCCTCAACCAACTACTTAACCCACCCACAACACGGCCTAGAATTTTTTTATCAACTCGACTATGGGTGAGTGGTGGAAGAATTGATACTGTAAAGCGGTTATGGAGGGGGGTGGAAGTCTTTTCACCGTTACTATAGATAAGATCTCGAGAAAAAAGTGTCTGTATTTTTTTCCCCAGTGTGTTTTAATTAGAAACCTCTCACCTTTCTCTCTCGTTAGAGTCTTAATGCGCAGAACTTAGGCACTAGAGTGCAAAATTGTTTTGAATGGATACATAAAGACATCCGTGACTATACTTTACTCCTAAACAGAACGACCTTCCCTCGATACGTCTAAATCGCGTAAGATCCACCAAGTTTTTCCCATAAAATATTACTAGGCCCATCCCCATTCCAACCATAAAACTTTGTCATCCGTAAACAATTTTCTCTGCTCTGGTCCATTTGGGTGGGATAGTCGGTTGTTTCCCTTGTAATTTAAAACCACGTCGAGGAGAAGCGTAAGATTAAAATAAAATGAAAATAAATGAATAAAATAAAGTAAAAACGATGGAGAAAAGTAAAGAAATTTGAGGCCACCCTTTTTGAAGGAAATTATGCCACACGGCTTCCTCCTCTGCTATAAGCTCGGTTTACAATCTTAGACAAATTGTGGCATTAAAAAAAAGAAGACTGTCAGTGAGAGGGAGAAAAAGTCCGCCGTCCTTTTCTCCTTCGACTGATTCCGCCACTCTGCGTTTGCTACTTTGCAGCAGAAGAGAAAAGCTTTCCCTTTTTTTGCCTTTAACGGTACAACTTCGGTACGCGACCCCCGCTAACCTGTAAGGCGAGTCTATTCCGCTTGTATCCTCAATTTTTTTCTTCTAAGCTTCGCTCCTTCAATCTGTTCAACTCCACGGTTATGGCGATGATGGGGGACTGTTGGCATTATTTCTAGCAATACAATGGTAATTGGCAGAACTCACGCGTTCCGAACAGAGTTCGCGGATTGTCTGGTCTCTAGTGTTCATTTTTAGTGAACAATCGCCTGTTGGTGGGGCAAAGGTGGGCAGCTGCCTACCATTCTTCAACCAGTCTTTGTTCTACGAATTGAGATAGCACCTTCGAACTGGTTGATTAGCGTTACAATTGAACATGCCGCAATTAAAAATCCCACATAATCTGGAAATTCCGCCTAGAAAACCAGAATTTCCACGGGAAAAAATTGTCATTTTTCACGGCTAAAAGTGAAAAAAAACACTATAATTCGCGGCTACAAATTGAGAAAAAGAGCGAATTCACGGGTGAAATTACGAAAAAAACGATAAATCATAGCTAAACAGAGAAATTACACTAACTCCCAGCTTAAATTTGAGAAAATGCGTATATTTAGAGGCTAAAAAAGAAAAAACGCGACCATTCGCAGCTAAAATTGAAATACAACCAATTTACAGCTGAAACTATAGGAAAAAGCGCTAATTCACGGCTAAAAAAGTGCTCATTTACAGCTAAAATTGATACGACGCCAATTGCTCGGTTCATGAAGTAAACTTAGTGTGGTCAAAAACCGCTAATTTGCGAATATAATTGAGAAGAAGTGCTAATTCAAAGCTAAAAACTAAGAACTTTGTTGCTATTACAGAGAAAAAAACGCTAATTCATTGGAAAAGTGGAACAAATCACTAATACGCGCCTGGAATGAAGAAAAAGTGCTATAATGATGCTAATTATTCATGCCTAGAATTCAGAAAATGCGCTGATTCCGATGACTAAAAGTAAAAAAACTCATTCACTCGCGGCTTGAATAAAGAAAAAATCGCTAATTGGTGGACGAATAAACTAGAGAGAAATAGGCGCACAATTCCTTCAATCAGCGCTAAATATGTGCAAAATTGTAATTTTAAGGCCCGAAATATCGGTGACATGGTACGCTTTTGGTATTTGATTTCGCGAATTTCGGAGGCAAGTATACGTCAAATTGAAGGGTTCCTGGTTACTTTTTCACCATATTGAAATTTGCACGTCTTAATTTTAAAGGAATGCAAAGTTTTGGGCCTTTTCGTCTTTTGGAAAGTTCCAAGTTTGAATTTAGGCGAAATTGCAAGTTCGGATCTGAGTGTATCAGTGAAATTTCCAGTTTGAAGTATTTCTTTTATTGAAATTACAACATTGCTTGGACTACCCGGTACCCTGCGGTCGTCTGTACTCTGCGAGTATACACATAATCGCAACATTTAGAGATAAATATTTGCGATTTTACAAGTCCTAATTTGAGTGATAATACCAGATCGGATATCAGCAGAATAACAGTTTCGCGACTTCAAGTCTTAATTTTAGGGAAAAGGCAAGTTCGGGGCCTTATAAGCAAAATTGCTAAGTTTTGGGGCGTTTTTTGTGGCGATGGAAGCCAGGTTAAGGCCCCAAAAGCCTATTAGAGCCTGACGATTGAGGAATACTCAGGAAACTGGAAATTCCCTGACCGAATATCCACAGCAATGCGACTTTCGGTCTTAATTCCGAAGAAAATTCATGTTTTGTATCTTAATTTAAGATAAAATGCAAGTTTCGGGTGTTATTTTCAACAAAACTGCAAATTCTGGGTTTAATTAAGGTGAAATTGCAAGCATGGGGGCCTTTCCTTTTTAGTGGACTCTGCCACCGGTGCAGCCGACCCCAAGAGCACCCAAAGATTGATGAAAAACCACCAAATTACATCATTCGAAGCTAAATATCAGTGAATTCCTGGCTGAATATCCATGAAATAGGCAGTTTATGCCTTAATTTTTAATAATCAAATTTGCAAGTTTCACTTGGGGCCTGTTTTTGCGGCAGTTGAAGTTTGGCTAGCCGGCCTCAGGAGCACTCAAAGATTGACGAATACCCACAAAATTACAAGTTTCCTGGCTGAATATCCACAAAACGGGCAGTTTTGGGATTTTTCATGAAACTGTAAGTTTGGGGGTCCTAATTTTAGAGGAATTGCAATATTCGGAACGTTTTTATAGTTGCCGCCGACTCCAGTTCAGCCGGCCATGTCAGCGTCTCATATTTAACCAGGATTTTGCCTTCTTCCCGCCCTGGCTTGATGCCTTGAAAGGCACATAACCAGGATCAAGCCTGACATGACGGCCGGGAAGTGACCCGACACGTGCAAGTCCTGGTTATCCTCGCTCCACTCCCCGTCAGCCACACGAGCTGGTCAAAGCTGGTGCGTTACCGGTGTGGACCAGGATTGTGCCTTCTTCCCGCCCCGGTGGAACGCCCTTTAGGGCGCAGTACCGGGAATGCCGGACTTGGCGGCCGGGAAGTGACCCGGCACGTGCAAGTCCTGGTTTTCTCCACCCCACTCCCCGTCAGCCGTGCCAGCTGGTCAAAACTGACACGTTACCGGTGTGGACCGCTTGGCGGTGGGGAGTTTTACCGGTGAAATGTGAGGTGGAGAGTGATACCCGTATTGTTCGGAAAGGTGGGTGCACCGGGACCTAGAGCTCAGAGATTCCGTGGACGGGAACAAGCGGCGGTCTGGTAGAGGCTCGGAGAGTGAAGTCGACGATGAGAGCGTGACGGTGATGATGAGATGCGGTGGTCACTGGTTCTCTAGGTCCCAGTACCTTGGGTATCCGAGGCCGAGAGTTGGCTGGTGGAAGGGTCACCAACATTTGCCATTGTTGGGCCTGTGCCACGACGGTGGTACCAGGCATTAGCGAAGGCGAGGAAACGACGGGCCGACGATTCTGTTGCGACGAGAAGACGCGGGTTTTGAGGGATTCGCCACAGGTCCCTGATGTCATGATAGAGCGGGCAGCGGAAGAGCACATGCTCCGCCGTTTCGGCCTCGCCTCCGCATGGGCAGTCGGGGTTCTCTCGGTGGCGGTGGAAGTGGAGCTTGTGGTTGAAGGAGCCGTGTCCTGACAGTAGTTGCACTGCTGGGTAGCTGAGAAAGCGCCACTTCCATCGCAGGCGCTCCTCGATCACTGGGATGACGTCGTGGGTGAAACGGCCAGTGGTCCCGTTGTCCCATTCGCTCTGCCAGCGAATCAGAGCTGCTCGATGGCACTGTTTTTTGTACTCGGCTGATTCGAGATCTGTAGGTATGGGGGCCAGCCATTCGGGAAGTTGATGGTCGGTCCCTAAGAGGCGGGCTCGTGTGGCCGTGCGGACGTCCAACTCCAAGTCGAGCGGCAGGACTCCAGCCAGGACGTGGAGCGTCAAATGTGCCGTAGTGCTATAGGCGCGGAGCGCGGCAATGAGGAAGCGGCGTTGGATCGTTCGCGCTCGGTGTGGACCGCTTGGCGGTGGGGAGTTTTGTAGGTGGTAAAGTAGGGGCGAGGCGAGATACCCGTACGATGAGCGCATGGTGCTACCGGCGAGCTGTTCCTTGTTGAAGACGATGGAAAGCGTCATTGGAGGTGGTTGTTCGCGGAGGTCTAGTCGTCGGTATTCTGGGTATCCAGTGGCGCTTGTGTTCGGCCGATGTCTGGACCAGTTCCTCTCCGACTGTACCACGCGTTGGCGAAGCACAAGAAGCGGCGGGCCGAGGATTTACTTGCGACGAGATGTGTTAGATCGGTGGGGATATGCCACCGACCTCGTTGACGAGTGTATAACGGGCAGCGGAGGATGACGTGCTTCACTGATTCGGCTTCGCCCCCGCATGGGCAGTCAGGGCTGTCTCGACGGCGGTAGAAGTGGAGCTTTCCATTGAATGAGCCGTGGCCCGAGAGAAGTTGCACGGCAGGATAACTCAGAAAGCGCCACTTCCAGCGCAAGCGCTCCTGCACGTCAGGAATGTTGGCGAAGGTGTGGCGTCCCGTTGTTGCGGTGGTCCATTCCAGGATGGCGGCGTGATGGCAGGCCTTCTGGTAGTCCGCGTCCTCGAGCGTTGCCGGGATGGGCTGTAGCCATGATGGTACGGGTGGTGTATACCGAGTTTCCGGGCGCGCATGGCCGCCAGCACGTCGAGCTCGACGTCCAGTGGGAGAACTCCGGCGAGCACGTGTAGCGTTAAGTGTGCCGTTGTAGAATAGGCGCGGAGAGCAGCAATAAGGATGCGTCGTTGAATGCTTCGAATTTGTTGTAGCTGGGCTCGACGTGCCCGCGGCCATCACAGAGCGCACGCGTAAGCTACGCGCGGAACGAACACCGCTTTGTAATAGAGGAGGCTTTTTTGGAATGTGGGCCCCCATCCAGCCGGAGATTCCTCGTAGGAAGTCGCAGGAGGGCATCGTGGTGCTAGCTAGGTTCGAGATGTGTTCTTATATTTAACCACCTTCGAAAGTATTTTGAAGTTTGAATCGTGCCGTGGAACCCGGACCAACATGGAGGAATGGATGACTCGGATTTTTTTTCATCTATTTATTTTCTTTCCTACATGATGAGAAAACTCAATTTTGCTGCCTCCATACGGAGAGGAAAGAAGGACTTTTCCGGGCTAGCCCGGCAAAGTTTTCTCGGGCTAGCCGTGGAAAGTATGCATTTTCTTCAAAAATCCGCTTGGGGAGCTACTTTGTCTTGCGACTTTGTCAGGCTAGCCCGGAAAAGTCCCTCTTTCCCCTCCCTACGAAAGGCAGCAAAATCGAGTTTTCCTATCATTCCGGATTGTTTTGCCGGTCCTCGACGATTCGCCCAGCCGAGCCGTAGGCGAGGCTGGGCAACTTGTCTCGGCCCGGCAAACACACACTTTCCCGCCTAGGTACACAATATACTATTTTTTTCACGAAAGAGGAAGTTGGTACAAGACGGTATTGAAAAAAAAATTTTTTTGAAGTATTTTTGACCCCGAAAAAAATATTTGAAAGTAGGATAAAAGACATTGGCGAGAGGTATGTAAGAACCAGGCCCGCGAAATTGTTCTTTAAAATGAACTAATACACGCTGGAAATGTCCCCAATTTTCTCATCTTTGGGGGAAAACATGTGAATTCTGAAAATACAGCTTTTTGGCGTTCCAATTTTTCAATCTGCACCAAACTTCTGATGCGCCTAAATTCCGGTAACTCAGTCCTAGGGCGGCGCTGAAAATGAATGTTCGTAATTATAAAAACTTTCATTTGAGCCCTGTAGAAAGTAAACATTCAAGTAACAAACGAAAGGATTATCGCCCCGAGACTGGCTGCGTTTTCATATAAAACTGTCTCATTGATGGGAGGTGAAGGTTTTCGGGCTGAAAGTCACCCTACCCCCCCCCCCATTTAGACCTTGGTATTGAGAATGACTGGCTATGGGCCAATTTAATCAACTTGCGATTTTTCTCTCGTTAAATCAATTTACGCCCTCACCTCTAGCAATCACCTCTTCCTCACTTTTCCGCCTTACTTTTTCCTCGACTTTGCAACTGACAGCTAAATTGCCGCAATCTGTTACATTATCGCTAAAATAAACTTTTCCTTTTCCCTCTCCTTTCCTTCCTCACACACACACTCTCTCTCTCCTTCTTCCTCGCTTCAATTTCTGGTAGTCGTCTTCTGTTCCTGAAGTGTAAAAATTGGCAACCCCTTTTCATCTCTCCTCGATTTGGATAGTTTACGCGACATAATGGGAATTATTACTTCCTAGAAAATATTCTATTGATTTTTTTTTTTTTTTTGGTCTTTTCAGGATCGTAAGGATAGAGGAAAGCCACTGTTTGTGGGGTGGGGTGGTGGTGGTACTGGAGCTTTGAAAAACTGAATTTCACAACTTTCCAACCGTGTAAATCGGCTCTGTCCTCGGTCCTTGATAAACCTGCGTGTTGTGTTAAGCAACACCACACGGCTGGAATGTCAGTCTTTTTCCTAATTCTCAGGATTTTTTTTTTTTTTTTTTTTTTTTTTTTTTTTTTTTGGACAAAACGACTCCATCCGTTTCAAAGATAATAAACAATGCTCGCATGGGAGGTATGCGCCGTGTGAAATGTATAGACAAGTGTGTGGAGGGCACACTATTGTGTAAGATTACTGAAAAAGACGAAGCCGATTTTTTTTTCTTGTTTTTTTTCTCAACTCCCTGGGCCCCAAGACGAGTCTTTCCAGTAAGGACGCTGTGACCTTGAAGAAACGTTGATCCTTCTTTGCCTGTACGATCATGTTTCCAACTAAGGACCTCTTTACACTCTTAACCTGATTGATAGCTTTGATTCCTTTTACTATTTATTTATTTATTTAGTTATTTTTATCCCCCTCCATCACTGCCGCACTCAGCCTGCATGGAACTTTGTTATAATTCGCAGCTCGCAGAACCACTCTCGCCACTCCAACAGAGTTGAAATCGTTGTTCGACTATAAACTTAATTAATCCTCTATAGTTGGTCCATCCTCTGGAATAGATGCCGGAAGAATGAGCCGTGGTTGGGGTGGGGGCAGGGTGCAGGAAGAAGGAAAGTACCGTCTCATTTATGCGCTTATAGGTTTGAAACAATTAAACTAAACTGTTCCCAGACTTTAATTAAGTTATATCGTAACACCAATAGTGAAAAGGGTGTTATGTGAAAACGCTTGTTGCGATGGGGAGGCGAGGAAGGGATGTAAGAGAGTAGTTGGAAAAGCGTGTTAGGAGGGAAACTTTATGGAAAATGTACGACTTCAAATTCAAAATGTAAGGTTTTAGTTTAAAGCAGATGAGTGGTGTCAATTAAAATTCAACAAGATCGCGTCCCCTAAATGAAGAAAATTAAATGAAAACGAAACAATAGTGGCCCATACACGGGCAGATAATTCTGACAGATTTGATCGGCCGATATTTTCAACAGATATCGTTAACGATCTAGAGCAAACGATGAGATCGGTCGTCGCCCTTTAACGTACAAAAGTTATCAGCGACCGATGTCTGTTACCCGATCAAATCTGCCCGTTAGTGGGGGCACGCCTGGCAGATTGAGATCTGTTGCGGAAAAAAATCTGACAGATTTCATTTATCGGTCGGGTTCGAAAGATATTTGAGATCGGTGGCAGATATGAAGTTAGAAAACTAGTAGAGGGAGCAAAAAGCTTGACCCATACATATGATAAAAATAATAGAAAATACATGTTCAGTGAAGTTTCGGTGGTTAAAATCGTTGCGTTAAAGGCCTCGCCACACCGAACGCGAACTGCCGCGCGAACTGGTCCGCTCGCGGAAAAACTATGGTAACGGGGTATACCTCACCCACGTTGTCATGGTTTTTTAGCGAGCGGACCAGTCCGCGCGGCAGTTCGCGTTCGGTGTGGCGAGGCCTTAAGGGACGACGCCCGATTCGAAATCTGCCGATCTATGTCTGCCAGATATCTCTCATAAGAAATCGGTTGATTAGTGGGGGACCACAGACCACATCTGGCGGCGATATCGTTTGGCCGATCACGGTTGATCTGTCGTCATTTCTTGCCCACTATCGAGCAAATTTTAACCATCGATATCTGTCAAAACCATGAAATCTACCGCAGATATCTGCTCGTGTATGCCCACCTAATGGCCCCGGTGTAAAACTCGAAAAATTGCTCAGCACTTGATGAGGTTTCGTTTTCAATACATGTAAAATAAGAGGGAAGGATTAATCGCAATTAATCGTGTTATAGTTTTACAACGGACCCAATGTTCGAAAACAGAAAAAAAAGGTGACAAGTGCTGAAATCATTGCTGAAATCCGTAGTCCCCACAGGGCGGCTATGCCTTTTCTTAATTTCACCCACAAACTATAACGTTGTTCCTATAATATTAGCCGCAAAGTAGTCATTTTGTTCAATTTCAGCTCCAATTTTTCCCCACTCACGCAGGTTGCAACGAAGTTGCCTAATTGCCTTCACTCCAATTGATGCTTGATGAATTCTTATTTCAGCCATGAATTAGCAATTTTCTAAATTTAGCCGGAAGTGGCCAATTTTCTCAATTTTAACCCCTTTTCACCCACTTTTGGTCATATAAAGTAGGTAGCGTTTTTTCTCAATTTCAACCGTAAATTAGTATTTTTTAAAAATGTTTAGCAGTTTATAGGCGCTTTTTCAACACTGTACCCACAAGTTAGAGCTTTATCTTTTTTTTTTTATTCCTGCAGGAATTATTATCAGGATTTAGCTATTTATTATGCTTATTATTATTAGCTATTAATTAGGATTTAGATAATTATTAGGAATGAGCGGCGAGTTGCCTTTTAACTAACTCTATTCTCCAATATTAGGCGCTTTTCTCCAATATTAGCCGTGAAGTAGCAGTTTTAGTCCATTTTGGCCGTTTTGCTCAAAATTAGCCCCGATTTCCCTCCCCCTTTCTTCTCACTTTTAGCCATGAATAAGCGCCTTTTCTTTATTCCAAAGCCTAAAATCTAAAAGCCTCACTTTTTATATCTTCAAGCTCTTGGGGGGGGGGGGTTAGTCCACCCCCCCCCTTTGGTACACTAATTTTTCATGATGAAATTGAAAAAATTCGCGACATTCGCATGCCCTTTCGCAAATTTTCGATTTAAGTGGCTTCCGCTGTTGTCATGAAGAGAATACCGGCGAGTGAGGCTGTTCTACTGTTAAAATCGGGAAAACCACGAGCTAATTCATGACTATATAATAATCTCAACAAAAAAAAAGGAGCTGACCCCACGAAATTGGTTTATGACGCGCCGGATGCGCTTAAATTTGTTTTTTATGGAGTCAAAATGACGGAATTGTTTTTTAAAGGAGTCGTAAGGCGAATTTAGTTCTTGAAATAGTTAAAACCGTGAAATTGGATACTGCCAGTGTTAAATCCACGAAAAGTGGACTCCAAAAGAGCCCAACACGCGGAATGTCGTTTTTAAAGGTCCCAAACCCAGATTTTGTCATTGGTCAAAACCCCGAAGTTCTGGTTTTAGGGATTCAATCCAGTGAAATTGTCTTATTGACTAGTAAAGCCTGCTAAAATTGGATTAGTGCTAATAAACCTCAAAATGTGGGCTTTGAAAGAGTCAATCGCCCTCATTTTCGAGGTTTGAAAGAAGCGAGACCCGTGAAAACGAGCAGAAAACCTGGGAATTTTGATTACATACGCGTATAATTCGTCAAGTTCGCATTTTTTTATGGAGCCAGGCCAGCGAAATTCGTTTGTCTGACTTGTAACATTCGCAATATCAGGTTTTTTCAAAATGGTAAAATTGCGTTTCTTCATTCTCTATAGTTTTTTAAGGACCTAGAGGCAAAATGGGTTATTGAATTAGCCAACACCGCGAAGAATGAGCCTCGCAGACGAACGTGGACCTCGCTGGGGCCTCTCGAGAGTCTAGAAAATCAACCCGAACCAAACATGCAAGGCCAAATAATAATTTCCAACCACCCACGCTGATGGCCTCTTTGGTACTTTTTTTTTTTTTTTTTTCGTGGGCGCGGACCCAGCTCAGCCGAGCCCGCCGACGCCAAAGCCATCAGTAGGCTCATGCACCATACCCCTTGGGGCTGCAGACTCGGAAGGGCTAGTACGACTCCTCAAATCCCCCTATCCTCTCGAGAAACTCCAGGACCCGAACCCCATTTGTCCGGGAGAATTCTAGAGAGGGTATCTTGTCGTCCCCAAAAACTTTAAATCTCGTCCTTGCGTACCCATCGCATTCACACACTATGTGTTTCATCGTCGCCTCTTCAGATCCGCATTTCCCACAGATAGGGCTACCGACCGCCCCCATCTTGTATAGGTGTCTCTCCACAGCACAATGTCCCGTGAAGTACCCCACTACTTTTCTGTCTCCTCCCTAGGCTAAGCAGCCATTTCATTGTTTTCCTATCCATACCCTTGATGCCTTCTCTTGCCTGCCGGCAGTGGGTTTCCTCTTCCCATATCGCCTGAGCGCGGCCTATTGCCCATCTTCTGATCTCTCCCAAACCAGACTCTTTTGTCACCCCCAAAACGGGTTCCGGTCCCACATATTGTGTCGAGGCACCCTTTTTCGCCAACTCATCAGCCTTCTCGTTGCCCGGTACACCCACATGCCCCGGCACCCAACCTAAGGTCACTTCGTTCCCCTTTTCTACTAATTCTCTACTAATTCTACTACTTCTTCTGCAGCTCGCTATACCACCCCGGATTTTACTACCGGCCTGGCTATAGCACCGAGGGCGGCCCGGCTGTCGGAGTATATCGTTATTCGCCTGTCTGTTGTCCCCCTTTTTCCCAGTTCCATTGCACATACCTCTTTGGTACTATTTTGTTGGCTGTATTGTGAGATTCCGAGCGAAACTACTAATTCGCACATTGTATGTAAATCATCCATGCGAAATTTTAAGGGTATTTTTTGCCGAATAGAGACGCCTGATTTTGATTTTGCCCTCTCTCGTCACCATTTTTGGGGTGTGCCCTTGCGCCCCTGTTTTCTTGTTTTTCAAGTCAACGCTTAGATTTGTAGGATGATTTTAGATTCAGAACACTTTTTTTTTCGAGTCATTTACCCCTTTCCCGCGTTTTTTCTAATACGCCTATTGTCATTTTACGTATGCATTCACAAGTTGTGTCTTTTGAATCCGCATTTAAGATCAGCGTATTTGTGTCCCACAACGCTCAATCCTTCCGTAACCGATATTGTTCACCAGGCGAGAAATAGCGTTCCATTGTTTTTTTTCGGTTGACTATACAGCAGCGTTCCCCGACAACGCATTTTGCCTTGTAGCGTTGAAGCTAAACGAAATTTTCACTCTTTTATGGACCAACGAGCAAAAGGCTGTGAACGCGGTGACGCCGCTGAACCGACGCAAAATCGAGAAAAATAGAGTGAATCTCCTCAGTTTTAAGTACTATCCTACTGAAAAAAAAGGGGGGGGGGGAGGTGAAGATGATTTTCCTTCAGGGAATCAAACCCTGCAGGGTTGAGTAATAAGAGCGAAAAACATCAGAAAAAAGGGAAGAGTTTCACTTCCCCCGCCCCTCTTCGACACATAACCACAATCTTTGCCAACCCCTTTACTATTCCTCAAACTTCGATTTTACCAAAAAGAACGGATCACGTTTTACAACTGAAGCGAAATCACCAGCGTGAGAAAAAGTGGGGTCGTTGATTGTGGGGGGGGGGGGCAGAAAAGTTCTTTTTTCCACTCTCTTCTGTCACTTTTTTTTAAGGATTTCATTTATTTCTTCGCTTTTCCTCGTCCTTGTTAGGCCGACACGGATTTGAAGAAGATTTGTCGGAACTTGCAGATGAAATCCATGCCGCGCCCCCTACCTCCTAATTTTCATTGCCTTTGGGTTGAGAAAGTCATAAAACAATATTTTTCAGAACTAATTACTTCCCACCCATCCTCCTCCCACCAGTCAAGTTCCTTTCCATTCCTTAAAAGTTGATATTAGATCCGCGCAACCGTTAAAAGGTGGTTTACCCACCTTCTGTTCACGACAGAAACGTAATTAGGAGAGAAAATTGCCATCAAGCTTCAGGATAAAACTGTGACGAATCGTTTTTACAACCCTCCCCCCTCCACAGCTAACCATAGACGGTTTTTATCTTCCGCTCATTCCATTCCCTCCCCCTCATAAGAGTGTGTGCGTTCCTTACTCCATTCGCCATTCTCTCTTTTTTCATAGACTTGTTCATTTTTATTGTTATCTTTCTTTGATTCTCGTCCCCCTCCTCCAAGCCACGTTTTATACCTTTCGCGTTATGACGCCCATTATTTTTCATCGTCGGAGTCTCCGTCGGGGCTCATTTTTAGGTATTCCACCTCCTGTCTGTGTATTTTCATTATAAAATACCCACCCCCTGGAGGCCCCTCAAGGTTATTTTTCTTTTTCAACAAACTACAATGTATTTTCAAATCCAGCCTTCATTGATGAATGAATGGTGAGGGGGAGAGGATAGTCATGTGGAATCCACAAAAATTTCGATTTAAATAAATTTATCCAATCATTTTTACTAGATTTTAATTACACAGTCCCTTTAATTAGTAAATAAAACGGATGTCCTAGAATGTAATAGACGGTGGAGCTCGAAGCACTGTATATATTAAGACCCGACAGTCAACTTTAAATGAGCTTGTTGAAAGCCTCTTGTAGGAATTCACACCTCACGGGTTTTCTTGAAGCCCTTTGAAATCACCCGTTTATGGCTTTGGGGATTTCAGGATTTTTGGACGTTAGCAGGATTATAGGGACAGAAGTGCATCGGCAGAATAAAAGAAGAGCACACCCCTTGGCTGTTTATTTTATTCTTTATTTTTTTAAAGACTACCTCTTTTCCACCAACTCATCCCAACAACAAAAGACCCTCTAAAGCCCAGTCCGCATCTCACACGAAACTCGTTTTAAGTCGAGTTGGATGAGAAAGAATTGAAAGAAGAGCGAGAGGAGGCCAATTTAGAACTTTAACCCAGCCTTTCCATTTTGTTGGGATGGTTGTGCGGGTTGGATTGGAACGAGGGGGGAGGGGTGGAAGAGTGTGAGTGAGAGGCTCGTAATGAGGACTCATCTCGGGGGTCCGGCTTCATTAAAAACCCATTTCCGACCTTCCTTTCATATAGTGAGCCCTGTTACTCCGTCTTACTCTATTCTAATTTGTATTTTTCTTATTTAGCGGATGAGATACAGAAAAGATTATTCCTCCCACACTAATTTCTCAAAATTCGTTAATTCATTCCACATTTTAAAAAAAATTCAAATCTCTCATATTTCCCTCCACGTTGTGGATGTAATGAGAGAGAAAAATAAGCGATATATTACGAGCGATAACATCGTTAAACCACCTCGAAGCATGAGCTGCTTAAATTTACGATTTGATGCAGTTTTATTTAAATTCGAGCCCGGTTATAAATTAAATAAATCAAAGATTGCATCCCCCGCCTCATACAAGTTTTTGAAAAATGTAGGGCGAACAACTTTTTTTCATTTCAAAGCGCGGGGGTGCTCCCTCCCTCCCACCACCATGACTACTGCCATATCTGAACTGGTTTGACAGGTTTTGGTGTGTTATTAGTTTGGGAAGATTAAAAAAAGAAATAAAATGTGGCGCTTTACGAATGAGAGAAGCCTTGAAGGAGCACTTTTATTGTGCTTAGAATGCGTTGTGAGAAAAAGGATTTTCTCAACTCACTTCTCTCAGGATTTTATCAACAGAGGGAGAAAGAGAACGAGTGACCGGAAGTAGTTCAACGAGACAGGGAAGTTTTGCCTTTTTGGGAAGAACCTCGGACGTAACTGACAATTGGCCAAAAAAACCAAGAATAACAAGAACACAAACTCCAAAATTTGGCCTTTTGAAGTAAACCCGCAAGCCCACAAATTTTTCTTTTAATCATTCAAATTGAGGGGTGAACGGTCCAAATCTGTGAAATTTGGCCTCTGGACGTTCCTTTAAAAATGTGAATTTTGTGATTTAGGATATTTCAACGAAACTTTAACAGATTTTTGGTCATTTAAAGCCTAATTTTGAGAAACTGGACATTCAAAGCCCAATTTTACGGATTTTCACTCATTCAGAGATTGATATAGTCGGGTTTTGGCTTTTTGAATCACAAACCTTGATTTTCATTCTTCTTGATTTTGGTTCTATCATTATACACAGAAGATTTTCGCTCACCCAATTTCGTTGGGGTGTACTGTACTCCCAGAGAATAAGCCAAGCTGGAACCAGTAATCTAGATTATGGCAACCCATAATCTACCCCTCTTCCGACCTCGAAATTCGACTCGTACCGTGGCGAGAGAAAGAGCGCCGCTAATTTGTTTGATCCCAACCAAGTACTGGCTGCTTGTACTGCCTCTTGTGTTGACACCAAGTACCAAATTTAGACTGGATCAGTGCTCAAACGTGGAATTTGTGGTCTGCAAAATTTCTCTCATGCTATTGTGGAGGGTAAGGTGTCATCAATTTGTTGGATCATAACAAATTTGTGCTCAAGAAGACACTATACGACGTAGCGACCAGAGAATCACAGAGGCGAATCGCGTTAGGTTCAAAAAACAGATGTTTGACTCATTCGATCTCATTCTATTTGCAGGCATTATAAATGGTCTAGTGTGTACCTATGGTTTCTAGCTACGGCTCTGCCTTCCTTGATAGCTACCCGCGTATTTTCCTCGGATGTGTGTTTCTGAATGAAGGGTTGAGGAAGAGGGGGCGTTTGAAAAAAATAATCCCAGAGTGGCGGGCAATGTCAATTAAGCCCTGGTCACGCCCCCTAATTGAAGCGAGCATGTGATGCTTCGCATCTGTTCAGGTCTCTGTACTCTCTGGTCTCATTGATTGGTCGTGCCCTTCATTCCGTTTCCTGTTCGTCAAATTTCTTCACAGCCGCGCAACGTTACCAACTCCCTTTTTTACCCTCTGATGATGGTCGAAACGCGAAAGTTCACGCGCCTTTCGCTATAGCCTTTATTACATCGTCATCATTCGGCGTTTGGTTCCCTCAAAAAAGATCCTTTTTCTCTGACGTAACAAGAAAAACATCACTTTGTTTCAGACCATTATTTTTTGACCCCGTTCTAGTTCTTCCGAAAATGAAAATAATTTATTATCACAAAACCTGAAATGAGACTCTTTCATTAATAGAATATCCCTTTCAAATAAGTGCCCGAATGGCCTTAAAGTTGAAAAACGAACCGGTCCTAGAACGCTTCACAGCTGCTCAAACTCCTTCCTTGTCTTTTCGTTCAAACCGTTGACCTCCCCCCCACAACCACCCATTTCAGACACAAAACTTTTACCCTCTTCATCATCCATCAAACCATTTGAAACCAATAGAAAAAAGCGTGGGCTCCTACTTCTTCTCTCTTTTTTTTTTATCCATATGAAACTGATTCTAGGTCGACCACCCGTCCACCCCATCGTATCAAACTCCTACCACTGTAACCCAGACCGACTTTCTCTTTTTCCGTTGTTTTATATATCTTTCACACACACTACAGCCGGTGTATTAAACTGCCATTAACCGCAATTAATATTAAAAAAAAAAGTCTATTGTTCCAGGTGAGTCGTGTTCATTATCGAACCCTTCAAAATAGGGGGAGTTGTAAATAAATAAGTTTTGCGCGATGCCTGCTACTGACAGTTCTTTTAGAGGGTGGGGATTCCTGTGGGAGAAAAAAATCTCGGCATTTTTTTCGCCTCACTAGCTTTCATAACTGTCATGTACAGTTTTTCTGATACATTTTTATACACAGTTTTTGAATCCTTGTGAAAATTGGTAAAAGAAGGGACTTTTTTTTGTTCCTATACGGGGCTTGGAAAGGGGCAAACGGATTTTATAGAAAAAAAGAGCCTGAATATGGAGCTTTAGGATTGGAAGAATAGAGAGAAAAGTGAAGAAAGACTTCGAGAAGATTAGAATGAAGCGTACTGAGGTAGTGCAGAGGTGTCAGGGGTGGGTGATGGGGGGGGGGTAAACCGGACTTTCTAGGCTGCATTTAGTAGAGCAAGCAAATAAGTATTCAAGAGAAATAAAAAGTGTGTCAATACTTTCGTTCTTTTCAATAACCCCCCACCCCACCCATAACATTAATTTCAATGTTTTCCCATATTTAAAGCTCTCTATCATTACAGACTCCAAAAATGTTTGCGATGATTCCGCTGATTTCTATTTTTGGACAGCGTGGTCCAGCCTATTTCTTGTTATTCCATTTCGCTCTGCCCCGGATTCTCTTAGGAAGCCGTTCCAAAATTATCAAGGTCGCTCAAGGGCGCCTTAGTTGAGTAACTCGACTTTGAAAACACGAACAAAAAACGCAAATTTCCAGTAATGAAACAATGGAGCACTTTTTTTTTTTTTTTTTTTTTTTTTTTTTTCAAGAGGCTGTCGAAATTTCGAAATACATCTTCCCGCGCTTGAAAAGAGACTGAGAAAGCCTTGACCGGTTCACTCGTTTTCAACGCCGAGTTGTGGTTATAAAAAAAAAAAAAAGAAAAAAAAAGCGAGACATGTTATGGCCTAATTGAGTGTTTTTCCTCATTTTTTAAATGTTTTGTTTATGTTGTTTCAATGTGTGTTTTTGTTACGTTTCGAAAATAAGTTTCACAACCACACAGAACAGGAGGTAAAAGGTCATTTCAATAGACAAGTTTCCCTGAGGAGTGGAAAGAGACGAATGCGATTCGCTGGTCTTAAGACTAGATTTCGAGCTTCAGTGTTTGCCACAATAGTTTTTGGCTAGTACACAAGTAACTTTTACCTCTCACCCCCCGCGCTCCGGTGTTGTAGGTGTAGTTGGGGGGGGGGAGTGATTTATTCTTATAAAACTTGATTAGAAGAACGAAAAGGAACACGAAACGATATTTCGTAAACAACCGTTCGACTTACTCCAGCTAGCAATTGTGTCCCACAAACCCACAATACACCCCTGAAACTTATTTTGAGCTGCGATAGTCTATTTATTCAAATAATTCAGTTTTCACCTGTCTAACTGATGAACTGCGACTGACATTTTTTTTTGGTTCTATTGCGAATTTTCTGCGTTCCCACGAAATTCATCGTGAATGGTGGCAGCCGTCCAAACGACCAGCCCTGATGGAACGATAGAAGTGCGACGAAGAGCCTTCAACGTCAAGCGTCAAGCAGTTGACAATAACCACAACGCACAAAGTCGATTTATAGAGTCTAATGTCATTTCCAATTAGCATGAAATTCAACCCGTCTAATTTCCACCCGTCTTCTCCGTTGCCTCATGATACAATTTATAGATGACGGGATGGAAATGCTCGGCTTCAGAGCGGAATTTTATGCAAATGGAAAACGCTATGAAATATATGAAAGGCTCCGAGGGGAGGGGGTCGCTGATGAGTGAGAAGGGTCCGTGATGCTGGTGGCAGCGTTTCCATCCGCTTAAACATGACTTCCTATTGATGTGGGCACTGAATTGTGCTGTTCCACCAGGAGCAAGAGTCCGACGTTTCAATAAATCACTCACTGTTGAGATGGAATGAGCCCGGAAGACCGAGCTTGACGCAATAGCTTACCAAGGGGGGGGGGGGCACCATTCAGAGCTAAATTCGTGGCTAATAAAATTTGGAAAAAGCGCTAATGAAAGGCTACAAATGAGAAAAATCACTACTTCACAGCTCAAATTGAAAGTAAGCGCTAATGCATATAGCTGAAACTGAGAGAGAGCGTTCAATCGTAGCTAAAATTGAGAATATCTGACGAAGCGCTAATTCGCGGAGGAAAAGGCCTAATTCGCGGTTGAAATTGAGATACAGTGCTGAATCACAGCTAAAATTGAGAAACAAGGCTAATTCACATCTAAATTTCAGAAAAACGCTAATAATTCGAATGATTAAGAGTGAAAAACACACTGTTTCGCATCTAAAATTGTGAAAAACATCTAATTCATAGCTATAACCAGAAAAAATCGCTGATTCGCGGTTCAAATAGAGAAAAAGCGCAAATTCACTGCTGAAATGGGGGAAAAAACGTTCATTCGCATCTAAAATCGAGAAAGTGCTATACGCAACATCGAGGCTGTGAAATTGAGAATAAGTCTAACTTTTGGCTAGAAAGAAAAATCGCTTAATTCACAAAAAACACAAGGAAAAGCGTTGGTTCGCGGCTACTAAAATTAAGAAAGGTGTGCCAAATCACAGCTAAAAACGGAGAAAAGGCGCTATGACTTGCTGCTAAAATGGGGAAAAGGTAAAAATCGCTGTTTCGCGGCTAATCTGGAGCGAATAAGTTCAATCATGGCTAATATTAAAAACTGACTGAGCTTATGGAGCTTTGTATATATCACGGCCAAAATTAAGGTAACATACTATTGTGCTGCTCTTGGGGGAATAAGTCCGTGGCTGAATTTGAGAATAAACGCTGATTTACGGCTAAAATTGACACAAAACGATTATTCAAAATGTTTAGAGACCAGAAACTAAATCTTTCGTACTCTCCGGAATGAGGAAACGGCTTAATGGAAAATTCAACTTCTCTCAATTAAAAGGTAGTAGGAGACATTAGAACGCGGGTGTTTCACGGGGTTACGGATGAGAGGTAAGAAGTTATGTATTGGGCTGAACGAGTGATGAACGCGGTGAGGGGTTCTAAGGCGGGTTGACGTGTCTCACGTATGGAAATTTGAGTGCTGTTGAATATGGTAAAAGCGTCGTTTTGTGTAGGACGAGAAGGCTCTCAAGGGGTTTCATGCAGGTACCTGCAAATCATAACCCTTTTTGCTTAAACATTAAAGGTCTTATTTGGGTTAGGTGAAATGCGGGGAGGGGGGAATCTGGGTCTTACGATCCCTTTTAATTAAATAATTTGGCGCGCGAGGGTTCTTACCCTCAAAATGAGCACCTCCTACACCTTCATATAGAATACCTAAGGGGTCGCTGTTTTTTTTTTAACAACGAATTTCAATTTTTCGTAATTGGAGCGTGCGACCCCTTCCCCGCACCGCCGTCAAACCGTTAAATCTTTAGTACTGCATAATAAAAAGCCGTAAATCAACCCCCCCCCAACCCGCCACACCTCTCACATGACACTCCTACGACAGCCGCCCCCAAAACCGCAAAGTCGTTTTGGAAGCAAAATGAATGGTATGGGTAGGGGGGGGGTTAAAGGAAGGCTTGTTTATGCATTGTGCTCGCCGCGCGAAACCCGAAAGGAGAATAACGGGGCAAAATGCCCCTTCGCTTCCACTGGCGTTGTTGTCGCCGTCTATTGATCTAGAAAAACATGGCGTATGCTTCGCCCTCCGCGAAAGGTAGCGGATTCTCGAACTCTTTTGAATCTAACAAGTGGAAATAGAGAGGACTTTTCGACGCCTGCGTTTTTTCATCCTGGAGAACATTGTCGCCACTATGTGTACGTGATTTTCACTCCGCGATTCCACCCCACCCCACAGTTTCCTTGTGTCACATTCGTCTTGCGTATCTGCTCTTTTAAGAAGTTGCACATGACAATGGAAACAGTCAGGTTTCCAGTTTTTTTTTTCTTTCTTTCCGGAAAAAGCTAAACGAAAGTAAAAGTAAAAGCGAAACTAAATAAAAAGGAAAAGGTTTGTTTTTTTTTTGTTTTTTTAGGAACTCCATGTACGATTCCATTAAAAAACCAAACCGTAATCACCAATATATAAAAATTGTGCCGACCAAACTTTTCTAGACGGCTAAGTACTGTTCTTCCATGTTTTTTCTGTCTCTCTCGCTCATTTAAACTACCTTTCACTTCAATACAAGAACTCTCGAAGCCAAGGATAGGAAAGCAGTGAGGGGTTTGGCTCAAAGATGGGCTAGGACTGGGAGGAGGGGAGCCAGTGAGGAAGAAAATGGAAATATAGGTCTTTAAAAAAATAAGGAAAGAGGCGGTTGAGCTTAAACACCAAGCCTCACCACTTTAGTTAATCTTTTTTCTCCGTCAAAAATGCCAACATGGCTCTCTGTGCCTCAATTAACATTAAACATTAAACAAATTTCTGAATTAAAGGCTTAAGTATCAATTTGTTACGTCATCGTTGATGTCATAGTTATACCTTGGCCGCACGGAAAGGTATACAAAGAGAGAGAGAGAGAGAGAGAAAAAAAAGGTCGTAAGTTGAATGAGAAGGATCCGCTTTGCAATTGCAAGGAAAGGTCAGCCTTCCAATATCCTTTCAATCGCGAGTTTGTCTGTCTCTTTCTGATTAATTTAAAAACATGCTACAGACAGACGAACCACTCATGATCAAACGTCACTCAACAGTCTTAGACAATGTTCAGGACTCTGACAGTAGGTATACAAATAAGGAAATGCTGTTTTGAGCGTCACCTACATGACTTTGAGCACAGTGGTAGGAAAAAAAAAAAAAATTTTTTTGTGTTCCCACGACTCAAGGGACAACGAATCAAGCGAGGGGCGGCGTATTCTGTACCTGCTTTTGGGTACTGTGTTCAGAATTTTATGCAAATGTAAAAACCTATTTAACAAAGTGACGTCTTTCTGAGACAATTCCAGTCTACTTCGGCGAAATAGTCGGTTCGAGGGATAAAGAGCTGCTGATTTGCCTTTTAGCGGTAAATAATTAATCAAAAAATTGGACATTAGGCTGACACTCTAGTCTAGACGGAGAAAAACATTGGGACACCATTTTTTGAGTTAATCGAAAAATGCAAGAGCCCTGAAAAATCTAATTTCATAGCTTTTGTTGAAACACCAATTTTGCTGGTTTTGTCTCTCAAAAGTCCAATTTCACTGGTTCACCTATTTCAAAAAGCTTTGTGGAGGTTTGGCTCTTTATAAAGTTTAATTTTACGAGTCTTGCTATTTCGCCCTCTTGAAAGTTCAATTCCGAGGGTTTGGCTCATCCGAAAACCAATTTAGTGCTGAGTTTGGCTTCCTGAAAACCAATTTAAGGGTTTGGCTCTTTCGAAAAGTTCAAATTTCGCGAGTTTGGATCTTTCAAGTACACGATTTTGAGGTTTGAAAAGTCCAACTTCACGCTTCTGGCACACGGAAATCCAACTTCACCTGTTTGAATATTAAAAGTTCAATTTTACAGGGTGAACTCTTAGGAGAACCAATTTAGTGGGATTCAAAAACCTAACTACACGGGCAATTATATTGGAAAAGACCAATTTCACTGGTTTAGCACTTTCTCAAGTCGAATTTTGCACGTTTGGCACTTCCAAAACACAATTTCACAAGTTTAACTCTTCCAAAAGCCCGCATTTTAATGGGTTTGGCACGATAGAAAAGCCAATTTCGTGGGTTTGGCTCTTTCAAAACTCATTTGGCGAGTTTGGCTCTTTCAAAAGTCCAATTTGACGGGTTTGGTCACTAAATTCGCGGGTTTCAGTATTTTTGAGAGTTCGCATCTTTTGGGAACCAATTTCGCGGGGTTTTTCTCTTTCAAAACTCATTTGGCGAGTTTGGCTCTTTCAAAAGTCAAATTTGACGGGGTTTGGCTGTTTCAAAAGTTCAATCTGGTACATTTGACTTTTGAGAAAACCACTGCTTTGAGCTTGGCTCTTTGAAAAGCAATTTCGAGCGTTCGGCTCATCGTGAAGATTCAATTTCACGGGTATAGCTCGTTCAAAAACCACATTTCATGCGTTTGGGCCATTCAAAATCCAAATACCGCGGTCTTTACTTTTTAAAAAGTCCAATTTTTGACTGTTTGGCTCTTCCGAAATTGAGTTTCTTAGGTTTGGCTCCTTCGGAAATCAATTTCGTCAGTTTGGCTCATTCAATACCCGAATTATGACGGAGTTCAGCTCTTTTTATGAAGCCCAGTTTCACGGGGTTGGCTCCTTGAACATCAACTTGAAGGGTTTGGCTCATCTAATTTGACGGATTTGGCTCTTTTTGAATTGCATTTTCCAGGTTTCGCTTATCCAATAGACCAATTTCACGGTATGGATCTTTAAAAAATCAGTTTCGCGGGTTGGCTCTTTAAAAAAATGAAATTCGGTGGGTTCCATGGTTTGGCTCTTGAAAAGTTCCAGTTTTGCTGGTTTACCTTTTTGGAAAACCCATTATTAACTGTTTCGGCAATAGGCAAACTTATTACATTTGATGGAGGGGGGGGGGGGCTTTCTTAGAGTCATTTTCGCGCTAAATCCTGTGACTAAATTGACCCTTTTGAGCAAAATGGTAGGCTTTTATTCAGCCTCAAATTGACAGCGCATCATTCCAGTGCGCTCCGGGGCAAATAAGTAATTTCTGGAGGGGGGGGGGGTTCTCCAAGTTTCCCTGTGCCATCTTCTGAGGTGAAGGAACCACATTTTACCTGGTTCCCGGTGTCTGGGGCTACTATCGTCAGTAATAGAGGTAAATTTGCGGTTTTGGGCGCTATCATCCTTCCGTTTTATAGCCTCCTCTTCCGGTTTAGTAAATAAAATAAATATTATGCTTAAATAGTCAGTTTCTGGGGGCAAAGTTGTCAGTTTTCAGGTTAATTTTGTCAAACTATAAAATTTATTGATAGTTTTAGGAGGTTTCCCACCTAAAAAGATATACATATAATAGTTTGTTTTCAGAGCAACGTTTTTTGACATTCTGGGAGCAAAATGTGCAGCTTCAAAGCCAAGTAGACACTTTTTGTCTGAATTTACCTAATTGTATTGTTGGTGGGACAATGTTAGTTGATCCTGGGCATATGAATGTGGGGAAATGGACCGCTGCACTGAGCCAACTGTAAAGCCTGTTTGCTTCAACTAAAAATCGACATACATTGAAACTCAAAATAAGGGAAAGTCACCTATATCGGGTCGGAACTCCCTGAGGCACATCCCCACAAGATTTGGAAGGTCATGTGCGGACCTTTCGGGCTATTTGGAACGAATTTTTTAGCGCCAAAATCACACAAAAATGTAGGAGTAAACAAAAGCAGTTCAAATCCATTCTCCATTCTCCAACCACTAGAGACGCACAATAATGAATTATTCGTCTGAAGGCCCGTTAACGACATTGGAAAGGGTGTAATGCAGAGAAACCAAACGGTTCGGCTACTCTTAGGTAATTAGGTTAATTACTTTCGTGATATTCCAATGAGTTGTTTCGAGGGACGAGAAAGATTAGAGAGAGAAAGAAAAAAAGGTAGACAAAACAGACCTTTTTTAATTCCCTTTACCCTATATTTCAAGAGAAAATCTTCTCCTCCTCCTCCCTTGGCCGAATAAGCCCTTTTAAAAATGATGAAGGACACCTACTGATTTAATTACAAGGTAGAGTAACTTAAAAAAAAAAAAAAAATCATTCTCAACTCCTTGGATAGCACCCACACCTCAAAGCTGCACTTTTCCCTGTGTTTTAACCTTTGAACCCACAATAATGAAAATTACTGGAAATAAAGCATTAAATCATGAGTCGCTCATATTCTTAATCACTTTAGACAAGTTTGTCTTTTGTTTCACTTGTTCCTGCTTTTTCTTTAAAAAAAAAGTTCATTGTCCGATTGTTTGTATTTTTCAAAGGAAAGTAGCGGTATCGGATTTTTGTCCTTTTCAAGATTGTTTAATATCCTCCAGCAGTGTTAGAAACTAAACAAAATCAGAAAGGTAAAAAAATCTAAATAACGTCATTCCTGTTTATTTTGTTACGTTAGTCACAGGAAGGCCGTCACCTATTTTTTTTTCCTTCTTTTAAGGCTAAAAACTTTTTTTCTCTCTTCATTACCTTTGTTTATCTTATACCGCATAGCATCCAAAAGTTCGGAATGCTCCCATGTTTATTTTATAGTTTCGAACAAACTCGCTAAGAGAGAAACTTGGGGGTCGCGTCAATCATTTATGGAGCGCTAGAGATGGCTCGGTTGAATCTTGGTGTGGCAGGGGGTGAGTGGGGGGGGAGGGTTGAGCGATGCTTTTTAAAAAGTAAACTCGATGCCGAGCAAACACCGTCGCCTTTTCCAAGTGTCAGGGACACTGAACCGAGTTGTTTGGGGAGGCGTCCTTTTGTTTCTTTAATTGAATTTAAACCGTGGTGGCGAGGTGTGAAAGGGGTTTATTGACGTGGGGTGGGGAGGGGAGGAAGAAAAGTTTCTTAAGGGACGTTTTTAGTTGTTTGTTTTTTTCACTTTCTGGAGGGTAAACGGAGCGATTAAATTCATGGATGATTTCTCGTAGCGAAAATTCTCTCACAGTGTAGCGGATTTTGTAAGGCTTACTTTTGCTAAACCTTCTGAAACCAATTGGATCGAAGTGCTTGCGTATTTATTTATTCGTGTTTTATTTAAACAAGCGCAATTTATTACTATATTCAGTTATTTCATCTTCAAAAAAATCAATCGTCTCGTAATAAATGTTCACGGTCATTCGTCTCAACGACAGCAGCCGCTTTGCGTACTAAAATAACCCATTTTTATCATTACAACAAATTGTGTCACTTATTGATTGCAAAACATTATTTCCGTGGTCTGTCGAAATGAACGCATCTTCAACCATTATATTCTTCCGTAATTAAAAAACAACACGGAGAGGTGCACCTGACGGCTCATAAAAAAGGCAAATTCCAAGAAAACAACAAAAGTGTCGTAGAAGTTAGCATGACGTGTTTCAAGTCAGGTGGGCGGCAAAGGGGTGTCTTCCCCTTCATCATCAAAACCCCTAATCTGTGTTTTTTAAACCCTACAACCCTCTCTCACGCACACACGTGTGTGCGTCTCTGAAAGAAAAAAAAGGCTTAAAAGTATATAATTCCCTTCATTGTAAAAACTTCCCTTTTCCTACTGAGGCCCTTAAAGTACGCTACCATAAATTAAAAGAGCACCCGGCTCGTTCGCTCCATGAAAAACCCTGAAAAGGAGGATGAACTGTCAAGAGAAGAAGAGAAAAGAGGCAGAACACCATGGAAGAAGATTCTGTGAAGACCCAATTTACTGTTGAGGGTTTTTTTTGTATGTGTTTTTGTTACGGGGGTCGGCCTGTACTTTTTAATGTTTTTATACCTGAAACTTTCGTGGTGTATGCTTGGAATCGGGCGGGGGACGGGACTTTTGTTGCTTAAATTTTATGCCTCGTCATAACTTATTAGATTAAAGTTTAAAAATTATAAGTTTTTAAAAAGATTTTTCCGCCGTCATAACACAATAAAGTGATTAAGATAAAGGTGTTATGGGAATGATTTATGTTCCTGGAGGATGTTTTTAAGGTTTTAATATTCATGAAGATTGTAATAAGTATATAAGATGCGTTTTAATAAGTATTATAAGAAAAAAGTGAAAATTTACCTTCTTCTACTTGGAACTATGTGGAATGGTAATGGCAGTGGTTGTGGGGCGGTATATGGGGGTGGTAGATGTGAATCCAATAAATCCGGGAGTCGATGTCTTCGCCGTCGATTCGATCTCGGAGGCGGTGGTAAATCCTCAGTTTGCGCCTCCGTAGATATGTACGTCCTCTGATTTTGCTGTTGTTGTTGATGATCGACACTGGGAGTCACCACGGGCACAACACTAACATTACACTGTGACATATTGTCTACACCATGACGGCTCGGCTGGCACTGGACGTCGTACGGCTGCCAAAGAAGCCACGAGAGAGCGTCCCCCGGTTGAGGGCCCCAAGAGC
The DNA here is from genome assembly GCA_038030265.1 of Corythucha ciliata. Taxonomy (NCBI): domain Eukaryota; kingdom Metazoa; phylum Arthropoda; class Insecta; order Hemiptera; family Tingidae; genus Corythucha; species Corythucha ciliata. The sequence goes on along the minus strand of CM075942.1, from coordinate 49,265,398 downwards.
GGGGACGACGAGGAGTAGTTTCTTTACCAATGGCGGTGGTGGTGGTTCTGCACGTTCTTCCACCACCACTGCTGAGGAGGCCGCTGCCGCCGCCTCCGTTACCACCGTGGAGGACGTTGCCGCTTCGCGTTCCATTGTTTCCAATGGCTCGTAGTTGCTCTTCGATTTCTCTTTGTAGGCTGTGTGACACATGTCCTTCACCTAGACGTCTGACTTCCGCTACGAACTCTTCTTCCGCTTCTTGCATTCCTGAAACAGAACAAAGACCCCTTTAAAACGCGTTCTACGTAACTTAATCCCTACAATTTATTTGTTAAACTAATCGAATAGGTAATCGAAAAATTAAACGCGCTTACACACCCAAGCTACAACATAAGTAATTAATTCTGCGCGTTAATTACACAACGAAACGAAGCGGATCCAAGCTCGTGTTCTCAAATGTGCTGGATTTGAGTAAAAAAAGACGTCACACTCACAAAAGGCTAAAAATAGCCCTCCCAATCCTGGACTGCCCTAAAATAGTTTAAGTTGTTTCAACCTAGGGCATATTCAGGTCAAAATTTCATTGAAGGGGAAGCGGAGGAGATTCGCCATCGTACGTTTCTATAGAAATAAATACCCAAGCTGATGGTGATGTAAATGGGTGGTGGTGGGAGTATAGCAACAAGTTATGGAGAAAGTGAAACGTCAAAGTTGTATGCACAAACATGATGTTTAGTATGACAAAGGTGACGGTCGTAACAATGAAATATATCGGGAATAATTTATACAGTGGCACAACATAACTTCTTACTAAAGGTAAAGCAAGGACACAACAGTCCCCCCTCCAACACCAACATCCACCAAATAAACTCCAAAGAAAGCGTCGTCCGGTGACAAGGGAATGATTAGAGCTTCCAGACAATATATCACGTTTGGCTCATCAAAAACCTAATTATACGGGGTAATAAATCACGGTTTTTGGTTCCTTAAAAAAATGCAAATAATGCAACCGGTGGGTTTGGCACATTCAAAGTGGGAATTTCACGGATAATGACACTTAAGGTGGATTTCACCACCTCGGCTCAAGGTTCTGCTTAAAGATAAGTCGGACTTAAAGGGAAAAATGCATTGAATTTTACCGAGGTGGTGAAATCCACCATTACAGAACCTAATTTCGCGACTTTGGGTATAAGTTCCAGAGCTAATTTTTTCATCAGGCCATTGAAATCCCGCCGGTATGGCTCATTTAAAAATCAAACGCAGACTGGCACGTTAGAAAGTAATGCTGGTGGTCAACTCCCTCTGATAAAGCCAACAATAATAAATTATCTAATGCTAATAACCACAGCAGTCGATGGCCTTAAAAAAATTATCACTAATAAATTAAATTGTTGTATTGTTGTTAATTTATTATTGCTAATTTAATAGGGTGCGTTATTGTTGGTTTATTTGTTGAGTTTTAGGATGTAAATGTTTTCCGACTCAGGCTGCTGTAAATCCGCACCAAAGGCCTCTATGACCGATTTTACATTTCTCCAAGTCCCAGGAAGGGCATTTATGACAAGTGCAGCTGTTTCCCGTCTAAGCACGCGAATTTGTGCGGCAACCAGAACCATTTCAAGAAGCCTTCCGCTTCCACGGTGGTGCTTATCGTGGCCCGGGCTTTTTTGGCCAAAGAACTGACATTTTGATTTTTCCTTCAAGTCAAACTCAGAAATCCGTCAACATGTATTCCTTCACGCCAGAAAAAAAAAAAAAACCGTCAAAAAAGTAATAATCAGTAGCATTCTAGTATGAGGCGAGAGGAGACACCCAGACCCGGGCCTCTCTTCTGAGGTCCTTGCAAAGCTTAAAATTGGAAAAATAATAATTTGTAGGTTTTTTATTCGTGCATTTTGGAACACGATTCCGAGAAACGCGCTCATTGAGAAAAAATTCGCGAATTCGTGGCTTATGGTGGCCCTTTTACGTTTACATTATAATGTAGAAAAACTGCTAACGCACTGTTTATGGGGCAAGTTCACGAAAATTGACAAAAAACAATAATTCATCATATCCAAAAGTGACAAAAATCGCTCATTCGTAGATAAAATGGAGAAATTACGCACTCAGCTGGTAAAAAAAAGAAGAGAAAACCCCAATTCGTGGTTTTTGGATGCAAAACTTATGCCTAATGTTGATAAAAAGCAGAATGAAAAAATTTTGCTCCGGCAGCTGGCGGTCGGAAAGAGTGCATTTCATTTCGTATGCGGATACCCTAAGCCGTCCCAGAAGTAATAATGTTGAGACCATGATTTGTTTCGTTAATGTTTGACCCTTCCTCGTACTGTTTGATGCCGGGTTAGTTTAAGCTGAGCTTAATGGGAATCAAAGGCAACTTCAAAAAGAAATCATCGTACCGAATATATTGCTTCCAGAATCAACTGATGATTTGTAGTGATTTTTTTACCATTTCAAGCCCTATTTCCTCCCCTCCACGTTGACCGATTTGGCCCAAAATCGACCGGAGTCTTATGACTACTGACTAGCTCGTTCCGCTAAATTAACTTCTACGAGAGTTATCGTGCTAACAAGAAAACGGCCATAAAGATATATATAAACCAATACATCCACTTGGCGAAATTGTCCACTTCATGAAATGAATGTCGATTTCACGAAGTGGCTCCACTTTCCGTAATTTTAAAAAAATTACGACATCTGGACAAAAAAAAATATCCATTTCTTGAAAAGGAAATCGCATTTTGTCCAGTTGCTGAAATTAAGCTTTCTTACTGCAAGTGGATGCACAACATCATTTTTTAGCGGGTTTTTGAGTGCTCAGCAAAATAACCCTTTTAAATAAAAAACAATTGTTTCAGCACCTGAGATTCCTCACTCATCCATTTCACGAAATGGTAAGCACAGTTGAGTCCTTTATAATTTCAAAATATTTACTTTCAGAGGCCCTTTTTAGTCAAGAATGGATGGCAAACATTCATCGTGTTTTTCTCGAGTTATTCGTGAAGAAAGACTATTTGAGTAATGAGCACTAAAACGGATTTTTCAGCAATCATTTTGGAATAATCGAAAAATTATCCGAGATGGAAGGTGATGTCAAGATTATCATAATGATGCTGAAACCGTACGCCAACTTTTCTGAAAAAAGGTCATCGTGGAAACCACTTGTTGCTGAGAAAATCGACTTCAAAACCTAGTAAGCATGGGTAATATGGTAAACAATTTCAAGTTTGACGCTGAATTTCTCAGCAGGAGTGGAAGAAATTCAAGAAAATAACACTAAACGACGTAGAAATAAGTCTGTCCTTTCCAACGGTGCCATCAGATTAACGTGACTCACCTGGTTGCTAAGGTACAGACGTTTTTCTTCAAGAAAACAAGGCCATTTTGAAAACTACTAAATCCCTGAATATCTCGGAAACTATTAGGAATCATACTAGGGTCAATATGAATTTTTTTGACGCATTTGTGACGTAGAAACTCCAGCCTAAATATTGACATCCATTTCAGAAACACCCTGTATATACAGGGTGTTCATAAATTACCTCGACAGAGAAAGTATGGTGATAGTACACCTCATTTGTGATCGAAATTACTATTTGAGGTTTTTAGGAATTCCTCTTGGTTTTCGAAATATCGTCAATTTCGTGTTTTTTTGGTGACCCTCTGTTTTTTTTCGACAAGTGACTAGTACGGCATCACCAGCAGGTGCTAGACTAAAAGTAAATAGCTCATTGAAAAGAGCACAAAATTTCCTTCATTATTGGTCCTCTACTCAATAAAATTACACCAAGGCCCTAGCCGCTAGGGCATGAGATATCCGAAGGAAACTCGTTATTCGCATTTCTGCCCAATTTTCATAAGCGATTTTTACCATTTCGTCAAAGGAAAATATTTTTTGCATTCATAGGGAAAACTTCCTTATGATGTTAGCTTTCCAATGACTACAACAGTTACCAGTTTTCACCATCTAGTGAAGAGGTAGAAGCAATAAACGAGCCCAAAACTGAAAAATAACCCGCAATCAGGACCCATTGAATGAGGTGAATCCAGCTCTGATTACTGGTTCCTAACGGATGAGACATACGGATTCAAGCGGTCATCTAAACCTAACTCCAATTTACGTTGGTGAGTTGAAATTGGGTAGTGGTGAAGCTTAAAATATCGTTAGTGGATTGGGCTTCATGGACCAGTAAGGTGGTCACCTTGACCCTCCGCATAACCACTGAATTCCAGTCATCGCCTCTGGATTTACTCGCACGATTCTCGAATACGTACGATTCTCAAGCTCCTTTCTGGTCGCAACTGGTTGTTGGTAGACCAGTTTTAGATGACCTAATAAATAAAAATCCAAGGGTGGTTTGTTGTCAGGACAATCCACTACTCACCGATGTAAATCAGCGTAACTTAGCGGTGGTGGTGAAGCTAAAATATCGCTAGCGGATTTGGCTTCATGGACCAGTAAGGTGCTCACCGAAAAATCCTGTCCTGACCCCCAACCACCCATGGATGTTTATTTACTAGGTCATCTAAAGCTGGTTACCAACAACCTGTTGCGACCAAAATGCCACAAGATGCGGTTGCTAGGACGGGATAGTGTTATTTCTTATTCAGCGTCCTTGGATCCCGCTAGCGGCATTTTTTCCCGAGAAGCCCCAGAGAGGAGCTTGAGAATCGTACGCACTCCAGAATCGAGCGAGGAAATCCAGAGGCGGCGACTGGAGGTGCAACGTGCATCTAACGCAGATGTGCGGAGGGCCGATTTTTGCATTCGATTTTCGCGTTCGTGGGTTGCGGGTCAGGGTGACCACTGGTCCATGAAGCCCAATCCTCTAACGATATTTTAAGCTTCACCACCACTCAATTTCAACTCACCAACGTAAATTAGCGATAGATTTAGCTGACCGCTTGAACCCGTATGTCTCATCCGTTGGAAACGAGTAATCAGAGCTGGTTTTACCTCATTCAAAGGGTCCTCATTGCGGGTTATTTTTCAGTTTTGGACTCGTTTATTGCTTCTACCTCTTCACTAGATGGTGAAAACTGGTAACTGTTGTACGTCATTGGAAAGCTAACATCATAAGGAAGTTTTCCCTATGAATGCAAAAAAATATTTTCCTTTGACGAAATGGTGAAAATCGCATATGAAAATTGGGCAGAAATGCGAATAACGAGTTTCCTTCGGATATCTCATGCCCTAGCGGCTAGGGCATTGGTGTAATTTTATTGAGTAGAGGACCAATAATGAAGGAAATTTTGTGCTCTTTTCAATGAGCTATTTACTTTTAGTCTAGCACCTGTTGGTGATGCCGTACTAGTCACTTGTCGAAAAAAAAACAGAGGGCCACCAAAAAAACACGAAATTGACGATATCTCGAAAACCAAGAGGAATTCCAAAAAACCTCATATAGTAATTTCGATCACAAATGAGGTGTACTATCACCATACTTTCTCTGTCGAGGTAGAACACCCTGTATATATGAATTCCGGAGACCACTGAATTCGTGTTCTAGAGGTTCTGAAACATGAAAAAAACATGACATGACCCATGTTTGCCACCATCACCACGAGACCAATAGTGCATTTTCAGAATGAAATGCACTAAAAAGGCCAAAATTCAATAAATTCAATAAGATACTTAACGGCTAAAATTTGAAAAAAGACTTGTTTATTTTTATTTTATTTTCAAATTTTTAATTTTTTTTATTTAATAGCTTTGCACTATACAGCCAGGCTTATGTTAGTGAACTATAAGTGTAAAATAATATATATTAAACAACTAATGGTAGATGTAAGAATTATACAACGTTGGTTAATTTAGGCTAATTCACAGAACATAATATAATGAAAACACCGATTCGTGGTTTCTAGAAGGCACTTTGTGGCTAAAAGAGAAAAGTGCGACCTAATTCATGACTAAAAAAGGAAAAACTGCTGATTCGGTCCTAAAACCCGGAAAAACGCTAATTCGCGGGTAAAATTGAGAATAAGCGCTACCACACTTAAAATTAAAATAAAAACGCAAAGCGGCTAAAAGTGAGATTAAGCTCTGATTCTCGGCTATAATAAATGAATAATCGCTTTAGCTAAAATTGAGAATAAGCGCCAGTTCATGTCTAAGACTTAAAAAAAATAAATAAAGACTAATTTGCTGTTTCTTGATGAAATTTTAAGAACAAAATTCAGAAAGAATCGCTAATCGAATGTTGGAGACACTTTTATGGCTAACATTTAGAAAAAACGCCAATGTGCTGTTCTTGGGGCAAGTCCGCGGCTAAAATGAAGAAAAATCGCTAATTCTTGGCAATATAGACTGCAGATGACAAAAGGCCCAAAAGGCTATAGTAGCATAAAAGCAAAATGGTTATAATAGTGAGAAAATGCAATAATTCGTGGTTAAAATTGATTAAAACGCTAATACACGTGGTTAGAATTGAGATACAGAGCTGATTCTCTCGTTTAACATAGAGAAAAGGGGCTCATTCGCTGCTGACATTAAAACAAACAACCCTTTCGTTTCTAAAATCCTTGGTCTTCCAATTCCATTTGATGAGCGAAATTGAGAAAAAACTGTAATTTTCGGCTGAAATAAAAAAAAAACGCCAAATTGGGACTCAAATTGATAAAAATTGGTCATACACAGCTATAATTGACCTATCCACGCTGCGGTAGCAAGTGGGATGTTGATTACCATTCTCGGTCAAGAAATTTCATCTCCTACCCAATGTCGTAGTATGTGAGATCCCTCTCATTGTAACCACTTACACCTTTTCCCTTTCAATCGCGTTTGAAGTTATTGAAATAAATATAATCTATAATCATAAAAATCATTGAGCGATTCCGAAATTCCGTAAAAAAAAATCAATCCATCCATTAGACAGAATTTTTTCCCGTCAGCCAGTCTTTCAAATTTGAAACGCGGATGGGCTCGGGTGAATTCAATGCCAGAGGTGACTATTAAATTGGCCTAAAATAAGCGTTTTGATATGATGACAATGGTTTGAATAGACTTTCTCGGTTCTCAAGGCGGCCTATGGAGGTCTCCGATTGGTTGAACGACTTGGAAAACCTGTCAAAGAAGCCTGAAACCAGGGATGTGCGTTTACGGGTAACCAATGATTCTTTACAGTTTACGCGTAAACAATGTAAATTACGTAAACAATGTCAACAATTCATAAGAAGGTAATTTTAGGTTATGTCAAGTGCGTAACAGCGGTTGTCGGCTGTTTTCAGTAATGCCCGATTTACAGCTTTTCTTGTAGGTCCGCTGCTTTTCCTTTGGATCTATAGTTTTCTGGGTTGGTTCATACGTCTGTAGTTTTTCGGGTACTTTTAGTTTTGTTCTTTTTTGTAGTAATTACGTGAAAATTCGTCATTTGACTACCCTGATTTGTAAATTAGGCGAATATTACACTTTATGGAGGATTGAAAGGAGGGGGGTGTAATAGCCTCTCCTTTCAGTAAACTTGCACGCTTAAGAAGTCCAAGCAGCTCTTTCTCGTGTGACGCACCTATTTTGCTCTTGTGTTCTTAGTCAACTTTCGATGGCGAATTAGTCCGAAGCCTAAACTTTATTCTAAAGTTATTCTGGATTTTCCGAATCCGTGAAATCTTGAATTACGAGTACAATATTATTATGTTTTTCACATTCCGCTCATATTTTGATGACGTGCTCCACCTGATCAAGAGGTCACGAGCCTCCACTGCAGTTTCAATGTTTATACATTCTTTACACAAATATGTTTACAGTAAAAAAAAAGTCACTTTAAATTACGCCATTGTTTGCGCGTAAACAATGCTGTAAAGAATTGGTGTAAATTACGTGGCACATCCCTGCCTGAAACGCAAGCGTCGGTTCAAAATTCGCTCGATTTTCGGGTTTCCTGCACTTTGAAATAGCTAGTCATGGTAACACTGTCCACCGCGAGAGAAAGTTCCACTCCTACCGTTTGTTCCCACTATACTTTCTTGAATTAACGTCACAGTTCGCGATGATTGTTTCGATTTCTAAACAAAATGTAATCAGTATATCGGAGACCCTCGACTAAAACGTCTTAAACGCGAGTTCTTGGTGTGTGGAAGGACACAATGAAATTCCCCGGGGAGTGATTTGACACGTGGGGGAGGGTGTGATGTCGTGTTCTACCTTGTTATTTTCACCAGCCAACGCTCAATTTCTCGGGCAAACCAATTGGGGCGTATGTAACTCCGATGGGGGTTTATGTAATTTCGTCCGATATCCGAAGTCGAGGGGGCTCTCTTCTTGACTTGCTCGGGAATCTGAACTTTTTTTTTTTACTTCTCTCTCTCCCACTTCGCGGCAGACACGGAAAATAAATCTTAACGGCAATTTCACAGCTCGTTAAAGGTTTAGTATGAATGGGCTGGGAGGAGGAGGTTTAGAGGAGGGGAACGCAACTTTTAGCTTCCACCGTGAAACATAATTTGTCACCCTATTTTCTTCCGCCCTCGAAGATTTTCTTTCCGAGGTAAAAAAAACAAAAAAACTCACCAAATCTCACGTTTCGAAAGGTTTTAATTTCTTACTCGCACGTCCATGAGTAATGTCTTCGAACAATGAATTTTCGTGAATCGTAAGCTGGTGAAAAAGTGAGCCTTGAACTATCCCCTAGGTGATGAGGATACTCAAAAATCTGTAGCATAAAAAATGACGCTTTTATGAAAGAATTTCATTTTTTTAAATAAAATGGTAAGGGGGACTTCAGGGGGAAATCAGTGCACGAGCACCCAACGTTCTCTAGTGCTGGAGCCACTAACTACATGGTTTGGGCTTTAATATGAATTATAATACTTGTACATACGATTTTTAAGCACCAAACACATTTTTATCAGGGTAATAAGTTTCATACCCTGAGCAGATGGGAAATACTTTTTTCATGAATATTATGCCTCTTTGAGAACGGCAACCTTTGAGCTATACTCCCGTAAACCACGCGAAACAGTGAAATGACAGTCGCCTCGTTTCTGCACCAAACTCCCAACCAACCACCCCTCTCCAGCCATTCCAATGGTCTTACAACCCTTCCAACCGTCAAACCGTCATCGTGGGTCTCATGTTTCCCTTCCCCGTCGTACCATGCCCTTGCTAATGGTTAAAAGCGCTTTGAGAAACGTACCTCGAGGCGTCAACATTTAATTAGTCCTCTGTGTGTCACTTCCCCTTTTCTCTGACTCCTTCTGGGGACTGATTAAAACGCGCTGGGAAACTTTGTGTGTGTGTTTTTTTTTCTGTTAGAAAAAAAAAGGAACTTGTTTGAGCAAGATGGTAGAGAAAATTACCTTTTTGCACATCGTTCGAGCTAGCATAAACGATTTATAGCCGAATATTCTTCAATAACGCCCCCCCCCCAATCCCCTCAACACCTTTCCAATCTGCGTTATCTTCCAACGCAGGAAGGGTCCAACTATAAGCCCTCTGAAGTTTATTGGAACTAAACCGTGCGGAAAATTTTAACGTTCGCTAATCATAAAATATTAATTATTTTGCTTTCGTTGCTACAAAATAAAAGGGCAAGCGCGCAGCCCTTACCGTAGGATTAAACCATTATTAATTAAAATCCCCCTGTTTGAACTCGAAATTGAGAGAGAGAGAAGAGCGAGACAACTAACGATGGAGAGGCATGGCAGGGTATACACACAATCACGCCAGATAATGAAACATACAGAATCCTCTCTCACCAAACCTTTTTTCCTCTCTATTCCAGAGATTTCATTTTAAACCCCCGAAAAACCCGCCGCTCTATTTTTTTTTTTTTTTTCCAGAAATCTCCCCCCAGGCTGATGTCCCTTTTAAAACAGAGGAAAACCATTAACAATATCATGAATCTCAATGTATCAGCTTTCCCTGGTCGAAGAAGTATTCCGTGAGACTATAATGTTTGTCAACTAAAAACCCTTATAATACTCGCCCACGTCTGTTTTATTCCGGTAATATTAAACCGGTGGTATCGGGGGGGAGGGGGGGTAGTTGTGCCTTAGGGGAAGGAATTCACCAAAGATTGGTGATGGATGGGTGGGTGGGGAGGGGTACTTTCAAAAACTTTCTTGATTATTATAAACTTGACGCTGCGCGAAAGCTTAATTTTTGAAGAGTTTGCCTTGTTAAATGCTTGTCAGCTTGTCAAAAATTATACGAACTGACGACGACGGACAAGCAAAGCTTAGTTGGGGGGGGGGGGGGTTTACCGTGAAAACACTTTTTGGCGAAGGTACTCAACCACTCCTGTATCTTTTGGTTTAAAATTACAACAGTTTGGCTAGTGGCGTCAGCAATGTCGCTCTAGACACTTATAGCGTTTCCCATTTACATAAAATTCTTATTCGGAGCAATTAATTTTCACCTGTCTTCTCTGTTCACATGTGTTTTAATTCAGAGAGGACAAGTGGAAATGAACTGCGCTAGAGCAGAATTTTATATAAATGGAAAACACCGTGTGACGAAGCGAAATTTTCTCGAGAATTCTGATGAAAAATATGAAATTTGTGGCTTTCGAGACCAATTAAGGAGGTCGGTCATCTGAAAAGTGTAAAAGAAGCAGCAGCGCTATGTGCTACTCGACAGCTTCTCGGGATATTCGAGTAGCATTACGAGCCAAATCAGCTGAAAACGGAGGCTGAATCGACATTTTTTCTAATCAAGTTCTTCCGGGAAGTGCATGCAGGGATTTCATGGTGGATTGTCAGATTTTCGGGCAGAACAGAGAGACTCAGAGGATGAGGATTAATTTAATGGTTTCACCCCCAAGGGATGTCCATAAGCCTGTCCCGGGTTCATTTTTTTCAGCCGACTTTCTCGACAACACATCAAAGGTCAGCGTGCATCGATGCTCATCGTTGGACTTCACACTTGTCGATTGCATGGCTACTAAGTGCGGGCGAAATTCGTGTAGCTTCTGAGTACATTATTAAAGTGGCTAACGTTGCTGAAAATGGCGGCACCAAAAAGTAAGAACCACTTTAACGGCTCGTCAGAATCAAAGATTTGCGGATTCCTATAGTGTCGACGAACACAATACGCGCGGTTTCTTTCCATTCCAAAGTATAGTGTCATTTTTCTAGAGTGTTTCGATTTGAGCCGATCGTGTTTCATGAGTACCTTGGTCAATGCTACATTGCTCAATGCAGGCAGTTTTCACCATCACTCCAATGACAATGAGTAAACAACTAGCGCTCCTTAAACTGGCCAAAAATGATCGTCCCGAACGGACTATAGAGGCTCTTTTATCGCGGACTTCAAAAGGCTGTTGGGTGGTTTTTCCCCTACGCCTACCGCTTGGCATCGCATCTTGTGCTGCTGGTCCTTTGGTGGCCCCCCCCCCCCCCAAGCAACCCAACACAGGCCGCCTAGCATCCTGACATTAAATTTCACGACGAGCTAGCTAAACCAACGTAACGTTTATATAGAAGAGCAACGCTTCCCCACCATTCCCATACGGTGTCCGGAGTTTTGCGGTCCGGAGGTTTGCGGTCACCTTAAAAAAAGGATAATCCTATACCTGCAAAGGGTAGCAGAAATAAAAACCTCGGAGAACTGCGGTCGTGTGTCTCCCAACCTATAGCTCAACTTTCCTTCTGTACAATCGTTCCACTATCATTAGAACATACAGCTTTGAAATCAATGAAATAAGCGTGGTTGGTGGAGTCGAAGTTCTGGGGACTAGTTAGGGATGCTATAGCTATGTTAAAAGTTTCAGTCTTTCAGTCCGTGAATAGGAATGAAGTGACTTATTTCTCTAGATTTTAGGATGTTATCGTATTGTAAACCAATAAAATGACTCAAGAGCGTTCTCCGCAACATCCGTTTGCAACAGTCAGTCACATTCGCTTTCTCGACAAAATCGAGTCAATCAAGTGATTGCATGTTGGTACATAGTTATTAAATACTAACTGTTATCTAAAGGTGTAGCTCAGAACTCTACATATATTTTGGCGAACAAGAACTGATGAAAATCATACTCTCTTGTCCTATTCCTATTCCTATTCACGGACCGAAACTTTAATAGCATAACTACAGCATCCCAAACTGGTCCCTAGAAGTTCAACTCGACCTACCAAGCAATCTCATTGATTTCAAAGCTGTGTGTTCCTACGGCAGTGGAACGATTGTACAGAAGGTGAGGTGAGCTATAGGCTGGGGAGAGACATGACCGCAGTTCTCCAAGGCATTTCTTTCTACTATCCTTTACAGGTATAGGATTATCCTTTTTTTATGGAGACCGCAAACCTCCGGACCGCAAAACTCCGGCAACCAAATTGCCCATGCTATCGCGGAGCGCGGTCTTTTTCACTTACAGCTTCGAATTAGCGCTTTTTCTGAATTTTAGCCATGAAATAGTTTTTTAGTACTGTTAATTAACATTTCCCTCAATTTATGGTGCGAAGAAGGCCCTTTTCTCGATTTGAGCAGCAAACTAGTGTTTTTTCTGCATTTTAGCCGTGAATGAGGAAGTAACACATTTTTCAAAATCATGCTGTCGTGATAGCTTAGTTACCAAAACTCATGAAAACACGATCCGTTCAAATAAAATCAGGCCCTATATTTTTTTTATTAATTTTTAAAACTATTGGGTTGCGGGACCCATTTGAAATAGGCTAGATAGACTGATGACGTAATAACAGCATTCGCATGACCTTCACAATAGCTTCCCACGAATCAAACAATAGGACTCAAGAGAAATGGGAAGGACAAGAAGGGGTAAGACATGATAACAGCATTGATGCGGATGGTTGGGAGGGGTCACAACCCCTTAGCTACATCACGAGTCACAGACCGGCCGTTTAAGGTAACAAAAAAAATTGGAAAGTTTTATTATTTCGCTACAAATCGAAATCAATCATTTACGCACTAATATTCAATTCCTGGTCATATTTAGTAATTTTCTTTCGAAACAAAATGTTTCCAGCGATTTTTTTTTTATGTTACTTCCTCATTAACGCCTTTTTTTTTTTCAAATTTAAGCTCCGGATTAGCGTTTTTCTTCCATATTGACGGTGAAGAAGTGTAAGGTGTTCCTCATATTTAGGCGTGAGTTACAGTTAATTTGTCTCAATTTTTGCCGTGCATTAGTACATTCTCTCAGTTTTAGCAGTGGATTAGCGCACGTTCCTTCAATGTTAGCCACGAATTAACGCATTTTCTCAATTTGAAAGTAAAATATAAAAGTATAATACATAATGTATAAGCACGAATATTCAATTTTAGCTGCGAATGATAGCTTTTTCGTAATTTTAGCCGTGGGCTTGTCCCCGAAACCGCACATTGGAGTTTTTTTTTTTTTCAAATTAAACCAAAGGCCAACATAAACTGTGTGAATTAGCGGGTTTTCCTCAATTTTTGCCACGACTTGGCACGTTTTCTCAGTTTTAGTTACAAAGTTTTCTTTCAGGAACCACGAATTGACCTTTTCTCAATTTCAACGGGGAATTAGCACGTTTTCTCGATTTTTTTCTGGCGAATGATTGCATTTTTATCAATTTTAGCTGCGAACAAGCTCCTTTTTCTCTATTTCAGCCCTTGAATTCACGAAGATAAGAACAATAGCATTTTTTTTTACTCCTAGGCGTAAAAGGGTCACTATACGATTCTGTCTCAATTTTGTTCTCCGACTCATTCAACCTATAGTGAGTTATTTTCGCGATACTGATTTTATAGTACAAGAACTGACTATTCTGCCTTATAAAATTACTAGGTAATTAAATTATTAATCAGGCCTGAAACAGATAATATTCCTCAGATTTGCCTGTACGATTTGAATGCAAATCCCAATGTCCGTCCCAAATACTGTCATCAGTGAACCAGACGCGAGACTAGGAGGTTTGGCTCGAAACGGCAACACATGACGAAATTTAAGTCTCGGGGCATCAACATGATCAATTTTTCCGAGCTTTCAAGGCTTCCAAGCACTCGAGAGCGCAGTCTCTCGTGGTGGTAGTACCGAAAAGGCAGTATGGTTGCTGGGCAGCGAGCGCCTCCACACATTTTATTATAGTTTATTGAATTATTGGCCCAAGTTTCCCACACTCAGCTCGCTTCTAACTCCCAAAAGACCTATAACACAATCTCACGTACCAGATTAATTGAGGCCCATAAAGAGGTAAAAGCTGACCCACCGCCCGCCGCTGTGTACTGCACGCCCACGATACACCATAACCCTTACAATAGATTCCATTACTCGAGCACAAAAACCGATATACCCCATCCCCCTCAACAACATAGCCCTCTGTGACGTTTATGGCCCCGTAGTTTATAATTGCTATAGTGTTGGTCACGTACCTGCTTCCCCCCTCCTTTTGGCTCTTCTCTTTACACAACACTCAGAGAAAACTATATTAGGTCAATCCATAACCCTTAATGATTTCAAATCACAGACCTTTTTTTGTGCTTATTACGAAATACAACGCCCCCGCACTATATGCAAGAATTTACCACTTTTTATCCCGTTCCTTGTGAAAAAAAAAAAAAAAAAATGGAATTGACTTCTTTCTTTTCAAAAAGAATGAGTGAAAAAGCGGGGGTTGTCGTGTGATTGCTCAGTCTTGTTAGTAACAGGTCGAAGGGCTCTGCCTTCGCGTGGAGGGGGGGGGGAGTCCTAAGAGAAAAAGGGGAAACAAAATATAAAGAAGGTCGAAGGTGACCCAAATTTTCTAAAGTACATCGCGAGCATTCCATATACCTGAATTTCATTCGTGAGAATGTTTCACCAGGAGTTTTTTTAATTTTCCATAAAAAACCCAGTTGTATTCTGATGAATTACCTGTACAAAATTGTACCCCAATCATCCAGCACAATGCAAACTAATATAAAACCAAAGTTTCGATCGTATGGAAGTAAAAGGATGATGGGAGTTTGAGAGTCGACTTTATAAGCCAAAATGAACAAAGTTTTTGATTTTTAATAAAAAGAATAAGTTGAGTATGCCACTTCGGCTTTATACGGACGCTTTTGCTGCACTTCTCGTTGAAATGATCGCAATACAAAACAGAAGGATGGTGACGTCGTATATTGAAACGCTGAGTGCGCCACGGAGAGACTCCATAAAACAATTTCACTTATTATCATAGTCGTGGCAGGGAAACTAGAACTTCCTGGAAACACTTGAAAACGTTTTAAAAGTGTTAAAGTAGGGGGAAGTAACGTGAATAAATTTAACTTTAAAACTTATAATTCAAATATGAAAACTCAGGCCGTATTTGAAAACCTAAAATATTGAAATTTTAATTGTAATCTCAGATTTAAACCTTGAAACGGCAGTATTTCACTGCTGCGCCGCCTCATTTTTCATTTATGAGAGAAGGGTAGAAAAAATTCGTTTTGAAACGTAATATTAAAGTTTATAAATCACAAAAGTGAGTGGGAGACTCTTGTTCCTCCCACTAAGACCATCCCCTCTCTTCTCCCCCCTACCCATGGAAACTGGGAAAGAACAATTCATAGCTTCTTAAAAGACGTATTTTCCACTGTTGGATATACCGTTGAAACATGCGGCAAGACAAAAATAAATCTCCGGTGACGGTGAAAATACGTGTCGTCCGTGCATGGTAATCGGTGAGTGACGGGCAGAGAACCAGGAGAAAGGGGTTAGGGTACTGAAAATTGTGTATAGTGAAGGACAGCAGAAAATTTTACAATTACTACAAACTTGTGTACAGAGAGTGCATGGAAATTCCACGAAGCCTCGGGCTAGCCGTGGCCACGAAGGCACGAACGGCGCGGTGTATGCAGGGGGTGCTTGGTGGGCTTAAACTTGTCCAGCTCTCCATTGGGGCAACTTATCTTACACCCAGCCGGGAAATATACACGGTCACAGGAAACGTAACGAAGTAATAAGGGGGCGGGAGGGGGTAGCTGTGAAGGTGTATAGGAAGTTTTAGTTCAATTGAAACCGTTGGCGAAATTGAACGGAGTTCTCGACTAAGAAAGTACGTTTTCTTTGTGGAAAAATCTGTTTAATAAGTTTTTATAAGGGCAAAATGCCTAGAATTTAAGGGGGCAGCAGGCCATGTAGGTAGCTAGTTTTAAAGTATAAATTGACAGTTACTGAAATATTTGTATACCGTGGATGACATTGAGTCCGATATTCAGCCGTAGAGCCATTCCTTGTGCTACAAATATTACCTGTTTTAGGCTTTAAAAATCAATGGTTTGAAGCTATAAAAAATGCACTAATAGCTATAAAGTTATAACATTAACTTTTCCTATATAAATTGTCATACTTTGAATGGTACAGTTTGCATATCGTGGCAGTATTGTGAATTCCTGATCAAAAGTGGTAAGTGATGGACTTTTTTTTGAAAATCGTATAGGCTGCAATTTCTTCAGTACAAATTTCAGTTCAATGGGCCTCAATATCGAATTTTCGAAAATAAATTTCCAATTTTGTAGACTAATAGTAAGTTTTCTAGATCGGGTGCGTCTTTATTAGGGGTGAAATCGGTCCGGTCCGGTCTTTCGAAAAAAACCGGACCGGACCGAAAAATAACAATGTCTGAACCGGACCGGACCCAAAAAAAGGACTTGGACCGGACCGGACCGAAAAGGACCGATTTTATTTTGAGTCTTGAATAAAATATCGCTGGAAAACGTTCATGAAGTAATAATTCGAAACGAAGTATATACAAGTAATAATCCTTGGCTCACAAGCTCTTTGTATGCATTTTGTGGGCTATTCGACCCCAAAATGCTTCACTTTTCAAGGTAAGAAATTTACAGCACGTTTACATCCAATCCAAAAGTGGGGTTACAGCGGGATTGCCCCTAATAGGCTAGTAGAGCTAGTCACATCGCTGAAAACTGGTATGGGGAGGGTGGATATGGATATATATAAGTAGGTGTTATTCTGTGGGAGGATTTTCGATACCCCCTCCCCTTTAAAAGGTCTCTGATCCGCCCTTTGATGGTTGTGTACGTCACGGCATTCTATTTAAACATACTCGAGACATTAGAAGCAAGCAGTTCCTGCACGAAACGAATCCACATAAAAATTTTCTGTTTTTCTCTATATGCCAATTAATGACCGTCTTTTTCGGACCGGACCGGAATTATTCACAGCCCGGAACAAAGACCGGACCGAAATGAAATTGCTGGGACCGAGGATTCGGTCCGGTCCGGGCTAAAGACCGGAACCGGTTTCATCCCTAGTCTTTGTTCATAGACTAGTTAATACGGACTGGATCGTGCGTAGACTCTTTATTCATGAATTTTTTATTTATGGACTCTTTATCGTGCACCCTTTATGCGTGGTCATTTTATTCGTGCACTCTTTATTCGCGCACTTTATTATTTGTGCACTCTTTATTCGGGCACTCTTTATTCATGAGCTCTTCATTCATGGGCTCTTTATTCATGGTCTCTTTATTCACGGATTCGTTATTCGTGGAATATTCTCTATTCATGGACTCTTTATTGTTGACTCTTTAACATTTTGTGCACTCTTTATTCGTCGAATCTTTATTAGTTTTCGCGTGTCCAGCGTGTAAAGTTCGAGTTTACAGGCAAAAAACCACAGCAGGAAGTCGAGAGATACACACCAGTGATGTAAAAACTTTACCTCACTGAAAAGTAGTGGCGTAAAAATTTTAACTCACCGAACAGGGGAAGACGGGTGTGGGACGTAACTAGGCAATCTGACGTAACCGACGATATATGTATAAACCTGGATTGCTCACAATTGACTGGAGCGGCGTGGAGGGGGCAGGTCAGCCCCTGGGTAAACAATCACCCTGTCCCTCTCCTTGTGTAATTATGGCAACCCAGTACTTATTTTGAAACTACACCCCTCTCATCCACTTGGGAAGTTAACTGATGGCTATTCTTTATTAGCAGTGATGAGCAATCCTGTTCTTTTATAGGTATATCGTTTCACGTAACCAACTTCAGACCCAATACTTGCAATTTCGTCGATTTTGAGCACTGCGATTTCGCGGCTATATTAGTCAGGCTTTGGGTACTTGGGATTTCACTGTAGTTAAGTCCTAAAACTTACAATTTCACGAACATTCTACCAGGGAAACATCCAATTTCATAGATATTTAGCTTCATCATGTTGTCATTATGAGGCGATTCGTCAGACTTGCAATGTCGGGAAAATAAAGACCGGAAACCGGCAATTTCACAAATATTTAAACCCCAAATTGGCAATTTTTTGCAGATTTTAAATTCTAAATATAGCAATTTCGCGGTGACCCGGCTCAATTTTTGCAATATGACGTGACTTTTCCCCTGTGGAATTGATTGACTAATCTGCTTAGTCACTCAAAGACACTTAATTATAGTATAATCACGTCAAAAACGAACATTGATTGCTTTGCAATGTCGCTGTTTTCCCCTCTAAAATATATTTACTGAGATATCACACTAAAGGATCGGGAAATCGGCGAAAATTGTCGAAATAAGCCACATTGCATCCACTAGGAAAACATCGGGGAACATTTTTTTCAGACATCACAATCACCTCATTGAGGTTCATGGATCAAAATAATTTCAGAAAAATCAATGATTCATACCGATCATGATCACCCCCACCCATCCACTCCGCTCATACTATGAAATAATCGTTCGGAATTGGTTGACAGTTTGCCTTCCATAATTTATTATTTTAATTCAAAATTGTTTTTTCTGGTAAAAATTCACACCATACGCGTATAAACGCAATTGCCATTCGAAAACGCCTGAGAAATGGTGACGGATGATGAGCTAGTACGAAACTGATCAGATAATTTTAAACAATTATTTGCTTATGGAAGTGGTGGGGAGGGGATGATGTTCATTGACATTGACCATTGTTTTTTCATTATTAGTTCATTACTTTGTAACATGGGGTGATTGTGATGTCTGAAAAAAATGTTCCCCTAGTAGGCACAATGAGGCTTATTTTGACGGTTTTCACTGGTTTCCCGAACGTTTAGTGTGATATCTCAGTAAAAATCCAGCCAATTTGAAATTGTTTTTAAGTAATTTGAAAGCTTACAAAATGGGCATGTTTTTACAGAAGCGTAGCAATATCCGTCCCACTATGGAATGAGCAAAATTCTCCTCTGAAAGAAACACGAAAATTCCAAGTCACACTTTTTCGTTGTTTCAAAGGATAACTAGACGTACTTAAAGACAATTATGGCGTGTTATTTACAGATTTTCTAATGTGAAATTTTGCGCTCTTTTCAGAAATTTAATTCATTTTGTTCCATCTTGAACGGTTTGTCCGTTAAAACCACTTTTTGTGGGAAAGAGGTGGTTGGGCTTAAAAACCACAAAATTCTCAGTAACTGTGAAACGAAGCGTTTGCGACCTTATGTCCATATAGTAATTTTGGTTCGCCCTACTTAGTAGTACAACATGTGCAAATATTTCTTGGCTTTTGATGGTCGCACAAATGTAATTTCACGACTGTTCAGCCAGAAACTTGTATTTTACGAATATTTAGCCTCGAAACTTGTAATTTCGTGGCTATAGTCGTCGTTGAAATGTCAACTCTTTGGCCACTACTATACTTGTCAATTTCGTGGTACTGGCAATTTCACGATTATTCAGCACTGAATTTTTGCAGTTTTGTGAATATTTCACGTTCCAAAACAGTAAAATCACTGAGAGCATCCATGATCTGTTTGGCCACTCAATTAGTGGTTGTGACGAGGGTTGAATTGATGGCCCCTTTTTCCGAAGATAGGTAAACCATCGCTTAAGTTCAAGGTCCATAAGCCGATTTTAATTGTCATTTTTATCGAATCAAATTTGATTGTTCCGTAATTATGTTTCACAGCCATCCCGAGCAGTCAGGTTCTGATGAGGGCTAACCTTGTAGGCGAATGAACGTAGATTCTGAGGCCGTTTTCACACTTGAGATTCCGGTATCCGATTCCTGTATCGAGGATACTAAAAATACAGTCTAGGCGCTCCTTCACACTTATCGTTAGATTCCGGAATCGCATACTTTTAGTATCCGATTCCGAGCATGAAAACTGATGCAAAAAATGTAGCGTTTTTTCCCGCGATTTGAAGAAAAAAAAAATTATAATCTTGATTTTCGGGAAACATGGTACAAAACCGTCAATTCATATTTTTTAGGCTCAAAATCATCACCCGTTCAAAATCGATGCCTTGTGAGCACATGCACCAACTTACGAAGCTCAATGTGCCCTCGAAGTATCCCTAAAATAAGAAAGAAGTTCTCTTATGCAATATATGGAAGCAGTCAGGTAAACATTTTGGGGGTACTCAAAACAGTCCCAAAGTTGATGAAATTTTAGGGTGTTGCTCCGAGGTGCGTATGTTCCACACGAGTTTTCCTCTCCAATTTTCTAATGGAAACTTTTGGGCTGGTGGGCGGGCTAAGATGCGCTATTTTTAAAAGGTTTTACTAGTAAACTTCAAAACTACACATTTTACGACACAATCTGAAAACGTAAAACGTCAGAGAGCATTACATTTCCTACAAATTAACTGTTCAAAAATAATTATATTCCTAACAGTTACCGGGTTACAGCCCTCTACATTTACACTGCAGTAGTTAGGCTCTTACACTTCTTGAGTTCGGGTCCGCACCGCAAATCACACCAAATGCAAAAAGTGATGCCATTTTTAAAAACTATATACGGAACATTTCCTTCAGGATGGAGGCCATTTTATTGCTTGGAATAATCGTCAACAGCCAGAAACCAGGAAATTTTGCCAAAAATTCACGTGGCCTCCATAATTTGTATGTTTTACAAAAAGTCGCTGTACCCAAACGACTTCCTCTACAGGCTTTCGATGTCGTTCTTTCGACATGTTCACATTTTATGTTAACACAGACGTTTAACACGAAAATGTCACGAGAATGCCCAAAACCCGTGTTTTTACGGAAGATGGGCCGATGCCTATACGATGTTCGTGAAGGGTGCAGGGAGATCGGCAGTAAGTGAGAACAGGAATATCTTAGCGTGGAGAAAATATCGTAGGCAAGGCAATGTTCAATTTGACTCCCCTTCCCTCAGCGATTCATTAAATTGTCGCCATTCACGGGGAGGGATGGTATGTTTGAATGCCGTTTGCCTACGATATATTCTCCTCCCTAAAAAATATCCTGTCCTCCCTTTCTGTGGGGACAGAATAACCTTCTGTGGGCATGCAGTTGCATACGTGCCAATAATATTCGTGAAGGTGCACAGAAATCCTGTTCTCACTTAATACTTCCGATCTCCCTGCACCCTTCACGAACATCTTAGGCAATGCCCCATGTTCCGTAAAGACACGGTTTTTTGACACGGTCAGTTTATTGGAAATTGGCAAAAATATTAGGTCAAAATGTACAGTGTTTCAAGACAATTTGGCCTGTTTAAGGATTAAATTGACGCTTTCCAAGTTTAGCCAGTTACGAGGATCTTCATGATCAAAAGCGAGTTGAGCGGGCAGCTGCCCACCCTTGCCCCGTCCTGGTTTCGCGCACCTGTTTCGGCCTATGGCGAGAATAAGTGCAGTGATTTGTCTTGAAATCAATATATCACATCAAATCACATTTGACGCACAAATGACGCCTCAGAGACGAAGAACTCGGCCTAGAAACCCATATCTCTCTTAGCCCTGCTCTTGAAGTCGAATTGTGAATAATTATCACATTTCGCCCCTGAAACGGTCTATTGGGCTACAACATTTGCAGTTTGATCCCGAAAACCTATGATCGTGCCACTGTGAACCATGCTACAGGTTCTAAAACTACCTAGTAGTCCGGGAAAGGTCATATGGCATCATTGCTACCACTTGAAACTGACGATTTAATGTGTGGTGAAATTTATTTTCACCGGGATGGGGAAAAATCTGTATGCTCTCTTCGGGATGATCTCACCGCTACTTTCTTTTAAGGCTAAAGTGGACGACAAGTGTGCGAGAGGGGGAATATAGCCCGATATAGTATCGATTCTACCTCTCACGGCTGCAAAAATTCACCGATTTTGTTTTTGTGAATTGATTCCTACCCATTGATGCCAAACTTTTTAAGAGAATTGGGAGGCTCTAGTGTTGAAGGAAGGGAAAACCATTCGGGTTGCTCTCCGCGTCTCCGCAGTCTCCGCGCATGAAATTTTCACGTCTGATCATTTTAAAGGGACACTGGTGGCCCCCGTATTTGCGTTTTGGCCAGAACTAGCTGAATTAATTGTAAATGTGAGGTGAAGTACTCATTCAAACAGTTCAAACTGCATAATTAAAATTCTTCATTTTTATAAACTTAAGGAACATTAAAAGAAAAAAAATGATTTACTTTGCTTCGCTTTCTTATTCGGCGTAGGATTGCCAGCGATCATAGAAGGCAATCTCTGTCTAAAGGATTTTTCCAAAACTCCGGTAAGAGCATTCTTCGTGATTTCTGCTGTGCCATTGTGTATCATTCTCTCGGGTTTGCCCATAACAGCGTCGAAGAGCTGTCCCGCTATGCCCATTGTCGCTTTCACGGGTTTGGTTACCATTGTATCGTAGGTGTTGACCGTGAAGTCGGCCACCTTTTTCATCGCGGTAAATGGGTTTAGAATACTTATGAGTCGGGCTGCATCTTTAGGTCCAAATTTGGGTCCTCGGATGTCGAGATTATTCGCGAAATTTATGTTAATATCGCCAAACAAACTTAGTTTAGTGTTCTGAAACGTTTCAAATTGAAATTAAATTGAAAATTCATCAGATTTTTAGCTATTAATTACCCCTTTAGCGACCTCCATGGCGACATCAGTAATTTTTTGAGAAAACGAGCCCTGCTTCGGTTTCTCAACTCCTTTGCTCGTGCTGCCCCTAACCTTTGGAGCTCCATGATTCTCGCAGCCAACTCTCTGTGTAATTAATTCGGCAAAAGAGCTCAGTAACGGTGGATATTATAAAAAAAACCAACAGACAAAAGCAGTGCAAATTGTCTTACTGTCACGATGATCCCAATGACGAAAAAGCATGAGATGGAGGTTCGCATTGCACTCAAACCGTTTTATTGGACAATTTTAATGCGGCGGATATTTCGAGATTTGATTTCCACCGTTAAATTTATTGTCGTCGAATTGGTTAAGTTAATTTTTTTCAACTTTATTTAATTTTTAATATCTACGTCCTTTTGAAACAAAACTATTCAATTTACGACTCTTGGTCGTGCTCTGACCGACCAGCACCACGGGTGGATTTCAGTTTAATTAAAATGCGAGCCGTTTTCGCTGTTCTTTTAGCGAGCTGTTTGGCCATCGTAATTTGATTAATTTTTTCTCGCTACCACAATTTCTTGTAATTATTTTATTTTAAACTTTCAGGCAGTCAAATCATTTTCTCCTGACTCATTCACGCCATGGAAAATACACAGCAACTCGGGTGACATCGAGGCGAACTATAGAAACAACCAATTCAACAGAGAGGGAGACCACGAGGATGATCACAGTGTCGTAGAAATTTTCAACGCGAGTAAAGCCCAAAAGATTTATCTGAGGCCTCAGGTTAGATGACGTTTTTCTAAAAAAAAAAAGAAAAAAAAAGTTGGCTGAATTTCTTCGACCAATCTTTTGTGAATTGTAGGGCGACAAATCGTTTTCCGAATGGTCGCCGCCTCATCCTTCAGCAGCCAGTAATTACGTGAGCGGCCGTGACGGCTATATGGGTGGGCATCGCGAGGAATTGATTAAAACGAACTACGAGGACCGTATCAGCGGCATGATTGAGCGCATGGAGGTATAGAGCCCATTTATGCATCGCGTAGCTTTATTTATTGATCAGATATTTTTTTGTTTTTCACGCAGAAAAAGGCGAATATCAGCTTGGATGATCAGATAAAACGTCATTTGAACAAGCTATTAAAAGTATGAGAGAAAAAAAGAGACTCTCAAGGTAAAGGCGAGATGCACTGCTTCGCTGACAAATAAGTAATAAAGGAGCGGAAAAATCAACGCGTTTTCCTCTCACAAGTCCCCCCTACCCCCGTCACCGCACCCTTGGAAGCCTTCGTAAGCCCTAACGTAACTATGCTAGTATAGCCATCACCACACGGTGATGCCTATTCGTCTGCCGGACTGAATGCCTTTCGGTGTGCCTTGGAATATTTGTTACTTCTCAGCCAATACCAATTTTTATCCTCAAACTTCATTTCTGATGTTTTAGCTCCAGAAACAGGCTGTGGACCATGAAATTGACATTTTTTTATCAGAAACTTTTAACACAGCGCGGACTTTGTGAATGTCTCCGTTAAAAACTTTTTGATCGCCTCAATTCGCAGAATCCATTTTTACCCCCCCGCAAATTTGAATACCACTCCTGCCCAAACAGGCCAGAGCTGCAGTCCGAGCAATTTATGCAATATCTGTGACGAAATTGACAGTTTTTATCAGGACGAAATTGACAGTTTCTGGGGTAAGATTGACTGTTTCAACGAAGAGATTTACAGAACAATATTGACATTTTCTAGAACGTTATTGAAAGTTTTGAGCGACAAAATTGACAGTTTCAAATACGAAATTTGACATATTTTAGGTTGAAATTGAAAGTTATAAACTACAAAATTTTGAAGGACGAAATTTACAATTTTTAGCAATGAAATTGGTAATTTTTACAATAATTTCACGCATTTTGCTCACTGTTGCCCTGAGCGGGTGTAAAGTCTCTAGAGACGAGGCCGAGTATACGTCGTCATCATGATCCACCAAAGCCTGACCGCAATATCTGAACAAGTGTATTTACAGCAATAAAAGTGATACATTAGTCAGAAAAATCATCTCCATTTCGAATACAAAGCAAAGTTTGCTTTGCACTAAAACTCCATCAGAGCTGACTGTCTGGGTTAATTCCACCCGTGAAGATTGAATTCTCATGACCAATGACATAACATTTGGCTCCGGGAACTCCCTCGGTATTCTAACACGGAACAGTGTCATCTTATATTCCACTGGGGTTTGTCCAGCCCGCAGCATCGGCCCGAAAATGGGTCACTTTCTCACAGATATTGTCCATTAAACTTCCATGCCCCCACCGGAACTAACCATTAGAGAGCTCTCCCCTCAAGCTCCTAAAACGAGTGTTAGACTAAACTAAAGTATGGGAGCCGTAATTTCCAATCCGAAGTTGCGGACGCGACTTCTGAGTCCTTCCTCCGCGACTTCTGTCCGCGACTTCTGAGCCGCTCCTCGGCTAAAACAATCCCAAGAGGTCAACAGCATCACAGCACTCAGCAAGCGAGCTAAGTGGACAGGGGGGGGGGGTTGCGTTGAAATTACTTTCGGCCAAATTTCTTGAGTTCAGAGCGGCCTAGAATACCAGAAAGGCCCTCTCTCATCCTCACAGAACTCTTCAATCCAATCAAACTCTAGGCCTTTAAGTAACGTACCAAACCGAAATAAATTCGATTATTCAATGCGACATGGGTACGTTTGAGGAATTGGTGCACAGGCCCCCGCCGCAATTTTAGCGTTTGCAGCGGGCGCACAATTTTAATCGAAAACTCATAAAGAGAACACCACGGGCGTTTTCAGTTGAAAACTTAGGCCGGTATTTATGAACGTTCCTCGAAGCTTCCTCGAGTCAAGGAACCGTTGAAAACAGTTTTGACCACAATAAAAACATCTGTTCTAATGAATTTCAAGGGTTCCTTGAATGTCAAGGAACGTTCATAAATACGGGCATTAGACACTAAACGCGGAAATTGCTTGATTCCCGCTCACATAGGACAGGGGCTATGACCAGAGACTTTATTTATTCGGCGTCAATCCTCTCGAGGGAAGTTGGAGGGGGAGGGGGAGGGTATTTCTCGTTATTACTCTTTCAAAGATAAAACACCGGGCCACGTATAATTGAATTGACAGTAGTCGTGAAATTGCGAGGTGACAAATTTTGTTACGATCCGATTCATTCGTTTTAGATACATTTTAATGTTCCTTTACACTTTTTTACGGCTTTTCAGCTAAAAAATCACAAAGCTTCTTGTAGTTCAATAAAAAAAAAATGCTAAGTCTCTTCGTTATCGGCCTAGTTGGATGTCTGATGGTCACGGTAAGGCGCGCCGATGACGTGCAACTTTTAGTGCATTTCATTCTGTAAATGCACTATTGGTCTCGTCGTGATGGTGGCAAACAAGGGTCATGTCATGTTTTTTTCATGTTTCAGAACCTTTAGAACACGAATTCAGTGGTCTGCGGAATTCACACATATCGTCGCTCCTCTGCCAAAACCACGAAACTCTAAATCCATCCTCTGCCAAAACCGCGAAACTGCAAAAATTGGAAAATTGAGTTACGCATCACTTTGAATTGTGAAAGGGATCTAGACTTTTCTAAGACTTTTCTAAACTCACCAAGATAAAAAAAATAATTTCAGTAATAATTTTATGATTCGGTAGGTACCTACTCTTTTCACGTTTTAAGACCCGTTCCTAAAAATAATGTATTAGGTATTACTTGCCTCAGTTCTTTTCCTTCCTTCACTACACTGTAATAAATGAATTTTGAAAGATCGAAGTATTACCAAACCGTAACAATGAAACATCACGGAAAACTTTCGGAAGCGTCTACTGAAAAACAATGAATTTTCAGTTTCGCGGTTTTGGCAGAGGATTGATTCAAAGTTTCGTGGTTTTGGCAGAGGAGCGACGATATATATATATCTTTATGTATATACAGGGTGGAACAGGATAAGTGTGACAAAAAAAATTGGGTGAAAATAGGCCTCATTTGCGATCGAAAACACTCTATAAACCATGGTCCGAAAATCAAAAACCTACGAGATATGATTTTTTAAACGTTTTTTGAGGCTTGCATCACTTTTATTAACTAAATGCTCCATGTTAGAGTAGCCTTTGATTCACTTTTTAATTTTTTGAAAAAGTCGAAGGAGACGGGGTGTTGCCCCCGGGGTGGAAGTAAGTGTGTGGTCTTGTTAGCACGATAACTCTCGAAGAAATCAATTTAGCGGAACGCGCTTTGGCACAAAAATCAGAAGTCATAAGACCCCGGTCGGTATTGCATTTGGGCCAAATCGGTCAAGGTGGAGGGGGGGAATAGGGGTTGAAATGGTCAAAGCATCACTACAAATCACCAGTTGATTCTAGATGTATCATATTCAGTACGAATACTCCATGTTAGAGTAGCCTTTGATTCCCATTTTAATTTTTCGAAAAAGTAAAGGTGGTGGGGGTGGTCCTTCCGGTGTGGAAGTGTAAAAATAGCGTTGAACTTCACTAGTTCATCTTAGCGCTCTAAAATTCGACTCAATAATTTAATGTAACGAAAGCCCTGGGTTCCATTGAGATTTATCGGAAACTTTGATTGGGGGGGGGGGGTGAAATTTCAAAAAAATCGCTTAAATTCACACGTTTATTGTACGCCACAAAAATTTAATATAACAAAGCCCTTGGAAAACTACCGAAACTTATCGAAATTTTTGAAGAGATGGTGGTCAAAATAGAGGAAGAAGCACGGCTTAATGAAACAAATTATGGTATCAAAACTATTACTTCTGGGACGGCTTAGGGTATCCGAATACGGAATGAAATGCACTCTTTCCGACCGCCAGCTGCCGGAGCAAAATTGTTTTTTTTTTTTTCTCGCACGAAAAACATATTTCCCGTGTTATTTGTTTCTCCAGGGTGGATACGTCTTCCAAGATGGGAAGAGGAGAGAGCCTGAACGTGTCGAGAAAAATTCAGAGGTGAGGCGCCATAGCTCGAATGGCGGTCCCCACGAGGTGACTGTATAGAAAATTATTAAACAAGGAATAATACTGGCCGTAAGCGTCATTTTATTAAATTTTCCTTTCAAGCTTTTATTGTTCAGCTTATTCACCCACTAAACCCACTCAAAATAGAAAAAAAAACTTTGCAAAATTGAAAATTCCTGTGCCTGTTCTGCTTGCTTCGCGCCGAGTAGACAAGCGAGAAGCACCTAATAGTTGTGTTCGATTGTGAATTTTTTTATAAAGAGAAGAAAACATCAAATGTATTATTTTAATGTAAATCAACTGAAATTTATAATTCAATAAAAAGCAGAGCTTAGGGCTGGAATGGTCCAACCAAATATACCAGCGGAAGCTGACCATCTAGATTTGTGAAGTCTCGAGTAGCTCATGCTCATGCACGAGTGGATCGACTGACTAGGTGGTGCGTATGTTAAACGGTTGTCTAGAAAAAATCGAGGTCGAACCGGCAATTTTGCTGTACGAAACCATCAAATTGTGTCATTAAAAGCGTTTCACTACTTTCACGCGCCGATATAGCACTAATTTTTATGGCGAAAATTTCATTTTGTATCGCGTTTTGAAGATTTATAAGCGATGGAAACGATTTCCTAGTTCATCGCTCAACAATTTCGGTCAGACATGCGTCTCTTACTGATTTTCCTGTTGGGGTGTCTGCTCGTCGTAAGTAACAAAATTTAATGGACATGAAGAGAGTGAGGATTTTTGTATAAAATGTGTAACACTTGTTTCATTTTGAAGCAATTTGCGGTGTCGTTGCCAGTCCCTGGGAAAGAAGTATGGAATAATTTTATTTTTATTTTTAATTTATTATATGGAGATCTAAAATAAATCACATTATAGGACAAAGGACTATTAAATATTATCGACGAAATCGGTTTCAAATTTGGCTCCAATTCTGGAAATAAGAACATTAAAAAGAAAGACAATAACGATGTTGTAGTAATAAATGATTCTAGTCATGTCACTAACATCAGCTGATCATTGAAATTACTGAAAAACCTGATGAACGAGGGTGCTCTGCTCTTCCACATCGATGTCAGAATAGCGTGAACTACACGAATAAAACTCTTGTCAAGGACAGTGCATCACTCTTTTCTCATCCATTTCTTCTCGTAATCTTCCTTATTTTAAGCGTGCTGTGGTAGTCACCCGAATCAAAGCGTTGGCAAAAGCTTTCGGCTCACTCATCCGTTTGTGACACACAGAAATAGTCCCTTGGGAACGGGAATCATCGAAGGAAAAACAAGAAGGGAGTTCCCATCTCTCTGGAAGCTGGAAACGATATTTCCCAATGTCCCTCGTTATCGTGGATGAACAGCCACAAAATGACCAGCTTGGGGTAAAATTGGTGATAGCCAAGAAATTAAGAGTTTCGGAGAATAATCAGCAGCGGAATAGCAAGTTTGGGGGATGAATGGATGCGAAATAGCACGTGAGGGAAGTGGAGCCGTGAATTTCAAGTTCTGAGAAACACTTTTATGGTCTAGGAGATATGACAATTCTGAGACTGTCATACATTTTCCATGGGACAAGGGCTCATAACAGAGCTAGCTGTTTGTAAACATTGTTTGTGTGGTTTTAAAACGACCGGTGAAAGTAAAGCAGTGACCTGCGTTTACGAAACCAATATCGCCATCCCATTTGATTGTGGATATAGCCACCGTAAGCATTGGCTTGAAAATGTTAAATTTCGAAGCTTACTATGTAGGGCTTGACTCGACATTGCATGACGATGTGACTTTCCAGTTTATTGATTGCAGAGAACCAATGTTTACACTTGCCAGCAGTTTTCAAGCAGCCTGAAGTCTTCTTCGCCAGCAGCTAGCTCTGGTGTGGGCCCCTGTCCCACAGAAATGAATGTCTGGTGATCTGAGAAGTGTCATCTCCTACTCTCCTATAGACCATAAAAAAAGTCCTATGTAGGTCCCAGCAGACACTACTAAATGATCCATATTTTTCATACGGTGGACTCATAAGGTGGTGTTAAATTATTGATTATTCTCAATTTTAGCCGCGAAATAGCGCTTTTTCCACACCTTCCACTATAAGCCGTGAACTAGCGTTTGTCTTAATTTCAGACATTAATTAGCGATTTTATTCAACGTCAAAAGGCCCTTCCTGGGTGAACAATACCCGAAGGATTCTTAGCGTTAAGCGTCTTGAGCGTTTGAAGTGAAAAACGCCTGCAGTGTTCTATTGGTCGTTACTTATCGCCAACAGCTACAAACGCTAAACCCGCTCTAGCCGCAAAAGTCGGGCGGGTCCCGCCTCATCTATAGAACACAGGCTTACGGGACGTGGGGCCTGCGCAATTTTAGCGTCTACAGACGCGGGTTTAGCGTTTGTAGCGGGCGGGTGATTTTGCTCTGCAAAACGCACAGATAGGACGACCCTGCATGTGTTTTCCGCTGTTAACGGTCAATGCGCTTAACACTTAAATCAAGCAAGGGGGCCCTTATTCATGAATTAGCAATTTATTTGTCTCAATTTTAGCCACGAAGTTGCAGACGGAATAGCGACGAATTGGCGTATTCTCAATTTTAGCCAAGAATTAGAGTTGTTCTCGCGATTTTTATCATGATTTTAGCGGTGAATTGTGATTATTTCACTTTTAGTCATGAATTAGCGTTTTTTCGATTATTAAATATTCGAAATTACAATGTTAACGTGTTAAATCCTTCAAGTTGGCCTTTTCCGGGCATTAACCCTGCGAAATTATGTTTTTTCACGGAACTATACTACAGTGTCAAAGAGACAAGGGTTAACTTATTGTTAATTCCGTAACAGGAAACCACAACTTTCGAGGTTTTACAGCACCAAAAAACATTCACACATAGGATAGGAACCATAAAAAATCAAAGCTCGCAATGTTTCGCCCATAGACACGCCCTTTATTCACGGTCTCGCCAAATTTATAGCTCCGTAAATTAATTTTTCGGTTCAAAACTAATAATTTTGCCGTTGAAACTGAGTTACCGGCTCATAAACCACCTATTTCAACCACGGGAATCGGATTTTTTGATAAAAATTTGACCTCCACTCCGTCGATAAGGTGAAATCAAGATTTATCCTAATGAGATTTTTTCGGATGAAACTGTTTATTTGCTTCTGAAAACTGGACGCGTGGCTCTATAACTGCCTTTTTGAGCCAAGAGGAATTTGGTGGGTACACCTGAATGAAAAATACGTTTGAAAGAACGGGAAAATGGAAAACAGGCGTTCCTTATTTTCATCGTTTTTAAGGAAATACACCGAACGGATAGCAATCTTTGCTTATAGTCTCTCGATGAGCCTAAAAACGTGCTGCCACGCGTTTCCTTTAAGTATGAAAGAATCGAAGTAGAATCATATTGATGCGAACAGTTTTTTATTATACATTTTTCTGTTCTTTTCGTCATGTTTAGCAGTCTCTATCGTTCATCAGCGGCCTGGCCGAACATTTATAACTTGGCTTTTGTCAATAATTTCAATTTTGTCGTGATTATCAACTTGCTTTTTCTTTATGTTTCCTATGTTGTTAAAGGCTTCGACCTCCACTCCGTCGATAAGGTGAAATAATGATTTATCCTGAATGAGATTTTTTCAAATGACAACAGTTTTTACGAATTCAAACGAAAATAACGTGTTTACCTTTCGTCCTTGGTCAGCTGGTGCCGATTCAACAAGCTGCGTAAAAAAATAAATAAATAAATTAGTGGAGTTATTTGAAGTCAGTGGAGCTATTATTAGACTTTCTTCACAAAATTCTCGCAACAGCCCTCGAACTGGGCCCAGCCCGGGCCATATTGACTGCCAGACCCGTAAAGAAAGCCTCGGTAAACATAAAACCAATACGGGGACGACTTACAACGACAAGACTGCCCAAGAGGATGAATGCTAAGAGATGCATGACGCTCAGACTGTTCAGAGACAAAAGTGTCGTTTTGTCAAGGTCTAGCTGTTTTGAGCGGTTAAAACTATAAAATAATTCATAAAACCATTCACGCCTGAAAATGATTTCATGTTGCGTGAAATCCTCTTTGTCATTAAAACAAACGCCTTTGAAAATCTATCAAACCATCTGCAATTGCTTTTCATTCTGATAGCCTTAAATCGTTAATTTTACAGCTGAACGCGGGGTGGCTCTGTACCAATCTTGTTTAAACGTTGGGATCAGAAAAAAGTTTGGGGCGAGGACCACGTCATTTTCCACTTTTCTGAAAAAAATTAATATTATCGCGTTCCCTTCTATAATTTTGTTTTTAACCCATTCCTTTATCCAGCTTTATGCACATTACGAGCACCTTCAAGACAGATCAACATTGAGGGTCATTGCATAAGTCACTTCTCGCTCGGCCTGTATGTGTGTGGGTTGGTGCCCGTTGGTGCGTCGGTTATGAGATGCCAGGGTGGTCGGTGAATTGGTTTAGCTGTCTGCACAAGCAGAAATCCGAAGAAATTCTATAATTATCACGCTTCTTTACGTGACTGTCACCCTTGGCAACCGTCCTGGCTCGAGTTAAACAGGTAAATTCAGTTTTTCAATGTTCCTCTGGGGCCAACTCTATGGAAATTGGGTTTCTGAGTGGCCCAACCCAACAAAATTGAAGTTCTGCTCAAATAGGTAAAAATAATAATAATAATTTAAATTTTAGAAGAGCCAAAAACTTCAAAATTTGTTCTGTAATTACCTAATACAGCAAAAGTGGGCCAACACCAATAAATTGGTTTATGAAAGAGGCAAACGCGTGAAATTTTGTTTTTCAACGAGAGCCCAACGTACAAAATTTATTTTTCGCACGACTTGCACGGGAAGTGATGAGAACCGCACTGAAAACCTCCCTCGAAAGTATCTGTTTTCGTCAACCCGTGCGGAAAAAACGAAAAAGGCACGGGTGTGTGTTAGAACAGCTGATTTGGCCTTCTTTTTTTTTTTTTTACAGTTAACCAATGTTTGCTGTCCACAGATTATGTTCTCAAGATGAGTTCTCAACTTGAATTCTGTGATATGACGTTAATTGTAATTGTTTTGTTTTTGGTTCCTCTTCCTGTCTGTCCTTGTTGGTTTGTTCACTGTGTTTGGGTTTCTCACACGTAAATACCATAACATTTCCAGAATGAGCACCTGCCTATAAATTCCCCATCGTCGTGCGAAAAACGTCGTTCATTACTCGTCGGAAAGTGAAATATCATGTGCTCGTGTAATAGACTCACTCGACTGCGTCTCGTTCGTCTAACAACACTCGCACGATATTTCTTACTTTCCGCACTTGTTATGTAATGTACTATTCTAATGAGGCAAACCCATGCAGTTCTAACCTTTCATTATTTTTTCGCGTTATTCCACATGATAACCAGCGAGGTTACAAAATTTCGTACTGCTCGGAGTAGAGCTACTCGGAGAAGTCCGGCACGACAAACGAATAATAGACCTATTATTGTTACATCCTAAAGAAATATAAAACTTAAGTGTTTGGGCTAGGGACAAGAAAGGGGACTGGCTCTTATAATGCAAAAGCAAAATGAAGAAAAATAAAGGCTGTCGCTGCCGAACGTAAAAATAAAGAAAGTCTTCTTACCTTTTGTCTCTCCAGACGTATGTCAGCGGACGTGAATGAACGTGCGATGGAACGGGTAACAAAAGGACAAACGAAAAAACGACGGACGAAGGGCAGGGTTTTAGCGCTCCGGGAAGGGCAACAGGACAAGCCACGGAAAGGGAAAAAACTGGAGGGAAAAGTGCTGTGGAAGAAACTGTCTTTTCGCGGGCAACGGCCAATCAGGGAAAAATATAAAACTGATTCACCTAGAGCCCTTTTTAATAGGGGAAAAATGTAGGCGTGATGAAGAGACGAAGAAGGGGGGCAGAGAAATTTCTCGGTGTTTTCCCCCAAAGAAGAAGAAGAAGAAGAAGAACAACAAAAAAAACAGACACAAAGTGTCGCAAACATTAAGAATACAAAGACCGAATTGATCTCGAATTATGTTAAGGTCAATTCAGACTACTCGGACGCGACGTGGGATAAAAAAAAAATCAACACAGGCTTGGACACGCTTTTTTTTTTTTTTTTTTTTTTTTTTTTTAGGAGCCTCCCTTGGGTTCCTACGCCATACCCAGATCTAACTGTGCACTTCACACCCGAGCGAGCGTTGTATCCATTACACCATCGTGGCGCGCTTCGGAGACGCATCATCCCAGGTGTTCCCACGACACGTCAGAGCAATGTGAACACAAACAAACAAAAGCATTTTCTGGAATTTTGTATCACACTAGGAATGCGTGTTCCCACGTCACGTCCGAGTAGTTTGATTGACCTTTAGGCTTTGCCTTTCCGAGTCGTCCGGATAACATCAGTAATTAATTTATCACTTTAGTTAAAATACCGGTGACAGAATTATCCCTCGTATCTATCTAATTATTTCAGGACCACCAGTCCGGGTCTCACCGGAACCAAAAATCACCGGCGGCTAAAATTAAGAAGGCGCACTGAAGTGTTGTTCTTGGGGCATGTACGCGGCAAAATATTTGGTCAAAAACGCTAATATTCATGATTAAAACAGCGAAATATCGCTCATTCGCCATTTCTCGATTTCAAATTGAGATCACAATGTATGAAAACCGCTGATTCCCTGAGTACGGAGGGTCAGAATGAAACGTTTATGTGCTGTTTTGGGGTCAAATTCACAGCTAACATTACGAGATGAATTCATGGGTAAAAGCGAAAAACAAATCGTGGCTCAAATTGACAAAAACGCTAGGTGATTGACGGGTAAAATTGAGAAGAAGCGCCGATCCATGGCCAGTAGTGAAAAACATCGCTAATCTTTAGTTAAAATTAAGAGAAAGCGCTGAATCGTGCGATACGGCTCCATTCTGCGTGCAGCGTTGCCGCATTTTTGACTTTTCATGTCAAGTAAAGCTCAAAGTCCCGTCATAATTTATTCAATCTAGTTTAAAAAACAGGTCAAACAAGTAAAAATCAGTAGCGTGCACAGTTTATGATCGAGAGGAGGCAGACAAACCCGGGCCCCTTTTCTGAAGAGGCTCGCGTGAAAAGCTATATAGAAGGCGAAAAAACAAAGATTTTCAAATTTTATGTACATGCATGAACAATGTTATGGTATGGTTTTATGTGAATGAACGAAATTGATGAAAAAAGCGTTCATTCGAGGCTAAAACTGAGAACTCGTGGTTAATGGAACGATGGTGACCCTTTTACGGCTAAAATTTAGACAAACCGCTAACGCATTGTTCAAGGGGTTAAAACTGACAAAAGCTAATTCAAAGGACAAATCAAGAAAACACCTATTCACAGTTTCTGGAGGACACGTTATTATGAGTGTAGATTTACTACCAGCGCTAATTTACGACCAGCGCTAATTTACGACCCTAATACAAGCAAAGTGGAACGTATGCACAAAAAACGGGACGTTTGATGGGATGAATTAGAAAATTGGACCGAATCGTAATGCGGGACTGTCCCCCGTTCAATGCGGGATGCCCGGTACCGTCTTTCGCAACTTGCTTTGCATGGATCCACACCCCTCACAAGCAATCTCGCGTATATTCATCCCTAAAACTTGCTATTCCACGGCTAATTATTTTCCGAAACTTGTCATTTCGTTGCTATTATTGATTTGACCCGGAATTAGTATTTTTGTGGCAATTTATTACCCCACGCCAGCCATGTTGAAGCTGTTCATCTTCGATGTCGAGGGGAATTGGGATACATCACTCCCATCTTCTCAAGAAGAAAGATTTTTTACTTCCGCAGGTTCGTCGTTAGGGTAAAGGGATTATTTCTGGGTAGGATCGATGCAGGCTTCCCGAGGCAAAAAGGTTTTGCCAACGTCGGATTCGGGAAACCGTCATCACGCTCAAATTGTAGAAGAAAAATTAGGGCTGCAGCTGTTCCTTGACAAGAGTTTTATTCGTGTAGTTCACGCTATTGATGTGAAACTCGTAAGAACACCCTCGTTCATCAGGTTTTCCAGTTATTTCATTGATCAGCTGATGTTAGTGGATTGATGAGCGTCATCTATTACTACCACGTCGTGATCGTCTTTTGTCTTTACAGACTTATTTCCGGTGTTGGAGCCAAATTTAGCGTTGAAACCGTCGATGATATTTAGCAGGCCCTTGTCCTATAATTCGATACTTTGTTATTTAGATCTAGCTGTGATAAAATTAATATTAAAATAAAATGATTGCCTACTTCCTTTCCAGGGACTGGCGACGACACCGCGAGTTGCTTGAAAACGAAACTTGTGTTAAACATGTCCATACAATAATTTTCACTCTGTTCATCTCATTCCATGCCCGTTCAATTTTTTACTTACGGCGAGAAGACACCCCAGTAGGAAAAACAGTAGGAAACGCATGTCTGCCCGGAATCGTTGAGTGATAAACTGTAGATTGAATATATTTTACACATTCTCTTATAAATCTTCAAAGCGCGATAAATAATTAAATTTTTGTCGTAAAAAAAGTAGTGCTATTGGTGCGTAAAGTCGTGCAACGCCTTTAATGGCTCATTCTGATAGTTTCGCAAACGAAATTGTTGATTTGACCTCTATTTTTTTTTGTACACTCGTGGTTTCATTATTCATTGTCTCGATAAATCCTGGGAGAACGATGCGCTTACCAATCGTCAAAACACACCACCTAACCATAAAATTACGTCAGTGGTCAGTTGAAGATCCATTCGTGCATGACCTACTCAATGCATCAACTGCGGTTATCCGTGTGGGCGGGCGGTGGACCATTGCAGCCCAAATCACTGTTTCATTGGCATAGAAAATTCTAGTAATTATTGTTCAAATGATTTATTTGTTGCTTTCTGCGTTAAATTGGATCTTTCAAGAAAGCCAAACCGAGGAAATTTGGTTTCCATCAGGAAAGTCAAATCCGGGAAATTAGATTTTAGAATGCGCCAAACGCTTTTTCACAGAGTGAAACATTAGGCACAAATTGTTTTTTACATAGAGAAGCCCGCAAAATAAGGGGTTTGAAAGAAGCCAAACGAGCGGATTCGGGTTGGCCACCAGTCGCGGCTGACGGGTTGAGCTGACAATGAGCGATGTTAACGGCTCTGCTGGGGAATCCGGGCCAAAGATGGGGTTCAGGCCAGGTAAGGGCCGGCGACGACCTATAGACGGATCGGCGAAAGAATGTGCATGAGTGGTGGGAGGCCGTAAGCCCGCTTTTTCCCTCTCTCAACGTGGTTCTCTATCTAATTCTCCACTTATTTAAACAACTACAACCAATAACAGAGAGTTTTACCGATGAAATAGGAGAGGCTCCTCTCAGGTGAAGGTGAGGAAGCGGTAAGTCATGTGGGTTTAGGGAAAAGAGAGAGGGTAATTTCATGCACATTCTTTCACCGATCCGACTATAGGTACTAGTGAGGTACTAGAGAGAGAGTGAGTGAGTGTAAGAGTGAGGGGTTTTTTAATTACCTGAACCCGAGAAACTGAAGCTTCAACTAAAACAAGGTATAAACGTTAAATACTAAAACGTTAAAGGCCAAAGCACAGAAAGGGCACACCACAGTAACGCTCAACCACAGAAAGGCCGAACAGAATGACCAAACTACAGAAATCATTATAATTTTGATGCGGCGACGTTGTGAAGGATTTATATCGGTAGAAAATCAATAGTTTAATGTCCTTTTCACAGATTTTCATTTCATTTGTCTCTTCACAGAAATCTGTGAAGAACCCAATTAACTATTGATTTCCTGCCGAAACTACAGAAAGGCAAAACCACAGCAATATCAAACTACAGAAAAACGATGTCAAGAAAATCCAAAGCACAGAAAGGCCTTAAAACTTTCTCTTTGATGGAAGCCAAACCCCCTCAATTTTCCAGGGAGTGAAACCCCGATTTTTTGCCGTGAAATACGATTTTTAGAGAGTGAAACCAACGAAGATCGTTTTTAGTGAGTGAAACCGGTCGATGCTACAACAAAATCACAGAAAGACTAAACCGTCAATTTAGCGCTAAAACTAAACACTTTACCCGTAAAAAAACAAATAAGACTTGAAATTTCGCCCAAATAATGGTTTTTGATCGGTGAAAGTGGCAATTTTTCGTGGATATACTTTCAATCAATCAATGTCAGAAGCATTTGGTCGATAAACAAGTTTCGGAGCCCGTTTACACGTACCGTAGTAAAACCCATGATTGTATAATCACCACAGACAGTACTCGGACGAGTGACGAACAAGTGATATTGTCTCGGCCCAGTACTCGGCCGAGCTACCCGATTGGTGTAATTAAACCTTAACAACCAGTGAATATCAATCAATAGTCATGAAACTGCTAAGTAGCTATAGAAATTTGCCAGTTTCACTAAATAGCCGCAAAAATATTAGCCAGTGGCCAAGAAATCGTTATTTGTTGGATGAAATAAGCAAATATATTGCATTTTTTGAGGATAAATATTTCTAAAATGCAAGTTCGGGACAAAATATGTTGTGAAACAGCTTGCTTACGGCAACGCGTAGACGTGAAATCATTGTTTCAGGGGGGAAACCAGCTATAAATTGTAAAGTAGGTAATTATTTTGCCTTTGAACGTGATTCTATACGTGCCATTGAATGAAATATGCAAAGCAGATAAAGCATTCAATGAACAAATGGTGTGCCAAAAAAGCTGCTGAATAGCATCACTGGAGTCAAGTCGCCGTGAAATTTCTACATTTGAAGATTTTGCAAGTTTACCGTCTAAATATCAGTGAAATAACACGTTTCTGGCATTTACTTTTGTCTCTATTGCGTCTTTCGAGACCTTTTTTTTAATAGTGGGCGTAGAGTCCAGTCCAGCTGGTCTCGTTAGCGGCCAAAGCTTTATGAGTAGCAGTGAAAATTACATCATTAGGAGCTAATTAAATGCTTTATTGTAGGTTTCGGTTCTAATATATTCGAAAAACGGTGAGTTTATGGTAATCTTTTCCCCAAAATTGGCACGTTCCAAGACTTTTTTTCCCCCCAGCAAACCGGTCTCTTTCACGAAGTCTGTCACGAAATATCGTCTTATCTGCCCCCCTATCTTGTAAGTCCCACCGCAAATTGAGCCCACGCGTGGATCACCCAAGTTAAAAAAACGAACTGAAACTCAATTGTACTTCCAGACGCTGAAGATGGCGAGCAGCCGAAACCGGTTCGTTTTTAACGCACCTCAACGAGGGAAGGCAGACAATGTAGGCTCCTACGGCTACAGCTTTTTGCGTGCATTACCTACTAAACCTCGAAGCTTAATCGATCACATTATTAATTTAGCTTTTTCAAAAACAAAATGTATGGGTTGGGGTAACTCAAAAAGCCAATGTTATTTTGGATACCACAAACCCCAGTTACATGGATTTCCAAACGGAAAACCTCCGCACTCCTCTCTTTCAAATCCCAATTTCAGGCAATTTTGCTCTTTTAAAACCCAAATTCCGTGGGCTCTTTCAAACCACAATTTCGCATACTTTCACTCTTTCAGACCTAAATTACTTGGATATGACTCCTTCAAATCCATCGGGGTTTGCGTTTGTACCACATGGCTTTAGCCCTTTTTAAACATATACATATATAATCGCTTGTAATTGCTTGTATACTATACATATAATCGCTTTTATTTTATAATTTTGTATACAATTCAACATTTTAAAAAACGAATTCGCCTCGTTCAAAAACAATTGTCGTGATTTTGGATCATTCATCCCACAATTTCTAACGATTTTCGCTCTTCCATTTCCAGATTTCTTGGATTTGGCTCCTTCACAATCAATTGCACTATTTTTTCCGCAAATTGGTACTACCAATTAACACTAAAATAAGTATGTTATTTTCCAACTTCCTAGTCCTAGAATCTAGAGTGTATATGATTTGCTTTCCCTCACATTTTCCTTCCTTTTTTTATCCCCCCCCCCCTTATGAGAGAGTAGCTGAGCTGACGGGTGTGATGATAAAATGACAATAAAATGTGACAATAGTAGTAGTAGTAGTAGTAGTAGTAGTAGTAGTAGTAGTGGTAGTTTATTTCGGCTATTTACAGGATAGTAGGGGGAATGCGCAGTTTGTAATGGCAGTTTTGTACAGCCGGGCGTAAAGACTCGAAATTCGCCCGCTGGGAGAGCCTTGAGCTGGCGACATGAGGTTTATGCCGCCCGCCGGGCGTAAAGAAAAATATCAGCCCGCTGCGTCTTCTTTTAGGTCTTTTGTGGTTTTTTAAAAAATTGTTCTTCCTAATTTTGTTTTTAAATTGTACATTAGCCATAAAAACACAAAAATAAGCAATGTAAATTACGCTGAGAGGCGATTAAAGTTCTCTCTGTATCAGCTACGTCATCCTTTCATTCGCTGGCTAGAGTGTGTGTTCACTTTAGCTTATTAAGCAAATCCTATGCTATGCGTCTGTGGAGTCTGTGCAACCTATCAAAATGCTTCATTTTTCCAAGAAATTAATTTTATTGGTTGCAAAGACGACTCCATAGATACATAGCACATAGCTTCTGAACGGGGCTTTAAAGACTGGGCTTTATGATTATTATTATAATAATTATGAACTTCGGCTGTACAAAAAATAGCGTACAACACTCGGGCGGTATTCCTCATTACGATCTCGACAACTGCCCTCGGCTTCACCTCAGGGCAGCACTTCCTGTCGCCCTCGACCGTAATGAGCGCCATACCGCCCTTGGATCGTAATATACTATTGTAATGTGAAGGACAAAATAGACGACTGCTGAAGAATTCTGCTTTTTAAAATGGTGAAATCGATTAAAAAAAAAAATGATTGAATCATAAAATTGCTGTGTATTAAATCTGAAATTCTCTTCGACATTAATACAAATACTTTCAAGGTGCCCGTTACGACTTTCGGCTAGATTACTGGCGCAGTGTTGTGGTAGATCGTGCGTGTAAGACCCTACAAAACCAAATTCACAAGACTATAGCGTAGAGCCAAAAGAAAACTCTGAAGGAAAATACAGCAACATTTGTGCTGAATACGTATTTTACTATCAATATTCAGTAGCACGATGCTAGGTCATTGCATGATGGTCAAATTATGCCTGTGGCTAGGGTGACGCAGGCAATGAATAAAAAATAATTTTATTATGATTTGATTGTTTTAGAAGATGCGGTTGAGCAGGAGGGTCTAGATTTTAAAAACAAGGGTCGCGGGGTAGCCCGTTCATTTTGACGCATCTCTTGGTCAGCAAAGGACGGTCATGCCTACCGTTCAGGCTTTTCTTCTGTTAAGTTTCGTTATTTTTGTGAGTTTTACACGCCCTCCTCCCCACCCATTATGAACTCATTAATTTTATTACAGTGAATTATTAAAATAGGGCGCTTCAAGCGAAGTCCAACACGCGGGAGGCATAGAGGCAATAACGAGCGACTCCGGGCCTATAGAATTTAATTTTGGAAACAATCAGAATAATGTCAAGGAAGAGCATCACGATGACAACTCGCGACGAATCTCGTATGGTGCTGGGACGGTCAGGCTGACCGGACGAGCGTCCCAAGCTTCTTCAACGGTGGAAAGGATGTGAAATTCGGCAATCATCCTGTGGATTTAATTCGTTTCATTTCACGTCTTAGGACAAATCAATTACGATGACATCGAGCCAACAAAGTTCTGTCAACATGAAAGTCTCCTCGTCTTCAAAGAATACGACCACAACGACGATGGACAGCGTTGACGATATCAATGGTATGACTAGCATGGCCCTAGGACTTGCGTCTGGACGAATGCAATAGTTTGACGCGTACAAACATATTCTTAATTACATATCTTGTTTAATATACAAACATATTAAAAATTGGTAGTACGTGGACCCTTTGGAGTTTCAACATTCCCGGATTTCCGGCTGGTCTAGGTTACGAACCAAGGACATCATTTGGCCTGAACAGAGTGGAGAGAGAGAAGAAGCTATCAAGCTATAGTTATCTCTCGCCGGTAAAATGGGCCATTCATTGAGCTTCTCAGGATGATTGGCTGTAAGCGAGGGCTCAACACACCTTCTGTTCGAAACAGTAGGTACTAACTTCTAACGTCGTTGGCTTAATTGACTGCGATCCCTCACGAGCGATAGAATTAACTTTCGAGTGGGATTCTTATTGGACTCTCTCCCATGGATGTCGGTTGATGAGAGGGGGAGGGGGCCTAAAAAAATTACCTCGAAAGTTGAGCCTTGTCAACAGCATTGATAATCCCTCTTGGGGGAGGGGGTGGGACAGAAGAAGAGAAGAATCGAATGCACGAGGATGCACAAGGTGGCTCATCGGTTGGATCTCACCTGCACCTCCAGGACATTTTGTCCAGCTCGCACAAATTTGACAGAGCAGACATTCATCCCATACACCACGAATTATTAGCGATTTATTCTAAACTTTAAAGGTCAATCCCAATTGCAAAGAGAAACCACGCGCTTTAACACTTTTTCTCAACTTCACCTGTACATTATAACGCTTTTCATCCATTTCTCTCAATTAATCTGTGAATTAATGCATTTAATCAACTTTAACCGTGGATTAGACGGTTTTCTCAATGAGCTGCATATAAGAGTTTTTCTGTGAAATAACACTTTTCCTCAATTCTAGCCGCGAATTTGTGATTTTACCAGTTTCAGCGGCTAATTATACAGCTTTTTTCGTTTTCTCAATTTTCACCTTGGCTTCTTGATTGTAGCCTCGCGTTTGTGTTAAAAAAAAAAAAACTTTTAGCGACGAATTAGTGTTTTTCCATTAAGTTCGCAGCGAAGTTGCCTCCAGAAAGGCTAAAATGGCGTTAGCTAAATTTTAGCCGCTTATGATCACTTTTTCTCAATTAAGGTACTGGTCTCTGGAACAGCAAATTCGCATGCCTTATACGTTTCATCCGCCTAAGTACCTACAGAAACGCTGTTTCTCAATTTTATAGGCGGATGTGCTTGTGAGCTTTCTTCTGGAGGCTTCACCTCTGGCGACAATCTTAATTTTGCGTTACGGTACATCGAAATTTCACTTTTCGTATATACTACAAATCGTCAATTTCCTACCGTGCTGTTGGATTTTCCCGGAAAAAGCTCAGCTCTTAGGTGACATTTCGATAATTTGAGCCGCAAAATTAAGATTTTGGGTGGCGGTGGAGTCTCCACTCTCCAGTAAGATTCGCTGCCAATTGTCGTGGCGTTTTTCACCTCTCCCGACTCGGGGCCAAAATTTCCAGTTTTTACAGGTGGTGTTTGTGCGGAGGTTCCCACTGTTCCCAGTCATGTCTGCTTGCACTACCCTGGGGCTGAAGTACGAAAGGGTGTTTTATGAAAAAACACGGGTGGTATCGAGGTGACAACCGTTTTAATGAGGAATTAAGGTTCATAGGGCGAGACTTTGAGGGAAATGTACTACGACTGCCCGCGAAAAAGGGGATAAAATGCAATTTTGGTGTTTTTGAGTTAGTGCTTTCTAGCGTTAGTTCACCTAACTATAAAGCTAAATAAAAATGATTTCAACGAAACCCCCTTTTGGAATATTAGGTATGCCCATGGCCAGAAAGGGCTAACTGCTCATCCATCTAGGTTTCCTTGGGAATAAGACTACACTTCTATTAACTCTTTTTTCCCAAGTGCCAGAAATCTGATTTCTGCTGGGAAAAAGGGGTTAAGTGACATAACCTTCTTTCGCACGAGTTTGGGAGTGAGACTCCTCTTATCTGTCTATTTCGTCGACTCGTTTTTTGGGGAATCGCGCATTTAATCCCCTAGAGTGTTTTTCGAGTTTTAATGCAGAGAGCAAACTACCAAAATTAACAGTGAGGCAGTCAGTTGGAAGGCGAGGCATTTTCACCATGGGACACCTTGGGAGTCTCGACTGTTGTACGAGGAGCTTGGGAAGGGATAAAAGTAAGGCGCTGACCCTGACCATGGCCAGAGGGGCCGAAACGTCGCCAGAGGTTGAAATATAATATTGTCGTAAGAAAAGGACAATTTCTGAGGCTTAGGACACCTAAAAAAAACTACCAAAAACATAGCTGAATTAATTCTACATTTCTC
This sequence comes from Corythucha ciliata, assembly GCA_038030265.1. Taxonomy (NCBI): domain Eukaryota; kingdom Metazoa; phylum Arthropoda; class Insecta; order Hemiptera; family Tingidae; genus Corythucha; species Corythucha ciliata. Next base: position 49,221,721 of record CM075942.1, on the reverse strand, counting down.
GCTTATTTCCGATCTTTCAAATGCCTTTTCACACGAGTAAGTTATTTGGTCAACGTAGCCATTTTGAAAAAAAATTGACCGAAATGAACGTATTTTCCACTTGGCAACGTTGCCCCTCAGTGCACTGGTGGCTTGACAAATAATAACCACGTTGCACCGTCCAATGAAGAGAACTGTGCCTCATGTCGAGGAGTGACACAAAATATACTTAGTAAGACAAGGACAGAGTACGCATTCGTGACGTCATGAAGCGTTTTGTCGGGAACCAAAATTTCTTATTTTTATTAATTAAAAAAAAATATTTCCAGCACGATTTAATTTTTTGTAAACGTTTTTATAAGAATTCATGTATTCATGTGTTCGACCAGAAAAAAATATTTTTGCAACATGTGAAACTTCCTCTTTGTTGTTGGGGTAAAGTAGCCCATACAAGTATACTATAAATATTGCGCAAACCAAGGGTTGCACAATGAAATTGAACGTTTGTGGGTTGTATTGATGGGTTGCTTAATTAATGAACAAAAATTTTTTATCCGTAAACATCTTAAAACAAAATATTGTACAAATAATTTATTGTGCAATAATTATTTTACGTGTACGGGGACCCTTAACGTCATGTTAAAATTATAACACCCCTTCATACTTGCCCCCCCTTGGGGCCCAAGTACGAAGGGGTCTTATATGAAATAACACGGGTGGTATCCACGTGGCAACCGTTTTAGTTGTGACAGGATAAAGCCGTGTTAAAATTATAACGCCCCATCGTACTTGCCCCCCTGGTTTCCATAGGGCTCCATTTTTTTTTAAATTCAGGGGCTGTACCAGGCTCTTGAGCCAAAACTCCTTGGTACAGCGCTTTTTCTGTAGAACTTGTTTTTGTAGTTGTATTTTTCAACAAGATCATTATTACAAATGCAAAAAATTTAGTTTTAAATATTTTTCTTTTTTTTTGAGAGAAGGAGCATTATAAGAGTTTCCTCAGAAAATGTTAGCCTGGCAGCTCATTACTCTACGCCTCGTTATTTCTCAAAGATCAACCAAGCAGAAACATCATAATCCTAAATAAAAATGGATAAGTGCGTCCGAGTCCGGTTTTTTTTTTTTTTTTTTTTTTTATAAAAAAAAATCATTATAAATATTCGGGAGCGTGCGTTTCATGATCGGTAACCAACCGTAAATTTATTTTATTTTTTATTCGGTTTTAAATTCGATGAATATCCGACATCGGCGTGTCGCTCGAGCGGCCACGATCTTATAAATGCATAACCCTATCGGGAACGGACACGAGATAAGAGTTGGGTTATATTATCTTTCCTGGTTACCCCAAATTTATTACAGTATTGATAGTCCTGTCAAATCGTATAAAAAAAATACCATACGTGGACAAAAATCTCGTCTTTGATTTTTTCACCTTATTCTATGTTTTTTGGGGTGAGGAACACGAATCTGAAAAGATCCAACAAAATTCACTTGTGCGTTTTGAAAAAATCGCGAAAAACTGATAATTTTTGGCACTTATTTTAGTTTTTCGCTTGCAAATCCTCAATGACGCATTCTACAGAAAATTCTACCCTGTTCTTTATTGAAGAGCGTCAAGTTCTGCGTCGCATCATTTTTTCTTTTGTCACAATTGACCCAGCCGTTTCGCCGGTATTGATCTTTTTAAAATGGTCATTTTGAGTCGCTTTTGGCAAAATTGTGTGAAAAAATAAAAGTAGTTCAACTCTCAGTTGAGTGATGTAATCTCTGACGCTACCTATAATACTGATATGTTGAGTTTTAACATTTGTGGACAAAGTTGCTGGGCATAGCCACTTTATTAAAAAACAAACCCTTTAAAAACATCGCCCTGTACAAAATATTTTCCGGGCCTTGAAAAATTTCGCAAACATGGCTTCTGACTGTAAATTACACCAGATTTCACTGGAAAATAGTGCAATTTTCATCGAAGGCTTCGTTCGATAGTTATAGGCAAAAACGTTCGGTTGAAGAAAAGAGTTATTGGAAAATTACTCATTTTGCGAATTTCCCACTGCGTTTTATTGCCACTTATCGGGTCTTTATAAAAACGCTATACATGACTCCTTATAGGGAATTTAACGAGCTTTCAGATGAGTTTCTTTAAAGTTTGATCAGATGGATAGTTCTTGAGTTATAGAACGAAATGTGACAAAAACCGTTTTTTTGCAGCAAATTTCGAATTGTTTGACGTGACCCTGTCTTATGTTTATCTTCAAATGAAATTTCATATAATAGGTCTGATAGGAAATTCAGTCAGCTTTCAGATCGTTTGTCATAGAAAAAAATTGGACTACTAGTTCCCGAGCTACTGGCAAAAATGTGCAGAAAAACGTGGTTTTTGGGCCGCCTTTTTTCGCGATTTTGTCGCATAACTGATACCACTGATTTCTCCTGTAGGTTTCAAGGCTTTTCACTTACGTAAAATTCAATTCTGAACCACTTTGATTTCATGGCATTTTCTGATTAGAACACCCGTTTTTAAATTGCTGCTGCCTTAGTAAGTTTTATTAATTTTACCAAAAGTGGCTAAAAATTACCATTAAGAAAAAATCAATACCGGTTAAACGGCTGGGTCAATTGTGACAAAAGAAAAAATGATGCGACGCAGAACTTGGTGCTCTTCAATAAAGAACAGGGTACAATTTTCCGTAGAATGCGTCATTGAGGAGTTGCAAGCGAAAAACTAAAAAAGTGCCAAAAATGAGCAGTTTTTCGTGATTTTCTCAAAACGCACAAGAAAATTTTGTTGGATCTCTTCAGATTCGTGTTTCTCACCCCAGAAAACATAAAATAACGTGAAAAAATCGAAGACGAGATTTTTGTCCACGTGGAACTACCGTTTGACTGGACTATGAGTGATTTATTTATATTTACTTAATTTTAACGTTCCAAAACTTGTTTCATGTTTTATATGAGCTGAAATTTAGGTCTATTGTAAGCAATTGATTCACAGACGGTGACAGTTTCTTCCGGGTTTCAGTCACTGAGGCAGAACAGAATGTGTATTCCCCACATTGCTCGGCCAAGAAGTCTTGTTCCTATGTTACTTGGAAAATGAAATTTGACTAGAGAATCATCAAAACGTGATCTTTTTATTCTATAATACACAAATGGCGTTTATTCGACCGATCCAAAAAGAACGAAATTCCGATGAACTACGCGTTTGTTGGGTGCTACTCGAGGGCTGGAAAGGACCGTGTATCCTTCTTCAGATTCTTTTCCAAGCATCAGGGTGAGGTAATCTTCTTCAGTACTATAAAAGGAGCATGTGGACATTCTACGTTAAGCATTTCCCAACGCTCTTTTCACACATACACGGTTTCACGAGGCCCCCGCGTGTAATCCGCGTGAATGCCGCTTTCTCATCGAACCAAGTAATATGTACCGCACGTGTGTAAAGGTGTACGTGGTCAATACGGGCAGCCAAAACCGCGCCGCGAGAAACCTGGTATATGTAAAACGAGCCTAACGCGCTAGTTAAAAGTTAAGCCACTTCAAAATTGACGGGAAGGCAACGTGAAAGGGTTTGAAATGAAACGATTGCTCTGGTCCGACTACTGTCACCCATTCGCATTTACTTCCCGTACCGACAATAAATTGTGAACTGGCCTTTTTTCTTGAATAACAACGGAAAACTCACTCTTGTCATCACAAAGCCCTTGTCTCCGGAATTCCGAACTCCCGAAGTACTAACTAAGCCACTTCTGTCGACGTGTTGCGGTTCAAGTGATTTCAAATCGCGAAATTCCTTTTGTGTGAATGCACTCACCACGTCAACGAGGTACTTTACATTATCCAAGCTCGACATCGCCGGGAAATGACGGGCGTCTGTAGAATTTCCACTAATGAACCTTTGTACTAGAAAGGACACTACGACTGAAATAAGTTGCCCGATTTTTATTGATGACAAGATGTCAATTGTTGAGCGATAGGATACTCACGAGCAAGGACCGGCACCGATTTATTTTCATTTTTTTTAGATAGCGGCGATCCTTCCTTCGATAATCCCCCAGCGTAGTCACTTAAGTTCCATTTTACGTAATTTTGATGCCTACAAAGCCATCAAGACTGAGTTATTGAAAAAAAAAACCGATTTGCAGCAAGCTTCCAATGTAGAACTCACATGAACGGGGCCAACGATATATAAACCTGGATTGCTCACAAAAGACTGGAGGGGCGTGGAGGGGGCAGGTCGTCCCCTGGTAAACAATCACCCTGTCCCTCTCCTTGTGTAGTTATGGCAATATGGCACTTATTTTGAAACTTTACCCCTCTCATCCACTATGGGAGCTTATTTGATGGCTATTATCAGCTGGTCTTTATCAGCAGTGATGAGCAATCCAGTTCTTTTATATATCGTTGGAACGGGGCAACCAGGAATAGATAACAATGCAATGCCAACTCGATCATAACCTGCCGAGTCCTTTCCCAATACCTCAAAACGTTCACGTGAATGGAAAAGCCAAACAGGTTAAAGAGCTGGGGGGATGATAACTGTCGTAAGCGTTTGAAATGCTGGACTAATTATGTGCTTAATGCGCGGGGAAGTGGGTGTCGACAGCGTTAATAACTATTTTTCTTTTCTCAAACTACCTAATTATGTTGCTCCTAATTCAATTGAAAATTATAATAGAAGTTTTATAACTTACCTAACGAGCTACAATGTAAAATGACGTCTATAAACTGAAATTATTATCCAGTCCGATAGTATACAAGAGCCTTTTTCAATAGTGGCTATTTTGACAACCCGAGCACACCTTATAGGCTCGCTAAATTGCAAATTCTAACTGCGGCCGAGTTACACCTTCGATTTTTTTTTTTTTTTTTTTTGGAAGTCCTCGCAGCCGATGCCTGTTTTGCAGCCCAGTTCGGGGGTGGTGGGTTTTTCGGCGCACCACGAGCAATATAAGCTGGCCTATGAGCGTCGGCTTTTCACAAAGTATTTCTCGCTTTGGTATAATGTCGACTGAGACGTCTCTGTTTCACAAATGGGATGTACACGTAAACGAAATATAATTAAACTAAAGAAACTCACGAATTAATAGTCTGCTGGGGCTTGTTGATCGTGCCTTAGCTGTGAACAATAAAAGAAAGACAAATAATTATGACAACGAAGAAAATTTGGGAAAACAAAGGCGACGCATTATACTGAGTAAAACGGACACTGCGTTGTATATCAGAAAGAGTAGGAGGCAAAAGCACATCTTTAGAGTATGAGTTCTCTCGATTGAATCATGACTGACCGTTATTTCCCTTTAGTGGGAGCAGTGAAAAAACGATTACCCTAACCAACGCAATTTTGGTCTGGTAAAGGTTGATTTTTCTAAGCATTTTTAATTTATGCACGAACAAAAAACTAATATGTACTCGGAAAAAGTAGAAGAACCTTTGAAGAAGATCCAGTGAGTGGGATGTAGACGGCCAACCAACCAAATATCGCAATTTATGGTAATTTGAACCCCAATGTCGCTCTTTCAAACATAATTGTTGCGGATTCGACTAATATATCAAATACGAATTTCAAGGATTTTTGCTTTTTCGAAAACTGCATTTCATGAATTTGTCTCTTTCAAACCCCAATTACACGGACATTCGCTCTTTTAAAACAGAATTTCTTGGATTTGACTCTTTTTACGGCTTGATGAAAACCAAATGGCTTCAAAAGGGAATAACTGTAGTTTATTTATTTATTTTTTTTCTTTAATATAATTATAGGGATGTATGTTTTATGAAAAACGATATTTCATCGTTTTAGTCTTTTTTATGTTTCTTTACTTCGAAAAACTGATTCGACTCGTTGAAAAACCAAATTTCTTGGTTTCGGATCTTTCAAACCACAATCTTAAAGCGGATTCTCAATCTTTCATAACCAAATGTCGTGGAATGCTTCCTTCAAAATCGCGATTTAACGAATTTTCGGCGTTTAAAATTCGAATTTTCACTATTTAAAATCCTCACAGTTCAAACAACTAATTTTACCAATAATTTCCGTGGCTTTGTCTCGTTCAAATCCCAATTTCAGTTATTTTTCTCTTTAGAATTCAAATTTCGTGGGGTTTGCTCTTTCAAAAGCCAAATTTCGCGGATTTAGCTCTATTAAAAATCAGTTTCACAGCTTCGGTAAATCTGAAAAACTGATGCCGTGAAAAAAGAACGTTGGGAAAACAAATTTCGTGATTTTGGATCTTCAGAATTCCAATTTCATCGATGATGTTCGCTCTTCCGTGAGTAAATGGTTCGGGACATCCATCGGGCCTTCATTATTGCACCCACTCTGCGCCCACAAATATGAAGACCGTAGTGCTGTGCGTTTTACTGCCTACCTTTGTGTAATACTACCATGAACCATGAGCCTGATTATTTTTATTGTCACGACATCTCGTTTTTTCCTTCAATAACTGCTCATTCGGCTCCTCAAACTAACTACTCGACTGTGAAAAACTGTTCTATTTAGCCGGGGAAAAAAATTGCACTATCGGCAGGAAAACTGACAATATGACCACAGAATTTAATTTTCTATTTGAAAATGATTGATTCGGCCTAAATAATGGCCCCCTGGGCTTCATTCAGGCAATTTTGCTCCAATTGAGTCATCAATAATGGAAATTGACAGTTTCCCCTTTGTTTGTAGCGTTCTTTCAACTGGTTAATGAACCAAACCATTCTCCCTCTCTGCGCAAGAAAAATAACTGCGTGAAATTGACGTCTTTTATCGCCTCAAATAAAACAAATTGCAGTTACACTCTTTTCAAACTCTTTTAGAGGACCATTCGGAGATGCGTTTTTGCGTATTGTTTTTTCTTTTTCAGATCATCATTCTTGGTGGCGTAATGTCCTATTTTATCACTATTTTTCGTACAACGAAGAAATGCTGCGTTTTCGACACATAATTCTGTTTTGACGTTTTTCATTGTCTAATTATTTTGTCGTTTTGTTATTTCATGTTTCAGCTGATTCATTGCGGACATCATCGTAATCATCGCAGTCCACAACTACAACTAGTGAGTTGATTTTGACGAGCAATTATCGGTGTAAGCGATTCAATTTTTCTCTTCTCACTGTCTTATACAAAAAAAAAAATAAACAAACAGAGGCGGTCATTGAGACGAATTTTCCGAAATGCAAAAGAGAGCGTAAATCATGAGAATACGCCCTATAATGTTCGGTCTAGAGATTCATGGATCGCTGTTCGGCCAAAAAGTTCGCTCGTACGACGTTCGAAACGTCGGCATGTTTAATGGGATTTCCGGCCGTGATTGATCGTTTTGAACCTCTGGGGTACAGGCTACAGCTACCATTATTACGGGAAATTCAAATGTAGAGGGAAATGTAAACTGTTCAAGAATAAACTTTAGTTTCATTTTATTGATACTCTCTACACGATAATTTCACTGTGATGCACGTTAAATGTGGCTATATTTTATTCATATCGATGCCTGTAGATTGAGAAAAAAAAAAAACGTACCAAAAATATTAATGACTCGTTCGTTACTGCAGGAACGTTATCACTTACCGGGACTTTGATCTGAAGGATTTCTCTATTGTCCACGAAAGTCCTGTTACCCAAATCGTTTATAACACTTGTAACTTTGACTGTTCCGACGTTATGATTCGAGTGAACGTTTACTCTTGTTCCACGGTCCGTGTCGAATGATCGATCAATCGAAGTTATTGGCTCGGATGTAATTGAGAGCTATGTCATTTAATTTTCATTAAGCTATGTCTCCGTTTGTGCCTTTTCGCGTGCGTCATAGCGCACTGTGAGTTGAACGTGAGGAATGCGCTATTGCATGCCTCAAAAAGCTGGAAGAATATCAGAAATTGGGTGCATAGCTTAGACGCATGCGTTGTTGAAAGTTGAAGCGAAAGTTGAAAAGGCGTGTTGAATTGAAAGAGGTAGACGAAAGCGCACAAGTGGAAACATAGATTTAGATCTCTATGTACGATTTGACGAGGGGAAGGTTTTCTAAAGGGGCGAATTCTAGAAATGCTCACCACAGCTAGAGCACAGACAAATACGTTGGCTAAGAGGAAGCGCATCTTGAGTTGTGTAGATTAGTAATTCACGTGTCTTGGATAGAAATAAGTTGAAGAAACCAATCGAGTTCCGGATAGCATTATTAGATTTCTGAAACGGAGGATGAGCGTCATCAGAGAGCAATAAATATTATTTTAACTAGCAACTCCCCTCTCTCCTATTTCATTTTAATGTGTTTTGTTCAATTAATAAATTTTTATTAACAAGAATCCAAGTTTCTGCTTGAGCAGTCACCACGAAAGTCACAATTTTCAATACCAAAAAGGTTTAAATAGTAACATTTCGACAGTAAAGAAACTGTCCAACCGAACAACTGACGATGAAGTTCCTGATTGCGTACACGGCGTGTTACGTATTTTATTTGGTGAGATCTCCCATTCTTTTCCACAAATTAAAAGGTCAATAATAACTCCAGACCAATGCGCACATAGTGCACTCAATGCGCTTTCTCAAGGAACTTTGGGGACATTGAATTATTAGCGGAAGGTGGAGTACTAAACATATCATCACATAACAACGTTGGAATGACAACTATCAAACGTTCGGATAGTAGGGGGACAACAACGTTGGTGAATAATAGCACAAATTATAAAATACCGTAAGTTGACTAGTTTATTAAAAAAGTGACTAGTTGGCGCGTCGTCTAATACGTGAAACGTTTTTGGTAGGTTTAGGCTGGAAAAACTGAGAAAAACTTGGAGTAAGATGTGATGAACCAGCCCTACCTTGTACCTATACGTATTTTTCTTTCGATCGTAGGACTTTTTCAGATGTACACTATGAGCTTTCAAATGCGGAAATAATCCAAATATAAATACATGTCAAAGAAAAAGTAAATCGAAATCCACGTTGCAGTTTCTTTGCTCTTTCCCACTGTTGCCCCCAGCATCTTGCAGGCATCACCGCATTAAGGATGCATATTAATCTAAGCTTTGTGAAAAAGCATTGCCTTGCGCGCAAGACTGGCGTACATTAGCGGCGAGGGCCACAATGATGCTTGGTGAATCAATTGGGAAAACGATTTTGACGCTGGTCTCCTGCTCTTGGAGTCTTGGCCACCAGACTCTGAGGAGGGCACTGCGCAGGCCCTTGGTGTTGGCGGACAGATTGGAGAATTGGGCAAGCGAGGGCCTCAATGGTGCTGAGGGAATCAATTCGACTTGGTATCCACTCGGAGTCCTGGGCATCAGGCTCTGTGGAGGACGCACTGGCTCGTTGTGGTCTAACGTGTGCCATTGCCATGTTAGGAGTATTTTCACTTCGGCGGAGGATACCACAATAGTCTAGTCAAACGGTAGTTCCACGTGGACAAAAATCTCGTCTAATCTCGTAGAGTTGACGTTCTTTCTTTCCCTTGCGAACTCGTAGATTTATACGTAACTTAATTAATAAACCCGTGTAGCCGTTTCGGCACGTATAGTTGTTCATCGAGAAGATGTTATACCTGCGCGGTTGGGAGAGAGGGAGAAAAACCCATGTACATTTGCATTTTTTTAATTGATTAACTGCCTGTTTATCGTTGCCTGATGAGGTCGGCGAATTGACCGACGAAACGTCGCCTTATATGAAAAAAACAGCTTAATTTTACTTCCATGTTCCCTACGGGAATGGAAGTGTGGTGTTCGTGAAAAAAATCGAGTCCGAGCTGACATCTTTTTTCACCTAATAGCCCTAATTGGTCGATAATTAGTATAAGAATCGAAGTTTATTCCATGTTTTTGGGGGTGAGGAACACGAATCTGAAGGGATCCAACAAAATTTCCCTGTGCGTTTTGAGAAAATCGCGAAAAACTGCTCATTTTTCGCACTTTTTTTCAGTTTTTTGCTTATAACTCCTTAATGACGCATTCTACGGAAAATGTTACCCTCTCATTTTTTGAAAAGCATTGAATTCTGTGTCTAATTGTTCTACCTTTTGTCACAATTGGCCCAGCCATGTCACCAGTATTGATTTTTTTTAAATGGTCATTTTTAGCCACTTTTGGTAAAATTAATAAAAATTACTAAGGCACCAGCAACTTAAAAACGGCTATTCAAATCGGAAAATGTCGTTAAATCAAAGAGGTTCAGAATTTAATTTTACATAAGTGAAAAGCCTTAAAAGCTACGGGAAAAATCATTGGTATCAGTTATGCGAAGAAAATGCGAAAAAAGGCGGACCAAAAACCACGTTTTTCTGCACATTTTTTCCAGTAACTCGGAAACTAGTAGTCTAATTTTTTTCTATGAAACACGATCTGAAAGCTGATTGAATTTTTTATCAGACCTATTATATGAAATTTCATTTGAAGATCAACATAAGACAGGACCATAAAGCCAAACGATTTGAAATTTGCCGCAAAAAATACGTATTTGTCACATTTCGGCCTATATTTCAAGAACTATCCATCCGATTAAACTCTAAAGAAACTCATCTGAAAGCTCCTTTCTTAACTCCTTTCTTCAGCCGAACGTTTTTGCCTATAACAATCGAACATAACCTTCGATGAAAATTGCACTATTTTTCAGTGAAAGCTGGTGAAATTTACAGTCAGAAACCATATTTGCCAAATTTTTCAAGGCCCGGAAAATATTCTATACAGGGCGATGAAAATAGGGGTTGTTTTTTAAAAAAGTGGCTATGCCCACCAACTTTGTCCACAAATGTTAAAACTCAACAAATCACCAGTATTTTAGGTAGCGTCAGAGATTACATCACTCAACTGAGATTTGAACTTCTTTTATTTTTTCACACAATTTTGCCAAAAGCGACTAAAAATTACCATTTAAAAAAAAATCAATGCCCGCGAAACGGCTGGGCCAATTGTGACAAAAGAAAAAATGATTCGACGCAGAACTTGATGCTCTTCAAAAAAGAACAGGGTACAATTTTCCGTAGAATTAGTCATTGAGCATTTGCAAGCAAAAAACTAAAAAAAGTGCCAAAAATTATAAGTTTTTCGCGATTTTTTTAAAACGCACAAGAAAGTTTTGTTGGATCTCTTCAGATTCGTGTTCCTCACCCCAAAAAACATAGAATAAAGTGAAAAAATCAAAGACGAGGTCTTTGTCCACGTATGGTATTTTTTTTATACGATTTGACTGGACTAACAAGGTCTATCTTAATAAGCAAAAATTCTCATAATATTGTCCAAAGACAGGAAATTCAAGTTTTTGTCCACAAAACAAGGTTAACTGATTTCAACGGGTAATCCAGCCGTAGGAAACTGGCCAATGTCGATTGTAGCTATCACTAGTGGCGCTAATGTCGTGTTATATTGAAACTGGTACTCACCACATTATGTTATTTTTAGTGACTGGGTTGATTAAGTTTTGTGTTTTTCAAAGTGTATTTTCGCGGTCAAAGTCCGTAACATACCGAGAAAAAAATAGTCAGTTGGCCTTAAATGACGAGAACGGACGAAAATGGTGTCTGATACATTTATGCCCAAACAAGCAAGCTCCCAAGCCTTTCGGCGATCGACTTTCTCCCCAATACCGTGCTTATTGATAATTGCCACCTTTGAACCCTCAATTTTCGGGAAACAAAGAAATGACAATGTTGTGTCTCGGTCTCGGGACGTCACCAGCAGACCTTTATTCCCGATTGCTCACCCTAAAGCAGCAGAGCAAGTTAATTTTGAAATCAAAGTTTATGAATTCTCAAAAATCACCACCTAATAATAATTAATAATGTACGGGGTCCAGCGCAAAGGCGGTTGGGACTGCTCGTGACGTAGGTGAAGGGCAGTAATGGCCGAAGATCTGCGGCACCTATAGGTAGTACCGACTGACGGCCATCTTATGCTCTATTGTGTGCTCTATTTCTGTTAATAGTTATTAGTGCATTTCATTTTTTTTTTTCAAGTTCCTGTTTAATTTCGGCTCCGAGACGCCGCAGGATTTCCAACTGGGTTTGGTACGCGGACTTTTGTCATTCAGAAGTGTTCGTCCAACAAGTACAAACAGGACAAACGCGTGTGACTATTCGGACTTCCTTCAATGTCCGAAAATTAAAGAACTGAGCGTGAAACGCTGAGCCGAACTCATGAGAAACTGCGGAGACCAGCGTATTTTCTCCACTTTAGCCACACAGTTGTCTAGTAGAAGCTGTGAATATTCACTTTTAAATTTTTATCAATGTTGTCGAAGTTTTTTTTCTCCAGAAATCGCCAATTGAAATTTTAGTTGCGAATCAGCGTCTCTTCTCAATTTTTGTCCGAGAGTTAGTGTTTTTTTTTCAATCATGGCCATGAATTAGCTCATTTCAGCTATGAATAAGCGATGTTTGTTCACAATCAGTCATTAATATTAGAATTTTTTCAATATTATTGACCACAATGTTTCCATGGTCACCTGGTTGGGATGAACCTGGGCTACCCACATGGTACTTATGTACCCTGGAAGCACACAAATTGATTCTGAATTGTGGGATGAATAGAATGTTCAGCCTCCTGTTTAATCACTGATGATCACCTTCCACGTTCAATACCAAGTATCCTTTTCAATTTCCTACATCCATCAATTTGAATCCTAAAACTGTTCATTTTCCCATCTTCGAGCTTTTTGCTCCCCCTCCCCCCTTATGAACGGTGGACCGGGGCAGTCTAACCGGGTGATTACTGCACTCTTAGTGAGTCATCATGGAAGCTGCAGAATAAGCGTCGTCTACCCACAGAAACTGTGAACACACTTTAAAGTTTATCTGGAAAAATAATTTGTCGTGTTTTACGGACAGAAAGATGACAGTTGCACTTGGGCATGCACCTTTTACTGACGCCTGCAAGCCTTCCTGTCATAAAAAGTCAGCTTCTGCGACTGAATTGACTGATTACTCTCCCGACTGATTGGTTTCGTTACATCATCCAAGTTTTAAAAAAAGTTTGGTGATATTTGCGGGTACTGTACCTACGCGTAAAACGCTATGTGCAGGTAAGCGCTAATTTTTCATGTTATGTTCGGAGAAAGAACATCAGGGAACGTAACTTCTCTGAAAAGTGATGAGTTTTTTGCATGTTTCCTGGTGGGAGATTTTCCAGAGCTCAGTAAAGGGAACACTCGTTTCAAGAATTTTGGCATGATAGGAGATCAAGGAAAGCTATAGAAAACGAGAGGCCTTGCATGCAGCTAGTCCGAGCAGTAGTACAGAGTAAATACTTCTGTGACAAAAAACAGGCTAACTACAAAAAATAATATAAAAAATTCAGAGCTCCACTAAAGGTTTATTATATCACAGTGCAATGGGTAAACAAAGGGCCGTATTCAGAAACCAACCTTTACGTCCCCTTAGGAGCTCCTTTAGTTAAGGTTCCTTTAGCGATTCCTTTAAAAATCGTATTCAGAAACGTTCCTTTAGAGTTCCTCGGCAGTTCCTTTAGCTAAAGGGGCCTTAAAGCAAATAAACAATGAAAATATGCTTTTAATGGTGACTGTACGCTTTATCATGTGAAACCTCTCGCTATTTAAGCCTTCAAAAGCCCATTAGTTATCAAAATTGTATGAAATGCCAGCCTATTAACATTGCGTAATTTTAATTTATTGATGAGCGTGGACAAGTTCAAGACCGAAGAGAACCGCAAAGTTTGTGCGGAAAGCGGCCATTGTCCCACAAGGGAATGCCCTGCTGGAGACTGCGTGATCGAGCAACGGCTACGGTTCTATTTTGGAAAATTCGAATGTAGCCAACGGGTGACAACATCTACAAATTCCATCCTTGGGCCGCAAAACACAACTACTTTGAGACTCATCCAGACTCACGTCACCTACGGAGATTTTAAGCGGAGTATATGTGCACAATAATTGCAGCCGACGACACCGGGGAAACCACCCAATCTGAAAAATGGAACGGATGATTCTCTCACTCTTTGGCCACTGGGAAAATATATAAGCTGTTTTATTAGCCCCGCAATGCTTTCAGACACTTCCTTTATGTTCACGATTCCACCGGCGTCACCGGTTGGCTGACACCTCGTAGGTCAGAAAACTGTCTGCGACGGCCGTTGCTCGGTACCTATGAGGAATGAGTTTGTCCTGTGAATTTCGAAGGAAATGTAACGCTCTTCAACATGTGACTCAGAAGACGTTTTCGTGGAACGCGCAGTATTCGAGTGATAGGCAAAAATCCGTTTAAAACTCCAGGGGAATAACGCAGTTTTCTGCCCCCACTGAAGTTCTAAAGAGGAGTTTTGGATGGAAGAGAAGCCTTTTAGCTCCAGGGGGTCTCACGAGGTGGCGCCGACAACGATGAGCGAGGGCTTTCGTGCGCCCTTGCGACTGGGGCCTTATTCCGAACGGTTGGGAAGAAAATGCCGCAAGAGGGATCCAGGGACCCCGTATAAGAAATAACATTATCCCTTCGTGGGAACCACACTTGCGTCATTTTTCCCTGACACCTCTGACCAGGCCGCACTGGCACTGGGGCCTTTTCCTGGCCCCAGCTCCGGCCGCGGTAGTGAGCTAGAGGTCGAAACGGTGCCACTCCCCGTGCACTTTGACGAAATAATTATTTTCAGACCTATAAATTATTTATTTTGGCCTAGGTTCCAATCCCGTACAAAACGAAAATAATGAAATAGATAGGACGGTCACACTTGAAACACAAGGGGAGGCACAACACAAAAAAGATAAATTGACAAATCGTGGTATGGGACCGTCACTTGAAGATTTACCGTCGCGTAAATTCTCAGTAATTTGTGAAAGTTTGACAGCCGTAGAGAAACTTGAAACCTTCAGTCGGTCGACGCTCGACGGATCAAAATCACAACGTTTCAAACAGTCTGATCTGACCGAAACGAGACCTTTTGGAGAACCGAACTGGATTCAGATAGTGTGCTTCTTCTGTGTCGCTCATTACGCCATTGGAGATCCGAAATAAGATTGAGCGAGTCGAAAAACACAATAAATTCTTCCATTTCTCACATTTACCGAGGGAAAATAATTACAGTAGAAACACTACAACACAAGACAAGGCTTAAAGGAACTGTAAAGGAAGCTCCCGAGCTTCCTTAGAGTTATCATAAGTATAACCAGCAAATAACATTCTTTAAAGGAACCACGAAGGTAAAAGTGGCTTTGTGAATACAATTTTTTCATGCCTTAAAGAACTCCTTTACAGTTCCTTAGCCAATGTGGATAAGGTTGGTTTCTGAATACAAATTCCTGCTATAAGGAGCCACAAAGGTTAAGGTCTCGTAAAGGTGCGTTTCTGAATACGGCCCAAAGGCTTCTAATGACTATACGGACATAACAGAAGGGCAAGAAAAGGGAAGGTGGTCAATTTACCACCGCTCCACGGCCTTATTAATTATTTTTTTATGTATAAAGTATTCTAAGCATGTTGTATACCTAGAGATTGTCCGATAGCTTGGATCATTGAGAAGCGTACCTGCAAATAACATTTAATGCGTAGACACTGCACCTGCATATAATCACTTCGTCAAAAAAAACGCAGTCGCTGTATCAGACCACGGTCTTCGGAATGCGTGATACTACAGGAGAACGTGCGTTTTACTGCCTTACGGTGATAATTCTTTTTTGAACCTCCCCACTCCTCCACATTTCTTTGTGCTATGGGTTCGTTTCGTTATATGTACGGTGAGTATAAGGTAAGGCTGAAAAAAGCTGAGGTTCATGAGTATCTAGGTAATCAAAAATTGGTTGGAATCCGGTTGAAATTTTGATTTATTGTGCCCCGTGTAAAAACCGAAAAAATTTATGCAATTGTTCAATATTACTCGAGGCTTTCATCGTCCAATTTTTAGACTCCAGTGGTTATCAACTGTTTCTGTATCCAAGTAACTGTCTAACTGTCAGTATTATTGTACTTATTTTTTACTAAGTCACTGCCAATTTTAATGTCAGAGGACTGAGACAGAAGGCATTTCTCTTGTAGAAGGTAAAAAATCATAAAAATCTCTGTATCGAGGACAACTGTAAAAGTTGCGAACCGTTTCCACTTTCTCAGTCGTTGGTGAGCGTGGCGAGCTGCGAAAAAAATTAAAATAAAAGAAGAAACAAATTATTTTTATCATTTTCATCATCATATTTTTGATGATTAATGTCACGGAAAGCAATTTCGCAAAACTTTAAACAGCGTGGAGGGGACAGGAAGGACATGATATTGTGGCTTGATCGTTCGTTATGGACGACCTTCGTCGTATTTTCCGGCATCGACACGAGATCAAAGCAATGTTCATGTGGTGGCGCGGCGCCGCAGCGAAATTGTATTTAGTTGAACTTACGGCGAGAAGACTGTCCAACAATACAATTGCCAAATAACTCATTGGCTTGGAGACTATCAAGGCTACAGTGAGGATCGTCAATAAACCTTTCAAGTAGTCAAAATGATTAAATTGATCGCCCAAAACAATGATTTTTATGGTGCTTGAAGGGGTTGCTTTTATGCGCAGTTATTCAGCGATAGATTTTTATAGCCGTCGCAAGAATTTTTTTTATTGACATTGGCAAATTGCTCCAAAAGTTGCAATGCCATGGAGATCATTAACTGAGTTTTAAGATGTGTGTGCCACAGTGGCGACGGATTTCATAGTGATTATTGTCAGAATCACGGTCGTTGATGGGCATACGTAACGTTCACAATCACGCAGATCGTTCGACAATCAAGCGTTTCATTTTACTATATGTTTATTGCTATTGTGACGGTAACTGACAAAGGAGGAACTGCCACGTCCACAGAAATAGTTGGTGGTGCCTCAATCATGGTTGGTGTAACGGACTGAGCCGTGGGCATTACACCCTCAATTTTTGCGGGGTTTGGCAAATCAACGTGAAATGTTTGCCTCCACAGTCCACGAGGTGCAATATGGAGTAAATTGAACCAAATCTGACTGTTTGCCAGTCGGTTGTCCATTCGAGACAGTTGATCGATTTATGAAGGAAACATTTGATATTTTGGTAGCCAATTTAAGTTTGTTCAGTGCAGTTTTTTATGGGAGAGGGTCAGTTCCAATTTTCCCGCGAGGCTTGCCTGTGAAGTTAACCGCTTCGCCCCACTCTATCAAAATTGCAAACATTAAAACCGATCGTTGGTGCTCGAGTATGAACACTAGTGACATTTCATACACAGTAATTTCGCAGGCGTGCGCTCACTGAAGTACCAATTTTCCCGGGCCGCTGGCTCACTAAAAACCTAGTTTCATGTGTTTTGTCTTGCTGAATCCCTGATTTCGCGGGGTTTTCTCATTGAAATGATCCGTTTCACAGAATTGGCTGACTAAGCCCCCAGCGAAAAGGAGTTTTCAGTGAGACTGACCCTGGGTCATCTGGGAAGCTGGGTGTTAACGGTTCTGTAAGTCCCGTATTATCTAAACGTAGCGGCTGTTCGCCAGGCTACTCGTCGAATTGAGCCGTCATTCCGGGAACCGTTCATTCTAGAGATGCGTTCATTTTTATGGTTTTATAATATTCAGAAGTTGAGTTTATTAATGCATTAAGTGTTATTTTTCTGTTTTCAGTGAATTTAATAATTAATTTCCTCAATAAAAGAAGTGATTTATTCAATACTATTTTTTATCATTATGAAATTTTGATCGTTTGAGATTGGTTGTCAATATATGTTTGATCGTGGTCATCTATTCTCTTGATTTTCGTGTTGTTGTTGTCAGACCAACCTTTTATGTGGAGACCATCAAGAACATTAATTAGTCCTTTGTCTTTATCATTCTGCTGAGAAAGAAATTATGCAATTAGTATACAGATATGAAAATCTCCGCTCTAAAAATAAAATAAGAATGTTGCGTATACATCTTTCCCTGCAGGTGCTGGTGATAACTCCCCGATCTGAAAATAATTAAATAAGATCAGTTTAAATCAAAGTTGTTCTACTCTGATTATATTTTCAGCGGTAACTGTATGTGTGAAAATGGTTCATACTTACGACGAAAAGGCTTCCCAAGAGAAAGAAAGTCAGAAAATGCATGATGGTCAGCTTGGGTACTGAAAGGGCGATGAAATGAGTCAGTCATTGCTCGCCCATGACCTATTTAAGGAGCCCAAGATGATAAACAAAAAAATTTGAAGCGTGAAATGAGCTTTTTATGGCTGCGTGAAATACGTTTTTGTGGATTTTGTAATTGCTAGCACAGGGTTTACACAGCAATATAAAATATTTATGTTCGGATCCATGATTTTCAGATGAAAATGATTAAATTGTGTTTCATTGAGAGGAACCCGAGAAATTGAAGGCATTTTTAGAGTGCCAAACTTGCAATATTGGTTTTCTAGGGACCAAAAAACGCCAAAAATTGGATTTCCTGAGCTCGAACCCCGCAAGATTTTTTTTTTTTTTTTTTAATGAGGCAGGCCCACCAAACGAAATTTTTAGTGAGTGAAACCGGTTTTAAATCGCACTAAAACGTGAAATTGTTTGTTTAAAGGAAGGAAACCCGTGGTACTGGTTGTGGCATGGGATCAAACCCGTGGAAATGATTTTGAATGTCATACCCGTGGAATTAGGTTTTGTTGGGAGTGAAATCTGCAAAACTTGTTTTTCGAATGAGCCAAATCCAATAAAGACCACTGTAAGGGACACTATAGAATCAATTTATGTCCACTGGTACTTCTGAGCGCATATGAAGAGCGCCGCAAGGGGCCATTGTGCATTTGTGCCTGGACAGGCGAACTGGACCATGAACGGTGCCAAACTCCGAGATAAACGCGGTTTCATCCTTTTTTAAATTTCCGCCTTGATATTTGCAAAATCATCGAGGGATTGAGAGTTATAACGCCTCTAAAAGGTGTCGTTTTCCTTGTGGTTGATTTTGGGCGATTTTTATTGACTACAGAGTTGCCTATCACTATCGAGGTCCGTGTATGCTGCTCTTCAAGAAAGTCTCCTTCTGACATCGAAAAAGCACTAATTCACAGAGAAAGTTTGAAAAAACGCTAAATCGTGGATGGATCTATCAAAAAGTGTCCATACTCTGCTTAAATTGAAAAAAATAGTGTGCACTGGCAGCTGATATTGAGAAAAATCGCTGATTTGCTGCGCTGAAATTGAGAAAACGCTATAATTTCTGAGCACATTTTTGCTAAGCGCTCATTTGCCGCTATAAAGCTGAGAAAATGTCATTTCGCGGCTTGTGCAGGAGGCAAATTTGCGGCTAAAATTGAGAAAAATTACTAACATGCAGCACGCAGCCAAAATTACAAAACTAGCTAAAACTGAGGGAATGGGCTCATTCTGAGCTGAAAAGGAAAAGTGCTCATTCACGGCAAAAATTGGGGAAAAACGGTATTTCGAGGGTTATAAATTGAGAAAAATGTTTTTTCACGGCTACAATTGAGAAAATGCGCTATGGCTATTATTATTTATTTGTTTTAGCCTTACACTGGTAGTGGTTTCCATAGGTTTTGAGCCGTCAGATAATAGTTAATTCTAGTAATGCATCGAATTATTATATGTATGTATACCCGAGTATTGTTGCTGTTTTTATTTTATTTTTATTTTCTAGTCGGTTTTTATTGATTTTATCGTGCTTTTTGTGAATTATGCAATTATAGATAATGCTGATGAGGGGCACCGGGAATGGACCCGAAAGGCATTCATTAAAAAATATCACGGCTGTATTGTTCAATAAAGTTTGCGGTCTACAAGTTGAAACAACAGCCAAAAATTAGAAATTGTGTGAAATAAGTCCTGCATAGTCTGTAGGCTATAGGCTGATGGTCTTGCGACGGAAACGCTGTCCGCGCCAAGCTGTCTTCCCCTTATTTTACTAAACAATGAGCGGAATGAAATAATGCTCCCAGATTTTATTCAGGGAATCCTGAAGAGTCAAATAAGGCAATTAATGATAAAATGTCTTAGTAAGTGAGACTAAAGTTATAGCTCTTTATAGCGTCTAGTCTCCTTTGCCTAGCCGCTGGAACACGCTAAATATTCTCCAACTTGGCCAAAATCTATACCCCACTGAAACTTGCCCCCCTCCACTATGGAACGGTGGAACGGAGGCACTCGCTGTGCATTGCAGGGCACCATCAAAATTAGATAGCACCAAACCATCAGAAACCGATGAGTCAGAGCATTTTTTATTTTTTTGAGGGGCTAACTTCATACCTGCTCTCCCAATTTCGAATATGATAATTTCTTCTATTA
Organism: Corythucha ciliata; assembly: GCA_038030265.1. Taxonomy (NCBI): domain Eukaryota; kingdom Metazoa; phylum Arthropoda; class Insecta; order Hemiptera; family Tingidae; genus Corythucha; species Corythucha ciliata. The sequence continues at coordinate 49,201,568 of CM075942.1, read as the reverse complement.
AGACAAACAAAGACATCCGTAAGGCATCACCAAGAAGATGTTGGGCATGGGCATCATCTCAGGAAGCCACAGGGGACAAAATCTCAGATCTCAGATGGGGGATGAAAAAAAAGGGGCTTTGAAGAAACAAACGCACAATGTAAGACTCTGCTTATGTCCTCAACCGCTAACACAATGCTTGTTTCCTAGTCTTTTCATCGGCAACTAGAAAAAAAAAAAAAATCCTCGAAAACGAGTGGGCCCCACTATGAATAACGTCCAGGGCATGCAAATTTAGGCAACGCCCATGGAAAAGAGGAGCCATTATGACTCCAGCTCGAAGGACATAAATGGAAAGGAGGAGTCAAAATGACTTCATCGCACCAACCTCAATGGATGCGTACGTCATTTTTACTCCATGGTCAAACTTGTTTTGCTTGTAACGATGGCGGTGGTTCCCCGAAAAGGCGGACAGCTGACTTAAAACTGAGCTGACACCATGGATATAGCATACCTGGAATATTGTGAGGCTCAACCCCCTCTTATCACACACTTACCTGTTTAACTACCCTTTTGGGGAACCGTCATGGGACCTCTTCGTGTGGAAGTGCAAACCACGTACACCATTTAGCGCATTCAAGATGGTGATGAACTTTTTCTTGGAGTCAAAATGACGCACGTTTCCATTTCAGGGTTTCTGAAGATCAATTTTCAGTTGTGTGGCGTTCTCATACACGCCAAAATTCACAGGTTTGGCTCGTTCAAAATCAAACTCGCACTGGTTTGGGCTACTTTAAAAAGTCATTTTAAGTCAATTTTGGATATTTTGAAAACCTAATTTCGCTCTTTCGTTTAATTTCATAGGTGTCGTCTCTTTCAGAAATTATAATTTGAGGGATTGTCTCATATTAAATTCCAGTCGTTCCTTGCGGCTTATTTGTTTGAGTATACATATACTAGGGCCCGTATTCATAGACATTTCTCAAACTTGAATTTCCCTAAGTGGGTGTCGAAACAGACGATTTTTCCCAACAAAAACTGATTTTATTTTTACTTAGGAGAATTTTAACTTAAGCAGCTATTATGATTACGGGCCGAAATACTCTGAATTTTTTTTTAGGACAGTGCTTTACTCAACCATTCACAACACAATCTCATCTCATTATGTGATTATATGCAACGATCATAATTTTCATTGATTGTATAATTCTGTACTTGAGTACATTGCTTGCATGCATTAATCATTATCATTTTGTTTCTTCATAAAACAAGTGAATTCTTGAATATTCACTATCATTATCATTCACCAGCCTACAACATCAATAGTCTGAGAAGAGTCAATGACACTTGTTTCATCGTGCCTATCAATGGTCTTTGTATTTAAGTTGCTGTTGTTACTGGCAATTGAAATGCCAATGTCGCCAATCAGAGCTTTGTCTCTATCTTTTTGCTGAAGGAGTAAACACAAGGATAAAATGTGTGATATTCCTTGGTGCTATACGACTAAATGAGAATGTCACTTACCTCTTTGCCTGGAGCCGCGGGTGATGACTCGCCGAGCTGCAAGGAAACAAAAACAAAAATCCCCCGTCGTTTAATCAAATTCATTGGACCTGTATTATAATATTGATGGCGCGGTAACTGCCTTGTACTCTCGCTTAGAATGTGTCAAAGACAATTTTTCAAGTTTTAATCCACGAGAAATAAGCAAAATACTCGTGGCATTGTTTGTTCCACATGAAAGTCAACGTGAAGTGCCGTCGTATATTACTTTAATCTTCGCCACACCACCAATGTAGGTAAAACGGTTCAACTTACGAGGAGAAGACTTCCCAAGAGTACGAACGCTAAAATATGCATGATACTCGGCTCGGATGTGGATAAAGTGTAGAATTGATCGCCTATGCTCGACTGTGGCCCTTTTAAATAGACAAAACAATAAAAAAAAAACCTGAAATAAGGTTTTTACGGTTAGGTGAATCACATTATTCTGCAATTGAGAACATGGCCTTACGCAGCTATCAAACGCTTTTAATGTTCCGATCTTTGGATTTGAGAAAACCCCACAGCTCTTATTATTACTATTGTATGAAAAATAATGTATGGTCCAATGAATTTGATTATTCAACAATACTGCAGCCTGTTGAACGTTTCACGCAAAAAGTATTGTTCCTTAAAGAATCTTTACGGTGATGTGGAGCTAAGATCGGCGCCCCACACATGAAACATCGTCGGGTCAAGGGCTAATTTTAAGTTAGTCTTATGCCCTATGCCGCTTATCTATAGTGTAAAAGTACGATAATCAAAATAAAATGAAAATTGTAGCTCGACTCGATCAGGCGTGGATACAAAGACTGTTTCAGGTGGTGGTGGTGGTGGGCTAAAGGGGGTTTCTTGTGTTCAAAGGAAGGGGTAGAAAACGCGTTCATCCCCTCCAGTTTTGACCTCTCTGGCACGTTTTGCGAGTTGTCCAAGAATTCTTGAAAGCAAGGAAGGGCCGAGGCGAAAAAACGCCATGATCCGAGCGGTTTTTTAAAATGTCACTCTGAAACTAAGAAAAGCGATTAAATCGATGACGAGGCAAAACGCAAAATTTAAAGGGGCACTACTGGCAGCCAGTCGACTTGGTGGTGCAGTTTCTAATATTTCCGCCCGAAGATTTTCTGTATCCAGAACTTCGAAGAATGATTCATTCAAAATCAGCGCCTATACTGATGTATGAATAACCGTAATTTTTTAAAATCCTGTTGAACGTCTTTTGGACTACAGTTTTATGGATTTATAAAAAAAATAAATGGAAGGTTTGAAGATTTTTTTTATTGCTTTTCGAACAATAAAAATTGAAGGCAATCAACACTAACATCACTAACGAACTTGTTTGATAATCCCTCACCAATCGCTGGAAGTCACACGCCACGCAACAATCATGAACATTAGAATGATTGTTCTCGTTTGCGCGATCCTCGTGTTTTTTATAATTGCAATGGTTGTAAAATGTAAGTTTTAATCGTTTAAATAAATCTGCTCATTTATTCCATTTTAATAGGCCGACTGTGGTTCCCCCGTGAAAAAATTCCGTCGTAAAAAATCTGCACACAAGGATCCCGTAAACGTAAGATTTAAATCATTATGCTCCTCTCCCCACCAATAATTATTATTTCTTGTCTATTTTAAATCAAAAAGAGGCGTTCGTTAAGAGAAATCTTCAGAAATATAAAGATAAAAAATAAGTCTAGAAATTCGGGGTAGATCTTCCTCCCGCTAAACTTGGTCGATTGTTAGTATACCCAGTGTTGCTTGTATGCCAGCCGATATCGTGGAGAAATATATGTTTTATTGAGTTAATGAAATCTGGTTATTCCTGACTCTGACTTCAACCCTCTTTGATGTCCTCTTATAGGAGATTTCATTTGAATATTTCGCGATAAGAAAGAAAGAAAAAAAGAAAGAAAAAAAAAAATCACGAAGATAAACCAACCAATCCCTCGCCCTCGCATGTGAAATGAGAAAGTCCGTAGAAGAAGAGGTTCGAGGTTACACTTGCAAAAAAGGAAAAATCATGTTACTTTAAAACTTGAAAGAAATCTAAAAAATAGGAGGCAAGTGACTGCACCCCCCCCCCCATTTTATGGACCAGCACAGGGCCCATCCACACAAACTCTCAACATATACGCACCAGAATCATTATCAGTGAAGGGCCTTCAAAATGGTTAAAACCTCTGCATGGTTGGACCTGTGATTGACTCAAAAGCACTGTCTCTCCTTCTGTCATGGTTTTATTTGTTCAATGTGAGCATTGTGTTTGGTTAGTTTTTTTTGTCTTAAAAATCTGATGCGTATTCATCCGAATTTTCTTCCGAGCTGGCCTTTCGATTCCATAGTTTTTTTCCAGTGTCTGAAGCCTTAACTTTTCTATGATGTGAACGAACATCCTGACGGCCAGACACGATGCACTAAAAAAAAAAAAAAAAAAAATCGACTGTAACGAGAACGTGCAGCAAAATAACGAGTTTCAATCACCAAAACGCATAATAGTAAACAGAAGACGAGAGAAGAGACACGCATGATTATGGGGTTGAGTTATTAGTCGGGCTCCATTAACAAGAGCTGGATTTTATAAGCAAGCTGTTGTTTCCACCGTTGAATGTACGATGCCGTAAATGTTCATTTTTACGACGTGCCTTTATTGAGTCTTTTTTTTGGAGGGGGCTGTAAAACTTTTCAATCCACGTGCCAAGTTATATTTTTTAATTAAATTTCCACGTGTGGCGAACGACGCCGTTTTGCATCCAAAAAATTAGCAGTTTTGGACGTCATGGTCAAAACCGCTGGTTGCGAGCCTTCAGGCGATGTGGTAAGGGAATATTAGGCCCAGAACCTGTCCGCTTTCCGCTATTTCGCCTTCATTTAACTCCCATGGAACTACACATTTGAGATTATGAAATATAACACTACTTGAAATGTCTTTGTACGTCATCAGTTAGGATTTGGTGTTGATATCAAGACGACACCTCGGGGCTAACCATGGAGTAGGAACAAGTGGAGAGAGAGAAAGGCTTTTTTAATGTAGACACATGTGAAGCCGCGGTTTTTCCGCCGTTAAACACCCACTGTTATTATTCACCTAGAGAGGACGGGAGGGGAATTTATTAATTTTTCGCTGATCAAGTATGAAATTGTCAATGTTTTTGTTCGGTGTGTCCTGATAACAGATGGTGTGTAGTAATGGCGACCGGCTTCACAAAAAATGCGTTTACTCCCTCCACTTGTTCCTACCTCCATGGGGGTAACGACTAACGATATACATTATAAACCTGGATTGCTCACAGCGGACTGGAGGGTCGTGGAGGGGGCAGGTCCTCCCCTGATAAACAATCACCCTGTCCCTCTCCTTGTGTAGTTATGGCAACACAACTCTCTTCCGGTATTTACTTTGAAACTACACCCCTCTCATCCACTTTGTAGCTTATTTGATGGCTATGCTTTATCAGCAGTGATGAGCAATCCAGTTCTTTTATACAGGGTTTAACGGGAAAATGGGGCATAATTGAAATGTGTGATTCTACATCACATATGGGTCAAAAATGACTATATGAACCATGGTCCGAATATCAACCGTTTTTGAGAAAATCACAGTTTTCCTGATTGTCAATGCATCAGGCGTTTTCTTCAAAACTCGGTCGGTATCTTAGCAACCATTGATCCTGCGAAAATTTCAAGGACACCGTTGGAAAGAGCACAAAATTTCATTGAGATGATCGTAAAGTAAGGGTAGTTCGTGAAATTTTGACGCCCTTGACGCTCGGCTGAGTAGCAGCTTCCTTGAATTTCTCTATTCTTACGTGTTATTCAGCCAGCTGTAATTTTACTGACAGCTCTCGGAGAAAGAGTAGGACTTCAGGAAGAACTTCTACAACTATTAAGCTTTTTGCACTAAAAAAAAAAAAAAAAAAATCGACTGTAACGAGAACGTGCAGCAAAATAACGAGTTTCAATCACCAAAACGCATAATAGTAAACAGAAGACGAGAGAAGAGACACGCATGATTATGGGGTTGAGTTATTAGTCGGGCTCCATTAACAAGAGCTGGATTTTATAAGCAAGCTGTTGTTTCCACCGTTGAATGTACGATGCCGTAAATGTTCATTTTTACGACGTGCCTTTATTGAGTCTTTTTTTTGGAGGGGGCTGTAAAACTTTTCAATCCACGTGCCAAGTTATATTTTTTAATTAAATTTCCACGTGTGGCGAACGACGCCGTTTTGCATCCAAAAAATTAGCAGTTTTGGACGTCATGGTCAAAACCGCTGGTTGCGAGCCTTCAGGCGATGTGGTAAGGGAATATTAGGCCCAGAACCTGTCCGCTTTCCGCTATTTCGCCTTCATTTAACTCCCATGGAACTACACATTTGAGATTATGAAATATAACACTACTTGAAATGTCTTTGTACGTCATCAGTTAGGATTTGGTGTTGATATCAAGACGACACCTCGGGGCTAACCATGGAGTAGGAACAAGTGGAGAGAGAGAAAGGCTTTTTTAATGTAGACACATGTGAAGCCGCGGTTTTTCCGCCGTTAAACACCCACTGTTATTATTCACCTAGAGAGGACGGGAGGGGAATTTATTAATTTTTCGCTGATCAAGTATGAAATTGTCAATGTTTTTGTTCGGTGTGTCCTGATAACAGATGGTGTGTAGTAATGGCGACCGGCTTCACAAAAAATGCGTTTACTCCCTCCACTTGTTCCTACCTCCATGGGGGTAACGACTAACGATATACATTATAAACCTGGATTGCTCACAGCGGACTGGAGGGTCGTGGAGGGGGCAGGTCCTCCCCTGATAAACAATCACCCTGTCCCTCTCCTTGTGTAGTTATGGCAACACAACTCTCTTCCGGTATTTACTTTGAAACTACACCCCTCTCATCCACTTTGTAGCTTATTTGATGGCTATGCTTTATCAGCAGTGATGAGCAATCCAGTTCTTTTATACAGGGTTTAACGGGAAAATGGGGCATAATTGAAATGTGTGATTCTACATCACATATGGGTCAAAAATGACTATATGAACCATGGTCCGAATATCAACCGTTTTTGAGAAAATCGCAGTTTTCCTGATTGTCAATGCATCAGGCGTTTTCTTCAAAACTCGGTCGGTATCTTAGCAACCATTGATCCTGCGAAAATTTCAAGGACACCGTTGGAAAGAGCACAAAATTTCATTTGAGATGATCGTAAAGTAAGGGTAGTTCGTGAAATTTTGACGCCCTTTACGCTCGGCTGAGTAGCAGCTTCCTTGAATTTCTCTATTCTTACGTGTTATTCAGCCAGCTGTAATTTTACTGACAGCTCTCGGAGAAAGAGTAGGACTTCAGGAAGAACTTCTACAACTATTAAGCTTTTAAGTGACCTGCTTGGTTCGGGGTTTTGTCTTCGTTTCTTGGAGCTGCAGCTCAAAATGCATGAAGCCCCTGTCTAAATCGTTGGGAAACGCATGATTGCAATTGCCATAGAACGGGGAAAATTCGTTCAAAAAATGCTCTTTGTCACTCAGGTTGGTGAGGAATTCTAATCGGTTCTAATTTTGTATTTGTTGGAGTGTTTTTTTCTCCCCCCCCCCCAAGGGCGGTACGACTTAGCAGTAGGGAGTCATTTATTTAAGCCCCTGGCATAAGCAGTTGGCTTTGAGTTTGACTATCGCTGTCTGTTTCCACCAATCTCTACGAATTATCTGCCAAAGGAGAGGGCAGGGACGGTAGTGACAGTTGGCATTCACCCTTGAATCCCGTCGTGACGGGATTCAATGCGATGCTCAGACCCCCAGGTTCTGAGCAGTGACCTGCAGTTTCAAGCACTTAGTACGGCCTTTTTTGGAGTTGGTCCAGCAAGGTAACTGGACGCAGCAGTCTCAACGGAGAGAACACTTCAACGAAAAGATTCGAAAAGAGCATTCGGAAGCAAAATGTTTCCCTCTCGAGAGCAATCTTAAACGTACGTTTCCAAACATTTTAGACGAGTTTTCAAGTATTTCGAACTGTATCTCAGAAGGAATAAAGACAACCAAGCAGGTCATTTGAAAGCTCAATAGTTGTCGAAGTTTTTTCTGATTTCCTACTCTTCCTCCGAGAGCTGTTAGTCAAATGACAGCTGGCTGAGTAACAAGTAAGAATTGAGAAATTCAAGGAAGTGGCTTTTCAGCCGAGCATTAAGGGTGCCCAAATCTCACGAACTACCCGAAATTTACGATCATCTTAAAGGAAATTGTGTGCTCTTTCCAAAGGTGTCCTTGAAATTTCCCCAGGATCAATGGTTGCTAAGATACCGACCGAGTTTTGAAGAAAACGCCTGATGCATTGACAATCAGGAAAACTGATATTTTCTCGGAAACGGTTAATATTCGGACAATGGTCCACATAGTCATTTTTGACCCACATGTGATGTAGAATCACATATTTCAATTGTGCCCCATTTTCCCGTTACACCCTGTATATCGTTGGCGTCTAATCGTCTTTAAAGGTCCTTAGAATGACGACACCGGCAGTTGATAAGAAGGAAGGATTATTCAATCTGTGTTCTGAGAGCTTTTTTTAGTTTACCTCTTGAATTAAGTGTTGACCTTGTTTTACATCATTGTCATTTGATACCGCTAGCTCTAACTGAGGGTAGCAATTGTGCTTTGTCGAAAGTGGGCGCGGAAAAGTGCCCATAAACTCAAATGCTGTCGCGACCCCCCACGACTTTTTCGTAACCACTGTGGATGAGTGCCGATGGTGACAAATTCGCTTATTTTCGTGATATTATTGGAAAATTATCGTTCTGTGTCAAACAAGAGACGTAGATGGCCCAGTGCAAGCGAAACTCGTGATCTGGGGGCCCGTCCCAACGAACAAACACCTCGGGGTTATGATCAACAGAAAGTAAAGCCTTAAGGGCCAAACCTCCTCGTATGGCGACATCCTAATCTTAAGAAAAAAGGAAAACAATGTCTTTGCAAGTGAGCTCACGCAATAAGTTGCTTTTTTTTTTTTGTCTATCCATAGTTGGATTGACTTTTTTTCTCGAATTAGCAGGATGAATGCGAATGCCCAGAGATTGAGGTTCTCCAATTGAAGAAGTTTCACATTTTCCAAAAACATTTCTTCATGAGGCATATCAATCCTTCCACGTAAATAAATGAATAAAAATTTAAAACCCTTCAGAAATATTTTTTTTTTTTTTTTGCAAGAGTAGCATATTTGAAATCCTACCAAAACGAACATTTTCCGCAACGTAATATCCCTTGTATTCTCTGTCCTTTTCATGCCTCTAAATAGCTCATCTGTTTATCCTCCGTTATTTTATTATTGGAGAGCTCTAGTAGTAAATAAGGCAAAGAAACACAGCAATGTTACAGGCGATTTTTTTTCGAAAGACGCATATGACACAAACGTGCTAGCTGGTGTGATTGAAATGGCCTAAAACTTCAAAAATCGCGTATATATCAACTGTTGGGTTATTTTACGAACGGATCACGATTTGTGCTCTATTTTAGCATAAATAAACCTTGAAAAATAGATTTATGAATAACTTCTGACCCATGAAACTTTCTCATTGCTAAAGTCTGTCCACTTAGTGATGGACTCTCGAAAGTGTTGCTTCATTTCGATAGTTCGATTTGTTCACTCCCACCAAAAATATTTAATGAAATTAACGACTGATCAACAAGAAACATTTTCTACTGGCACAATGGTTACGTATAGACGCTACACAGTGATTATCTGTTCTAAAATCATTCTCAGTGCGTTATTTTTCGTAGTAGGGGTAAAGGGGAAGTTCATTTCACTAAATTCGTGGGCGGGCGAGAGTCTATCACTAAGTGGACAGACTTTAATATTTTTAGATATAATAATCACTAAAGATATTGTCCTCCCACACGTCCTTTTTTTTTTGTAATTGTTCCTAACCGTTTTTCGGTCTACAAGGAAACCATCTTCGGGGAAAAAAGAATTCTGCAAATTCCATAAACAACATTAAGATTATGACTAGATTAAGAGTTGAAGGGGGGGGGGGCAAAACAACTAAGGACTTAAAATCGATAAAGGGGGGGTCATTTAAAAAATGTATTACTAATAAAACGTACCTTGTCAAAAACCTCTAAAAAATTTTTGTGTAGAGCACATCTATCACAGTCAAAAACAAATCTGGTAACTTAATTTCCTTTTAAAGCTATACTTTTCGGAGGAGCGCTCGGCGGCAGGAGTGGGAGGAGTGAAAGGAAGGGGGATACGGGAACCTCAATTCGTCCGTTGATGCAGTTCTCGTTGTGGGAGATTTCCTCGTGAATCACGAAGCCCTCCAGAGCATTCATTACTCCTTTTTTCCGCTCTTTCATTATAATCTGGGCTGTGTGGACCCCGTCACCGACGCAGTTGCTGGTGTGCTGTCTAAACCTCGAGTCTATTCGGCGGGTATGCTCTTTGAACCTGACAGCAAAACTTCTTGTGGTGCGTCCTACATACGTTGCTTCCTTGCAGAGTCCGCACTTGAGCTTGTAGATCCCACTGCCCTTCTCAGGCTCTATGGGATTCTTCCCGCTTGGTAGCATGTTCTTTAGAGAACCATTCGCCTTGAACGCTGGTCGGTAACCCGCTCTCTTCAGCACCCTCTCTACCTCCAAGGACATCCGACCCAGATAAGGCAAAGGGACCCACTTATCGCCACTAAACTCGTTGTTTCCTCTAGCATGTGCGGGAGAGATCGAGTCTAACAAAAGATCGAGTTCCTTCTTTTTTATCATGCCATTGACAACATTGGCATTATAACCATTATTTACTGCTATCTCTCTTATAGCTAAACATTCTTTTTTGTAATTTTCTTCGCTCAGTGGTAGTGAAACGAGACGGTGAACATAAGCCTTCAAAGCTGATAATTTGTGCTTGGGGTGGTGGTTTGAGTCGAACGGGATGATTAAGTCGGTGGCCTTTGGCTTGCGATATACCCCAAATTCCAATGCCGTGTTTGTTCGGGAGATGGTCAGGTCCAGGAAATTTAATTTATTGTCTCCTCCGCCTCCACAGTGAACCTGAGGTAATTGACTCTATAGTGTTCAGGTATTTCAGAAAATCGTCGAGCTTTTTTCTGGTTCCATCCCAAAGGACGCACGTGTCATCCACGTAACGTCCCCAAAACCTAATCTTGTTAAAGTTCGGCGCAAACGGGAGAAACACTGGAGCCCATGGCCAGTCCTTCTTCCTGGGAATAAAAAACCCCATCGAACTCGACGTAACTCTGCTTGAGACACATCTCGAGCAGGGTCAAGACCTCTTCTCCAAGCAACGGCTGGTTGCATTTCTTCTCCATACAGTCTTTTGCCACTCTGAACGCGATGCGGGGAGGAACTGACGGATACAGATTGACGATGTCAAATGAGCAGAGGATTGTGTTCTCTTCAAGTTCCACATTCTGCACGCGGCTCACCAATTCAGCACTGTTCTTAACTCCGTATTTCGGACAGAACTGTGTGAGTTCCTTGAACATCTTGTTGACTAGCTTCCCATCAAGGAAGCTAGTAAGAAGCTCCTCGTCAAAGGCAAAGATCACGCGAAACTCGTCATTTAAGGCGATATTTACGTGAAATGGAACATTCAGTGTGGGATTTATGTGAAAGACCACATTCTGAGCTCAAATCTCGAGATAAGCCTAATCAAGCGCAATGTTTTGCGCGAAACGCCACATTCAGCATTAATGGCCAAATTCGCACTAAATTCACATGAATTGGCACAATCGGCGTAAACCACACTTGGAACTCCACTTTTAATGGAAAATTAGTTCCACGTCAAGGAAAAATTGCACGAAAATTTCGTCATTCAAGGGAAAATTTACGCGCAAGTAGAGCATGCATTAGAGATATAAAGTATGCGAAATGTCACCTTTAGTTCTGAAACAACAACTTCATGATCGAATTTTCGCTGTTCTGGCTCACATAATACCCCATTTTATGGTTGTTTTTCTTGCTGAAAAATAAATTGATCGGTGTTGTCCAATTTAAAACTCAATTTTGTGTGTTCGGTGTGTTTTTTTTTTGTTTACAAAAAAAATTTTTTTCTCATATCTGGCTCACTAAAAAATAAAACATCTCGTATTTCTCTCGCTAAAACCCCATCGCGGATTTTTCATGAAACCTCAATTTCGTGGGGTCACCTAATTCAAAACCACAGCTACGCGGTTTTAGCATACTAATTAAAGTGTCTGTTTATATTAGCATCAATTAAAGCACGGTTGACGACCCTTTACCTGTGCTTATTCAGTTTTTGGGGTCGAATTGAGTCGATGAACTCTAAATTTCTCTTTCTGCGAACTCATCTCCGTATAAAAGCGTGCAATAGGCTTTGGGATGCACCTGAATTTTTCTCACGTGAAGCTGCCCACATCCTGGCTGGTTTCTGCCCAACTGTGTATAGTATACAGGGTGTTCCAGGAGGAAACGTCAATACTTGCACATGTTGTACTACTAAGTAGGGCAAACAAAAATGACTATTATGGACATAGGGTCGGAAACGCTTTGTTTCAGAGTTACAGGAAATTTAGTGTTTTTTAAGCCAAATCACCTCTTTTCCACAAAAAGCGGTCTTAACGGACTAACCGTTCAACACAGAACAAAATAAAGTACATTTCTGAAAAGAGCTTTATCGTCTTCACGTACGTATAGGTTTTTTTTTTTTTTTTTTTTAAATCGAAAAAGTGTTACGTTGAATTTTCGTGTTTCTTTCAGAGGCGAATTTCGCTCAATCTTCAGTTGGTCGAGCATTGACCAATTATTGTAAAAACATGCCCATTACGTGAGCTTTCAATTGACGTAAAAAAATTGAAAATCAGTTGAATTTTTACTGATATATGACTCAAAAGGTTCGGGAAAACAGTGCAAAATCGTCAAAATAAGTAATATTGCAGCTGCCAGGTAAAATCCCCAAACATTGTTTTCGACGTCGAAATAACCCCATAATTCAAAGAAACAAATTATTTAAGAAAAATTGGTGCACCTTATACATCATCATCATCATCATCATCCCCCACCACTTTCACAAGTAAATACTCGTTTAATTAGTTTTTCAGGTATCCTTCCGTAATTATTTTAGTTCAAAATTCATTTTTCTGGTACAGATCAAATCATGCGCGTGAGTCACTGCAATTATCATACAAAAACGTCTGAAAAATAGCTGCAGACGAAAACTAGAAGGAATCAGACCAATTAATTTGTTTAATAAATGATTATTAACACACGGATTTTTAGAAACATCCGGTCACTACCCAGGAAGATGTGTTTAAAAAAAACCAATATGCAATATAACTTCAAACATTCCTATGGTGGCAGAAGACGAAACAAGGGACAGTCCAGGCCTTGCTGAGTAAGTTGCAGCGCCAGGCCTGTCTTGGAGTAACGGGTGCTATGCATTCGTGCCCGACGGCGGCCATGGAGGTGTTACTGGACATGCCTCCCCTGCACTTTCATGTGCAGGCGACCGCATATATGGCGGCGGTGAGACTGCTGTAGGCGGAGCACGTGAAACGGGGTGTCCAGGTTGGGCACTTGCGAGTTCTGGAGGAAGTTGCATGTAGTGAGGTGGCTGAAGTCGTTACGGATCTCATGCATGTGAGGATGGATTTTGAGAAACCCTTTAAGGTCGACATAGGCAACCGCGACCTTTGGGATAAGGGTTTGCCGAGGTTTAAGCCCGGCACGCAAGTATGGTATACTGATGGATCTGTGAAGGATGGGGGTGCTGGCATTGGGGTCTTTGGCCCCAGGCTTCAGCATTGGGAGTCCCTTGGGACGACCGCCACCATCTTTCAGGCGGAGATCTATGCTATAGAAGCCTGTGCGCGGAAGATTAGTGAGAGGGGTCTCCGGAAAGCGAAGATCTTTATCCTGTCTGACAGCCAGGCGGCTCTTAAAGCCCTAGGCTCAAGTGTCGTGAACTCGAAGCTAGTTTGGGGATGTCTTGAAGCCCTCAGGCCTGTGGCAACGGCAAACAGCCTTACTTTGATGTGGGTGCCGGGTCACAAGGGGTTTGAGGGGAATGAAATGGCTGATCAACTCGAGAAGAGAGGATCAGAGATGCCTTACGCGGGCCCGGAGCCAAGTCTCGGGGTCACGAAGTCCTTCACGAAGAGACAGGTGCAGGCGTGGTTGGACGAGAGGCATCGTGAACACTGGGTTAGACAACCAGGTCTCAGGCAGGCCAAGCTCTTTGTCACTCCAAAGGGACGATCGGAGAAGGGCCTGATCTCTCTGAGCCGAGGAGACCTTAGGATCTTGGTGGGTCTGCTGTGCTGTGCTGTGCCCGGGACATTGTGCCCTTCGATATACACTCAGACTAATGGAGAAGTCTAACACGGACATTTGCAGATTTTGCGACTAAGCCGTGGAAACAGCAGAGCACGTACTGTGTGAGAACGAGGCTCTGGGGCGGTTACGCTTTCACCATCTTGGAAATGATGTGCTTCATGCTTCAACCGGAGGACATCTCCAGGATGGCTACGAGAAATATCCTCAACTTCGTTAAGGAGTGGTGGTGGAGGACGCTTGAAAACTAGCGTCTTTCTTGGCAGGGCAACCTGAGGGGACACCACAATAGATCTTATAGGTCGAGTTTGGTAGGAGATGGTTTCTTCTGGGCTTCCCTCCCCGTTAAAAAAAAAAAAAAAAAAAAAAAAAAAAAAAAAAAAAAAAAAAAAAAAAAGCAAACATTGCATCGTGTGAACAGGGCTTAATTTGTGTTTTCTCAGTTGTAGCACTTTTTCTCGATTTGCGCTTTTCATGAATTTCAGTCGATATTATGAGTCTTTCTCGATTTTATCGAAGAACTAGCAATTACATTCGCTTTAGCATGAATTAGCACTTTATCTCAGCAACGAAGTGGCCGTTGAAAACAGTGAATCCACTCAATTGTAGCTGAGAATGAGCGCTTTTTCTTCATTTTAGCCTCGAATTAGCACTTTTATTCTGTTTTTGGTCCTAAATAGCTAATTCAGCCAAGTGAAGATGACGATTGCGTTGAGTGAAGTAAAAGGTAAATGTTTCTTAAAGAGGGATCTTCCACAAGCCTATTGCTCCATTAAACTCTGAAATCAATCAAGGATGCTTTTTTAGCGAATTTTTAAAAATTGAGTGGGTGTTCGATTACGTCAAAACTTATTTATTGAAATGGATGATGTCCCAAGAGAGGATTAGACGCGTTTATTGGAGGTAAATTTTCATGTTATTTGTATACAAACAATTTTAGAGTTCCCTCTAATGCTTCACAAGTAAGGATTTACGTCATTTCCCCTCGCACCCTCCATCCCCTCCTGAAGAACTTTGAACCTTTTTTAAAAATCTTATAACGCACCAATCGGGTCGCAGCTTTCGTTGTTATCCTTCAGTGCCACTCACTGGTATGTGCTTTTCTTCCCAATCTGAGATTAATGCAAGTTCCCCAATTTTTTTTTTTTTAATGAGCAAGGGCCCCGAAATTGGTTTCTCGAAGGTGGATGCTCCCAAAAATATATCTTCAGAAATTGGAAGAAGAAACATGAGTGGTAGATGCTTGGAGCTTTCTCGTATTTGACTAGCATGATTCCTTTATGTCTACCGATATAGTAGATGAAGAAATAACCGTTTTATTGCGTCGATATAATCATTACACTTTGACTGTAACCCTCTCACGCTTTTTGAGTACCCTTTCAGGGGAATAGTTGACTGTACAACGCTGCATTGAATTTAAGCGATGTGACATTTTCAAATCAAATATAATCAACGCACATCCTCCTCCACTTCTCAATTTTAAAAGAGAAAGTCCGTGGGGAGGATGATCGCAATGGATAATTTCGAGAACCAAGGAAATAAAAAATAAATCTAAAAACACACTTCCCGCTTTCGTAACGTGATTTTTTTTTATAGCGTCCATGAGTACAATAATGTACTAATATCAGTGTAGTTATTGAAAATCGGCGAAAAATTCTTTCAATTTTCGAAGCCGAACAGGATCTTCTTGAAACGGCTCGATCCCACTCACATTGAGTGAACTTGTGTCGTATCTCTCAGCAATGGCGTGAGAGTTTTTCCTTGTGTTCACGATGTTGCTCACGTCATTGCTTATGTTTATTTTAATGGGCCCGGATCCGGAGGATATTACAGTCCTCGGCTGATCGATATTTTGAAAAAAAATATATATAGTTGTTTCTAATTCAAATAATTTAGGGGTCAAGTGTCAACTCACTTTCATTTTGTAGCGTTTGGCATGATGAGGCTGAAATTTTGATTGCAGAAAAGTTGAACGGTTGATATATTTTTTCTGAACGTTTAGAATTTATGAGCATTGCTATACCCGTTTGCAGCAGAAGCAAGGTTGACAATCGCCGTAATCGTTCAATTCTTCAGCGTCTTCCCTCAATGCGTCATCATCGTCGAATGATTCCGGTGAAGTAGGATAGAGTCCTCCCAAGCTCTTTTCGTGAGCTGGAATGGCCACTAGCACATGAGGCGGCTTGAAGTGGAACATTTCCGTTTTATTTTATATTCGATTGTTTCAAAATGGTAGGAAACACTTACATTTTTGTCACTGTGTCGATTTTTCTGTTTTCAAAAATTGTATTAGCTTCTCATCAAATTGGCCAAAGCCTGCCTTTTTATTGCTACCGTGGAAATATTTCAAAAACGATACTTTCCTAATAATGAAATATGTATTTCAATACTATTTACACAAAAATTAAGAGCATCATTTTCGAAGTAATATCGTGCAGTAATAAAAAATAATTAAAAGACAGGCCGAGTACAATTCATAAGAAAACAACCCTTACAGAGCGCGCTTCAATGCCATTAACCTGAAAGTTAAACAAAACTAATATATTTGTTGAAATGAATGATCCATCAATCTTAAGCCTCTTTTACAAGAGTAAGTTTTTTTAAATTTATAGCCTGTTTTACATGAGTAAGTTTTTTGATCAAAAATATGTTCAAACTGAATTGAAACAGTTAAATGTTGGCAGTGGTCAGCTGATATTTTTTTTTAAAAAATGGCTACTTTGATCAAAAAACTTACTCGTGTAAAAGGGGCTTATCAAAGTAGCAATTTTGAAAAAAATTAACAGATGTTCTCTGCCTGAAATGGACTGTTTGTGATCAGATGAACAAACTTGAACATATTTTTGAAACATATTTGAACATGTTTTTGAACAAAAAACTTACTCGTGAATAAGGGGCATTACAATAAGAATGGTTATCAGTCCGAGGACGCAGCTTTTCATGTTGCCGGTTGATTTTTACCAACAAATATACAATAATTCACGTTGTTGTTCGGCTTTTTTAACGTGGAAAACAATTAAAATAATCTTTATTAGCTGCTGCCATTTTATGAGGTGCCTCTAAAAATTAAAACAAATATAATCGCTTGTTTTCTAGGACGGGATAACCTTCAAGGAACTTTATCGAATGACAATTATTTGGTTGATAGGAAAATCCAATTTCACGGGGTTCCCACGCACTGTGAGAAAACCATATTCGCTGATTCGTCTTCGTAATCATCATTTTCCCGGGCAGAGCTGACCATAACCAACCAAGCGGGACAGTGCAAGTTGAAGATAAAAACAATCATTTACCGCAAATCATAAGATCCACAAAATTTTGGGTTGGACATAGCTTTAGCTCAATCCACGAAGTTGTTTTGTTCAATGAGTCAACTCAGGGAAATAGAATACTAGAATGAGCCATGCCAATCATTGTCGGATTAACAGGGCGAATTTTCCTTGCGTCAGGGCAACGTGAGTGGGTCAGCGTTACCACGTATCGCCTAGTGGTGTCGGAGCATTTTGACTGCGTTTTGGAAATGTTTTCTCTTCTTTTTCGTTGAATTCGATGCTTGCTGTGCTCGAGCCGATGATTGTCGGCTTTCTTCAAGTATTTTGTCCAATAAATAATTGTGAATGATGAGCCGGGAATCAGAACAAGATGCATTTGAGTCAAAATGTCTCCTCACCGCCCTTTTAGGTATATCAAGCCCCCACTCAAAAAATAATCAGACTAAAGAATTGAAAAATTATTTTTCGGACCTCATTCAAGATTATATGAAAAGTCACGAGGGTGAAATAGTCTCCGATGAATAGCACAAAAATAATTAATGAACAAAGAGCGAAATGAGTCAAAATGACTCATGCCGTCCTTCTGGTGTTAGATCGTGCACAGTACAACAAGGTCAGGCCAGAACCCCAAATTTCGATCTTATTAACAACGCAACGATGTCTTGCGTGTTGAGAAGAAAAGTAGCAATATCGTCCATCATATTAGTGATATTCTGCATGTTTACCAGCAGTATAGTGAAGACCCCTTTTGATCGAAGCTCATTTGAACGGTGAGTTGGTCACAAAGAGGCAGATCGACCAGATTGCACCAGACCAGATTGATCGGTGGTGCGGAGGATAAGCAGCAATCAGAATGTCAGTAGGCCTTACAGAGGGATCACAGGCTAGATCTCTGGTCCGAGTGTTCTGAGTTTAGCGGGGTTTCTGAACTCTGAAAAAATAAAATAATTCACCGGTCCGGTTACAAAAAAAAAAAACAAAAAAAAAAACACACAAAAAAAAAAAACAAAAACAAAACAAAAAAACAAAAAACAAAAAAAAACTATTTAAAAGGTTCGGCTCTTCCAACCAACCCGCTTCCAAATTTGTGGAGTCAGATCAATGAAAACCCAATTTCAAAATTGGGAATTTTAAAGAGTTCATTGCTTATTTAGTGAGAAAAATACGTTAAGTTGATTGTTTAGTGAGCCGGAGTCGTGAAAAAGTGCATTTTAGAGAGCAAAATTCGTTTCAAGGAGAGTGAAATCCAGGAAATTTGTGATTTACTCTGCTAGTTTTCTCAGAGAGCCATGCCCGAATCAGAAAAATTTGTTTTTTGAATCAAACAACCCCGCGAAATTGCGTTTTCAGCAACACATAACAGCGAAATTGGGGTCTCAGCAACTTATTAGTATAGCCACAAAAATTGGGTTTTCAGCAACATATACATAATCGTGAAACTGGGGATTTTCGTGAGCCAGAAAAGTGAAAATGGAAGTCTCACAGCGATTTCCATTCAACACGCTACGCAAGTGAAGTGCCGCGTCCTCTCCATAAACATAAATGTTTCAATTCAGAGAGGGCGGGTGGAAAACCGTATACACCATTCGAGGTATTACATTGAATGGAAAACGCCATCACTTTATATGACCAACATTCTGACTGTCTCAGCCAGCTAAAGATTCTCAGATATCTACCCCATCCACCACTTCACCTTTATCTGTCAATTTTTACAGTTTCTGCTTAAAGCCCTGTGCACACGGAGACATTTATGTCGTGACATCTATACTGAAGCTGGTGTTCAAAACGGCTAAAAAAAATGAAATTTGAAGTTATAGGTTTGTTCGTTGTTGTGGTTAGTTCAAATAAAGAAATTATTTCTTTTTTGTGAACCCCATGGTGACCCCCATTCTGAAGCCATTGGAGTTATTGCTCAGTAAGGAATCTTTCGCACAACTTTGAAGTATTTTAATTGTCCCCTCTCTTAAATCATTAAATTGAGGAGCATTTCAACACGTCACTTCCTTGACAACACGTAAGATGCAACAAGTAAACATAATATCTGTCATGATATTTTCGAAGATTTGAACAGTGACATATTTCTAGACAGAAATGTCATGAAAATTTCCCT
The DNA here is from genome assembly GCA_038030265.1 of Corythucha ciliata. Classification (NCBI taxonomy): domain Eukaryota; kingdom Metazoa; phylum Arthropoda; class Insecta; order Hemiptera; family Tingidae; genus Corythucha; species Corythucha ciliata. Next base: position 49,182,379 of record CM075942.1, on the reverse strand, counting down.
CTCCACCAATTTATTGCCTGAATTCTTTGATTTTGTTCGAGGTAATTATCCACAAGGGGCATTAAAAGGGTGGTTAAGTTAAACGAAGTTCGTATCTGAGACTAAAATGCAACTTGTTTGGTCAAATAATCACATTATTCTATATGGAGCGTGGTCTAGATTCACCGAGTTATCAGTTTCGCGGGTAATAATCCATTTGCGAACCGAAAGAGTTGATGCTGGGGTGGAATAGACAATTTTCTGAAATATGAATGTTAAAATTCACAGGTTCTAGGGCAAACTTCTGAGAAAAATAATCAATGCGGTGGTTGATAGTAGTTTGCTGAAGCTAAATCAGCGTTTGCGGCAAGTTTCGTGGCCTCAGAGAATTTTTGTGGTGAGGGAGAGAGGGTAAAACTTAAGATATTGTTGAATGGTACTTCTACTGGAAAATATTTAAAAACTTGGGCGAAAAATTAAGGAATTACCCACGAGGGACCCACAAAATCAGTGGCACTCACCCTTCTTCTCATAATAATTTATACTGGGAGGTATATTTTCAATGCATTCATGCAGGATTTCGAGACTTTTCTTACTGGATTTCGTGATAGTAAGTAGTATTTTAGGCTCCCCCCCCTTGCCACCATAGACACATTTTTAAAATCGAAATTAATTTGTGATGGGTTTCAGTTGAAACTGCCCTTTTCTCGTAGCGGTGTAGGTCTAAATCACTGAGGATAAATCACCCCTTTTGGGCTTTGGGCTATTATAAGGGACTAAACTGGCAAATTTTTTAGATTCAGAAGCTACACCTATTTACCATACAAATTGATTGGGCGATTGAATTTTCAGTTTAAAATGTCATGTTTCTTGCTGCTGAATGGTAAGGTTTTCAAGCGGACGTTTTGGTGGAAATGGACGCAGTCACACAGTCATGACTTATGACTTAAGCTTCTGGGGTTTTAGGTTTCCTGGGTAAAATTAATTTTCAAGAGTCATTGAACGCTCACAACGTCGTTACTTTCCACAGTTTAGTCAAAATAGTCTTTCTGAGCTTCAAATGAAGTATTTTTGCGGATAAGCGTGATTCTAGCTGGAACTTCTTCTGAAAAGCCTGAATTTTTAGTATGTTGTCAGAGGAGGAACCACTAGTGTAAATCCAAATTTAGGCCTCGATATATTATACCTTTGGCATCACCAAAACAAGGCGGGTATGCGGGTACGCGGTACACCCGTTCAGAAACTTTAACTCGGCTATTTGTTGGAGCAAGAAAACTCGAAAACACCGATTCAAAAACGTTTTCGACCATTTTGCTGAACCCGTACCGTTCTCTGAGCACTAAAACGAAACGGTGAGCAGGCGAGTACCAATAATGAAATGATAAGGCGCTCGTGGGATGTCTCTCAAGGGTGAATCCAGAGAAAATTGCTGTGTCTTTGGTTGCTCTTGCCGTCGTAACCGGGATAGCACATTGTCATTTCATTGTTTCTCAAAAATTGAGGGTTCAGGTATTCCTACATAAGTATTGTGGTGGAATTCTCCAGTTAGTGCGTGGATAATATCGGAAGAACATAAATAAATACTGAATGTTGACTTCATTTGGTTCTACGCTCTGCGCACTACGCAGCACGAGCGACGAGCGTGAGTTTTATCATTCTTTCTTTTCGTCAATAATAAAACGGAGCGGCGTAAAATTTAACGACTTTTAACGTTAATGCTGCGCGCCCATGCAATAAAGATACAATTGATTGATAAAAACAGTCAGGTAATCATTAGTTTGGGCGATTTCTTCATCATGCGGTCTAACTACTTGATGATACTCCTCATAGCACTGATGGCCTTGGCAGTGAGGATGACCACTTTATGTGCTATTCTAATAAAATTTTAATTTATTTTCGTACATTCCTATAGACAGCCCCGAGGGTCTCCACGTGGGAAAAATTCAAAACTAAGCATCAAAAGAATCTGGGCTCACGTACTTCGTCGCTCGTCAAATTCGCTGTTCAGCAAACGCCAACAGGCCATAGAAGCTCCTTAGTAAACGTCCAAGGCGTTCGATCCTCGCACTTTGCTTTTTAACAGTACAAATTTGTCTCTATGGAATTTATCCCCCCTCGCCCAGAAAAATAATAAATGATTGTCAAAGCCATTGAAGTCGCTTAGATCGCTCATTCATCCTTCGAAGGCATCGGGGCTTTCCATTTCCATTCCGGGCTTTGCCTGGGCCGCACGACCGTATTGGCTCGTCTGTGTGCGAAAAGGAACGAAAATTTGGCCTCTGGGAAAGTTTCTCCCGGCGTTTGGGAAGTATCGTTACGACGTGACGTTAAGAATTTTTTCAAAGCGAGGAACAGTTCAGTAACCTACTCTTACATAACTCTACCACCAAATTGAATTTTACTCTTTGTCTCGACCAATGTTGGAGGCAGAAGGTAAAACTTCGCTGGGCAGCTGTACGCGTGGCTTAACGATTGTTATAATGGTCGGGCGTCTCATAAAAATAATGTCTTTGCGTGGTTGTCAATAAATTTGGGTAGGTATCTTTTTTAATAGGTCCATTTCATTTAAATAACGACAAAACGGATCAAGACTGCATTTCGAGTCCGTCGAAATTCTCTCAAGCATGAACAAAATCTTCTTTGTTGTGGCTGTAACTCTAGCTGTGAGAATGATATTCTTTTGTTTTAAATGAATTTAATCCACATATAAAACTATTATATATTATGTTGTAGGTTCTCCTCTACGGGACCGCAGTAACATCGGTGGTTTGTATTGTTGTCAAAATATCATTTCGTCCATTGGTATGCTAAACAGCTATAATTTCTCCCTTCCCCGCCTTTTTTCATTTCAAAGCCCACGTCGGGACTGATCACCACAGACAGTGGTAAGGTAAAAGTGAACGTACTTAACGACATGATGAATATTCGTAATCGAACGAAAGATTCGCACAGCGTTGTCAAGATATATGATAAACACACAGTGACCGATATCTACGTGTGATCTTCAACTTGAAGCGACGGAGTACATTCCATACGTGTGATCCATAAATAAATCTAAACTGCTTACTTTAAAGTTTGAAAGTTTGTTAAGAAAATTCATCAGGCCTCCTTCTCATCCCATTTAAACGAAGGCATCGAATATTCTTGTGTTGAAGGGTTATAGCGATTTCCATTCAACACACTACCCAAGTGTAGTGCCGCGTCCTCTCCATAAACATATGTTTCAATTCAGATAGGACGGGTGGAATAACTTATACGACACGAGGTATTGCATTGAATAGAAAACGCCATTAAAGTGTACATTGCCGTGCTGATGAAGAACTCAATTTTATTATTTTTTGCCCAACCGTTGGTGGCTGTTTACAACCACCAACGGTAACGATGGTAGGGGGGGGGGATGGAGATCTTGATCTGTACACCAATACAAATCGTCGATTCATTACACCTGCAGTTGAGGACAGCCGACCATGAGATTCATCTTATTCGTTCTTCTCGTGGTAGTTATTGACACATCGCAGCGTTACCCGCCAAACCCAAAAATCCGTAGATTCCCATTTTCTGTTTTCCAGATAATTGCATGCCTGTGGGCGTCCCGTTCGGTTACCAGACTCACGGCTGAGGCTGCCTCTAAACGCCCAAGCGTTAAAAAAGATTTATCAAATCCAAAACTAGACGAAGAAAAAGCCTACTCGGCAGGCGAAAATCTGGATGACGATTTATACGACTCTTCGACTGAAATAGATGCGGCAGACAATGATCATTTGGAGAAGAAAAGTTCAGTCAAATGCTCTCCGGATGACGTGGTCATCATAAAGAGAGGCAAGGGTGAAATCGAGTCAATTTGCTGACGGTGTGACGAGTGATTGTGAGGGAGATGGACGGGGTTGAATCAAACTACCTACAAATATTTTAAATATAATTGTATTATACCTACACCAATATAAAACATTTATTGTTTAGACTGGAGACAATTTTTCAGATTGGAGACAAACATTTTCAATTCAGTGCGGGGGCGAATTGTAAAGGTCAGAATGACTGGCAGTAGCGAACCTATCGTTACATACAGTCACTAACAATATCCGCCATAATTATGTAGTTCTTTAGACAGGGGAGGGCTTCTGAATGACTGGTGAGCTATTCATCAAATAGATATCGAATCCATTTCATCTTAATATTGAGGTGGGGGGGGGACTATACAACATGGCGACTGTCAATACTCGGCGGAGCTTATAGAGCCTTACTCGAAGTGGTCCCACAGTCCCACTATTAAGAAAATCAGTCCGTCGAAAGCGAGAGACGATAGTCATACCCCCCCTTTCACACCATTATGTTTTACGTCTGTGGAGTCTATGCAGCCTATCAAAATGCTTCTTTTTTCGAGGGAATGAATTTGTTTGGTTGCATAGAGCTTGTGAACGGGCCTTTTGAATCTAACACACTAAGATGACTTTTTTCTCCACGTTTTCCGACTCTGGGTGACTCATATCCTCCTGTGATTTTATAAGAAGCTGAATCAGTAAAAAAAAAAAAAAAAAAAAAAAAAAAAACTGTATTTTCCGCCACGTAAGAGCCAAAATGGCGACGAAGAGTGTACGCGTGCTCTGAATCTCTGAGGTGAACAAAAAAAAATTGATTATTCTAAGAAAATTGCGTGCCTTTATTGCGTGAAATAACGTTTGTATCGCTTGAGACATGGTGTTAATGTTACGGATCGTTAATTTTTACGACTTTAAACATTAAGGCTCATATTCATGGACATTTCTTAAACTTAAATTTCCCTAAGTGGGCGTCAAAACAGATGATTTCATTCCAACAAAAACTGGATTGACTTTTACTTAGGAGAATTTTAACTTAAGTAGCGACTATGAATATGAATACGGGCCTAAATTGGCACACACCGTCGCATCTGTTCCTACCATACCGCGAAAAATATAGATGAATACCAAATCAACCCAATCTCTCAAGAGTTTTCTGAGCTGGAAATCATTACTCAGAAGTGTTAACAAACAAACATAACACCGTTTAATCGTGAAGTCGCTATCCCGATGGAGCTTCCCCAGCTCTGTGTGTCGATCACATCTACGTAGTTTTCAAGATCTACGGAACACGCGATGCGTCCCTCATTCCCACAATCAACAGCACATCACCCACTGGCTGTTTGAGAGAAACCCACGATTCGCACACACCTCATCCCTTAAGTTCGACCTGCCATATAATATTTAAACACCAATATCGCGGGATTTCATAAGGAGAAAACACATTTCCCCAAGGACGTTAAATTGCTTATTGTAAGGGCTGGTCTGGAGAGAAGGGGAATGTCCACAGTGTGAGAAACCCCACGAAACGATTTTCCAAGGAGCACAGTTGGCCGACTTGGGGGTTTGAAGTTGCCAAAGGAAGGAAAGTTGAAGTTTGGAAGCTCCAACACCCACTAAGGCCCGATTTCACCAACTTCTTACCAAGATCAACAAATATTCACGATTAATAAATAATCACGATCAGGATTCATATGGGTCGTTATTGGCAACTAATCACGATCAACTTTAAACGATATCAATTTTGTTGTTGAAAATGGGCCTAAAGGCCTCGCCACACCGAACGCGAACTGCCGCGCGGGCTGGTCCGCTCGCTAAAAAACCATGACAACGTGGGTGAGGTATACCCCGTTACCATAGTTTTTCCGCGAGCGGACCAGTCCGCGCGGCAGTTCGCGTTCGGTGTGGCGAGGCCTTAAATCAGTCAAAATTATATCAAAATTAGCTATTTAGGAGAAACCAAGGGCGTGAACTTTGTTATTATGGCCAAAGCCAGAAATTGATGCATAGAAGAAACAAGCCCACGATGTTTTGTTTTTGAAAACAAAAAGTGCCAATCCCGCGAAATGAATTTTTATAGACGGGAAGACAGCAAAATTAAGTTTTGAAAGAGCTATAATGGCGTAAAGGCGTGGAATTGATTTTTTAAAACGCCTTTGCGAAAGTGGTCTTTAGGAAGTGCCAACCCCACTAAATTTGGTTTTCTGGGTAAAACCAAACCCTCAAATTTAGCCATTTGGAGAAACACCCCTCAAAACAATTTCAAAGAAGGGATTTTCGCATAGTAGAGTTTTTAAATAGATGAAGGCATGAAATTTATGTACCTTGAAGAATTAAAACAGGTAAAATTGGTTTTTGGAGAGTCAAACAACCCCAAAATTTATGTTTTAGGAAAGAGACGGGAGCCATGCCAGCTAAATTGGATTTATAGCGATAAATTTAGTTTCGGGTTAGACAAAAAGGCGAAATTTCATTTTTGTAAGAGGTTGGTCCTCGAAATTAGTTTTGTGAATTTGAAAAAAAAAGAGGGAGAAAATCGCTATAGCACGAAGGCTCTTTCATAACTATAATTCATAAAAATCGCGGTAATGTGCTATTCTTGCTAAGCTTACAAAGCTTGAGAAAAACGCTAATTGACAACTCAACTCGACAAACATACTATTTCGTGGCAAATTTCAATTCGCGGTTTTTGGAGGCAACTTCCTGGCCTTAAATGAGAAAAATCCATGGAAAAACATTGAACACGAATCTGTTGTCAGCTAACGTTTTTTTGGCATTACCAAACTTCCTTCCCTACGGAAACATGGAAGTAAAACGGGCAAAATCGTCGTTTTTACCAGCATTTTGTCCCAACTTTCCAGGAGAATGGAATTTGCTGCGAGCTCGTCGATTACATAAAAGTTGACAGAAGCCGAGCTCCTAGCACAGTAGCACATTATAATCTCCTTATACGAAACATTGAAAATCGCCGCGTAACACTTGAAAAAAGCCACAAAATCGTTCTTTTTTTTTTACAAGATTTGATCCCCAAAGATTAGAAGAATTGAATGTGCTGGGACCCCGTCGAATAAATAAAATTTGACTGACGTCCAGCCCCCACCTCAATTATAATTTCCACTTTCTTTCTAATTTTCATTAGAATGGGCTGAGAGCATAATCGCCTCAAAACACGATAAAATATGGGCAAAATTCGTCGTTATTGGTTACTTTTGGTCCCCAACGACTAGGAAAATAGCATGTCGTGGGAGCTAGTCGACTAAATCAAATTTGACAGAAGGCGAGCTCCTAGCAAGTTACATTGTATTTTCCTAATGCTAAATCTTAAAATCACCGTCGCTTGAAAAATGACTGTATAGGAAATGAATGTATAGGAGAATTAAATGAGTTGGGAGCTCGTCAACAGAATTTGGCAGATGCTTTTTTTTTTTTTTTTTTTTTTTTTTTTGTGGCTTCGTATGCTAGTACATTAGCCAGTTTGGCTAAATCATAAAGGAAGATTCGAAAGCTATTTCAAGAAATTTTTTTCAGCTTATTCCACTTTTATTTGTCTGTTCTCATAGATGAGCATAGGAAAAGTGAATTAAGCTGAAAAAAAAAGTTTTGGGAATGGCTCTTGATCTGATGGCACTCAAAATGGGCCTGATTGGATTATTATCAAGAAATTGCAAAGGACAGGAGTAAAATAAGCATGAAGTATTAAACTGAGTTACTTCATACAGTTTTAGAGGAACTTGCCAGGTGCTGGGAGCACCATGGCTAATGTAGTCTAGCTTTGAACAGTTGTTAAAAACTGACATTTTAAAAAAATATCCTGATATTTTCCCAGTTTACTCAAAGAATCTTTCGCTATCATTAGACAAAATGTCTTTACTCACACACAAATAGAGAGTGCTCTTTTCAGTGGTGTCGTTGAATTTAACGTAGGACGCTTACTTCCCATGTTACACATGTTTTTGTTGCGAAAACCCGTGATGTGCTAAAAAACAACAAATTGATTACCTGAACTAGGAATGGAAATCTGACCTTAGGTGATAGGAAATTTTTTGTTGCATTTTTGGTGTACAATCAACCCCCTCATTTTTTTCACCCAAGTACCAATCACCGTGTATTTGAGTGCTACGGGTCTTGAAAAATTACCCTACCAATAAAATCTCGCTTTTTTGCGAGATTAGGTATCTTGATGATTGACTGTATTTCCTGAACTAACAGACCCAGGATGCTCGGGCATGGCTTAAATGTCATCGTTCGTGGCACGTAGCCGTGTTTTCAAGTGTATTTTGGTGTTTATTTTCTAAAATAAGTGGCCCTGATCGCGTTCCATCAACATACTAGGAAAAATATTACATGGGCGAGACAGCCACGAGTTCAGAAAGAGCCGCTCTGTCTTTTGAGGACTGCGAAACAAGGACTTGAACTTAAGTCGCCACACTCATGCAGTTCTCGCTGTGCTCGAACCACGGGTCTTCTCATTCGGAGTGCTGGTACATATAATGTTTCTGAATTAGTTTGTTTCTTGCTTGCGAACGATTATTATATGAAATAAACTTTCGTGATTTCTTAGCCCTGTATTTCTCTTTGCTATCAGAGGATCGACCCCTGAAGAAACATACCCAAAAATACACAACACATCAGTAAAAAACAAGTTATCTCGAACTCAGAAACATGACGTATTCCATAAAAAACACGAGTGACGGATTTCCCGGTGGCTTCTGCCGTGATTCCCGGAAGAGAGGATTGGATCTACTTGCGCACGTTGAAATATCCGGAAAAGAAGTCCAACAACTCGCGCATGGTCGACCGTTTAAAATAAAGATTCTCCGGAGTATATTTGGGGGTTATTCACTTTATTAATGCCCTGTGAAACAATCTAAAAACTCACAGTGACAATTTCTAGACATAGTAGAGGAAAAAAAGAACAAAACTAGAAATTCAAAGTGGACATGTGTAAATAAAAAACAATTTGACTTGAGGTTACTTTGTGGTTCACAAGGTGCACCTCCCACCATAACTACGGTCAACAAATTTCAAGCCCAAGCTTTCTCCATTCATTTTTATCTCTATGGCTATTCTCGACATTAACCGTTTATTAACCTCTAGGAATTTTTATTAATGTTCATGTCATCAACATCACCCAGTTATTTACCTTCAACCCGGCCACTAAGCGTTGATAGTTATTAGGGAGTTATTGCATAGCCGTCTGACGCTTAACGTTTACGGTTATGTGACGTCACCATAAGCACAGTCGTTTGTATCGGTGGAAAAAGAGCTATTGCAAATAATAGTTGCGCTAAAATATGAACACATGGTAGGGCGTAGATGCACTTAATTGCTTCAAATAAATTAATAAAACACCTCCTCATACTGGTCTTTAAACGTTTATCATTAACGTTTTAACTTGAGGACTCGGGAGGTTACGCTTGACGAGGTATCAATACCAGTGATAGCGACCCTCTAGTAAAATACTTTTTTTCGGTTTTCTAACAGTTTTGAGGTCCTTAGAGGTACGCCGTGGAAAGTTTCGGAGGCGGATTACGTGCTCTCATTCATTTTTTTGTGCGGGACCGTCGGAACGTTGAGGGAAAGTGAAGTGAAAGTTTGGTGAGCGTGAGTGGGCTGGGGGGGCATGGAGGATTAGCCACATGATAGCGGAAGTTTAGAGGTTTCGGCCTCTAAACTGAAGCTCAAAGACTCGGGGGACGAAAGTCTGTCCTTGAGAAAAACCCCGAGCGCTAAGGCGGAGGCAGGGATCGTTTCAGCGACCCGCCCAAACTTAGGTAAAATGGTGGTGACCGGGGGGTTATCCATTGACGAAGAGGAAAGAGAGGTAAGGAAAATACTAACAGAAGCGTTTCAGTTGGCCTAAAGTGACGAGAACAGAAGAACATGGTTTCCGATACATTTATACTCAAACGTCAAGATCCCAAGCCTTTCGGCGGTCGACTTTCTCCCAACACTGCGCTAATTGATAGCTGACTCCGTTGAACCCTCAATTTTTGGGAAATAATGAAATTACATTGTGGTGTCTCGGAAACGACGGGAAGAGCAACCAAAGACACCCCCCCCCCTCCATCATTCATTCACCCTTGAGAAACATCCCACGAGCGCCGAATCATGTCTTTAGTGGTACTCGCCAGCTCACCGTTTCGTTTTAGTGCTCAGAGAAAGGCACGGGTTCAGCAAAATGGTCGAAAACGTTTTTGAATCGGTGTTTTCGAGTTTTCTTGCTCCAACAAATAGCCGACAGTGAAAGTTTAAAAACGGGTGTACTGCGCACCCGCATAACCGTCTTGTTTTCTTGATTCGGTGATGCCAATGGTACAATATCGAGGCCTCCTCGTCACCGTCGGATTATTTAGCCCTAGTTCACAGTAAAAAAGTGTCACTGACCAACATTTTTGATACATGAACTTCCTCATTGTAGAAAACCTTTGCTTTGTTGTAGTTTGTTGTCAAACGGCAACAACAAATCACATGGAGTACCGGACTCAATGTTTCTCTGAAACGCCGCCAGATATCGTATCCCTTAGCTACAATCGCCAATAGGGCAGAGGGGCGAAGATGTGTTTTCTGAGGGTCAATTTTTCTTGTTATTTGTAAACAAAACATTTTAGAGTTCCCTCAAATGCTTCAAAACTGTCCATTGACGTAATTTCCTTTAGCACCGTCCATCTGAAAAACTTTGAAATTTATTTAAAAACGCTGCGAGTTATCAAACAATGCCTTATTATTTCGACTATTTAATTGATAGGATGAACTAAAAGTAGACATACAACATTTGTACTGGAGCTTGTGTAAACGACATGTATGTATACATGCATGACATTATCATCCTATTAATAACATAATTAACCGTCCATGTCGGCTATTCCCATAGAGGTAAATAACTGGAGAAAGCCTGAATGGGCTGAAGGTGGGTAGAAGGGTTGTCACAAATATGGCCGCCAAAGTACACCTTCAGAACCTTGAAATTACCTCTACATCGTCAGGTTATCAACAAAAATGCACATGCAAAATTACAAAAAAAGAGCCCGAGTTAGAATGAACAAGGGGTATTTCGGGGAAATTGTTCGGTAAAAACTAAATCAAACTCGTCAACACTTTCGTTCTCAAAGCGTGGACGACTCATACGATTTCATTGTACGAGTAAATGTCATCGTTCGTGGCACGTAGCCGTGTTTTCAAGTGTATTTTGGTGTTTATTTTCTAAAATAAGTGGCCCTGATCGCGTTCCATCAACATACTAGGAAAAATATTACATGGGCGAGACAGCCACGAGTTCAGAAAGAGCCGCTCTGTCTTTTGAGGACTGCGAAACAAGGACTTGAACTAAAGTCGCCACACTCATGCAGTTCTCGCTGTGCTCGAACCACGGGTCTTCTCATTCGGAGTGCTGGTACATATAATGTTTCTGAATTAGTTTGTTTCTTGCTTGCGAGCGATTATTATGTGAAATAAACGTTCGTGATTTCTTAGCCCTGTATTTCTCTTTAGTTGCTATCAGAGGATCGACCCCTGAAGAAACATACCCAAAAATACACAACACATCAGTAAAAAACAAGTTATCTCGAACTCAGAAACATGACGTATTCCATAAAAAAACATGAGTGACGGATTTCCCGGTGGCTTCTGCCGCGATTCCCGGAAGAGGATTGGAGCTACTTACGCACGTTGAAATATCCGGAAAAGAAGTCCAACAACTCGCGCATGGTCGACCGTTTAAAATAAAGATTCTCCGGAGTATATTTGGGGGTTATTCACTTTATTAATGCCCTGTGAAACAATCTAAAAACTCACAGTGACAATTTCTAGACATACTAGAGGAAAAAAAGAACAAAACTATAAATTCAAAGTGGACATGTGTAAATAAAAAACAACTTGACTTGAGGTTACTTTGTAGTTCACAAGGTGCACCTCCCACCATAACTACGGTCAACAAATTTCAAGCCCAAGCTGTCTCCATTCATTTTTATCTCTATGGCTATTCTCGATATTAACCGTTTATTAACCTCTAGGAATTTTTATTAATGTTCATGTCATCAACATCACCCAGTTATTTACCTTCAACCCGGCCACTAAGCGTTGATAGTTATTAGGGAGTTATTACATAGCCGTCTGACGCTTAACGTTCACGGTTATGTGACGACACCATAAGCGCAGTCGTTTGTATCGGTGGAAAAAGAGTTATTGCAAATAATAGTTGCGCTAAAATATGAACACATGGTAGGGTTTAGATGCACTTAATTGCTTCAAATAAATTAATAAAACACCTCCTCATACTGGTCTTTAAACTTTGTCATTAACGCTTTATTTTAAAATTTGAATTTTACGCTTATCATGACGTCACATAACCGTTAACGTTAACCGTCAGACGGTTATGCAATAACTCCCTATTAATGGCAATACCTAACGTCAATAGTTTTAATAATTCATCACAATCGTATTCACACCATTAACCAAGCACTTCAGGTAATGCTGCTGTTACCTGGTTATTAGCGTCATTAACCATGATTTTGGGTCATCGGTCGTCGGTTTAGACTACCCGGTCATTTTCATTTATTGTAAATAACCGATTTGCATCTTTAACCATAACATAGTGGTTGAGGTCGTTCGGACATACATGGCTGGAGTATTAAATTCTTATATTTATTGCATCGCACTCCCCTCACTAGCATCATGTTATTTTCCGTTTCAAGATGCGTATAGAATCCCAATCCGTAATAATAAAAAAATCTGTCCGCCGTTTTGGTCTTTATCCGCTGTAGGATGAATAGAAATATCTCCAATTTCGTGCAGGCTCAACTCAACGCCTATAACAGTTGGTCCTAGCATCTACTCAGTTTCCCATTGTGGTTCTTCAGTAGAGCGCATATTGGTTCAACACTTCATGTAAAAAATGAATAATTAATATTACTAATAAAGTGGAGGTTGTTCCAGTTCACTTTATTGATAATAATGGAGTGGAAATTGAAATTTCAGGTGAACAAAATAACTGAATCCAACCCAGAACCACGCTCTCAAACTCAACCGATTTCGTTAATCGTGGTTTCAGAAGAAAGATAATTAATTGGTGATTATCTGAGTCGATTTTGGGGCCAATCGCAGCAAAGGGCTAATTCTAGCGGCATTTTGAAAACTTTAACGCCCACTTTCCACCCCTTCGGAGTTGAAGTTCGGGCTGACGAAAAGTTAGGACCAACTAGGACATTTTTTTTTATTGCAGATTTCGATTGTACGCACTTTGAAACGTAAAACTACAAATTTTGAGGGGGTTCAAAAAAAATTGTTTGCGATACGATTACAAAGACTGATTGTTCTTTTTTCTTTATATGTCCCAGCAATTAATTAATTACTTGAAATTTAGACGACCCTTGTCTAAGGACTTTTCAAGGAATTACTCCCCCCTCACCGCACCACCATAGTCACGCCTGTGAATTCGAGGGGGTGGGGAGGCTGAAAATAAAGAATTAAACTTTATTGAAGCTAAATACTTACTATTTTTACTTGTTTTGAGTACCGGGTTCGAATCCCACCATGGGAGCAATTTTTTCTCAACCAATCTACTACCTTTGATATAACCTTCTGTCCATTTGCCAATTCACCGTTATACTTTCCTCCTAAATCAGGCATTTGGGTCGGGTCTAAAATTGAGAAAAGGCGCCAATTCACGGCTAAAATCCAGAAAACGCCACTTCGTGGTTATCTAGTGGTAAACATAGAGACAAAATCATAATTTAACGCCTTGTAAAAAAAACTTTGCCATCTTGGACGCGTTCAGAAAGCTGTTGGCTGTTAGTTTGTTGTCACCTAATGACATATTTTGTTTAAAAATTCGCTATTTAAAATAAAAAAAGTGGATACGTAATTTACCAACAAAATGAATAAATAAATTGTATGGAATTTAAAGCGAATAAAAAAATGTGAACTGCAATAAACTGAGATCTGTTTTTATGCCTTATCGTTGAAATCGTTGAAAATTAACAATCAATCGTAAAAATATTGAAATAAAAGTTTTGAAGCAACGTGGTTGAAATTAATGTGTACACCCCTGCATCAAACGTTATAAAATGCACTATCGTGGCTATCTGCGGGCCACTTGCTCCAGTCGTTCTCCACAAAAATGAAATCAATATTCGTCGTTATTTTAATGGCCTCGATGGCCCTGGTAAGAACAGTGACAGAAAAAATTGAGATCGAATCTGTGTGTGGTTTTTATCGTCTTTTTTTGAGCGCAGCTCTATGGTGTCACCGCGGAAAGTGATGAAGACGTTTTGCAGAGTGTCGAAGAATCACTAAAGGATTTGGAACATTCCATAGTAAGGCTTTTTTTGTTCGTTTTTAAGGTTAAAAAAATGGTCTAACCGACTGTGATATCTAGGAAAAAGATGTTAAAGTGTCAGTCGTTGAGGTCGAAAACATCATTAAACATCTCACCTCGAAAGTAAGTCAAATTCACATGCAGTGGTGGATCCAGAATGTAATCAAGGAGAGGGGGGTTCGAAGCAAAATTCAATTTTCACCTTCCTGGTGAGGGGGTTATTGTGCACCACCATTGTAAAAGAAAGGTACTGGGGCCACTTTTCCTGATGTATCTTTTCTTTTCCTGGAAGAGGGAAATAAAAATCCTTGAGGGGGGGGGGGTCATGCTTCAACTATGTTGAGTTCTTCTCGTAAATATGCTCAACCTGATCGCAAAAAGACAATTTAAGGCTTGGAAAATCTGTCAATTCTTTACCGCTATTTCTTCTTATATTTTCTTATTAGTCTGGTCTTAAGGGGGTGGGGGTGGGGGTTCTGACCCACAAAATCCCCCGTTGATCCGCCACTGTTCACACTCAACGAACGGTTTGTTAGTTCTCTAATTTTCATTCCAACAGCTTAAAGATCTCACCGGACCCCTGACAAGTCTTCACGATGAATTGAAGAAACTGGTGTCAGAGGCGACGGATAAAGTAAAACCAGTCAAGGATTTTCTCAAAAAGGTCATCCGAAAACTTCAGGAAGAAGGTCGTCGCTCCAGGGTGAGAATTCATTCAATAAAGTACAGCTACAAACAATAATTCATTTTCATAATTTTTTGCGCTCGATTTGAAGTCCGAGGGTGCCATCTCGAGATTTTTCGGCAAACTCAAGTCTGAATTCCTCGACATTGTGGATAAAATTAAACAAATGCTGAAAGGCAAAAAGGATGCCCGCTAATCAGTGTGAATTATGTTACTATGTGAATGCAATACAATTTTGTAACAGAAACAGTGAATCCGGGGCACATAATTTAGGTACAATTAGCCACGCCCAAGTAACACAAGAGCTCCGGTAAGCGAAGATCGTGTAGGTTTGAGCTTCCTTAAAATTTGTGTAGAGCTTCGATGCAGAAGAAGTATACTATCGAAGCTGGAACTTCTTTAATGACTTGTGTAAAGCATTATGGAAGTTATACTGACAGGTTTAACAGCGGGACATGATTTCAATTTCCAATGAGCTTCGGAAAGGCTTCACCATTCATATTTGAACTTCTGTTGCTCTTCCCTTAGCCAATGTAACCGAAGCAGTGGGAAGAAATTAGGTTAGTTCCAGGACTATTTTTAAAGAAGTCTTATGGAAGTGGACATCCATTAGACTTCTTTTAGAATGCTTGCAGCAAGCTTTACCCAAGTTTCACAAGAACTCCGGTATAAGCGAAGATCGTGTAGGTTAGAGCTTCCTTAAAATTTGTGTAGAGCTTCGGTGCAGAAGTATACTACCGAAACTGGAACTTCTTTAATGACTTCTGTAAAGCATTATGGAAGTTATACCGACAGGTGTTACAGCGGAAAATGATTTCAATTTCCAATGAGCTTCGGAAAGGCTTCACCATTCATATTTGAACTTCTGTTGCTCTTCCCTTAGTCAATGTAACCGAAGCCGTGGGAAGAAATTAGGTTAGTTCCAGGACTATTTTTAAAGAAGTCTTATGGAAGTGGACATCCATTAGACTTCTTTTAGACTGCTTACAGCAAGCTTTATCTTTCTTCATAAAGCCTCTGTAGCATACGCTATAGAAGCTTCTCTTCGACTCACCTGTTACCAAATCATTTTTCACTTTTGTCTGTGATGTGACGTGATAGTGTGGCGCAGGGAAATTTGGTCCAGTCATCTCCTGGATTTCCGGGCTTTTTGAAAGCATTGATCTTGGCGCTTTTAGGTGGCCAAAAAAGCAATCCGTCTTTCTCCCGTATAGATGGAACTGCTATAATTTTCAACTCCCCCTTTTCAATAGTTTGGAAGATCTTGAAAGAAAAGCCTGCTTCCTCTTTTTCGTCCATTTGTGCTAATCAGTTCCCGGAAAACAAGCAAATACATAATTAACATCAATTAATTGTGTTAAACGCATGTAAGTATACACGGGTGTTTCAGAATAACTACAAAAAAGTAAAATGGGTTAAAGTAGAATTTATTTGCAATCAAAAAAGCCAAATATATCATGGCCCGAAAATCAATAGTTTCCGAGATATGATTTTTCAATCGTTATTTAGAGCAGTATCTCGCTTTTCTCAATAAAATGAGATTTTGTCGTTTCCAAACGATTTTCTGGCGCCGAATTTGCAAAGAACACATTTTTTTTTCTTTTAGGAATGACAGTTTCCGAGAGAATGAGCCATTTTTTATCACCACGACACCGGTTCAAAGCTGCGCAAACTGGAAAATGCTCAATTTTGTGATAGAAGTCAACACAATAGCGTTTCCCATTTGCCATCTCTTCACTGGCACGGTGGAGTGTATGTGACGACATTGCACTGGCAATAAACATGTAAACACCTGGGGCCTTATTCTGAACTGTCGGGAAAAAATGCCTCAAGCGCGATCCAAGAACGCAGAATAAGAAATAACATTATCCCGCCATGGCAACCGCTTTTTGCGGCATTTTCACACGGCTTCGGAATACGGCCCCTGGTGTGGTGTGGCTTCAAATGGAGCAGTTTTTAGCTAGCTTCATCATTAGGGAGTTATTGCATAGCCGTCTGACGCTTAACGTTTACGGTTATATGTGACGGCACCATAAGCGTAAAATTCAGATTTTGAGTTTAAGCGTTAATCACAAACGTTTAAAGACCAGTATGAAGGGGTGTTTTATTAATCTGTTTGAAGCAATTAAGTGCATCTATGCCCTACCATGTGTTCATATTTTAGCGCATCTATTATTTGCAATAACTCTTTTTCCACCGATACAAACGGCTACGCTTTAGGTGACGTCACATAACCATAAACGTTAAGCGTCAGACGTCTATGCAATAACTCCCTATTATTTCTTCCCCCTTGCGGTTTAAACCTAGTTAGGTTTACTTGCACCGTCTAATTTCTCGAGGCAGAAAATGTTGTACAAGCACTGTGCCAGCGCAGGTTGCCGTGGCAAATGGAGGAAAATCTCAGTTACAGTGGTGCGATTCAATTGACAAATGGAGCGCCAAAATTTTTATCAGGACAACAACAGTGTGCACCAGTGTGGAATTCTCTTGCAAATGGTTAACGCTATAAATCACGATGCACTAAAACGTAATGGTGATAAAAAGGACTCATTCTCTCGGAAACTGTCATTCCTATATCAGTAAAAATGTGTTATTTTCGATTCCGGCGTCGCCAAAAGTTCGTCCTAAAAAACGCTTGAAAATTATTATCTAGGAAACTATTGAGTTTCGGACTACGGTGTATTTCGCCTTCTTGATTGCAAATCAGGCCTACTTTCTCCAATTCATTTTTTTGCAGTTATTCTGAAATACCCTATTATAAGTAGGGTTGGCAGACGTCGTTGTATTTCACGGGATAGTCCCAGCTTTTGCTAATTGTCCCGCGCATCCTTAGACCGGTCGTCCACTGGAAGCGTTTTCGAGCGGCGCTACAACGAGCGTACATCCAAAAAGGCTTAAGCAGTGAAGTCAAAATCCAATCGACCGACCGAACAACACAAACTATAAAACATGAACGCAAACGCAGAACGGTGGCTGCACCCTTCACCTTCCCTTCCACCACAGTTCAAGATTGTAGGATAAGTGATTTTTTTATTTCACCCCAAATCAAATATCGGGTGCTTCTTAAGGGGGGACGTTTAATTTTACACAAACACGACAAAATTCAGCTAATTCAACGTAGGTAATAATATAACTTTCAATGGTTCCGTGCAAATTATATTCTGCACTTTGAGTTGTGAATGCTATAAGGAGAGCTTTTCGCAATGTCTACAACACAACGAGGTATCTCATTGGAAGAGTTTAGGACTCAGATTTGAAAGGGGTAGGTTCGATCCTAGCAGCGGGGAAGTTTTCTGGTATAAAATGTAAGTAATATGATTTTAATACGTAAATGAGTAAATCGAGAAATTTCTTTGTCTCCTAGCCATACACACACGATTAATATCATTACATTCGACTTAATATTTTTTCTTGTATTTATTATTTTACCACTGAGTTTCGGTAAAGCTTGCAATACAACCTTCTGGAGACCTAAAAGAAATTTGCTTATCGAAGTCTACCCGCCATTTTTCTTTTCCATTGAGTTTCGCTACTATGCTCCTTTAAACCTGTTTAAGGCCTACTGCCGGTCCCTTATAGAAGCTGATGTCTCTGTAAAGTCATCCTACCTTCCTCTTACAGGTCCATCCGAAGCTCTCTCCGAAGCTCTCTCCGAAGCTCTCTACAACTTCGGTAATAATGGAAACCTTCAGCCTTTTTGGTCTTATAGAACGCTATTGCAAGTTTTTCAGAAATAGTTGTGCTTCTGTAAACAGCTTCTGTTAGACTTACGCGAAGTACTACCGAAGTCGAATTGTTATTTGGGCGGCGGATGTTAACCGAATAAGGCGTAACATTCCCCAGTTGCAAAGCATTGGTTGTGATGAGGAAGTGGAAGGGTTACAGTGGGTGGGGGGGGGCAAATTTGGCTTTTGAAAGAACCAAACACGCGACATTTTTTGTTTGTTTGTTGAAGAGTCAAGCCCATGATGTGGGCTGGAATATAAACAAATTTGGTGAAATTTGGTTTTTGAAGAAGCCAAAAGCTCGAATAATTTTGGTTTTGCATCACCGAAATTCGAAGAATTTGGATTTGGTAGAGCCAAATGCACGGAAAAATTCCGGTGAAATTTCCATCGATATGGTCTGGTTCATTGAATTAGCCACTCTAACGAAACAGATTTCCGGAAGAGCAGATAAACCTCACGAAATTCAATTTTGAATGAGCGAAAATCACGCGATTCGGCTTGACCCCAAAGTGCCTTACAGTTGTTACAATACACTTCCTGTGTACTCTATTAAAAGCCTCTTCGATATCCAAAAAAAGAGCCAACGCGTACTCTTTCTGGGCCATCGAGCCCTCCACCCTGCTCAGTAAGTCGTGGAGGTCCGAGTAGGTCGACTTATACCAGCCGTGTACGCACGCTGATTCTGGTGAATCACGTTCCTAGTAACCAATGATTCCCTCATGTACAATTCAATTACACTTTCCATCAGTCTTAAAAGTACACTGCTTACACTAATAGGCCTAAAATCCTCCGCTTTACCATGCTTCCCACCACCTTTAGGAATAAAAACAACTCTCACCCGTTTCGAGGCCGTGGGTCCTTTCCGGCGAACTGTTCCTTAAGAACGAACGCACCCTAGCCGGAGGCATCGTCAACGAGTCCTGCTTCCTCCTCAGCATCGTTCCTCTGTATTTCTATCGTTACTTAAAAGCGCAAAATTCGCTGTACGTCGCCCATGCCATTTTTTTCGTTTGCTCAGTTTTTTATTTTGTCGAGTTTTACCGGGTCATGCAAGAAACTAAAGAGAAAACGTTTAGCGAAATTCAAGAAGTCCTTTAAAAGGGGGGCACCAGAGCCACCAATGAACTAGTTGAAAGTGAGCGATGAAGAGGAGGAGGAGGTTGCATCTCTTTAGCACGCTTTGGAAGAGAAGCGATCACCATATAAATTACTTGTCACTTTGGCCTTTTCTTGCTCGGCCCAACTTCAAATTTACATATTCAAGGCCAGGGATGAATTAATAGAATAGTGTTACCACCAGTAGAAAACCCCGCAAATTGGAAGGTTCGTCAAATATAATCACTATCTAATTATTATTGAATAAATTAATAACCAATCGAATACGGGTGAAAAGGTTAGGATGGGAGAAAAAAAAATGATAGGCAACAGAATGCATGACACGAAGGTCTTCCTGTATGTAACCTATTCTAAAGTCCTGCAACACAATAATTGCACACGGAGTTAGGTCAGAAACTACGGCTGTGGTTGTTGTCAGTCCTTTTTTTGTAAGCTCGAACATTTTCGGGCAGAAATTAGCTAATTCAGTCCTAAAAAATGACTGTTCGTCACAGGTAGACTCGATATGTGTTAAAAACTCACTTTCGGCGTGGAAAGCTGATATCTTTTTCATTTAAAACTTCGATAATTCGTTGCCCACGTAGAGGAATTATCGTTAATTCATTCTAAAGGTCTATTCACACACATCAGTGCCGTGAACGGGATGTGCCCCGTGCGGCAAAATAATGTTATTCTCAATGGAAATTGAAGGGCCACGTCCTTGACACGTTCCGGATATGTGTGAACGAGCCTCTCAATTCCCATTATGAGAACAATATTTTACTTGTCGGGCGTGTCCCGGACGGAGCAAGGCACTAATGTGTGTGGATTGACCTTAATAATTATCGGTAATTCGTTGGAGCAGAGGAAAAATGCCAAATTTGCCTTAGTCTGAAAAGTCAGTTAGGTGACAAACAGGATGTTTCCGGTGTTGACGTCACGATTTTGTAATAGCTTACACGGTTCAATCTCATTGCTCGATTTGATGGATGACATTTCATTGAATGGCTCGGCCATCACGTTTATTATAGAAATTTGATGGAGCAAGATCATTGAAAATATGTTTACACGTTTCAATTTGATAGAGAGAAACACTTTATTGCTTTAATTACACAGCAGTAATGAGGGGCTGCTCAACTAAATTGAGTTGCATAAATAAATACAGCGTACTGGTCAGTCGGTAATGATAATGATAATAATGAAGAAAACCATACAACTGAAACATTAATAATAACAAAAGAAAGAAAGAAAAAAAATTTCGCTCCGGCAGCTGGCGGTCGGAAAGAGTGCATTTCATTTTGTATACGGATACCCTAAGCCGTCCCAGAAGTAGTAATGTTGAGACCATGATTTGTTTCGTTTATGTTTGACCCTCCCTCGTACTGTTTGCTGCCGGGTTTGTTTGAGCTGAACTTAATGGGAATCAAAGGCTTTTCAAAATGGAATCATCATACCGAATATAATGCTTCTGGAATCAACTGGTGATTTGTAGTGATTTTTTTACCATTTCAACCCCTATTTTTCCCCCTCCACCTTGACCGATTTGGCCCAAATGCAATACCGACCGGGGCCTTTTGACTACTGATTTTTGCGCCAAAGCGCGTTCCGCTAAATTTATTTCTACAAGAGTTATCGTGCTAACAAGGCCTCACACTTACTTCCACCCGAGGACATCACCCCCTCCCCATCGACGTTTTCAAAAAATTAAAATTGGAATCAAAGGCTACTTTAACATGGAGTATACGTACTGAATATGATCCTTCTAGAATCAACTGGTGACTTGTAGTGATTTTTTGATCATTTCAAGCCGTATTTTTCCCCCCACCACCTTGACCGATTTGGCCCAAATGCAATACCAACCGGTGTCTTATGACTACTGATTTTTTTAGATGAAGCGTGTTCCGCTAAATTAATTTCTACGAGAGTTATCGTGCTAACAAGACCACACACTTACTTCCACCCCGGGGGCACCACCCCCTCCCCCTCGATTTTTTCAAAAAATTAAAATGGGAATCAAAGGCTAGTCTAACATGGAGTATACGTACCGAATATCATGCTTCTAGAATCAACTGGTGATTTTTGGTGATTTTTTTACCATCTCAAGCCCTATTCCCCCCCCCCCACCACCACCACCATGACCGATTTGGCCCAAATGCAATACCGACCGGGATCTTATGACTACTGATTTTTTTGCCAAAGCGTGTTCCGCTAAATTAATTTGTACGAAAGTTATCGTGCTAACGTGACCGCACACTTACTTCCACCCCGGGGGCACCACCCCCTCCCCCTTGACTTTTTCAAAAAATTAAAATGGGAATCAAAGGCTTGTCTAATATGGAGTATACGTACTGAATATGATGCTTCTAGAATAAACTGGTGATTTTTAGTGATTTTTTTACCATTTCAACCCCTATTTTCCCCCCTCCACCTTGACCGATTTGGCTCAAATGCAATACCGACCGGGGTCTCATGACTACTGGTTTTTGTGCCAAAGCGCGTTCCTCTAAATTAATATCTACGAGAGTTATCGTGCTAACAAGAAAACGGCCATAAATATATACATATACCAATATATATTCAGAGTGGATCCGTATAAGTGTGATAAAAATTTTTGGGCAAAACTACGTTAAAAGTGGAGTAAAATTGTACCTTCGGAAGTGTTCAACGTTGATCCATTCCGGAGTTATGATTTTTTTTGTGTTTAAAAAAGTAACCAATGCATGCTTATATCGCACCAAATCCAAAACGTGATGCAATTTTCAGAAACTACGGGATATTTCCTTTAGGATAGAGGCCATTTTATCGCTTTAAATAATCGTCAACACCCAGAAATCTTGCATTTTTTCCATAAATTTACGTGTCCTCTAAAATGTGTCTGTTTTACGAAAAGTCGCTGTAACCAAACAGCTTTCTCAACAGATTTTCGGTGTATCACAAAAACTTCCCCGTCTTCTAAGCTTCCTTTTGGCGTGTTCACATTGCATGTTACCAATGACGTTTCTCACGAAAACGTCACGATAATGCACGAAAACCGTGTTTTTACGGAACATGGGCCATTGTCTACGGTATTCGTGAAGGGTGCAGGGAGATCGGCAGTAATTGGGAACAGGTTATCTTGCCGTGGAGAAGGCAAGAGGCATTCGATTTGACCCCTTCCCCCATCAGTGATTCACTAAATTGTCGCCATTCGTGGGAGGGGGTATAATTGAATGCCGTTCGCCTACGATATCTTCTCCTTCCTAAAATATCCTGTCCTCCCTTTCTAAAACAGTATTTTGACAGAAAAATATAGGCAGTTGCCTATGTGCCAGGTGCCAACAATATTTGTGAAGGGTGCTCAGAGATCGGCAGAAATGTATTGGGGGGGAGGGGGTCAAATTGAATGTATCTTGTCTGCGATATCTTCTCCATGGTAAGATATCCTCGTGAGTTTATGGAAAAAATGCCAGATTTCTGGGTGTTGACGATTATTTCAAGCAATAAAATGACATCTATCCTAAAGGAAATGTTCCGTGGTTTCTGGAAATGGCATCACTTTTTGGATTTGGTGCTGCGATATAAGCCGAGAAATTGTGGATTTTTTAAACCATGCATTGGTTACTTTTTTAAACACAAAAAAATCATAACTCCGGAACGGATCGACGTAGGACACTTCCGAAGGTACCATTTTACTCCAGTTTTAACGTAGTTTTATCCAATAATGTTTGTCACACTTATACGGATCCACCCTGTATACACACATATATAGAAATATAGGGATTTATACAGGGTGGAACAGGATAAGTGTGACAAAAAAAATTGGGTGAAAGTAGGCCTCATTTGTGATCAAAAACACCCTTTGTGCCATGGTCCGAAAATCAAAACCCTACGAGATATGATTTTTCTAACGTTTATTATGACTCACGTCACTTTTCTTAACCAAATGGGAATAACTCAGTTTCCAGCTGACATTTTGCAACTTTTGACGACAGATTCGGATACAGCACATTTTGTTCTGTTAAGATTAGCCATTTACGATAAAATTCAACCATTTTCTGGGGGCTCTTGAGCTGCTCAAAGTTTTGCAAATCGAGGATTTCTAATTTTTTCAAAAAAGTCAACCCCCGCTTTTCTTTTCGAAATTTGAGCGCACCGACATCCCATGGGTCGGAAAAACTTCCCCAATGTGTCCTTTTTAAAATTATTCATGAACGTATTTTTAGTTAATCAGTGATTTTTCGGCAGAAATGACCATTTCTTAGAAAAAAGAATTGTTTTTCTCTTCAAAATCGCTTGTTTCGACCTACAACATTTGAACGAGCTTTGTGTTTTTTAGCATGATTGACGTCATTAAAGCATCATCCAAAGTTTTCCCTTGAACGGGGCGGATTGTGTACGCCTGTCAAAGTCCAAAAAATGTCGCTCCCACAGCTAGCTGTCGGATAGAGTGCATTTCTCTACTGCGAATTTCGAATCGGAAATTGGTAACAACAAGTAGAGTTTTCGTAGAGAATTTCGTCGAATAACAGCTAAACACGCCGAAATTCGCAGTAGTGAAATGAACCCTTGCCGACAGCCAGCTGCCGGAGCGACAGTTTTTGATATTTTGGTAGGAGTGCGCAAACTTTGGAAAACTTTGGATAATGCTTTAATGAGTTTTAGCATGTTTTGAGTCACAAAGCTCGTTCAAATTGGGTTGGTCAAAACAAGCGATTTTTAAGAGAAAAATCATTCTTTTTTTCCAAGAAATGGCCTTTCTGCCGAAAAATCGCTGAAGAACTAAAAAAACGTTCATAAGTACTTTTAAAAAGGACAAATTGAAGAAGTTTTTCCGACCCATGGGATGTCGATACGCTTAGATTTAGTGTAGAGAAGTGGATGCTGAATTTTTTGAAAAATTAGAGATCCACGATTTGCAAAACTTTGAGCATCTCTCAAGCCCACAGAAAATAGTTGAATTTTATCGAAAATGGCTATTCCTGTCAGAAAAAAGTGTGCTCTTTCCAAATCCATCGTCAAAAGTTGCAAATGTCAGCTGTAAACTGATCTATTCGCATTTAGTTAAGAAAAGTGATGCAAGCCTCAAAAAACGTTTAAAAAATCATATCTCGTAGGATTTGGATTTTCGGACCATGGTTTATAGGGTGTTTTCGATCGCCAATGAGGCCTATTTTCACCCAATTTTTTTTGTCACACTTATCCTGTTCCACCCTGTATATATACGAATTCCGGAAACCACTAAATTCGTGTTCTAGAGGTTCTGAAAAATGAAAAAACATGTCATGACCCACGTTTGCCGCCATCACGACGGGACCAATAGTGCATTTTGACATAAATGAAATGCACTAAAACGTACGATACTGACTAGAGTCAACGTCAAGGTACTAGACCGGTGCTAAGGCAGCCGCGTCAACTTACACTAAACATAAATAGCGAAAACACGAACAAATCGCTTGTCACAGATCGGGGATATGTATATACGTATACATTTACATACATACTTAATACGTTGTATGGTTTTTAATTATTGCGAGTGAGTCAATCAAAATGAGCTCGCTAAGCGAAGTCAATTGACTGCTGGTGATTCCGACATCGGCCAAAATATTTAATGTCCTGTTCGGAATCATATCTCTGGAACCGAACCAGAAGCCCCGGACAAGGAACTCCCTCTCGCCAAACCGCTCCCTGAACTTTTCTTGGTAGTAGGCGGTGCACTTCTCATAAATGCGGCGTTTTTCATCATCGATCTTCTCCGCCTGATGAGGGTCGTTCGTCTCGTATCTAATCGTAGGATCCACGATATACGCTCGATTTCCGCTTGTCTCGAACGCCAATATATCGGCATATCTACAGGGTGTTCAAAAATTAGAGGGCAATATTCCGCCCGGTGATTCTGCACCTCAAATGGGTTAAAATGACCCCTATTGACCATCGTCCGATTCTCATTATTTTCCGAGATATTCAGAATTTAAGTACTTTTTGATTTTGCCTTGTTTTTTTTTTTTTGGAAAAGTGGCCGTTGCATGGTAACTGGAGGCTCTAAGGTCAAATCTGACGGTACCATTGGAATGAGCGGACTTTTTTCTATTAGAATTGAGGCATTCCATTCCATTTTGCTCCGTACGTGCTCAGATATCCTGCAACAAAGTCAAACTTGTTCAAAATTCAACCCATGTTCACGATACTTTGAAGCTGGATTTCTCCTCAACAGGTGCTTTGGGAGATGACAATTTTTCAGAAAAATTGGCGTATAGTATCACCATGAAAATTGTATTTTTAGATCGCCTTCTTATTAGTACGTTTTTCTAGAAATTTCATATTCGTTCTTGAAAAACACAAGACACCTATTCATTTCTGACGTAGTTTTCTTGCCATAAATCTCAAAATTGGTGACAGAGAAATGGAAAAAATAGTAATAATAATAAAATAAATTAGTAAAACAGGAAAATAAGCAAGAAATCAAATGATTTAAAAGATATTCTTCTTTGAAATTATTGTTATTTATTATTATTACTTATTTAATATTTTTAAATATTTTTTTCTTAATGATTTTATTATATTTTTTATTTAATTTTGATAATAATTATTAAAAATGAATAATAATAAATTATAATATGAAAATTAAGAGTTTCTCCTATGAACATTTCTCCTTTTTTTCTTTTGAACATTTTTCCCTTTTTTGTGTGCGTTATTGTTCTTTTTCCATTTTATTCATTTTTTCGTCATCAATTTTGAGATTTATATCAAAGAAATTGAGCCATGAGATTGAACCGTGTAACCGTTGAACCGTCTTTACAGCTCACATTGACAAATTCTTCGATTTGTTCGTCTAAAAATATCGAATTCCAAAATGAAACCACCCACTATGGGCCATTGGCACGCCGCTTTAGACTCTCCCACTGGAATTACCGTACGTTGCCGTCAAATCACACATGCCCCATAAAAATCGTCGTGGCGACCTGCTCGCAGGCAAGAAATCCAAATCCAGACACAATTACATACAAAGCTATTAGATGAACGCCTTCCCGTCAAACTGTCAGTCCAACGCTCCTGCCAAGCGTCAATAAACAGGTCGTTCGTTCACGAGCCTTCGAACGGTTCAGCCAAAGCCTTCGCACAAAAACACGAATTTTCAGGCCTGTAAAATTGGTAGTTCGCCGACAATTCGTGTTTTTTGGCCGGATATTCCAAGTTTCATAGCCAAATAAATACATAATACGATTTTGTGGGTACGACTGTCAAAAAATAATTCCGTGGGGTTTATTGACTGAAAACCCCAATTTCGCGGGTTTTGGCTACTCAAACAACAAATTTGGCATGTTTATTTGGGTGTACTCATATCGCAGGTAAAAAACCAGTTTGCGGGAATGCGGATCACTCAAAACCAATATCACAGGTTTGGCTTTTTAAAAAACCAATTTCTTGGGGTTCAATACTGAAAACCTCCATTTTGTAGGGTTTAGTCATGGAAAAGACCAATTTCGCGGTTTTTGTCTCTATTTAATAAATTTCACCTTTTTTGCTCATTCTAAAACCAAATTTCGCAGGTTTAGCTTTATGAAAAATCAATTTTGTATAGGTTTGTCTCACTCAACAACTAATATCTCGGGGTTCAGTCGTTTGGAAAACTCATTTTGCGGGTTTATTTCTCCAAGAAACCAATTTCGTGGGTTTTAGTCATTAAGAAATTCAATTTAGTTGGTTTAGCTCTTTGGAAAAGCAAATTCAGGGGGTTTTCCTCTCTCCAAAAACAAATTTCTGGGTTTAAGTACCTCTGAATCAAAGCAACTTCATACATATTATAGTTTTGGCTTTTAAAAGAACCAATTCCGCGGAGTTAAGTCCTTGAATTCAAACATTTCGCGGGTTTGGCTCTTCAAAAATCAAATTGGAGTACTCATAAAACCAAATTTTGCACTGAAAAAAACAATTTCTCCGAGTTTAGTAAATGAAAAAACCATTTTACTTGGTTCGGTCTCTTGAAATCCGAATCTACAGCGCTTAGCTGTTCAAAGTCAAAGGTTCGGATCGTCAAAAATCAACTTTGTACCTAGGGTTTCCACCGCCTTTATGAAACTATTTTCTTTTCTTTTTTTCGGGGCCCTTTCTCTTTGAAAAAACAAATCGTACATGGATTTGGTTCTTCAAAAATTCAATTTCATAGTTTTGGCTTCTGGGATGTTGCCACGGATGTCTGCTCCGTCAAATTCTTCAGTGTACTCTCGATTAGTTTGAAACTTTGATGGGGCAGATCCAACCGATGGGTCATCAGACAGAGGTCTCTGCTTCCATAAAGATTCAGCGTTTGTCCACCTTAATCCATGGTTCTCCCCCACCTCCAACCATTCTTCTAATCTACAGTCACGTGGATGCGTAAGCCCAAGAAACCTTACGTAACTCGTTGTAGTCGTTGCGGTCGCTCGGGGAAAATTGTGTCAATTATGCCAACGACATTCGAGTATACAAAAAGGGATGGTCAGCTCATGTCTGCACGTCTTGCAAGGCGCCCCCTCCCTCAATCGGCCCGCTGCCTATAGGACGGCACGCGCTTTAAGAAGAGCTATATGACAGACCTTGCGACCTTATAAAGCTGATTAAGTCCCTCGGTTAGATACACAAAAACTCTGTAATCTTGTTTGGGAGCAGGGGAAATAAATTTACTTGTTTGAAAAAAAAAATCCCTCGGTTCCCTGCACTGAGAAAAAAAAGTCGGTAAGCTCACTCGGTTAGACTTGAAACTCGGTCGTTCTTACCGTGAAAACGGCTGGCTTAACCTGAATTTTTTAACCGTGTTAATTCGGTAGACACGGTTCACGGTTGAACAGGTAAATATGGTCAACCTAACCGAATTCGAGCTAAGATCTATAGAACCAACCGTGCAATCTAATATTTTAACATTGTCTGCCAGTTAATACCGGAATAACCGAGTTGCTCATTCTAATGGACGTTGAACCAACCGACTACCTTAACGGTTAAGACTACCGAAACTCGGTTCAACAAAGGTCACATTTGTACCGCTGGCCCTTCAGCGAGGGGCGGTCCATCGGCTCCGTACTCGGCTCAATTGCCGGGCTGATGAGACCAGGACCGATTAGCCCTGGTGGCTGAAGGTCTGAGGTCTCTGCGGGCAAATGTCTCCAGTTTTCTGCCTGCCTTTGTGTGAACTTGTCAGTTTCTGGGGACGAATTAGTCAGTTTCCACGAACTTACGTAGATTTCAGGAAAATCTAAGTTCCCGACAAAAAATTTCCACTTTTGTTGCGAAAAGTATTTTCCTGAGAACCAAAGTTTGAGTTTAATGGAGGGTTAATGTTCCAGTAAGAGCCAAAGTTATACTTCCCGTTTTTCGGACTGCTTTAACGATGTTAATACCTTGATTACAATTTTTACACCTTATTGGTCAGTTTCTGGGTTGAACTTAATAGTTTTCATGCTATTTTGTTAATTAGTAAGTTGTGACTGACAGTTTCCGACCGAATAAGCGATCATTTTTTGGGCGAAATCTTCTTTTATGGAACAAATTTTCAAGGGATTCGCAGTACAACGTCATTTACGTCATTTTTATTCCTTTCGGCAGGGGTATAGCAAGGGCAAGTGATGCCCGGTGCGGGACTCTTTTTGATCCCCCCCCCCCCCCGAGGATTACACTCGGGTTAAACTTTCGACCATAAATACCCCTAAGGTCCATTCTTCTTTGAAAACCAAAACAAAAAATATCGCGTTTTTTTTTTCAATAGCATAATTATACCGACAGTTCCAGGCATTCCAATCTCGATAGATCATATCCTCTCGCTATTCCCAAACATGAACAAAAGAGGATCATCAAGCACACAGCGATGCGAGCATAAATCAGCGCGGAACTATGAGTGAAACTCCTTCCTTCTCAGTTCAAATGAGTTAGCCCCAACCATCTACCGATGTTGCGTGTTGGATCGATGGGTTGCTTAGCTGCTTACTGCTTGGGTTTACTAGGAAGGCGCAAGGCGTGCCGTAATGTTGCGGCCGTCGGCCGATGTCTTCGCTAAAAACGTTTCCTTACAAATTCACGTTCTTTGTTTCCTACTCCTAGGTAGCGGTGATCGCATAACATAACAGCGGGTTTGATGCCCCCAGGGTAGTGATGCCCGGTGCGGACCGCACACGCCGCACGCCCCTTGCTACGCCTGTGACTTTCGAGTTCACCTAGCTTGGAGGCTCCTCGTCAATTGAATTCGATAGTCAATTAAACTTTTCCGGGAATACGTGTTTTCAGTCAAATGAACGAATTTTGGCTCATAAAAGTCATATTTTAAAGGTAAAATGACTGTTTCTCGCGTGTTTTTTTGGGCGTAAAGTGGGATGTTAGATGTTAAGCTATATCTCCACTTGTGCGCTTGTGTCTTCCTCTTTCAATTAAACACGCCTTTTCAACTTTCGCTTCAACTTTCAACAACGCATGCCTCTAATCAATGCACGCAATTTCTGATATCCTTCCAGCTTCTTGAGGCATACATGCCTCAAGTTCAACACACTGCACCGTGCCCTGTGAGGCATGCCTCTCACGTACGCAAACAGGCACAAGTGGAGACATATAGCTTTACTCGTAGCATCGTGTGTTTTTGATGAAAATGAGCAATTTTATAGCGCGCATGCTGTTTCTTTAGCTAAATTGAATCTCATCGGACTTCAAACTCACGTTTCGAGGACAATACGTTCTCCAAGTTTAGAGGGGTACCAGTCAGTTTGATAGGCTTGATTGCCAGCTACAGGCAATAATGTCAACAGAATGTCTGTTGGTCTTGGGGAAAGTTGAAGGGGTAATAGATAAGTGAAGTGGGGAGAGGTTTCTTGGGCCCCAAGAAAACGAGCTGTAAGCAATATTTCGAGCCTATAAATTAACTGCGTCCAACCACGACGTCTGAAATTGTAATGAAACACGCCGGGGGACGCGCTTTGACAAATATCCACGTCTTCTCGGCTATATTCTGTCAACGAGAGACCAAGAAGTCAGTTTCGTTGGAAGAACAGCAACTATCTCAACAGCGAGTCAACAACCTTAGCTGACTTGCACGATAATTGAGAGGTTTGTCCTCTAATTACAACATATTTACCCGACGCCACAGATGCTCCAGATGCATCCGAATGTTCACAAAAACAGTTTTTATTTACGTCCTGTTCAGCTAAATGGTGTAGTACAATTCGATTTTCAACTCAGAGATGAAGTTCCTTCACAGTTTTGTCCACGATGAGCTTCACATCCGAATAGTACGCGTTGCCCTAAAAAAATAAATCGCGATTTTTATTCTTTCTTTTTTTCAACGTACTTGGGTCTTTCTCTCAAAACCGCTCACCCGATTTTCATCATCTTTCAAACTTTTAATCTCGCCCAATGCCTTCTCAACAAGTTCTACATTTCTTCTTTCCATTTTGTTCACTTCAGCCAAAACGAGTCGTCTCAGTTCATCAGCAAATGTCGTCAGAATACGGCCAGATTTTGGGAACTGATAAACAAAAAGTGAAAACGCCAGGAAAATAGAAACTCTGTCCTGGTAGGGGACGGGAGGCGAGATAATTTTAACAAAATACCTGATGAGCGGTGTTTGTCGTCGCTTCGTTGATGACCTTATCAATGGCATTCTCATGCTAAACTCCAAAATAAAGCGGTAATATTCTCCCCCCTCCAAACTTCAAACACTCTCAAAAACATTACCACGGATCGACCCATTAGCAACAGGCTGAGTTCGATGTCTTCGAGAATGACGGCCTTGTCTGTTGCGTCGTTCAACTAAACACACAAAAAAAGCGCAGGCAATTTTACGCGTCGCTTGTATAAAATTAACCGGAATTTACCTACTTCGCATTTTATGAGAGCAAACGTGAGAAATAATATAGCTAAGAGCATTTTTTATATTAAATGAAAAGGCCCGAAATTATTAAAATATTGAATAAACTCACTCCAAACGTGGAATACAGTGGAAAGGTGGTAAACCCCACTTTTAACGACTCATAAAAACAGCGATAAATCAGTTTCGCTCTCATTTTACGCAGCTTTGAGTTACTCCATACCGTCGCTGACAGGTAAATAAGAAGAATAAGAAAAAAACTTGGGGAGTGACGTGTTTGACCAAAAGCTGTCGTCTTTTCGATGACGAAAGCATTTTCAACGTTAAAAGGGTGATGACGCATAATGGTTTGCTCGTAATTTCGCGTGTTGAGAAAAACAATGAGGGGGAAAGGGGGAGTTTAGCCACGAGGATTCACCTCCCGGAGTTCCATGACGAGCCTATTAGCTCTCACGAACCTTGGGATAAACAGCTAAATTCAAGGAAAAACATATACGAAACGGTCACTTGGCTCATCGTTTGCATAGCTTAGTTTATTGTACATAAGGGTTTAAACAAATTTCCTACAATTATGGACTTACGTATTTACGTTAAGGTCCTAGATCATACATTTTGAGAGATAGATTTTTGCACCTGACCCAAAGACTGACCCTTTGTCTCAGGAATCAAGAAATAAAAGATAACAAAACCAGTAATTAAAACGGCAGCGAAAATACAATAATTTAAATAGACACCCGCCCAATCACTCGCCAACTGGTACTGCCTAACGTTGATATAAGCGACAACTGCGGCGACCAGCTGTGTCACACTACCTCCGATGGCTCGAGTGCGCGAGGGGAAATATTCAGCCTGAATGGTCTGGGCTAAAGGCCCTAGACCGATGTTGCTGAGAACGCCAATGCCTGACATGCTGATAACTGCCAACCAAATAAAACTACCGACATCCAGGGACGTGTTGCTGTCGAGGAAAAAGACGACGGCGGCGATTAAGCTGCAGACGGCACTCGCTGCGACTGAGATAAGGAGAAGAGGCCTTCGTCCGACGTTGTCACTAATGACGGACGAGACTAGGGACGAAGCGATGAGGAGTGTCATGAACACGATGGTGGCAATTTCACTGGCGAGCTTTCCATGGATTACTTCGCCAACTGTTTGGGTCATGTACACGCCTATAGCGACGGATCCACACGCGTATTTAACTACGCAGACAGCCTGTACGAGAAAGAAACTTCTTCTGTCACTCGAAGTTCTAAAAAGGTCTTTGATTGCTCCAGTGTTTTTTTTCTCTTTTTTCACTTCATCAGCGATTACTCCAAATTCTTTGAGAACATCGTCAGTCTCTTTATCTCTTAGCCAAGCCAGCGACTCAAGGGCTTTTTGTTCATAACCTCTCATAATCAAATAATGAGGAGAATCGGGCATTAAGGCTATGACTGCAATGAAAATCGCTGGAGGTGCTAACTGAGCCACATTATAATATTCGTACGGCACAAACGCTCCCAGCGTTGTCGAATAGACGTACCCCGCGTAGTAAACCGGCTGGAAAATGCCACCAATTTTCCCCCGATCACCCGGCTCGGCGAGTTCAGCCATATACATGGGAATAATGATGTAGGCGAAACCGAGAGCGAGTCCGTGAATGATTCGAGCCACGTAAAGAGCTACGATTGAGCGCGTCGCGATGATGACGATGTAACTCATGAGACAGAGCGGTCCTATTGCCATCATTAAATACTTCCTTCCCCACCTGGTTACAAAAATTATGGTGAAGGGTTAAACGGGCCGAGAGGGGGGAGAGAACAACAATCGCGATCAAACTCACCTATCAGACATTTTCCCGATCGGAACCGTACAGAGGATGGCTGAAACCTCAATGGATGCAGCCAACCACGACGTGTCAGTCGTCGTCATGGGCACTGGACTCCCCGGACTAACGTATAACGTCATCAATGGGGTAATCCACGAGTAAGCAGCGCCTGTCACGAACGCCCCCACGCCACCTTGAGAAAACAACCCCAGGTCGTTGAAATATGACTCTTTACAGGAGGTAGAAACATTTATTTTGAAAGCTTACAGGCGAAAGCCGCGATCCACTGTCGACTCTTCCCACCCATTTTACAAAGTAACGAACATTTCGTCGGAGTAAAATACTTTATTGCTCGCAAATTTCCCGGGTTTTTATCCGATAGATTTAGCACTTCAAAACTGTGTAACACTGTTCTCAAATTTAACTGTTTAAATATTGAGTAGCTCAACGGTTCGAGGGCGTCGGTCACGTTATAGCACTCAAATGCCTTAGTGTTCCGGATCCTCAAAGGATTAAAAGTGTTGCTTGAGTTATATTTAATTAGCACTGATGTGCGTGATAAATTAAATTACGTATACTAATCTCTGCAGTGCCTAGAGTGCTCTTGAAAAAAGTATTCTTGTTGATCAAACATCCAGATTGAGTAAAGATTTCATCAGACTATTGCGATTTGTTTGTTTTGTTGAAGATATTGCGTGGCAACTGATTATGTAAGAGTCGAGCCCTATAGCACTTGGTGATAGAATGACCAATTCTGACCCCGTTACCACTTACAAGGGGTGCCGCAATGTCTGTTTGAAGCGAAGAGCGCGAATTGGACTGTTTTTTGACCGAATTTTTGGTTGGGGGAGGTTATAGCGACTCAATTTTTCAATTAGTGATGAACGGTACAATCAAAACGCCACTGTCCACACAACCCACCTCATCCCCAAATTATGGTCCTCGGCTATAGTATCTGGCCATCTAACCCCTTGAAGTTAACGTTATTCCTACCGTTTTCATCCCCTGGGCCTGATTAATAACATTTTCACGTATTTTACCGACTTGACCGAGTCCACTCACTCGCGGTTCCTCGTATGTAATTTTGCGCAAAAATGGATTATGTGCCCGGAAAATGGAAATTCAGCGTCATTGCCACTCATTGGCCACATTTTAGGGCTAAAAAGTACTCTAATTTTATATGGTTTGACCGTTTGACGAAAAATTCAGAGACAAGTGGTTAATTTGTGGACTATGAATGACGTATATTAGATCTTTTCGGGCGACCCTCCTAACTTCCAAAAGTTACAAATTTTGCAACTTGTATAGCTTTTAAACCAATTAAACACATGCTGCTATGTAAACAACCTAAACAAATTTGTAACTTTTGTAGCTTCTGTAGGTCGCCCGAAAAGACCTAGTATTTGAACAATTCGGCCATTGTAATCGTTAATACGCAGGGCATTTGTCTCTGAACTACCTCGAACACCCTCCAAGGACGCGTTAAACAAGATCATTTTCCTCAAATAATTCGGACAGCCCGTGAGCAACGATTTGAAGACGAAAAACCCGAGAATAAAGTTTCTCCTGATAGCAGGCTTAAGCCATCCGAGCTGGGAGTAGTAGTAGGGCGTCATGTGACAGTCATACGGGAGATCAAGAACAAACCGCATGCATGCATTCATAGCCCGGTTACAGCGACCTAACAAGATGCCCCCGCAGCCCACAAGGCAAGCAGTCCTGAGCCGCCTTAAGTTGCCTTATAGTGTGCGGAAAACCCCACGTACCACCGCCAGACAATAGCTTTTCCAAGAGAGGCATGAATCTATCGTGACCCCTAAGACTCTCTCATATTCCTGCCGTTTCATATTCATAGGCCCGCCAAGCTTAGAACAGGTGGTGGTACAGCCGAATAGATACGGCTCACGAACGATCTGGACCCACAGACAATAGCTCGGGTCTTTTCAATGTTAAGTGGCATATGATTATCAATCGAGCACGAACACACGGTGGCCATATGATCATTCACTTGCAAGATCCCCTCTGACAGATCAGCCAGTCTGAACGAGTAATATAATTATGTGACAACGTCATCAGCGAAAAGATGGTATTCGCAGTGCCTCAAGCAAGCGGGAACGTCAACAACATAACGGAAAGGAAACCAGGCCCCAAGACCGCTCCCAGTGGCACGCCGTCTGGCTTAAGCATGAGCGAAGATGACTCCCCAGTCCCCGGATCTTCCACCACCTGGCTCCGCCCCCAAGGTACGAAGCCACCCAGCGCAGGACGCTACTCGAGAACCCCAAACCGGCTGCTTTCTGTAGTAGAATCCCATGATTACCCGATCGAATGCCCTGTTAAAATCGAATTGAACAACGATTGTGACCTCCTTGCAGTCAATTGCCATACGAATATAATTCCACCACCTTGAGTAGCGCAGTCTTCGTTCTATAGTTCGTACTACAGTCTATGCCCATGATCTGCCTCAGCCCCCAGAAACGACATTGGCACAGTTTGCGGACGACGTCACCATTCTACAAGTAAAAGACTCATTCGAAAAAGCTGCCACAAAAACCCAAGTCGCTCTCAACTGAGAAAACATGAAGGGCGGGGGTAAGGATATCCAATTCCCGAATAGAGGATACTACAAATACAATACGGCAAACGCGCTCATTCACACTTAAGATTCCGGTATTGGATACTAATACCACGATTCCGGAATCCAAGTCTGAAAGAGCGACTTGACTGTAGTGTATTTTCAGTATCCTCGATACGCGAATCGGATACCGGAATCTCAAGTGTGAAAACGGACTAATGTGTATGCAAAATGCACTATACAGTATAAAAATAAAGCGTTGTTATTAGATTTTTCACCTTAACCACAGGTGGCCCGAGGATTAATCATGAATGGGCGCTTTTTCGCAATTACTTCAGCCTTGAACAGTGTCGCTTTCTCACATGTTCCAAGAACAGCAAATCAGCGTATCTTCAACGACAAGGCAAAACTTGCCTTTGGGCTCAACCATTTCAAATTTTAGAGTCATTTTTATGAAGTATTTCAATTTTAGACAAATTCATGATTCATATATTGATGAATACAGCCGGCCCCTCTCCAAAACGGACAACATTTTCAAGGAGCTAACTCCGTGTTTATCGAGTAAATCCGCCAGAAAAAAGAAAATAAAAAAAAGTTAAAGCTTTGCGATGAGAAAAGGATGACAAATCACCCCACAGCAAATAGGAAAAAAGAGATCCTATTGAAAATTGGCCTGAGATTCTATATACAGTAGCAGCAGAAAATGGTTCGAATGACGCTTGATGGTGACGAGTGAGAGAGGGTGGCCTTTCTTTTCGAGGCGGAAAGGAAGGATTGATGACGGAACCGCTATACGGTCCCTCTTTGCTTTTCAATGCGCGCGGGATAAGTTGGCCTAGTTCAGGCAATAAATCAATTTTTTTCTATTTACTATAGCTCCCTCTTGGCAGCTTTTCTCAGTCCTTTTTCATTTTTTGCACTCCCCCCCCCCATCTCATTTCTGACATTCAAGATGCTGTGGCATATGCACGATGGGCCAATTATTTAAATATTCCAAATCGACAGGCCATCAAGGTGTTTCGAACTCGGCTAGTTTCATTTAGGAGGAAATGAATCATTCGACTATAAGCGCTTAAAGCTGTTTTACAGAATGATGAGGGGGGGGGGGAAATCAAATCAATAGCGTTCATCAACGGAAAAATGAGGCTTCCTATAGGGCAATTAATATCGGAATAGCAATGGATGAATCATCTACCACGGTTGTGGGATAATTTCATTCTTTCCAAATATCGCTTATATTGCTTTTTTATAAAGCGTTTGCAGTCTCTCATAAGTCTCTGACAATGTTCTCTGTTTTCTTTATGGGACGACCATTAAATAACTCGAATGACTAATTTTCAACGAACCGCAATCGAAAAACAACATTCTCACTACCGATTGTGCCTCCCTGTCCCAGCCACCGTGTGACCAAAAACTCCAGAATGTATAAACTGTAAAGCAGCTTGACGTTGATTGATTCATTTGGCTATGAAATGTCATAATTACTAAAAAGTGCGGCACCTTTTCTTAAACTGCTCGTGTAACTCATTAATCTCTGTGAATATATCGTCTGTTGGGGGGTTTAAACGATCCTTAGAAACGAGGAAAAAAGCGGGAAAGTCCCGGACTTTGTTAAATTGCGCTGGACTCGTGGTTTCTAATTTTAATTCTGACCGGTTTTGTACTGTTATTATGAATAAAATGAGAGTTGGGAT
Source organism: Corythucha ciliata (assembly GCA_038030265.1). Classification (NCBI taxonomy): domain Eukaryota; kingdom Metazoa; phylum Arthropoda; class Insecta; order Hemiptera; family Tingidae; genus Corythucha; species Corythucha ciliata. Next base: position 49,144,886 of record CM075942.1, on the reverse strand, counting down.
AAGGGGAAAAAAAATTTGAAAGATGCACAGGTTAGTGAATTAAAGGCAGCTGAATTCGACGGTAGACGATCTCATGTAGAGGACCCATCATGAATGCCCCAATTTCACGTTTCCCCACACTTTGGCTGCCTCTTCTAGAACGTAATTAACCAGTTCTTATCGCGAATACTCCTTGAAAAGTACACAGATTTACCAAATAATGTTGAGATAAGTCAAAGCAATGGCATTACGGTAGTGTATTTTAGTCTTGGATTTAGAGGACAATAAATTATAAATGATAATAAACACTCAATGATAATGCAAAAAAATGCGTAGCAATTTATATTATGCAAATTAAACAGAACAGGGTATAAACTGGCAAAGAAAAACAACGTTTTAACTCTTCTGGTCCTTCGACCAAATTGGAGACTAAATCCTCTCTTTCAGGGCCTGAAATCACTGAACCCTCCCTACTCACGGAGCGAGATCCTAGAGATTTTCTTCTCTCCATCCTCTTTCATTGAAAGCTTCTGAATCCTTCTTTCCACTTGGACGGCCCTTGTGGCTATAAATGTCGTTATAAAAACCCGAAATGATCATTACGCTCCAGGAGTTGCAAGACTTGGATAGCTGTGAAGGAGGGGAAGGGGGTCGTTGAAGTGCATTAAAAATGATGAAAGGATCACGCGTTATGAGAAAAACAGATCTGAATTTGATCCAGGGACTGACCCTTTGTTTCTGGAATGAAAAAATAAAAAAATGCGAGACCAGCGAGTGAGACAGCGGCAAAGATCCAGTAGTTCAAGTAAACACCGGCCAAGTCACTCGCCAGTTGATACTGTTTGATGCTGACTGAAGCCGCGACGGCGGCCACCATTTGCGTCACACCGCCGCCGATGGCTCGCGTTCTCGACGGAAAATATTCGGCTTGAATCGTTTCGGCAAGTGGACCAATGCCGACGTTGCTCAGAACAGCGAGACCAACCGTGCCGACGAAAGCGAACCAAATGAATTGACGTGAGTCTACGGAGGTGTCGGTCGTCATGAAGAATAGAATTCCGACGAAAACGCTACAGACTCCACTGCCGGCTGTTGAAACGAGAAGTAAAGGACGGCGTCCGATGTAGTCGCTAATGATTGACGAGGCTGAGGAGGCAGCGACTAGGCAAACCATGAACACTATTGTGTAAAATTCGCTGGTGAATAGTCCGGGAAGTTCTTCGTTGAATGTTTGAGTTATATAAACTGAAATTGCTGTTGTCCCGCACAAATATTTAACGATACAAACAGCTTGTACGAGCGTAAACCTTTTTATATCGTCTGAAGATCTAAATAAGTCCTTGAAGAATCCTTTATTCTTCTTATCCTCATTAACGCTTAAAGTTATTGATTCAAACTCATTACGTATGTCCAGTATGTCACCATTCCTCAACCACATCAACGCTTCAAACCCTTTTTGTTGCTTTCCGCTTATCACCAAAAAGTATGGTGACTCTGGCATTGCCGCCATGGCGAAAATAAAAACAACCGCAGGAACCAAATGCACTACTGCGAAGCAATTGTATGAGACAAACGGTCCCATCACTGCAGAATATACGCAGCCGGCAAAATAGATCGGCTCCAAAGTTCCACAGACTTTCCCACGATCCTTAGGCTCGGCAATTTCAGCCACATAAATAGGGCCAACGACCAGTGCCAAACCGAGAGCGAGGCCGTGAACGATACGGGCAGCGTAGAGAGCCTCAACGGAGCGCGTCGTGAGAATCAGTAGCCAGCTAACGAGACACAACGGTCCTATTGAAATCAATAAGTATTTTCGACCCCACCTACCCCATACCCAAAATTTTAAACTTTATAACAAATACCAGCACACAAGTAACTCGCTTCGACTCACTTATTGCATAATATCCCAACGGGTACGGTGCAAACAGTAGCTGAAATTTTCATCGAAGCCGCCAGCCACGAAGTGTCCGCCTTAGACATCGGCACCGGACTCTGAGGCTGGACGAACTTCAACATCAATGGTGTTATCCACGTGTAGGCCCCACCGGCTAGAAATGTACCGAATCCACCTTTTGAAATATAAACGTGAGATTTCCCTAATTAATTGTGGAACACTGTAGTGATTTCCTTAACAAACTTGTCTCTTACAGGCGAGTGCGGCTGACCATTGTCTGAATTTTCGACCCATGCCGACGAAAAACGCTGAGGTTGCCGCTGATGATTACACTATGGGAAGCTTTTTGATGAAACAATCGCGGTATCCCTGCATTATATCGCTCTGTTTTAATCTGTTCCTTAATTTTAATTTAAAAAAAAAAAATGTGGTGCTGATATTTACAGCGCATTACCGCAATAAAAGTGTTGCGCCTGAAGCAGCTGTTCTCCCACCACCACACGAATTGACAGTAGCAGCCGAATATCCTAAATATAGCTAAACCACTTCCAACAAGATTGAATCAAAGGTAAATCTCCTTATCTTATCCTGCTCATGAACTGACAAAAAGTACTCGACTGATACAACTCTTCCTTTTGAATTATTTATCTTAGCGGTACATAAGTGTATAGAATTTCTCTGTTTAGAATGTAGGGCATTAATAGTTTAATAGAAAAATCCGTCTCTCATCTCTCCTAACATTTGAGTGGTGCTGCGGGACGGGACGCGGGATAAAACCAAAACCGCGCGGTCGTCCTGCGGGAAATCGTGTTTTTGTTTTTGTTGTTTTGTTGTTGTTTTTTTTTTGCTAAAAAGTGAGATGAACGAAAGAAACCAAATAATCTGTTTGCCTTCTTTCAATCACTGTAAAGTTTTTACATCACTGGCATCACTGGTGTGTTTCTCTCGACTTCCTTCAGTTGTTTTTTTGCCTGTAAACGCTGGACACGCGAAAAAGAAAATTCATGCATTTGGCCCCAAAATTTCCATTTTGAACTCATCGAATACCTCTTTATCTTTTAAATTGATAAAATTGAGAAAACGCACATATGCAGTTTTAGGAGGCTATTTCGTGGCTAAAATTGAGAAAAATACGTACTTGGACACCGCTGTATATTCCTAGTTTAATTAGAGACTAAACGGTCTCCAATAGAGATTTCCACCCCGGGCCCCTATAGGTGTTGTTCCACCACTGTGTGGAACCTGTATCTTTCAAGTTACAGAAAAAACAAAAACACGAAGAAAATTTCGTGGTTCACCCTGTTCTGGTGTTGAGGAGGGGGACCATCTTGTCATTTTGACGAAATTCTCATCCACTTAATCAATTTTCTGCATTCGCCAATGGACAAAGGGGTGCCCCCCGGATGTCCATTTGATCATGTTCTTTTTTGTCCCGCGGTGCGAAAAAAATGCGGGACGGGACTGGACTTTTCATTTCCCGCCCCATCCAGTCCTACGCGCATCCCTTACCACACGACCGCTACGAACCACCAGCATAGGTCCAACCACAGCAAAGCTCAAACCACAACTCAACCACGAACCACAGTAAAGCTCTAACCACAGATGGATCAATAAGACCTAACCACAGCAATGGTCTAATCACAGCAAAGATCCAACCACACAATTGGGAACTTGACATCATCCGAGAACTGCACGTATTTTTCCATTTTTTGAGTGATATGGAATACCTGATTGTAAAAAGTGCTTGCACAAAATAAGAAAAGCTTCTTTTCCTGAAATTAATAAAAACGGATGTGTGGAGGGGGAACTTTGACAAGCCAGTTTGGATATCAGTGTTATCGCAGTGTGACGTCACGAGTGTCTTCCTTTATCAGAAATCTTGTGTTCGCGTAGTTCCATCATTGTCTACAATCGGATTCGATGAAAGATCCCGAACTAAACTACTAACATTGTCGGAATAATGCAAAAATTCGATGAGAGACTAGTAAAGTTATAAATGTTAGTAGTTTAGTTGCGTAATCTTTCATCGAATCCGATTGTAGACAATGAAGGGACTACGTACGTAATTCTTTTCTCTTATGACAATGGGAGCGTACGGGATGCGGACAGCTCGAACCTGCCAGCTTTGTCTGACTCAGTCTCAATCTGAGATTGTTCTTGGCTGATGCCATTGGGAATAATCCTGAATGGAATCACTGTCAGACAGTCGATGGTAGCTTGGTAATAACACCGACAAATCAGTATTTGTATACCTTCGAGCCTGCGACATGAAATGGGCAATGGGGGAAATGGCGTGAAATGGGTCAACGACTAAGTAAATCATTCTTTTTTCTTTATGTGTCCCAGCAATTAATTAATTGCAAATTAGACGACCCTTGTCTTAGGACTTTTCAAGGGATTACTCCCCCCTCACCGCACCACCCTAGTCACCCTGCAGTGAATTCGAGGGAGTGGGGAGGCTGAAAATAAAGAATTAAACTTTATTGAAGCTAAATACTTACCATTTTTTACTTGTTTTGAGTTCCGAGAAAAAATTGCTCCCTCGAATTCACTTCAGGGTGACTAGGGTGGTGCGGTGAGGGGGGAGTAATCCCTTGAAAAGTCCTAAGACAAGGGTCGTCTAATTTGCAACTAAGTAAATCAATACATCATTAACTTCATAAGGCCAGTTATGGGTTATACCAGGGTAAAACCCAGTTTTAGAGGTAGAGCTCAACGATAAATAAAACGCACACAGGCCCACACCCCCAACCCACCACCGGCTCGAGCCTACGGCACACTCTACGTCACGAATTTTTATCAATAGAGACTACTGTATTTCTTAAGAACCAGATTTTGAAAAAATATTAAAAATCAACGGCTGGGCGGATTTCAAAAATTCAAAAACAGATTTTCACATTATTCTTAGTACTATTTTTTGAATTCAAAATTTAAAAATGGTCAAGTTGTCAATTGCAATGAAACGGCCTACTAGCGTTTTCTGAATTGCAGCCGGAATTAGCTTTTTTTCTTAATTTCAGCCGCAAATTAGCGGTTTGTTAGTTGAAGCCACGGATTAGCGCTTTTTCTTAATTTTAGCGAAAATTAGCGATTTTTTCTACTTTTGCAGTTATGAGTTAGCGTTTTTTGATTATTTCAGCCACGAAGCTGTCTCCGAAAATCACGAGTTGATGGTCTCTCGATTTTAGCTGAATGAGTGATTTCTGGCAATATTAGTTGTGAATTAGCGTTTGTTTCGTTTTACTCCTGAATTATAGCGCTGATTTTTCTCAATTTTAGCAGCGGAATCGCTCCAAGAACAGAAGATTAGGGTTTTTATGAATTTTAACTGTAAAAGGGCCTACATAAACCACGAATTAGATTATGTTTTTGCGGTAGGGACCTCCATACCAAGGAAGGACACGGTTCCATGTGATCAATCAGGATCTGCGGTAACTTTAAAGCCCTGTACACACGGAGACATTTATGTCATGCCATGAAATTTTCAATATGTTCGTGTGATGGTACTGTGAAAAAGTATAAAAACCATATGCTTTCATGAAAAAGCCGGGAAACCGCTGGAAAATTGTCAATAATTTTCCCCTTTACCATCTCCATTGTAGAAACTAAGCAGAGAAATACCACATCGGCAAGGAACAAGAAACCAGCTATTTAGCAGTGAAACCGTTGATTATGAACTGGAAAATATGAATTTTCCAGTTCACAAATCAGTAGACGGCATACTTTTTCCCCCAACACGCTTTCATTCGATCAAGAAACAGAAAACGTTCCTGCTAGAATCACGTTTATCCGCCAAAATACTTGCACTTGAAGCTCAGAAAGACTATTTTGACTGGACTGTGAAGGTACCGACGTTGTGTGCGTTCAATGGCCCTTGAAAATGAATTTTACCCAGGAAACCTAAAACCCCAGAAGCTAAGTCCATGACTGTGTGACTTCGTCCATTTCCACCAAAAAGTCCGCTTGAAAACCTTATTATTCGGCTGCAAGAAACTTGGCATTCGAAACTGAAAATTCAATCGCCCAATCAATTTGTTTTGTAAATAGTGTAGCTTCTGAATCTGGAAAATTTGCTCGTTTAGTCCCTTTTAATAGCCCAAGCCCAAAAGGGGTGATTTATTCTCAGTGATTCCAGTGAGGGGGTGATTTAGACACCGCCACGAGAAAAGGGCAGTTTCTTCTGAAACCCATCATAAATTAATTTCGACTTGAAAAATGTTTGTAAGGCGGTGGGAGGGGAGCCTAAAATACTACTTACTATCACGAAATCCAGTAAGAAAAGTCTCGAAATCCTGCATGAACGCATTGAAAATACCTCCCAGCAAATTATTATGAGGAGAAGAGGGGTGAGTGCCACGGATTTTTTGGGTTTCTCGTGGGTAATTCCTTAATTTTTCGTCCATGTTTTTAAATAATTTTCAGTAGGAATACCATTCAACTATATCTTAAGTTTTACCCTCTCTCCTTCACCACAATAATTCTCTGAGGCCATGAAACTTGCCGCAAAATGATTTAGCTTCAGCAATCTACTATTATACACCGCATTGATTAATTTTTCTCAGTAGAAACTTTGTCTTGGAATCTGTGAATTTTAACATTCATATCAGAAAATTGTCTATTCCTCCCCAGCATCAACTCTTTCGGTTCGCAAATGGATTATTACCCGCGAAACTGATAACTCGGCGAAACTGAACTACGCTCTATACATATAGAATAATGTGATTATTTGACCAAACAAGTTGCATTTTAGTCTCAGATTCGAACTTTTGGACGATCCTTTTAGGAAAGCCTGTATGCGCGCCTGCCCGCCGCTCCCCCCCCCCCCAACCAATAAATTGTATAACGTAACCACCCTTAATGCCCCTCGTGGATAATTGCCTCAATACTATCTTCTAGCGCTTGAAAAACATGTAAATTCTTGGATGAGATCAATGAAACTCATTCTGTCCACGTATTTATACAACAAAACTGCAACCAAGTCGCTATCATTGATAGCTTTCGATGCACGCCAAAATTGGTGAATTTACTGTTGTCATTCTTAAAATAGGGCGTGTAATGCGTTCAATTATGTTTTGTTTTTATGACTTGCCATAGTCCACATCATAACAAAACGACTATTTTGTTTAAATTTTTAAATGAATTTAACCCTCCACGGGAAAACGTAAGCGACAGTGAGCTGATTCAGTAAACGTATCCGCCTAAATCGTATCCACCAAATAACAGAAATTGTTTTCCCATGTTCGATCGTAAGCGACAAAACATGTTTAAAAAGTATCTTGCTCGCGGTAGAAAGTTTTGAAATTATGAAAATAATTAAAATGAATCACTAGGGTCACGTACAAAAAATTTTCAAGAGAATCAGACGACATTAAGTTGTCCTAAACGAAAAATGCATCTCCTGTAAAGTTGGCCAAGTGGCGCTTACGATACTTTGCCTTTCCAGTAACAATATGGTTTTTATACTTTTTCACAGTTCCATCAGACGAACATATTGAAAATTTCATGGCATGTCATAAATGTCCTCGTGTGTACAGGGCTTTAGGGAGTGGATATTGACGTTTTAATAATCAGGAACGATCGCCCCCTACACCCCTTGGATGTGCGACTGTGGGGTTGGAAGCCCAAACAAGGAACACCCTCAATAAGGAACTTGCACATTTTTCGGAAGATTTTTTTTTATTTTAAATATTGAATTCTAAATATATTGCAGTAAGTTTTATTCCCAAAAACTGAAACATTGAATTTTAAGGATTTTTTAAAACTTTGGATTTTTAAATGGCCCCCCAACCACCCCCCTTTCCAGGGGCCAACTTGTATTCATCATGACGTCACAGGACGCTCTATGAAATGTAATCCTCCGTATTACTGATGCATAAAGGAAATGATCCTTCAATTTTTGGGGGTATTTTATACAGGGTGGTCGGTTTTGAGATGCAAAAAAAAACATTGGGTAATAGTACACCAAAAATGGGATAAAAAAGTCCTATTCGGATAGTGGCCTATCTCTTTTTGTTTTCGAGTAATAATTTTTTTTGTGATTTTTAGGCGCAACTGTATTTTTCGCCGAAAAACTGTTATTTCTCAGCTTCTACCTCACATTTTTCCAAAAGTGATGGCAGTTTCGTAATCTACGGACAATTTTCTACGGCATGAACGCAAAATCAATATTCTAAATTGTCATAAACGCCTAAAAACGTAACGTTTTCGTTGCGCTAATACAAAAAAACCAAGAACTCGACTTCACAAAACAATTTACTGTGTCACCGAAAATAGCTGCACACGTTGTCAAACGACATAAAAACTTCTCCGTTTTCCCAGCTTTCCAACCGTGTACTCGAAAGTGGAATTATCTCCCTCCTTTGACGAGAAAATTCGAAAAGAAGCGAAAAAGTCATACATTTTGGGCTAAAAATGTGATTAATAACAGGTGCAAAAATTCATTTGTTTGGCTCTCTTTCTTGAGAAATCCAAGCTCTGGCACAGTAAAAATTAAAATGTATTGCATTTGAAGAATAAACAAATTAATGAAATGGACGAAGAGGTGTGCGAATTAAGGGCGTCTGCTGGTTTTTTATGGGGGCTGGGCTGGGATCGTCGGAGACCGAAATCACCGTCTTCCTGGAAAATAATTTGTTCCCTCAGCTCTGGGTCCATTCCGTCAAGAGGACGTGGCAATTCAACTTGTAGGAAATGCGAAATGTGAGCCTATTAATCGGGCTCTCCGACCCATAAAAAACCAGCAGACGCCCTAAATTCGCCCACCTCTTCGTCAATTTTATTAATTTGTATGTTTGTTGTTTATTCTTCAAATGCAATACATTTTAATTTTTACTGTGCCAGCGCTTGGATTTCTCAAGAAAAAGAGCCAAACAAATGAATTTTCGCACCTGTTATTATTCACATTTTTAGCCCAAAATGTATGACTTTTTCGCTTCTTTTCGAATTTTCTCGTCAAAGGAGGGAGATAATTCCACTTTCGAGTACACCGTTGGAAAGCTGGGAAAACGGAGAAGTTTTTATGTCGTTTGACAACGTGTGAAGCTATTTTTGGTGACACAGTAAATTGTTTTGTGAAGTCAAATTCTTGGTTTTTTATCATTAACACAACGAAAACGTTACGTTTTTAGGCGTTTATGACAATTTAGAATATTGATTTTGCGTTCATGCCGTAGAAAATTGTCCGTAGATTACGAAACTGCCATCACTTTTGGAAAAACGTGAAGTAGAAGCTGAGAAATAACAGTTTTTCGGCGAAAAATACAGTTGCGCCTAAAAATCACAAAAAAAATTATTACTCGAAAACAAAAAGAAATAGGCCACTATCCGTATAGGACTTTTTTATCCCATTTTCGGTGTACTATTACCCAATTTTTTTTTTGCATATCAAAACCGACCACCCTGTATTTAAAATTCAGCTGAGATAGCCTGTGGTCATAGATTTCAATCAGGTACCTAATATCGAAGTTAATCTGAGGTTTTATTATTTATGAGAAGCGAACACTATCACTAAGGCCCATTTTCACCAACAAAATTGATCTCGTTTAAAGTTGATCGTGATTAGTTGCCAATAGCGACCCACATGAATTCTGATACAAGCGTTCACATTGTAATCGTGATTAGTTGTTGATCTTGGTTTAAGAAGGTGGTGAAATCGGGCCTAAGTTGAAAACGTTGATAACAAAGCGTGAGATTTACCGTGGCACATTTGAGCAGTTTTCAGTTTACCCATTCGTTCTATTTGTTTATTAACAATTATTTATAGTGTATAGCGTTTTGTGTAGTGTTTTTAGGGTACCTATTTTGTTTTGTGCCGTCGGGGATTGTGGGTAATATATTACCAGAAAATGCAGCCGCGTGAGGGATTCGAGAAGGCCTCCACACAGAATCTTCCGTGTCTTTCTGCTTTTGCAGTAAGTTCATTCATTAAGGACAACATAGATTTTGGTGTGGAATGCAAAGGCGTAAAATTGGATAGGCAAGTTTAACATTGTTCTAATCATTGAATGTAGATTGGAATTCTTCTGGTGATTCAGTCTTATTTCTTTTACCTTTGATCCATAAGAGTACCAAGTAGTACTGCGTGAAACGAGTGAGAAATTACTATCGGATATCAAGAAAAAAATTCTCAACATCTCGCAGAAGGATTGAAGGAAAGTCGAGGAAAACAGCTCTTCCAGGACTCGCCTTAGGTATGAAGGTGTCGAGGAAATTGAGCGAAAGATCGGCGTTCTGAGAAGAACGATTGAAATGAGACAGGAATTGAGACCCAAAGAAAATAGTCACAAGAAATTACAACTGGGAAATCAGGACAAATCGTAACTCCGGAACAACTCAAGCAGAAAAAACCGCTATGAAAATCAACCCAATCAAGGAGCGTGAGAGGTAGGTTATTGCTAGGTTGCGTACTTGCCTCACAAAGCAATTTCATAAATAGGAGCTCGCAGCATTTGCTTGTGAAATATTAACATTATTTTGTGTTTCACGTTAAACATAAGTATCCGAATAATAATGCATACAGCGTCGAAAAGCATGTACAAGTAGGGGATGTGGGAGACGGGTCGCCCGTGTGACTGCGGCCAATTGCGTCACCGGTCTTCAACCAATCAGAAGGCGTTTTCGAGGGCATAAAAAATAACAATTTTTTATTGCTAATTTGTTAATTAGTGGCTATTTTTAAAAATAATTTAACTCAAAAGAACTCATTTTCAGGTACCAATTGCCAGTCAGCAATAAATTTTTTCCAATTTTTCGACCCATGGAAGTTCCTTATTGAGCCGAGAAAATTGGCTGATTCCAACAACGTTGCGAAACTGTCATTTTTGCTCCTTTAAAGGCCGCACCAACACCCAACCACCCACCAACCAACACACTCTGTGGTGCGTTTCAGTCACGAGCGGCTGCATTTCGACAATCACCGCTGTCCGAGGGCTGATAATCCAAGTTTTGCTTAAATCGAAATTGCACGTTAAAAAATTACCAAAAAGCTTGAAACCCACGTGTTTTATTTTTCTTTTCTTTTGAAAAAATGACCAACATTGGATGAAACTGTGTTTTAGCATGGTTTTAGTAGACGGGGAGCCCAAAAATAAAAAAATGATTGTACATCAGACGCGAGTTGTTGATGTGATTCTGAAGGTCAGTTTTGCATTTTTAGCCCGTTTTCTGGGGCGACACGAATTCTTCTTGAGGACAGTAGCCGTACCCCGACTGGGTGAACCTCACTAGACCGCTCTGAAGTTGCCAATTTTCTAAATTTAGAGTGGTTTACCTGAAATTTGTTGGGGGGGGGGGGAGTTCTTAAGGTTTTCGGTGATTTCGAGGCCTGAGGACTCAGAAGTGCTGTCCGTGGACGCCTCAAATTTTGACGTATTCCGTCCTATTGAATTTTGGTTGAGTTTTTAAGATAGAACGAAGGATTCGTTGGTTAATCGCAGTGTTTCGGAAAGGATAACCGAGATTTAAACATGTTTTTCGCCCTTGACAAGAACCTTCCCCTCTTAACGACCTTAATATTAAATGTTATTTATCGCTTATTCATATTTAAAGACTTTAGTACAAAATAAAAATAATAATAGTAATGGCAATACGTTCGCTTCTATGTTTCTAAGAAGTACTGTACACAGCGGCAGCGGGTAGAGAAAGACCTGAGCTATTTGTCCTTGAAAGAGAGAGAGAGAGAGTTATGGTGCTCATTTTGTTTTATAAACAAAATAAGCCCATGTATTCACTTTGGGCCTTTTTTTTTGTGTGTGTAAATAGTCTGCAATGAGTCCCAGTCTAAGGAAAAAAAAAACATTGAGAGGAGACTCAAATTTGAAAAGTGTTTCCTGTTGGAAGGGGAATAGGGGCGATTGACGAATTGATTGATACAAATTAAGTTTTGGCGAGGTGAAGTGCTATGGCGCGGGGGGGGCATCGAAAACAAAGATGAATGGGCCGTATCTAACAAACAAGGGCCTATTCCGTACAGGGCTCATCGCTCACGCGACAATATTCTCCAACGGCAGGGGGAAAATTGGTCAAAAGAGGGATGGTTTTGGATTAGTTCTCGCGGGCACACATCAATTTCAGTTATCTATCGTCGCTAACTAGGAGGTGTCCCCCTGTCACTCACCCTCTTCGCTCCAATTCACGAACAGTCCCAATCACATGGACACTGTAAAGAGAATGTTCGTGCTGACAAAAGGGGTGGCGGGAGGTGATACTGTGACAATTTCATTTCAATACAGCCTCCCTTGATCCTACATCTCTTCGCTTTCATCGTCATTCGTCACGGGAATTGAAGTTGTGGTGAGAGGAGACACCAAGCATTTGGACGTCTCGTTGAACAACTGCAGCCCAAAAAAAAAGTATGAGGTCCATCTTTGCGAATGTTTACGACCAACAACTGCATCATAAGGCCCTCAATTGAACGAAAAATCAACCAGAGGGACAAACAAGTCAATTAAATTGAGCCTGTGAACAAATTGGGTTAACTCAAAAACATTTTGACTTAATTGAGAATAAAGACGTTTGCGTCTTTTAGACGAGGCCCCTCCCACTTATTCGATACTCGCAAATCGCTGCATTTTATTCACTTTTTTTTTTATGACGTGGGCAAAAGTAGTAAAATGTTTACTTTTTTTGTCCTCTACAATACCAGACCTCCCACCACAATGAGACCGCTTCGGCGGAACTTAGACAACCGGCGTGTAGTGGGGTTGTTTTTTTACACTTCTTCACAGACTCGAGCGGCACGGATACGTTCTCCTCAAGACGTCTTCGTCGACCAACGTTTCGTCGGAAACTTCGGGATTCCATTTCTATTTGTTCTAAATTTTTTATTTGTTTTATGTTTTTCCTTCTTATTTCAAAAATTTGACGGGGAAAAGTCTAAAGTTTAAAAAATAACTTACTCTTCAGTGCCATCCGTCAACCATGGGAGCCACGGCCCGTCAATACTTGGCCTCTCTTGCATGTAAGACTATTTTATGTTTTATTATTTATTCTTTTGCATGCTTTAAAAAAATCGCGAGTAAGCCAGCCGTTATCGTATTTTTAAGGCAAATTAGGTCGAAGTTCGTTGCATGGCCGTTCAAAATACGAGCCGGTGTCCTTAAACTTCAAAAAAAACGACCGATAATATTTGTAGTTTTCTTGCTTGTATCCTGGCTAATGACTCAAGGACATTTTGTCACAGGCTGCTTTATAAAAAGGGTATGACTGAATTGGATAGCGAAAAAGATTGTTTTTTCTTCCTCCTAGGGCGACCAAAACGAGAAATTCATTTATCTCATTTGTCTTTCCTGAAGATTTCTGGATTTTTAGACGATGTTTCACACGTCCCAATATGCTTTGTGACAAATTCCTATACTCTCTTTGACTTTTCGAACGATTAATGGGGAAGTTAAGAGAAATTACAAACACGTGTTAAACGATCACAAATTTCACAACTCAAATTGGGTGTTGGAGGACCTCACGGGCTCATTTTGGTTCCCTCATTTCCTCATAATCTTTGTTTATAATATAAGGCCAGATATAATTAATTTTTCTCTCAAAATAGAGCTTGTTTGAAGTTCTTGGATTCTTGAAGGTACAGAAATTAATTAATTAATTTGAACGTATTACATAAAAAAATAAGTTGAATGAGATTTTGTTTCGCTTTTCGTTGGGTCTTGACGTCATGAAACACCCAACCTCCCGGCAAATGTGACATTGACACGCAAACACCCTCAAAGTCTTAAATTAATTGCTCTTTTTTTCAATCTGAATAAGATGTGCATTGCTTGAATGACAATCAGAACAGTGCAAACAGAAAAAAAATGTGTGACACTCCATAAAGAGAGGAATATTTTTAGAAAAACTTAATACCTATTGATCCCTACTAGTTCAATAAATACAATCCTCTTCTATACGTTCACCACTACATAATACCTTTAAGGGGAGGGGGGTTTTGCTAATGGTTCCCTTATTTTCCACGACTGATCCCTCTATTGTCGAGTAATTATAGGCAGTTCATCAACCTTTTAATCCTGAAATTGTGTGTAAGGAAAGCCTCGTTATCCTGCCCCCCCCCCGCCCAACCAACCCAAAGGCAATCCAGAAAGGGACCCTGTATGGGTGCCGGTTAGCCCTAATTCTTAAAATAAAATCAAAATAACGTGATTCCCAGTTGTTTGAAGGACGGACACTTTTTTATAACAATAAAATCTAGGTTATGACGGAAAGTATAAACCAGAGGATGTTAAAGCACGCTCGCTTCTTTTATTGGCTATTAAAACCGGCAGGCAAAATGAGGACATTTTTTGTTTTTTTAGGCTAAATTTTCAATACCTACCGCTGGCTCTTCTGAGCTCTACGAGAAAAAAAAAAAAAAATGTGGCGTTAATGCTTGTGCGTTTCGCGACTCGATGATGATGGGTGAAAGCATGAATGAGTGCGACCTTGATTTGAATGCTTGAACGGCCTGATATCTGAGGGAGACGCAGTTGTATTAAAACCATGTAAACGAAGTCACTCAAAGATAAAATTCGACACTGGACATTTTTTTCGTCGATGGATTTTCCACCTCCACACGGCTACGGTCGCAAAATGTGCGGTCTTTAGAACTCATTGGTGGAAGAACGGTCCTCATACTAATACACGTAGTTATTAAAAGGAACGTACCTACAAGGTTTGGCCCGTTTAACAATTTTATCTCTCTCTTTTTTTAATGACCACGACTTGTTATACGCTCATTTATAAAAAGGATCGTGGCGTCTTTGAGTTTCCTTCTTTCTTTCTTTCTTTCATTTTACGAGCGCATAATCGTCTTTGTTTTTACGACTTTATTCGCTGCTATTCTACCTTTTTCCCCTGGTACGGCAAGCCACTAAAACTCTCGAGATGATTCACTCTTATGTCGATAGCGGGAAGTTTATATGGAATGATAGAGGAATGGGGATAGGAGGCTAAACATTACAGGTCAGGCTTTTTCGTTGCGATAACGCGCCTCATGATATTCGACGGGGGGAGGGGTGATTCCGTTTTGAAGGGAATGGTAACTGTTCTTGACCGGACATTATAATGGCCATCCCCGCCTCATTGTGAAAAATATGCTCTGTCTCAAAGGTTGAGCACTATGTTTTCCCGGTGTTCTTGGCACACCATGCAGAATGTGATCAAACTTATTCGGCCGGATCTAGACCCGGGGCTATAATGGCGGGAGGATGTCAACATTATCTCTCGGTTGGTTGGTCAGCCCAAACACACGGAGCCTCGCGAGACCGTGTTCGAGCCAAATTTCAAGGTTTTTGTAAAATTATTCGCATCAGTCTTGAAGACCACAATTGCCATACCCCAATACCTCTCTCAGTTAGTTTTCGGACTATACTTGTGGGGCCAGCTGCTATCCGGCAAGTTCATGTTCCCACCTCGCGGTTCTCGTCGGTCATCGGCGAACAGGGTCCTCCCTAAATTTTTGAACGACGCAACTCGGCGAAATTGGGGTTTCAGCGTGTTCTTTCTTGCTAGTAGAAGTGAAAACCACCATATTGGGGTTTAACGGGCCAGATCCATGAACTGGTGGATCCGGGCATTTGATTCATGAAAATAGCGTTTAAGTAAGCCAAAAATCGTCAAATCGGTTTTTATTGAGCGGAACCCTTAAATCGATGCTTTACAAAGATCCAGATCTAAAAAAATAGGGGTTTTTACACGCAAAGCAATCTAGCGAAAACAGTAAGAAATAAGTAAGTAAGCAAACAAAGCCCGCCAAATTGGTTGATTAGTGAGCACGGGCCGCGCGAGTTTACAGAATAGAATACAATTACCCCTGTGCTAATGAGTCAATGCCTGGGGAAAAAAAGCAATGCCACCGGTATGTACTGGATATTTCGCGGATCTTGCGAAAACTAAATTTCGCGAATGATAAGCGGTTTTCCTCAACTCTACCCGTGACTTTTAAAAGGTAATATCCGCGAAATGATCAAACTCGCCTTTTCTCTCAATTTCTTCCGATGAACACCCAAAATTTTTAGATTTTAGGGGGATTTTAACTTAGCCCAAGTCACGGTTTTCCAACATTTGAACCGGCCAACACACTTTTTTTTTTTTTTTTCATTCCATTTTATTTTATCGTTATTATTTTTTTGTACCACAAAATTGTCAAACTTAGCCCCCCCCCCCCTACTTTTAATAAGAGACCGGCCGAAGTCACAGTTTTTCTCAAACTCAATGCACGGGGATGCCAAACCGTTCACTTTTTATTTTAAATTTTAACCACAAAATGCCAATCTCGCAGTTTTTCTCAAACTCCAGCCATAATCCCGACGTTTACAATTCGAGCCACAAAATACTCTAACCATCAGTATAAATTTTATCCTATTTCACTTTGCTGAGTGGCCAGAACTAGGATTTTTGAAGATGTATACTACGAAATAGCGGTTTCTCCCGATTTTATGACCGGAGAAAAGCTCCACTCAAGGGTTTTCTCAAATTTCATGAGAGGAACTTACCAATTTTATACAGTCCTAATAAGAAAACTTTAATGCCACGTTCCACCGGGTTCAAGCAGCCGCGTTTAAATTTAGTGGGCCTTAAGGTTTTCGCACTTGTATACGTTGTATTTCTGTTAATTTCACTGCGCCTTCCTTTATGAAGTAACGAAGTACCAGCTATATTATTTAATAGTTTTTGTTGATTTTTGATTGTGTCAAAGTAATGTTGGCTCTAGCCATGAGCAAATCTTACGGAAAAATATCAGCCCGGGTTTTCCGTGCGAGTTTAACTTATTCCTGGTTTATCCCCAACGCAACCCCGGCATCTAGGACCAGCTCTCCCGGGACCCCATTTTCTCCGTTCGTGCAATAAGCTTCTTCTCAGAAACTTTCATCACCTGAGAGAATTTTATTTTTTTTTTTTTTTTTTTTTTTTTTTTTTTTCATCCGAAAAACAAAATATCTCTCGACTGATCCTAAAATTGCTGGTTTGATAACAAGTTTGTGCAATCATTTTAATGCTCAACAGCTCTAACGACTATAAAGGCGGACGGAGGGGGGGGGGTTAGTGGCAGCAGAAAACGTTCATTCAAGTTTTAATACTTTTGGTATTAAAACCCCTCCCTACTACCCCCCTCACCAACTAGTATTCACCCTTAACAACCAACAAGTTTCTTATACTCCGCTGTATAGAATATTCCATGAAGCTCTCCTTCAACTTGACCACTTTAATAATCATTGAAAAAAGGGACCGAGTTTTTTATTTCTGAGAACCCCACGAGCGTTTCATAATTATTTTATATTTTTGTACTAAAACTGTAAAAATGAAGGTTGTTGTTTAAAGGGGAAAGCGGGAGCATCGAAATCAGCCCAAGGAGAAGGATACGTGAATTACGTTTCTAGTGCCCCCCAAAATTCGTTTTCCTTGTGTTTTATAATTTTATTGTTATTTTAGTTGGTTATTTAATTAAGGTGAAGCGTTCCATTTTTGGATTAAGCGAAAATACACTCGGACTTAGGAGAGAAGAATCACCACCGCTCGGCGGAGAAGACCAAGCTTCCGCGTTCCCTCCTAAAATTGACCAGCAGTGAAAAACCGGACTGCTTGGTCTTTAAATAATGTAGTATGGACGAGGTGTTTTAACCCATTACGGTCAAAGACCATTTAAACGGGTTATCTAGGTGTTCAGTTCCCCCTCACTCCATACGAAACCGGGGTATATAGCTTTTCACGTCACATGCATGAAGCAGTTCCGAATTCGGATGAACAGGTTCAAAAAAGGTAGGCGATTAGTCAAACGATAAAAAAAAAAAAAAAAAAAAAAAAAAAAAAAGATTAAAAAAAAAAAAAAAAAAAAAAAAAAAACCGAGAAAACGAAATGACGATTTGAGACAGATTGAAAGACTGGTTTTTCCTTCTTTCTCGCCCCTTTAATAGTCTTCTTTGGTAGAAAAAAAAATCGCTGTTAAGTTTCTTCTTATGCCCGCGGAAAAAAAGCAGAACGAGAGGACCATAAAAACAATTATCGCTTTGAACAAACATTCTCACCCTAATCAAAATGTGGTTGACTTCATTTAAACAGTCATCACATCCAGTGAATTAAAAGAGGTTTTTTTCTTCAGTGTCGCGTGTCCTTAATGTTCATGAATTAAACTGCTGGGTTGCGGAGGGGAACTAGGTCTTCAAACGCGTCGATTGATTGGTCGAGGGGTTGGATGGATGGGAGACACGTGGGGAACACTGCAACTACCGCAAGCTTGATTTAATAATAAAGGGCAATAAAATAGCGAATCGTGGCAGTAAACAAGATTTACGCTTTAGGCGCTTTGGCGTCTTTGTTGTTTTGTTCTCCGTTGTGTGCTAAATAAGTAGTGATAGTGATACGGCGAGTCCAATCTGGAAAAATCCACTGTGAATTAAATCGAGTGATTTTCCAAATAACAGTCTTCTTCTCGATAGGAAGAGTTTATTAAAACCAAGGGATGATTCATCTAAAAGAACACCGCGCTATTAGAGCGCCATGAAAATTGTCTTTCTTGCTCTCTCGCTGATAAGTTTATGAAAAATAATTTTTTCGAATATTCCATAAATACCTTTGCAGACACTACATTTCAGGAAAGCACGGGCCAAAGTGAGAACGGATTAATACTTGGACCAAAATTCCTGGGTTCCCACTGCCCGCACCCATTACAGTAACTTTGAAAATTGAAATAGCAAACCTTTAGGCACTGCAGAGCCCACAAGTTTAAAGAAAATAATCAATCGTACCGGTTTTGTGCACTGTTTGAACGCTTAAAACCAAATAGGGAAAATAGTGACA
This sequence comes from Corythucha ciliata, assembly GCA_038030265.1. Classification (NCBI taxonomy): domain Eukaryota; kingdom Metazoa; phylum Arthropoda; class Insecta; order Hemiptera; family Tingidae; genus Corythucha; species Corythucha ciliata. The sequence goes on along the minus strand of CM075942.1, from coordinate 49,126,233 downwards.
CGCTCCTAAAGTTACAAATCACGATTCTTCGCCAGAGTTAAAATTAGCGAAAAAGCCGGTTTCTTAAAATTTATGTTTCGTATTTTCTTCAATAAGTCCGTGAAAAAAAGGAGAAATAAATTACGTCACTTTGTCCGTGTAATTTTTATGTTTGCCTTCAACGAAAAAAGAGTAGGAAGGAAAATGTGAAAAACATGATAAAATTGACTGGTTCGTTAATTTCATTCGCAATTGAATATGAATAAACCCGTTAATTGGCATCGTGTTTCAATAAAATCCATTAAAAAACGAGAAAAAAAAACTGTTTCGATCAGACAAACAGGAAAATTAAATATTAATTCGTGATGCATTTCTATTTTTTGATTAAAACGGTGAGATTATTAATTTTGCTGTATTTTTTACCCGGAAAATAGACGCTGTTGGTATGCAGCAGCCGTCTCCTTGACATGACACTTGTTGCTTTCCAAGCTTCTACCCCTCGCCCAGAAGGCGACCGTATAGTCTTTAACGCAGCGACATTTTGTTGTTGTTGTTTTTTGTGTTTTTTTTTTTTGTTATTTTTGTTTTCGTTTTCACTCACTCGACAGTCTCCACTCGACAATTTTACAACAAGTTCTCAATTTTGTCTGTAAATTACTGTCGGTGTAGCCTTCCAGAGTGTAAAAGGCGTCAATTTTGACCACGAAAAATGATATTTTGGTCGCTAAAACTTGAAGTTCTATTCCCGAAGGAACTAATCGAGTTTCGGCAAACGGGTCGTTAAACCGTTCAAACTGGCAATGTCACACAGAAATGACAGTTTTCGCCAGAAACTGAGTGGAAAATCATACATTTAACGCCTCGAAAGTAAATCGCCAGTCTGTATTGAAACTCAGAAATTAATCAACGAAAATTGGCAATACAGATTGAGAGAGCTCAATCCGACCCAATAAATTGGATTTTAGCACTGAAACTTAAAATTTCATTAATATAAATCGAAGGACAGGCTCCAGTTTTGCCCAGTTATTTCATGTTCGTTGCTACGCCTCAGTAAGTGAAATATTGCATCGACAAGTTAAAAATTTAATTACTTCGACCTAATGGGGTCGATAGACGTACAATAAATATTGCGCAATAAATTTGTACAATATTTCGTTTCCAGATGTTTAGGGATAAAAAAATAGGTTGTTCATTATATTGTGCAACCCATCAATACAACCTACAAACGTTCAATTTTATTGTACAACCCCTATTATTGCGCAATATTATTGTACGTGTATGGGCCGCTTAAAGCTATGTGATTTTTGCCGTAACATAGCCAGTTTTGGGGTGATTTAATTCCTCCAAAATGAACGACAATTTTATGTTTGGCACATTAAAGGCTTTTCTATGGCTCAAATTATATTTTTGAATCCAAAAAGCTGAAACAAGCTGGGTTGAGGACAAGAGTGTTAGGTTTTCAATAAATAGTTGAGCGGAGCTAAATTAGTTAGTTTAAAAAGCAATTTCACGTCGGGTGTTTGGCAAGGGAAAGCTTCAATTCCCTTAAAAATAAAAATAAAATTCCTTATTCCGTCAAGAACTCTCACTTTCCCCTGTTTTAACAATCGGTGTAGCTTTCCAATGAGCGATAACTGCCAATCTTGCACGAGAAAATGACAATGTACTTCCCGTAAATGACAGTTTGTATCCCCCCCCCCACAATTAATTCTGGAAACTGTCAAGTTTTTGCTCGAATAGTAACTTTCGGGCCATTTCGGTAATAAAAATGGAGCGAAACTTCCTAATTTATCCTCGAATTGCAGTTCTCCTCTAGTTTAATGATAAAATAGCAGCGCTTCTGCTATCACCGGACTGCCAGTTAAAGGCGCATGCATAGCTCCAAGGGTTAATTGCCATTTTTATGTTCATAGAGCCTTTTCTGAAGTTTAATTACATTCTATAGAGCTGATTTTTAAGTTCTACTGTGGGCGGGAGCTCTAGGCCCTTGTTCCTCCCCCCAAACATCCCCAAATATTAATTAAATTCAGCTTCCTGATTACGGCATAGCAGGTGACTTTCTCTCAGCCAAGCTAGCCAACTTTCCGAGTTTTGGAACGTTCGGGAAGGGTAAGTCTAAATCCCTTCACGCCATTGGCAGGACTGGGTCGATTTCTCGGTGAAGGTACAACATCAGGCAAGAAGGTCAGTCTGAGCCCACGAAAATTGCTTCAGAAAGTGCCAGATCTTTCGGGGAAAGTTACAGGAATTTGTTTTATAGTCCAGTAGATATGTAATACGTACATTGAACTTGGAAAAAATTCCAAAGTTATTGGAACTTTTACTAGTTGCTGCGAAATTTCTTATTTATATGTGAAAACCTCGCGAAATTAATTTTTGTAGAGATCGGACACGGCAACGTTGCCGTAGAAATCCCCCCCCCTCCCCCGATGGTTTATCAAAGCATAATTATGTGGTATCCAAGAATCTACCAATCGTGTTCGAGAAAACTTGGATGCCAAACAAAAGGTGTCCGCCCCCTATTGAGTCAATTCCGTAAAATTGAACGTTCGAGTGAGTCAAATCCACGAAATTTTGCTCTGGAAGTCTCAAATCAGCAAATTGTGGGTTGAGATTGTGAAACAGGTAAATACGCGAAATTGTTTATTTTTCATTTTTTGGGGACGAGTCAGCACCACGAAATTGGTTTTAAAAAAGCAAACTCCAAGAAATTTCATGTTTTGATGACGTCTTAGTTTTAGAAGTGGCCAAATCAACAACTAATCACGATTAAATGTAAACACTTATATCAGAATTCATGTGGGTAGTTATTGGCAAATAATCACGAGATCATTTTGTTGGTTAAAATGGGCCTAAAAGAGCCAATCCAGTGGGATTTTGTTTTTTCAATGAGCCCGAGGCAAAAGACGACGGAATTAGGTTCTTTTGGAACCGATTCCACGAATTTGACCTTCAAAGAGCACTGTAGCCACGGAATTGCTTTTTTACAGGATTTTAATTTACAGAATCCTGTGGAATTTCTTTTCTGACTGACACTGTGTGCCTCGTGAAATCGGATTTTGTAACGGTAAATTTTGCAAATTTTTTTAAGGGTAGCGATATTGCAACATTGGCTTTTTTTTAGGAAACTCCGCGAAATCGGGTTCTGTTTGTGCTAAATCCACGTAATTCGGGTTTTGAAAGGGCCAAACACGTGAAGTTAATTTCTTCAAGAGCAAGGCATCTGCAAATATGGGGTCAAACTCCCCCCCTCCCGCCACACCATTACCACCAAAGTTCAACTTCGCAAAAATAGAAACTGACGGTAATCCACGGTCAAATTGACTAAACAACTAATTCGTGACTAAAATTGCAGGAGAAAACGATAATTCGAAGCTAAAAAAACTAAAATTGAGAAGGAGGGCTAATTTGCAGTTCTTGGGGCAAACAGCTAAAAGTTTGCAAAAGGCGAAGATATTCGAGCCTAAACTTTTCAAAAAGTGCCCATTAGTGGCTAAAATTGAGACAAAATCACTAATTCATGGTATGGAGGCCTATCAATGGCTCCAATTTAGAAAATTGGGGAAATTTCTTAGCTTAAATTGATAAACAGCGCTACTTGGTAGCTAAAATTGATAAAAGGCGCTACTTTGCGACTAAAGTCAAAAAAATACGCTATTTAGTGACTACAATTGAGGAAAAGCACTACTTAGCGGCTATATAAATTATGAAAACGTTAACTTGTGGCTTCTAAAGTCAACTTTGTTCGGCAACACACGGAATCCGAATCAACGGAATTCGGCTGCCACTCACGACTACCAAAGAAATCCGCATTACCAATCATTTGAAGAGGCGTAGGTAGTCACACTGTTGTGTTTCGGGCTAGAACCGGCTGAATTTATCGGTTGGGGCCGGTAGAAGGGACGCTTCCAGTGGAAGGGTCGGAACTTTCAATGATGTTAGCCTAAAGTTTGAGGAGGTGAAATGGGGGTTTCTGGACGATATTCTTTCCCTTCCTGAAACCCCCCTTACCCCTTCCTGAACCTTAAATTCAAAGGTTAAAATTGTCAACTTGAGTTCCAAACTCTGTTTGGACTACTTCATACATGCAGTCCCCAACAGAATATCCGCGGCGTGGAAACCGGAAAATTAAAAACTCCAAGACTGCCCAGCATGAACCTACTGGTCACGTCTCATTCAGAACTGGCGGATTCGTCCTAACAGCCTCGAGTGGTGCCCCATTTGTATATTAAGGCCGTGATATTAAGCGTTTTCAAGTCTCGCTTCAAGTTCTAAAGGGCTTTAAAATGCGGAAATTCCGCCCACTACGTGGAGCTTGCGGGAATTGTCTTCAAAAACCGCGCTATACACTATATTTTTAGGTATGCCATTAAGTTCTGAAAATCACAAATAGCTTATAAAGCCACAGCGTGTAGTATAGCGGGTTTGTTCCTACACAGATTGATTGTGACGAGGCGGAGTCTTGGAATGCAATGGATAGAACAGACTTCCAATGTTGATAGAAACTACGTTAATGCTCGATGCCAGTAAGCACACTTTGTTACGACGTGTATAGGAGTTGCCGACCTTGTTATTAGTTTATTTTCGTAATTTTCCTGTAAACTCTCCTGGCGCACATTTTTTTTTTTTTTTCGTTTTTCCAATCCGAAAACCGCAATCATTTCAATCACCGCGCTTTTTCAACCCTTGCCCCTCCCTTTTCCATATTTTTTTTCTGTTTTGGCCAGAGGTTATAGTATTGACCAAAAATCGTCTTTCTCTCCTTTCATTTCGCCTAAGTGATCTTGAAATGTATTTCAAATTTATACTCATGATATTAGCGATAGCCGTGGACTTCTTAAAATCACGACCTTCGCGCGTTTGGATGTAAATAAGGCATGAAAAGTGCTAGAAAATTGTTGTTGTTTTTAAAAGGTATTTTTTTAAATCGTTCGAACTAAAATTGATCATTTTTTTCGGAGCTTTAATAATAATTATAAACATGAGTTTTGAGTTTATTTGGCCTATGCATGTTGTGGCAATCATCATTCAATTCATTGAAAACAAAATTAAAAATTTTAAACACAAAAATAAATTCAAGGGCAAATGCCCCTGAGATTATCATTTGCTGTACAACTCGACGGTTGTACGTGGTACTCCCCCTCACCACCATCATTCTACCTCATGTCCACACCTCAGGCAACCGGTTTACCTCGCTAGCAGAGTCGTTTAATAATAGTAAAAAACTGTAATTAAAAACAATGTGAATCATACGAGCGACCGTGAATGAACATTGAACATCCCCCCCCCCTTCAACCCGACACACCGCTAATGCTCATATTTCTGAACACCAATTGTAGAACTGCATATTCTCTGTATAAAATTAACCCTCTCGAAAGTAGCAAGGTTATTTTAGATGAATTCGAAAGAGAATAATAAGCTAAAATTAGATATTTTTTCATCTTTCGATCTATTTTAGTGTGCAATTAAAAAGGTTGAGGCGGCCAGAGGTGTGTAGGGGAGTGGGGTGATGACAGATTATGGAACTTTAAAGAAAAACATATTATACATATAAAGGCCTTCGATTAGCCGAAGGTCCTTTACGTCCTGAACAATGTGTATTAAAGGTGCAACAACAACGTTCTACGATGCGCACATTATAGTGCAAACAATAAATCTTCGCCATGCTGATGACGTAGTCGATTTTTCTTCGAAGAATCTCCCTCGCGTATCCCCTCCTCTTTGACTACAATGAGTTGATTATTTATTCGTGAATTGACTCTTACAAAAAAAAAAAAAAAAAAAAAAAAAATCGTGACTCTCGTAAATCTCTGTATAGTCTACCTCGATGAAAATTATAGGTTGGCAAACAGAGCTATAAAGTAAAGTGATTCATCCCAAAAACTGCAGCCCAGGAGACTGAAGTCCCGTCCTCACTCTCTGACTCCCTCCACAAGTCAGATTGATAAAAAATCGACACCGCAGATTCGGGTTTTTTATTGCCTCGAATGTCTCAACGCCATCACACTAAACATAAACATTTGGTGTCTCATTCACTAGCTTTGAGACAAGGTCGAACTTGTCAGGATGAAAAGAGTGGGGGACAAAGTCACGAGATATGATTGGATAGGTAAAAATAGATGACTTCCGTGTTTCTTGTTAATGATGGAAAATTTGGTATTTAAGGGTTATAAACTTGGGAAAGAAACGGTCTAAAAATAGGCCGAGATTTATTTTGATTGTGATTTTACCGTGCAATTCAAGACATCTCCCGATTGGGAGGTAACTATAATTAAAGTTTATTTTCTTACGCCTAAGGGCCCAGAGTAAGACACAAATGTTGACATGCATCCGACAATTCAATTGCTCAAGACTGTTCTTTAATTACGCACCTCCCTCTCACCCCGTGTACCTCGTCAACTTATAGTTAGTTGTATGATGATGGAAAATAAAAACTACCTGCTATTAAAGACACTCTTCGAATAGCCTTGATCCCCCCCCCTTCCCTATCAATGCGTCGCTTAACGGCGCCACCTGGCCCAGAACACACTCCAAGTTCGCAGATTTCATTTTCTCAATATGCCGAGGATGATGGGCAGTCTATTCCAGACATTTTCTCCTTATAGAATTATGATCAAATCCCCCTCCATTTTAGTTCACCGCGCGGGCTATGTTTCAAACGTAAACCGCAAGCCGCAGTAGAATTTATCCGATTTCATTTTATTATCTTTATAACGTGATTACTTCCTCCCATAGATTCCGGTTATTTGTCTGGCTAAAAGTTAGTGGTCCTGATGGGGGGGGGGGGGATTTCACAATTTGTGCCGATTTGAGCTCGAAAAGTTTCATGCTGAAAATGCACTGTTTTGTTAGCTCAACATTATTAATCGAGACTTTAGAAATTGTCACTCGGGACAAATATTCGATTAATTGGCCAAAAATGTGAGATTTGGAAAGTCTAACGGCTCCTACTGAGCTACTTATTTATTAATAGCTCAAGGAGAGGTAAACGTTTTGTTTTTCTGCTCAGTAATTACAATTTGGAGCCAAAAATTATAGCCATATAAAGCCTATAAAAAATTATAGCCATTGTGATGTGAATTTCATAATTTTAGAATTGGAAGAAGGATTCTTCCCCCCCCCCCACTTCACTTCTGTCGCCTTAGTTTTGCTACTACTTTGGTATTACAATTTTTGCCTGTGCACTTCTGCTCCCCGGGACAAATTTTCAATTTTTTAGGGATTAAAACGTCAGTTTCTGGCCGTAATTCACACGTTTTTCCCAACTTTTCCGATTTGATAGTCGAACGGACGATAGGAGAGAAGAACTTTGGTGGAGGCGAGAGGCGATCTCTTCAGCCTGCCCGCCCCCCTCAACCCTTGACTGTAAGCCGATCTTCCTGATTGCTGGTCCATTCTTATGAACAAATGAAGGGTCAAACTGTTAGCTTCACCGCAAAACTAGCCATTTCGCCACAAAATTGGCAATTTGACCAAAAAAGTAACCGTTTCACCACATACTGATGGTAATTTATTGCTTAAAATCTGATCTTTTAAACGAACGTATAGCGACCACAAAACTGACTGTTTCGTCGGTGCAAACCTAGTCGTTTCGTCTCAAACCCCCGTACATGTTTTGTCCCTCTTACTTTCCCAGCGAATGACTCGCGCACCATTCGATAATACAAGCTATGCCAAACTTGAAATAGAATAGGCCGAAATCCACCGTCAATTTATTTTAACGTTTTTTTTCTTCTTCTTTTCCCTTCAGGCGGCCTCGCAGTAGCGACGACAGCCGTGTGTTTCACTTGGTTAGAACCTCATATGCTCAAATTCACCGAACCGAAAAGTGAAATCCCCATGACCACGGACGACACTTCGTGGCTCGTCGCTTCCGTTGAATTTGGAGAGGTTTTCATCACAGTGCCCGCTGGGCTACTCGCTGACAGGTACATGTCACCCCATACCACCACCCTCCAGCCGATTATGACACTTTTTTTTTTTACAGGTTCGGCCGAAAACCTGTAATGCTCTCGATAGGACCAATGTGCCTCATATCGTGGATCCTAGTGTTTACAACAAGGAGTCTCCCGGTGTTGTATCTTGTGAGAATCATCCAAGGAGCGGCGGTCGCTGTCGCCTATACAGTCGCCCCTATGTATATTGCTGAAGTGTCGGAACCGAGAATTCGCGGTGAACTTAGTGGGCACTTTCAAACGATGTGGTACGTGGGAATTCTCTTTGTGTACTTAACTGGGCCGTATCTCGCCTATCAGAACTATATATTGGTGTGCGCGGTGCCGGCGGTGATTTTCTTTTTAACTTTCGCCTACATGCCCGAATCGCCCTACTATTTGTTGATGGTCAACAGAGTTAAAGCGGCTGGTAATGCTCTTAAATGGTTGAGACATTCGGAGCACGTTGAGGAGGAGTTTGATAAAATCAGTTACTCGGTCGGTGAAGACATGAAACAAAAGGCGAACTGGAAGGATCTCATTAAAACTAAAAAGGATCGTAAAGCGTTTTATATTGTTCAACTCGTCTGCTTTATAAAATATATGAATGGAATGTCAGCAATTGTTTCGTACGCTACGGCGACGTTTGCAGCCAGTTCGGGAGCGATTCTCGGTCACTCAGAGATGACAATCTGTCTTGGGGTGATCCTCTGCGTATCTACATGCGGAGCCGCTTTTATTTCAGACTCAGTTGGTCGGCGTCCTCTCCTCATATTCTCAACTTTCGGCTCAATGATTTTCAACATTATCATCGGCCTTTACTACTATTTAGCAACTGAAACGAAAACTGACGTGTCAGACTATGTATGGGTCATGTATCTATCAGTCGCTGGTTACTGCATAGTGTCAAACGTCGGTCTCGGCCCACTCCTTCAAACGATTCAAGCCGAATTCTTCCCCTCACACACCCGCGGCATCGGTTCGGGCATCACAGAAGTGTCAGCCTCCATAGCGACATTCCTCAATCTCAAACAGTATCAAATGGTGGCCGATCGGTACGGAGTTTACATGAATTTTTGGATTTTCGCCGTTTTCGGACTACTGGGAACGATCGTTCTCTATATCGTTCTACCTGAAACGGCTGGTAAAAGTCTGGGGCAAATTCAGTCAGAGTTCTCAGCCCCTGAATTGGAAGAGGACAACAAGATTGGAGACAAAGAAAAACCAATTCAGACGATATCCCAGGCAGTTATTTTGACGGATGAGAATATCTGTACTCACCTGTGAACGTAATAACCTCGGACCCCCCCCCCCCTCAGTTTGACGAAACAATCAAAGACATGGTTTGTGAACTGGAACATTTTCTAGTCTAGCATTGAATCTTGAAACATTCCATGCCTTAATTCGAAATAATCATGAACATTGAGCCCTATGTTATTAAGAAAACTGTGATTACTTGAACAATGCTTTTTCAATTACTTCGACTATTTTTTTGTATTATAACTATTTATACCTACCAATATCTGTTTTAGAATTATCGAACTTACTGTGTGTATGGTGAACCGTCCAGACACGCCTATAAAACAAATTAAAAACAATAAGTTGTGTCATAAAAAATAGTTCGGACTAAAATTAGGTACTTAGAGCGTATTTTAATTTGTTTTTAGGAAAAAGTTCAAAGTATTTTTAATTTAAGTAAGACCATGTAGGTACCTAGTTTACAATTCAAAATGACAATGCTCCTTGATTGATAGACAGTGAAGCTTGTGAAAAGGCTGTGAATTATAAAAGTAACGGACGGAGCACGGATATTATTCGAACAAAAAGGAAACAACATCACTTGTTAATGATGCGCATAAATAAAAGGTTCCCGAATTTGTTTCACCGTTGTTTTAAAAACAAGCCTTTCGTTTCAAAAAAGAAGAAAAAAAAACAAAAAACGAGGTCTTATAATAGCTCGAGGGCATCAATTTTGCACGAGGAGGCTCGTTTCTGCACAGCGGGTACCGACCTGTGCTGCATACCTTTAGAGTCGCCTCTTTATCCAAATAAGAAAAGAAACAAGAGAGTGAGTGGTAAATCACACTCGATCTTGCTTTAATGGAAAAGTCGAGGGAATCCTGTTTTTGTTGAAAGAAGGGTAAAAACCAGCCTCCGAAGGAAGTGGTTTCGATTGGTGAGCGGTGGTGAGGAGGGGCGTGTCTCATGTTCGTAACAATGTCAAGCTAGAAACAATAAGTGAACGGCAACGATTTTTCACTTTGGGCACGATTTACGTCGTAATAATGCATACAGCAAGCCGGGAAAACGGAAAAAGAGAATCGAACTTGAAAGTCGAGGTCTAATATTAACGTCAAATATGACCGAAAGACCAATATTACTTCTCGAATGACATCAAGCGTTTGAACTGAGGCGATGGGCTAGGATTTACTATAAAATAAAATTCCACCGCAAAAATGGAGAAAAAAATATCACATACGGGAGAGAAATGGACGATGGATGGAAGGTTTAACAGGTAAGAATTGCGGGCTAAATCTACCCACAGCCGCCTATTTTCACACAGTCAGAAAAAAGAAGGAGATCCCAAAAACCGTGAGATTTTTAGCCGAAACAGTGAACTTTCGGGGGACCTCCTGGTTGGTCCGAGGCTGAATTGACAGGTCAGTAATAATACTGTCTGCTCCTGGAAAACTGGCTAATTAACCTGGAATTTAAATAATTCGAGTCACCCACGCTACCCATGTGCACTGCTAAATTCACTTTACCCTTTGACTCAGGTATGTTTTGAGTAGCAAACAAAAATTGGGTGATAGTTAACCAAAAATGGGACAAATTATTTTTGGGAGTACTTATTTTTTGAGGGATTTTTAGAAACATTCGTATGTTTCCCCAAACAACTATGACTTCTCAGCTTATACTCCTACGGAGTGGAAGCAAAATAAATCTTCACAATCTTGATTTTGATTGTTTGTGTACCACACATTGGTTTTCTCAAGAAGCAGTGCAAAAGGAGTAAGTCTCGGACTGGAATTCAACGGTTCGTACGCTTCACCATTCATTTTTAGGTCAGAAGTCAAGTATTTTTCGTTTCTTTTCACATTTTCCCAACGAAAGAGGGATATAATCCAAATTGTGAGTACAAAGTTGGAAATGGCCGGCGGACCGTCCCTCACCGGGAACGGAGGTGCCACTGCACTACGATCCCCGCCCCCGGCGCCCCACCCGACCAAGCAAAACCAAGTCAAAGAGGTAGGGTTTTGCTGGGTTGGGTGGACCAACGAAAACGCAAAATTCTGTCATTTTTTGGCACTATGATTTGCATTTAGGTGAGGATTAGCAGCATTTCCATCAGCGTTAGGTTCCCGAAAAGACAAATTTTCAATCATCGAGTTTGAAGAGCTTTGCGGTCTTTTAGTGATGGTATTCTTCCCTTCTCCGTCTTCCACCACCCACCACCCACGCCCCACGCCCTCATTGCTATAATGGCTGTTCTGCGATTAGGGCAGTGGGACCCATTCTCGCGGATTTATTCACTTATTGACGGACATATAAAGAAAATTCACGTAGTTGGCTGAATCAAAAAACCAATTTCGCGGGTTCATGATGGTATCGTAAAACCAGCTACGAAGGTCAATTTGAGCTTTGAGCAGATGGCTCAAACTCATAAACCGCCTCCGACTGAAATTGAAACACTGACTCGAAAATCGCCTAATTGTAAAATTTAACGAAACCGTGTCACACTGGAAATCTGATAATTTAGATAGGTAACTAGATTGGTCAAACGAGCCGTTACAGGGGTTCTCAGTTCTCACTGTGATGACATCGTTTTTAGCTGGTATGGCTCGTTTTCAGGATCCACTGCATCAGAGTGGCTGCACAATTAGGGTGGCTGCACAATTAGGTCTGAATAAGATCCCAAACCAATGAACAACGCGCAAAGTTCATTTTTGTGGCCACTTCAATTGACACCACACTGACCGGCTCCTTAGGAATGGTTTGGCTGGGACAGCCTGCATTTATCAATTGAGAATTTTCCGGGAAACTTTATTCATAACATTCGGGCCGTATTATGAACACACTAAAGCCAACCTCCAGAACAAAAATGAAAAGGTCCACTCACAGGAAAGGTCCAACCATAAGAAAAATCCAACCAAAAGAAAGGTTCAACCACAGCAAAGGTCCAACCATAGTAACCACAAAGATGGTGTCATAAAACTCAACCACAGCAAAGGTCAAACCACAGTAAAGGTTCAACCACAGCAATAGTGCAACAACAGCAAAGATGCAACCACCGTAAAAATCTAACCACAGAAGACGTCAGTGCTGCTCAAAGAAACAAAAATGAGAGACTGGTGGATTGGGCAGATTCTTGGTCGATTTCATATACCAGATCAGCGTGGTCCACCGGCTGTCGAGGGTCTTCCTCCGACTTCAAGGCCAACGATGTTAGCTGGGCTTCTTCTTCATTCTTGCGGCCCTTGCTAAGAACGAGCAGTAGCAGCCAAAAACGTTTAGAGTGTCAGAAATAACCACATCCACGGTTCACCAGATTGAAACTCTGTTTAAAAAATGTTTGTGGTGAAACCAGTGGATGAGACATTTCATCCAATTCTAACTATTTCTTGCCATTCAGGAAAATGTTTGTATAGCCATGGGGTTAAGTGGGCGATTTTTACAATGTTGGGCCACATTTCAACGATCAACGCTTATAGTTAGTTGTCGTCACGCGGTGAAATTACAGCCCTGACTCAATTCAAGGACAGCCTATAAGTTACTTCGCTCGTTAGTTGAAGATCTCCTCCTCGTGCTGAGGTCTTTAACGCACACGCTGAGGAACAGAGTACGATTGTTCAGGAAAAAGGAATAAAAGACGTGCGTCATCATATAAATCACCCTCCTACTCATTATACCACCGCAAGGCAATTTTAAATTATTTGGTTCTGGTGGGGGTTTTTAAATTAAACATATAGGTACCTACTGTGGACATTTTGCCTTAAAAACATATTAAGAAGTATTACCCGCGTAATTGGCGATCATACACCTTTTTATATCGCTGAACGCCCAATTTATCGCTTGATAAAGATAAATTAATAATTTTCTCAATGCTAAGAAAAATACGTTTCTTGAATATTGACTTCCCCGTTTAATAAAATTAAGCAATGTTCACCCCTCCCCCACCGCCTACACCAATACATTACACGTATACATATTTTTCCGGTCGTTTGTGGTGCTAAATTGTGATTGGTTCAATTGACCCCAAGCCTTATAAGCGTGAAACTGTGTTCACCCAGTAACTGGTACGAGGGTCAAGCCGCTTCACCAAGTTTTAACAAAAAACATCGTGATTTTTGGACGAAAATTTAGCAGATTTAACCCCAAAACCTGTCTGCTTCCCCCGGAATGTGGATTGTCTGGTTGAAAAAAAAACGGAGATCGTAAAATATTATATCAAACTTTAGGGTCTAAGATTGTCAATTTTGTCTGTGAATTTACTATTCGGCCACGTTAGGCTTCGTTTTTTAGTCAAAATTTAACTATATTCGGCTGGTTCACGCCCCTCCGTATCGGCCTAGATTTATTTTAGTATTTTATCGAAGTTATAACGGTTTCGAAAACCTTTTAGAAGCCATTTTTATTATGCAGAATGTGCACTGCGTGCTACGGAAGTACTAAATCCACCGCTGTGCGTTCTACACTACTTCCATGACCTCATTTATAAAATAAACTGTAATGAGTTTAAACGTTGAATATCAATGTTCTTGACTCAAAATTCATATCAGGCCCTCGTAGTAATTCCTGGATAGCGAGATCCGAGTTGTTAATTGTTTAAAAGTTATTCATTGACTCTTGAGCGCATGTGCAACATCAAAGATTTATTAATAAAGTCCCAAGGACAGTGGTAAAAATAAATCAGAATGACAATGCTTTTAACCATCGTTTGCTTCATATTATTTTAATTAGCAAGGCAATTAAACGGGGACGGTAAAGGACGTGAACTAGTTACCTGTCAAGCAAGGTAGCTCCAACGACGTGATGAAGCAACAATTTTTAGTCGGTTTCATCGGTAATTATTACACATTTGTGAGTTTCTAGTATAACTTTAAATCATTCCCTCCTGCCCACCATCATCACCAAAAACCCCACCCGCCACCCCGTTGCAATTTTCAGGCGGTCTGTCTCTTTTATCCGGAGGAGCGTCGTTCATGTGGCTCGTACCCTTGGCACACCCACTTCAAAAGAAAAACGATATCATACACCTGACATCGGAGGATGTCGCCTGGCTGTTTGCTCTGTTCGGAATCGGTCAGGTGGTGACACCCGTCACGGCAGCCTATGCGGCCGACCGTTGGGGACGCAAACCACTACTTTTGGCCTACGGACCTTCAATCGCTGTGACTTGGGTTGCACTGATCCTGTCCCGAACAAAATTGACTTTTTACATCGTGAGAACCGTGCAGGGTGAGCTCATTTCGAGAAATAATTCAAACTCGACAGTTTAAAAAACGTGATGTTCCCTCCAGGGATGCTCACTGCTGTGCCCTACACAATACTTCCCGTCTATCTAGCGGAAATTTCTGAATACGAATTTCGTGGAACCGTGACGTCATTTTTCTGTTTAATGTGGCAAATGGGAACGCTCTACGCCTACATCGTTGGATCGTTTCTCTCTTATAAAATTTGCACTTATGCTATGCTGCTCCCACCTGCGGTATACCTAAATTTAACGCACGCCTGGAGTTTAAAATTAACGAATTTTTAATTTTAGCTGTTCACAATAACGTTTTTATGGTGCCCTGAAACTCCTTATTGTCTCGTCAAGTTTCAACGAAAAAAATCCGCTACGAAGGTGCTGGCTCTTATACGTGGGTGCCGAGTCAATAGTGAATGCGTAGCCCTTGAATTGAGGGAAATCGAAGCGACGTTACTGGTAATTCTGAACATCTTATTATCTCAATTCACCGAGTTTTATGTTTGTTTTATCAAGGCAGAACTGCAAACGACGAATGGTTCTTGGAGGGATCTGTTTACAACGCGTGTTGGACTCAAGGCTCTGTCGCTATCACAATTCGTTACAATGACTTTCATTTTGACGGGCGTTCCTTTCATGAAGCAATACGTGACGACTACCGTCATTGACGTTAGTGGAAGCGTATGGATCGCTAACGCGGTTTCCATGATTCTTGGCTTGGCGTTTTTATTAGTTTCGATTCCATCGTCCGTACTCGTCGACTCCTTGGGGCGACGACCCGTCCTGTTAATTTCACTCGGAGGTTGTGCATTGTCTCTAGTAGTGGCCGGTGTCGCTTTATGTTTGTTGGAATTGAGTCGTGATCCTCAAAGTTATAGTTACTACGCGATTTTAAGAAGCTTGCCGAGTGAAATTCTTGCAAGGATACAGTACGGTGCTGATGTCATCGCCATGTGTTTCGTCACTTTCGGCATCGAATCGGTGGTTCCGGTACTTCAGACTGAGCTTTTCACCGGACGCACTCGAACTGTCGCGTCCAGCATGACCACAATGAGCGTCGTTCTTTTCGATGCGGCGAGTGCCCAATTATCCAAAAATGTTGACCTGCCGATTGTTTACCTGGTACGCTTTTGTTTCTCACTCGTGGGCTGTCTTGTAGTCTACTGTTTCGTTCCCGAAACAAAGAAGAAAACATTCGAGGAAATACAGAAGATACTGTAAAAATCATTCTTATTCCGATTTTATTCGGCCCTCTTCCTATCTGTCACCAAGGGGAGCTGGGTATTTCAACTTACCGAAAAAGGGAAAATTTAGGCCCCGTTCACAAGCTCTACGTTATGCGTCTGTGGATTGTATGCAACCAAACAAATTCATTCCCTCGAAAAATGAAGCATTTTTATAGGTTGCATAGACACCACACAACGAAAGCATAGAGCTTGTGATCGGGCCGTAAGCCCCGTTCTCTAGCTCTGGTGATGTATGAGTTACCGTCAAAACCAGAAATCCGTCAAAACCCGAAATCCGTCAAAACCCGATTTACCTAATCATAAATAGTTTCACCAAAGCCGCTTAGCTAAAACTAGTATTTACTATAGGTAAATCTAGAATTGACGATGGAGGTCAGGAAAAACTAGAATTTACGGATGAATTGTTGGTTCTTAATTTTATATTAGTTTTGACTTATTATTTCTCAATAATAAGTCTTTGTAATCGTATCGCAAAAAAAATTTTTTGACCCCCCCTCAAAATTTGTAGTTTTACGTTTCAAAGTGCGTAGAATCCTAATCTGCAATAAAAAAAAAAATGTCCGTCCGCCGTCCGGGCCATATCTTGCCCTAGGATTGCTCGAAAAAACTCGTTCTTTCTCACATAGACTCCATTTGGGGTCTAGTTGGTCCTAACATCTGATCAGTTTGATCAAATAACTCCCTGGGGTTTTATGGCCCAAAAGCGGGTCCAAAATGGGGATTTTCAAAGGATTTGGGATCATAGGGGTGTGGGGTGTCGATTTTCATGTAATTTCAAGCCGGATTTGACTACATCGATGAATAATAAACCCACAGTCGAAATAATAAGGCATTGTTCGATAATTCGCAGCGTTTTTACTAGTTAAAACTAGTTCCAACTGAATGGCTCAGTCAAAACAATAAGTTTTGCTCTGCCAACGGTTGCTGGTGCCAACCGTCTAAACTTTGGGATTAAAAATGCCACAACAGTACTAATTGTAACAACAAATGAACTATCTGTAAGAATGTGAATCTTTCAATTTTCTATCCTAATTGGTTTTCATACTAATAAAATCTTGGATTCCTTTTTTTCGTTCAGTTTTGGTGGGGGTTTGTCAGACCTTTTGCCCGAAAAATTGTTTTGGTCAGGAATTTCGGGTTTTTACTGATTTCGGGTTTTAGCTACAAACTTCTTAGTAAAAAATAGAATTGTCGGACAAATTTTGACAATTCTAGTTTTGCCAAGTGAATACTAGTATTCACTAAGGGGCATTGATAAAACTAGTTCTGACTAGGCGATTCGGGTTTTGACTGATTTCGGGTTTTGATGGTAACATAATTATGCATTCTGTGGAGACTATGCAACCAAATAAATGTATCCCCTCGGAGAATGAAGCATTTTGATATAGGCTGCATAGACGGCACAGACGCATAACACTTGTGAATGATAAAAGTCCGCGTACCGAACCCAGTTACAAAGCCTATGACGGCACGGACCCCAAATTAGGCAAGAACTTTGAAAAAATGAAATGCACTAAAAACTATTAACATAAACAGAGCACTCAGTGCTTGTCTGATAAATAAAAAAGTGGTAAGATGGCCGCCAGTCGATACCACCTATTTGTTTGCCTTCAGTTTCAATGATGAAAAATGTTGAAGAGTGTCAAGGGGGTGTTTCACAGATGATTCCTCGATCCCCTGCAAACTCCCCTCGTCTACTCTGCAGCAATCCTGGATTTTAAGGTCCCATTTCAATCTCCAGGAAGTTGCCATGCAGGCGTATTCCTTTTTTCAAATACCTAAGCCGAAGAATGGGCCTGAAATTTCATGGCAAAAGTTCATGGCAGGTTTAAAGTTATTTCATAGACGAAGTTTGAAAAAATGATGCGTCTGCATATGCGGAACTTCCTGATGAAGACTGAAATGAGTCCTTAAAATCCATGATTGGTGCAGAAATGAGAAAACGGGTGCCAAGGAGTAGACGAGGGGTGATTGGAGAGGGTCGAGGAATCATTCTTTTGTGAAACACCCCTTAAAAGCATGCTTACACTGAAGTGTCGCGCTACACTTATTGCTTGAAATTTAGTGGCAGGCACATTTCCTTGGTGTAAACACAAACTTATAGACATTTTTATCAGAATTTGTACAGTCAATGCACATATGTCCGACACTTTACATTCACGTCGAGACATAAGTGTAGCTACATAAGACCCGCATTCGTAGTCGCTACTTAAGGGGAATCCGTACGACGGCCGCAAAGTCATATGGAAAACCAAGTCCTCAGACTCGAGAGAAATGTTTTTTTTTTTTTTTGGGTTGGGATTTTTGCTCCCGTTAAGAATAAAAAAGGAGAAAACCCGCCAAATACAAAAATTATTATATTTATTTTCGGTTTAAAGTTGTAGCGTGATATCTATCTTGATACCATATGTTTTTTTCAACACTCAGCTTTTGTATAATTTTTGAATTTAGCGGGTAATCTACTTTCATAGTAGAGCAGCGCATCGTATCGGGAGCAAAAATCCCAACCCACGAACCGCTTAACTTTTTTCACATACAAATAATACAAAGTTTGATGACTTGGTTTTCCATATGACTTTGTTTTTAACATACAAATAATACAAAGTTTAATGACATGGTTTTCCATATGACTTTGAACGGCCGTTTCGTCTATTTTACTCCTCAACGTTGTGGAATTCAATTCTAATGTGAAATCACTTGGTGGACAACCAAAATTTGAGCTATCGAGCCCTTTTTCGATTTTTTAAAATTTTGATTAATTAATTAGCTTATCAGCTTGATTGAAAAATTACATATTTAGTTTTTCGAACCTGCAACCCAGCAGGTTGTTTTTCTCTTTTCAAATCCATGAGCATATCCAAAATTCGATCAGTAGTTCCATCGTAATCAGAAATTAAGACGATGAAAATGGGCACCCATCCACCTGTAATGGGTCAAGAAACGTGGTTGACGAGAGGAGGAAAAAAAAAGAGGAACCTTTCACAGACAGCATTTTTTAAAAATATTGAACGTTATTTTGTGGTTAGTTTAATACTTTTGTGGCGTCACTTTCAGTAGCCATTACGCACCTCGACGGAAGAAAACACTTCGGCTTTGGTCAATGGGGGCTTCATATGGACTGAGTGGTAGGAAGAAGCGGGAATCATGCGATAGATGCTTTAGGCCAGTCGTCCACTGGAAGCGTTTTCGAGCGGCACTATAACGAGCGACATCGAGCGTACATACAAAAAGACATAAATTGAATTCACTGCTGCTAAGCCTGCAGTGGACGATGTCACATTCAATTTGAGGCTTTGGGATGTACGCTCGTTGTAGCGCAGCTCGAAAACGCTTCCAGTGGACGACCGACCTTAGGTAGTTGCTAGGGGGGGGGGGGCAGGCAAGACTATACTAGACGTTCCGTTCATAAAACATTATGCTAATCGTCTAAATTTCTGATTACGATGGACCTACTAATCGAATTTTGTATATGCTGACGGATTTGAAAACAGAAAAACCACCTACTGGGTGCCATAAGCTCGAAAAACGGAATTTGTAATTTTTCATCAAGTTGATATGCTAATTAATCAATCAAAATTTAAAAAACGAAAAAGGGCTCGATAACTCAAATTTTGGTTGCCCACCAAGTGATTTCGCATTGAAAAATTTAAAATATTTTTATTTCCAAAGCGTTGAGGAGTAATATAGACAATACGGCTGGTCGTAAGGATCCCCCTTAAGTTAAAATTCTCTTAAGTAAAAATTAAATCAGTTTTTGTTGGGAAAAAATCCTCTGTTTTGACGCTCACTTAGGGAAATTTAAGTTTAAGAAATGTCTATGAATACGGGCCTAAATGTCACACACTTCATTGTTAACGCACCTTTAAACTTTCTTTGAAATGAGCTCCGTTAAACTCAAACGGCTTGACCACAAAATACAGCAATATCAATCGACCAAATTTTTCTTTTAAAAAAATTAAAATACAGACTAGAAATTCATGATTTCATGAGCACTGTACAACATTAAACTGCAACTTATTGGATGACTACACTGTTCATGAAAATAACAAATTTTCAGCTTATGTAGTAAAAGTCAGTTACTCGACGATGTGAACTGTTCAACTCAACTATGTGAAATGTTCAACAGTTAATTTCACCCAGTTTATTTCGCTTTTGCCAAGGTACAATCGATTTTCAACATATTCAAATAATAATGTTATTTATGTTTCTTCCATCGGTGAGTTAAGAATGCTAGTTTGAGCTCAAACGTGCCTTAGTAAGCCCAAAATGTCTCTTGGTCTTGGTTTCATGGGAAAAGAATTTGACCGGTCAAATGCCCACCACTACAGTAAAGCCCTAATTCGTGGCTAAAATTGAGAAAACGCGCTCATTCACAACTAAAATTGAGGCACACTATTGGCGATTGTCGCTAGGGGATACGATATCTGGCGGCGTTTCAGAGAAACATTGAGTCCGGTACTCCATGTGATTTGTTGTTGTCGTTTGACAACAAAGTACAACAAAGGTTTTCTACAATGAAGAAGTTCATGTATCGAAAATGTTGGTCAGTGACACTTTTTTGCTGTGAACTACGGCTAAATAATCAGACGGTGACGAGGAGGCCTCGATATTGTCCCTTTGGCATCACCGAATCAAGAAAACAAGATGGTTGTGCTGGTGCGCAGTACACCCGTACAGAAGTTTTAACTGTCGGCAATTTGTTGGAGCAAGAAAACTCGAAAACACCGATTCAAAAACGTTTTCCGCCATTTTGCTGAACCCGAGCCGTTCTCTGAGCACTAAAACGAAACGGAGAGCTGGCGAGTACCAATAAATAAATAATAATAAGGCGCTCGTAGGATGTCTCTCAAGAGTGAATCCAGAGGAAACTGCTGTGTCTTTGGTTGCTCTTCCCGTCGTAACCGAGACACAATATTGTAATTTCATTGTTTCCATAAAATTGGGGGTTCAACGGTATCAGCTATCAATTAGCCCAGTGTTGGGAGAAAGTCGACCGCCGAAAGGCTCGGGAGCTTGCTTGACGTTTGATTATAAATGTATCAGAAACCATGTTCTTCTGTTCTCTTCACTTTAAGCCAACTGACTACTTTTTTCCCATTATGTTACGGACGTTGACCACGAAAAAACACTTTAAAAAAACACAAAACTTATTTTCATTTAACATATGTAGGGAGTACCGGTTTCATTATCACACGACACTAGCGCCGCTAGTGATAGCTACAATCGCCAATAGGTCCGTTCCATTGTTTCGCGAGCGCTACACTTTTGAAGAAAGTCACCTGGTTTCATTCAATTTTTCAGAATCAGTCAATGAAATCACCTCGTCTTCTACACTAGTGTAGCCAGTGCAAAACAATGGAACGGAACTTTTAATTCGCACTTACTGGAGGCAACTTTTCGTGGCTATTACTTGGAAAATGCGCTAAGTCTTGCCGCTAATTCGTAACTAAAATTGAGAAAAATCCATAATTTGGCGCTGGGTAAATTATATTCGTTGTTTATTTATAGCGTTTTCCATTTACAAAAAATTCGGCTCTGAAGCAATGATTTCCACCCGTCTTCTCAATGACATTATATTTTAATTTAGAGAGGCCGAGTGAAAATTATCTGCTCTAGAGCGGAATTCTACGTAAATGGAAGGCTCTATTAGAGAACGACGGCAGTGCCGGGTCTAGTTTTTTTTTTTCGTTCTGAGCAGGCAAAACTTGATTATGTCGCCTCTAATGGCCGTATTCCGAAACCTTCCTTAACTTAAGGCCGCCTTAAGGTGCTTCAAAAACAGATTGTGTATTTTAATACACCCTAATGATCTTTGCAATACTCAAGTTAAGGCTCCGATAAGGAAGGTCTCTGAATACGGCCATAAATGATGGAAGTGGAAGTGCATGTCTCACAGCTTTCAACTCATTCAGTGTGTGTCATTCGGGGCTCGCATTCACTTTCTTTCTCTCTCAAATAGCAGCAGAAAGAGCAAAATTCGAGGAATTTCGCTTCGAAGAGCCATATCCGCGAAATTGGTGTTCTTCAAGCAAGTCAAGCACGCAAAATTGCCAATTGCGCAACAGTGACGCCCTTGGGAGTCGCAGAAGGAAGAATGAGCGTAGCTAAACTCCACCCAGGGCCAATGTTTCTCGAATCTCTAGGAATTTCTCCTTATCGGTAAACCACGCCGAATTTTATCCTATCTTGATGTTGTTAGATGATACGAGGGATAATTCTGTCGCCGGTATTTAAATTGAAGTGATAAATTAATCAAAACGATTGTTATCTGTACGACTTGGAAAGGCAAAGCCTAACACAGTTTGAGCTTCGAATGTGCGTGTGAAATACGTGAAGTTGGCGTTTTTCATCAAGCCAAGCTCGCAGAACAGGATTTTCTGACAACCAAGATCGGTCTGAGGTAAATGATTATCCAACACCCCCCCCCCCCACAATAGATCCGGCTCTGACTGAAAGGCCTCATAGAGATTTTTGCCCCAGCTCCCCTATTCTCTAACTCAGAACGCGAGTTGAATAATTGAATGTAATCAGCTGACAAATTTTGCTACCGCACGCGTTAAGGCCGTTTTCACACATGAGATTCCGGAATCCGATACCCGTATCGAGGATACAAAAATTGCACCGAAGGTGCGGTCCAGACTCCGTTTCGACCTCAGACCTTCAGCTACCTGAGCTACTCGGTCCTGGTCTCATCAGCCTCGCAATTGAGCCGAGTAAGGAGCCGATGGACCGCCCCTCACCGCGAACGGAGGTGCCACTGACTCAGTTCCCCACCCCCTGCGCTCCACCCGACCCAGCAAAACTGAGTCAGGGAGGACCCGGCTCACCAGGACTGATGAGAGCCCCCGCGAGGGCGAAACGGGTACTGGTGATGTTGTGGTTAGGCGCCACGGCCGATGGCTGGGGGGGGGGGTCCTACGCTCAACATCCTTGTCGTCCTTTATTGCTCTTCTTTGTCTTTAATAGGTCTGGGGGTCCCAATGATCAAATCATCGATCCCTCATAATTAAATCCCGACTGCGGAGCTGTTTTTACCGTAAAGTCCAACTTGTGATTTCTGAGTGGGTACGCATGGCGCAACGTATAATAATCCCTTTTGAGTGAGAAAAAATGGAAACCTCAACCGTTTCAATCAGTGTCGTTATTTCAGCTGAATCAACCGTTTCAAGAGAAATAATTAGGGAGTTATTGCAGATAGCCGTCTGACGCTTAACGTTTACGGTTATGTGACATAGATGAACTTAATTGCTTCAAATAAATTAAGAAAACACCTCCACATACTGGTCTTTCAACGTTTGTGATTAACGCTTAAACTCAAATTTTGAACTTTAAGCTTTTCATGACGTCACATAACCGTTACCGTTAACCGTCAGTCAGCTGTCAGCCGTCAGCTGTGCAACAAGTCCCTATTGCAAAAAATTGTTGTGCTAAAATATGAACACATGGTAGGGCATAGATGAACTTAATTGCTTCAAATAAATTAATGGAACACCTCCTCGTATCGTCTTTAAACGTTTGTGATTAACGCTTAAACTCAAAATTTGAATTTTACGCTTATCATCACATATCACATAACCGTTAACGTTAACCGTCAGACGGTTATGCAATAACTCCCTATTATCGTCAAATACTTCGGATTCTCAAAATAATTTTTCTATACAGCTATTTACGTTTGTTTTGATTAGCCGAATTTGTGATCGTCCAACATTTTCATAAACAAAAAGTGTCGCGGTCAATTTTGTTTTACAATGGTTGCATTGCAAACGCGAAACATCTACCTGCTCCTCCGGAGCTATCTCAACAACCGCCACGTCAGGCTCAGCCACGGTGGTGTTACTGCCGAGCGAGAAATCACGTGCGGGTGCCCGCAGGGAGCAGTTCCCGCATGCCTCCTTTGGGCTCTAGGCTTCGCCCCTCTCCTTCGCGACCTTGAGGCGGCAGGGTTGGCAGCCACTGCGTTCGTTGACGACTTGGCTATAGTCGTCTCCGCCCCGGATCATCATCGATTCCGGCAAGAATTCCGCCGCATCGACGAACTCGTCACATCCTGGTGCGACACCCGTCGCCTGAAAATCAACTACGCCAAGTCGTCAACCACTATCTTCCGCGGAACACAGCACTTCCCAGCACAACATCACCTCATCACGCACCGCAACCAAAGAATGCCACTGACGACATCCATGCATTACCTGGGAGTGACCATAATGCGCTCAGGACTGCCAACCATGCATATCGCGCACCTAGCAAACACCACAACCCCCACGTGTGACTTCCTACGAGGAATCTCTGGCTGTGGGTGGGAGCCTACATTCCAAAAAAGGCTCCTATACTACAAAGCAGTGTTCGTCCCACGAGTGGCCTACGCGTGTGCTCTGTGGTGGCCGCGGGCACGTCGAGCACAACGCCAACAACTGCGCAGCATACAACGCCGGATCCTGATTGCAGCACTCCGCGCCTACTCTACAACGGCACACTTAACACTCCATGTCATTGCTGGAGTCCTCCCACTTGACATCGAGCTCGATGTACTGGCGGCCTTGCGCGCCCGGAAACTAGGCACAAACCACCCGTTACCATCATGGCTACAGCCCATCCCGGCAACGCTCGAGGTCGCGGACTACCGGAAAGCCTGCCATCACGCCGCCATCCAGGAATGGCAACGCGAATGGTCAACCGCGGTGACTGGACGTCACACCTTCGCCATCATTCCTGACGTGAAAGAACGCCTGCGCTGGAAGTGGTGCTTTCTAAACTACCCTGCCGTGCAGCTTCTCTCGGGTCACGGCTCCTTCAACGGAAAGCTCCACTTCCACCGCCGACGGGACAGCCCTGACTGCCCATGCGGGGGCGAGGCCGAAACGGCGGAACACGTAATTCTTCGCTGTCCGCTATACCAACGTCAACGAGATCGGTGGCAAATCCCCAACGATCTCAGAAATCTCGTCGCTAACAAAACCTCGGCCCGCCGCTTCCTGTGCTTCGCCAACGCGTGGTGCAGTCAGCGCGGAACAGGCCCGAACATCGGCAATAATCAAGCGCAACTGGATACCCAGTCTACCGACGACTGAATCCCCGCGAACAACCACATTGACCGACGCTCTCTCCAACATTACCAACAAAGAACAGCTCGCCGGTAGCACTATGCGCTCATTTCACGGGTATCTCTCCTCGCCCAACTTTACCACCTGTAAAACTCCCCACCGCCAAGCGGTCCACACCGGTAACGCATCAGCCTTGACCAGCTGGTGTGGCTGACGGGGAGCGGAGCGAGGATAACCAGGACTTGCACGTGCCGGGTCACTTCCCGGCCGTCATTTCACAGGCTTAATCCTGGTCATGTGCCTTTCAAGGCATCAAGCCAGGGCGGGAAGAAGGCACAATCCTGGTTGCATTGCAAAACTCGGGGCTCGTGTTTAAACGCTGAAGTGTAGAATTAAGTGCTTACTGGAGTTTTGCAACGGTGATTTGTGAATTTTCACCTCCCCATTATCAAAGCCGGAAGGTTAGTAACTTCCTTTCCTTCATTAACATTTTATTTTTAGGCTTTTGGCTTATTGCAATAATCAAAAACCCTAAAAATGAAACATTAATCAATTTGTATGGCTTAAAAACGAATAATATTCCTTTCCTTCATTTTTTTGTCAACTATCGTTGAAATTTTATCACAACTTTGAAAAAGAGAGGGCAGAAATGTTTCATCGCGATGAAAAAGGCTGCCAAAACCCCTGGGAACGTGTTTTGTTGGATTATTAAAAACATACTCAGCGCTGAGCTAGATTGACAGTTTTGCAACGGCAAAAGATTAAGTGCTCATTAAGCGCTGAACAAGTCTGAAGTTTTGCAACGCGGCCATTGTCAAGTTGCACTGGTAAAACGGGTTGTTTTAAAAGTCGTTCAATAGTTATTCGATAACTGGACTTTCATTAAGTAAAATTAGGACGCAAGGGGTCGGTTCCAGAATTGCGCGAAAGTGGGCGTGACACTCAAGTACATTATAGTGTAAGCTCTCTTGTCAATAACAACGATCGCAATTATTGAGTTGTTTTCTTTGGACCCCCCCCCCTCACTTACTCCCTCACTTCAACTTGGGTTTTAAAAAACAGACGCGGGCGACGTTTATATACAAGACGCAGACCCACTGCTGTATACTTCCCCCCTCTTAGCGCGTATTTCTTTTTTTTTTTTCTTTTTTTTTTAATGCGATCGTCGGCATACGGTCGTTGATGAAACCGGCGGCTGCCAAGTATCTCGTAGAACAATTAGTGCGAGGAGGGAAAGTTTCGATCGAGTGAATAAACAATTCATGGTGTTTCTAGAATAAAAATACTCGAATGACCATGACGACTGCTCCAAGTGAAATCAAACAGTTTTTGGCGGCTACAATAGGTACGTAAATTTTTTGGCACCTTCTTTTATTCACATCCATGTGTGGTGCGTGGGGGGAGTTGAAAATAGCCCGAGTTAACCCGGAGTTTATACTAATTTAAACTTCTTTTTTGGTGGCAATTTCCCCTCGTCGATAACAGTTCGTAATTACAAAGTTTAATTGAAACTAAAATGAGTCGTTGTTTTCTCACAAAAATCACTTCGTGACCTAAATAAAAAAGAAAACACGTGATAAATTAATCGAAATTGGGAGATGGACATAAAAAGGGCTTCGCTTGCAGTTCTCTATGAGGCCTTGGCAGGATATTAATGACATTGTATGGTTTACGAATGTTTATCATTCCTGCACTCCTCCTTCTCACTCTAAAACCACCGTCTTTGATATAATGCAATTCAATTGAAATTTATTTTTTTCATTTGCCGATTGACTGGATTCAATTCCCTTAGTTTGATGAATGAATGAAACCGAAGTATATTCCTCGTCCATCAACTGAATGTCAGGGCTATTGTGAGAGAAGAAAGCAATAAAAACGCTCCTGGATGAATGCGTATTTCATACAAATTAAAAGATGTTATCGCAAAACATAAATTATTACTTCCTATAAAAATAAAACATACAAACTAGAATCAAACTGCTAAGTATAGTAGGTAGAGCTGAAAACAGTTGTTTGATTATTGTTACACATTTCATAAACCTATATTTCCGTTCGTGTTTTTGATGCATTTACTTAGAATTTTGCCTCACAATTTGTTTATGGATAAAAAACTAAACACTACCAAATTAAAAAAAAAAATGTTTTCAGAATAGCGTAATCGAACCACAAATTATTTTAATTTCACTCCTTTTCAAGGCTTTCCACTTTCCACTCGTGTAACGAACCCCCACCCCCTCACGACTAACACATCCCTAGTTGATTAGAAAATCATTTCTGATACCCGAGGCAATAAAATCAAAGTGAATGTTAATAAATTAAAAGACGCTTTCTGTTAGCCGGTTTTTATTAGAAGACTTCGGCGAATTTGAACAATATAATACGGACAAAGCAATTCCTTTCACATTCCATCGTCGACAGCGAAATTCGCGTTCACGATCCTTTTGGGCGACGACACGTGTCTAGTGAAAAACAAATGAAAAAATGAAAAATGAATGCCGTCTTTAAACGAACGGGCGTTGTGTGTTGGTTGAGTGCGATGGGGGGAGGGCTTTGTGGAATGGAGTGAAATTAGTGTCGTGCCCATCAGCCCATTTCGACGTTGGAATCGAACGAGCGCCCGTAGGGAAAATAGAACAGAACATCAAGAAACCAATGGAGCCGTTCACACTGTACTATAAGTTTTTGTCGTACGAGCGTCAGTTAAAACTGTAGAAGGCAGGCGTAGAAGGCATGGGCGTAGCCAGCGGGGGGCAGGGGTGGGCAGTTGCCCTCCCTTAGAATCAAAAACGCAGATTTCGAGGGTCAGCTGCCCACCCCCGAAATTCCAAAAACATTTTCCCTGATCTGGCTAACAGAAACACAAATGTATTATATTTCGCTCCATATAAAACCAATTTTGCGGACTTTTCTCACTAAAAAAAACAACACATTTTCGCACATCGGTTTCACCAAAAATCAAAAATTCGCGGATCTTTGTTTCTGACAAACCGGTTTCGAGGGTCGGCTTAACTTGGAAACCGATTTTGCTGATTTTTCGCACTAAAATCCAATTTTCGCAATGTTTGACGCGTAATTTCGTGTGTTTGGGTTAGCTCAAATCGTGTTTAGCCCGCTGTGCCATACAAACTTCTCAGGTCTAAAATTTAAAGTTAAGCTCCAAAAGTATCACTTTCCGTGGTGGGGGGGGGGGAGAAGTTTCCAGCAGATATTTATTTTTTGACGGATAGTGGCCGTTTCTGTGCAAATTTAGTTTCTGATGACCGTGAATTGACGCGATTCTAACCTCCAGATCCTGTTAGAAGCCTGCAAAAAGGCAATGGTTCATCTGTTATTTTCGCCAGTGAATCTGCCCACAGGTGTGGTGGATCCAGTTTTTCCTCAAGAGGAGTTGCACAGAATCCCCCCCCCCCCCATTTGACTCGTGAATGAACACTATTTGAAGGGTCGAATTGACGTTTTTCTTTACTTTTAGGTGAAACTGAGTGCTGTTTCTCAATTCTACCTCGAACTATAGCCTATTTTCTTTATTTTAACCGTAAAAAGGTCTCAAAAAACCGCGAAATAACGCATTTTCGATTTACTATTCTAATTACGGCCAGCACTGGGCATCGCCTATAAACCGCAAATAGGTGAGTTCTGTCAATTTCAGCCGCAAAAGACCAGTTTTTCCTCAATGTAACCTGTGAATGAACGCTATTTCTCAATTTTAGCCACGACAATTACACTATAGTCGAAAAAAACAGTGACATTTTTGCCAATTCGTTTTCCCTCAATTTTAGCCGCAATTTACTGCTTTAATCTCAATTCTGCCAAATTTCAACAGTAAAAAGGTCCACATAATACTCATGTTAACGAACTTCATTAATTTTGATCCGGACGTTGTATCGCGAACCATAAATTAGGTGTTTTCCTCAATGTGCCTTAATTTTAGCCGAAAATAAGAACTTTTTCAAAAATGTGTGCGCTAAGTCGCCCTCTTTCTCGATTGTACCCGCTAACTTGCTATATAAATGTATAAAAACAGTCAATTATCACTTTCTCGCAATGTTCACCGAGATGTTGGTTTGAGAAACCACGAACTGGTGCCTTCTCTCAATTTTACATGCGTGAATGAGCTCCATTTCTCAATTTTAGCCGTGAATTAGCATTTTTCCTCAATTTTAGCCGCAAATGAGCTATTTTTCTCAATTCTACATTGAACGCGCCATTTATTTTGTCAATTTTAGCCGTGAAAAGAGCACTGTAAACCGTGAATTACCACATTTTCTTAATTTCGGCCCGGACTTTGGATCGCGAAACCGCAAATTGGCGTGTTTTCTCAATTTCAACCGCGAATAATGAGCAGATTTATTTCTCAAGTTTAACTTGAATCAGCGCTATATCTCAATTCTAGCCGTGAATGAGTGTTTTCGCTCAGTACTAGCCGGAAAATGTCCTTTTCATGGATTTCATCCGGCGAACGAGCACTTTTTCTCAAGACGTGCGCCCCCCTCCTCCAAACACTGAATCCGTGTGCCTGGCTGGGTGCCCACCCCTTGATCATGGGCTGGCTACGCCACTGGTAAAAAATGAGTAGTGATTGGGAAGGGAGAAGGGGAAGTTCGCTGTTGCAAGGAAGACATTAGAAGAATGAAGAAAAAGTATCTTGGAGGGGAAAGTCGTACCACAAACGTGTTTGAAGAAATTGCACCGAAGGTGCGGTCCAGTCTCTGTTTCCACCTCAGACCTTCAGCTACCTGAGCTACTCGGTCCTGGTCTCATCAGCCCGGCAATTGAGCCAAGTACGGAGCCGAAGGACCGCCCCTCACCGGGAACGGAGGTGCCACTGCACTACGATCCCTGCCCCCGGCGCTCCACCAAAGGTCGAGACGAAGACTGGACCGCGCCGATTGATGGGTCCTGCCCCCAACATCCATGTCGTTCTTTATTACAAACGTGTATAGTGTGAACGCCTAGGATTAAAAAACCAATGAAGGCACGATTTTTTGCGGGACAATCGCTCGAGCGCACGACAAGAACGTATAGCATCGCCCCAGCCTTAGCATTATACGTTTTACATCAATTAGTGCGGTCTCGCGAGAATTTACGTGACTGGAGTTTTATGAAATTCTGGGGGAGGGTCGCGCCGCGTTGACTAAAGTTATATAGGGCGCAGCACTTTCCTGTTTGGAATTTCGCATTGAAAGTATACAAGCGTAAGTGGGGAGGGGGCCAACCGCCCAGGGCGTCCTGTCTGAGGGGGCCACCGAAAAGCTTAATGATGGAATATGAGAGGATTTCGTAGGTTTTATAGTCATGAATATATTTTAAGAAGGATGTGAGAAAAAAAGAGCCGATTCACGAACGGCTGAAATTATGAAGGAGCGCTATTTCACTGCTAAAATTGAGAAAATGTGCTATTTTTCGGATGAAATTGAGAACGAGAGGACACTTTGAACACACGTATTCAAATGTTCAAGAAACTCGCTTTTATTCGTGACTAAATATGCGAAAAAAGTGTTCGTTGGTGCAGAAAAGTGCGGTAAAAGTAATAAATTGCGGAAAATTGCTAATTTAAAAGTTACACTGACTGTGAAAAACCCCTCTTATTCACAGCTATAAAATTCAAAAGAAAAAGACGAATTCAGTGAAAAAGTTGGGAGAAAGAGCTGAATTCAATTTTAGCGGCGAATTATCGGATATTCTCCATTTTTTCAGTGAATCAGCACACGTTTCTCTACTATAGCCTCTTCCTTAGGACTCTGTTTTGTTGAATCAGCTAGATCTTTAAGGGGGAGTTGCACATGTGTTTCCTCGACCCCCCTCCAATCATACCTCGCCTACTCCGCGTTACGAAATTACCGCCGTATTTCTGCACCAATCCTGGACTTCAAGGGCTCATTTAAATCTTCAGTAAATTCCGCACAACCGTACGATCTTCCTTTTCCATATTTCATCCCTAAAATAACTGTAAAACGCACACAAACTTTTACCTTGAAAATTCACACTCTTTCGACGACTTATTTAGGAAAGCAAGATCGTACGCTTGTGCAGAATTTCCTGATGATTTAAATGAGCCCCTGAAGTCCACGATTGGTGCAGAAATACGGCAGTAATTTCCGTAACGCAGAGTTGGCGAGGTAAGATTGAAGGGGGGGTCGAGGAAATACATGTACAACTCCTTCTTAAGAAACAGAATTTCTTGAATTTGCATAAGAAACCATTTTTGCAGCTGTAGGGCCGAATTCATAGTCATCCCTCAAGTCGAGTATTTTCCTCCACTCAGTGGAGGGTCCACTCCAGTGGAGAGTCGGTGATTTTATTCATAGTGCGACTGCCATACCCTCAAGGGTGCCCTTGTCTTTAGGTTCGTTCGTTTGTCGTCCGGAGCTGCTCTGGACTGCACGAACAGTCCGAAAAGCGTTCTTCTGTTATCCCGAACTACACTGATAACGTTCGTTTGTCAAACCTCGGACTGTTCAGTGCAGCACTATCTACACTGAAAAATTAAGAGGAGCTTGCTGCTCGAAATGTTATAACCGGCTCTATAATTACCTTTTGTCAACATTACTGACTGGTGAGCGGGTAACGATTTTGTTATCGTTAGGTTAGCCATTTGCACGAAAAGCGTTCGTTTGCTTTTCAAAAATGACATCAATCCCGGACTGCTTACACACCCACTGTTATCATTCACCTAGAGATGACGGGAGGGGAATTTATCATTTTTTCACTGATCAAGTATCAAATTGTCAATGTTTTTGTTGGGTGAGACCTGATAACAGATGGTGTGTAGTAATGGCGACCGGCTTCACGAAAAGTGCGTTTCTCTCCCTCCACTTGTTCCTACCTCCATGCTTTCGACGGTATCTCAAGGGACTGTATAAGTGATCTGAGTCTTAAACGAGATATCCAGGAGCTAATTGCATACGGCCCGTTTTACACAAGTAAGTTTTTTGTTCAAAAATAAGTTCAATCTGAACACAAACAGACGTTTTGTGGCAGGGAACATCTGTCAATTTTTTTCAAAATGGCTACTTTGATAAAAAAACTTACTCGTGTAAAAGGGACCTAAAATCTGAGTACACAAATTCATCATTGCGTGTTGGGGATCTTGCATGAATGCCCGATTTAGAACCAAATCGGTGTTGCCAATTCATGCGGACAAAGATATCAACGGTAGTTGCAGCCAGATTGGTGCGCCTGGTGATTTCAAAATAAATTTCAAAGTTCTTCAGGAGGGGATGGATGGTGCGAGGGAAAAATGACGTCAATGTCCACCTCAACATCGGAAACGTGTGCCCAACGGTTTACGAAGAAAAATACGGACACTAACGAAAACTGGAGGGTGAGGAGGAACGAAAAATTTCTTAGACGTAATGAGGAACTTCATGAGCTCAAAACGGCAGAGCAGAAATTGAGTATTACCTTGTTGGAGAACGATATCGAAACTAAGACGTTTCAAAATGACACTATTTTCAAATTAAAAGAAGAATGTATGTTGATTGAGAGAGGGATACAAGAGTTAAGGAAACAAAATTTTGTAATGGAGAGGGAGATAATGGAGGCGAAAAAGAAAGCTGTGGAAGACAAATTATGAAATACAATGTAAACCTATGTCCTACGTGTATTTATGTCAGGTACTGTACAATGCAATAGGAATATTATTAGTGACATGAGTAAAGTTAATCAAAAGTTCTTAAAATAATTTTTCAAAACCAATTTTCAACAGAAGTATAACGATTTATGAAATTTATTCTTATTTCGCTATTCACTGACGGAGGTGTGCGACCGATTGCTGGTGACGGTTCATCATTGTTAGAACACAAGTTAGCACCCTCTTCATCTGCCGATGTCCACATATCCCCAGCTTGAATTCCTACGTTATATAGCACCGCACAAACACAGATAATTCGCAGAGTATGGGCCATCAATTTTGTTTGCATCTCAAAATACAATCACGGGAACCGTCTTTTCACCGGCCGATCGTCCGTTCTACCAGAGATCCGTGGTTTTTGGAGCCACATTGTACCTTTTCTCTGCGTCTGTCAATGGGTTGAGAAGGGGCGTGAATAGATACCGCTTCTGCCCATAGCTTCTTTCAAAACCAATTTAGCGCGTTTGGCTCATTCAAAAAAACAATCTCGCGGGTTAAGATCTTTTCAAGCTCAAATTTTGACGTTTTTTCTGGCTCTTTCAATGACAATAGTTCACGAATTTGGAATCAGCATGAAGATAATTGGCTCTGAAAAAAACCCAAATTTCATAGGCTGGGCTCCAAGGGCGTCGCCAGCCACTAAGCCAGAGGGGGGCCGCTAATAAGGATTAGTTTTCGGAAGGGGCTCAACCAGGCCTCCTAAAAATCCTTTCACAATGGCGCACACAAATTAGAAATATGCTAGCGGCAGAACTCCTAATTCACCACAATACACAGGGCATACAACATACAACTAATTCTTCAAGATTGGCTGATTTTGAACAAAAACTTGTATTTTAGTCAGTATAGCGTGCGTTACATGTTTGGCTGGAATTTTTCAGATTTTGTGGAGCGGATCCAGATCTCAAATTCCCTCCGTACACGCTCCTGGCTAGAAAATAATATGTGGATGTGCGCGCATTAATCTTAACGCTGAATCTTCCAATATGGTGGGGAGAGTCCGAATTCATCGCCGCTCTCACAAATCCCCCACTCTAACTTTCAAAGAGATCATTCAGCTCTTCCTGCAGTCATTAGGTCGCTGTTCCAACCAACCATAGAGTTTGGAACCGTAACCGACCAATAAAACCAATAAAATCTACCAATAAAACGCAACGGATTTGTAGGTTAATAGGTCTGTTCCAGCAAGGCGCTTGGAATATGTTTTGCCCATGTTCGGCCCATTGCCCGAAAAATTTACCCACAACGCGTTATGGGCAGTGTGAAATGCTCACAACGCGTCGTGGGTAATTCTTTTCGCCCAGAGGACGGAATGGAATACCCATAACGCGTTCTGGATAACTCATTTTACTCAATAGCCGAATTAAAGGTTAGGTTATTCAATTTCGCGTCGTGGGTCTTCCGATTTTGCCCACAACTGTTTAAGTGCTCTTCAAAATGCTCTGGAGTTTTCATTTTTAGGGCGTGAATAAATTCACTTTTTTTAGGATCCTATAATCACACGAACTTGTTTTCTGAAGGTGACGTACCAGATACACATAATTTAGTAGGTATATGATATACGACAGCTAAACCAATGGACTTGCTCTGGTTTATGAGCCAAATCCACTAAATTTGAATTTACATGTAGCTCATCCTGTGAAATTGCTGTTTTGAAGGAACCAAATTCGGTGAAATTTATTTTCTCATTGAGTCAACAATGCGAAATTCGCTTTGGTATAGTGCTATACAGCGTTTCAAAGTGACGGGCTTCAATAGCGTGATTTCTCAATTTAAGCCGACTAAAAAACTGATAATGTTAATTATGCTATTTACTGTTAATTGCTACACTGTTAGTTGTGTTATTTTTCTCCTCAATTTCAATCGCAAATTTTCCTCCAACAACCGTGCATTGGGGGTTTTCCCTAGTTTTTGCCGCAAAAGAGTCTTTCATCAAATTCTATAGCTGTAAAAAGGGCTTTTTATTCTATGATACTAAAGCCGAGTTTAACGGCCTCAAATGAGACCCAAAAGTGTCTCTTTTCTTGCCTAGAATCTAAAGTATTTTACTGCCGCAAATTTCACGGCTTTTAGAGTCTAGGCTCTAAAGTAATTTTTACGGACTGTGCTTCATATACTAGTGTTAAAGCGCTCTTCACGATACGAAGGTTATCAGCTGTTCAGTGACATTATCTAAAAATGGAACCAACTTTCAAATCCTGAGGGCTTGTTCTATAACTTTAACAACAGTAGTTAACGACAGTAAGTCATATGCTTTCATTAATTAAATCGACGAAATTGAATGAAATCAGGTGATTGACTGTTGGTATCAACTGTTGCTAATTTTATAGAACAGGGGCCCTGTTTTTAATATTAGTATATTATACACCGAGTGCATAAAGTACCTACGATTTTATACGGGAATTGTTATAGTTATTGTGCCCGAGGCGCCGCCGAGAGCATTAAAAACTACGCGTGAGTAAAATCGACTTGTGCACAAAGTGTATACGCTATTGTAAGCGCGACTCTCAACTAGAAGAAAACAAAAAAAAAATTCGCTCCGGCAGCTGGCGGTCGGAAAGAGTGCATTTCATTCCGTATACGGATACCCTAAGCCGTCCCAGAAGTAATAATTTTGATACCATAATTTGTTTCATTAAGCCGAACTTCTTCCTCTATTTTCACCACCCTCTCTTCAAAAATGTCGAAAAGTTTCGGTAGTTTTCCAAGGGCTTTGTTATATTAAATTTTTGTGCCGTATAATAAACGTGTGAATTTAAGCGATTTTTTTGAAATTTCATCCCCCATTTCACCCCCCCCCCCAATCAAAGTTTTCGATAAATCTCAATGGAACCCAGGGCTTTCGTTACATTAAATTATTGAGTCGAATTTTAGAGCGCTAAGATGAACTAGTGAAGTTCAACAATATTTTTACACTTCCACACCGGAAGGACCACCCCCACCACCTTGACTTTTTCGAAAAATTAAAATGGGAATCAAAGGCTGCTCTAACATGGAGTATTTGTACTGAATATGATGCTTCTAAAATCAACTGGTGAATTGTAGTGATTTTTTGACCATTTCAACCCCTATTTCCCCCTCTCCTCCTCGACCGATTTGGCCCAAACGCAATACCGACCGGGGTCTTATTGTAGCCGGACACGTTCAAGGGGTTGCGAATGTAAACGAGTACAGAAATTTTTACTAGGTAATTTACTCCGGTTGATCTCTACAAAAAGGCTCCCCCGTCTGGCCCGTAAGTTTAGTTGATGGGAATACTTAGCCACCGAATAGGCGGCAGCTTTTACTGAACGCTTCCTCCCGCACGCTTCTATATTGACCACTCTTTTTGACGAAAGTTTATTTCTTTTACTTGGAATATTTCGTATTATATTTTAATTGAAATTGAACTATTTAGAGTTAATTGAAATATTTATTTAAGATTTCAGATTTGGTTAATTTAGGAGAAAACCAGGAAAGGTGGTATGCCTGAAAGGCATTCACTGTTATATCATATTCGGCACTTCACTTCACTCGTCGACTAGTTGTGGCGCAGGTGGTGAGCTAGTCACTGAGGTAACCCATTGGATGCAACGTCGCTGAAGGTACAGTGAAACTGTTGCGAGTAACCAGACTGCTGCCAGCACCGTTATCGTGACTGATACGTTTCCCGTACTCATCTTGGCACTCCACCAGTCTTCGTTCAGCAGACCGTAAATCCGATCCAGGTCCGCAATCTCCAGGTTGTCATCCCACTTGAGGTCTCCGGAGTTTCGCAGTTCTTCTAATGCTCCCCGAGTGTCCACGGCAGGCGGCATCTTTAGTCTAGGAAGGCTGGTGTTCCAATCGGACCGCTCGTGGCTGAGGGGTTTTCGAATCGTGAGGCTCTCTTGTGCAGAATAGGGCAAGATTCCAGCTCCGAAGTCCCACGTGCAACTCTTGCGTTGCTTGAGGGCTCCAACGCCGTGTAAGGATCTTCGCATTCCCGCAACTCCTGATGCGTTACAGATTTCCACCGCCTTAGTCTCGTGTAGAGCGAAGAACCCCCACTCCCTTTTACTTGGTTTCCAGAACGCCGAGAGCTGATTTTGGGCACTTATAACGTTCCATTTGCAGAGGCGTTGTATGGATTCCGACAGGTTTAACCAGGCGGCGCCCGCACATGTGGAAGCCGGTGGCTCATCGCTGAATATCTAGAACGTCCCACAGTTGGTGTACACCATTGTGAGGATAGCCCAGTAGATATGGTGCCTCTTTTTGGACGATCACGGCTTGTCCATCTGCCCCAACGAGTTTAGGCAACCGTATTACCTCGTAGAGTTTGGCTACTCCCCATTGGATTCTGGTTAAGGGAACTCGAATCCTGATGAAGAGTGACCCATTTTTCGTGGCCGCTGTAGTGCTCTTGAGCCCATAAAGTTGCCACTCATTCAGAGCCCATATCGTCCCATTTGGTAGGTGCCTTTGGGCGTCCTCCAGAACGTTGGCCAAGTCCAGTGGTTTGACCAAATGGGGATGGAGCTGACCGTCGGCCAAACGTTGTATCCCCTCTGTTAGTGTCCGGAGTCGTTCAATTTTCCTTTGAAACGCCACTTCTAACATGGCCATGTGGCTCCGAACGGCTAAAACCCCTGCTACTGCGTTTTCGGTCTCCAGGATGAATCCTCGCACCTTTGTTATTTCTTCCATCGTATTATTTACGGCGTCTCCAGCGGCTTTTGTAGAATTCTTGAAGCGCTCGGCGAGTAGACGAAGGTGAGTCTGCACCACGCGTGTGGCGGACGTACTCGGACGGCTTTCGTGAATAAGGACATTTTGGTGTTGCTCCAGATGTCTTAATTGGTTATTCCAGTGGGCTGCATCCTCTGCGTCCGGGTTTCCAAAAAGGAACTTTATGACTCTCCCGCCGAAATCGAGAAGCCCTCTCGTCACTCGACGATCTCCAAGTAACGATCGTAATTGACGGAGCTCGTTGGCTATTTCGGAAGGTCTCTCCCGCAGTCGATCGAATTCGTGTTGCAGAGGTAGCATGAATGGCTCTTGGAGAGTTAAGCTAGCGACTTCCGCCTCTAGCTTCTTGTAGGTCTGTAAGGCTTCTTCGTACTCGCTGCTCATCGTCCGTAAATCGATTGAAACGATTAGATCCCATCGCTCGTTGGAACTTATTACATCTTTGATTGGCCTGAAGAAGAGCGGCCCATCCTCTCCAGCTAGGTTATTACCAGCGGAAGCGCACACGAGATTTAGCCCCAGCCAGTACCCTGAAAAGCCCCATTCAGAGGAATGCCATGGTAAACATACGTTTGAGAACCAATCCGAGGAGAGAACGCGGAACTCTAATAAAATTACAGTACTAGTTTTTTTTGGGGGGTTTATTTGTTTATTTATTTATTTATTTTTTTAGGGACTTAAAACCTTACGAATAGTGCGGGAGAGAGTTTTCAGTCTTAAATTATATCTAGGGTGTGCTCGTGGGGTTTCTGTGGGGTCCTGATTTCTAGAGACCGTCCCTCCACTGGGCGAATCTACTGATTCCAGAGGTGGTCGCTCTTCCGCGATTTCTTGCGGCGTGGAAAAGCAGTTACCAGTGTCTCGTACAATATCGCGGTCAGGAGCTTGCTCTTGAGAAGTTAAGACTCTTGGCTGGCTAGCTGAAACATCAGGACTTTGACCGTTTTTCAACCAATGGGGGGCTATGCTGTCAATAGTATTATGCGGAGGCCGGTCTAGGGGCCACGCGGCACCTGGGCAGTTACAGTGGTCTTCAAAATCAGAATCGTCATCAAACTCTTGGTCGGGCTTAAGCGCGGGGACGTGCAAGTAAACGCGATTGCCTCTTTCAAGATTCCGGATTGTACGATTTTTGTTCACAAACCGGGCTTGGCGTGCCCACGCTTCCTCTGACCGTTGGGCTGCTATTTCAGAGGCTCTGTCCAATCTGTCTTTGAGGTCTTCCACACAGTTTTCGGAGCCCCCCTCATACTTATCCAAAGTTTGACTGGGGAAAGGAAGTTCGCGCCCAATTAACAAATAGTTGGGGAAGTATCCTGTAGAAGCGTGAGGAATGGCACGATATGCCATGAGAGCAAAAGGCAGCCATTTATCCCAATCCTTGCCATCCTGACGCACAAAATGGGAAATCGAATCCATCAGGGTTCTGTGAAACCTCTCAACCATTCCATTGCACTGTGGGTGGTATGGGGTCGTACGTATCTTGTCTATGCTAGGAGCTTACACGTTTGTTTGAGTAAGTTGGACATGAAGTTCCCTCCCTGATCAGTTAATAGTCGTGTCGGAATCCCGTGCCTCAATACAATAGTTTCTACGAACGCTTTAGCTACTTCCTCGACGGTCTGTTGTCTCAGCGGGACTGCCTTGGCGTAACGCGTGAAGTGGTCCATCATTGTCAGGACATACTGTTTCCCACTAGTGCTCCGCGGTAGAGGTCCCACGATATCGAGGGAGACTAACTCGAATGGTTTGGTCGGAAAGTATGGATGTTGGATAGGTGCCTGAAGTCCGGCTGGAGTTTTTCTTTCTGCACAGGACCGACACTTGTCAACGTACTGCCGGATATCCCTACCCATTTTTGGCCAGTAGTGTTCTTGAGCAATTAGTTTTTCAGTTCTTTCGCTCCCCGGATGACCTGCCCAGGGAGCATCATGATATTGCCTTAGCAGACTCTCCCTAAGGCTCAACGGTATTATAATTCTGGTAATCTGATTTTTCCCCGTCTTAAGTCTTATTATTCCTTGTTCATCAAGGAATGCTTCTCCGTCATCCAGTAAGGATACGCATTGAGGGTCGTGTTCCTGAGCTTGCTTCAGCTCGCTTTCACTCATCACGGGGATAATAGTGCCTGCATAGACAGTACGGCTCAAGGCATCAACGTTACTGTGTTTCCGGCCAGGTTTGTGTTCTACCTCGAATTCAAATTCCTGAAGCCTCAGGGCCCATCGGGTGAGTCTCGAAGAAGGGTCCTTCGAAGAAGGGTCCTTCGAAGAAGGGTGACTAGCTTGAATTTCCTGTCGAGTAAATAGCATCGGAATTTCTTTGTCGCCCATACGACCGCTAGTAGTTCTAATTCGGTTGCCGAGTAATCCCCCCCCCCCCATGCAGCTGTCGGCTAATGAACGCTATCGGTCTCTCTTCACCATTCCTCACTTGTGATAGAACGGCACCTAGAGCCACTGTTGAGGCATTAGTGGAGAGAACGAATGGTTCAGTAAGGTCAGGGTAGATTTTTTCCCCCGTGGTCCAAGGTCCTTCGTGATCCAAGAATTAGCGTTTTTTCTCTCAATTTTGGCCTGGAATTGACATCAGGATAATCGCGAATTTGTACTTTTTTCTCGATTTTTGGCTATAAATGAGCCTTTTTTTCCATTTCAGTCGCTAATGAGGAAGTTTCAAATTTTTCAAAAATATTCTTTTGACGTGAAACGTCTTTAAAATGGCTATGGGGTGTAACGACAAGCGTTGAAGTGAAACGCTCAAATATCTCATCACTGAAATGTCTTAGCAATTTGAAATTTTGCACACTTGTGTGATGAGTGAAGGACATCCAAGTTCAATCATAAAAAGGAATTTTTATTTTATTTTAATATTTTAAAAATTTTAAAGTGGAGGCATAAAAAAAAATCGAGTGGGGTGTCATTGGAAAGGGCTTGGTCCAAGGATCACAAGTGTATTTTTTCAAATTTTTAAGTCAGACGTGACGACATGACCTGCCCCCCCCCTCTATATCAGAAAATACGTGGGATAAAATTTTGAAAAAAATCCTGTTGATAGGCCTTATGGTCTAGTTTAAAGGAAAATTGTCGCGAAGATCATATCTTTCATATTTTCGGAAATATAAATATAAATACATTTTTAGTGGTGCTTGATTTTCCGAGAAACTGCTGGGCCGATTTCATTCAAATTCATGGGAGACCATCTACAAACTATAAGAAAACTATGCTCCAAGTTTACATTTCATTGTGTTCGTATTTCTCGAGCTATTAGCGATCATCGGCATTTTTTTCGTAACTGTCCGTTGGGCAATCGGCTCATATTTTTCAAATGAAATTTGAGTAGTGCATTACGAAAGATATTATCTTACTATCCTCCAATTTGAGAAATAACGGGCGAGTAGTTACAGAGTAATTCCAAAAAAGTATCTAGCCATAAAACAGGAATATAAAAAGAACAGCGAAGAACCGTGGTGTGCTGGAAGATGGTCGTTGGAAGACAACGGGGCAAGGGGGTGTGTGGTGTGGTTACGTGGGTTTTTTCCACTTGGCCACACCTTGTGATTCTTAAATTTGGGTTTGCTCGGCTCAAAAGAAATAAACTAACAACAGTTTATGATATTTATTAACGAACTTCTTTATTGCTGAACGATAGCTGAAATTTTGATCAAGGATCAATTAGTGGGGTGTCTTAAGCCAAGGGGAGAGTCAAATTGACTAACCTCTGTGTTTTCTTCTTCCGGCTCCTTTGATTTAATGCCACTGATTGAGGGGTGGGGTAGGTGTAAGTGTATGTGACTTGTGTAAGTGATGTGATTGGTGTGAATGAGGTGACTGGGGATGTTGACGAGTGGACGGCGAGCAAGGCGGGCTTCTCCGCGACTTCTAGGTGATCACTTTTTTTGGTGTCGACTTTTCTGGTGTTTCTCACTTCGTGTGACTCCGTTTTCTAATCTTGGCCGTGTGTGTCAGGCCGTTCTCTTCTGATATGGTGTAAGTTGACGGTGTGCTCTTTCTGTGTCACTTGTCGTGTGACTTCCGTCTTCTGGTATCACTATAGCGGTCCTCCTTGCCCCCGTGAAAGTTTACTCTTTCTTTTTCGTGTCTTTCTGATCTCGTGCCCGATCTAGACTGACTGACTTTTTTTTATGTTTTTATCCCTACCTCTCAATCATATGAGGAGGGGATCGTTATTTTTTTATAATTTTGAAGGGATAATTTTGACAGGCGTCAGCCTCACAGGTGCATCGGAGCTCGGAGTGGTAGGAGTGATAGTGTGTTGGTGAGTGGCGAGTGAAGTGAGGGTGAGGAGTTCTCCGCTGCTCCAGCCCCTCTTACCTTGATCGTTCTCTTTCAGTGCATTTCATTTTGAAAATGCACTATTGGTCTCGACGTGATGGTGGCAAACATGGAACATGGCATGTTTTTTTCATGCCTAGATGGAGAGCTCAACACCCGTCGATATAGACAACTTTCAACTCATTCACCAATCGTCATGTGAGCGACGTGCTAGCGGAGTTGCCGTGTACAAAAGGAACGACTTCGCATATGATGTTGTTCCAGTTCTTCTCGATTTGACCAATTCGTTTCAATCAAGTGCCAAATTTATGCCCCATGTAGGGGATATGGCAGTGACAGAAGTCATAAATTTGCCATATAGTTCTAAATTCATTTTGGCCGTCGTTTATGTCCATCAGCGGGTGGCATATAAGGATGTGGAGGCGTATTTGGCTGAACGCCGGTCGGTATGCGGGTTCACTGCCACAATAGTCCTGGGGGTCAACCATGAGCTAGTGTTAAAAAATTAACGCAAGCGGTAACTAAGGACGCTCTATCACAAATCATGTTATAACGCCATAGACACCGCGTTTTGACGGTATTTTTACGCTAGCTCATGGTTGACACCGGTTGGGGACTTCAACACGTCTGAGGACGATCGAGACAAATTGAAAAATTACTTGACTAAAAATTTCTCTCTTCAGCTGTTGAACGACCCAGCGGAGCAGACCACTCTTAGCGAGACATGTATAGACTTAACATTCTCGAAAAATATAAATGTAATTTCGAAACCGTATGTATCCTATTTCTCACAACATTATCCAGTGTTCAACATAATAACATTATAACAGGTTCATTCATTACTACATCATCATCTATTACAGCTCTAACTCATTCATGGGGAACCATGACTGCGGAGTGGAGGAAAGTTTGGAAAATTCATTAGTTTTGAGTTTTTAGAACTGACTTGAATTTAAGCTGATTCCCGACGTATTTGTTAACGCTGAGTCGAATGAGACCACAGCCAGGTCGCCAGCATCAATATTGTCTGAGTTATGATGCAATTTGTACTAAAAAACACAGGTTTTTCAGGTAAAATCGGGACAATTTTTAATTTGAAGAAACTTGCCGATTTGGTCAGCATTCATATAATTCTTTATGTAGTTTTCAATGCTGAATCGAATGAAACCAAAGCCAATCCGCTAGGATTGAGACTTTACGAGTTTTGTCTTCTGGCACTTGAAAAGCGTAGAAATTCTGGGATAAGGTCAACGAAACTCGGACCGGGCACGTATAAAAGTGGGGTGTACCAATAAAATGCCCACAGCCAAGGAGCACGTAGAATTGAGTGTTTCCCATCTCTCCTGTCAACACTGCACTGCTTAAGTTTTTCCGAAGCTGCAGCGCTTGGAACAACACAATCCTCATTACTCACTAAAAGTTCACGAATAAAACACGAAACGAGGGGGGAGGAGATTCACGATCAGTCATTATTTTCTTACAGTGAACACCAATCCACACGGTGTGAAACAATACAATAGCGAGAAAGAAAAGTCGGACAGAACATTCGCATGCTATTCTAAGTAAAGCTCGGTGCACACGATGCATTTTTCGAAGCATGTTTACTTGCATGGTGAAAAAAAACATATGATCCCCATCAGTGACCGGATGTTTTTTAGAACAGGCAGGCCATCATGCTTCAAAAAAATGCATCGTGTGCACCGAGCTTAAACAAGAATCATTGAATCATCTGTGTTAGCAGCATTGCAGTCCAGCCCCTCTATTCTGTAACTCTTAAGCCGCCTTCACATGCGAGCTGTGGCAGCTTAAGCTTTGAGCTGTAGCCAATCAAAGAGCAGCCCGCCTTTGAATTAATTCTATTTCATTGGATACAGCTCAAAGCTGAGCTTTTTTCAGATCACATGTGAAGCCGGCTTTAACGCGTGCGTTAGCGAAATAAACAAGGTGAATAATTGAAAGTTATCAGCTGAGAAAATTCGCTAACG
The DNA here is from genome assembly GCA_038030265.1 of Corythucha ciliata. Lineage (NCBI taxonomy): Eukaryota > Metazoa > Arthropoda > Insecta > Hemiptera > Tingidae > Corythucha > Corythucha ciliata. The sequence goes on along the minus strand of CM075942.1, from coordinate 49,082,940 downwards.
CACGCTTCGGTTTCATCCGATTCAGCATTGAAAACTACATAAAGAATTATATAAAAACTGACCAAACCGGCAAGTTTCGTCAAATTAAAAATTTTCGCGATTTTACCTGAAAAACCTGTGATTTTAGTGCAAATTGCATCATAACTCGGACAATATTGATTCTAGTGACCTGGCTTTGGTCTCATTCGACTCAGCGTTAACAAACACGTCGGGAAGCACATTAAATTCAAGTCAAAAACAAAAACTCAAATTTGAGGAATTTTCCGAACTTGCCTCCACTCCGGAATCATAGTTCCCCCTCCCACTACTCGGGACTCATCGGATCTCATATTCTAGTCTATTAACGGATTTTTGAGCCAAGTTTAAGAGGTGGAAGAGTTTTGCCCGCTAGGAGGCTTTTAAAAAAGTGTTTTGGCTATACTATAACTGTTGGGATATTTTAAGAACGGATCACGATTTACGCTCTATTTTAGCATAAATAAATAACCTTGAAAAATAAATTTATGATTAAGTTCTGATGTCTCACCACGTCATCCGACATCCAAATTTGTGGATGTCTAACCACGGAATTGCTCCAACATCAGCCCACAGCGAGATTTCTCAACCATTGTCACGTAAAAAGAACTATTCGTAATTCAGAGTTTAGTGCGTTCTCTTGATTTCAGCTGCCAAGTTGCCATCACATCAGTGTTTTTTCTCTAATTTATTCGCTAAGTACAGCTTTAAACGCTATAGAAATCGCCATATTACCATTTTTGAGTTTTTGGGCGCGCCTGATGAGTGTCGTGGGACGGTCCATCCCTGTACCCCTGACTACGGTTGCTACTAAACTTGCACTAGATCTTAACTACAAACACATTCGACAGGAAATAAGTCTCTAGAGTACTCCCCCTTTCTTTCTCTCCCAAATTTTACCCATCTTTACCGCCCTCTGGCCTAGTGACCTTGCACGAATGACGTATAGAGTCGGCCTTTCAACCTGGGAGTGAGGTACATTGAGACAGGACAGGAACAGACTGAACAGGCAAACTCTGGTGTCCCTGACATTTAGATGGCCCCCAACAGATGGTCAAAAGTCGTAGGAATGTGCAAACTCGAGTTGAGTGTTCGAACGTGGAATATGCACCTTAAACACACTTTATCGTACAGCAACGATACAAGGTCAGGAATTAAACCTGCTTATAATACCAATTAGAGAATAATTAACAACAGTAGCTTATTAATGACAAAGTACTCACGAATGAGTACATAACCAAATTACAGGTGGTAGTCGATCGATTAAATTATTTAGCGCTGAGCAAAGAGAAATCAGCCGTTAAGGTAGAAACAATGTCATTGAGCTAGCTATAAATGAGATCGACAAATATTGCAATGAGAATTGCTCAGAGAAACATTTTTTGAACCTCCTCCAAACTTTTCCCTTTGGTTTCGGGCAGGCAAAAATAAATGACGACGTATCCAACGCAGGAAAAAAAGGAGAATATGACGTACACCAAATATAAACCCACCTCCTGTTGAACGAACTGATAGACTTTGATGACTATGACGGTGAATAAACCGGCATTGATGGTTGTAATGCCGGCGACGACACCTCGAGTATTTGAATTGAACAGCTCGCTCTGAAGGATCGCCCCAACGGGCTCTATACCAGCCGTGACAAAGCAGAGTGCGATGATACTCGTAGCGTATGACGCGTTGAGAAGAGACGGCCACTTTACGAGTTGAACCTGTGAAACGACTCAGAAAAATGAACCCGAAAAACGAGGGTATAATGAAGCAGTCGCACTTCGAAGAAGTACAAAACGACGGCGGTCATTAAAAGAGCGACGCCGCTCCCAAAACAGGAAGTCAACAGCAAAGGGCGACGTCCCAGTCGGTCGGCGAGGAAAAACGCAGGAATAGTCACAACGGACAGAATCGCTCCGAGTATTATTGTGACGAGGTTCGCCTCTAGTTCATTGTCGGTAATTAGGGTCACTGAGTTTGTTTCGTACAATTCAATGACGCAAGTTCCTGTCATGATGAAGATCATAGCGACGAACTGCGACAGCCACAGGGCTTTTCGCGACCCTTTGGTGGATATCAAATCTTTCCATGGTCCTTTACTTTTTTTCTTGTCGCTCTTCAACAAAAAAAAAACGCTAGAATAGTGCGTGGCTATGGGTGCGGGTTGACGTGGACGTACTTTTACCGCTTGCTCCATTTCAGTTATTGCGCATGAGATACGTTCGTCTGATATGGCGCCCCCCTGAAGCTGAACTAGTGCCTTTAAGGCATCTTGCCGACGATTCTTCATCAAAAGAAAATAAGGAGATTCTGGGCTCCACATAAAGGCTCCAGTGAATATCTGAACATATATGACAGTTAATTCAAAGGGTCCTCTCAGGAATACCAAGATTCTTACAATGCAGGGAATCATCATAAGATACGTCATGTTTTCGTAATTGGTAAAGGCTCCCGCGATGTAAGCGTACAGCAAACCAAAGTGCCACATTACTTTATGGATTGACGTGATTGCTCCTCGCAGTTCCGGTTGAGAAATTTCTGCCAAGTATATCGGAAGTACAGAGTACGGCACTGATATGATTATTCCTTTTAAGGGGCAAAAAAGGAACGATAAGAAAGCCATGGGCACAGTAAAAGCCACGCTTGAAACCACCTACCTTGTATGAACCTCATTATATAAATATTGACCTTGGTTTTAATAGAAACGAGTAAAATCCATGAGACTATGATAGCAGGTCCAAAGACCAACAGAGTTGGTTTACGACCCCATCGATCGGCCAAAAGACCAGCGGGAATGGACATGATAGTGGAACCAACCTCGTCACCGACAAAAATCCACGAGATATCGTAACTTGTCATTGGGATGGACGAGTGGTTCGACACGAGATCGTTGACGAGAGGAGTCAGCCAAGTGTACGAGGCTCCAGAGCAAAACATTGTTAAACCTCCTACAAATGAATTATTGCGCTTTAACACGCTTAACTATTTCTAGAATTGTAAGTTATTCACCGATCAGCGCAGTCCAAATTTGATTACGAAACGACAATCCGATGAACATTTTTTTAGTATTATATCCCGCCAATACCACTCAAATCCACTTAAATGCAGAGAACAGTGCACTGTTCTAACTTCAAAGCCTTTACCTTCCCAGCAATTACGCCCTGACCCTGTTAATTGGACCTAATTTACTTAATTGAGATATTTTAATGAGGACGAGAAAGGCATGGTGACAAAAAATGGCGATTTTTAAACCGTGCTATGCAGCGATTGAAATTATAGTCAATAGTACTATCGCCTAGTTATTTACTGAGTTGCAAGTAATTATCCGACAGTCCCTTCACGCCTCTCTCTAAATTTATTCATCCTTCAGTCAGTCAATCGTTGACTTGAAAGGAGAAAATTCAAAAGCGTTACTACTACTACAACAAATAAAATATGTCATTCATATTTGCATCGTTTTTTCTCAACAGGTGGTCTCGCACTGTTCAGTTCAGGCGCCGCCTACACGTGGATCACGCCTCTACTTCACTATTTCCTTCAACCGGACTCTCAAATACCACTGACATCCAGCGAGTCCTCATGGGCCGTCGCCCTCATCGAATTGGGCAACGTTTTCATGCCCCTACCGGCCGGTTTCCTCGTTGACATCATTGGACGAAAATGGATGCTCTGGCTTGCTTCACCCATGTACCTCGTCACGTGGATACTTCTGCTTATAATTCGTACGCGGATCAATCTATTTTTAATGCGATTCATTCAAGGTTGAGTACACGGTAGAAGGGTAAGAAAGCGGAAATGCCTAATTGACGAATTTATGCTTTTCGCAGGAATCGCAATGTCTGTACAGTACACGGTACTACCAATGTATCTGGCGGAAATTGCCGGTCCAAAGCTCCGGGGCGCCATCTCCACGTTTTTTCAAGGAATGTGGTATTTGGGCATACTGTATGCCTACGTCGTCGGAACATTTTTCAGCTACGAAGGGCTTACCTGGTTCACAATGATGCCCAATATTGTAAGTTCGATCAGAAATATTCTTTAGCGTTCAAAGGGGGGTGAAAGACGTCAGTGAACGGTAGAGAAGAGGGTAATTCGAATTCCAACCACAATCGTTGCATTCACCCCCTCCCTCTTTCATGTAGCATCGTATCACATCCGATGGAGAAATGAAAACCAGGTATTTTCCCTTTACGACTTTTTTTTTACGATTTGTATGCTTCGGTGAACTTTTTCAATTGACTTACTCGATCCCCCCAAAGCGACATTTTACTGCCTTGCCATAATTCATTGAACCTTTCACTACACCCTCCCACCGTCCCCTGACAACCTGAGGGTTTTCTGTCAATGCTAAATTTGAAGAAAAAACTAAGGAATTCGTTTCAAACCCCGCAGGTTTTTATGGTTCTCTTCCTTTGGTGCCCTGAATCGCCTTACTACCTCGTGAGGAGCAACAAAAGTGAGTCAGCGGCGTCGTCATTGGCGTGGCTACGGGGCGGCTCACGATCCGACCAACATATCATTGACGAGTTAAACTCAATTAAATTATCGATTGAAGTATATTGTTTGACGCGAAAAAAATGATTATTTTATTTTAATTTTTTGTTTTGTTGTTTTTTTCTCATGTAAGGAGGAGAAATCACGGGGCAAAGGCTCATGGACTGACATATTTCGAACCGCAGAGGGGCGAAAAGCTATCGTCCTTGTCAACGTGGCCGCCGCCGCTCTCATCATGACCGGTCTGATGGCCCTACTCATCTACGTCACCGATACAATTATCATTTTCAGCGGCGATGAAAAACTTGCCAACTATGTCACTATGGCTTTTGGCTTCCTTCTCTTCCTTCTGACATTTGTCACATTCTGCCTCGCTGACAGCCTCGGCCGTCGCCCTATTCTCCTCATCTCTCTGTCGGGGGGCAGTTTCTTCCTAGTGTTGGCCACCGTTAGCCTGTATTTACTCGAGGTAAGGCGCTACCTCTCACCCTCCCCTGCCAATTTATCCCGTTCGAAAAAATGTTAATAATTAATTACAGGCGGTGGAAAAATTCAGGTTCAAGAAATAGATAGCGGCGCGCTTAAAATTGTCGTCTACGCGTCACTCGTCACCTACGGATGTTTTATATCCTTTGGAGTTGGCACTCTACTGCCAGTGCTTCAAAGCGAATTCTTCCCGAGTAGTACGCGCGGAGTTGCGGCGGGCATCACGACTTTCAACCTGACTGTCATGTCATTCTTTAGTTTGAAAATCTACCAAGTCATAAGCGACAACCTCGGAGTTTATGTCAATTTTTTGATCTACACCTGTTTCGCCCTGACGTGCCTCGTGATTGTGTATCTATATTTCCCTGAAACCAAAGGGAAAACTTTCTCAGAAATACAGCTAATGCTATCGAAGAAAGAATCTAAAACTCAAACAAATAAAACCAGTGTTTGATACACCTAATAAATTATTCGCAGGCTTGTCCCTTTAAACCCTCCCCACCACCCACTCATGTAAACAGCCGGAAGTTTGACTTTAATTAGTTCGCCTCCACTTCTCCACTAATAAAGGCTGGGACTGAAATACAGATATGAATAGAAGCGCCGTCACACCCGTATATATGTAGCTAAGGGGTGGAGGGTAGACATTTCCAAAGGGATTGGGATGTCCGACCAATTAGCCTCATTACAGTTAGAATAATACCTCTGGCTCTGTTTTCCACCTTTGGAAAGTTAGGACGCCCCCTCCCCCGGTTAATTTTCACGTCCACAGTCTGACAGTCCCGTGGGCGGTAGGAGCTTGGCACTAAAGGGACCGATGGGCAAAGAGGGGTAAAGCGGTTTCTATGTCCTCCTCTTGCGCTTTCACTATGGCATTATGAAGGGATTATCCACGGACAGAGAAGGATTATGACTGAATTATTACCAACGTCGGAACGTCCTTTTGAAAGCTTGTCAAGAACCCCCTTCGATCCCAACAACACCGTTCACAATTTAGACACTTGAATTATGCATTTTGTACATCAGTATAATTAGTTGTAGAACTGTCAATATTCTGAACCCCTCTCACTCATCATTTTTACTATTTTCATATACAAAATGACTGACAGGTCATTCTCTCGTGTGCTACCTCAAACGAAGAATCGTTAAATTACAGCCCATGGCCATCTGCAATTACACCCAACATGATTATGACGTAGAGGGAGGGGAGTGTTTTACAGAATTATTTTCGCGAAAGCAATGACTTGACTTACGAACGCTGGATACTGATCAGAGCCAGTAGTCAGGCTGTTGGGATCCCATCAACTGAACTTTCATTATGGGGCCTTCAGCATTTCAGGGCCCCCACACCATCCCCTCCAAGTTTCTCGTATACTATGCCAGAACCAGTAACTTTCCGAGGTATAATACCAGAGGGGCAGGCCCCCCAAAGGTGTACACATAAGTAAAAGAGGAGGCCCCCAAAAACTGAAATATGGAAAAATGAAGATTCATTGGTTTCATGCTTTATGAAACCCATGTGACGTGTGATAACTCGTGAAAACGAGTCTTGGTACACGGTTGGACCGCAATTTGCGTCCTTTCGACAATGTTTAATCCAGCATCCGATCAAGACAATAGAACGTTTCCGTGGTGTTCAGGGAATTGCGTGTCTTACTGCAAAATTATTAGGTCAAGTACACAGCTGAAATATTAAAATAAATAAATAAATTTAAAAAAATGAAAATTGAATTTATGGCTTAAAGTGAAAAAAATCGCGCCTAACATCGAGAAGAACACTAATTCATGGCGAACATTTTTTCAAAAAATAATAAATCACAGATGAAATTGAGAAAAATCACTAATTCGCCGATAGACGTGAAAAAACCAGCTAATTCAAAGCTAAAATTAAGAAAAAGCATTAATTCGTGGTTAAATTGCGAAACAACGCTATTTCGCGGCTAAAACTGAGCAATAAGACGTGCTAATGCATAGCTATACATTTAGAAAAGCTCCAATTTGCGGCTGGAATTGAAAAAACTAACTGCTAAAATTGGGAAGAACGATATTTCGCACTGAGGATAAAAAGTGAGTGGCTAGTTCAGGGATAAAATTAATTGAAAAATGCCAATTCACGAATAAAGTGTACAAGAAATGCTGATTCGCGGTTGAAATTGAGAAAGTCTTAATTTGCGTCTTCTACCTGAAGGAAATCTGTGGCTATGAATTGAGACGAAGCACTGATTCAGGGCTATTTCACTATGGCTATGTCAATTCACGGTTTAAAATTAAGGAATTGGTTTAAATAATGCTTCAATATTGTGAAAATGCGCAAATAGAGGCAAAAATGGCTAAAAAAATCAAATTTATCGCTGAATTGGACAAAAATGGCTATTTAGATATTAAAATTAGGAAAAGCGCTTGGTGAATAAAATTGATAACATTTATAATTGGCAAATTATTTGAGGAAAATGTTCAATTTACGTATGAAATGTAGATTTAAGTTGTTAGTAGAGTCGCTTAAACTACGACCAAACAAGAGACAGAAAATAACGGACTTTTCTTTATCAGAAACCGACACACAGGGGAGAAAAGTGAAAGGACATAACAGGACAAGGGGGTATAAACAGGGGGGTAGCACGACCACAGTTCAGTTTCAGTTAGGAAACCAAATGCTGAAGATGGCGAAAAGCCGAAACCGGTCCGTTTTTGACGAACCTCAACGAGGGAAGACAGACGATGTAGGCTCCTACGGCTACAGACTTATGCATGATTTATGAAATGTAGGTTGGAAACTCCTAATTCACGTCCTGCTAAAACGTAATCAAAAACTAAAGAATTGACCAAAAAATACGCTCACCTATAGGACGTTTCAATAGAAGTTGCAATCTGTAGAAGCCCGAGGAAGAGCCTCTCTACGCTTCAGTAGAGAGAAATGGCTGACATCGTAACGACATTGTGGAAATTTCCGGATTCAAGGGACTCATGAAGCGACTCCAAAAACATGTCCTCCGGGACACATTAAAGAAACGGCTCCGGCGTGATTTTTGTGCAAAAATGGCTCAAATTTAATTATTGACGAAACTGTGAACCTTGGGATTTCTAGACTAAGGAAATCCGCCAGTTGAAACGAAGTTTTAATCAGCTTGAAGTGGTTCTTCTCGTGATTTCGCAGAGTCTGACCTGTTTTCAGTGGTAGCACGAATTTGCCCACCGGCCAATACAATCAAATGTCCTGCTTATGGGTTCTAGGAAAGTCTTCGATTCACCGGTCAGTGGAGTTCACTACCGTACTCTGGATTCGAGAGAAAATTGACCGAAAAAAAGGGATGTCATGCCAAAATGATTTGAACAACACAAAATACAATAAGTGGACTAGGCCCTGTTAGGCAAAAAAACCCTCAAGACAATGTGACGTTGTGATCCATTGCATACACTGAAGCGTTTCCAATTGCATAAACTTCTGGAATGGGGCAATAATTATTCATTCTCGATGAACATAAATATGATTTAATCCAGAAAGGACGAATGGAAATGAACTGCCCAAATGCAGAACTTTATGCAAAAATGAAATGCTATTGACGATTACAGCTAAGCGAGACTGGCGAAGCGAGGCACCTCCAAGGTGAGGGCAGCACTTGCTAGGTGTTCTTAACGCCAGTGGTCAGTTTATCGTTTCGAGAGAGCCAATAGCCAGGATTGGTCATTTTAATTTTTGTAAAAATAACCACTTTGAAGGTATGAATCGTCTATAGCCTCTGTATGACGCAAATTATCAGTCTGTTTGGACATTTTTAGACCGTTTGTTTCTAGTACGACTGTACGAGTATACATATTTTGCAATTTTTAAGGCCTAAGTAGCCGGTTTTGGCCAAATTGAGGGCATGACTAGTAATCCGAGAGAATAAGTGCAAAAAACGGCCCTAGCCCCTAAAAGTTGCTCGAGAGCTGGAGATAGTTTTAATCCCTCCTTTGGGGGGTCCTGAATGACAAAGTTATGAGTTTGCGACGGTTTCTTGGTAGTGCTTCAGATTTGAGAGCCTAAAAACCACTAAATGTTAGCGCTTTTTTCACTTATTCGCGTAGACATCACAATTGGTCAATCCGTTCAGCCGCAATAGCCATAGTCAGCGATTGCCAATTTTACCATCGTTGCTAAAAAGTTGACAACCCTGAATTTAAACGCCTGCAGGTTGAAAATGTGAAAATTACGATTTCCAAATCACATTTTTCTTAGCTTCTTATATTAGACGGCCCGGCTTGTTCGGGGAAGCCGTCATTGGAATAAAATTTCTTGTTCTTTCTCCTCTTCTAAGGGTGCTCTTTATTTTGCCTCCACGTGATGTTCGTCTTCCGAAGTTCTGGCGCATCCTTTTCGGACTCGAGAGCAATTTCATGGAGCTGATCACTCACAGAAATGAGACACGCATGTCCCTTGCCGTAGGCACAAGTGGCTGAGTACGTGATCCCGACTTTTCTACAGGAAATGTATGCGATATATTCCTCAGTTGCTGGAGGCTAAGTGGTGTGGATGTGTATCAAACCATGTAGGGCGTATTTTCATCCCATGTTAGGGGCTCTGCATTGATCTGCCAGTTCATTGACATCTGCACCTGCAAGAACGTCCTGAAATAATGTTAGGGAGCAACCAATTCAATGGAAGGCAACGTAGCCAAGTTGAAACAGTTTTTTGAGAGGGCCCACTGGAAGAAGAAATCTCGGTTCGCGCCTTCGCGGAGAAATGGCTCTCTGTTGCCCGAGTTGCTGCGATGAACTTCGTTTCAGCTTCAGCATTCTGGTCAGGAGCGGCTTACTTATGATCGAGAAAACCCGAGGCAACATGAAATCAGGATTTTTGGCTAGGGTGGTGGTAAAAATGACTTTGCCTTGCCGGAAAAATTAAGAAGTATAATGTTGCAGCCGCTGAAAGAAAGGAGAAACAAGATGTTTCGTTTTGCACCCCCCCCCACCCGACTTTGACAGGTCTCAAACATTGTCCCAGTCTGGGACTTGCTTAGGACGTTTTTTTATGGTAAGCCTCGGAATTTCATATTTTTTAAAGCTCGCTCATAGCGCTAAATATGTACGATCAAATTGAACGGCGCATGGTTTCGTAATTTATTCGTTGTGGGAACCGACTTTTTACTCCCATCAGTCGTTTTCAAACCACCAAAAGGTGTTTGTCAACAGCTAGCTCTTTTATGAACCCCTGTCCCACGGAAAATGTCTGGCGATCTCAGAAGTGTCATCTCCTAGAGCAAAAAATGTCCTTTGCAAGGTGCCAGACACAGTCAAATGACTCGGATTTTTCGTACGAAAAACCACCTGTCCTGAGGGTAAAAACCTATCTCCCTCACATTTTTTTCTGTTGAGTATCACTTTTCGTCTCATGATTTTTTAAAACCCCGGTCGACTCTGTCATAGGGAGGCTCATATGTTCCACAATTTCCGCTCCTGTATTGTGCCGGGGAAAATTGTGACGTCTGACTCGGTTTTTCACAAAAAAAATTGGCATTGACATTTTTATATCTATCTCCCTCACGGCCTCCAAAAAAGCGAGTGGTAGGTATTGTTGATATTAAAAGGAGTCTAAGGCCCATTTTCACCAACAAAATTGATCTCGTTTAAAGTTGATCGTGATTAGTTACCAATAGCAACCCACGTGAATTCTGATATAAGTCTTTACACTGTAATCGCGATTAGTTATTGATCGTGGTTTTAGAAGTTGGTGAAATCGGACCTAAATTTTATGCTGTACTGGTAAACACAAAGTATGACCACTCGGCGTTGAATTTTGAAATGCGTGGGCCCAAACAAAGGTGATTTCATCAAATATCTATCTCCCTCATTTATCTCAATATGAGGGAGAAAGAGTTTGGGTGGACCGCTTCTTTAGGCTCGATTTCACCAACTTCTTGAACCAAGATCAACAACTAATCACGATTACAATGTAAACACTTATATCAGAATTAATATGAGTCGTCATTGGCAACTAATTACGATCAACTTTAAACAAGATCAATTTTATTGGTGAAAATGGGCCTTAGAAGCGCTCAATTTAACTATCTTTTTCGACCTGCCAAGAACACCCCGCGATCATATCAAGAAGCAGAAGACATATTTATAATTGTAGTGCGGTTTAGTCAAGAGGTTTAGGCAAGAAAAGGAAAAAGAAAGAATATGAGAGGCTATGGCGTTTAATAAGAGTGATCAACATCCTATGTCCTAGCTGCAGAACAGCAAAAGAAAGAACAGCTAAAACATCTATCTGGGACATCCTCAGAAAAAATAAAATTTCCGTCTTCCTCATACTCCTTCTGTAATGGAAATCGCGAGTTCACCATAAATATGGTGAATTACTATTGCATACTACCACCACCAGATTTTTTTTTTTAATTCACGATTTTGAATTCGACGAAATTGGAGGTCTGAATTTAGGTATTTTCGTGGAATGACCCAGATACGAAGGATAATTCTGTTGCCGGCATTTAAATTAAATTTAAATTAATCAAACCGATTGTTATCTGTACGACTTGGAAAGGCAAAGCTTAACACAGTTCGAGCTTCGAATGTGCGTGTGAAATACGTGAAGTTGGCGTTTTTCATCGAGCCAACCTCGCAGAACAGGATTTTCTGACAAGCAAGATCGGTCTGAGGCTAATGACTATCCAACCCCCCCCCCCCCCAACAATAGATCCGGCTCTGACAGAAAGGCCTCATAGAAATTTTTGCCCCAGCTCCCGTGTTCTGTAACTCATAACGCGAGTTGAATAATTGAATGTAATCAGCTGAGAAATTTTGCTATCGCACGCGTTGAGGCCGTTTCCACACATGAGATTCTGGGATCCGATTCCCGTATCAAGGATACTAAAAATACACTGCAGTCAAGGGGCTCCTTCACACTTAGATTCCGGAATCGCATACTTTTAGTATCCGATTCCGGAATCTAAAGTGTGAACGGGTGCATTTGCCGTATTGTATTTTTAGTATCCTCGGGAATCGGATACCGGAATCCCAAGTGTGAAAGCGCCCCAAGAGTTGCAGAATAGAGAGGCAGGCCCCTCACTGTTGCTAACTGCTAATTCCTAGCCTCAACTTTGTCTCGTGTTCTCATACTGATCTTTCAACGTTTGTGATTAACGCTCAAACTCAAAATTTGAACTTCACGCTTATCATAACGTCACATAACCGTTAACGTTAACCGTCAGACGGTTATGCAATAACTCCCTATTACCGTCAAATACTTCGGATTCTCAAAATAATTTTTCTTTACAGCTATTATGACCTGATGTTTGTTTTGATTAGCCGAATTTCTGATCGTCTAACATTCTCATAAACAAAAAGGGTCGCGGTCAATTTTGTCTTACAATGTAAAGTTGCACTGGTAAAAAGGGTTGTTATAAAAGTCGTTCAACAGTTGTACGATAACTGGACTTTCATTAAATAAAATTAGGACGGGAGGGGTCGGTTCCAGAATTGCGCGAAAGCGGGCGTGACACTTAAGTACATTATAGTGTAAGCTCTCTTGTCAATAACAACGATCGCAATTATTGAGTAGTTTTTGTTATTAGTCAAAAAATTTATTTTATCTTTATTTATTTTTCAAAAAACTCCAAAGGGGGTAGAACAATAATAAAAACATGTGTCATTAAAAAAATGAGAATACTTTTCTACGAAAGGTCGTCGAGACGGGGTTTGTGAAGAGGCTTGGTCATAATATCGGCTACTTGAAATTCAGTTGAAATTCGAGTTACTTGAATTTCGCTGTTTGTAACAAGCTCCCTCACAAAGAAATGCCTCGTCTTGATATGCTTTGTTCGTCTGTGGAACTCCGGATTGTTCGATAGTCGAACCGCGGCTTCATTATCAACGAAGAGGGTAGGAATCGCTTCCATTCGAGTGATGGCTCCTAGTAGTCTCTTGAGCCAAACGACTTCTCTAGCTGATTCGCTCGCAGCGGCTATTTCAGCTTCGGTTGTTGAAATGGTCACAGTTGCCTGCCTCTGGCTTGACCAAGAAAGTGCTCCTCCAGCGTATAGACAAACTACTCCAGAAGTCGAGCGGCCAGTACTTCCGTCTCCACCGTGATCAGCGTCACTGTAGCTCTCTAGAATCCCTCCTCAACAGTCTTGTTTGTAGACAATTCCGTTAGTCACCGTGCCTTTTAGATAGCGAAGTATTCTTTTGACTTTAACCCAGTCTTCCCATGATGGATTTTCCATTTTTCTAGAAACGACGCTAATCGCATAGGCAATATCAGGCCGCGTGCCTACCACGAGGTGCATGAGAGGTCCAACAGCTTCTCTGTAGGGAAATTTATTTTCTTTTTCTGTCTCTTCTTCCTTTACCGGAACGCTCTCCCTGATTATTGGTGTTGGAGCAGGACGGCAGTCATTCATCAAGAATCTTTCAAGAATTTTTCTTGTGTACGAGGCTTGGCTCACTTTGATGCATGCGTCCTTTCTTTCCAATTCTAATCACGAGAAATAACAGGCTGGCTTTTCTGTAATTTTGAATTTTTTTTCAAGTCATTCAAGAAATCCGAAAGCTCCGTGACGCTCGAGGATGCTACTAATCCGTCATCGACGTAAAGAGCTATCAAAATTTTGTCATCTTTAGTGTTTTTCATGAATAGGCACGGATCTTCTTGATTTTTCTTGAAGCCAAGTCGAATGAGATAATCGCCAAATCGTTTGTTCCAACATCGAGGCGCCTGTTTTAACCCATAGATACTTTTTTTCTGTCGGCAAACTCTACTTGTGCCGTCGGAAAAGCCTTCAGGTTGCCTCATGTAGATCGTTTCATCGAGGTTTCCGTATAGAAATGCTGTTGAAACGTCAAATTGAGTGAGATGCATGTTTTCGCTTGCAGCTACGCTCAGCACTGCTCGAATCGTTCCCGCCTTCGCAACAGGGCTGAATATTTGGTCATAATCTTCACCCTTTCTTTGTGAATATCCTTTGATGACGAGTCGGGCCTTGTACTTTTCTATTTCACCCTCGGCATTGGTCTTAATTTTGTAAACCCATTTGCACGGAATCGCCTTTTTTCCTGGTGGTAAATCTGTTAGTTCCCACGTTTCATTTTCTTCAAGCGAGTTCATTTCATTATCCATTGCTTCTTCCCACTTTTTCGAAGTTTTGCTTTGAACTGCTTCTTTGAAAGTTGTAGGCTCATAAAAACTATAAACGTCTGCAGCAGCTGACATAATGTAGTCATTAAATTTGTTTGGTAATTTTAGGGTCGAACGATCACTCAACGCGTATCCCTCCGATTCGCCCTTCTCTATCTCGCCTCTTTCACTATCTTCTTCTTCTTCTTCTTCTTCTTCTTCTTCTTCTTCTTCTTCTTCTTCTTCTTCTTCTTCTTCTTCTTCTTCTCTCTCTTGACTGTGGTCGAATTCTTCTATCGAATTTTCATGTGAAGAGAGCTAAATATTTTCCGTTTCTTGAATTTTGGTACCTTGATCACTTTCTTCGTTCTTATCTTCTTGAAGTATTTTCAAGTGTAAAAAGTTTTCTCTACCTTCATCGTCGACTAGTGGCTCTTCTTGGAAAATCACATCTCTGGAACGAATCAACTTTTTTTTTCTTCATTCCATATGCGATAGCCGTCGTCTTCTTCGTATCCGATAAGAATTCCTCTCTGTGCTTTCTTGTCCATTTTCTTCCTTAGGTGCTTCGGGATATGAGCGTAGCACGTGCTTCCTATTATGCGAAGATGCTTAATAGCTGGTTTTTTCCCAGCCATAACTCGCTTGGACTTTTCCCTTCAATGCTTGATCTACCTGTCCTATTCAGAATGTAGGCAGCCGTATTTATCAGTTCTGCCCATAGTTCTTGTGGAAAATCTCGCGAATGCATAATCGTTCTGGCCATTTCAACAATGGTGCGATTGTCGCGTTCACTGCATCCATTTTGTTCCGGGCAGTAAGGCATAACTAAGCGATGTTTGATTCCTTCCTCTTGCAGAATCTTTCGTACGCTTGAGTTATCGAATTCTCCACCGTTGTCACTAAGAAATACTCTCACTTTATGGCCAGTTTTCTTTGCTTCCCCGAGCATTTGTTTTAATTTTTGATGTACTCCAAATTTGTGTTTTAAAAAATAAACTAATCTGTACCGACTAAAATCATCTTTGAAAATAACGTAGTAGCGATACCCTGAAAAGGAACGAGTGAAAGGTCCTCCAACGTCAGCATGTATCAAATCACCTGGTTTCTTTGCCCTTTCTCGAGTCCCGAAGTTTTTCCGATGGATTTTTCCGTAAACACAGGCTTCACAAAAATCGTTATTTATTTGTAGTTTTACTTGAATTCCTAGTTCTCTCGCGATGAGGTCCCTGACATATCCTTTATTCTGATGCCCCATCCTCTCGTGGTACAGCTGAAGAATATTCTGCGTTGAAACTCCACAAATTTCAGTTCTATTCTTGGGATTAAGGGGGCATTGTAGTACTACCCCTCGCCCATTATCCCCTCACCGTTTTACGCGCAAAGTATTTGGAATATTTCATTTTTTATGGTCTCATATTAAACCTTGTAGTCTTGAGACGAGGCCAGCAGAGCCCGAATTTCAATTCTGACTTTCCTCGAATTTTAAATTAACTTTATAAAATTACTAGTAATGTTATGAATTTAATTTAAAATTCGAGGAAAGTAAAAATTGAAATTCGGGCTCTGCTGGCCTCGTCTCAAGACTACAAGGTTTAATATGAGACCATAAAAAATGAAATATTCCAAATACTTTGCGCGTAAAACGGTGAGGGGATAATGGGCGAGGGGTAGTACTACAATGCCCCCTTAATGCTTTGCAATGACAATTTGAAGAGACCTGAGTGACGATTTCTGAAACCAACTAATATCACTTGATCGTTCACTTCGAATTGGCAACGCTTCGTTGTAGAAACCCATTTGCACGGAATCGCCTTTTTTCCTGGTGGTAAATCTGTTAGTTCCCACGTTTCATTTTCTTCAAGCGAGTTCATTTCATTATCCATTGCTTCTTCCCACTTTTTCGAAGTTTTGCTTTGAACTGCTTCTTTGAAAGTTGTAGGCTCATAAAAACTATAAACGTCTGCAGCAGCTGACATAATGTAGTCATTAAATTTGTTTGGTAATTTTAGGGTCGAACGATCACTCAACGCGTATCCCTCCGATTCGCCCTTCTCTATCTCGCCTCTTTCACTATCTTCTTCTTCTTCTTCTTCTTCTTCTTCTTCTTCTTCTTCTTCTTCTTCTTCTTCTTCTTCTTCTTCTTCTCTCTCTTGACTGTGGTCGAATTCTTCTATCGAATTTTCATGTGAAGAGAGCTAAATATTTTCCGTTTCTTGAATTTTGGTACCTTGATCACTTTCTTCGTTCTTATCTTCTTGAAGTATTTTCAAGTGTAAAAAGTTTTCTCTACCTTCATCGTCGACTAGTGGCTCTTCTTGGAAAATCACATCTCTGGAACGAATCAACTTTTTTTTTCTTCATTCCATATGCGATAGCCGTCGTCTTCTTCGTATCCGATAAGAATTCCTCTCTGTGCTTTCTTGTCCATTTTCTTCCTTAGGTGCTTCGGGATATGAGCGTAGCACGTGCTTCCTATTATGCGAAGATGCTTAATAGCTGGTTTTTTCCCAGCCATAACTCGCTTGGACTTTTCCCTTCAATGCTTGATCTACCTGTCCTATTCAGAATGTAGGCAGCCGTATTTATCAGTTCTGCCCATAGTTCTTGTGGAAAATCTCGCGAATGCATAATCGTTCTGGCCATTTCAACAATGGTGCGATTGTCGCGTTCACTGCATCCATTTTGTTCCGGGCAGTAAGGCATAACTAAGCGATGTTTGATTCCTTCCTCTTGCAGAATCTTTCGTACGCTTGAGTTATCGAATTCTCCACCGTTGTCACTAAGAAATACTCTCACTTTATGGCCAGTTTTCTTTGCTTCCCCGAGCATTTGTTTTAATTTTTGATGTACTCCAAATTTGTGTTTTAAAAAATAAACTAATCTGTACCGACTAAAATCATCTTTGAAAATAACGTAGTAGCGATACCCTGAAAAGGAACGAGTGAAAGGTCCTCCAACGTCAGCATGTATCAAATCACCTGGTTTCTTTGCCCTTTCTCGAGTCCCGAAGTTTTTCCGATGGATTTTTCCGTAAACACAGGCTTCACAAAAATCGTTATTTATTTGTAGTTTTACTTGAATTCCTAGTTCTCTCGCGATGAGGTCCCTGACATATCCTTTATTCTGATGCCCCATCCTCTCGTGGTACAGCTGAAGAATATTCTGCGTTGAAACTCCACAAATTTCAGTTCTATTCTTGGGATTAAGGGGGCATTGTAGTACTACCCCTCGCCCATTATCCCCTCACCGTTTTACGCGCAAAGTATTTGGAATATTTCATTTTTTATGGTCTCATATTAAACCTTGTAGTCTTGAGACGAGGCCAGCAGAGCCCGAATTTCAATTCTGACTTTCCTCGAATTTTAAATTAACTTTATAAAATTACTAGTAATGTTATGAATTTAATTTAAAATTCGAGGAAAGTAAAAATTGAAATTCGGGCTCTGCTGGCCTCGTCTCAAGACTACAAGGTTTAATATGAGACCATAAAAAATGAAATATTCCAAATACTTTGCGCGTAAAACGGTGAGGGGATAATGGGCGAGGGGTAGTACTACAATGCCCCCTTAATGCTTTGCAATGACAATTTGAAGAGACCTGAGTGACGATTTCTGAAACCAACTAATATCACTTGATCGTTCACTTCGAATTGGCAACGCTTCGTTGTAGAAACAAATTTGCTTCTTGGCTGTTTGTCGTGAGCTGCTAGCGGAGAGAATAAATTTGTCTTAATTTCTGGTACATACCATACGTCATCAAAATTGAGTTCGTGATGATTTCTTCCAATTTTTGAGCATACTCGGATTCTTCTTTTTCCGATTGCTTCGACTGTATCGCCTGTCGCAGTAGTTACTTTGTGTGAGTCTGAAAACCCCTCAAAATTTTGGAAAAATTCTTTTCTGAAAGTTATGTGATTCGTCGCCCCATTGTCTACGAACCAACTATCTTCGTCATTTTTTTTCGACAGAAAAGCAGTTGCACTAAGCAGAGTCATATTTGCTCCGGACTTTTTTTCAGTTTGTTTTGGTGGTCGTCCATCCGCTACCCATTTTTTACAGTTCCGAACGATGGGACCTATACCTCCACAGTAATGACACTTGAATTTAGCCTGGGGTTTTACTCTCGAGTTTTCTGTTCCACTGGTTTCGATGAATTAACTGTGAGTAACTCTTGACTATCTTGATTTTCTTTGCCTTTTAGGGCTCTTCCAAAGATGGTCCTGTCTGCCTTCGTCATTAACATCCAGCTTGATTTGAAAGAAAAATATTCTTCTGATAGCGTTTCAAGTATCTTGCAAATCAGAAATAAATCGGGTAGTTCACTACGCGGTTCGTTGTTTCACAATTTCAATCTTCAAGTCATTCCACAAGTTCTTCAATTTGGACATGTGACTAGCTATATCGTCGATAGGATCTCGCTTGTAATTTAAAAATTGGGAACAAATGTCGTTCGCCTTATCTTCGGACGCTCCATCAAATAATCGGTGTAGTTCCATCCAGACCTCTCGTGATGTCGAAAAACGCACTACTTTCTTTAGAGTTTCTTCCGTCATGTTCGTAGTCAAAATCTGTGGTAAGATGGCAAAAGGTGATAAGTCTATTTTGGGAAAAAAGTGACTTATCATCTTCTGCCATCTTACTACAGAAATGATCATAGCATTACTTTCAGCTTTCCAGTAGTTAATCAGATCTGTTTCATATTTCTTCCTGACTTCTTCAACCACGCCTTCTTGAGGTTCTTCAGGTTGCTTCAAAACGCCGTTCACAACACTTATCGACCCTGGAATAGCTCGGAGAAGTATGCTGATCTTGTACTTCCATGTCATCCAGTTCTTCTGTCCTTCCAGAAGACCAATGTTTACCTTTGTTAGCTCCATATTAACTTGAAGCTATCGGCAGCAGAAAACGTGATCTGTGACCATAACCTGTTATTAGTCAAAAAATTTATTTTATCTTTTTTTATTCTTCAAAAAACTCCAAAGGGGGTAGAACAATAATAAAAACATGTGTCATTAAAAAAAATGAGAATACTTTTATCAACAGTTTTCTCCTTGAGTATTTTTTTCCCCCTCAATCACTCCCTCACATCAACTTGTGTTTTAAAAAACAGTCGCAGGCGACGTTTATGTACAAGACGCAGACCCACTGCTGTATACTTCCCTCCTCTTAGCGCGTATTTCTCGACTAACAATTTTTTTTTTTTTTAATGCGATCGTCGGCATACGATCGTTGATGAAACCGGCGGCTGCCAAGTATCTCGTAGAACAATTAGTGCGAGGAGGGGAAGTTTCGATCGAGTGAATAAACAATTCATGGTGTTTCTAAAATAAAAATACTCGAATGACCATGACGACTGCTCCAAGTGAAATCAAACAGTTTTTGGCGGCTACAATAGGTACGTAAATTTTTTGGCACCTTCTTTTATTCAAAGCCATGTGTGGTGCGTGAGGGGGAGTTGAAAATAGCCCGCGTTAACCCCGAGTTTACTATTTTATTTTATTGTCCCGGCCAAGCCGAGTCCGGCGACGCCAAGGCCACCAATTGGGTCCCTACGTCATACCCAACGGGTCCCGGACTCGGAGGGGCTATCACAGCTCCTCCAATCTCCTCACCCTCCCCAGAAAATCCAGTGCTCGGACCCCTTGAGCCCTGGAAAGTTCTAGGTCGGTCAACCTGTCCCTCCCAAATACAGCAAACCTCGCTGCCGCAAACCCTTCACACTCTCTCACTAAATGACCCGTTGTCTCTTCCTTCACTTCACATCTCTCACATGTAGGGTCCCCTATTAGCCCCATCATGTGCAAGTGTCTCTGAACTGCAAAGTGCCCTGTAAATATTCCTACTATCTTTCTAGTTTGCTTTCGTCCTAACCCTACCAGACACTTTGTCGTGTTGGCATCGTACCTTTTAATGTCCTCTTTCGCTTGTCTGCAGTGATCTTCTGCTTCCCATCGTGCCTGGGATCCGCTTTCACCCAGCCCCGAATTTCACTGAGTCCTACTTCCCTTACTATCCCCACCACTGGTTCTGGGCCGACATATTCTGTCATGGCCCCCCCGTCTTAGCCAGCTCGTCTGCTCTCTCATTCCCCGGGATGCCAGCATGACCTGGTACCCACCCTAATGTAACCGTGTTACCCTCCGTCAGCAGTGCCGATATACTGGCTCTACATCCCCCTACCGCCCCCGACTTGACCACCGGCCTGGAAATGGCCCCGAGGGCGGCTCGGCTGTCCGAGTATATCGTTATTCGCTTATTTGTCACTCCTTTCCGTCTCAGTTCAATTGCACAAGCCTCTATGGCCGCAACCTCCGCCTGGAACACCGTTGCATATTTCCCCAACGTCAGGCTCTCTACCACCCCCATTCCGGGGATGTATATGCCTGACCCCGCCTTCTCTTTCCCGGTTCCAATTTTTGAACCGTCCGTAAAACACTTAATCTCTTCTGTATCCCTCCATCCCCCCCCCTTGCCCGGTCTCCCGGGATAGTTTGACCACGATCGTCTTTACAAAGTCCATTTGTTTTACCATTTGATCCGATCTCATGCCCGTGGACGGTGCCACTCTGCGCATGTGTTCTCGTATCCCCCCGTTTCCTACCTTCCCTGACATGCAGTCCAATCTGTATGCCGCTTCCATAGCCCGTGCCTGCAGTTCAAGGCTTAAGGGTTTTAGTCCCAGCATTACCTCCATTGGCCTTGTTGATGTCGTTCTGAACGCCCCTAGGGTCGCCAGACAGGCCAGCCTTTGCACTCTGTCTAATTTAGCTGCGTTTCCCTTTTTGTTCGCCGCCTTCCACCAGACCGTGGCCCCGTAGAGGATCCTTGGTCGGATAATCCCCGTGTACAACCATAGGGTCATTTTGGGGTTCAGGCCCCATGTTTTCCCCACTACCCTTCTAACCTGACAAAAGGTGCCTATCGCCTTTTGATAAGTTTCCCTTATGTGCTTCTCCCAGCTCAGTCGATGATCTAGCCACACCCCTAAATACTTAACTTCCGTTGTTAACTCCACCTCCTTGCCCCTAATCTGTAGAGTCTGAAGCCCCTGCCTGTTCCTCTTGTGAGTGTGGGTGAACAGACACAGCTTCACCTTGCTCGGGTTAATGGTTAACCCTCTTGGTTCGCACCATTCCCCCACTAAACTAATCGCCTGCCTCATAAGTTCAAAAAGTGTCGACATTACCTTCCCTCTAACCACGATGGCTCCATCATCCGCAAAAAACTGCATATAAAAGTAATTTTCCTCCATTAATCTAATTAGTTCATCCACCACTATTATCCATAAGAGGGGCGAGAGGCTAGACCCCTGCGGGGTTCCTCTCTTTGCCCTCCTTTCTACCGTTTCTCCCCCTAACTCTGCCCTAATCCACCTATGCCTCAGAGCATGACTAATCCATCTAACCACCATTGGGTTCACCCGAAAGGTTTTCAAAGCCTCCACTATACACTGAAAAGTGACCTGGTTGAATGCTCCCTCCATGTCCAGGAAAAAAACCAATGCATATTCTTTTTGGGCTATGGTATCCTCCAGCTTCCCTACCAGCTCTTGCAACGCCGACTCTGTCGATTTCCCCGCTATGTATGCATGCTGCCTCGGATGATATGGTCTACTTTTACCTATGCCCTCCCGAATATACCCGTCTAACGTCTTCTCCATCAACCTCATCATTACCGAAATTAAACTTATGGGCCTAAATTTTCCGGCCCATAAGTCAGGCGTACCCTTTTCACCTCTTCCGCGTCTTCTTTCGGGACCTCGATTGTTAACACCGTTTTCAACCCTACCTGATCGGTCTCAAAGCTGACAACGCTCCACTTATCGAATTAAAACGCGAGATCTGGGTTCACTATTGCCATACATGGCAGGACTTAATCCTGTCTCAATCCGAAACCGCTAAGGACCCCCCGGATTCGCTTCGGAATCGGCAGTTCTGAGAGCCGGTAGATCGCCCATCCATGTGCCCCCACCCCGTCCCTTAGCGTACTTATTAGCAAGTCCGCATATTCTTTACTCCCGCACTTCATAACGTACAATTTACTCTCCTGTACAAGCCCGGAGTCTACAAATCGTATCTTGCTTTGACACGCTATAAGCGCTCTTAACACGAAATTCCTTACCTCGACCGCCTCCTCATTTGAGAAGACCCCGCTGTCCACTTTCACCATGACCGCCATGACATTCATCGAGGATTTGGCCCTCTTTCCATGCTCTTGGCGTGCTTTCTCTTCCGTTTCCTCCTTCTTGGACCTTCTTGTCGGTCCTACTACCCCTTCCCCCGGAGGAGTAGGGTGCGAGGTAGACCGAAATCTCTTCTGGTTTTCGTTCCGTTTCTCCTCCCGTACTCTGTACGCTTGTTCGCGCTCGCGTTGATGCTCGAACCTCCCCTTAAAACCCGTGAGGGGCTGTCTTGCCCTCGCCTCCTATGCCTGTACTATACATATTGATTGGTAAAAAGTTCCGCCATTTGGAGCTATGGGTTTGCGTAGGGGGGGGGGGGGGGTAAAAAGTTAGTAAATTGTTATTTTGTTCCAGTATTTCTCAGAAATTTCGAAATCTGTGAGGCTTAGCGTAAAAATGAGCGTTTACAAAAATAATCTTCATCAAATTGCTAACAAAAATAAACCCAGAGATAATCTTACTTGAGTGAACGGTTCGAGAGTTACGGCGGGTGTAGTAGTACACATTTTTCGTATTTCGACGTTTTTTGTCGAAAAAACTGGCATAAGAAAACTTTTTTTTGTTTGCACGATTTTCTTTTGTAAAATCAAATTGCAATTTCGGTGGACTGTAGAATGTTAGTAATACGCACTTGGAGGTACAAAACCTTCTCTTCTTCTAAAGGGGCGCTGCGTTTTAAGGGATAATAGGCTTCCTTTGGCCTAGGTCATATACACAAGGTGGATCTGTATTACTCAGATACAAAATTTTGGGTGAAACTACGTCTAAAGCCGAGTACAATGCCACCTCCGGAGGTGTTCTATCTCGAGCCATTCCCGTTTTATGATCTTTTTCTTTATAATGCAAAAACAGGGCAATTTCGTACAAAGATCCGCGGTTTCTCGGCTTATATCGCACCTAATCCAAACATTGATGGCAGTTTCGGAAACTAAGGAAAATTTCATGTGAGATTGAGGCCATTTCATTGCTTCAAATCATCATCAACTCCTAGAACTTTGGCCTTTTGTCATAGATCTTTTGGAAAGCGTACTTATTGTGGAATTTACGTGAATCTACGACAAAAGGCCAGATCTTTAGGATTTGACGATCATTTCAAGCAATGAAATGGCCTCTATCTTAACCGAAATTGTCCGTAGTTTCTGAAAATGTCATCAAGAATTGGATCAAGTGTAATGTAAGCCGAGAAATCTGGGATTTTTCAAAGCAATTGCCGTAATTTCCTTTAATTAAAAAAAATCATAAATATTGAGTGGATGTCGATAGGACCCGTCCAGAAGTGGCGTTGTACTCGGATTCAGACGTAGTTTCACCCAAAATTTTTTGTCATAGCAATACGGATCCACACTGTGCTCGTGGCCTAGGCATGTGAAAGCCAATTATCCCTTCAAAAGTAGCACCCCTTGTGAAGGAGGGGGAGGTTGTTGGCCCTTGAAGGGCATATTATTAACATTCTACCGTCCACTTCAATTGAAATTTGATTTTACAAAAGAAAATCGTGCAAACAAAAAAAGTTTTCTTATGCCAGTTTTTTCGACAAAAAACGTCGAAATACGAAAAATGTTTTTTTTGGAAGGGGGGGGGGCGCCGGGCTTTGAACCCGGCAGGCGCCTAAGCCTCCATTGGGGCGCCATAGATGTTTACTACTACACCCGCCGTAACTCTCGAACCGTTCACTCAAGTAAGATTATCTCGGGGATCATTTTTGTGGGCAATTTGATTAATATTATTTTTGTAAATGCTCATTTTCACGATAAACCTCAAAAATTTCGAAATATGTGAGAAACACTAGAACAAAATAAGAATTTACTAACTTATTACCCCCTCCCACGCAAACCCATAGCTCCAAATGGTGGAACTTTTTACCAATCAATATGTGGGTTGTGAGGAACGATTTGGCGGTGAAGGGAAACTTTCACTTTGGATGTTGAGGTTGGGCCGTTTTTTTGACTAATTGCACCGCACTATTTGTGACCTAAATAAAAAAGAAAACAAGTGATAAATTAATCGAAATTGGGAGATGGACATAAAAAGGGCTTCGCTTGCAGTTCTCAATGAGGCCTTGGCAGGATATTAATGACATTGTATGGTTCACGAATGTTTATCATTCCTGTACTCCTCCTTCTCACTCTAAAACCACCATCTTTCATTTAATGCAATTCAATTGAAATTTATTTTTTTCATATGCCGATTGACTGGATTCAATTCACTTAGTTTGATGAATAAATGAAACCGAAGTACATTCCTCGTCCATCAACCGAATGTCAGGGCTACTATGAGAGAATAAAAAAATAAAAACGCTCCTGAATGAATGCGTATTTCATACACGTGTGCGATGTTATCGCAAAACATAAATTATTACTTCCTATAAAATTAAAACATACAAACTAGAATTGAATTGCTAAGTATATGTGGAGACGATCAAACACAGTTGTTTGATTTTTGTTACATGTTTCATAATCCTATATTTCCGTTCGTGAGAGTGTTTTGATGCATTTACTTAGAATTTTGCCTCACTATTTGTTTATCGATAAAAAACTAAACACTACCAAATTTAAAAAAAAAAATGTTTTCAGAATAGCGTAATCGAACAACAAATTATTTTAATTTCGCGCCTTTTCAAGGCTTTCCTTTCACATTCCATCGTCGACAGCTAAATTCACGTACATGATCCTTTTGGGCGACGACACGTGTCTAGTGAAACACAAATAAAACAATGAAAAATGAATGCCGTCTCTAAACGAACGCGCGTTGTGTGTTGGTTGAGTGCGATGGGGTGAGGGCTTTGCGACATGGAGTGAAATTATTGTCGTGCCCATCAGCCCATTTCGACGTTGGAATCGAACGAGCGTCCGCAGAGAAAATAGAACAGAACATCAAGAAACCAATGGAGCCGTTCACACTGTACTATATGTTTTTGTCGTACGAGCGTCAGTTAAAACTGTATCATGCAGGCGTAGAATAGAAGGATGAGCAGTAATAGGGAAGAGAGAAAGGGAAGTTTGCTGTTGCAAGGAAGACAGGGGAAGAATGAAGAAAACGTATCTTGGGGGGGGGGGGGGAGTCGTACCACGAACGTGTTTGAAAAAATTGCACCGAAGGTGCGGTCCAGTCTCCGTTTCCACCTCAGACCTTCAGCTACCTGAGCTACTCGGTCCTGGTCTCATCAGCCCCACAATTGAGCCGAGTACGGAGCCGAAGGACCGCCCCTCATCGGGAACAGAGGTGCCACTGCACTACGATCCCCGCCCCGGCGCTCCACCAATGGTCGAGACGGAGACTGGACCGCACCTTCGGTGCAATTTTTCCGTAATTGTTTGGTGGGTCCTGCCTACAACATCCTTGTCGTTCTTTATTACAAACGTGTATAGTGTGAAGTGTACGAGTGTAACTGGGCGAGGGGGGCGGACCGCCCAGGGCGCACTGTCTGAGGGGGCCACCGAAAAACTTAATGATGGAAAAGAGAGGATTTCGTAGGTTTTATAGCCATAAACATATTTTAAGAAGGATGTGAGAAAAAAAGAGCCGATTCACGAACGGCTGAAATTACGGAGGAGCGCTAGTTCACTGCTAAAATTGAGAAAATGTGCTAATATTCGGATGAAATTGAGAACGAGAGGACACTTAGTATACGCGTATTTGAATGTTCAAGAAAATCGCTTTAATTCGTGACTAATGATGCGGAAGAAGTGTTCGTTTGTGCAGAAAAGTGCGGTAAAAGTAATAAATTGCTAATTTAAAAGTTGCATTGACTGTGAAAAACCCCCCTTATTCACAGCTAAAAAATTCAAAATAAAAAGAGGAATTCAGTGAAAACATTGAGAGAAAGAGCTGAATTCAATTTTAGCGGTGAATTAACGGATATTCTCCATTTTTTCATTGAATCAGCGCACGTTTCCCTATTTTAGCCTCTAGAGTCTGTGCTGAAGCAGCTAGATCTTTAAGAAACAGAATTTCATGAATTTGAATAAGAAACAATTTTTGCAGACTTAGCTTCTTTCAAAACCAATTTAGCGGGTTTGGCTCATTCAAAAAACCAATTTCACGGGATGAGATCTTTTAAGCTCAAATATTGGCGTTTTTTCTGACTCTTTCAATGAAAATAACTCACGAATTAGGAATCTGCATGAAGATAATTGGCTCTGAAAAACCCCCAAAATTCATAGGCTGGGCTCCAAGGGCGTCGCCAGCCACTAAGCCAGGGGGGGGGGCGCTAATTTTATTTTCGGAAGGGGCTCAACCAGGCCTCCTAAAAATCCTTTCACAATGGCGCACACAAATTAGAAATATGCTAATGGCAGAACTCCTAATTCACCACAATACACAGGACATACAACATACAACTTATTCTTGATCATTGGCTGATTTTGAACAAGAACTTTTATTTTAGTCAGTATAGTGTGCGTTACATGTTTAGCTGGAATTTTTCGGATTTTGTGGAGCGGATCAAGATCTCATTTTCCCTCCGTACACGCTCCTGTCTAGAAAATATGTGGATGTGCACGCATTAATCTTTACGCTGAATCTTCCAATATGGTGGGGAGAGCCCCAATTCATCGCTGATCTCACAAATTCCCCACTCCCAACTTTCAAGGAGATCACTCAGCTCTTCCTGCAGTCATTAAGTCGCTGTTCCAACCAACCATAGAGTTTGGAACCGTAACCGACCAATGAAACCAATAAAATCTACCTATAAAACGAAACGGTTTGTTGGTTAATAGGTCTGGGCAATGTGCTTGGAATATGTTTCATAGCGGAGTTGCCATGGGACTCGCCAATAAAATTAAACATGATTACGTTATATTGGCTGGTCCCATGGTAACTCTGCTCCGAACATGTTCTAAACACCTTTCTGGAACGGACCTCTTATGGTAAAATGGTTCCGGAACGGTTCCGAAGGATTTCAATGGGAACAAACCTATAGTTTTACGTTTGTGCCTAATTTTTTCTCTCTCTCTCTTTTATTTATATGTTTTTCTACATTTTTATTTTTTCTTCCAATCTCCAGGGAGGGGCAGCTGCCCTCCATTGCCTCCCCTTTGCGACGACCATGCTGGGCTCTAATATTTATGTATGTTATTCGCAATGGCCGAATTCACCCATTACCCGAGAAATATACCCACAACGCGTTATGGGCAGTGTGAAATGCTCACAACGCGTCGTGGGTAATTCTTTTCCCCCAGAGGACGGAATGAAATACCCATAACGCGTTCTGGATAACTCATTTTACTCAATAGCCGAATTAAAGGTTAGGTTAGTCTATTTCGCGTCATGGGTCTTCCGATTTTACCCACAACTTTTTAAGTGCTCTTCAAAATACTCTGGAGTTTTCATTTTTAGGGCGTGAATAAATATACTTTTTCAGGATCCTATAATCACACGAACTAGGGATTTTCCCTAGTTTTTGCCACAAATGAGTGTCTTTCATCAAATTATATTAGCTGTAAAAAGGGATTTTTATTCTATGGTACCAAAACCGAATTTTACGGCCTCAAATGAGTGCCAAAAGTGTCTGTTCTCTTTCCTAGGATCTAAAGTATTTTACTGCCGCAAATTTCACGGCTTTCAGAGTCTACGCTCTAGAGCAGCGCGGACTGTGCTTCATAAACTAGCGTTGAAGCGCTCTTCACGATACGAAGGTTATCAGCTGTACAGTGACATTATCTAAAAATGGAACAACTTTTTCGAATTGCCAACTTTCAAATCCTGTTTTTAGTATCAGTATATTATACACCAAGTGCAAAAAAAAAATAAGCCGTCCCAGAAGTAATAATGTTGAGACCATGAATTGTTTCGTTAATGTTTGACCCTCCCTCGTACTGTTTGCTGCCGGGTTTGTTTAAGCTGAACTTAATAAGAATCAAAGGCTACTTCAAAATGAAATCATTGTACTGAATATAATGCTTCTGGAATCAACTGGTGATTTGTAGTGATTTTTTTACCAGTTCAAGCCGTATTACCCCCCCCCCTTCCAAGCCGACAGATTTGGCCCAAATGCAATACCGACCCGTTATGACTACTGATTTTTGTGCCAAAGCGCGTTCCGCTAAATTAATTTCTACGAGAGTTATCGTGCTAACAAGACCACACACTTACTTCCACCCCGGGGGCACCGCCCCCTCCCCCTTGACTTTTTCAAAAAATTAAAATGGGAATCAAAGGCTAGTCTAACATGGAGTATACGTACCGAATATGATGCTTCTAGAATCAACTGGTGATTTTTAGTGATTTTTTGACGATTTGGCCCAAATGCAATACCGACCGGTGTCTTATGACTACTGATTTTTGTGCCAAAGCGCGTTCCGCTAAATTTACTTCTACGAGAATTATCGTGCTAACAAGAAAACGGCCATGATATTATAAATAAACCAATAAATATACACAGGGTGCGGCAGATAATGTGGACCACCCATTTTTCTCCGCTATTATTGATGATATTGGAATGGTGCTCGGAGTTATGTCCCCTTGATCTTAGGTGAGGATTTCATATCTGTAGCCCAAAAATTTTTATTGAGCCCCGGTAGGGCCCAAATTTGACCTAACTTTATGAAATATGAAAAATGGGTGGTCCACATTATCTGCCGCACCACGTATATAAAGAAATATATATATGTATATGAATTCCGGAGACCACTGAATTCGTGTTCTAGAAGTTCTGAAACGTGAAAAAAACATTACATGACCCGTGTTTGCCACCATCACGACGAGACCAATAGTGCATTTTTCAGAATGAAATGCACTAAAAACGATTTTATACGGGAGTTATTATATTTATAGCGGCAATAAAAACTACGCGTGTATAAAATCTACTTATGCACAAGGTGTATACGCTATTGTACGCGCGACTCTCAACTAAAAGAAAACAAAAAACAAAATTAGTGGAGTTCGATGCGATCGAATCGAGCGAATAGCATTCGATCAGAGTATTCAGAGAAGTTTGTTACATTTTTTGGCTCGGTCTTTGAAATGTTTATATTTTGGCTCATAGGTGAGCTGATTTTGGAGGCAAAAGACTTGGAGGTCGTCAAGGCGATTTTTATATTTCAGGTGGAGTTCCAAACTCACCGATTTCGCCTTCGGCTTCACTCGCTATTTTCTCTAGCCCACTGGAAAACAACAATTAAACAAAAAAAACAGTCACTAAAACTTTGCAGACGGTTCCCAATTGTCTGAAAATATTTTAGTGATAACGTAACCCCTGACGTCATTACTTCAAGCACTTGGGCATTAGAATTCTAATGTTCCGGTGAAATGGGTTTTCATTAAGTTCATGTGCAGTTAAGTGGCTTTATAAGCCACAAACTGGCATTTAAAGTGACACATTATATGTCAGAAGTGCGTACAAATATTTATGCCCCTTTCACAAACCATAACGTCAGTGGAGTCTACACACAACTTATCAAAATGATTCATTTTTCGAGGGAATTAATTTGTTTGGTGCCATCATTGCATGGAGTCCACAGAACACACAACTAGAGCTTGCAAACGCCTAAAAATTAATTATCATGTTTATTGTTGAGGAATAAAAAATATTACGTACGCCACGAAGCTAAAGTGTCTTCTCGAGCCTCGAGGAGTGGCCGGCCTCAGCTATTGCCTCGTCCGGCCAGCTCTCTTCTTGTCTCGAAAAGACGCACCTTATCTCCTAGTCTAATATACTATTATTCCAAAATTTTTGTTGAAGACTTGCTGCATGAACCTTTAAAGTTTCGGCGAGAAACTAACAATGTAAGCACCATTTCTAAACTTTCAGCAGCGGACTTGCCCCAAGAACAGCCCATTCTTCAGAATTTCTAAATTTCGGCTGCCTGATGACCTTCATAAACGGGGGGTTAGCTTTTTTCCCCATTTTAACTGAGAATTTGCCATATGAGGCCAAGAATTAGTATTTTTTTCTGACATTCAGCGGCAAATGAGCAATTTATCTGTATTTTAGCCTAGAAACGCAGTTTATTCTCAACGTTTGCCGTGAATATAGACGTATTGCCCTAAAAACAGTAATAGCTATTTTTCTCCGTGGTCCAAGGTCCTTCGTGATCCAAGAATTAGCGTTTTTTCTCTCAATTGTGTCCTGGAATTGACATCCATGGAATTTGTACTTTTTCTAGATTTTTGGCTATGGTAGGGGAGCCCAAGATGCTAAATGGGGATTTACTCTAGCGTCGTAGAGACTTATTGGGTTCCAAAGCTTGGATGATGAAAGGCTATAGACTTTCAAAAATGAAAAAAAAAACAAAAAAAAACTGTTGTATGGACATTCTTGAGCGCGTCAGATATTTACAGCGTCAATTGCCTACGTATTTTTGATGAAGTATGCATGTTAATTTGATAGTTTGCATGATGGAGGTGGTCGTACGAAAGGGTTGAAAATGAAAAAAAAATTAATCGAGCGCGTCAGAATTTCTAAGGGAATGTTAAGTGAACCTAAAATAAGCTCTCATTCAATAACCTGACGATTTGGAGGTGACGCAAACTCGTGGCCCTTATCAGAATGTGCAAAAAAAAAAAATCGTAATTTTGAAATACTGGAGCGCGTCAGATTAAGATATATATGCTTCGTACTGACGTCCTAAATGTGCTCTCTAGTAATCAGACGATTATCTGAAGGAATTCACCTGATCTGACACTTAATAAAAAAAAATTTCGCTCCGGCAGCTGGCGGTCGGAAAGAGTGCATTTCATTTTGTATTCGGATACCCTAAGCCGTCCCGGAGGTGGTAATGTTGAGACCATCATCTGTTTCGTTAATGTTTGACCCTCCCTCGTACTGTTTGCTGCCGGGTTTGCTTAAGCTGAACTTAATGGGAATCAAAGGCTGTTTCAAAATGGAATCATCATACCGAATATAATGCTTCTGGAATCAACGGTGATTTGTAGTGATTTTTTTACCATTTCAACCCCTATTTTCCCCCCTCCACCTTGACCGATTTGGCCCAAATGCAATACCGACCGGGGCCTTATGACTACTGATTTTTGTGCCAAAGCGCGTTCCGCTAAATTAATTTCTACGAGAGTTATCGTGCTAACAAGGCCTCACACTTACTTCCACCCCGGGGACATCACCCCCTCCCCCTCGACTTTTTCAAAAAATTAAAATTGGAATCAAAGGCTACTTTAACATGGAGTATACGTACGAGTTATCGTGCTAACAAGGAAACGGCCATAAAGATATAAATATATATATAAAGAAATATATATATATATATATATATGAATTCCGGAGACCACTGAATTCGTGTTCTAGAGGTTCTGAAACGTGAAAAAAACATGACATGACCCATGTTTGCCACCATCACGACGAGACCAATAGTGCATTTTCAGAATGAAATGCACTAAAATGCTCGCTATATTCGGTGCCTTAAGGAGCCCATAGACGGTCAGTCTGATTGATCAAAATATTGAACAAACAGATTGAAGTGAGCTTCAATCATTTCTTCAGTTGTTTGAACAAAACCCTTCCCAGTACCAATGTCTCTCGCGGTGTTGTGCTGAGTGCAATGAGTTCAAACCAGGATTTGTCCGTGCTTTTTTTGTTGACTGCGGCTGCACTCCAACTGAAGAGAAATAAGACGAGGAAGATGAGGAAAAGGCGGTGGTCATTCAGTCTTCTTCAGTCATTGACTCAATCGTAAAACACGCTTCTAGACGGTCAATCATGGCTGTCACAGTCGATTGATCAACCACGTTTGATCAAAAAACTGATCGTCTAGGGGCTCCTTAAGTCCTACTTTTCTGCGCCATTTTCGAAAGAGTAAGTTGAGGTTAACTGAAACTGTGATGTAAAGGACCTTTTTCTACAATAGTTGAATAATGATAACATTATTCAACTGATATGAGAGAGAAAAGCGCAATTTTTTTCAACTTCACTATTCAACACACATGGCAACCTATTCAGTAAAATTTAGCGCCGGCGCTTTCCACCAGTCCTCCCGAATTGGAACATGTTTCACACAAGACGGGTGGGGGGGGGGGCGCTAAGTTTCACTGAATTGGCCCCACGATTTGAAAAATGACTAAACTTTATCGACGAAATTTTTCTATTTCGGCTTATAGTCCAGTCAAACCGTATAAAAAAATACCATACGTGGACAAAAATCTCGTCTTTGATTTTTTCACTTTATTCTATGTTTTTTGGGGTGAGGAACACGAATCTGAAGAGATCCAACAATATTTCCTTGTGCGTTTTGAGAAAATCGCGAAAAACTGAAAATTTTTGGCACTTTTTTTAGTTTTTCGCTTGCAACTCCTCAATGACGCATTATACGGAAAATTTCACCCTGTTCTTTTTTGAAGAGCATTAAGTTCTGCGTCGAATCATTTTTTATTTTGTCACAATTGACCCAGCCGTTTCGCCGGTATTGATTTTCTTTAAAATGGTAATTTTTAGTCGCTTTTGGCAAAATTGTGTGAAAAAATAAAAGTAGTTCAACTCTCAGTTGAGTGATGTAATCTCTGACGCTAACTATAATACTGGTGATATGTTGAGTTTTAACATTTGTGGACAAAGTTGGTGGGCATAGCCACTTTTTTGAAACAAAACCTATTTTCATCGACCTGTACAGAATATTTTCCGGGCCTTGAAAAATTTGGCAAATATGGTTCGTGACTGTAAATTTCACCAGCTTTCACTGAAAAATAGTGCAATTTTCATCGAAGGCTTCGTTCGATAGTAATAGGCAAAAACGTTCGGCTGAAGAAAGGAATTATTGGAAAATTACTCATTTTGCGAATTTCCCTCTGCGTTTTATTGCCACTTATCGGGTCTTCATAAAAACGCCATACATGACTCCTTATAGGAAATTTAACGAGCTTTCAGATGAGTTTCTTTAAAGTTTAATCGGATGGATAGTTTTTGAGTTATAGGACGAAGTGTTACAAAAAACGTATTTTTGCATAAACTGTCAAATTGTTTGACGTTATGGCCCTGTCTTATGTTGATCTTCAAATGAAATTTCATATAATAGGTCTGATAGAAAATTCAATCAGCTTTCAGATCGTTTTTCAGAGAAAAAAATTCGACTACTAGTTCCCGAGCTACTGGCAAAAATGTGCAGAAAAACGTGGTTTTTGGGCCGCCTTTTTTCTCGTTTTTGTCGCATAACTGATACCACTGATTTTTTCTGTAGGATTCAAGACTTTTCACTTATGTAAAATTCAATTCTGGACCACTTTGATTTTATGACATTTTCCGATTGGAACAGCCGTTTTTAAGTTGCTGCTGCCTTAGTAATTTTTATTAATTTTACCAAAAGTGGAAAAAAAAGACCATTTAAAAAAAATCAATACCGGTGAATCAGCTGTGTCAACTGTGACAAAAGAAAGAACGATTCGACGCAGAATTCAATACTTTTCAAAAAATGAGAGGGTAACATTTTCCGTAGAATGCGTCATTAAGGAGTTATAAGCAAAAAATTGAAAAAAGTGCCAAAAATGAGCAGTTTTTCGCGATTTTTTCAAAACGCACAAGGAAATACTGTTGGATCTCTTCAGATTCGTGTTCCTCACCCCAAAAAACATAGAATAAAGTGAAAAAATCGAAGACGAGATTTTTGTCCACGTGGAACTACCGTTTGACTGGACTATTATGGAAATCGTCAGATTATACAGGGTGTAACGGGAAAATGGGGCATAATTGAAATGGGTGATTCTACATCACATTTGGAACAGAAATGACCGTATGGACAATGGTCTGATTATGCGGTATAATGGTCTTATTATGTGCGACCTTAACGTTAACACTCTGTATAATGTGGCCGCCCGTCAAGGATAAAGCGTCAGATTTGTAAAAAAAAAAAAATTGATCCTCAGACATTCTCGAGCGCGTCAGATTAAGGAAGTGGGAATTAATTACATGCTAAAAAGTCTATATTCCACTAATCCGACAATTTAAGAGTGACGCAAAGACGGAGGAGGCCTACAAACTTGTAAAAAAAAACGTCATCTTGACATTCTCGAGCGCGGCTAATTTTTATTTTTATTTTGAAAGGAATAATTCAAGGATAACGAAAATTATACAGAGTGTAACGGGAAAATGAAGCATAATTGAAATGGGTAATTCTACACCACATTTGGAACAGAAATGACCATGTGGACCATGGTCCGATTATTAACCGTTTCCGAGAAAATCGGACTTTTCCTGTTTGTCAATGCATCATGCATTTTCATCAAAACTCCCTCGGTAACTTGGCAACCCTTGATTCTAGGAGAATTTCAAGGACACCGTTGGAAAGAGCAGAAAATTCCCATTCAGATTAACTTAATGTTTGGATAGTTCATCAAATTTGTTCGCCCCTAACGCTAGGCTGAATGGCCGCTTCTTCCAATTTCACATTCTTACTCGTGTTTCAGTCTGCTGTCATTCCGCTGTCTGCTCACGGACAAAGAGTAGGACTTAAGGAAAAACTTATGCAATTAGTAGCAGCTTCTGTTACGTATCTTTACATAAAAAAATGATTTTCCAAGCTCGCCGAACTTGGATATTAAGGGAATCTTTTTCAAGTCCATTGCATTCCACCCGTGTCCTAGGGTGTCTAAAACTGAAATTTCGCCTCAAACCCCAAATCGCCCCCCAGCTGGTCGACCTACAAATGTATTCTATGTCCCGTGTTCAACTCCCTTTCAAGGGTTGAGGATCCCCGGTTTGCGAAATATTTTTTCATGAACGTGTCTCTCACATACGAGGGAGTAATTTGTGGTTCCTAGTTAGAATACCCCCCCCCCCAATTCTAACACTGTCATGCGCGTTTTGTTGCAATTTCCATGAGCATGGGTTTATTGCGTTCTCTTGATTGGAGCCGATTCATAAAACCATTATGGCGGCCGTTATTCGAGCTGATTTCCAACATTTAGAATATTTTATACGATTCCGACCTATTTCTCGCGCGCGACTAGCGTAAATAGGTTTATCCAGCCAAAAATTGTCGTCATCGGGCTTCAAGTACACTATTGAATTTCTAACGAAAGAATCTAAATATTTATGCATGACTAATGCAGACTAATTGAGGAAGAATTTGGCTTTTTCAAGGGGTCATTTGCATCCTAGTTAGAATACCCCCCCCCCAATTCTAACACTGTCATGCGCGTTTTGTTGGAATTTCCATGATATTGCGCATCATGATCATATCGCGAAGTGTTTTCAGTAGGGCCATCTTAATGTGGATTCCACCCAGCATAACCAAAATCTTGTCCTCACCGTAGGATTCTGGCCAATTCCATTGAATATCTTTGACGATAATGAACAGAGGTTGATCGAAAAATATAACTGGAGTCTTCCCCGGATTCAACACGTAAATAGATTTTTTAATAATGACCATGGCGGTCATTATTTCATTAACCCGGACAATATTGATTCTAGCGACCTGGCTGTGGTCTCGTTCGACTCAGCGTCACCAAATACGTCGGGAACCACATTAAATTCAAGTCAATTACAAGAATTCAAATTTCAGGAATTTTCCAAACTTTCCTCCACTCCACAATCATAATTCCCCCTCCCACTACTCGGGACTCATCGGATCTCGTAGTCTAGTCTACTAACGGATTTTTGAGCCAAGTTTAAGAGGTTGACGAGTTTTGCCAGCTAGGAGGCTTTTTAAAAAGTTTTTTGGCTATACTATAACTGGTGGGATATTTTACGTATGGATTCACGATTTACGCTCTATTTTAGCATAAATAAATAACCTTGAAAATTATATTTATGATTAAGTTCTGATGTCTCACCACGTCATCCGACATCCGAATTTTCGGATGTCTAACCACGGAATTGCTCCAACATCAGCCCATAGCGAGATTTCTCAACCATTGTCACCTGAAAAGAACTATACATAATTCAGGGTTCATTGCGTTCTCTTGATTTCAGCTGCCAAGTTGCCTTCACATCAGTGTTTTTTCTCTATTTTATTCGCTAATTATAGCTTTAAACGCTATAGAAATCGCCATGTTACCATTTTTGAGTTTTTGGGCGCGCCTGATCAGTGTCCTGGGACGTCCTTCCCCGTACCCCTGACTACAGTTGCTACTGAACTCGACTAGATCTTAACTACAAACACATTCTACAGGAAATAAGTCTCTAGAGTACTCCCCCTCTCCCTCATATCTCATATTTTTCCCATCTTAAGCATCTTAAACACAGTTTATCGTACCACGGCGATACAAGGTCAGGAAAAAAAAATGCTTATAATGCCAATTAGAAAATAATTACCAACAGTTGTCTATTAATGACAAAGTACTCACGAATGAGTATACAAAAAAAAATTACAGGTGGTAGTCGATCGATTAAATTATACAGCGTTGAGCAAAGAGTAATCAGCCGTTAAGGTAAAAAAGGATCAGAGAAACATTTTTTGAACCTCCTCCAAACTTTTCCCTTTGGTTTCGGGCAGGAAAAAATAAATGACGACGTATCCAACGCAGGAAAAAAAGGAGAATATGACGTACACCAAATATAAGCCCACCTCCTGTTGAACGAACTGATAGACTTTGATGACTATGACGGTGAATAAACCGACATTGATGGTTGTAATGCCGGCGACGACACCTCGAGTATTTGAATTGAACAGCTCGCTCTGAAGGATCGCCCCAACGGGCTCTATACCAGCCGTGACAAAGCAGAGGGCGATGATACTCGTAGCGTATGACGCGTTGAGAAGAGACGGCCACTTTACGAGTTGAACCTGTGAAACGACTCAGAAAAATAAACCCGAAAACGAGGGTATAATGAAGCAGTCGCACTTCGAAGAAGTACAAAACGACGGCGGTCACTAAAAGAGCGACTCCGCTCCCAAAACAGGAAGTCAACAGCAAAGGGCGACGTCCCAGTCGGTCGGCGAGGAAAAACGCAGGAATAGTCACACCGGACAGAATCGCTCCGAGTATTATTGTGACGAGGTTCGCCTCTAGTTCATTGTCGGTAATTAGGGTCACTGAGTTTGTTTCGTACAATTCAATGACGCAAGTTCCTGTCATGATGAAAATCATAGCGACGAACTGCGACAGCCACAGGGCTTTTCGCGACCCTTTGGCGGATATCAAATCTTTCCAGGGTCCTTTACTTTTTTTCTTGTCGCTCTTCAACAAAAAAAAAAGCGCTAGAATGGTGCGTGGCTATGGGTGCGGGTTGACGTGGACGTACTTTTACCGCTTGCTCCATTTCAGTTATTGCGCATGAGATACGTTCGTCTGATATGGCGCTCCCCTGAAGCTGAACTAGTGCCTTTAAGGCATCTTGCCGACGATTCTTCATCAAAAGAAAATAAGGAGATTCTGGGCTCCACATAAAGGCTCCAGTGAATATCTGAACATATACGACAGTTAATTCAAAGGGTCCTCTCAGGAATACCAAGATTCTTACAATGCAGGGAATCATCATAAGATACGTCATGTTTTCGTAATTGGTAAAGGCTCCCGCGATGTAAGCGTACAGCAAACCAAAGTGCCACATTACTTTATGGATTGACGTGATTGCTCCTCGCAGTTCCGGTTGAGAAATTTCTGCCAAGTATATCGGAAGTACAGAGTACGGCACTGATATGATCATTCCTTTTAAGGGGCAAAAAAGGAACGATATGAAAGCCATGGGCACAGTAAAAGCCACGCTTGAAACCACCTACCTTGTATGAACTTCATTATATACATATTGACCTTGGTTTTAATAGAAACGAGTAGAATCCATGAGACTATGATAGCAGGTCCAAAGACCAACAGAGTTGGTTTACGACCCCATCGATCGGCCAAAAGACCAGCGGGAATGGACATGATAGTGCAACCAACCTCGTCCCCGACAAAAATCCACGAGATATCATCACTTGTCATTGGGATGGACGAGTGGTTCGACACGAGATCGTTGACGAGAGGAGTCAGCCAAGCGTACGAGGCTCCAGAGCAAAACATTGTTAAACCTCCTACAAACGAATTATTGCGCTTTAACACGCTTACCTATGTCTGGAATTGTAAGTTATTCACCGATCAGCGCAGTCCAAATTTGATTACGAAACGACAATCTGATGAACATTTTTTAGTATTGTATCCCGCCAATGCCATTCAAATCCACTTAAATGCAGTGAAAAGCACACTGTTCTAAATTCAAAGCCTTTACCTTCCCAGCAATTACGTCCTGGCCCTGTTAAATGGACTTAATTTACTTAATTGAGATATTTTAATGAGGACAAGAAAGGTACGGTGACAAAAGAATGGCGATTTTTAAACCGTGCTATGCAGCGTTTGAAATTATAGTCATAGTACCTAATTATTTACTGATTTGAAAGTAATTATCCGACAGTGCCCTCAAGCCTCTTTTTAAATTTATTCATCCTTCAATCAGTCAATCGTTGACTTGAAATAAGAACATTCAAAAGCGTTACTACTACTACAACAAATAAAATACGTCATTCATATTTGCATCGTTTCTTCTCAACAGGTGGGTTCAAAGGGGGGTGAAAGACGTCAGTGAACGGTAGAGAAGAGGGTAATTCGAATTCCAACCACAATCGTTGCATTCACCCCCTCCCTCTTTCATGTAGCATCGTATCACATCCTATGGAAAAATGAAAACCAGGTATTTTCCCTTTACGACATTTTTTACGATTTTTACGCTCCGGTTAACTTTTTCAATTGACTTACTCGATCCCCCCAAAGCGACATTTTGCTGCCTTGCCATAATTCATTGAACCTTTCCGTACAGGCCCCCTATAGGTATACATATGGTATAAGAGGAGGCCCCCAAAAACTGAAATATGGAAAATGAAGACACGTCATGAATACACGTGAAAACGAGTCTTGGTACACGGTTGGACCGCAATTTACCTCCTTTCGACAATGTTTAATCCATCCGACCAAGACAATAGAGCGTTGCCCGCGGCAACGTTGCTCAGCGAATCGCGTGTCTTACTGAAAAATTTATTATTATTAGGTGAAGTGCACAGCTAAAATTGCAAAAAAAAAAAAATAATATAACAATTTATATCTTAAAGTGAAAAAAATTGCACCTAACATCGAGAAGAACACTATAATTCATAACGAACATTTTTTCAAAAAATAATAAATCACTGATAAAATTGAGAAAAATCACTAATTCGCGGATAGACGTGAAAAAACGAGCTAATTATTGGATCCAATCGAAAAAAAGCGCGAGTTTGCGGGTGAGAAACGGTACTTAACAGCTGAAATTGAGAAAAAGCGCAGGTTCGAGGAATGAAATTGAGAAAAGCACTAATTCGTGGTTAAATTGCGAAAAAACGCTATTTCGCGGCTAAAATTGAGCATTAAGACGTGCTAATGCATAGCTATACATTGAGAAAAGCTCGAATTTGCGGCTGGAATTGAGAAAACTAACTGCTAAAATTAGGAAGAACGATATTTCGCACTGAGAAAAAAAGTGAGCGGCTAATTCACGGATGAAATTAAGAAAAAATGCCAATTCACCAATAAAGTGTAAAAGAAATGCTGATTCGCGATTAAAATTGAGAAAATCTTAATTTGCGTCTTCTACCCGATGCAAATCCGTGGCTATGAAATGAGACGAAGCGCTGATTCAGGGCTAATAGTGAACAAAATCGTCCATTCACGGCTTAAAATTAGGGAATTGGTTTAAATAATGCTTTAACATTGTGAAAATGGGCTAATGGGGAACTTGCATGAATGTCCGATTTGGGAGAAAAGTATATCGGTGAATTGGCATATGGACAGAAGGATATCAACGGTAGTTGCAGCCAAATTGGTGAATTTGGTGATTTTTGAATAAATTTCAAAGTTCTTCAAGAGGTGATAGATGGTACGAGGGAAATGACGTCAAACCCTACTTTTGAAGCAAGTGATTAGGGCACTCTAACATTTTTTGTTTACAAATAATAAGAAAAATTGTCCCTCTGAAAATGTGTCGTACCCCCCTCTTCCTCACTCCATCCGTTTCATTAAATAGGCTTTGACGTTATCAAATCCCCACTCAAAATTTTTAAAAATTCGCTCTAAAAAAATCCTTGATTGATTTCAATGTTTAATGTGAGCAATAGCATTGTGGAAGAGCCCTCTTCAATAAACACCAGTGCTTGAAAAATGTGCAAGTTCCCCATCAGAGGCAAAAATGGCAAAAAACTCCAATTTATCGCTGAATTGGATGGTTATTTAGATAATAAAATTAGGAAAAGCGCTTGGTGAATAAAATTGATAAAATTGCTAATTGGCAGATAATTTGAGGAAAACGGACAATTTACGTATAAAATGTAGGTTGGAAACTCCTAATCCACGACCGGCTAAAATGTGATCGAAAACTAAAGAATTGACCAAAAAATACGCTCACCTATAGCCATGTGTATGGGCGTTTGAATAGAAGTTGCAATCCATAGAAGCCCGAGGAAAAGCCTCGAAGCACGTGGACTCATGAAGCGAGTACAAAAACATGTCCTCCGGGACACATTTAAGAAACGGCACGGGCGTGATTTTTGAGCAAAAATGGCTCAAATTTAATTTTTGACGAAACTGCGAACCTTGGGATTTCTAGATTCAGGAAATCCGACAGTTGAAACGAATTTTTAATCAGCTTGAATAGGTTCTTCTCGTGATTTCACCGAGTCTGACCTGTTTTCAGTGGTAGCACGAATTTGCCGACCGGCCAATACAATCAAATGTCCTGCTTGTGGGTTCTAGGAAAGTCTTCGATTCGGCGGTCAGTGGAGTTCACTACCGTACTCCGGATTCGAGAGAAAATTGACCGAAAAAAAGGGATGTCATGCCAAAATGATTTGAACAACGCAAAATACAATAAGTGGACTAGGCCCTGTTAGGCAAAAACCCTCAAGACAATGTGACGTTGTGATCCATTGCATACACTGAAGCGTTTCCAATTGCATAAACTTCTGGAATGGGGCAATAATTATTCATTCTCGATGAACATAAATATGATTTAATCCAGAAAGGACGAATGGAAATGAACTGCCCAAATGCAGAACTTTGTGCAAAAATGAAACGCTATTGACGATTACAGCTAAGCGAGACTGGCGAAGCGAGGCAGCTCCAAGGTGAGGGCAGCCCTTGCTCGGTGTTCTTAACGCCAGTGGCCATTTTATCGTTTCGAGAGAGTCAATAGTCAGGGTTGGCCATTTTTGTTTTTGTAAAAACAACCACTTTGAAGGTATGAATCGTCTATAGCCTCTGTATGACGCAAATTATCAGTTTGTTTGGACAATTTTAGACCGTTTGTTTCTAGTACGAGTATACGTACATGCGATTTTTAGGGCGTAAATACCCGGTTTTGGCCAACATTAGAGCATGACTAGACATTTTAGACATTTTGAAGGCGTGAAGTATTCGTTTTACCACTTTTGACGTGTGATTGTTCGATTTTGCCATTTTATGGCAGGGATCGTCTGTTTAGGCCTTTCCAAAGAGCGAATCGTAATGTCAACCATTGTGTTTATAGGCCGCATTGGAGTCAGATTTACTAATTTTAGGGCGTCAATAGCCAGGTTGGCCATTTTGCGGCGCCAACTCCGATAGTTCGGTTACATTCCCAGGGCATAAATCCGTCATTTTAGCCAATTTTAGGGTACGAACGCAGTGAAGTCAATTTAAATGAGTGAAACGTTAGTTTAATCGTTTTGTGTACGCAAATTTTACCGTTTTCAATGAGAGATAGTCCGTAAATACATATCAAGGGCGCAAATTATCAGTATACGGTAATTTTTATTGCCAGACGAATAGCCAGTCGTCAGTTTTGCCCTTTTATGATCCAAATGGTCAGCGTTGACGTTTTAAGTGCGATAATTGCCAATATGGCTATTTTTAGAGCGATTAGTTGCCAGCTTGGCCATTTTACAGGCGCAAATAGTCAGTTCGACCATTGTTGGGGCAGGAATCGCCTGTGTTTGGACGTTTTCACGGTGTGAATAGTCTATTCAGTTTTCAGGGCTGGAATAATCAGTTGAGGCATTTTCAGGGCGTGATTCGTCTCTTTAGTCATTGCTAGAGTGAGTGTGGAGTCTGTTTGCCCATTTTTAGAGCGGGAATCGACGGTTTGGCTGGAATGGACATTTTCAGGGAGGGTATCATCTTATTTCCAACTCCAAGCATTTTTAGGGCTGCAACAATTGTCAGCTTAGCCATTTGTGTGGGGGGGGGGGGCGTGAAGTCATTTTCATCTTATTTTTTTCTCTTTTAACGGGAATTGCCAGTTTGGTAATTTTCAGGGTGGAAATAGTCAGTTTACTCATTTTCAGGGCGCGAATCGTTAGTTTTGCTTTTTTAGGGTGCGGATTATTGTCTGTTCAGCCGTTTTTATGGTGGGAATAGCTAGTTTAGCTATTTTTAGGCAGTGAATCGCTGTCAAAAGCATTTTGAGGAAGGTGCACGTATCAGAAATGTTGGTCTCTGACGCTTTTTTATTGTGAAATTCGGTTAAATAACCCGATTGGCATCCTATTTCACCATAAAAATGAATGCAATATATTTAAAATATTCAATTTTCATGTATTGACAGGGTTCGAGGGGGTAACTACCTACCTCAGCCCCTGTGTGACGTACCAGAGCTTGCACGAGGCTACTACATACACTTCTGAAGCATTGGGGCGGCATATTTTCTCACTCATCAACCTCTCACATACGTTTTTGTTTATTTATTGGTTTAATATCCGTGTGGCTTGTGAGGCTCGTGTTTACTTTCTTCGAGGCGAGTTCTTCGTTCAATCCAAAAAAAAGGTGAGACATTTCATCTGCGAACGATTACTTCGTTAAAACATTGTTTTATTAAACTTAAGCCCTGTTCACACGATGCAATGTTTGAAGCTATATTGCATGCGGGTTTTTTAAGAACATATGTTTCTTGGTAGTGACCGGATGGTTTTAAAAATCCAGCGTGCAGTAAAGCTTCAAACATTGCATCGTGTGAACAGGGCTTTATATTTGTCCCATTAGAGACCATAAATGTCCCAGGTGGAATTTGAAAGGCCGATTCAAATAATCTGTCGCGACCATAACAAACTGGGAGCTTTGTGAATACATTTCCGAAGTTTTCAAGATCTCTACGGAAATTCAAGACTCCAAATTGCATAGGTGGGTATATAAGTGTAAGTTAATAAATGGCGCATAATTATCGGATTCATCATTTCTCCCGTGTTTTTTTAATCAGGTCGGGCCGAAAAACTTATGGTGACCAAAGTATTGGCTACGTCCAATGAAAAAGAGAGGGAAGCTCCGTAAAAGTACAGACATCATAGTCAATTACCTAATTTATATATGTTTAACAATAAAACTTATTTTATTTCATCAATCACTATCAAAACAAAAAAGATAATAATATTTTGCTTCAGTATAATGTATAAGCTACCGCAGTAGGACTCAATCTGAAATAATTACGTTACACATGATATAGGCAGGAGGGGCAGAGTATAAAATCGCTTGGAGGGAAAACAGAAATTTCGAATTAACTACTTTCAAACATTTTTTAAATGGTTTTATTGATGAAAACTTATTTAGAAATACATCTCATCGTGTTTATGGTT
Source organism: Corythucha ciliata (assembly GCA_038030265.1). Classification (NCBI taxonomy): domain Eukaryota; kingdom Metazoa; phylum Arthropoda; class Insecta; order Hemiptera; family Tingidae; genus Corythucha; species Corythucha ciliata. The sequence goes on along the minus strand of CM075942.1, from coordinate 49,039,197 downwards.
GACCACGCTTTCAGAATAAAAAATTAAAACAAAAAAAAAAAAAAAAAAATCATGTTTCTTCCACATTTCGCGAGCCCCTTCCTTGAGCTAATCATGGATCCACGTCTGGTGAGTGACTATGAATTTACAATGTAAACTGGCTGATTCTCGCATAAAACTATCAAAGACAGATCTTTTTGATAATAATTGATATACGTGAGATTGGAGCTCGGGGTCTGACCAACTAAACCCACAATCACCAATGACCTAGCAAAGGAAACCATTTGGCGTGTGTCAAGCCAAAAAATTTAAACGCACGCACCTAAGCCGTCAATCACAGTTCTCAGGTCGATTTCAAACAAAACAAACAAAGAAGCCAAACGAAAGAGGACAAAAAACCACACATAAATAAAAGGAAACTAGAAAACCCGCCGCCGGGTGTTCCTTACAGCCCCCGCCTTCCATATCACCAGAGCCAGGTTTAGACATTATTCGGTGATGGTACGGTCTTAGGGGGGAGGGTGGGAGTGAAAGTGGACAGAAAAAATAAATGGCAGCTATTTGTTTTGTAAGTTGTCAAGAAAATTGTCAAGCGAATCCTCCTAGCGAAAGGGTAGCATGGAGGAGATAAATGGCGTCTTCTCTATTTGTCTCTGTGAAAGTAAAATTTTCTTCGTGCGGTTTTTACTCTCTGGTTAACTCCGATTTGGACGGGGTCTGAAACCTCCGAATTGCGTGTTCACGCACGTGTGTCTGTGATGCAGTTTGGCACCACTCGCCCTGTATGCCCTGCTTTTACGAAAGTTTACGCCAGTATAAAAACGGAAACAACAACGGTAAAACTCCTTCGTCGCTGTTCTGATGATCTTTTAAAGCTCACCGAAGGAACGAAGTAGGTACCCAATTTCGATAAAATACAAAAATCCCAAGAAGTCATAAAACGCGTAAAAGAAGAAGCATCCCAGCCTTATACTATCCCAGTTTTAACGGAGCTTATTCATATCTGATCAAAAGTACTAACATACCCCCATCACCCACCACCAATGTCACCAAACCCTCCAGTTTTCCACTTTAAAACTTTGGGTATATAGAAGAAAGTTTAGTTTTCCACGGAGGATCTATACAGTGAAAGTCATTCGAATCCACGGTCTTTCCGCTTGAAGGATTTAATTGAGTTAAACTTTTTGAATGAAACAATACGAAGAAGGGGTACTATACTCTCCCAATAGTCTTCATTTGAGTATCATTTCTCTTACTTATCAAATTGTAGATTCCCTCCCCCCCCCCGGGTCATTTCAGTAAAAATATCAGCACAGTGCTTTAGCTGCGAGTTCCCAAAAGGTTTTGGTTGGATCTTGATGTGTACTGATCATAACGAATGTTCCCCGTCACCATGGCGTGCGCAAACATTTCATCAACATCCCCCCCGCACCCCACAAGCAGAATCAGCCTTTTTTTTCACGGGTGAATTGAATACGGTGGGTATTCTGACATTAGAGGGAGCTGACAGAATTTTTGAATCGATAAGGCAAGCCTCTGGTTTTACAGTTTACGTAGTTGTAAAGATGGGTGGAGTGGGGTATATCATGAGAAGATGAGAATAGCGACTCATTGTTCCTTATGTTCACGCTCTACTTTTAACTCTCTTGAACCTGGTAAATAGAGATAACAAGATCGACGGGGCCTAAGAGTTACTTCAAAGTCCATAATATGTGGCTTTTCCCACCTCCTTCATCATTTCTCTCTTTTAGCGTAAAGAACCTCTCATCAAAAGGACTCAAAAAAAAAGTCGAGTGTTTTAAGAGGCTAAAAAGGAAGATAAAAGGGACCGAAGGGCCTCTCCTCACTCTATTAACCGCGGAGAAGTTAAAACTGCAGTGTTATGATAGCACACACACTCACACGCACCTTTTCTCGAACAACACCCGACACCGTTTTCACCCTTCAAGGGAGAGTAAAAACCTTCTTTTAACGGCATTTCAACACCCCTCTCCCCGTCATCCAACTTTGGGCAGGAGGAGGGTGGTCCAAACGTCGCCGGATTGATTGAAATTGCTCGGTTGCATTAAGCTAAAAGGGGGAGGGAGGTGTCCCACTACAGTTTCTGGGCAAAGTTAAACGTGGAAAAAGTTTTACGGGACAGAGTTTTCCCCTTTGGTGGAATAAAATACGGGTGTAGTGGGGGGGGGAGGGTAGAGTTTCCATTTCATCTAGTGAATTGAAAAGTGAACGAAAAGGAAAACCACTTTGAAGGTCAAAGAAGAAACCACTCGCCTGTGATGTGGGAGAGCCTTTCCTCACTTCACGGTGTACGGCGGATAAAGAGGCCTCCCCTCGATCCCGTCATTGACCACCTATTAGGTTAATGGATTTTTTAAACTTAACTCTCCATCCCCCCCACCCACCCAGCACAACCCGATTCTGAGAATTCCCGGTGCTTTCTACAAGATAAACCAACCCATTTTCTCCGTTAAATCTTGCCGGGTCATTTGGCAAGGGTATACACGATCATCTCAGCAAAATCCCCCCTCCCCCTTTTACACACAAGAGGAAAAAAAATCGTTTATTTTTTACCTACTCTGGTCTACACCAACCTTTCATGATACAATGAAGCACGAATAATTAGAATTCGACCTATTTTTTAGCTAAGCACTAATTCGAAGTATAATTAATCCAAGGCCCCCAGCGTCAGGAGACGCGACGAGCCCTCTCTCAAAAGTCCATCCACAAAACAGGCATAAATTAATTAAAACTATTTTTTTTTTTTTTCATTTAAGAGAGACAGCAATGTATTGTGGACGGGGGGGTGGCGAAGGGAAAAGTTTGCTACTCACCCCTCGCCATTATACACCGCGCACGCAAAGTCTGTTCCTCTCCCGGAAAAATGATGAGACCCTTCTCGTAGAGTCCAGAGAGAAGAACAAACAAAACTATAGACCTGCTTTACATTTTAATTAAAAGCGAAAACGTAAAGAAGAAAAGTATTTTAATTAAATGAAAGTGGCACTTACCCGCTATACTTTATGTTGTCTGTTTTGTGCGTCAAATGACGTGTTCTTCAAAAAAATGAAGAATATTAGAACCTTAGTAAGGGCAAAACTATAACAATAAATACATCAGCCAAATCAAAGGTTCCTTCTGAAAACTATATGTTGGGAAGGAAACTCTTCAATCGAAGAGTAGCTACATTTACAGTGACATGCCCTTGACATCAGTCAGAATTATCATTGAAGCAAGAGGTGAGCTATTCCCACTAAGAAGCCTCACCAATCAATAAATTTAAATCGTTAGAACAATAACTGTAGTAATGTAAACGAAATTGTAGAAAATAAAGACTTATCGTTCTCTTCTCTCACTCAATCGCTCTCTCTCTCTCTCTCTCTCTCTCTCTCTCTGATGATATATTCAGAGAGAGAGAGCTCATCACCCTATTTTGATCATGATGGCGTCATATAAGACGAACTCTTATTTTCTAGAAGAAAAATATCTTGAAAGATTCATTGTAAATGCTATGAAACAGCCGCGCCGCCTCTCATGGGCTTTCTTATTGAAGGGTAGTTTTCGTAGCATCACAATAATTGGTTTCATCATCACAATGACTTTTAGAAATGATAAACAGTTTTAGTTTTTCCGTTTCAATGCAATTGACTAATTAACTTAGATCCTACAAATGGTGACGAGGAGAAAACGAGCGTCTCATCAAGAGGATGATTTTGAGTTCAATCAGGACACTGAGGTGACTCGACCTTAGTTCAAAGATTTCGATATCGAGAGTTTCAATCCATACTTTTTTCTTTTTTTTCTTTGTTTTTTGTTTTTTTTTGTTTTTTTTTTTTTTAGAAAAAAAAATGGATATTAGCCGAAGTGAGAGAGGCCATAATTGACTAATATTTAAAACTCATCTCTTGAAGGGCTTAAATTCAAAGCTAATTGATTATTGATTTTTAATTAGAGATCATCCTTTCCCCCTCACTACAACCCCCCTCCCCCAATGGAAACGACCCTGTGGCAGGATGCGGGACGAAGCACGGAAAAGGGAGCACTCTCACCGCGCGATTAGGTTAGAAATTAACGAAGCGACGTTATCGAGATCATTAACACTCGGAAGAGTTTTTTGGTGATGGGGGGGGGGTCGGAGAGGCTACAGGGCCTAATTTAATTTCGAGTCGGAAAGGGTTTTTTTTCAGCCTGATCGAGAGAAAAAAATTAATTTATTATTCGCGTGACTGAAGCGAACTGAAATTCTAATAATATATTCGCTGGCCTGTCATTTTCTTAGAAAACTGGGCACGCAAAAATTGTATTTAGTCTGGTGGACCGAGTGAATTTCAATTGCTGTAAAAATGCGAGGTGACCCCAAGCAGAACTGCTCAACTCGGAACGTTCCGTGGTTCTGTGCCCGTTTCTTAGCAATCTCATGGAACGTTCAAACTAGTAAAACGCTTTTTAAAAAACGGGAGCTGCTAAAACTATGATTTTGAAAGATTTCCCCTTATGTCTGAAACAGTCTTGCTGCAGTGAAAGTTTCCCCACACTCTACTCATCGTAACGACTTTATAGTCGTATGAGACGAGAAAATTGTGAGCGTGTTTTGGCCTGCAGCGATGGGGGATTCCACTCCTCTTGAAGCGAAAGATTTGAATTTGCCACGTCATCAGAACCACTCTGAATCATTAACTACAACCCGTACACCACACACATCATTTTTGACACCGCTGTAAACGAAAGGGGTTGTGGTGTGAGGTGAGAGTGGTGGGGGGGGGGGGTTAAAACGTACTGCTCATAACCCATTCCCTCTCGTCGACAATGAATAACTAACTAAACTCCATCCCTTTAAATCCTTTCATAACCCCTACACGCAACATCCCCACTGTGTAACCATTAACCTGACAGTGTTAGCCTTTAATTTGATTGCTTCACCGATGCGCAGAACCTCCACCACTGCCTACCCATTGAGATAGCTCATTGGAGGCTGCAGTTCATCATTAATGTTTGAACAATAATCCGGAGGTAGGGAATACTATGATGGGTGTAAGGGGGAGGAACCTTTTGTTTCATTTTGACAAGTGGGGAAATCGCTAAAAAGAGATTAATCAACCTTTACCATATTGTGCCTCAAACCGGTTATCTATGGATGTAGGCCTGGAATATCATGACAGTGAGATGGATGCATCTTAAATGATGTCAAGTTTACCAACAACAGCTTTTCCATGAAACGAGGGTGTTCCTTAGTGGTGTTTTCAAGGTTTATAGGCACAGAACGAAAATAATAAGCGATAGGTTAAAGAGGGGGGATCCAAATCATTAAGAGATAGTGAATCGTACTCACGCAGCGTACAGTGTAGTATTATCTTCAGGATGTTTATACGTGAAGCTGTAGTATTACGACCCTTTGTTTCTGGATTTGAACCCTTAATTATCCTCGTCAAACGGCAGCGCTGAAACATTTAATTTAAATTCAACATATCGCTAATACGATAAAACGTATATTTGTTTCACTTGAGCCAACTTCAAAGCCAAGTGTTCACATGCCCTCACCAATGGTATCAATGCTATACATCCTCAAACGGAATCATCAGATCAATCCACATCAACTAATCCAATACAAAAAACAAGTAGTCAAGCTATAGTAGATTTCTATAGTGGTGATGGTCGAGAGATTCACCCAAACAAAATGCCGCTCTGGCGTAGCCAAACGACATCTAACGAGGCAGTCTCTGGATTTTTAAAGACAGGGGCATTAAATTATAGGAAAAGGGCTCCTGTGGGTTACCCCTGAACCCTGAATTACTTTTCGAAAAATTTGAAATAATAGGGAGAAACTTTGCCCCTGGGGTTTCATGGTAGGTACAGGGAAATTCGAAAATTGGGTCAGTGCATGTCTAATACGTCACTTTTTCTTCCGTAGAAAGGGTCTTCTAAATTCAATAAATTCACTAAAATTGACGGACATATAAAGAAAAAGGGACGTAATAAACATGCACTGACCCGACAGGTGCAGTTTGAGTTCCGAGAGGGGGTTTCTCCTGGGTGGATTCGCTTTTTGCGTGGACTCCCGGGTAGCTCAGTTGGTTACAGCACCTGCCGCGAAACCAGGAGGTCATGGGTTCGAATCCCACCTTGGGAGCAATTTTTTCTCAGAGCTCAAGAAAAGTGAAAAATGGTGAGAATTTAATTTATATATTAACTTCTTTATTTTCAGCCTCCCCACTCCCTCGAATTCACAGTTGTGACTATGGTAGTGCGGTGAGGAGGGGAGTAATCCCGTAATTGTCAGTAGAAGGGGTCTTCTAAATTCAATCAAGCAAGCACAATTCGCGGTTTCTGGAGGCCTCTTCGTGGCAAAAATTAAGGAAAAGGGTTAATTCACGGCAGACACGAAAAAAAAAAAAAAAAAACTAATTTGCATGGAGGAAAGAATATACAGGAGATGCTCCCACCCCCCACCAGTCCATATGTGGGGGAGCCAAAAATTACCCCTACAGACCAGCCAAAGACTAAAGAAATCGACGGTAGCGCTACTGGCGCCGATTAGGATGTACTTCACCCCCACCAGTTTTTTTGCACTCGATATTTTTCAAGTTGCTATCGGTGATATGAATGTCACTTTATGACTCAACGTTATCATTCATTGATATTAAAGTAAGTAGTCATGAGATGATTAATAATTGAATTACATTGACGGCCAATATAATGCATTTTATTTCAGATATAAGTGAAAGACTGTGAAGAAGTACTTTGGGAAGCAAAGCGAGCCGAGTCCTTTTTTCTGTTTTCGAATATTTTACCCGGCAGAAGGTAGCAAAACAGCCCAAGCCCGCCGTTCCAGTCTTCAGTTTTACGCTTCGCGAAGGAAACCGAACGAACGACCTCGGAGGGCTCGAGTGCGAGCCGGCCACTTTTCACCTCGCCTAAGAGGAAGAATAGTCCTCATCAAAAACGCGTCAAATTCGACTCTGTCACTGACAGTGCCATTCGTTTTAAAGTTCGTGAGTTTAATATTAATGAAAAGCAATATGCCCTTCTATTAAATTTTTCCACTAGGTGTTGTGAACTGCGGTAAAGAATACCTTCGGCCTCGCTTACATCGCCTCGGGTTTAGATAAGGCACTATAAAACACGAGTACTGCAACACGCAAATCGGCGCCATACTTGGTCCCTCATATGATTATAATTATCACCTGATCTCATTGACAAGTAGGATATTTTATTTATTTCGACCGCATTCCGCGTTTGTTTGCTGTTACGATGACAATTTTTTCATTCATGATATTGTGTTTACCCTAACGACTGAGGGACCAAATAAGGCGCTGAAATCCGTGTTGCAGTACCTGTTTTTTAAAGGTTCTCTAGTTTAGATAGTGCCTGTTTAATCGTAAGATACTTATTGAGTGGCCAAAAATTGCAGCCCATAGGGTATCCTACCTGAAGGAGATAAAACAATATCGAGAGCCCAATACGAACGTAGTAGTCTTGAACGTACGTGCAAGAGTCCCATAACGTTATATTCTGTTGGCAGTCGGATAAGACGCATTAACGGCTATACTCATACATTAGGTAAGCAGGTGGTTCTTATAATTTCTTCAGCACCAAAACAGTTTCACATGATTTTATATTTTAGGCAAAGGAAATCGACTTATTGCTGCTCATTGAGGTAGTGAGCAAGGCTTCGTTAGGGACGATCTTCTGACTTTCAAGTCCTCAAGTATTTTAGGGGACTCTCCGTCCATGAATGCTAAGAATTTCTCAAAATGGCTTAGCACGTGCTTCCTTCCTAACATGCCGACACTCCGTGAGTTATCATTGCATCGATAAAAACAATACCCCGAGTTCCGGTAGCCTTTTCGACGTTGTTCTGTGTCATAAATACATCGTATTCAATAACATGAAAACTAATGGTCGTTTGATTACCCCGTTGGAAAACGTAACTGGATGAAAAATAGTTATCTTTGTTATATTTCGCTGAGGTCTTCGCCGCTGGTTCGGGAACGCCTTTTTTATCTTGTGGAGAACCGGGGCCCCTGGCCCCTTTACTAATTGTGCTACCTCCGGTACTATAATGGGACGTAGATTGTACTTTCCCCTGAAATAGGACAGTATATTCCCGGTTTATGACTTCTGAGGTCGGAAAGCACGTTGAAAACTAGGATTCTTACTCACTCAAAACGGGAGTTTAGCTCCCTAAAGATTATTGCTCCGTTTATTTATGAAGATATGTTCTTCCAAATATGCCTCCACGCTTTTGCCCCCCCCCCCCTGAAGCCAAGGTTTTGTAGCCATTGATGGTGTGATGGTAACCGTAGTTAAAGCAGCCTGGACCTGTGGGCTTCACGGAGGGTTAGTAGTGGGTCCATTTCGAGCTCATTTCTTTTCAGTTATCTGGGCTTTAAAGGAAAGAAAAAGGAGCTACAAGAACCCAGGGGTCAGTTGCCCTTCCTTATAGACTTGAAGGCGAAGACTAAGTGGGACAGCTGCCATAGAAAAGTTAAAATCTGGCGGGGGGGGGGAGGTCTACATTTTGTTTCGTCAAGATGTCCTACTGGCCTAGCTCAGAGCAGTAAACCACTTTCTCTGATTTCACTCCCTAAAACACCAATATCGAGGCATTTTTTAGATGAAAACTAAGTTCACTGGTTTTTGTCGCGATCAAAGCAATTTCGCGCGGGGTGCGCCCAAATCCAGAGACTGTTATCGCTTATTTGTTTTGCCTGAAAAAAACGTTTTCCCGGATCTGGTTCACTTCGAAATAAATTCCTCGTTTTCACTCACTAAAAACCAATTTTGCGGACTTTTCTTGCTAAAAACCCATTTTTGCACGTTTGACTCGAAAAAGTCAATTTACCGGATTTCGCTAACTAAAAAACCAATTTCGGGGATTTTTATTGCTGAAAAAAACAATCTCGTGGAGTTGCCTCATTCAAAAACCAATTTCGCGGATTATTCACAATAGGAAGCACATTTCCGCGCGCCCGACTCACTAAAAGACCACTTAAGTGGATTCCAAAAAATGAAATTCGAGAATTTTCGTGGCTGTAAATCCAGTTTTGTGGTGCTTGCCTCATTTAAAAACAAATTTCGCGGGTTTTGTTCGCCAAAACGCCAATTTTTCGGGTTTTGCTTGTTACAGAAAACCATTGTCTCACCTAAAACCCAACATTTCGTGGGTATTGGCTTGCGCAAACTGCAATTGCGCGGATTTGCCTCATTAAAATGATTTGATTCACAATTTGACTCACTAAAAACCTTCCTTTTCCCCCAATTTTTGGCTTCGTAAAAATCCCAATTTCGCGAGTATTTGCTTTAAAAAAAGATAATTTGCCAGGTTTTGGCTAGCTAGAAATCCGGTTTTGGTGTACCTAATCGTTAGGATGAGGGTTGGTTAGACGTGTTTGCCACCTGCACCAGAGACTTATGGTGCAGGTGGCCCATGCCACGGACCAAAACTAGAAGTAAATTTCCAAAAGTAACACTTTCCGAGGGGGGGGGAGGGGAATTATCTGTCAGTTTGTGGACTGAAAATTCGGAATATAAGGATGCAAACGACAGGTTTCCAGCTGAGATCTAGTTTTTGACTGATAGTGACAGTTTCTGTGCAAATGCAGTTTCCGATGACAGATTTCTACCTTCGGATCCCCGAATATACGTACAATAAGGCAATATGGTGCATCTGACATTTACGCCAGTGAAGCTGCTCACCCCTAGATCAAGGGATGGATGCGCCACAGCCCTGGATCTGGTAATCAACGAGGAGTTCAGTTAGCCAGGGGGGGGGGTATGTTCTGCAGGCCAAGAACTGACAATTCTATCTCACATCCCTGGGCAAAAATAAAATAAAGGATGGATGGACATAAGCATCAGTTTTTGACGGAACAGTATAAAAAGTGGCAAACGCTTTTGCATTCAGCAGGTGAAACCATCAGTTTTTGGTCAAATGAATTAACTTTTTCTACTCAATTGACATTTTTATGTTTCAACAAGTACGTACTTTCTTGGGGCTCAACTGAATGTTTTTGGCTGCGGCAGTGCAAACTTTGCACGGTAGTTCTTTTTGCTGCCACTCCCCCTCCTCGAGTAAATCTCTTGCCCACGTCTGGCCGGTTTCCATGAAAATATCCAGTCAAGTAAAAACATAAACGTGTATCCAGAAGGAAAAAAAGTCAGACATTGAGACCAAATCGATAAATTCATCCAAAAAAACAACGGATAACTATGTGAAAGTGGAGATTTCTTGCTATTTTCCTTCGTTCGGCTCAAAAACGTTTCAGAGTTGAACGTAGCAAGGCTTCAACAGATTTGTCGAACAAGCGGGTTCTCGTTTTCCTGGTTGAAGACGCGTTTTGTGAAAGGATGGCCTCCCGGTCCTAAAGCCAAAAATAGGAATCATACCGAGGATAACGATGCGTGGATTGTAGAATAAATAGGAAAATATTATCATGTTGACTTACTCACTTCGGCAACTCAGCAGCAAGGAATTACACAAACAATAAAATCCATGGTACGTTTGAATATCGACGCATCCACCAAAGGATCGAACAAAAAGTGAAATATTTTAGTATTTGAGTACGAAAAATAAGGATTTCTGACAAAATTTAACAAATCAAAACATCTACCAGTCAGAGAGATCAGTGAACCGCGATCCCCGAGTGATAAGAAGTTTCAAAAGTTTAGGAGGTAAACGGCTGTACAATGGAAGGGGTAAGGGGAAGCTCTCAGTGAGAATTTAGGTGGAGATTCGATGTTCTTCAATCTTTGGCTGGGCTATAGCATAACTTGACAAGTTTCTAATGGACCCTGAGGGCCCAAATTTCCAGATGGTTTTAGGAACGTGTGTTTAGAAAGTTGACTGAATATACCATTTCTGTCGGTCCTTAAGTAACTCGTCCATCTATAAATTAGTCCAGTCAAGGAATGTAAAAAAAGGGGGTCTAGACTGCAATAATTCATAAAGAATTTTTCTCTTCGGGAATGTGTTCGGAGGTGTCCAGGCGTCACCTCACCAAAAGTCCCCGAGTTTTCGCGTGGAGCGTGACTCTGGAGAGGGCGAAATGTGCGACCATTTTCGGGTTTTCACCAATATCTAGGAAACTACTAGCGTTAGCGCCTAGACGCCGAAATGCAAAAATAACGTTCGCATAATTTCTGATAAGTTCGCCTATATTTATTTTTTTCATTGGCGTAGCGGTTACCAATATATGCTCCGTGGAATTTGGGGGAAAAACTGTTGCATGACAAAAGTATGAAAACCGGTGGGACTAGAGGGAGAAAAGATTGCATTCGATTTTGGCCTCGGCTGATGTTTTCTTCATGTTAAGACGTTATATTTCACGCAATATCCTCGGTATCACCCTTGAACTGTACCGTCTGTCGCCTTTCAAACATAAAAAAATGATATGCATTTTTCAAACGCCGCTCCTTCCGGTTGACTGCGTCTAAAAAGGTTGCCAGACATTGTGATTACTCGTCAAGGAGTCTACTTTAGTAATCTATGCTCAAAATTTGGGGTAGCTGAGGGACAATTTTGAGAAAAGTTGCGGAGACTACGAAAAAACGAAGCATTTGGATTTTATTTTTCGGTATTTCTGGGCGTAACTGTGTAGAGCTACAATTTTTCGACAAAGTGAATGATATGAAGCAATTGAGCTGTAAAATGAGCTTTCACTTGAGCTGATTTTTATACTTCTTTTCCCCCTCTATTCGGCAGGAAGAGTCTTGAAGATGGAGTTAGGCGAGGTGTGGAAGCACATTTTTAATATTTTATGGGTGGTTTCGCGGTCCCAAGGTTGCTCGTTTTCAATATTTTGATCCCAAACGCATATTATGTTGTGTGTCAGATAGTAGTTCTGTCCCAGCAAGGTGTTTGGAACGTGTTCGGAGCAGAGTTGCCAAGGGACCAGCCAGTAAAATGTTATCATCATAAATTTTATTAGATGGTTCCACGGCAACTCTGCACCGAATATGTTTCAGACACCTTGCTGGAACAGACCTAAAGCACAATGAATAAAAAAATATAATAAACAGTTTGAAATTTTTGTTTTATTTCTATAGCAAAATTATTTACGAATAGGTACAAATTAAAATAAATAATGTTTTTAAAATAGTTTCGTCCTCTTGGAGGTGCTTGGGCCGTGATGATCGTATGTCACTCTTGCTTCTCTAATGAATCATTGCCTCCGTCTTTCAGCATTGCTTCTTCGATATCGTCGTCATCACCAATGTCATGTTCGTCGATATCAACAGGCACACCATTTAGGCAATGTCCGTGACAGTGACGACAATGCTGTGTGCAATTTAAACCTGCTTTTTTGCAACCACATTTTCCACTTCCACAGTTTCCAATACACTTGCAGAAAATCAAATCTAGAATTTCGCTTGGAGCTAGCTGGTCTGTCGTTCGTACTGTGTGTAAACAATCTAGCTTCCATTCCCAACCCGAATGAATAAATATGAATAATAATGAATAAATCTGTCGCCGGTATTTTAATTAATAAATTAATTCGACTGATATTATCCGGACGACGATGGAAGGGCATAGCCCACCACGATTCCATCTAACATCCATCCATCTAACAACATCTAGATAAGATAAAATTCGGCATGGTTTACCGATCAGGAAAAGCGCCTAGAGTTTCGAGAAACAATGGACCTGGGTGGGGTTCGGCTTGGCTTATCCCTCGGAGTACGACTCCCATAGGCGTCTCCGTGGCGCAAATGGCAGCGTGATGGACTGGTAATCCAGAGGTTGCGGGTTCAAATCCCGCCGGGGAGCCATTTTTTCTCGAAACTCGGATCGTGTTGGGCTATGCCCTTCCATCGTCGTCCGGATAATATCAGTCTAATTAATTTATTAATTAAAATACCGGCGACAGATTTATTCATTATATCCATCTAAGTAAGATTTGCTCATGGCTACAGCCAACATTACTTTGACACAAGCAAAAATCAACAAAAACTATTAAATATAGCTGGTACCTCGTTACTTCATAAAGGAAGGCGCAGTGAAATTTCTCTTAGCGCGCAACGAAAATGCAGTAAAGTACTTGTTACTCCTTCAGCAATGTACGGAATAATCCGCGTAAGTGTATAATTTATAGTTCCCACGACAGAGTTTATTGTACGGCCTTGTAAGGATTGCAGTGGCAAAAAATATTAAGTACTACTGTGACAGGCAAAGCTCGCGTTGCTGTACGGACATGGAATATTATGTCGTGGTCGAACAAACCATTGATGTCACCACTGTAAAAAGAGATGCACCCCTTTAGTATCGGGTACTGAAATAAGAAGGGTAAAAAGTGATGCGTCCAAACACACGTATAGCTGGCGGTTGCCTTTGTAAAAACTACTGGTCTCCCCAGTAAAAAGAACTAGGTTGACGTGGTAAAAGTGGCTTGTGCCCCCTTGATGTTTCTTTGTGTGCGTCTTCCTTCCGTTGGTATAGGTAAAAGTAGAGGGATAATCTTCTTAGTGTGGTGACTTGCCCGGGCCTCATGCGTCATCAGCATTTCAGTTCTCAGTGTCAGTGCTCCCTCCCAGTTTCGCTAGTCGAGTTTTGTCTTTTGTGATGGATTTAATGGACTGGAATAAGACTCAAGTGAAAGCGGTAAAGCTAAAGGTAAGGATTACAATTTTTCTATTGTGTTAAAATCCTGTTATGTGTTAAGTCTTCAAAGGAATACTTTTCTAATAAGTACAGTGGAGCCTTAATTAACCTACTGAGGCGTCATGGCCAGCGGTGGCGCGTCCACAGCCATTTCTCACCTCGGGCAGTTGAGTTCTCAAGAAGCCTGTCCAGCAGTTTTTTGCCTTTTTATATTTGTTGTTCCTTCGCCGGCCCTGATACTTCCCATTTCAAGCCTCTAACCGAGTTTCCATTGTACTTAAAATTTGACAATTACACTCGTGCAGTGATATCAAGAGCCCTGTCCAGTGAGCCCTTCCCTCAATTGGCTAATTATTAACTCAAAAATTAATTAATTCATCTTTTTCATGTTTGAAAACTCTCAGGAAAAAAAACAAACAAAGAATGGACTTCGTTCCTTGGATAGTTGGGGGATGGAATTCTTAGCAGACAAGCTGCTTGGTAAGCTGATTTCATACTTTTGGCTTATTATTTCTCAATAATAAGTCTTTGTAATCGTATCGCAAAAAAATTTGTTTGACCCCCCTCAAAATTTGTAGTTTTACGTTTCAAAGTGCGTAGATTTTTTTTAGTGAGCTGATATTTTTTAATACGAGGTTTTTCTATGTGGTGTGACTTTCCAGATGGTCCAGACTCCTCGGCGTTGTTTTTGATCCCAACTTTATCTAAGCCTGTGTGCTGTAGAATCAAGATTGAAGAAAGGACAAAAAACAATAACGTGAAAACTAAAGAGAAACCAAAGGCTTCCTTAAGACAGTGTCGAGAAGCCTTCCTTTTCCATGTTTGGGTATGTATTGACCGTTGATGAAATGGGTACGAAGCAACATAAACTTAACTGTATTGTTTCGTTATTTGCAGACTGCTAATGATCTGGAAGTATCATTAAAAACCAGCAGGAAGGACTCGCAGAAATGAAAAATTAAATTTACTACCTACGCCGGTCATAGTCGGTCATATTATAACCAACCCCACAGCATTATACGTTTTCAATTACGCTGCCCCATCGAAGCAATTCACCAAAATATCTGCAGTTTCAGACTCGTATATAAAATGTACCTAATAAATGAAATAAAAAGGTTAAAGCGTTTACCCTCAAATTTCACTGCGTTCAATTTCTGGTCCTAGTATGTGGTGCTCTCGCCCCTTGTTATAATAACTGTTACGAGTTGGAAATAATCGCTGGCCCCCAACGCTAATTTTACTGCGTCCAATTTCTGGTCAGTGTACGTGGTGCACTCGCCCTTAGTGAGATTAACTGTTACGTCGTAGAGAAAAACTGTTGGCCACCAATGCAAAGTTTACGACGTCCACTATCAAATTTTACTGTGTCCAATATTTGGTCCTACTAGTCTTTACTGAAAACGGTAATTGAATGATTGCTTGGACGAAAAACGTAAATTTTAATGAAAAATTCTCTCGTCCACGGAGTACCACGTCCTCGCAGTAAATATCGCCTGAAAAAGTTTTTCAGTGATCCGCTTTTTTAGTGCATTTCATTCTGAAAATGCACTATTGGTCTCGTCGTGATGGTGGCAAACATGGGTCATGTCATGTTTTTTTCACGTTTCAGAACCTCTAGAACACGAATTCAGTGGTTTCCGGAATTCGTATATATGTATATCTGTATATATTTATTTATAATATTATGGCCGTTTTCTTGTTAGCACGATAACTCTCGAAGAAATCAATTTAGCGGAACGCGCTTTGGCACAAAAATCAGTTGTCATAAGACCCCGGTCGGTATTGCATTTTTTTTTTTTTTTTTTTTTTTTTTTTTTTTTTTTTTTACAAGTATGCGCTTATTATGGACTAGCTGTCCCCGAGACCTTGACAGTGCCCGAAGCCTGGCAACAGGCGAGACGTTGTAACATTTTAAGCTTAGTATCCACTAGATTAGATTTAAGGTCATGGTTTCCTATTGGAATTTTCTTGGAGTTTAGGAATAACACCATTTTCCAACGGCCAACGATGAAAAGTCCTCGCTTTGTTGGAGGTGGAAATAAAAGCCCGCCCTGATTATGAATTTCATTTATTTTCGCCCACGAAAGCGTCAATTCAAAACACGTTCAAACGTGTTTTTAACGTAAATTAAAATGAAACGTTTTCGATCGTCGAGCCCAACATAAATTAATTATACCGAAAACGCTCGAGAAGGATCATTTATTTAACCGCTCTCCGCATCTCATCCTGCACCGTATACTACTGCCCACCACCCCTACACAACCGCCATCTCACCCAACATCCCCCTGGGCACAAACAAAACCGTTTGATGATCCACGCGTCATTAAGTTTCCCTTCAACCTTCCGCAGTGATTAATGTTCTGTGAACTACCGGCAGCCCCACCCCCAACCCTCACGAACACTCCATTTGGTTCTCGTGAACTTTTCCACCGATGGCAAACCTCCATACTAAAAAAAATTACTCTCTCAGGGTTATTCAGTGGAAAGGGGGGGATGACCTTATTTCTGATTAATTTATTTAAAATGTTGAGTTTTCTTAATCAGTGGTGCCACACTGATCGTACGCTCCAAATTTCGTGCTTTCCTTGGCCGGCCGTGTATACGGTGGGGGCAGGGGATTCCAAATGGTTCCGTCAAAAGAGCTAACCCTTCATTTCAATTTATTTGAAGTAACATGATTTAAAAGTTGGAAAGAGAGGATGAAAATGCTTGTGATGGACGAGTTCTGAGAGAAGGGTCTGGCTCTCTACAAGACGACCATTCAGCTTATGGGTTTTCCCTATATTTTCTTCAATCTAGAAATTCTTGGAATTGAATATTGAATTTGTCTACCGGGAATTTAAGGAAATATGGACTGTAGCGTCCTTAAGCCCTTGTAAATTTCATCTCTTTTTACCTAGCCGAAAAAAAAAACTTTTGGAAGAAAAATAATATTTTGATAAAAAACCAAAGACAGGAACAAGTCAAGAGTCATTTCAATTTACTTTTAATGCGATCTTAATTTTCTTTTCTTCGAATCAGCAGCTCATTTCTGAGATAGAAAGAAAAAAAAAAGAGAGAAAAGGGTTGAAGAGCCGGGGAGAGGATAATTAAAGTTTTTTTTACGCATGAGGGGGAAGATTAAAAATAAAAAAAAGAGGGCAGCATTTCATTAAAGAAGTGACTAACTTTCTTCCATCTCTCCTTTTTTTTCATTATAACAATAAAAAAAGAAATCAAGTTTTATAATTAGGAGACAATAAGCTTGGATGTTACGAAAACGTCCCTTTTTCGTTTGTAAGAGGAAGCAGAGAACAAGCAGCGGAGCGTGAGACGACGGGCCTCTTTGACTCTTTGTGGTCAACCCCTGCACTCCCAGAAGTGACTCACGGATACGAGTGATTTTCGCTTCAGACAGTTTGGTGTTACGGCTGTTACCTAAACGAAGTGTCTCGAACCTCTTTACATTAATCTTGGGGAAAGGAAGGCAGCCAAAGTGGTGCTGATTTCGATCGAACTTACTCTTCTCTCCACTCTACTCCTTTCGACGCGATTTTCATTCCATCCAGCAGGCTAACATTCCAAGGTTGCAGGCGGTGCTCAGAGGTTTTTGTGGCTGAATATTCGGTTCAGATTCGAATTTTGTTCGGGGATAATCAGTGGTGTGTGGTTAAATGCATATAAATAAATAAAATTTCCATTAGGCACTTCTTCATGTTTAAATTGCAGTCGTATTATTAAGTCGTTTAAATAAAAAGGGAGATTTTAATGTTGTAAAATCATCATTTCTGTCAAAGGCAACAATTGAACCCCCCCCCCCCCCAAACGCTAATTCATGCTCAGAAGTGAAAAAAAAATCCCGAATTTGCAGCTAAAATTGAGAAATGAAAGTCACTAAATTCGGTTTTTAACAATTGGGTTTTCAGGATTTAACGTTTTTCTCAATTTCAGCAGTGATTTAGCACTTCTTTCTCTTACTTACACTTTGTGTCTATTCCGCTGCTTCAAATGAACACTTTTCACAATTTTTCGCTGTGAATTACCGCTCTTTGTCCATTTTGGGCACTAACGAACGCAATTTTTGTCAATTGTTGTGTGTGGCTGCTTATTCTGAAGTCGCCCAACCATGAACCGGCATCTACCGGTAGCTATAAGCCGATCAGTCTCCTTCCATGTCTGAGTAAGGTCATGGAACGACGCCTTCTAGGCCGGATGGAGCCTTTCTTATTGGAGGCTCTTCGCCAGTTTGTGGCTCGACATAGATGGCACAGGACGTGGTACTGTCCCTCGACGGCAGCACCATACACCGTTTAACTATCCTAAATACTAATCAGGGCTCAGTATTCACGAAATTGTAAGTTATAGAAAAGGATTTCCTTGAAGAGCCATCCTCCTCCCCCCCCCCCCTATAAGGCTCCTCAAAGAGTAAAAGACCAATTTCGTGGGAATGGGTCATACCCAAAAAAGTCATTTCACGAGGTTGACTGATTGAAAATAGCCAATTTCACCGGTTGTGCTTATTAAAAACAGCAATTTCGACTAAATTAAGCTCTTTCAAACCCCAAATTTCAAAGATTTTGCACTTTCAGACACCAATTTGAGCCACGTAACACGGCTACCTGCTACTAATTTGTATAAGGAAATAAGCGCGAGCTAATTAATTAGAACTCACTGATTCATAACCCCCCTCCTCCCCCCTACAAATAAATGGCATAATAACTGCTCCCTGCACAGCACCTATATCGGCAAGCCAACGACCTTGCCAACGAAAGCTTTGGCAAGGACGCTCATTTTTTTCTTACGCTGTAAATAAGCATGCAAATTCCCCGTCTCTCGAGATTTAACTTTGTAAACAGGACTTCGTGGGGAGGGGAGCTAGAATAGACACAAAAAATGACAACCTAACCGTTTTAGACGGAAAAATTGGATGATGTGAAAAGGCCCAAAGAGAATATTTTAATATCCGGGGAAGAGAGCTTATTCACTTTTCATTTCAAAGGATGAAGAGACCTACAGGATGGTACTATAATATACCCCCTCCTGCATCTTGTAGAGAGATCTTCTTATCGGCAAACAAGTCTTTTGAAAATGTAAGATACTGGTGGGAAAATGGGAGGGTGAAGCAGTGAGAGGATCGGCCCCGGATAAGTTTTTTGGATAGTGTAGGGAAGACTTTGAAAAGGGATGAAGTGAAAAAGATGGAAAGAGAGAGAAATAGTGACTGAGGAGTGAGTCCGCCTGGGGAGGATTAAAATGGAAAAGTCTTCAGGGTTTGGTGGGGGAGGGGGGCACCAGGAGACTGAAAGGGGTGGGTCTCAATTAATAGAAATGAAGGCGGCGGGCTCCAAGGCACAGATTGCCTCGAATTCACTGGCGCCTCCCCCCCCCTTCACTGCCCATTCCAGCTCCCTCTTTGCTCAACCGGATGCAATTAACAGATTTCTTTTACTTGCCTCTTTCACTAAGAGGGTTTCATGTTTATAAAAAGCTAAAATCACTGACTTTTTCCTTAATCCAACGGGAAAATACTGGCTAATGTAACTGGTCGCTGATTATACATTAATCGATTTTAGCTTTGTTTTTCGGGCTTGCATTAGCCTAATTAGAGCTTGAGTTCACGTTGAATGCTCGCAACAGGGTTAGGTCATTTATACAAGGATTTTGGTGAGAGAAAATCACGAATTGTACGTGGATTACTTCTTTACTCAACCTACAAGGAGTCTTGAATCTCTCCAAAAGTTTTTCCTTTCGTTTCAGGGAGTATGAACAGATAGACGAGAAAACCGGTAGCTGAAAACGCCATGAAAACAACGTAGTTGGAGTAAATTCCGACGCTCTCCTCAAGGTACGAGTACAACGATAGGCTGACAACCGACGAAGCTGTGAAAAACGTGTACGTGATGCCAGTTGTAACGCTGCGAGCGTTCGTCGGAAACAATTCACCGACGAGTACCTCTTGAAGAGTTTCAATGCCGAGCGTATTGAAACACGATCCTAGGAGCATGCAGAGATACGCTAGTGTTTTCAGGGTGACCGATCCGACATGTTTTATCTGCGCTACCAATCATTTTGCTGATCATTGAGCAGTCTGTTTGGCGGATGGGGGTTAAACTCACTTGAATAAAGTAAAGTAGGACGGACGCCACCAAAAACAGGAAGAATGTTGCTGAACTCGACAGTAAAAGCAAAGGGCGGCGTCCCCAACGATCGGACAATATGATCGCGGGTATAGTCATTGAAAACAAAGTTATTCCTAAAATTACTGTGATGTGACTAGCGAAATTGATATTTCCACTGAGAATGGCGATTGTATCGCTAGCGTTGACTGGAATCGTGTTACATCCTACCAACATATAGATTATGGTAATGCCTTCTATGATTAAGAACGACTTTCGATCTTTCCTCGAGAAAACAATGTTTTTTAGGACTCCTTTACTCAGCTCCTTGTCTTTCTAAAAAGATTAATTTGAGCTTAGGACGACATGAAATTTGACAAAAGTTACCTTAACGGTTTCTTCCATTTGTGTGATTTCTTCAATTATTTTAGGGTCTGTACTTGATCCCCTACGCATTCGTACCAGATTTTCGACAGCTTCTTCCTTTCTATTGTTCATTAGAAGATAATACGGAGATTCAGGGCAAACGTAAAATACGATCGTGAAAATCTGGATCAAATGTTAAGAAATGAAAGATGAGTGGGGAGGAGAGAGGGTGTTGCAAGGGACACTTACAACGTTCGGAGCGAGAGTGAGCCAAGTGATACCCTCGAATCCGTAAAAAAGAGCCGCAACATTCACGTAAACGAGTCCCAAGTGCCACAGTGTGTTCATAAATGACACGACGCCTCCGCGAATATCAACGCTCGCCACTTCGGACAAATACAGCGGTAGAACCGCGTTGACCGTCGCCACTGTTATCCCTTGAATGGCACGGCCAGCGAACAGAGCCGTTTTAGTCGGTACGAATAGGACTAGGAGCCACGACGCGATGCAGACGGGGCCGATGGCCCAAAGAACTGGTTTCCGGCCGAACGCATCAGTGGCCATGCATACAGGTGTGCTGAATATGGCGTTGCTCAAATCGCAGGTAATTGTCAACCATGCGGTTTCAAGAGACGTTAATGCTATGTTGGAGCTACTCAATTTAAAATAGTACAAAAGGGGAGTGATCCAGAAGTAAGTGACTGACTGACAGAAATTCCCAAAGACTCCTTTTAAACAACAAAAATTGTCTTTTTACACCATCATAAACTCAATTTTGAACACAAAAACATGAAAAATAATGAAATTCCTACCCGCAACGACCGCTGTGTACTCTTTAGCTCGTCCATTCCGAAAAATTGCAGGAAATTTCGGGAATTTCATTACTGTCTCAAGTAGCATCAAGTGCAAACCATCCACGAAATGGCCTTGGACAACTTGCGTTTTTTTTCTGGGTGCCAATTTTAACTTATTGAACCGAAGTTTATGCGGCTTATCGCGGTAATTTGCTTGGTGACACCGGTCATTCGTTCATACTGTAATAAACGTGTTTTTCCCCTTCCTATTTAAATGTGTCGGTTATTTCAGATAATAATCGTGACACACAGACTGTTTCTGAGGCCAAACTCATGCTCGATTGAGGGAGGGGGGGAATTCAAGGTATTCACCTGCACTTTGTAGTATTTTTTGGGCGCGTTGATTGATAAGCTAATCACCATTTAATTGTAGGAATTGATTAGCCATCGTTTTGCTAGGTATCGGTTAATGAGTATTTTACAATTTAACTTTTACCTGCCGTCCTGCCTGGCTCTGAGACAGTTTTGATGGAGACTGGAGAGACCACACAAACAAGAAGGCCAGATCCGAAACCGTTATGACATCATGCAAGATGAAAAGTTTCTTGGTCAAAAATTACTTGAGGAAATTGGTGTTTGACAATAAGAACCAATTCCGTGGAATTCGGATTTAATACGATCCGAACCCGCGAGGGTTTTTCATTCAACACGACCTCACTCCCGCCATTAGGCAGTTGGGGTTTCGGAGAGTTAAACCCGGAACACTAGCATGATTCAGCTCTGGTACCCAGAACATTCATCCGAAAAACCAGACATTTTGGCTCACAATCCTCTTGGCTCTTTCAAAAACCAAGGATCACAATTTAGGCTATTTTGAATCCAAATTCAGGGATTTCCGTTTCCTAAAAAAATCAATTTTTTTTCGCGTTACCTCTTTCTAGAATCAGTTTCACAGATGAAAAATGTCGTGAATTTGGTATTTTCTTCTCAATTTTAGACACGCATTATAGTCCAGTCAATTGGGACTCTCGAAAGCCTGTTTCACACGGAAAAAAAAAGTGAGCTACTATACTTGGGTAAAATGGTTTTTAGTAAACCCAACCAAAAATAAGTAGTTCTTAACAAAATTATTGTAGTAAGTACATTGATATGTTTTTGACCGTACTAAACTATTTTAGTTGAGCGAATTCTTTTAATTTTACCAAAGTCAAGGTTGACAGAACTTACCTTACAGTAAAGTGTACGACAAAAAAAGTAAAATGAATCAAGTTAAATGAACCATTAAAATATTAGTACCTTTCACCCATAAGTTAGGTAAAATGATGGAACTTTACTTTACCGCTCTTGTTCATTCAACCCAAGGAATATCCTCTTTTTAGTTAGCGCTACCTAACATTTAGTTGGTATAACGAGTATTTTTGTACTTTTGCTGCGTATGGTACAAACAACCTAACTGCAGGGTAGATTATAGCAAAAGTAGGGTTAACTGTACCCATTGACCCCCTCCAGACGGCCCAATCTCCTAGAGACGCCGAAGCATGCCGACGACCAAATTTTCGTCCTCTCTGTCCGTTTAATTCGTTTGCTCTTCTTCAGATCCAGAATATGTTCATCGGACGCCCTGATCACATCACACAGAAATCTTGTTATATTGCTGGGCTAAAAGGTAAATTCAATAAGTATAAAAATGAAATAAGAACTATTACCTCTATGAATAGGTGGGGTAGGAGAGGTATTTCGGTCCATTTTTCTAACCATGAAGGTAAGAGGAATGAACAGAAATAATAAATTCGGCTATACTTTGGTCATTTCACTTTGCAGTTCCAGCCAAAAATGTTTTTATTGCATAAGCTCTATTATTGGCAAATCCTCATACTCAATCAAGTGCCCATGACTTATAATTTCAGTATTGTGGACAGACAGGGGAAGTCAAAAATAATTATTGCCAGAATTTGGCGCGAGAGAGACCCTTAATTAAATGAAAAGCATTTGGTCTGATCACACGCGGGAAAAATGACCAAACATCGGGTTTAGAGCACACCCTTAAGAAACGTGTGATCAGGGACACATTCCGTAAGCATGCTTTTCATTTAATTAATTTCACCTCACACCCCTTTGGCTGTAATAATTTGACTTCACCTAATTATCCATAAAACTGAAATAAGGGTCAAAGATACTTTATTAAGGGCCAATTTCACCACCGGGAGTTAGGTTGGAGTTACCTAACTCTAACATTGTTTACATAAATAGTGACGCCTTTTTTCAGTTAATTCTGAGTTAACTTAACTCAAACCTTAACTCTCGGTGGTGAAACCCACCATAAGTAGTTGTATCTGCCAAAGATGGAGGTAATAACAACATTTTGGGGAGAAACTGCAAGGTAATGAAAACCAAAAGTGTTGTAGAATTTACAATTTTTGCTTGTTTTACGTACTGTGAAATTGGTAGTTCTTACTTTATTTTCATACTTAATATTACCATAGTGCAGCAAGATAGCAAGGTAAGAACAACTTTACGTGTAACCATAATTTATAGTAATTACCCTTCTTGTCCGGTTGCACCTCAACTGGATGGTTAATTTAACCTTGAGCTTTGGTAAAAGCTACCCACAGGAAATTTATTTGAACCCAACAAGAAATGGTAGTTTCAACTACAAAGTGGAGTTGTCCTAACCATACGTCTGTTGTCAGACTACAAAATGAGTCAGTTATTTCTAACATACTGTAGGGTTGATTGTACAAGCTGACTTTGGTAAAAGATTTACTATCTTTAGGTTGTTCTCACTATCCATTGTGGCAGTAAAATGTACTCAAACGTATAGTAGAATCTACTCAAGTCACTTTACTTTATATGTATGGTTACATTTACCTGCCTGTTAGGCTGTCACTTTTTTAACCTAATTTTCGGGTTGACTATACCCTATTTTTGGTTAGTTTAACGAAATATTTTTCTCCGTGCAGGACAAACGTATAGACGTTTTTTTCTCAACGGATGGATACGTTTTTGCGGGTGGTGAATCCGAATCTGAACATTGCTAACAAAAAATCGGTCAGCTTCACGTCTAAAATCACACAAAACATCGAACCTTTTTTTACTTTTCGCACTCAATCGCTTATATCTCTGAACTATCGACTTTTCGATGGTGACGCTCCTTAGCATTATTGAAGTAGATTACATTTGTGACAATTTAAGCCTAATTACAGCTCCGTATAACCAGTATAGTTCCAGAGATATGAACCCTCAAAAAGCCTTAACTTAAGGAGTTAAAAAATGAAATGGTTAATAAAAATTGTCATCTATTATGAAGAGCTTTAAAGGGACCACACGTGTAAAGTGACGGAGACCTAAAGGTTAAGATTGGATTCTGAATACGACCCTAATTGTGTTATAATGTCTCCTTTAAGTTGTTTCGGCCTTAATCCTCCTCTGCTACGGTGTGGTGGTATCACTCATGAGCTACGGTGGGTCAAATATGACCCATTAAGTTTTTTATGCTTCCAGAAGACAAAAAAATATATACGAATTTGAACAGACACCGGATTCGTGTTCAAGAGGTTCTAAAACGTGAAAAAATGCATCGTGACCCCCACCCCCCACCACGAGGGCAAGCGCAATATTGCATTTTTTGAATGAATGCACTAAAATCCAAAATAGGGGGGGAGGTGTAAGAAAACCAGTCGTTGAATATAATTATGAGGTGGAAAATATCCTCTTCATCATTCGCTGTTCGCTGCAACGCAATCGTCAATTTCCGATTAGCTACCATAATCTTCGTCCATTTCTCGCTCGAGTTCTTCATTGAGCACTTCAGAAGTCCAAAATTTTCTTTTAGACGCCATTTGCCACTGTGAACGATATGATCTGATGTCTAACACACCTGACAAAGAAATTGGTAAGTAAGACGTCATAAATAAAAGTTTTTATTATTGCCAAAGTAAAAACAACTGGGAAGTTTCAACTAAATTTTTGGTAATTTTTTGCTACTCTGGGTCAAATATGACCCGAGTGAACTTTCAATCGGCTCAAACATTACAATGTGCATACCTTGAGCGGTTCAATCAAGGCAGCGTCTTCCTCACGACTGACTAGAAGGGTACTTAAACCCACTTCCAGGTGGGTCCTGTTCACTTTCCAGGTGAACTGGAAAGAGGAGTGGGGGCTTCACTATGCACAGAGAAGCAAATGCATGGGTCGGATCTGACCCAACCGTAGCAGACGAGGGTTAAGAATAGAGTGCACTACTCCGAAACTAGTCAGCAATAATTTTGCAATAAAATGAATGGTTTTACTAAAAGAAATTGTTAATTACCTAAAATTTCTGTAACCGTTCTTATTGTATCGGTTGGTGGCCTAATTTATCACTCTTTCAGTAATGTATTTTCGACATTCAAAACTGATAGGCCACTGGAATCACATGTAAATTATCAAATCCACGTAATTCTCCCGCAATATTACGAGCACATTGCGAGTTATTCCGTCATCAATGAACAATTATTGTTAATTTTAGTGACAAAGCGCGTCAGGAAGCAGTTTTTTTTATTCATCTCGTTCATTATTGACGTGGTACAACAATGTGCGCCTGGCGCACATTGATAATGTAAATAACCGATGGTTTAAACTCACTCAATTCGGTTTCGATTATTGCGGGGGGGGGGGGGTGCTGCTGAAGTGTTGATGTCTCAGGGGCGAGTTCGTAGCCCTTCGACGTAGCCTCATTTTGGCCGTGAAGTGCCGCTTATATTTCCTAACTTTTGGCCTCGAACTTGCTTCATGAACAGCTCGTTATTCTACTACTGCCCTGCTCTTAATTTCTCGATACGTTCGACGTATAGATCAGCATTTTTCCTCCAATTTCAGCCGCGAAGTTGTGCTCAGATACGACAAAGTACATAGGTAGCGTTTTTTCCTCAATTATAGTGGCACGTATGCGCACTATATCCACTTTAGGAGCAATTCAGCGCATTTTCTCAGTTTTTAACCCAATCAAATCAACGCCTTTTTTTTATATTTAAGAAAATAAGTCATGTAATGATCCACTTTTTTACAAGAATGGGGCAAAGTATAATATTCACAAAATGAAGCCTTAGTTCCCAACATTACTCGTCTCTTTGGAAAGTGACAAGAACTTGTCTACTCTGAAAAACGAAGTCTTCTTTGGTCCGAGTGTCTTTTGACCATGTCGTTGTTTACCTGCAGGAGCCACGTATTTTGGCCCAAACGTTTTCGGATAAGAGCCGGGGACCACTTCTTTACATTTTGGCGGTAGACCCAAATGAATACTTTCTGTCCCTCTGAGAATTCTTTACTTTTCGTCGGTTCGATTTTAGAGCGGTGAACTATTCTCGTTTTGTTCCGAAACGGCAGAATAATGTCTAATCTGGAACGTAATTCTCTGCCTAGAAAACGTTCAGCTGGAGACTCCTTTGTAATGCTGTGTGGCGTCATTCGATACTTAAATAAAAACGACTGCATATGATAGGTAAAAGTTTCTGATGGATGAGAATCCCGCTACTTCTTTAAGGATGCTTTGAAAATGCCCACGTATCTTTCTGCTTGTCCTTTGGAACATGGGTGGTACGGTGGAGTAGTAACGTGATTTATCGAGAAATGATTACAGAATTGTTTGAATTTTTCACTCGTGAAAGCACTTCCGTTGTCGGTGACGACGGTTTCGGGAATTCCATAACGTGAAATAAGCCCTTCTAGCATGCGCACTGTGGATTCTGTAGTAATGTTGTTCATTTGTTCGACATTAACCCACCTTGAGTACGAGTCAACGACGATTAAGAACGATTTATTGTAGAATGGACCAAGGAAATCACAGTGAATTCGACTCCAAGGCTGAGTTGGTTCTGGCCAGGCCGATAAAAAAGCCGCCCTTGGTTCATTTTGAGCGAATAAATTACAGCTGCTGCATTTTTTACAAAATTGCTCGATGTCTCTATCGATTTCAGGCCACCACACTTTGTTACGAGCCAAGGACTTCACATGTGTCATTCCGACGTGAGTGTCGTGAAGGAAGTTTAGAATGCTAGTTCGAAATTGACTAGGAATTACGAGGCGAATCCCAAAACAGTTGCATTCGTGTTGTAAACTTAACATTTCTCGTCTATCAAAAAATGGTTTGTACGATGGGGATGGACACTTATCAGGCCATCCATTCTTGATGAAATTGAAAACTTCTCTGAAAGTATCGTCTCGTTTACTGGCTTCAGCTACTTGCTTAATGGAATTTGGAAGGTCTTTTACAGCATCTGCATGAATGAGATATATTATTCGTTGAAAACCGTTATCTTGATTGTCAAATAAGACGTCTTCTCCACAAGGCAATCGACTCAATGCATCTACTTTACTGAATTGTTTCGTCGGAACGTACTCTATTTGGAACGTGTACTAATTTGACAGAAGTAATGCCCATCGCTGAAGTCTGTTAGCCGTCATTGTAGGAATACCTTTTTTGGATCCGAAAATGCTTACCAATGGCCTGTGGTCAGTCTGCAAAATGAAGTTTCTCCCAAAAAGATATTGACGAAATTTCTTGACAGCGAAAATTAGAGCCAATCCTTCTCGCTCAATTTGAGAATAGTTTCGCTCGGCCTCAGTCAACGTTTTTGAAGCGAAGGCTATGGGTTTCTCTGAACCGTCTGGAAAACGATGAGAAATACTGCTACCCACTCCCACCGACGATGCATCTGCTGAAACTACGATTGGTAAAGAGTTGTCGAAATGCGTCAAAACCGGCGAAGATAAAAGAGAACTTTGTAGCCTTTTGAAAGCTACCTCGCATTCCTATGACCATTTCCAAGGAACACCTTTCCGCCGTAGCTGATTTAGGGGGTAAGAAATGGTTGAAAACCCTTTGATGAACTTCGAGTAAAACGTCATCATTCCGATGAAAGATTCCAATTCTTTCACATTTTTCGGTCGAGGAATTTCGGATATGCAACAAACTTTTGAACTGGATGTATGAATTCCTTCCTTCAAAATAGAAAAGCCGAAGTAGTCCACAGAGACTTGGAAAATTTGCACTTTTTCTTATTTACTCGGAAGCCGTATTGCGAAATCCGTTTGAATACTTCCTCTAAATTTTTTAAGTGTTCTTCGTCGTTTACACCGGTTACAATGACATCGTCTAAAAAAGAAGAGACGTTGGTTAAACCTGCTAACATGGAATGCATTGCCTTTTGAAAAATCGAAGGCGCTGGGACCACGCCAAAACACAACCGGTTGTACCTGTATAGACCTCTGTGCGTGTTTATTACGAGTAAATCCTTTGAAGCATCATCGACAGGAATTGAAAGATAAGCGTCAGATAGATCGAGGACTGAGTATTTGTCACCCCCTCTCACTTTAGTAAAAACTTCGTCGGATGTTGGTAGTGGATAAACTTGTGTCTCCAGATGAGAATTAAGACCAGTAGAAAAATCGCCACAGATGCGGACTGTCCCGTTAGGCTTCCTGACCACGACACATGGTGCGGCCAGCGTCGAATAGTCAATGGATTCTACAATCCCAGCTGCTGCAAGACGATCAAGTACTTCATCTACTTTCCTTTGTAGAGCAATAGGACTGGATCTCGCCTTTTTAAAAACCGGAACTGAATTTAGCTTTTAAATTAGTTTAGCCGTGAATTTTTTACAATAAGCAGTTTCTGTATCAAAAAAAGGCTATATTTATTACAAAGAACGTCGATTGCTGAGCTTTTTAAATTTATTCGACCGTCAGTGTATACAATAGTTCAGTAAACAGAGCAATAAAAATAGGTAAAAGCTGCAAAAGGTGGTGTAAGCGATTTTATTTTTTTAACTAATCCGTTAGGGTCCTATTAACAAGGAATCACAGTTTGCACACAAAATTTCGAAAGGCACAACTTTTGAGAGCCTAAAAACCTCAAAATTTTCTGACTTTTTTCAGTCATTCACTTATAAGTCGAATATGGTCAATCCTAACGGAAAACGCACAATGTACTTATTTGAAGTTGACACAATTTCGCGTCGATTAGAAAAAAAAGTTTCCAAATCGGTCGAGCGGTTCAACCTTTACAGATGGGCAAATATCACATATTTTTTTTTTTTTCAAAATTTTCGAAAACGTGTGCTATTCCTTTTTCGAAGCGTCATACCTCTAAAACTATCTTTTCAATCAATACCCCTCCTCATTGAAAGTTTTAGAGCATCGAATGGAGAGCTCAGGAACGTCTGAATCAACCACCTGGAACCTGTTTTTGACGTTTTAAACGCTGTTTGTCCCAAATCGAAATTTCTCAAAATTCACTATTAGACTGGGTTTTATTGCTCCAGATGTCATTATTGTTCTCTGTTCGCCTCTGGCACCGTTCTGGGTCCATGTGATCAATGATTTATCAAGTCATAGGTGCGAAATAGACGTCTCGTTCGTAGCTTCCAGAACTGGAACTTTGGAGAAGATAAATAGCTTACTATACTCTGTAGCCTAGAGTGGGGGGCTGGGTGTCTGCCTAATAAATTCTCCGACAAACTGAGGAAATAGTGTAAAGGCTATTTGAGTTCAAAATGGCTATTTGTCGGCCTCTGAAATTATGATTTTCGTTAAAGATAATCATTACGTATATTTTGTTCTTCAACCTAACGGACACTTTTTCCCAATGAACGTCTACGATACAATCTAAGTTGAATTCCCACTCAAAGTAAATAGCGCAATGGAAAGTGCGCAAACGTATATTCAGAATTTCTAAGTGTTTGGTGCGAATGATTCTTAGCCTTGCGTGTGACGGCATGCGAATCCAATGAAAATTGTTATTTATGCCTGAACAAATATTATTCTTGGGCTATTTTCCAAGTATCCCTGTGATTTTTTTTGAATCATTCAAAAAGAATTCTTCGTTCAGCCGGCTTTCTAGCGATTCAAAAAACTGTTCCCTTTTACAGTTCCAAAAATATGAAAACGCCTTGGAAAAAAGTGAGCAGTATGGGACTAACAAGTTTTCTTTGGATATCGGTGGTTCTGTCGCCTGGTTCTAGTTCGGTTACATTATCGAAAAGTATGCTTTTTACAACAGAATTTCGCGCTCTTTCTTGGAACATCCCCATCCGCACTCGACCGTTTGGAGAACGTTCAAACGTTAGAAAATATAACAATGCTAACTGAACTAACGTTGTTGAAGTTTGAAATCGGAACGTTAGTCATAAACCATTGAGTAACGTTAATTCCATCCGTTATTTGAACGTTTCATTATCGTTATTTCGTTAGCTGTGTCAGGAGCGCAACTGTTATAACCGCCATCGTCAGTAGGCAAGGCAAAGTCATATGGAAAACAAAGTTATTTATTTATATGTATTAATATTTTAATGAAAGGGTCAAGCCAAAAAGGCAAAGGGAGAAGGACGAATTGAACGAAGAAATTTCATAACGACGCCCTCAGAATGAATTTCCAGAAAACAGAGAACGAAGTAAATTACAACAAGGACGAAAATTAAACAATTTTTGCCTTTTACGAGCTTGAATAACCGTGAAAAAATCAAAATTTAGGAGGAGACTCAAAAAAACAGCGGAACGAGGAACGGACGATTTTTAAAATAGTTTGTAACTGAAAACGGTGTGACGAAGAGCGACGACTGGCGTCTAGAGATCCGATCAAGAGTCAAGTGATGAAGGGACAGTACAACGAAAATTGTTGTGATCTTCACGTTGTTTTTCAGTTCGGTTCAAATAAAAAAAATCGCTGTTTAAAAAAAAAGTTTGTTCAGTTCATTTTATGGCTGATGATTGAAAAGTTGGTCCTATTGATAGCACAAGTGAGCTTTTTCAACCCTACGTTGAATTAACGTTCTCTAAGCGATCATTTTAACGTTACGAAAACGTTAAATGTGTGTGGATCTAACGTTCTTCTATTTCTGTTCGATGAACGTTCCCAGGACGTTACGGGCAAACGGGTTATGGTTATGTCGGTGCGACATTTTAACGTTCGAATACCGTTCTTTAGTTACCATTCCTAACGTTCTACTGTTTTCGTCATAACGTTTGACAAACGTTCTTGGAACGGTCTATTGCGGATGGGGATCATCCGTTTTTGAGCGCATAAGTGGCATTTATAGGTAAAAAGTACAGATTCGTAAAATACATATGTGTATACAAAACGTGTCGCATCTCGGAGCCAAAGCAATAATTTTCACGAACGTCTAGCAGTAATTTACGTCTCTGAACTTACAAGTGGAACGTAAATGTTCACCTCCGCACGAGTATCAAATCCCAATTTTTGAATCTGATTGCCGCGAATTCTTTGAACTCTCACTTGAATTAGCACAAATAATCACTTCTCTGTCCATTTCAGTATCCAGAATAGATTCTGGAGTTCGGCTCAACTCCACAACAGATGAAAACTCGCAGCAACAACAGATGATCCTTCTCCAGCAGTTTTGTGCGAATCGAGTGGTTTGTTAAACCCATTATAAATGAAGTAATGAGGGCATCTTGATAAAAAGTATTGGGCAATTCACATGAAGACACTGAATGTTTCAACGAATTGGCAAAATCACATATGGAAAGGTAACAATATTTCATACAATTCATCATAAGAATGATGGTGAATAGCGGAGGGTTTGCACAAATTTATTAGAAGTTGCAGGGTTGATAATTCTAAACCACTTATGAATAAATTTCGTTTATCGTCCACGTTCGTAATTTGGTTTAACTGAAGTGAAGCCTTAAACTTTACATTCCGTACCTCGATGTCAGATGAACAAGGGTTGAATAACTCCACCTGGATTTTCGGAGGAGGCCGATGAGATACTGTTTCATCTTTTTCTGGAGAAATATCCCTCAGCGAAGAACGATTTTGTCTTGCTTTCGGCATGATTCTTTAATCCTCGTCGCCACTTTTATATTTAAGAAAATAAGTCATGTAATGAGAACATTTTATTTTTAACCGAGACAAGAAAGAATACAATCTCACGGAAAAGGTCCAAAAACATCTGATCCACTTTTTAACAAGAGTGTGGCAAAGTATAATATTCACAAAATGAAGCCTTAGTTCCCAACACTTTTTTTCAATTTAAAAATTGAATTAACATTTTTTATTATATTTAGGTGCTGGAGTTGCAACAAGAATATCTCATTAATGCATCGAGAAACCACGACTTGGAAATTTTTCTCAATTTTAGCTTAAAATTTAGCAGTAAGTACTTCTTTTCTCCAAACTTTTAGTTACTGACTTATCCCAAGAACAGCCTGATGCGCGATTACCCAAATTTAGAAGCCTGAGGACCTTCAGAAGCCGGGTATCAGCGTGTTTTCGCTATACGTATAGCCGCTAAGTTGCCTTACCACGAATGCGATTTGTTAAATCAATTTTAGCGGCAAATGAACACCTTTCAGCAGTTATAGCGACATACGAGCGCATTTTCTCAATTTTTACAGCCTGACCCAACAACAAGAGCAAAACAAGAACGTTTCATGTTGCCGTTGGAGTCAAGGCTGTCAGTTGTGTGGCCTCAGTTCGCAAAAAAAATTTGTGCAGCCCCTGAAATTATATCTGAATTGTACACAAAAACGCTGGAATCACTAAAAGGGCTCGTCCATTGAAATTACATTTCAATTCTGGGATTCCCCGGGTCGAAAGACCCCAAGATACGCATTTGCATTCAATTAAAGGGCTATTTACGAGAAAATGTCCGTAAAATGCAAGTTTGAGACTACATAGTCGCAAATCTGTGTGTTTGCAACTATGAACAGCCGCAGCATCACTATTTTACGGCGAAAAACCATAATTCTGGTTTTGAACGTGATTATATACGTGAATGACAAAGCAGATAGTCTAAAAAACCACTGAATTACAAGATTTGGACCAATTCACCACGAAATTGATACGTATTATGAGTTGGAAATCTACCAAACTGCAAATTTCGGGTTCAAATATCAGCAAAATAGCGCGTTTCTGTTTTTTACTTTCGCGAAATTGAAAGTTCCGGGCCCTTTTTTATAGTGAGTGTGTGATGGACAGTCTAACCGTTTCAGAAAACGCCCACACTTTGATAAATATAGCCGGGAAATTACATCATTTTGGAGCTCAAAAACTGCAAAACTGCAATGAGTCTGAACATTCACGTAGTTTTTCACCTGGAATTTGCGTGAAATAGCAAGTTTCAAGTCTTTTTTTTTTTTTTAGTGAGCGCGAAATATGATCCAGGCCAGGAATTTCCGCAAAATTGCAATATTTCGGAGCTGAATATCTGTGAAATTTGAAGTTTCAGGTACATATTTTCTTACTTGAAACTCTCCTTGAATGGAGCGAAAATGCAAGCCTAATTTAAGGAAATGAGTTGCAAGTTTCCGGGCCGTTTTTGTGGGGTCCCCAATTAAGCGCCCTATGCCTGACGATATCACACAGCGTTTTAACTTTCAGGTCTTAATTCCATTGAAAATGCAATTTTCAGGTCATAATTTCAGCGAAATTGCCAGTTTTCGATCTTTTTTATTCAAAGAGGTAGCAGGTAGCGGACTTTGGTCCAGCTGACCGCACAATAAAAGCGCCCCAAGCTGATGATTAGCGCAAAATTATTCAGAGCTAAACAGTAGTGACTTTGCAAGTTTTTTGGATCGGAGCTATAATGCATATCCGCGAAATTGCAGTAATTGTTTTTGACTTTTCATGTCTTTGCCCTGGCACATAGCACAAAAAACTGTCACGAAATTGCGTAACGAAATTGTGTTACGCTAGCAACGGTTGCCATGGTAACGGCTAACATAGCAACGGGTGCCATGGACGAAATTGTGTTACATGAAAATGTCCCAATCATAGAGATAAAAATGAATGGAGAAAGCTTGGGCTTGAAATTTGTTGACCGTAGTTATGGTGGGAGGCAAGGTCTATAAAAAAGAAGGTCCGATCATACGTTTCGATGGACGAGGGGGAAAGGTAAAAATGACGTCATTGTGGGCAAAAATAATAAACAAAACATCAGGGATTCTTCCTAGGTGTACTCCAATGCGAATGGTTGTCATAGCGTCATATTTACTTGTATGTATACTTGATTTTCTGTGAAGGATTCTGATTTTTTCTTTGGACAAAGTAAGTTGATTAAAGGACGACGTCCGACTATGCATTCACGTTGGTGGGCGGCAGATACTCTAAGGGAGTGAGGATTGAGCGGTAGTGGCTAAGATACGGATGACTTGTAAATTTGTCGCCGTCATTATTATGAAACGCGTGGCTTTATCTGCGACTAGATTTGAGGATGCCCACCTAATCATTTCATAACGTGCTCTATAGATTAACCCTTGGAGCGACACGCGAAAATGAATTTCAAGTGTTAGCGAAGAGTGAAAGAACAGTGAGCAGCATTTGACAAGGCATCAGTTGACGTGCCTTCGTGACGTTATAGAGACAATGGAGACGATGCGATGCATGAACAAAACATCACTCCAAATATTCCAAAAGGCGATAATTATCTCGTCTCGATCGCTAATAGGCCTCTATGACAGCTTGAAACGGGATCATCCGGAGTTGAAGTTTTTAATGACACACAGGTTGAATCAGGACTCATTGGAAAACTTTTTCTCCCAAATTCGTACTCGAGGAGGATTAAATGATCACCCTACGCCGCTAAACGCTTTATACAGAATTCGAATGATCCTTCTGGGGAAAAATCCAGGAGTGATACAAGATAAGACAAACTCAATGCCTCCAATAGCAAACGAGGAAGGGGATGAATTCATTACATCCTCCGTAATGAGTAAAGCTGTGGTTAGTGACGCCGAAAGAGCCTACACGTACTCCCAATACCGATACTAAGTAGTTAGTTCAATATTGCACAGAAATAATACGACCCTTTCTTTCCCTTATGTACTATTTGCTAACTACACCAATGCATCTTATGTCGTACCGGTATCTAAGATATGTGTGGGCTCAAATCGGCAAAATCCAAGGTCTTATTGAACAAATAGTATTGTACAAACTTTCTGCAGATTGAACCAGAAGAAATTGAAGCCCCAAAAGACTCGGAGGAAGAATACTTGCCGGATTTGGAAATGGAAAGCGTTTCTTTGCCGTCTTCTTCGCACGGATGGTGTCGGAACTACAGTGACAGAGGAAGATGGCGTCAGCTATTTAGCTGGCTGGATCGCTAAGAAATTTAAAAAGAAGTACCCGGAATTAGGGAGTTATGCGAGGAACGACGAAAGTAGCCATTGCTACAGTATGGCCCCGACCTGGTTGAGGTTTCTGTCTTATGGTGGACTTACTGAGCCATCGGAAAAATGGCTCCTCGACGTCAAAAAAATGAATACCGTTTTCTTAAATTACAATGCAAACAATTCTATTTCAAAATCTAAGCGTGTCACGTCAAAATTAACAAATATTGTAATTGGGGATAAAATTGTTGAACGGGACAGGGAAATTATTCGGTCTTTTTTCAAACAAAGAATTTTTATAAGAATTAAGTTTTTAAATATGAAAAGAGCTCAACAAAATTACGCAAACAGCAGGAAGAGGAAACCCGAATATCCTAGACAAATTCAAAATAAAATGAAAAAAATTTTAACTTGACAGGATGGTCTTCATACTTCTTTTATCTGATACTTGTATGGAGTGAGCTTAAATTACGCACGTTAAAAGACAGTCGAGAGTGGTAAATTGATTTCGTTA
Source organism: Corythucha ciliata (assembly GCA_038030265.1). Taxonomy (NCBI): domain Eukaryota; kingdom Metazoa; phylum Arthropoda; class Insecta; order Hemiptera; family Tingidae; genus Corythucha; species Corythucha ciliata. The sequence continues at coordinate 49,003,746 of CM075942.1, read as the reverse complement.
TTCATAAATTGCAAGAATCATTCCGCACGCTCCGTAGTTTTGCTATTTTCTGCCATGGATATACCTCGTAGGCTTAGTCAAATTCCACCTATTCCATCGAAAACGCTAATTCCATCAAATCCGCGTGCTTGTGGTCTTATGACAAATACGTATCTAAGCGATAAACGTTTTGAACCCAATTCAACTGATAATCCGACAAAGGATGAGTGAGTGAGGGGAATGATGCATAGTAAGAATTAGTATACGAGCGCAAAGATATCCATAAAATATCTCGTAACACACACATTTGCACTCGCAAAAATTATATTATGACCTGATCACATTCCACTAGTAAAAGAGTATGAATGAAAATTTGTAGTGCGTTCGTATCGTTTTACTTATCGAGGTACATGTTCTAATTTCGGTTGGAAATGATTTTTATGAATTATATGTATTGATGCATGCCAAGTTAGCAAGCAACACGACCAAGCAATTATATTAGAGTTATGAAGTATAGTGGAGCAGAGGTGTAAAATATAAATTGAAGTAATCTGCCCACAGTATCCCCCCGCACCTCATCTAAAATGATCAGACCTTCTTATATATAGACCTTGGGTGGGAGGTGCCCCTTGTGAACCACAAAGTAACCTCAAGTCAAGTTGTTTTTTATTTGCATGTCCACTTCGAATTTCTAGTCTTGTTCTTTTTTCCTCTAGTGTGTCTAGAAATTGTCACTGTGAGTTTTTAGATTGTTTCACAGGACATTAATAAAGTGAATAACCCACAACTATACTCCGGAGAATCTTTATTTTAAACGGTCGACCAGTTGTTGGACTTCTTTTCCGGATATTTCAACGTGCGCCAGTAGCTCCAATCCTCTTCCGGGAATCACGACAGAAGCCACCGGGAAATCCGTCACTCATGTTTTTTATGGAATACGTCATGTTTCTGAGTTCAAGATAAGTTGTTTTTTACTGATGTGTTGTGTATTTTTGGGTATGTTTCTACAGGGGTCGATCCTCTGATAGCAAAGAGAAATACAGGGCTAAGAAATCACGAACGTTTATTTCACATAATAATCGCTCACTAGCAAGAAACAAACTAATTCGGAAACATTATATGTACCAGCACTGCGAATGAAAAGACCCGTGGTTCGAGCACAGCGAGAACTGCATGAGTGTGGCGACTTTTGTTCAAATCCTTGTTTCGCAGTCCTCAAGAGACGGAGCGGCTCTTTCTGAACTCGTGACTGTCTCGCCCATGTAATCTTTTTCCTAGTATGTTGATGGAATATGGAGAGTGTTGACGAGTTTGATTTAGTTTTTACCGAACAAAGTCCCCGAAATACCCCTTGTTCTTTCTAACTCGGGCTCTTTTTTTTGTAATTTTGCATTAATCTCAGGGGAGAGGTGAGCATTTTTGTTGATAACCTCACGATGTAGAGGTAAATTCAAGGTTCTGAAGGTGTACTTTGGCGGGCATATTTGTGACAACCCTTCTACCCACCCCCCAGCCCGTTCAGGCTTTCTCCAGTTATTTACCTCTATGGTCCCAATGCGTTGCAGACTCGTATGCAAGCGTTTGCCACGGTAACGGTTACCATAGCAACGGTTGCCACGATAGCGGTTACCATAGCAACGGTTACCATGGTAACGGTTACCATAGCCACGGTTGCCATAGTAACGGTTACCATAGCCACGGTTGCCATGGTAACGGTTACCATAGCCACGGTTGCCATGGTAACGGTTTTTTCTCAATTTTATGCGCAATTAGCGCATTTTCCTCATTTACCCGTGGATTGGCGATTTCTCAATTTTAACAGCAAATAAGCTTTTTTTAAACTGAATTTTTAAAATTTTTGAATGGGGTATTAAAACGTCTAAGCAGTTACCGGAAATGCGATCTACACAGAAGGTGTTCAGTGTTCACGATGAAACATGGCCGAGAGCCATAGGCGGGAGTAAATTCAAAGGCTGCCGTATGCTTTATGGGGACGGGGTATGTTCCTCAGCCCTTTTTTTAGCTAGATAGTGCATACAAACTTAGGGAATAATTGCAACTTGTATTCTATCTAACCCCAAAAGGCCCCTTCATGAGTCCTTCTGTCTAAGTGAAAAAATCCGGCCACCGTCACTATAAGACCTATAGTCCACTCGTTTCATTTTATTGAATCAATTATTTTGTTTGCCGGAGATAGGAAAGAATTAATAAAAATATGGGGGGGGGGGTTAAACTTTTTGCTGTCAAAGGATTGATTCCGTCAGTGATAGGACGACTCTTTATTAAATTTCCTCTTTTGTTTGTTGGAAAATCCAAATGGATTTGTTTTAATTAGCTCAAAGTTCGGAAAAATCGTCCAGCCATCTCCCGTTTTTTTTAATCTCCAAAGTAGTACCCCCCTCCCCTCTATCCCTTGCTACACATTCCACCCTTTCGCATTCTTCATAACCGGAGTTTATGCAGGGAAATATAAATTGATAGCTTTTTACCCCCGAGGGCTGCTTTTGCTCTAGGGATAGAATGAGAGAGAAAGAGAGTTAGGCATTTATCTGGATTTATGCGTTTTAAGGGCACAGCCTAGTTGCTCTCTCTTGGTTCATGGGTACGATGGATGAGTGTGTCGGTGGTGAAGGGGGAGGGGTGTTTGCGAATGAGAGTTAAAGAGCGCAATGAGACCGGGGTGACATTTTAATAGCTTTAAATTATAATTTATAGGCGCTAGAGGGCGTATGAAAAATAAGTTGGTTTATGATTAAAAAATGGTGCCTTCGTAAACAAAAATTTGCTGTATTTTTTTTATGTGTCTCGAAAAGTTCAACTATTTACACAGCTATAGGAGCAGCCTCAATCAAAGACGGTGACTTTATTTTAAGACGCTTCTATAGGATTACTTTTAATGCGTTTCATCTCCTTATTAGTGACGGAATTCAATTTTCAAGCTTCTAGGTTATTGATTGGCTCACACTTGAATTTATTGCATATCTTTGAACACGATAAATTGTGCAATATGATCGCCCCCCCCCACCCAACTTAAAAGATTTAGGAGGGTGAAAAGCGCCCGCTTCGCTTTAAAAGAGCCAAGGCAAAGTTGGCAATCAGGTGCGCTATAGTCGGCCGGGTGGGTAGTTGTTTGTGGCAATTGTCGTGAAAAGAGGGGAGGGTTTTCCCGTGTATGCGAGGAGGGTGATTTGTAGAGGCGAAATTACAACCCCCTCGTTGGTTGATTGGAAAGAGAGGGAATTGTTGAGAAATTGGTATGAAAGGGTGTTCGGTGGGGTTGTGCGGTAAGAGGAATTGAAAGAGAGTAGTTTCATCGGAAAAGGGGTTGTTTACGAAGCTTCGAGTGGATGGTGCAGGGGGGGGGGGTTTGGTGTGCAAGAGAGCGAGAGGGAATGAGTGAGAGATCGACCGGATTGAGCTTGTTTAAGCTCAGTGGAATGGCGAAAGCCTTGATCTTTCCCTTCCTGTTCCTAATAACAAGGCTCTTCCCAGCCACTTCATACCCGGTTTACCGTTCTAAATTGTCTGAGATTAAGATTTTTTTTACCTTCTTGAAAACCCGCCCTCCCTCTTTTTATTAACGTAAAAAGGATCCTCATTACGGATATTAGCCACACTGTTGATCAAAAGACTTTTATAAAGGCAAGCTATTCACCAGCTTTAATATTATTTTTTATTATGGCTGTGGCCCCTGTTCAATGAACTCTCCCCGCCTTCACCAATTTTTTTTTTTTTTTTCTTCTTCTTATTCTTCTTAAAAATGAGGGGTTGCGAGGCTGCGAATATGATTTTCTTGAAGGTTGGGGAAAAAATTGCCGTGACACCATTTCCGCTCTTCCGATCACATCAGACGTACGTTTCATTCAACACTACAGACGAACCGGTAATTTGGACAACTATTCAAAGCTCGGAAGTGAAAGATCTAATCGTTACTCTTCCCCTGCCTGCCAGAACTAATCAAACGAAATTCATACAATCCCTTGAAATATTGGTCATTAGCGATGTAAAGCTATCAGATCGAGGTGATAGGTTATTTTCCCCCGTTATTTAATTGCGGCTTGGTTTGACTCTCGTATTGTGGGCTAGTGGTGGAGGAAAGTCTCCCTATTTATTGCTGATTATCATGATCCCGCCCCCCCCCCAACTTCATGCCTCATGGCTGCAGCTTAACCTACCCCCCACAACATCTCACCAATGGTGAAGTCCCGAGACCCTCGTCATACTAAGCCCTCCCTCCTTTCCACCGGGTATCCTGGCATGTATAATTATCCCACGCGTCCAGGAAATTCCCTATCCAGACCACGCAGAAGCTCAACCCCCCCCCCCCTCATTACCATGGTATGGTCCCCTTGTCACCCTCCCACCGATTAATTGCTTTAATTTGCAACACTGATTGGGGGCTGGTACGACGAGAGGCTGTATTACCCTCCTGAGGGTGGCAGAAGGGCATTTTTAAAATGACATTATTCCGAGTGCTATGAATTTTAAGAGCGTTCTTTAGCACGTTAGGAACGTGGCCCCATCCTACCGAACGCCGCATGGGTTGCTGTTGTTTCATTTCATTAAAAACGGGTTAAAATAACGCCGCCTGGAAGGCGTAAAAGTTGAATAACAATAAATAAAAACTATATCCTCAGTTTACCAACGTTGAAGCCATTCCAAACGAAATGACTCGGTTGGTTTTTAACACCTTCACCCCTCATCATCATCATTCAACCTTCTCCACCCTTCAGCACCACTATTAGAGCGTAATGTCGAATAATTGGCCCTTGAAACAATAGACCCTCGAACAAAACACGCTATAATTGAGAATGTAAGTTAAAGGGATGGGAGAGTTGAAGGGAGGACTAATTATACTGTTTCAATCAAGAGGCCCTTCTCAGTGCGAGCGTTCCCGGTATTTCGCACGGCGGCGTTCAAGACTTGAAGCGGCGAGCTTCGACGAAGAGCTCTCAAAAGTAGTCCGTGGGACGTCTCTTTTAAGTGGAAAACGATGCTATTCAGACGACCGCGCGTCGTTCAAAAAGGCTTCCCCCCCCCCACCATCTCGCCTAACGCTTTCGAAATCAATGTGGAAAATATTTCCCGAGTTTTCCTCATTTCGTTTAGTAAATGATAAATGAGTTCCATTCGTGGAAAGAGTCTCTTCAGCTCTGAATGATTAATAGTCCCCCATCCCCTTCACCATGGTGATTTAAACTTTTTACTCTTCGGTGCCCGTGGGTGACTGCCGCGGACGCGTTCCTTGACTAACCTCGAAATAGTTGATGGCTGGATTTTCGTCACGCTATAATGAGTACCTTTTAAGTGTGAATAGCTTCAATTCTTTTTCTTTCTTCATTAATTCCTTTCGCACTTCGACCCGAATAATAAAATTTTAAGACGGCAAAACATTCCCATTTCTCGAATACTGATAATGGCGCCGGGTTGAAGGCTGAGGAGCGTTATGCGGAACAGAAATCGAAATACGCCGCCCTCTTTTATTAGATTACCATCCTATTTCTCAGACAACAGATATGTAAGCAGAAGTGACAAACGTACCTCCCTCCCCCTCCGATAACCATAGTCTCCTTCATACAGCGCGTCACGTCCCTGTGTTTTTCATTTTTCCCCCCCGCCTGCACGACTTCCATTTCTGTGGTCCTTACGCCTCTCAGCCACACCAGCACGTTGAAAACCCCGAAATTGAATTCGAAGTTGTCTTCCTCTGAATTCCACCCTAAAAAACAGGAAATAACCGAGAAGGGAAGGCAAAGTCAATTCTATTGATCTTCTCGGCAGCGCTATAATCAATCTTTGTTTTTCACCCAAGCGATGTGAGTGACTTAATAGATTGGTCTCAAGATGAGGCGAAAAACAAACCATGCTGGAGCATTGAAGGGTAGACGGAGGAGATAAATAGATATGACAAAAACTGGATCCCCCTCCCCTCGTTTATCCATTTACCCAAATTTTCGTCGTACTCCCAAACGGATTTATTTTTTTATCGTATCACTTAAAACGATATCCTTCATCCAGTTGATAAAAACAAACTAAATCAAAGTTGCAGTGGGAAACGATCGCTTTTATTCGAAGAAAATTGCACCGTTTCACGGAGGTCCGGTCAAAAACGGTGGCATCAGAAGATGATTTCACTCATCGGCTCGTCTGATGATCAATCATCTGTACTGATCTTTGGATTCCCTGTATCAAAAATCCTCCTGTATTGTGGATTCGTCTTATTTTTCACTTTAGCCACGTGTTAACCAAAATTCCTCAACGATTATCTTGGGCCATTTAAAAAAAAAAAAAAGTATTTTGCTTTGAGTCGGATGAGAATTATGAGCCCAACGCTCAATTCGGACAACGCTTAATTGACAAACAAATCCGGTCCAGGTCATTACTTACCCCTCCTCCCACCACCCACCCAAGCAGCCGTTGTCAGTTCGTCAGCAGCCCTTCCTTAAAGTGCCTGAAAATAGACGTTTCCAAGCGTCGCTGCTCGGCAAAGTTGATTTTTCTCGACTCCAAAGCGTGCCGGCGAGGTTTTTTTTTGCACGTTGACTGTCAATCAGAGGTAGATCGAAGAGAGCTAGGCCACAGGGGCCATGGCCATTCCCTTGGAATCGCGAGGTCACTTACGCGTCATAAAAACCACCCCCCAACCCAAACTCTATCGAGGGATCATCACCTTCAAAGGTTCCGGTCTGAGGCAGAAGTAACAAGTACTCCGAACCATGTTTAACTGACCAGTGCAGCCCCTTAAACGTTAAACGGTCCAGAAATGAATGTTTATCGTCACGGACGTTGGTATCAGCCAATTTTATTGACTCCATCCAGGGTCTCTAGTACGAGCGAGCGGTCGGTAACAAAAACAACTGAAAGTGTCGTTGCCTCGGCGCCTTAAAACAGCGTTCCTGGATTCCTCCTTCCGCATTTTATCGAGACCATTCATACCCAGACCCCTGAGCTGCCCAAAGAGGTTCATCTTCATCGTGACTCTTCCGTGGACTTCGTCAGGGCTGTTCACAGGAAAGTTCGGATGAGGTGGTTAAAAATATTGGTATCACTGTAAGAACGCTTTCATTGATTCTTCTGTTCGAAAATTTGTCTCAATTTTCGGATTCCAATTCGATTCGATTCAATGTTCAGCTGCCGATCTGGGATTTGCTCATAGGTAGAGGCTTGGGACAATTCTGTGTTTCGCTCTACTAAAAATAGCTGGAAAGACGTTCACTGCCTAAAAATAGCCAAACTATGGCTGTTTTCATTATAAAAATGGCTAAACTGACTGTAATCGAGCCCCAAAGTGGTAAAACTGATGATTAGCGCATTGCAAATGGCTGAGCTGACAATATTTGCGCCCTAACAATTGCCAAGATGGAAATCCCCCCTCTAAAAATAGCCAAAAGAATTTCAAGCGCCCAAAAATTGCTGAATTCGCGCCCCATAAATGGCCAAACTTGCAATTCGGGGGCCAAAAATGGTCAATACTGGCCATTGGCGCATTTGGCTTGATGAACCATATTTGGGTCCCAAAAAAAAGCTAAACTGACTATTCGCGACCTGAAAATGCCTAAACAGATTATCAACGCTCTGAAAAGTGCAAGATTGACCATTCGCGTGCAAAGAATGACAAAACTTACCATTCGCGCCTTTGGCTTGGCGAGCCTATTCAAGCCCTAAAAAATAAGAAAACTGACGATTCGCGCAATGATAATGGCTAAACTGACTGTCGATTCCCGCTCTACAAATGGCGAAACTGACATTACGTGCCTCAAATTCTTGCCCTAAAAATGCCCGAACAGGTGATTCCTGCCTTGAAAATAGCTGAAAAGACTGACCATTCGTGCGTGGAAAATGGGCCAGGACAATTCTTGCTCTGAAAATAACGCTCTGGCTAATATTCACTCCATTTACACCTTGGAAATGGCAAACTGACCAAACGCAACCTACAAATGATTTGACGGACAATATTTACTCCATACGAATGGCAAAACTTACCGTTTGCGTCCATTAAAGGGTTAAATTAACGAGTCGGACATTGATAATGGCTAAACTGAGTACCCTACTCGCTCTACTCTAGACGCTCAAAAATTCGTAAAACTGACTCTATGCTTTCTATAAATGGTTAAACCTACGATTCTCGCTTGAACTTGCGCCTAAAATGCTTGATTCACTAGTCTCGCCCTAAAAATTTCTAAACGGACCAATTCGTGCCAGTGAAATGGCGAAACATACTCCTCGTGTTTCAAAAATGACCAAATACTGAGCCTCCGCGTTATTAAAATGGCTACACTGAATTTGCGCCATGTATACGTATATGGCTTAACTGACGCGATTCGTACCATGCCTGACTTGCTGCGACGAAAAAAATGGCCAAATAAGAGGATAATTCACGACGTGACACTGCTTATTATTTTATTTTACCATAAAGAAACACCCCCTCCGTCAACTATAGGGAAGTTCTTGCCTTCTCATGTACTTTTATTTTCTACACGCAAAAAATGAAGAGTGCAGGGTTGAATTATCTGGAAAATGTTCCGTTTTTACCCCTTATAAATAATTTAAAACCGACGTTCAAGTTGAAGTCAAAACTCTAGATGGAAAGCCCTCGAGAGTTTCAACCTGAGGAATGTGCGTAAATTTTTAATAACAACGAGAAGAATAATCAATTTCAGAAGGTTTCGTGCCGCTCACCAAACCCCTCCTCACATCATATAAACCAACATACTGTGTGAAGTTTAGTTTAGCGCTACGTTAAAGCGAATGAAGTAAGTGGCTTGAGGCGTGACGTCTGTTCCAACCTCGTCCAAAGACGACGATGTTCATTTTCCACGTGGTTTCATTAAACGTTTAACCTTCGTGGATTTAGGAAAATTTAAATCTATTATAACGGTCCCGCTTTTCATCTTGACCCTTTTCACATCCTTCCGTCATTTTATCATTCCTACCGTGCTACATATTTCGACTGCGATAAGCCCCCCGTGCCTCATCATCGCAACCGCATCCATCCCCTCAGCATAGCCGGAGTACATAGAAAAAAAGGTCAGAAGAGAAATTCTTGAGATTACGCCCACCGTTATATTGCTTGAAATATTACCCTGCGGTAGTTGGGGCTGTATTTCTTCTTTTCGCCTCAACCCATTCCTCCCATACACACGCCCGGCGCTCCCTTCGCTGACTTTCCTTTTTTAAACGTTCTATTTAAGCTAATAAACGCCTTTTTACCGTCCGTTATTCATTTTTCGGAAGAATTTGGGTCAATGTTGACACTTGGTTCACCTGAGCTCCAATTTTCTTGGAAAGTCGTTAAAGTGAAAAAGTTTTTAATTTTTGGAACTAATTGTTTTATTTTAATCGAGTTAAAGGGAGTGGGTGGAAACTTTACGGTCAATAAATTTCTGAGGGGAATAAATTCAATAAAATTTACTGCATTAAAACTTGAGAAGAAGAAAAGAACGATATAACAGTGGTTGACGGTAGGAAGGGGACAGAAGGAGAGCTTTCTACCACGCGAGAGACTTGAACTAAGTAATCTCACAAGCTTCCCACAGCCCCTCCTCTTTGATGTTACGAGACAATAATTTTTCCTCCCCTTTCCTTCCAGTCATTCATCAACAGCATCATCATCAATTCATTAACAGAGGGTCTCCTCCCCCCCCTCACACCACAGTTACACCCCGTCGGCTTAAAAACCACGAAGGAACTTTCTCACTCTTCTTAACCGCACCCTTCGATGAGTGTCTACAAGAATAAGCGTGGCTTGAATTTACATAAAATCGATTTCTTCCAACCATCCCACCCCCACTCCTGAAACATAACACTCGTTTCATCAAAACCGTCATTCCATCACTCTATACGCTCCTCTCTCGTATGATCGGTCAGACAGTTTTTGTCCATGATCATTTTTTTTTTTCTATCCAGCGGGGCTTTACTCAGATTACTGAAAAGCTATTTCTGCACTACTCGGAAGGATGTATTCATAAAATGGAATTCGATAGTGTTTTGGTGAAGAACGCGGGCCTGCGGTGTGGGTGGTGGGTATGAGCACCAGGAGGGTCATGATTGAGCTTACTCCAAAAAAAATTGTATGGAAAACTTTTTCCACCGAGGAAAAACAAACTTTTTTTATCTATTTTTTTATAGTAATGAAATAAAGGGGCCGCGCTTTATTTATTTATTGGTGAAGAGGCAGCCCAAATGTTATTTTCGCGCAAAGTTTCCGCAGAGCAAACCGTGGGAACGGATGGAATTTGAGGGCTGACATCTTAATTGAAACGCTTATTTGATGATCACTCTTTTACCAAGTGTTGCAGGGCGTTTTCCTGAGTGCCAGCGTCAAAAAACTACTCTCCTCGCTGCATATCGACCGTATCGCTTCCGTTCTTACCGGGAGTCGAAACAATGGAGTAGTGAGTGATGAATAATGGGAAGAAAGTCTCCCAATTTTGATTTCAACAGACCAGTGTCATGTTGAAAAGACTCGATCGTGTACATATTCCTGGTCGTGAACGAATGATTTTCTCGGTGGAGGTCACACGTTTTTGTAAAGTCGATGAGAAAGGATGGATGTGTCTGTGAAGTTGATGGGTTTCTTGGCTAATTGAATACCCCGCGAGCTGTTCGTTGAGGCGCCTCCCAAGATTTGCCCCAAGTAGTCGGCAATGTTCCAATAAATAACTTTTTTACTCAAATAAATTATTTAATTACCAAAGTTACCTTTAAACTTCACTAAACAATAAAAAATTGGCTCAATCCCCGTTGATGAGTGGATCCTGTCGCGCCGAAATGGATATACTTACGGTAATGTTAGGCAAGAACCCTCAAGACCAAGCAACTTATTTCCCCGAGGGACTCATCACTAATTTGCTATAGGTACCTTTGAATTTTTTATTATCTGTTATATTTTTTGTCGTTGACGACCCTTCTACCCCCCTCCACCATCAGACCTAAATACTAGGACGCGCTCTGTATGGAATACTTCCTTCATCTTCTCCACATGCACGCCACAAGGATTATAGGCGACAGGGATGTTCCTTCACGCGTAAGTGCAATGAATGTTAACAATGGTCGCATTTACGGGTGCAATAACACAATTTTGAATCCGAATCAGCCAGAATGAACAGTTTCCAGCACGAATTAGTGTAATATTCACAGTTTCACGAGATAGCGGCTCATTTCTACAGCAGTTAAGGTAATTTTCAGGGATTTTTCTCCCTCGCAAAGCCAAAATGTCAATGTAAGGGAAGTGAAAATTCCAGTTTAGGAACGGAAAATGCTCAATTTTCATGCAATGAAATTAGCTTCGAGAGCGTGTCAAGTAAAGAACGAGGATGTAGGTTACTTTTTCAGTTCTGGACTAAAAAAATCACATTCAGCGGCTCATAATGACCTTTTCAGGGCTGAAATGAGCGCCTCGAAGCAATTACAAGGCTTGTGGTGGAACAGATTTGCCAAGTGAAAATGAGCCGAACACCGTGAAAGTGGATTTTTGTTCAAGCAGAACCCACAAAATCGATTTTTTATTATGAGAAAATATACCCGAAAGTGTGATTTTAAGCACTAAAAGTTTGAAATTGAAAGACCTAAAGTTGCGAGTTTGTGGTTTGAAAGTAAAAAATGAGTGATTTTTGAGTTGGAAAAATCCAAATAGATTCTATTTTGTAGTTTGAAAGTACCAAATACGCTAATTTTGCATTTGAAATGGCTAAATATGTAATTTTTGGAGGGCAAATGTGTAATGTGTGGAGTTTAAAAGAACCAAATTTACAATTTTAGTGTTTTAAACAGCCAAGGAGGCGATTTTCGGTGGCAAGAGTCAAGTATGTGAATTTGATAGGGAATGAAAAGGACCATTGAACCGATTTCAGATAGTAGACCCCAAACCCTCAAAATGTTTTTTTCTTCTTCTCCTTCTTGAAGAAGATTTCAGAAGAAGAATTGAAGAAGAAGATTCAGAAGAAGATCTATGGGATGTAGTGCAAGGTACCGAAGAAGAAGAAGAAAAGAAAGACAGAAAGGCAAGAGCTCGTTTTATTTTTTTGGTTGACAAAATCAACCTTCCTGATATCACGAGAGATTGACGATCACTCGCGGTACGGAACTGTCTATTTTTTTACTAATAAAAATCAAGTCGCCGAATGCATCCAAGAGTTCATTTCTCTGGTCGAACGCAAAAAGAAAGAAAAATCAAATGCTTTCGGATACGTTAACCGAACAATAAAATCCATGTTCACCAAAGCTGGGATTAAACATCAAAAACCTGCCCTTACTCCCCATCACAGAACGGCGCAGCAGAAAAAATGAATAGGACTGTCGTCGTTAAAGCTCGAACCATGCTACTTGACGCTGGTTTGAGCAAAGAGTACTGGGCTGAAGCCGTGTCTACAGCTGCATATCTCGTCAATCGTTCACCTGCACGAGCCTTAGGAGGAAAACCCCCATACGAAATATGAGAACGTAAAAAACCCGAATTAGGGCACTTACGCATATTTGGCATTGACGCTATGGTCCATATCCCACTAAAATAAAAATGGGATCCAAAATCACGGAAACTCACTTTCACGGGGGACTGCATAGACACTAAAGGTTACCGTTTCATTGACCCTAAGGCCCGATTTCACCAACTTCTTAAACCAAGATCAACAACTAATCACGATTACAATGCAAGGTGACTAAACTTTACTATAGGTGCCGCAGATTTCCCCCTGCCCATCAGACAGGAGGGGTGGAGACTGACGTCACCAACAGTCCTTTGCTCCCGATTGCTCACCCTAGAGGAGCAGAGTAAGTTCATTTTGAAATTGAAGTTTGTGAATTCTCAAAAATCACAACCCAATAACAATTAATAATGTACTGGGTCCAGCGCAATGGCGGTTGGGACTGCTCGTGACGTAGGTGAAGGACAGTGATCTGCGGCACCTATAGAAAATTTAGTCACCTTGATTACAATGTAAAAACTTGTATCAAAATTCGTATGGGTTGTTATTGGCAACTAATCACGATCAACTTTAAACGAGATCAATTTTGTTGGTGAAAATGGGCCTAAAAATAAACAACTTATTAGGGTTACTCAAATAAAACTCAGTATTTCGGTAAACCAGTAAACAGATGTTATAAATCTCTTTTCTTTAGTAACGCATAGACAGTGGGGGGGGGGTGGAATTTTACTTAATTACAGAGAAATACATATTTACAGGTTTACAGACTGATTATTTGAGTACCCCTATTGTCAGTAGAAACGCCGTATTTCTCGAAAATGAAGCAACGTTACAACTCGGTTTGACTGAAAATAAAAAATAAGTTCCTTCCCAAATCATTTTTCTCGACAACGTAACAACGCCCCTCCAGGAAAATGAAAAAACCCCTTCACTGCAGACACATGAAGACGAAGTTCACGGCGACATCCCTGATGAGGAGGAAATCGAAATCGCAGACAACGAAGTTGAAACAAACTCACCGTTAAAACTCCGAATCTGTGGATTCAACAGATGAACAACCCGAAACCGATAGAGACAGTGAAGCTACTACCCGGAAATCTCAGCGAACTCCGAAAGCTAAGTCTTACCCAAATTTTGTTACCTACCTTGCTCAGAGTGGCGCAGACGAACTTGACCCTCTGACATACAAGCAGGCAATGGAAAGTCCGGATTCAGCTCAATGGCAATGGCTGATGAATTTCGTTCGCTCCAAAAGAATTCCACATTCATTATCACCGATCTACCCAAAGAAAACGTATGGAGACTTCTTAAATCCGTCTATGGACTGAAACAAAGTGGACGCTGCTGGAATGAGAAAATCAAAGCCAAACTCGGATTCGAACGTTTAAAACCGGACCCTTGTACTTATCGGCACACAAACCATGAAGGCACTGCAATTAATTATTAGGTCTGTTCGCGAAGCTACAGTGTCTCGCAAAAGTATTCGTAAATTGTTATTTTTTTAATAGGCCAGTCAATATAAACATCAAACATCGCAAATATGCATGTAATTGTTTTTTCTTTTGCACATTGTTAGGGCCAATGAGAGCAGTTTATACTCAAGTTTGCAACCTTCAAAACCTTGTGCTCAACTCGTGGCACTCGAAAAACCACGAAATTCAATCAATTTTTGAGGTTTTCAAACAAAAATACCAGAAGAAAGCGTTTTTCGAGCATGACCACAGTATACATTGTTGAAGCCAACTAAATTCGCTACAATTTAAGCCCAGTCCGAGCGTCCTACATTTGTTATTTTCGGAGATACAGCCAATCAAGAAATATATAATATCGCCAAAAAGCGAGATTTTATTGATAAGGTTAATTTTCAAGATCCGTAGCACTCAAACATAATGGTCCTACAGAATATCCACGCGATAATAATTCTTAGACAGTAGCTCAATTTGAATCAAACGCTATTGCCTATATTTATTTTCGCGTGGATATTCTATAGGACAGGGTGACTGGTACTTGGTTGAGCAAAATAATAGGGGTGATTAAACATCCAAAATGCAACAAAAATTGTCTTGTGACCTAGGGTCCAATTTCCCTCCCTAGTCGAGATAATAGATTTTTTCACGTTTTTCAGCACATCACTGGTTTTCGCAACAAAAACAGCTGTAACTTGGGAAGCATGCGTCCTAGGTTAAATCCAACGACACCAATGAAAGAGCACACTTCTTTCTGTGTGAGTAAGGACATTTTGTCCAAAGTTAGCGAAAGATTCTTGGAGTAAACTGGGAAAATATCAGGACATTTTTAAAAATGTCAGTTTTTGACAACTGTTCAAAGCTAGACTACATTAGCCATGGTGCTCCCAGCGTGCGGAAAATCCCCCTAAAACTGTATGAAGTAACTTGGTTTAATACTTCATGCTTATTTTACTCCTGTCCTTCTCAATGTTTTGAGAAAAATCCATTGTTATACCAAAAAACGAGGCAATCAGGCCCATTTTGAGTGCCTAAAAGAAGATACGAAAGCTATTTCAAGAAATGTTTTCAGCTTATTCCACTTTTATTTGTCATTCCTCATAGATTAGCATAGGAAAAATGAATTAAACTGAAAAAAAAAAGTTTTGGGAGTGGCTCTTGATCTTCTTGTAGGCACTCAAAATGGACCTAATTGCCTCATTTTTTGGTATAACAATGGATTTTTATCAAGAAATTGCAAAGGACAGGAGTAAAATAAGCATGAAGTATTAAACTGAGTTACTTCATTCAGTTTTAGAGGAACTTGCCAGGTGCTGGGAGCACCATGGCTATTGTAGTCTAGCTTTGAACAGTTGTCGAAAACTGACATTTTTAAAAACATCCTGATATTTTCCCAGTTTACTCAAAGAATCTTTCGCTATCATTAGACAAAATGTCTTTGCTCACACAAAAAAGAGTACTCTTTTCAGTGGTGTCGTTGGATTTAACCTAGGACGCTTACTTTCCATGTTACAGATGTTTTTGTTGTGAAAACCCGTGATGTGCTAAAAATCAACAAATTGATTATCTGAACTAGGAATGGAAATCTGACCTTAGGTCATAGGAAATTTTTTGTTGCATTTTTGGTGTACAATCACCCATCTCATTTTGTTCACCCAAGTACCAATCACCGTGTATTTGAGGGCTACGTGTCTTGAAAAATTACCCTACCAATAAAATCTCGCTTTTTGGCGATATTAGGTATTTTGTTGATTGACTGTATTTCCTGAACTAACAGACCCAGGATGCTCAGGCATGGCTTAAATTGTAGCAAATGTAGTTGGCTTCAACAATGTATACTGCGGTCATGCTCGAAAAACTCTTTCTTCTGGTATTTTTGTTTAAAAAACCAGAAAAAGTGATGAAATTTCTTAGTTTTTCGAGAGCCATGAATTAAGCACAAGGTTTTGAGGGTTGCAAACTTGAGTAATAACTGCTCTCATTGGTCTTAACAACGCGCCACAAAAAAATCAATTACATGCATGTTTGCGATTTACCCAGACTTTTGTGTCTATATTGACTGGTCTATAAGTTCCCCTCCAAAATAAGATTTCATTAATATCAGTTTCCCTTTTATTTTCCAAGAGATAATTAAAGGAGTGTAGAACAAATACCAATCGATACAACCAAAGAAAACGTTAAGGCCATGGAATCAATCCAAGAAAATTTTGGTATATGCGAAAATGAAAGCAGCAAAAGTATTCGTAATTTTAATTCGTACAAAATAAAGTAGGGGAACTAGTACTTCGTCGCATATCCTTTTCTCGCCAAGACTTCCTTTAGGCGATCAGCCATCGATTTGACCAATTTTGACGTACGATCGGACGTAATTTTATCCCATTCTGTGGAAAGAATCTGCCTCAAATGGTTGATATTTCGAACCTCATGTTCCCGTACTCTTGCCTCCAAGGAAGCCCATAAATTTTCGATAGGGTTCAAGTCCGGGGATTGTGGAGGTGTCTGAAGAACCTTTGGACAATTATAGAGAAGCCACTCGCGTGTTAGGTACGCTGTACATGCTTCGGGTAGTTGTCCTGGTAAAACTTGATCGTGTTCTCAATGCCCAATACTCTAGCACTTTCTTTCTTATTCATCTTCAAAATATCAATGCACTTGAATTTGTCCATTATTCCGTCGATGAAAACCAGTTTTCCCACACCAGCTGACGAAAAACACCCCCATACCATCTTTGAGCCGCCGCCGTGTTTCACAGTCCCTACTGTTTTTTTCGGTTCCAGCTCTGTGTTCCGTTTTCTCCATACACGAACCAAACCATCCGACCCATTCGCAGAAAACAACGTAATTCCATAAGTCAGGGTCCTTCTTCAAGAAGTCTTTCGGAAATTCTATTCTTTTCTTTCTGTTCACGGGACTAATGAATGGTTTTTTCCTCGCCCTTCTGTTATTCGGACCATTAGTGGCTACGTCACAGCTCACGGGTTGTTTTACTGATTCCTTATCACTGACTCCTAACAAACAGGAACCCTCACAATAATTTACTTTTTTAGTAGGTACGTAGGTAGTGGTCATTTTGTAAGCTTTTTTTTCATTATTTCTGAACGAGGTACTACTTAAGCAGTGATCATTTCAAACTGAAAGTTGTAGTGGTTAATTAGCAATGGGTATGTGCTGGGCTCCAGACTGCAAGCATTACAGCACCAGAGATACGTGCAGTTTTTTTTTAAAATTTCAAAAGACCATGTAATTAGGCGCCGTTGGATTAAATTATTGAGGTAAGTTGAGTAATATAACTCCCTGTATAGTCTATAACAATGTTTATAACTGTACTTTTTAGGAGACGAGAAGAACCAACTAATCCTTCATATGTGTTCAGCTATCATTTCCCTAATGAAGACAAATCCCTTGGTCCTGTTATATTTGAACACTACAAAGAAAAGCGTTTTACTTTCCAATCACCGCAGAAAAAGAAAACTGTTAGTCGAGCAAAGCCTGGTGTACCTAGCAGTGTTCAGGAACAGGACGGGTAAGCCTCATTGATAACGTTAGACTCATTTGTTGGCTTCTAAAACTTTTTGGACTTGTTTGATATTTCAAAAATGTGTGTTAGGCATCGCTCGAAATCTTCTAATTGGATGAACACCACACAAACTCGTGTGAGCAAAAGTTGGTTTGGAGTCACTGGTTATAAACCTCCTTCTTCATGACGTCACACTAATAGCCCGAATTGAACCCATCCTTTTTTAGGGAGGCCGACATCGGGGCCAAAGAGGTTATATTTAGGTGGACTGTTATCTACCCCCCATACCATGCAATCCTATGCAAATCGTGATAAGGTAACCCTTGTGTAACCTATATCTACATAAAAAAAGTTGGCCCCGATGTCCGGAACTCCTTTTTTATACATCGCCTGATGGAGTTCCGGACATCGGGGCCAACTTTTTTTATGTAGGTATAGGTTACACAAGGGTTTCCTTATCACGATTTGCATAGGATTGCATGGAATGGGGGTAGATAACAGTCCACCTGAATATATAACCTCTTTGGCCCCGTTGTCGGCCTCCCCGCCTGATGGTGTCGGCACTAACCTTCTTCCCTGTCGTATTTTCGAGCTCCACAGCGATGCTTGCGGCATTACTGCGAGGATCAGCCTTAATTTTCCTTCAAATTTTTCGCTCGTCACGAGAGTCTAGCAGAGTGGGTCTCCCGGTTTTTGGCGCATCCTCCAAAGTATCTGAATTCTTAAATCGCTTGATGACGTACTGAGCGGTGGAAATCGGTACTCCACACTGCTCGCTAATTTCCCTCAGCGTATGCCCTTTTTCCCGTAAAAATACAATCCTAAGACGCTTCTCTATGGATGTATTTTTTTTACTCCCCATTTTCTTAAAACTTTATTTTTCTTGCTAAGCACATGGAGCAAGAGTGGAGGCTAGATATGATTATTCGAATCGCTCGGAAAATTGAAGCTGAAGCATCCATTTTATAAGGGCGTGTGATGACGGCTCTTGCAGTTACGAAAACTTTTGCTTGCTACATTTATCCAAAAATGAAATGTAATACGTGGTACTCTATTGGTCTCAAGTTCCTAACTGACAATTTGGCCCCAGTATAGTCCCAGACCACCATTCCAACCAATCAGAAGAATTCGAGTTGAAAAATTACATTCCCTATTTCTCCAAGCGACGGTATTTCATGAAAAATGCAAATTTACGAATACTTTTGCGAGACAATGTACACTAGGTTGCCCGAGGGTACACTCGGGCGCCCGAAAAGCGTTCGCGAGCAGACGAGTGTAGTTAGTGTAGGGCGTTCGCGATGAGTTCAGAGCTATTCCGGGCTGCCCGAAGTTACTCAAACTTTTTGTTATTGATTGATAACCCTTAACTAACACGCACAGGGGGTCAACCATGAGCTAGCGTTGAAAAATTAACGCAAGCGGTAACTAAGGACGCTTTATCACAAATAATGTTATAATGCCATAGATACCGCGTTTTGACGGTATTTTTACACTAGCTCATGGTTGACCCCCTGGGGCCTTATTCCGAGTTGTCGGGAAAAACTCACGTGAGGTGGTTGCTATGGCGAGATAATACTATTTCTGATGAAGCGTCCTTGGATACCGCTTGCGGGATTATTTCCCGACAACTCTAACTAGGGCCCCAGGAGTGAGAAAATATCACGACTGTTATGAATTTACACTGGCTGCTCTAAAAGCGTTCGCGTAACAAAAAAAATCCTCGCTGCCCTCGCCTACACCAGCTACCCCAACCTGCCCTACACTACACTACCCTACACTTTTTCTCCGCGAACAGACCTATTGTCTTATGAGTCGACGATTTGATTCTACTCACCAGCAACCATAGTTTGAAAACAAAATTTGAACATACGTTAATCGTCCTCCTTTAAAAATTATAATTTGAGGGGGTATGTTGGATTGAGTAAATCATAATTCAATGCTTCAAGCCTATAACTAAAATAACTCCCTGCAATTTGTTTTTCATCTCTGTTCTTTATTAATTGTACGAACACGATTAAAGGCCTCGCCACACCAAACGCGAACTGCCGCGCGGACTGGTCCGCTCGCTAGAAAACCATGACAACGTGGGTGAGGTATACCCCGTTACCATAGTTTTTCCGCGTGCGGACCAGTCCACGCGGCAGTTCGCGTCCGGTGTGGCGAGGCCTTAACTGTTTGAATGAAAACTTCTCTTTAAACGTTTTAAAATTTCACTGCGCGAATACCCTCGCTCAACACTTTGGAACAACCAAATGAGCAGTTTGAAAATGTTAAAGACCCTAACGTAAAGTCTTGGTGAAAAAGCCAAGATATGTGATTTTGGAGTTTAAAAGAGCCATTTCATCAGGTCATTTTTGCAATGATTACCCGAAAGCTAAGTGTACGATGATTATTAGGGCAATTTCTTCAAAGCGTCTCTCTCAGAAAAAGATCGATTGACAATAGCATACAGTCCAAACGCAAACGGGCAAAACGCCTATGAAATTTTCCAGAAATAAAACGTTTTGCTTTGTTGTTTGTTTTGATTGATCTACTCGGCTCTGGATGAGAGTTCCAATGTTCACGTGCGTCGTTCATAAGGAACTTTCAAGGCTAAAAATAAAAATTAAAAAACATCAATTCACGACTGAAATCTAGAAAAAACGCCCATTTGCTCCAAAATTGAGGAACAACGCCACTTTTTGGTACCCCCAGCCCCCAGGGGCCAGGCGAGGCAACTCATCGTGGGTATATTTGAGAAAAATCGCGAATTCGCGGCTTCAGGAGACATTTTGGTGAATACAATTGAAACACGGTGCTTATTCGCAATAGAATTGAGGAAAAGTTCTCATTTAGCGGCAAGAGGTTGAGAGAAAACGGAAAAGTTTCTCCATGTAGCTTCGTGTGTAAAATTGAATAAAAAATAAGAATATCCTGTTTCTGGTACTTACATGGTACATGGGTTTCGGTACTTACATGCCTAAAAGCGAAAAAGCGTGCTATTTGTGCAAATCTGCTGCTTAAACCTTAGACGACGAGGTAGGATACAAATGTGTCCCAAGGTGCGTAATTTCTCCTTAACTCACTCGTTTTTTTCCCCTCAAAATTCTCATAAATTTAATTTGTACTTTGATAGGTGTTTCACGTAGTGGCAAGGTTCATTTTATTTTACGGCTATTTTTACGATTCGTAAAAATGGTTAAAAGGGGAAAAACGCAGTGAGACACTGAAAGTGTGAAACAGACTGACTCATCTAAGGTCATAAACTCATAAATTAATAGTGGGACACATTTTGTGTCCCCTTTCCCTTTCGAAGACGGCGTCAGAAAAAAGACGGCAACGACGGAGTGGGAGACATTTTGTGTGAATTTGAGACAAAAGCTCTCATTTCCGGTTGACATCGAGAAAGAACGCTCATTGCAGCCGTAATCGAGAAAAACACTAATCTGCTGCACTAAATTATCTGTTGCACTAACTGCAATTGACTGAGAAAATACGCTAATTCGCGATTTGTTTGGAAAATACTATTCACGGCTGCAGAAGTTGTGAAACAGTGCGGTAATGTGCTGTTCTTTGGGCAAGTCCACGGTTAAAATTAAGAATATGCGTGATCAAGCGGTACAGTGGATCATTGCTACCGGGCAAACTGGACGTTGTTTTAATAAGATTTCGGGTCATTCTTTCAAAGTGGAGATTCAATCTGAGCCATGGACGCTGTTTTATGAGTCCCTCTCAGACCGCAATGACTGAAACCCTGCCAAAGGAGCATTAGCGTTGCTTCAAGGGTGCACTCTAATTAGGCCGTTTTTCTTGTCTCCAGAGGGGTCCGTTCACATCGAGCTTCTTTCTTCAGCTTCAGGTCTTTTCTCAAACGGACAAATTCTTGATTCAAGTACCAAGCGATTCCAACTCATGTTCAAGCGAAAAATTTACATGGTAAAATAACTATTTTTTTTATTCATTCTATTGAATCGGAATACTGTATAGGAGATTGTATTATAGTCGAGATTTCAGCACAATCCATGCCAACATTGCCGGCTCGCCTACATTTCCTTGAAGGAACGTTTCTCATTGCATAATCCGAATTAATTAAATTTAAATCTTTAGGAAGCCAAGTTCCCCCTCTTCACCATGAATAGATTTCTTCTTGCTAGATTCTTAAATTCAACCCTCCTTTTTATCACTGCTGCAGCAGTGGAAGTGTTGTGGAAAACTCCAGGATTAAAATTTACTTCCCTCTTTTTTGTATATATATACTTCTTCCATTCGAGATAAAACAGTTAATCTACTTGAATAATTAACGTTTACAGCCTCTAACTCACTACAGAAACGAGGGTCTTTTTTCAACATTTAATTCGTGGAAAGGCTTAAAACAAACAAGAGAATGAAAATTAATAAAGAGAGCGTCTTGAATAGGCAGGGGAAAAAAGGTTGTTGTAAACGAGAAAAACGAGTAATTCAACATAATATTTTTTCAGGGCGGAAAATTGGATTTGTTGGTGGGGGAGATCTCGGTTGAATAATATTTTTCTGGGAGAAAATAAAACAATCGCTAATCAATTTTTCTCCTTATAACAGAAAAAAAGTTGGTACGGAGAAACAGAAGGAGATAACGAAAGCTGACAGCATTGTGGTACGCTTAAACTCTGAAGGGAGCGTGGTTGAAAGAAACAAAAGACGTAAAAAACCCTAGAGACAAAAGCCTGACAATTGACATAAAGCGGCATAGGGCCTTCAGAAATGGCTCTGGACACCTCTACTAACGAGCTAATTGAAAAGTGGAAAGTGGAGTTGTAAAATGCAGGGCCGGGTGCTTTTTGTAGCATTCTGGGGTTGAGAATTGGACGAATCAGAATCTTTTAGTGACAGCTGTATGATGGGAGGTGGGCGCAGTGGGAGATTTGTTGCTGTAATAACACAGGGGAAGAAAAAAATATCATGATATGCATTACAATCTCCTTTGGTGGACAGGTGAAGAAAAACAGGAAAAAATACCCTCCGTTTGTATATAACAAGATCGACGAGAGGGTCTGACAGTTGTATACGATACTATCTTCTCTTTTTCCCTCCCAACTCCCTTTTTTCACATTGCCCTCTCAAACATGATTATCCACCGTTTCAGTCCCTTCTTTTTTCATCCCTTGAACAGGGAAATGCTCTGTGACTTCGCGAGAATAGAAGTGAAGAGAGAACGATGAGGAGGGGGCAGGTTTTTGGCTTTGCCAGTCTCATGTTTAAATTCAACGGAGCAAATCGCCCGCCTCGTTTTAGCAAATGCCTCTCTCCTAATAAGACCTTTTCTTACATTTCTTTCACTCTTTTTGCTCCTTTCGTAGGGCATTTTCACTTTCGTAGCATTTCCGCTAGAAGGGCAGCATATGCAGGGAACAGCACAAGGAGTGAAGGCAAAATGCCTGGTTGCGTGATTGCAGCCCCCACCCCCCAACAACTCAAGAAGCCACTGTGGTATAATACACGCGAAGACAAAGACTCAGCCCCACGCCATCGAGCCACTGTGAATTAATCTCCTTTCTAATTCCTACCGTTCTAAAGAGTATAATACCCCAGGAGTTTGGTGCATCAGGTGACTCTGCGAGCAACAGTGTAGGTAACCCCAACGCTAAACTGCCAAAATCACGTGTTTTTTTGCTCTTCTGAAGCCAATTTCAGGTTCTCAGTGTGTCGCTCAAAAAATTTATTGCGAAAGAGTGGCTCTTTTACGGGCCTTTCTTGAATTCAGAACCTGAGCTCCCCAAATTTTCGGGGTTCTCTCTTCAAGAAACAGAATTTCTCAAGTTTGGCCCTAAACAATCCAATGCCACAGGTTGTACACTTCTATGGACGGAATTCCACTGACTCGGTGCCTGAAAAGCGAAAACCCAAACTTGACGGGTTCCACTCTTTATGAACCAAAATTTCAGGAGTTTAATTTTCACATGGGATTGGCTCTTTTATTGATGCAATTCTGAGGATTCCACGTCTGAAACACCAAATTTTATAGCTTTGGCCACAAAAAATCTATTTCGAACGGTTGGCTCCACGAAAAACCAAAACAAACGGTGTCTGAATTCGTAAACGCCAAATTTCATGAGTTTGGACCTCATAAAACCAAATTTGCGATGCCGGCTACTTCAAAATAATTTTTTTCATTTTTTCAGGGTTTGCCTCCTCCAAAGTCCAATTTTATTAAATTCGATTCTTGAAATTAAAAAAAAAAAAAAAAAGAAAAAGTTTTTTCTTCAAAGAACAAAATGTGGTGGATAATATGCCTCAAACCCCCCAATTTCACACGTTTCACTCTTAAGAGACACGTTTCTACGGGTTGTGCTATTTTACGAACGAAATTGTGCTGATTTGGCGTTTTAAATGCAGAATTTCACGAGTTTCGCTTTTAAAAACAAAACTTTCACGGGTTTGGGTCTTAGGTTTTGGCTCTCTAGCCGAGTTCATCGGTTCGATTCTTCTTTTTAAAAAAATTAGTTACATCCGATTTTCTGTTTTATGAACAAAATTTCGCTGATGCGGTGCCTGAAAATGCCAATTTTTCAAGTTTGACTCTTGTGTACCCAAATTTTATTCGGGAAATTTCGTACTTGTCAAAGCCAAACCCTCAAAGTCTATTTAATAAGGACTAACCCTGTGAAATTTTATTTTTTTTATTATTCTTTTCATACATATATCCCAGCAATTAATTAATTAATTGATTTTTAGACGACCATAGTCTTAGGACTTTTCAAGGGATTACTCCCCCCTCACCGCACCACCCTAGTCACGCCTGTGAATTCGAGGGAGTGGGGAGGCTGAAAATAAAGAATTAAACTTTATTGAAGCTAAATACTTACTATTTTTACTTGTTTTGAGTTCCGAGAGCAATTTTTTCTCGGATTTTCAGCCTCCCCACTCCCTCAAATTCACAGGCGTGACCGTGGTGGTGCGGTGAGGGGGGAGTAATCCCTTGAAAAGTCCTAAGACTACGGTCGTCTAAAAATCAATTAATTTATTTTTTATGTTTCAAATAGGTACCTAAGCCAAGAAATTTGTTTTTAACGCACTGAATGCTCCCCGAAATTTTGCCCATGAAAGAGCCAACCACGCAAATCTTGCAGAATCCGCGAATTCGTTCATAAATGAGCCAATCACCCTCAGCCCTGAAAATTGAAAAATATTTTTCTCGTTATTTGGCAAATACCGCATGTGTGGAGCCGGCTTAAGATAACTGAAACCTAAAATATACATTGAAAAATGTTGAAGAGTGGGAGGCATTATCTGATTGTCAATTGGACTTGCCGTAAAACAAAGGAAGTGAACAAAACTACTTTGTTGCTTCGGCCTTGTGATTAGATTAAAGTGGAGGGAGATATCGTGGGATTTTTAGTTGCACCTAATTTATTATTCTCGTGTTTTTGTTAGTATAGCACAAAAAACGTTCGGTTGGGATGAAGAAAAATTCGACTATGATTTTACTGAATGTGAGTGCATTCGTGTCTTTGTTCGTATTGTGTTCAGCGTCTACGTCGGAATCACCCACGTTAACGCTTCCGAGTGGAAAACTCGTAGGAAAATTAGCTGATTCATTACTTCTGAAAAGAAAATTTGCAGCTTTTTACAGTATTCCTTACGCGAAGCCACCATCGGCGAGTTACGGTTCAGAGTAGGTGAAAATAGTCGACCCTTAATTTTTTTTTTTTTCAATTGTTACGCTCAAATTTTATTGTGTAGGAACCGGTACCGGCTGAGCCGTGGATAGGAAGTCTAATGGCAACTGAACCAGTTCCAGTGTGTCCTCAGCTGGAGCTAGATTTGTTGAATCCGATGCTAAAAGCTCATGGGTCGGATGACTGCCTGTATCTGAACGTCTTCACGCCACAGGTTAGACATAATACCTTGAATGATTAGGTTTACCCGCTACAGAAAAATTGGTAGCATCCAGACAATAATTCATAATTGATGGACGTAATTTTGTTATCCACGGAGGAGGATTCATAATGTCATCGGGTAATCACATCGGGCCGGAAAGATTGATGGACGAGGATGTTGTCGTCGTCACTATGAACTACCGTTTGGGAGCACTAGGTAATCCAAACCAATTCACTTCAATTAACCTAAAACCTAAAAAAAAAAGTAACTTTTGGGAGACTTCTATTACAAAGTAGAGTGTGAACTCCACTCTGTTACCCACTAATAAATGTGGCTACAAACAATTTACTTCTCAGCAATGTCTAATATATCGAAAGTTTTTCCTTTAAAGGATTTCTCATTACTGAGGACCTCGTTTTGCCTGGAAATAACGGCCTAAAAGATCAAAACATGACTCTAAAGTGGACCAATGATAATATCGCCTACTTCGGATGTGATCCGAATAAAATAACAATTAGCGGTTGTTCGGCTGGAGGCGCTAGCGTTGTAGGTGTAGTTTCTACACGATTTTTCTTCACTAGAAAAACTAAAGTGTCCTTTTCCTCCTTCAGGTCTATTTTACAAAGCAATGCCAGAAAGTGGCTCCGCGCTCAATCCGTGGGCCGTGAAAAAAAAAAAAACCAAAGAATGTAGCAATTGAATTAGCAATCGCTTTAGGGTGCCCGACAAAATGCACAAAAGTAACCCTAGTATGCATGACGTTTGAAACCACCACTAATGCATGCGCTGGGTCTGGTTAACCCGGTTATATTTTTACTTGATTTTTAGTGTTAGTTGTCCTATAAATTGACATTTTGAGAATGAAAATTATTTTTTAGAGGCTCAAGCCCAATTTCATTCATTCCAACGACGCTAATGATTTTTTTCCTACTGATTCGGAGATCGAGCTCGCGTGGGTTGATCAAGCCAAGTCGTCCGTTCAGTAATAGTAGCGTGATCAACAAGGTGAAAAATGTGTAATTGAAAAACTAAAACTTGAAAAATACTGTTAAAAAATGAATACATTATTGAGGATCAAAATGGTCGCTTGTGAATTTTGCACAAAGCAAAGGTATGTACACTGCAATCTTTTCGGGAGCGGAATCATATCTAACGAAAACTTAGAGGAAGGGGAGAATATAGAAATAAAAAAAATAGCTAATTTTCTTATTTTGACTCGCCTATAGATGTAAAAAAAAAATAAAAATGATGAGTTACGAAAAATATTTTACGATTACAAAAACAGCTTCTCATGGAAAACGCCAACCAAAGCTACAGCGCCGAGCGAGCATTTTCGTATCGCACACGAATGAGAAACTTCCCTTCCAAACATTTTCCCACTCACTGTACTTTGATCTGTTGAATCAGTGACACGTCAAAATCACGCTCTGATGGACTTATCACCTGACAACGACATCAAATCAGTGTAAATCATTATTCTTAAGCACTGGGTCTGTCAGACCCAGTGCATGCATTCTAGGTAGGTTGCCGGAAAAATATCGCTGGAATCTCGAAAATCGAAAAAAATCACTCCAACTTTTTATAAATGGGTTGAAAACAATCAACTTGAAGATGTCCTAGAGGCTCACAGTGATAAAGCATAATATAAGACCGAAAAAATTGAAAAATATCAGTCACTGGGTCAATTTGACCCAGCGCATGCATACTATAGGGGTAATGGTAGAGTGTTTAAAACAAAAACCGGCGGGCCATATAGTCTTGAAACAAGAGGTCAACGTGAGTCAACAACGCCGTTTCGTGTAACACAATTTTTTGCTATTTTTTTAGTATAATATCTCACTATTTTACAGCTATTCACACTGAAAACTGACTTCCAATACGTTCCAAACGTTGAATCATCTCACCCAACGGCCTTTCTTGCCAAACCTTCAAGACAAGTGATTACTAGTGGTGAACTGCTGATGTCCCCATGCTGTTCTCATTTTGTCGAGATGACATCATTGTATCGATTAGGGCATTTTCATGGTGTGCTCAACCGTTATAAACACGCTGTTTCCTAAATTTCAGTGATTCTCAGGCAGCCGGACAAGGCGAAAAAAATCGAGGACAATTTTACAAAAAACGTAGTGAGCATGATAGCTGAAGACGACGAGATTATTTCGGAGAAACGAGCGATTGAAATAAGTGACGCTTTGAAAGAACATTATACCTCTACGACAAATCCATTCTGGAGAATAAACGCGGAATAGTTGAAAAAAATTACTCACCTCATCAAGAACTGTAATAGTAGCCGTGAAATGTCCTTTGACGATGTTTAATACATCATGTAGGAAATAATGTTATTCAAGCGTCACCCACGATAGACCCTGGTGCCACGCTCCTTTTCCACATTCAAAGACTTTTTTGGGATAATTCTTAAGAATTGTTTCTTTGCGTCATTACCTTTTTTTCTAGAAAAGTTTGCGAACAGCATCAGCATAACACCCCCCTCCCCTCTACCAACCAAGTCATTTATCGAGATTTTTCTTCTATGAGAAAAGTACAAAGCTACTTTTAACGTGAATATCGACATGCATTTTTATCACTTTAAAACACACGGGCTCCAGTAGGACAACCCCCCTCATAACTAAAACTTAAACCCCTCAGTAAATCATTAAATCCGAAAGTTAATTATTCCATACTCTAATTCATGATATTACGTGTATTTATACAACTGTAGCACTCTATTTTAATCGCGATGCATACATTATGTATGCAGAATGTGTTTCGAAGTGAATGTGGAATGACTACGATGTTTGAACATTAAAACGTCTCCTTTCAACCAAAGGTCGTTTACAAATTTCCGAAATGGTGCTAATCCGTTGTGATCCATGCTATTGGGGCGTTCGTTCAACAAAAACCGTTTTACAGCTAAACAAACGGAATCTTTAAGCTGAGCTCTTCGGACTTTATCCAAACATGAGTCTAGCAATTCTGGTCCGCACGTCTCAGTCACAAAAACTTCGACTTCCTTTTCAAAGAGGATATCTTCCCTATTTTCACCATTTTGAACAGGTGCCCTTGAAAGTGCATCTGGACCATAGAATTTCTTTCCCGAAACGTGAGTCAGTCGATAACTGAATTGCATCAACCTCATTCTAAACCTTTGTATCCTAGCGGATAGTTCAACAATTGCTTTATTTCCTAATAGTGATACAAAAGGTTTGTGATCAGTTAGAATTTCAAATTCTTTCCCAATAAGTAAGTCCCTGAAGTGTTCACAGCCCCAAGTAACCCCTAATGCTTCTCTCTCGATGTTCGAATAATTTTTCTCAGCTTTTGAAAGTCCGCTTGAGGCGTATTGGATAGGCTTCCATGACCCTGGGACTTGCTCTTGCTCTAGAATGACCCCCAAACCAATCATACTTGCATCTGCAGCTAATCTCAAGGGTTTATTCGGGTCATAAAAACTAAGGACGGGCGTAGACGATAAAAGCTGTCTTATTCTTTGGAATGAATCATCTTGATTTGCATCTCAATACCATTCTGATTTCTTTGCAAGTAAATCACGGAGAGGTTTTGCGACAGACGACAATTTAGGGCAAAATTTGGCATAATAATTAGTCATCCCAAGAAACCGTCTCAATTCAGTAACATTCGTCGGCTTCGGATATGTAACTATGGCTTGAACCTTTGTTTCATCGGCTTCTATTCCATCCCCGGACACAATATGACCTAGAAACTTCACTCTTTCAGCTCTGAATACACATTTCGTTTCATTTAAAGTCACCCCCTCATCCTTTAGCCTTTTAAGAACATTAGTTAATCGTTCGTCGTGCTCTTCGATAGAATTTCCATAAATAAGTGAATCGTCTAATAAAGTAATCACACCGTCTATGCTTTGTAGTACGTTCGTCATGTACTTATGGAAAACCTCGGGCGCGCTGGTAACGCCCATCGGAACCCTGTTATAATAGTACCGACCGAAAGGTGTTAAAAAAGTTGTCAATTTAGTACTTTCCGGGTGTAATTTTATCTGATAGTACCCAGACCGACAGTCTATTTTCGAGAAAAACTTGGCACCTTTCAGCTGGGACAATAAATCGTTCACAGACGGCATCATGAGCCTCTCCCTTTTTACAGCTTTGTTTAAGTGGTAGTAATCTACACAGATTCGAACTTCCTCTGCATTTGCTTTTGGTACGACCACCATATGAGCTACCCAGTCCGTTGGCTCATCAATGCGAGTGATAATGCCAAGCTTTTCCATCCGGTCTAACTCTCTTTTTGTCTTTTCCCTCAAAGGAATTGGAATTCTTCGTGGGACTCCGACCGCGTAAGGCTTAGCATGGTCGTCTAAAATTATTTTATGTTCCGCTTTCATGAGACCAATTCCTTTGAAAAGTTCAGGAAACTGTTTTTCTATCTTCATGTTTAGGTTAGAGACGTGTCCTACCCATTTCAAAATTCCCAATTTCAATATAGCCGGTCGCCCTAGTAAAGGAACCTGGGACCCTTCGATTACAAATATTTCTTCCTCTGCAGATTTGTCCTTACATCTTAAGGAAGTTTTAAATTTTCCCTTTACTGAAATTTGAATTTTCCCAGGACCGTACAACTTTTTTTTTTGTTGTCTTTAACACATGAGTTTTTGAAAAGCAATTGGTGAATTGAGAGAAAGACATTAAAGACACGTCGGCACCTGTGTCTATACGGAATTTGACAGGTTTAGATAGGTTCCCGAGTCTTAAATGTATTTCCCACGGGTTCTCATTGGCCTTGCACACTTCTCCAACGAAACCGAGACCCGCCGATGATCCATCACTTTCACTTCTTGACTCGCTACTCCTCTCGACGTCATGAATTTTGGTACGCCTACTTCGGCACACTCTCGCAAAATGCCCTTTATAACCACATTTCCTACATTCAGCGCCTAAAGCCGGGCAGGGCGTAGTGTGCTTACCTCGAAATCCGCATGTTTCACAATTATTTACTGGTGGGTTGGTCACTCATAGATTTAAATTTTCTTTGTGGCTTCTTTCGTCTGACTAAGTCGATTTTTGCTTCATCCGAGGGGTTTCGTACAACATCTTGCTGAAGGCGAATTCTCTCAGCCTGTCTGACCCGGTCTTCCACAGTTCTTAGGACAAATTTATTTCTTGTACATTCCACCTGAAACATTTCGGACAGGTGAGAATCTGACATTCCTTGCACTAACTTGTGCATGATCAAGTCATCTTTTAGGTCACCAAAGTCACACTTTGATGCAATCCTGTGCAAATCTCGAATGAAAAGGTCCACTGGCTCCCCTGAATGTTGGTTACGACTAAAAAATCTTGCACGCTCATAAAATAAATTAATATTTCCGTGAAATAATTACTAAATTTGTTTACGACCGCATCGTACTTCTTTCTCTCCGCATTGGAAATGTCCAACTGTTCGAATATATCCTCACATTCGTCCCCGAGTGCTAGAAGTAATTGGTTTACTTGATACTCCTCTGGCATTTTGTACAGAAAAGAGCCGGTTCGATAACGTTCCCATCGTCGGATCCACTTGCTCCTGTCCGGATTTTCTTTATCCAACTGCCCCGGAGGAGAAACCAAAGGTGACGAAACGTGAGGTCAGCGATAGGTTCCTCTACGCTCATTCTGACACCATGTGTCAGAATACATTGCGTACATTTTTGCAAGACCAAGACCATGGCTGAATACCAAGAGCAAGACCAGGATTTCACTGCAAGACCAAGACCGATACCGATATTGATGGGATTCAGTCTCTAAAAAAAAAGACAATATCGTGGGTAGTGGTTGAGAAAACGAATTTCGTGTATTTAGCTCTTAAAAAACAAATACTATTTGGAAATATTCACAACGTTATAACGTCACTCAGTATTTGTCAGCCAGAGTTAGTTTTATCGCATCAATATGTGGTCATTTAAATATTTAATTATTCCTTACGATAAACGAAAGTACGTAACTATATTCAACGCTTGCGTTAAATAACTTTTCTCTGTAAAAGCCTTACCCATCTCATGATGGCCTGTGTTACGGCCGGAAAGTTTACAAGTAGAGAATTGTTCGTGACAGGAATAGGTAAAAATCGAAAACCCTGAGACCAAAAAATGTTAACGATATCATCCGCGTATTTCTTCTCAGGCGGATTCACAGTTCTTTGCACCGCGGTCACATACGCCTGGTCCGTCAACTCATTCCGACAGTGAGAGTCGTCTCTATATCTGACGTCATCGGAAATCGCTCTCCTTGCCTCGGCGTGTGACTTGTCAAACTTTGTCGCAAGCGTTCCCGCGGCTTATTTGGCGGATGTTTTCGGGCGAAAGGTCATCATCTGGTTGACTGGACCCGTCTGCAGTATCAGTTGAATCATCTTGCTCGCTTATAGGTACAAAGTGGTACTGTTCACCGTTAGATTTATTCAAGGTGAGATAAGATTCTTCCGATTGTTGCACGTGAGTTATACAATGACCATGTTACAGGATTGATGCTTGGCATCCAGAACACCGTTATAAATAACTATTTGGCAGAAATCGTCAGTTCTAACATTAGAGGGAGTCTAATATCATTCACAAATATCATGTGGCATGCTGGAACTCTGTATGTGCACATCCTAGGGTCGGTCTGTGGCATTGACGGACTCACTTGGTTCACTTTGATCCTCAGCTTGGTATTAGTTAATGTCCAGTATCGTTTTCTCGCCCTTAATGATATTTTCCGTGCTTATTGGTAACTCAAACGAACTATAGAGAGCGGTACGATCGTTTCAAAATGTCGTCTGAAAGGCATATAAACAGTTGATAAGGCAAAAGTTTAGCATGGTAATTTAGCTCAGTTCTCAATTTATGTAATTAATTTATAGATTAAACGACAGCTGGCGGGCGAGGAAGTGGACCACAATTATTCGCGCTTAGAGGGAGCCCCCAAAAACCCACTTCGTGTGTTGTGTCTCTCAATGTCCAAATAACGAGCGGACTCCCAATTTTTTCTTTCCATTGTATACCCCTGAAAAAATTATGGCAAAACAGGGAAAATAAAATTGAGGATCGGGAAAGAAGTGTCGAAATTTGTGCGGGTTTCCTCCGAACATTTCCAACTTGCTTAATTAGAAGTAAATCAATGTGTCTTTGCAATAAACAGATACGCGTTTCCCTATCTTCAGAAGAGTATTTATTCTAAGAAGCCTTCGCTAGAAAAGGGGACAGTTTCTACTTCCACGGGCGTAGGTATACAAATTATATGCGTTGCTCGCTGAAATTCGAAGTCGGCGACTTTTGAATCATTTTATGGTTGAGGCCTGATAAGTATTGACTGGTTTTTAGCACAATACGACGTTCTCCTAATAAAAGTTCATTTCCTTCTGGGTACATACACCTGTACAGGAGAAAGAAAAAATAATTCTCCAGCTCCTTCAACAAGGAATTCGATGAGTTCAGGTGCATTTGAAAATGTCTTCCACTTCATCTCTTCCCAGGGGGCTCCAGGGGGTGATTCTGTAACTTGCAAAATTTACGTGTCGTAAAATGGAAGAAGGGCGAGGGGAGGTACCTCGTTGTCATGGTTTTTACGATACCTATGGTGGATTTCACCACCAAGAGTTAAGGTTTGAGTTACGTTAACTCAGAATTAACTGAAAAAACGCTGCGAATTATCGAACAATGCCTTATTATTTCGACTGTGGGTTTATTATTCATGGATGTAGTCAAATCCGGCTTGAAATTACATGAAAATCGACACCCCACACCCCTATGATCCCAAATCCTTTGAAAATCCCCATTTTGGACCCGCTTTTGGCCCATAAAACCCCAGGGAGTTATTTGATCAAACTGATCAGATGTTAGGACCAACTAGACCCCAAATGGAGTCTATGTGCGAAAGAACGAGTTTTTTCGAGCAATCCTAGGGCAAGATATGGCCCGGACGGCGGACGGACATTTTTTTTATTGCAGATTTGGATTCTACGCACTTGAAACGTAAAACTACAAATTTTGAGGGGGGGTCAAAAAAATTTTTTTGCGATACGATTACAAAGACTTATTATTGAGAAATAATAAGTCAAAAGGCGTCACTATTTATGTAAACAATGTTAGAGTTAGGTAACTCCAACCTAACTCCCGGTGGTGAAATATGGGTGAAATTGGCCCCTAGTGAATTAAGCTCGGTGCACACGATGCATTTTTTTGAAGCATGATGGCCTGCCTGTTCTAAAAAACATCCGGTCACTGCTGTGGATCATATGTTTTTTTTCACCATGCATGAAAACACGCTTCGAAAAATGCATCGTGTGCACCGAGCTTTATAAACTGCGGAATTTTCATGCGAGAATGTGGGGTCTCGAAGAAAAAATAACAAACTCAAAACAAATGAGTGGAAAAACCAAGGCAACGTGGTACATCCCCCTCCTTTCCAGTTGCGACACGTAAATTTTGCAAGTTACAGAATCACCCCCCCAGACCTTCGGGGCAAACCTTGGACAGAAAAACAAAAATCTGTTTGGAAGTAACATTTGAAACAAAATTTGAGATTTTTTTATGTATCCATGAGAGAGCGGTCAAGTCCCGCGGTCAGTCTTTCAAAAACGGTCAAGTATTTTAAGATAGCCGGATCGGCGTAATAGCTCTTTAAAATTAGCCAACACTCCTACAAATTTGAATTTAAACGTGTGAAATCCATAAGACGGCCTCCTTTTAGGGAGCCAACCGCGCAAGATAGTGATTCCTGACGAGCATGATTCGTGAAATTTGGGTTTTGGCAAAGCCAATCCGAAAGATTGTTTTTTTTTTTTTTTTCTAGGGAGCGAAATTATATAAGTCCTCCAATTAGCCAAAACCTTGGTTGAAATTATATTCAGTAAGTGTCAAATCCTCGAGATTTTAACTGTGAAACAGCCCAAATCCAAGAATTTCATTTTTGACGGTCACAGCCCAAACCAATTAGATTGGATTATTATTTGAGCCAGTCCCGCAAAATTGGCTTTTTAGGGAGTCAATTTTTCGTAATTGGCCTTTTGAGTGAGTAAAAACCGTGAAATTTGGTTCTGTAAGAGCCAAATAGTCCGCAAAATTTGGGCTTTGCAATGGTAAAATCAGTTTATTTTTTTGAAGGAGTGATATCCGATAAATTGCTCTTTACAAATGAGCTAACACCCTGGAAATTTTTCTTTCAAAAGGGCGAAATAATCCATGAAGTTGGCATCATGCACTTTCTTGTCTTACGTGCTCCATGTTCCTAAAACTGGCTCGCACAACTGTAATGTACCTATGTACAATAAAGTTGAAAGAAAAACTTCCTGACGTGCCTAGGTGCACGTGCATTTTTTAATTGCGCCTGTCACTTGTCACTATCACAACGAATTTTTTGTATTCGAAAATGAGGTTGGCTTTCCAAGATAAACGTTGGAAGGCATTGGGCGAAAAATTCAAGGGAATTGTCATCTTCTCCAACAACGTCACACTCAACATGTTTCGCTTTGAGAACAACAGATCCCTCAATCAATGGTCGCCAATGCAGCGGATAATCACAAGCAGATTAACAATATCCGAGCCCATCTGAAATAAATCATTTCGTGTAGTGGATACTAGAGTATGGAAACGAGTAATACTCGGTAAATCGCCCTTATTCTGGAAAGACTAAGAAATGGCTGTTGGAGTAGTTAACAAGATTAAGAAATAATAGGTTTTAACAATTATGAACGGTCATACGCTTATTCAGTGAGTAATACTTACATTAATTCAAAAAATAAAAAATCATCTTACCATATTATGGCGCACAGTATGCCCTTTTAAGCCAAACAATCACGACATTCTGAATGATTTATCATGTCTTATATGCTTCCTGGAGCTTTTCACTGATAACACTAGATGTCAGCCACTCCGATTTGTGTCCCCAATAGGTGTTAACCGTTTTGTTTTTCTGGTTTCCTGAATCGCCTTATTACCTCATAATGACCGGTAAGCGAGAAACCGCTAAGAAGTCCTAGTAGAGCTTCGCGGCGGCACTCCAACTGATGCTCACATCACTCAAGAGATGGAAATGATCGAGGCAACTGTTGAAGTATTTCGCCTCCTCACCTTCAAGCCCTACAGTTTCATGGGTGCTTTTTTTCCAGCACGAAAACTCCATAAACAAAGGAGCGTGGAAGAATTTATTTTTGACTAAAAAAGGACGAAAAAGTTTAATAATCGTCGAACTTGTGACAATTGTCTACGCCATGGGAGGTACCAATACGATACCAATCTACGCCTCTGATACAATTGCTCAATTGAGCGGAAACGCTGGTCTCGGGAACTTTATAACCATAGTTTTGGGGATTCTACTCATTCTATTCGTGATTCAGCCGACATTATTTTTTAGCGGATAAAAAGGCGGCGGCGGCGGCCTTTACTTTTGCTATCAATGGCCGGTAGCTCTATTTTATTTATTCCTACGGCGATACTTCTTTATCTCATTCAGGTAATTTGTTGCAAGGGTGTACACGCATTTCAGTAGATAAAGTGCAAGGTTGTAGAAACAAATAGCGTCGGAGGATGTGGCGAGTATCTCTTGCTATGTTTTCCTTGTGCTCGCCGTGTGCTTAACAGTTCTCGGAGTCGAGTCGATTCAACCAGTCATTCTCACCGAATTTTTCCCGTCCACTTCACGGAGCATTTCGTCCGGTGTGACCAACACTTTCGCGACGTTTCTACAGAGCATGAGTTGCTACCTGTACGAGTATATAAACGACGAATTTGGCATTTATTTAAATTACGTCGTATTTCTGGTTGTGACCGCTGTTAATTGGATTAACGGGAATTTATACTCTGATGCCGTAAACTAAACGCAAAACCTTTGCTGAAATTCAAGATTGCCTGTAATTGCAACACGCAAAAACACTTTTATTGCTTCCTCTTTTCTGCACCCACTCACACCCTAATTTAAGCTCATCGACCCCACCGATCCCCTGTTGACCTGCAGCAACAAAACTTAATTATGTCCATCTCTTCCCTTGAGATCACCACGCTTCTGACGTGAATAATTTCGGCGTGAAATTTCCGCATCAGAACGAAAGAGTTAATTAAACGACGAACTCCATGCCCAAAGAGAGGGAAACTTTAGTAATAGAATGTCATTATTATGAATGTTGCGGGTTTAGAGCCTTAACTTCCACTCGGGGATCCCTTCGAAAACTTACGTATAGTTGTAAAAGGATTGCGTGCCACCAGCTCTGGCACGTTTCACTGTGTTTACAAATTCACCTGAAAAGCCCACCCTTTTTGTACACAAACATCCACCCCGCCACCACCCCTTTCATTCACGCGATTTACCTTTTCTTCAATAACCTCCTCACACTGCCCAACCATAAACAGCAAAACAGCAAGAGGAGAGCCCCTAGCCGTGCGTCCCGACCGTTTTCTTTCTTTCCAAGTACCCTCTCCACCTCATGACTACAAACTCCCGCCTTATTTCTCCATCTTTTCATCCCTCTCAGAAAACCCCAGAAACCTCGACTGAAGAAGAAGAAAAAAAAAAGGTTGGCACACAGAGCGAAGGGAATAGGGAGCAAATAGTTAATGTTTCACGAACACCATACCTTTCCACTCACCCCCCTCCACCATCACAAGTTCTCCGGAACAGGAAAAGTTCCTTTTTCCCTGCGAACGTTTTCCCGCGTCCTAACTCACATCTTGAATTGCCTATGGAAAAGGTGTGGTTCAGGAAATTTTCTTTTTACGACCCTGCCCTTACGCCCTATACATAATTTACTGCGTGGCCACAACACTGTTTGGACAGATTTTTTTTCTTCTTAGGCTTTTTTTCTAAGGGTTGTAAGAGGTAAGGGGGGAGGGGATGAAATTCAATTAAACACAAAATTTTCTATCCGTAGGGGCTTTTATTCAGAACTGTATGAATACTCAATGGACCAAAATAACAGAGTTTTTATCAGCTTTGGAACAGTGTTTAAATTCCAATAAAAAAAAAAAAGTTTGTTATCAGAGTAGGAGAGCAGAGGGTGATTGAAATACGTGCTTGGAATATTTTTTGTTTCTTCAATTTCAACTAGCGAATTGATTAAAGCACGGATGCGGACAGTTAAAGCAAGGCGGCGTGCTTATGGTGGGAGGAAGAGGAATGGAGTTTTTATTGAGAAAACACTTTTTTGTTTAATAGATAAAGTTGGGTCATCGAGCTTGAAAAGCGAAATAATTTTTATTTAAAAGGCTGAGGAGTAAACTTTCTTTTAGAGCTCCTGATCACGTCCCTTGGTAAAGAAAAATTTGGGTGAAGGAAGGGCGATCCCTGAAAAGCCCAGTAATTTGTTTTCAATATCCGTTCCACTGATTTACCGTAGCTGGGTTCTGGCTTCTGCCTGTTTAGTGGTGACTTCCTTGGTTTTCTCTCGCTTGTATGCTACTTACTGACGTGTCACATCGTTCACGGTTTTAATGCCCCCGAGCGGCAATAAAATGTGCATTTTTAGCGAGAAATATCAAAATTGGTCCAATGGCTACGATGACCAGAGGACCTTTGACACTCCCGCAGCCCTTCTTGCACCACCATCCTAGGGACTTTTGTAATATATTATCCATCGGAGCCTCCATAAAGTAACATAGTTGGTTTTTGTACGTTTTGACTTTTCTTCTGCCCCCCCCCCCATTTTTTTCATTCGTTGACTGGACTAATCCTGTGTTCAACGTGAGTGGGTTCCCATATGGCCATAAAATGTTATTTAAACCTCAGGAAAAGGAATTTTGACTCGACAAAAATTACGGTCAAAAGCCAACTGACATTATTTGTTTTCCCCGCCAAGTCAAGTTCACAATCCCGTCAGAAATTCGTCAAAATGTATTCCATCCCGTTAAAAAAACAACAAGAACGTTAAAAATCCGTCAAACGAATAATGATGTAGCAAACATAATACAACAACAATAATTTTTGTGTGGGTATCTTACAAATTTGTTCACACACAAATAAATAGATTGCTGCTGGACGAGTGGTGTAGTTTAGATTTTTCATCCAGGGATTCAGAGAACAAGCTCTCGATCCTATCATTCCTGAGGCCACTAGGTACTAAATGTTCTATGGTCAATACATTTTCTTGTTTATACACGGCTATTGCGGCTGTTGGTCCCAAAATCGACCCATCAACTCTGCTAACTCGTTGCTCTTGAGGGAGAGATTCGTGGCTGAAATTGAGAAAAAGCGCTAAATCATGGTTAAAAGTGAAAGAATAAACTGCAAGTTCGCAGCTGTATAAATAGTTGAGAAAAACGTAATCCGCTGTTAATATCTAAGTAAGGAGAAATATCAAAAGTTCACGGCTAAAAATGAGTTAAAGCGATGTAATTTGAGGCCTTAATTGAGAAAAGGGCACATTCGGCTGAAATCGATAGAAAGCGCTAGCTCATAGCTAAAAGAAAGTGAAAAAACTTGCTAATTTGACGCTGAAATAAAAAAAAACGTGAATTTGCAGTCATAAAAGAGAAAAATATCTAAGCAATTAGCGCTAATGTTAAAATCGAAAAAACGCTAAACCCGCCTAAAATTGAGAAAAATTGCTAATTCGCGAAGAAAATTGAGAATAAATATTAGATTCATGGTTTTCGAGAGCAATTTGTCCCCGTCTAAAGGAGAAAAAGCGTTATGATTCACGGCTAAAATTGAGAAAAACGTTAATTCGCGACAAAAGTTAAAAATACGCTCATTTCGCCGTTTCCGGTGTCAAAATCGCCTAAAATTGAGGGGATAAAATAATTCATGAAAACATTGCCCATTCCCTATTAAAATTGAGAAAAACGGCTGCTAATACGCAATTTCTGTCGATTCTGCTAAAATCGAGAAAAGTGCTAATTCCATGCTAGAAGGGAAAAACTGTTAATTTGAAGCTGAAATGGAGAAAAACGCAAATTCGCGGATAAAGAGAAAAGCCGAAACATTTAGACAAACCGCTAATGCGCGGTTGAGATTGAGAAAAAAGTTATTATAATTCGCGACTAAAATTGAAAAAAGCCCCAGTTCGCCGTTACTGGCGGCAATTTTGCCTAAAAATTGGGTGAAAACCATTTGAAGAGTATAAACGGGGGAAACATTGTTAATTCACTGCTAAAATTGAGAAAAACTGAGGCGCAAATTCATGTGGAAAGACGGTGACGGAGAGTGAGTGACTTTCCCCGGCTTTGTACACTTCTTATCGTTCAACTTGCAAAACTCCTTATTGGCCACAAAGTTGCACTATTTGAGGGGAAAAACCAGCAAAATTGTAAAAGCGATCATTTTGCTTTTGAACGTGATTAAACGTGTCTTTTGTGTCTTCAATAAACAATTTGTATGACCAAAAATCCGCTAAATTGCAACATTGAATTCAAGTCGTCGTGAGATTACTACAATCTATGATGAAAATCC
This sequence comes from Corythucha ciliata, assembly GCA_038030265.1. Lineage (NCBI taxonomy): Eukaryota > Metazoa > Arthropoda > Insecta > Hemiptera > Tingidae > Corythucha > Corythucha ciliata. The sequence continues at coordinate 48,964,154 of CM075942.1, read as the reverse complement.
GCATATAATTACGAGTTTTGAGTCTAAATATCAGTGAAAGAGCTCATTTCTGATCTTGACGTTCACGAAATGACAAGTTCCGGGATCCTTTTGTTATGGTGCCCAATCTATCCGCTTGATGAATAGTCGCGAAATTTCATCATCGTATCCAAATAATATGTAAACGCGAAATGTAAGTTTTCGGTAAAATATTCTAAAATTTGCGAATAATGGTCTTAATCTCCCCAAAATTCATTCATTCAAATAAATCCGTTTATTAATTGATTTATCGGTCATTATGGTAAAAAATATGAACATTTTATACTGAGTTTACTATTTTCTGGTTGTTTGCAGGGCAAAAATGGCGCACTTGCGAAACAGTACTAAATCCGATCTTTCGGGTGGATGAAGATAAAATTTTCTCCCGAAACGTAAAAAATATGTCTGTTGTCCCACAACCTCTCAATTCGTGAGGGGAATGACGCTTTTTCCTTGAAAATTAGGCCATGAAATAAACAATTCCGCGTGGTGGAGCTCAAAGGCGCAGGACACACTGAGTCTATTCAGTATGTGCAGACTCAAACTAATATACTTTAGCCGCTTTTTCTCTAATTTAATGATTGAGGTCCTCTAGGAACCACGAATCGACTGATTTTTATTATCGATTTTGGTCTGAAAACTGCATCAAGTCAAAAACCACGAATTAGCGGGTTTTCGCAATTTTAACGCGGAATGAGACCAGTGTCTCAATTTCAGCCGCGAAATTCTCGCAAATGAATGTCTTATATATGTACTTATATTTTATTAAAAGCCGCTAAGTGCGATGTTTTTTTAGGCGTTTCACGGTTATAGTCACAGCCATCACACATTCCGATAATTTTAGAATGCCAAATGAGTGCAAACCGAAAGCACCCCACAAGTCTCTATTGTAAATAAATTACAACGATCTATCTTTGGATTACCTAGTCTTTCATTTTTCTCAAGTTAATAAAATGTTGATAAAATGCAACTGGCAACCTTAATGGACTAAAAGGTGCTAAAGAGATTAAACAAGATTTTTTTTAAAGTAGAAAAAAGTAAAAAGAAGTGAGGGGTGGGGGATTGACACTGCTTTTCACGTTGATAGACTTGTCCTTCAGCTTAAATAATAAATTAGAGTTAAATCTTTGGGAATCATTAGAAACATCAATTACTCCTCCTCCCAACAAAGAACAGAGCTACGGTTGAATGGGATGAGAAGGGGACGAGCCTTCCTTCACAAAACCTTTAGTCTTTACAGCCCCTTCTCCTTACGTATTTAATTTTCATTTGTTCTTCATAAAAGAGGGTGAAATTATTGAAATACATAAATTATTTATAGAGGAAACCAGGTAGTAAGCTTATGGGCTCCTCAGAAGGGTCAAGTGTGAGAGTCACTCCCCTCATTCGACGGAATACGATCATCCAAAGAAGCAATGGTCTTATTCGGCGTCTCTATAGAGTAATTTATGTTCCCAGCAGCTACATTTTTACGTTGGAATTGTTCGATTTATGTTAGACCTCCGAAATACCGTACAATACCCCTCCACCACACACTCATTTCAAGCTACTTAACGTTACTATAGTTTCCCATTACCTCAATTCACCGCTTGATGCTTGTTCCAACATCGCTATATTCAATGAATCCGCCCTCTCGCATTTCCTTGCCACAATCCTATTTTACCTCATCTGCAATGATAATTGCCTGTTTAAACCTCCTTCAGAGGCCCATATTGACATTTAATTATAGCACTTCAACAATGAAAAGACGCGCTTTCTCTCCATGTTTCATAACAATAACGATTATGAATTTGTCAGTGGTATTAAGTGAGTTGCGGGGTATAGACTTGTTTTCTTATCTCGCGGGTCAGGGCAATAAATACACGTTGTGGGGAAGGCGTGAGAAAAACAGCAATTCATTTTCATCAGCCCGAGGAAAGAGGCAAGGTGGGATAAAGTGTTCGCAACTGTACTAATTGAAGCGCGGAACAAAGTTTGTTGGTTCTTTTCTTCTACTTTTTGAGGGTTGTACGCCTCTTCTATACGAAGGAGGTGACAAGTCTTCCCCGTGAGTTCTACGGGGAAGGATGGGACTAAAGTTGAGTTGAGAAGGTTGGACAAAGTTTTTTTTTTCTTATTCTTCTAAACTGTGGGATTGTTTAAACAGCGCCCGCATAAATTTTGTTACAAATAAAACTTTTAATTTTTATGAACCTGTACAGTGCACACTCGTGCGCTCTAGCTTCTTTGCCGACGATTGCGAGGCGAATGAGTCCGTGAGATAATTTAATTCGAATGGATTTTTGTTCCAATGACTTTCTCACACATCACAAAACCCCTACCATGTCATAATTCCCCCTTCCTCGCACGTCTCACCATCAAAATACCACCGCACAGCATCGCTCGTGTAACTACAGCAGCAGAGATGGCATAGCTTCGTAGATTACCCAGCGCTTCCTCTCCCTCCTGCCAGTGGAATTCCGCTATTCCGTATTCGCGAATTTGCAATGTAAATTACTAGTCGAGTTTACGAGGCAACAGCCTCTCGTGCGTTCATTTTTGGATGTTGCTCGGCATTAGGTGGTGGTTCTGGTGGGGTGGGGGTGGGGGTCCGAGGGTTTAAAAACAATAATAATTGAGTTAGTTACGATTTTATTTCTCAGGCGAATGAAGGCAAGGGTGTATATCGAGCTATCCTCGAGGTGGACACAGCAATAATAATAATAATAAAAAACTCGAGTGTTGAACAAATAAAATCAAAAACAAAAAAACTAATCAATTTGGAAATTCGAAGCTCAAAAGGAGTATAAATGCTGTTTCAAATGTTTACAAAATGATGTGAATTCAACATTCTCCTGCTTCATATACAGTAGAGCGTAGAGTGCCTTATATTTACATAGATGGATCTAACAGAAGACTGAAACCGACCCGGTTGGTAGTTGGTTTATGGTTTGGGTGAGGGGAGGGGTGTAAATATGAAAACCATATTGTGAGGGAAAATGCCCGTAATTCAATTCATCAGTGAGGACTTTAAATGGCTGATGGAGAAATGTAGTTGGGAAAGTGAAGCTTCTGAAAGGGGTAATGGAGGCATACATTTGAAAAGGATGCGGTGGGAGGAAATGGACAAACACACTCGCATACGATTTTAAACCACAAAGATAAGAAATAAAATGAAAATAGGGGAAAGAAGTGAGTGTTTTACCCTGGGAGAATGTCCTATATTGAAGAGGTGACCACCACCAAAAACCGTCGGCCCGTTGGACCACCCCTTCCCCCTCAATCACAACCCCAGGGAATTCATTATTCGGGCGTTCCGACCCTGCCCAATTGCAATTTTAATGAGTCAACAGAGCTAAATTTTGTTTATTGAAGTGGTGAAACCCACGAAATTGCTTTTTTCGCGCTACCTGCTTCGTAAGTTGCCCATTACGATAACATGAAAGCTCCAGTAAGTTGAATTTTTCATAACCTGGCACTTTATAGGTTCAGTTTTTGAAAACTGTACAGTAAAGTTTTAAAACTGACATGAAAAGTTTTTTATATGTCAGTTTTCTATAACCTTGTGCAGCCTTTGTTGAAATGTTATCGCCTCATCCGTGATTATAGAAATATCTTAAGACATGGATTTTTTTGGCAAAAGAATCAAACTGGGTAATATTCGACGACGGTTGCGCGAAAAATAACGTACATCACTCGACTATTAAGTGGTATCACCCGCTCGTTTTTAATTAGCGGCCTCGGCAAGCCAAGTAAGTGGTAATGCACCACTTACTAATCTTGTAATGTAATCTACTATTTTTTGGGGAGAAGCCAGCCCCAAGAAATTGGTTTTGAATGAGCCAACTCAACGACATTTAATTTTCGAAGATGCCGGACCCCGAGGCGGACCTACAAAGAGGAGGGGGGGGGCTTGAATTTGTTTGCCAACCAGCGCGCGATTCTAATTTGTTTAGAGGAATTTCCAGGGTGAATAGTAAGTGTAGGCCTCGATGAAAGCTCGTTTTCGGCGTTTTGGGCACGTTTTAACTTGACCCCCCACCCTCCCCATTCCTAATGGAAGTTTCAGTGAACTTAGGCCACGCAGCAATTACGACTTCGTGGCCCCTATACCGTTTATTCACTCCTATTCATCATTTTGAAAGCGGCATTGCGTCAAGAACTGTCAATTAGCGCTTTTTCCCCAATTTTACCTGTGAACCGACCTCCACAAACCACGCGTTTGCGTTTTTTCTCAATTTTGTGTGATTTAGTGATTTATCGTACTTCAACAGCCACAAATTAGCGTTTTCTTCTCCATTGTATAACAGCGAGCAAGAAATCAAGGCTTTTTCTCTATTTCAACCGTGAAAGGAAAGGACCCTAGTATAAGCCACAAAATGGGTGTTTTTTCTTAATTTTTGTAACGAATGAGCACTTTTTATAAATTTTAGACGTGGACGAGCGCTCCTTCTCAATTTTAGTGGTGATTTAGCGTTTCATCTCCGTTTCAACCGTGAATTCGCGTTTTTTCTAAATGATAGCCACAAATTAGCTTTTTTTCTCTCTCTCAACTTCAACCTCCGAAGAGCCTCTGAACGGTGGGGAAAAATGCCGCAAGCGGGATCCAAAGACGCCGAATAAGAAATAACATTATCCCGCCATAGCAACAGCTTTTTGCGGCATTTTCACACGGCTTCGGAATACGGCCCTTAGTGACTTTTATCGTTATTTAGTAATAAAATAATAGTAAGCGTTTTCCATTATTTCAGCCGTGGGCTTGCCCCCAAAACTGGACATTAGCGCTCTTCCTCAATATTTGCCGCCTCAGGACCTACAGAAACCGGGAGATCAGGTTACATCAGGTTTTTGACAGTTTTACCGCGAAGCTTCCACCTGATATAGCAGAAATCGGTGTTTCTCCTCAATTTTGGCGGCCAATGAGCGTTTTTATCTTCATGTTATCCGCAGACTTGCCTCTAGAACATCAAACTAACGCTTAGCCATGAACGAGCGCTTTTTCTCAATTTGAGCCGAGATTTTTCGTTTCATTTCCATTTTAACCGTTAATTAGCTATTTTTCCCAGTTTTAGCCATGAAAGAGCCTCAATAAACCGTGGAGGCAAATGAATGTTTTTCCTCATAGTTCTTACCAAGAATGTGGGCGCTTTTCTAAATAATATGAGCGTTTTTTCTCAATTTTAACCTATGAACTAGCGACTTTTAACACTTTTAGTCGTGAATTTTAGTGTTTTTACGCCATCATAGCCGTGGGCTTGTCTCACATCAAAATATTAGCGTGTCTTCTCAACATTAGCCGCTTAAGGCCCAACTGAATGAATGAACGAATTTTTATTGGTGAAATCATACAGAGTCAATATAAAACGATTATAGTGTGTTACCAACCACTGAAAGTCTGTGGGGGGGGGGGATTAGCTTTTTTGACAATTTTCTCTCGAAGTTGTCTTCTGGTGTACCCCGAATTGTGTGTGTGTTTTTTTTTTCTCTCAACTTTAGCGGCAAATGAGCGCTATTTCTTCATTTTAGCCGCGGAGTTGCCCGCATAACAACAAAATAGCGCTTTTTACCGAGAAATAGCACACATTTTCTCATTTTTAGCCACGCATGAGTGCTTGTTCTTAATTTTAGCCGTGAACGAGCGCTCTTTCTCAATTTGAGTCGTGAATTAGTTTTTAATCCATTTTAACCGTGAATTGTCGTTTTTCTCAATTCTAGCAGCGTGGGCTTGCCCCCAAGAACAACACAGACATATTAGCGCTTTTTCTCAGTTTTAGCCGTAAAATAGCCTCCATAAAGCCACGAATGAGCGTGTACTACGCCAAGTTTGGCCCGCCGACCACTGCATGCGGCGAATACGACGTAATTGTGGGACGATGAGGGGGGCGTTAACCGGTACGGGCATTAATTTGACAGTGGTCAATTGGGAATATAATATGCAGCCGTTTCTGCACAAAACCGCCGTTCCATTCCGTACATCAACGCCACTTGATGGCATGATACAGAGGTACTAATCCGTACTTAACGTTCTTCACTCATCCCCCTTTTCCCGTGACATTTAACAGTTGAATATTCAAAATGTTTAAACATCTCTATACACCGGGTCTTGAATTAGCCGCATTTGCAATTTCTCCGTCTCCGGTTAGTTTCAGAGATCTTCCTCGGGTTGACGTCATCCGTTGGGATGAGGTAGGCGGATAATTGATTTGCTTGCTCTAATGCGAATGGGTCAATTACCCGGGGATTACCCAAGGAAAAGCGTGAGGCTAAAGTGTCAAGATTGTGTAGTGGGTGGATGTTGGCGGTTAAGATGGGGGGAGGGGTAAATTGGGCCGTGACCGGCCGATAACAAGTTCCAATCAGTGATGGGAGGGTTTTAGATTACACCGTGAAACTAGAGAAGCGAAAACGGAAAGAAGGGAAGAACCGGAAACTCAGCCCTTTGGGAAGAGAGAGAAAGATATTCCTTTGCCCCTTCGCATTCCCACCAACCCTATCACGTCACCCAACCACCCCTTGGGACCCAGTTTTATCTCGGGCCTCTCCTGTCGAACGGAGTCTGTTTCTGTTTGGTTTTCCGCTCACGGGAGCTTATAAGAAGTAGGAAGGAAAAGAAGTTTTTCTGTTATTTCCTCGCTTAAAAAGAAGCCTTTTTCTCTCTCTTTCTCTATTCGTAAGATTAATATCAGGCAATTTGAAGCTAAGAAGAACGAAATTTCATGTTTAACAAGTATACTCAACAATGAACATTTTGGAAAGGATCAACGAAAATTCGCGAAATCCGCTGGGATCGAAGGATATCAGAATTGGCTTGTTCAAAAAACAAATACTTCAAGTTTTAACAATCAAAACACCCCTCCCACACCATATGAATTTCAAACAATGCCCGAGACCAATCTAGTAAATTGTTTTAACCCCCCCCCCTCGCTACAAGAATGTTCCTCAAATATATTTTATGCTATACGAGCGAGAAAAAAAGGGGTGGTTGGAAAAGAGGTTCAATTCACGTGTAGAATTCCACGCTTCCCCTTGAGACCGCGGCATCCCTCCCCTCATTTCTTCCCCATTTTCTCAATTTCTATACGAGAATACGCCATTTGACAATCCTGAGGGAAAAAGGAGGCGGCGTACATAAGAGTGGGACTGTGGGAAGTCTGATTCTTCGAATTGGTTTTTTACCGAGGGGAATGTCAGCAGGTCGCACACACATAGACGGGGCGAAGAGGGGTATCATTGCACGAACTGAGCGTTGGAATTAACTTCCGGTTGGATTTATATAGGCGTCCTGTTATTCTCTGGTGATTTAGAGTTTTTAGTGTCCGTGGAGAACTCAGAAAATGCCTGAAAAATTATAAGGGGTAAATATAGGGGGGCGGGCTGAAGACCGAACTGAGAGAGTCAGTCCCCTATGGCATGATACAGTTCAGCTCATGTTCCTGTGGTCCTTTGCTTTTCTCGAAAGGACCCTAAACGGTACTTCTTTCAAACAGGGTACTTCCTGGGAGCCTAAAGGACCTCGTGAAGAAAAATAGATTGTCCCTAAATAATAATAGTCCGGGAGCCCATCACCGTATGAAAAATCAGGGTCATTTGATCGTATCTGGCACCTGCCTGATCGCCTGACATTTTCTGCTAGACAGAGGTTCACACCAGAGCTAGCTGCATGCGAACACCCCTTTGGGCCTCTCCTACACCGCTTTGGATCCCTCATAAGACCAATTTCGTGTCTTAGCTCCTTCAAAAGCCAATTTTGTGTTTTGGCCCCTTCAAAAGTCAATTTTTAGTGTTTTCGGCACCTTCAAAAGCCAATGTTTTGGCTCTCAAAAAAGCCAATTTTGTCGGTGGCATATTTACTACGCCATCCCATTCTTAAAGAAGGCCAGTCAAGTCCCGACCACTGTCTGGCCTCTCCTCGCCCCCCGAAGTCATCACCGGTGGTGGCAGTTTTGGGGAAATTGAGACCATAAAAGGGCAATTTTTAGAATATTTAGACCCCGAATCTTCTAATTTCCTAGGTATTCAGGTCCGAATTATGCAATTTCACGACTTTTCATCAAGCATTGGTCGCTTTCGGAGCCAGCTAGACTAGGCTTCACGCCATTTCACCAGATGCTTGCTATTTCGACGATAATTGGGCCCGAAACTTGCGAAATATTAATGCTCTTATTAAAATACCGTATTTTTCGAAATTTGTACCCTTTAGGGTCCTTTTTAGGATCCCGAAGGACCATAGGACCACACACAGAAAAGCAGTACCGGTCCTTCCTAAAGAAGGACTTCTGGTCACCGCAACCATAACTATTACTGGTAAATTGCTTCATATTTAGCCCCAATAGCAATAACGCTTAATGGTCCCTTCTGAATTCAATAAACTGTGTAGCCCATTTCCACAAATGAGTGGGAATCCCCCCTCCGAATGCACAGAACAAAAGACCGATTATCCTCCAAAACTGGCAATTTATTTGCTATGGTCTTTGCAATTGGTCGCAATACTCGAATTTCGTGACTATTTATTATCAGAAACTTTCAATTGACAACAAACAACAACAATGTACCTTTTTAGCTCTAAAACTTTATGTATCGAACCTCCTTCACAAAATTCAATTTCGTGGCATCAAATGGGTCGTTGTTGCGTCCTATTTCGGGTTTTCTTTACGAAAACTGACAATTTTCTCCCCAGAAAGAGATAATATCGAAACTAAACTTGGAATTTTCGTCTCCAGGGACGGTAATCCAAACTGACTCTCAACCGACTCCTCAAACTGACTCTCCCGGTGTAGAGACGAAAAGCTTGTTATTAATAACCCGAAGGCCTATAAACTGTGAAGTTGTAGTCTTCAGCAAGCGCCGACAAGCTCAGCTCATGGTGTTATGAAAGGGAAGTTTTTCTGAGAAAATCGCATAATAGCTGGGACTGAAAGGGCTCACGATATTGGGATTTATACAGAGCTGAAAATTAAATTTAGTGGGACAAATCTGTGAAATGGATTAATTCAATGAGGAAAGCCAGGTCCAAATCTTGCTTTTTGCCGCCCCCATGCGGCTATCCCCCCTCCCTTTGCCTGCCGTGCCGTCTTTCTCCAAATCTTTTGAGGCAAGCAAATAATGAGAGAATGAATTCTACAAGTATAGAGAGCACCTTATGCATTCCTTCAACAAGTTGGGAACCCCAGAAATATGAAATAGTTATGAAGGCGAATGACTTTCAGGTTTAGAACCAGGATTGTGCCTTCTTCCTGCCCTGGCTTGATGCCTTGCAAGGCACATAACCAGGATCAAGCCTGACATGATGGCCGGGAAGTGACCCGACACGTGCAAGTCCCGGTTATCCTCGCTCCACTCCCCGTCAGCCACACCAGCTGGTCAAAGCTGGTGCGTTACCGGTGTGGACCGCTTGGCGGTGGGGAGTTTTACAGGTGGTAAAGTAGGGGCGAGGCGAGATACCCGTACGATGAGCGCATGGTGCTACCGGCGAGCTGGTCCTTGTTGAAGATGATGGAGAGCGTCATTGGAGGTGGTTGTTCGCGGAGGTCTAGTCGTCGGTATTCTGGGTATCCAGTGGCGCTTGTGTTCGGCCGATGTCTGGGCCAGTTCCTCTCCGACTGCACCACGTGTTGGCGAAGCACAAGAAGCGGCGGGCCGAGGATTTACTTGAGACGAGATGTGTTAGATCGGTGGGGATATGCCACTGACTTCGTTGACGAGTGTATAACGGGCAGCGGAGGATGACGTGCTCCGCTGATTCGGCTTCGCCCCCGCATGGGCAGTCAGGGCTGTCTCGACGGCGGTGGAAGTGGAGCTTTCCATTGAATGAGCCGTGGCCCGAGAGAAGTTGCACGGCAGGGTAACTCAGAAAGCGCCTTTTCCAGCGCAAGCGCTCCTGCACGTCAGGAATGATGGCGAAGGTGTGGCGTCCCGTTGTTGCGGTGGTCCATTTGCGTTGCGTTTGTCGTGAACGTTCGAACAGTCAACATCGTTCGGAGCTCTCAAAACAAAAGTAAAACAAAGGAACAATAACAGTGATTGCATCATATTATTTCATTATGGTGTGATGACCTTATGCGGTGATGGATGAGGAAAGGGACACCGGTCGTTCCCCCGCGGAAACACTCGAGGAAATTGTGCAGAAAACTAAACTCGCGGTTGTGAAACACCGCGAGAAGCGAGGTGTGTTAAGTGTGCTGGGAAGCATGACGCACAAAAATGCCCCCTCTCGAAGGGCCCAGCAAAATGCGTCAACTGCGGAGACGCCCACCCAGCAAGCTATCGTGGATGTGAGGTAGCCAAAGAGTTGCAGCGTATGAAAGAAAAAGCCAATAACTCCAAGACCGGAGGGGCTGGGAAAAGGCAAGCAGCAAAGATCATTCAGAAAGTCCAACCAGATGCTAGGGAAACAATTGTTCCGACTAAAAAACAAACGTCCTATGCTGGGGTAGTTAGCGGCCATCCGGCTCCATCCTCAGTTGATAAAATGCTCACTCTACTATTGGAAATTGTGAACGAGCAAAAAAGAACCAATAATCTGTTGGCTGAGAGGGTTAGCACCCTCGAAAAGAGCCTAAAAGTTAGACAAAAATTATGAAACGTCAAAATACTGTGACAATAGCAGCATGGAATGCAAATGGATTGGGGCAACATGCTTCAGAACTTGAGTTATTTCTCCATCAAGAAAAAGTTGATATCTGTTTGATCTCGGAAACTCATTTCACGAGGTCATCTCACATGAAAATCAAAGGCTACTCGTGCTATTGTGCGGACCACCCAACAGGTAGACCGCGAGGAGGAGCAGCCATCTTCATTAAGAGCACCGTTCAACACTACGTGGAACCCAGTATCCAGGAAGAGTTCATGCAAGTAGCAACAGTTAAAGCATCCGTAAATAGCAAAAGCTGTAGCATTTCTGCCATCTACTGCCCTCCCAGATACGCACTGAAAGAAGAGGACTACTTATCGTTAATGGATAGTCTGGGTGCTAATTTCGTCATCGGCGGGGATTTCAATGCAAAGAACACATATTGGGGCACGAGGCTAACAACCACAAAAGGACGAGAGTTGTTCTCCGCTGGGAGAAGAAAAAATTGCAGTTTCCATTCATCAGGAAAGCCTACGTATTGGCCCAAGGACCCATTAAAGACTCCAGATCTCATTGATTTTTTTGTAGTCAAGGGAGTATCGGACAACTTCATTCACGTAGAAGACTGTGGCAGTCTAATGTCAGATCATTCTGCTATCGTTCTTACGATTAGCGGCTCAATCATTTTGAAGGAAGACCGGCCAAGGCTAGTCACTCAACGCACTAGTTGGGATGTTTTCAGGGAATACGTCGCCTCTAATGTTAACCTTTCAGTCCCTCTAAAATCACCGGAACAATTAGAAGAGGAAGCTGGGAACTTCGTCAATGTATTCAGCGAGCTGCTTGGTCTGCCACGCCTACAGAAAACATTGCAAGAATCAGCCACACCACATATCCCCGTGAGGTTAGAGAGCTGGTTAGGGAAAAAAGAAAGGCGAGGAAACTCTGGCAAAACAGTAGAGCTCCTAGTGACAAGCAAAACTGAATAGGCTAAAGACTCGGCTTGACGCCCTGAACAAGGAAATCAAGCAAGAACACATGCCAGACTATTGATGGAGTTAACTCCAGGAAAGGACACGGATTACTGACTGTACTGCCTCATTTGCGAAAATACGTATGGTCCGAATATCAAAACTATCGAGATAATGAGAACGACTTCAGTCACTGAAAAATGCGTTGCGTTTGTCGTGAACGTTTCGAACAGTCAACATCGTTCGGAGCTCTCAAAACAAAAGTAAAACAAAGGAACAATAACAGTGATTGCATCATATTATTTCATTATGGTGTGATGACCTTATGCGGTGATGGATGAGGAAAGGGACACCGGTCGTTCCCCCGCGGAAACACTCGAGGAAATTGTGCAGAAAAACTAAACTCGCGGTTGTGAAACACCGCGAGAAGCGAGGTGTGTTAAGTGTGCTGGGAAGCATGACGCACAAAAATGCCCCTCTCGAAGGGCCAGCAAAATGCGTCAACTGCGGAGGACCCAGCAAGCTATCGTGGATGTGAGGTAGCCAAAGAGTTGCAGCGTATGAAAGAAAAAGCCAATAACTCCAAGACCGGAGGGGCTGGGAAAAGGCAAGCAGCAAAGATCATTCAGAAAGTCCAACCAGATGCTAGGGAAACAATTGTTCCGACTAAAAAACAAACGTCCTATGCTGGGGTAGTTAGCGGCCATCGGGCTCCATCCTCAGTTGATAAAATGCTCACTCTACTATTGGAAATTGTGAACGAGCAAAAAAGAACCAATAATCTGTTGGCTGAGAGGGTTAGCACCCTCGAAAAGAGCCTAAAAGTTAGACAAAAATTATGAAACGTCAAAATACTGTGACAATAGCAGCATGGAATGCAAATGGATTGGGGCAACATGCTTCAGAACTTGAGTTATTTCTCCATCAAGAAAAAGTTGATATCTGTTTGATCTCGGAAACTCATTTCACGAGGTCATCTCACATGAAAATCAAAGGCTACTCGTGCTATTGTGCGGACCACCCAACAGGTAGACCGCGAGGAGGAGCAGCCATCTTCATTAAGAGCACCGTTCAACACTACGTGGAACCCAGTATCCAGGAAGAGTTCATGCAAGTAGCAACAGTTAAAGCATCCGTAAATAGCAAAAGCTGTAGCATTTCTGCCATCTACTGCCCTCCCAGATACGCACTGAAAGAAGAGGACTACTTATCGTTAATGGATAGTCTGGGTGCTAATTTCGTCATCGGCGGGGATTTCAATGCAAAGAACACATATTGGGGCACGAGGCTAACAACCACAAAAGGACGAGAGTTGTTCTCCGCTGGGAGAAGAAAAAATTGCAGTTTCCATTCATCAGGAAAGCCTACGTATTGGCCCAAGGACCCATTAAAGACTCTAGATCTCATTGATTTTTTTGTAGTCAAGGGAGTATCGGACAACTTCATTCACGTAGAAGACTGTGGCAGTCTAATGTCAGATCATTCTGCTATCGTTCTTACGATTAGCGGCTCAATCATTTTGAAGGAAGACCGGCCAAGGCTAGTCACTCAACGCACTAGTTGGGATGTTTTCAGGGAATACGTCGCCTCTAATGTTAACCTTTCAGTCCCTCTAAAATCACCGGAACAATTAGAAGAGGAAGCTGGGAACTTCGTCCAATGTATTCAGCGAGCTGCTTGGTCTGCCACGCCTACAGAAAAAATTGCAAGAATCAGCCACACCACATATCCCCGTGAGGTTAGAGAGCTGGTTTAGGGAAAAAAGAAAGGCGAGGAAACTCTGGCAAAACAGTAGAGCTCCTTGTGACAAAGCAAAACTGAATAGGCTAAAGACTCGGCTTGACGCCCTGAACAAGGAAATCAAGCAAGAAACACATGCCAGACTATTGATGGAGTTAACTCCAGGAAAGGACACGGATTACTCCCTGTGGAAGATTACTAAATCGCTTAAGCATCCCAAAGAGCACATTCCTCCGATTAGAAAGCTGGACGGAGAATGGGCCAAAAGTCCCCGAGAGAAAGCTGAACTATTTGCAGAGCACCTCGAAGAAACATTTATGCCGCTGCAAGGGGAAAGAGATGAGGAAGACCTGCCGACGCTGCCTCCATCAGCGTCTTCGCAATATATAAGACCGGTAACGTTTAATGAGCTTAAATATGCAATAAACAATCACAAAACAAATAAAGCTCCTGGGTATGACCTCATAACTGGGAATGTCGTCAAACTACTCCCGGAAGTAGGAATGCGTATGTTACTCTACCTCATAAACGCATCGCTGAGACTCAAATACGTACCTCGTTGCTGGAAAGTGGCAGAAGTGATCATGATCCTGAAACCTGGTAAGGAATCATGCGAGAAAACGTCGTACCGTCCTATATCATTGTTACCAGTGATCTCCAAACTTTTCGAGAGGTTACTCGTGAAGAGATTAAAAGCCATAGTCAAAGACAAGGAGCTTATCCCCAATCACCAGTTCGGGTTCAGGGAAAAGCACTCCACTATTGATCAAGTGCATCGCATCACTCGGGTGATTGAGAACTCTTTAGAGAGGAAGCAAGTCTGCGCGAGCGTGTTCCTTGATGTTTCCCAAGCATTTGATAAAGTCTGGCATCAGGGTCTGCTGTACAAACTTAGAAGAAACTTGCCGGACCAATACTTCCACATTCTCAAGTCGTACCTCTCAGAAAGACACTTCAGGGTGAAGCACGAAGGCGCGTATTCATCATTAAAGAGGATAAATGCTGGTGTTCCCCAAGGAAGTGTACTTGGGCCGCTGCTGTATCTCCTCTATACGAACGACGTCCCTAGCAGTGGGGACACAACAATTGCAACGTTTGCAGACGACACAGCCCTACTGGCGGTTGCAGAGTCTGTTGAAGAAGCAACATCACAACTACAGCACACAGTAAATAATGTATGTCAATGGGCCAAAAAATGGCGACTAAAACTGAACGAACTCAAGTCCTCACACATCTACTTCACAAACAAGAAAATAATCAATATACCAATAATTATCAACGGACAACAGGTACCCATAGTAAACACCGCTAAATACCTGGGTATGACACTCGACACTAAGCTTAAATGGAAAGAGCACGTTAAGAAGAAAAATGAAGAACTAAAACTGAAGTTTAGAAGACTGTTTTGGTTACTTGGTAGGCACTCTGAGCTCTCCATCCATAACCAATTGCTAATATAGTATAGACAAGTGCTGAAGCCAGTATGGACGTATGGAATTCAGCTCTGGGGTTGTACAAAAAAGACCAATATTAAGGTCATACAAACATTCCAGAACAAGGTACTGAGGAGCATTGTCAATGCCCCCTGGTATGTTCGCAATGATGACCTCCACCGAGACCTCAAGGTGGAAACCGTAAAAGAAGTAATTGAGCAGCATGCGCTCAAACACCAACACCGTCTTCGGGAGCATATGAACCCGGAAGCACTTCGCCTCCTGGACAACGGTGACGTCGTCAGGCGGCTACAGCGGACAAAACCCATGGACCTTGTGGTGTCGCGGTAGTGACAGTGAGGTGCGTGCGTGCTCGTAGGAGGAAGGCCACTGGGTCATGAACTCCAATAATGTTGTAAATTGTATACAGGGTAGATCCGTATAAGTGTGACAAAAATTTTTGGGTAAAACTACGTTAAAAGTGGAGTAAAATGGTACCTTCGGAAGTGTCCTACGTCGATCCTTTCCGGAGTTATGATTTTTTTTGTGTTTAAAAAAGTAACCAATGCTTGCTTCAAAAAATCCGCAATTTCTCGGCTTACATCGCACCAAATCCAAAAAGTGATGCCATTTTCAGAAACTACGCAACATTTCCTTTAGGATAGAGGTCATTTTATCGCTTGAAATAATCTTCAACACCCAGAAATCTGGCATTTTTTCCATAAATTTACGTGTCCTCTAAAATTTGTCCGTTTTACCAAAAGTCGCTGTACCCAAACAGCTTTCTCAACAGATTTTCGGTGTATCACAAAAACTTCCCCGTCTTCTAAGCTTCTTTTTGGCGTGTTCACATTTCATGTTACCACTGACGTTTCTCACAAAAACGTCACGAGAATGCACAAAAACCGTGTTTTTACGAAACATGGGCCATTATCTACGGTATTCGTGAAGGGTGCGGAGAGATCGGCAGTAAGTGAAAACAGGATATCTTACCATGGAGAAGATACCGCAGGCAAGAGACATTCAATTTGACCCCCCCCCCCATCCATTTCTGCCGGTCTCTGAGCACCTTTCACGAATATTGTTGGCACCTGGCACATAGGCAATTGCCAATATTTTTCTGTCAAAATACTGTTTTAGAAAGGGAGGACAGAATATTTTAGGAAGGAGAAGATATCGTAGGCAAACGGCAATCAATTATACCCCCCCCCCCTGAATGGCGACAATTTAACAATTTAATGAATCACTGGTGGGGGAAGGGGTCAAATCGAATGCCTCTTGCCTTCTCCGTGGTAAGATATACTGTTCTCACTTACCGCCGATCTCCCTGCACCCTTCACGAATACCGTAGACAATGGTCCATGTTTCGTAAAAACACGGTTTTTGTGCATTCTCGTGACGTTTTTGTGAGAAACGTCAGTGGTAACATGAAATGTGAACACGCCAAAAGAAAACTTAGAAGACGGGGAAGTTTTTGTGATATGCCGAAAATCTGTTGAGAAAGCTGTTTGGGTACAGCGACTTTTGGTAAAACGGACAAATTTTAGAGGACTCGTAAATTTATGGAAAAAATGCCAGATTTCTGGGTGTTGACGATTATTTCTAGCAATAAAATGACCTCTATCCTAAAGGAAATGTTCCGTAGTTTCTGAAAATGGCATCACTTTTTGGATTTGGTGCGATGTAAGCCGAGAAATTGCGGATTTTTTGAAGCAAGCATTGGTTACTTTTTTAAACACAAAAAAAAATCATAACTCCGGAACGGATCAACGTAGGACACTTCCGAAGGTACCATTTTACCCCACTTTTAACGTAGTTTTACCCAAAAATTTTTGTCACACTTATACGGATCCACCCTGTATAAGTAAATTAACTTGATGGGCTCAGGCTCAGTTGTTATAATACAGATACCTATTAATAAAGATATCTAAAAATGAAATGAAAAAAAAAAAAAAAAAAAAAAAATTCCTGGATGGCGGCGTGATGGCAGGCCTTCTGGTAGTCCGCGCCCTCGAGCGTTGCCGGGATGGGCTGTAGCCATGATATATGGTAGTGGGTAGTGTATACCGAGTTTCTGGGCGCGCATGGCCTCCAGCACGTCGAGCTCGACGTCCAGTGGGAGAACTCCGGCGAGCACGTGTAGCGTTAAGTGTGCCGTTGTAGAATAGGCGCGGAGAGCAGCAATGAGGATGCGTCGTTGAATGCTTCGAATTTGTTGTCGCTGGGCTCGACGTGCCCGCGGCCACCACAGAGCGCACGCGTAGGCTACGCGCGGAACGAACACCGCTTTGTAATAGAGGAGCCTTTTTTGGAATGTAGGCCCCCATCCACAGCCGGAGATTCCTCGTAGGAAGTCGCAGGTGGGCATCGTGGTGCTAGCCAGGTTCGCGATGTGCTGGGTTGGCAGTCCTGAGCGCATGATGGTCACTCCTAGATATCGCATGGATGTTTTCAGCGGCATCATTTGGTTGCGAAGCGTGATGAGATGACGTTGCGCTGGGAAGAACTGTGTTCCGCGGAAAATGGTGGTTGACGAGTTGGCGTAGTTAATTTTCAAGCGACGGGTGTCGCACCAGGTTGTAACGAGTTCGTCGATGCGGCGGAATTCCTGCCGGAATCGGTGATGATCCGGGGCAGAGGCGACTACAGCCAAGTCGTCAAAGAACGCGGTGGCTGCCAACCCTGCCGCCTCGAGGTCACGAAGGAGAGGGGCAAAGCCCAGGGCCCAAAGGAGGCACGCTGGAACCACTCCCTGCGGGCACCCACACGTGATCTCCCGTTCGGCCGTGATACCGCCGTGGCTGAGCCTAACATGGCGGTCGCTGAGATAGCTCCGGAGGAGCAGGTAAATGTTTCGCAGGATGGAAGCTGCGCGGATCTCGTCTGGTTTAGAACCACCAGATAATCATACAAATTGGCACTGCACTATATGAACTTTTGGCCCCAAACTCGGCCAAACTTGGCAAAAACCGAGTGAGCCGTGTTGACGTTTTAACTGGGCAGCAGCAGGTCCAGCTGCAACGCCATCAGTCCCCACTTGGCCCTCAGCGTTTCTTTTCAGTCCTGGTGGGAGTCCATGACTCAGTTTTCGGGGCAATCCCCGGCATGCCTGGCTTTGAATCCCAATCATCAGTACGCCAAGATAGCAGCATAAAAATGGAAAAATGAGGATTTTTGGGTTTCATTTTCATCTATGTAGAATCGGGAAAAGAAGATTTGGTATCCGATTGGACACACTTAGACAGTGCTTTGGCTCCTTTCCACTATTTCTATTCCATACGACAAGAATAGAACAAATTTTTCAGGTGAACACTATTTCTGGTAGCTAAATAACGGTTCAGTCCTCGATGATTCGATTTGTGTACTTCCGGAAATAATCCGTGCCGTACGTGTGGCTAGCAGAGGTGCATGCCAACCAACTGGATGGCCAAAGCGACTATAATAAGATCACATTGTGAAACAAAAACTATCGCCCATTCCAATAACTTCGATTCTTATACTAATTATCGACCAATTAGGGCTATTAGATGAAAAAAAAAAATTTTTTTTAAGCTGTTTTTTTCATATAAAGCGACGTTTCGTCGGTCAATTCGCCGACCTCATCAGGCAATTGTATATTTAACAAATTCCAACATTTTCCAACTAATAACAACATCCATATTATGAATAATATTAAAGTAAAAAACTCACCGATAAACAGGCAGCTAATCAATTACAAAAAAATGCAAATGTACATGGGTTTTTCTCCCTCTCTCCCAACCGCGCAGGTAACATCTTCTCGATGAACAATTATACGTGCCGAAACGGCTACACGGGCTGAATCAATAAAATTGGCGTTAGCTTAACCAAATAAAAGTATTGCCAAATTTTTTCACACAAAAAAAACCTTTACTCACTTTATTAATTAAGTTACGTATAAATCTACGAGTTCGCAAGGGAAAGAAAGAACGTCAACTAAACCAATGAGACAACGGGCGAACAAATCTAAGGGGCCGACGAAGGAATTATCTCACTCCCACCACGCTCTACAATTGTATTCAAAAGTGACACATACTGTCTATGTAAATTTTGAGTGTCTTCAACTCTATTCATAGGCTCTCTCTGTAAATGAATATGGGCCATCTCGGAAAGTCTACGTTTCCTAAATTCAGCCTCCCTATCTAAAATCGAGACCTCTTCCCAATTAATATTATGTCTGTTTTGATTACAGTGCTGGGCTACAACTTTGTCAGCTTTACTTTTTATATCTCTTTTATGCTCAACTAGCCTACAAGCTAGAGGCCTCTTTGTCTCACCTACATAAGTAGCAGGACAGTCACCACATGGTAGCCTATAGACAACGTTAGGACATCGTAGTTTTCCCGTACTGTCTTTCCCTTTCTTAACAACATACGTTAAATTACCCTTATTGTAAGGTACAGGTGCAATATTAGTATTACTTAAAGCTCTTTTAACACTATCAAATAATGTACCTTTAAAGGGAACCCTGACAAAAATTTTTTTTTTTCCTCTTTTCATTCGCTATCTCCTCCCTGACAACCCTATTCGAAATTGTTTGAAGTATCTTTCTGACATATTTGTTTACCAAAGCTATTAGTTCGAGAGCTAGCGACAGTCCCATTCAACCGGAAGAACATAGTCACGGAATGTGTGCAAAATGATGGCATTTGACCCCCTATTTACGAGTCCGGAAGTCTGCCATGCTGTATCTGGGGCCTAAGGATTTTACAGCTAATTAAAGTCCTTAATTTGGGACATTAATTTGACCAGAAGAACATAGACCCGAAACTAGTCTCATTCGAAAGGTTTTATGAAGCTGATTACGAATATGATCGTCTGCCGCCGTCTGCCTGGGGCATTTGCCCTCTGTGGCTCGTCAAACTCACGTAATTCGGTAAATTTTAAATAACTGAGGAGCACAGTCCTGTAACTGGTCCTATTCGATAGGTTCTAAGGAGATGATTACAAATTTAATAGTCTGCCGGCGTTCCTGGAGCATTTGCCCTCGGCAAGTGCCCCAGGCAGACACCGGCAGACGATCACTTTCGTATTCAGTCGCATGAAACGTGTCGCAAAAGACCATTCTCCGGACTTAGTTCATCCGGTTAATTAATGCCCCTGATTTGAGGAGTTTACTGGCCACCGAGGGCAAATGCTCCAGGCAGACGCCGGCAGACGATTTTATTTGTAATCATCTCCATAAATCCTATCGAATAAGACCAGTTTCAGGACTATGTTCTTCCGGTTGATCAAAATTCACCGAATCACGTGTTTTTGGCGAGCCACAGAGGGCAAATGCCCCAGGCAGACGGCGGCAGACGATCATATTCGTAACCAGCTTCATAAAACCTTTCGAATGAGACTAGTTTCGGGTCTATGTTCTTCTGGTCAAATTAATGTCCCAAATTAAGGACTTTAATTAGCTGTAAAATCCTTAGGCCCCAGATACAGCATGGCAGACTTCCGGACTCGTAAATAGGGGGTCAAATGCCATCATTTTGCACACATTCGGTGACTATGTCCTTCCGGTTGAATGGGACTGTCGCCAGCTCTCGGTCTATATAGGATATTGATTTATTTTTAATTCAGATTTAACAAAAGCAATGTTTTCTTCGTGAAATTCCTCTTCAGACGATAATACGGCTCTATCGACTAAGTTATAGATCATAGCAATTTTTTGATGCAAGGGGTGATTTGATTTAAAATTTAAAAACCGGCCTGAAAATGTAGGTTTGCGATACGTGTTCGTTTTAATCTTATTATTTTGACGAATTAAAAGGGAGGAGAAAGTGAATGAAAAGAGGAAAAAAAAAATTTTTGTCAGGGTTCCCTTTAAAGGTACATTATTTGATAGTGTTAAAAGAGCTTTAAGTAATACTAATATTGCACCTGTACCTTACAATAAGGATAATTTAACGTGTGTTGTTAAGAAAGGGAAAGACAGTACGGGAAAACTACGATGTCCTAACGTTGTCTATTGGCGATTCAGATTATCACTTGCAGCGCTAGCGTCGAGGTGCAATGGCGGAAAAGAGCCCTACTCTTACCACCAACGTAAGGGGTAAATAATGAGATTTTGCAGTTTTTAAGGAGTTTAAAATGTTTTCCGTCTGAACTATTGCCACACTTGATTGAAAAATGAATTTGCGGTTACGACCTTTCTTCGATCGACCTTCTACATTTCGGGAACGTAGTGAATTTAGTATCCTAGTTTGTACCTATAGTGGACAGTACGTAGTCATTATCTCTTTTTGTTGTCTCATAATGTTGCCTATGTGAATCTCATCAAGGAGCTTCAAAGAAGAGGAAGTGGAATTAAGCACCAATATATGTTGTATATGCGGCCAAATAGAGGACGCCAAGGCGTAGGCCGCCGTTGATGAAAGGGCAGGGGTGCCCAAACGAGGGCTCACGGGCCAAAAAGTGGCCCGCTGACTCAGGTGAGCCTTTCACAATGGCCCGCCCGTTGCATACAGTGGTTGGATAATGTTGGTACAGTTTAATGTTGGATTTTGGCGCCCTTCGGATTTTTGTGGAAATGGAAATCGCTACAATTCGCGCCTCCTCCCCCCCCTCATCACCCACTTAATCCAGAACAAAATGGAAAATAACGCTAATTTGGGACTGAAATTGAGATGAATGGCTGATTAACGGCTGAAATTATTGAAAAAAAAAATAACTGATTCACGGCCATATTAAGAAAAAGTGCTAAATCACGGATAACGTTGAGAAAACTTCTCGGCAAAAATTAAGAAAAAGCTCTAAAATCGCGGATAACGTGTAAATTACAGTCATTTGCGTTTAAAATTACGAAACACGCTAATTAACGGATAAAATAATGAAAAATCAATGATTCGTGAATGAGAGACAGCGCCAATTCACGCCTAAAATTACGAAAACATGAATTCTCGGCTTATTCAGAACGCAAGTTCATGGCTCAAACTGCAAAAAAACGCTAATTCATAGCTAAAAGAAAGCGAAACAAATCGCTAATCCGGAGCTAAAATTAAGAAAAGTTGCTAATTCATGGATGCAATTGAGAAAAATCACTAATTGTAGCGGCTGAAATAAAGAAAAACACGAATTCTCTGCAAAATTCAGATAAATCGCTATAATTCACGGCTAAAAGGGTGAAAAATCGCAAAAATGACAAAAATTGCTAAGTCGCGGCTAGGATGGAGAAAATCTGCTAATTTATCGATAAAATTGACTAATTCGCGGATTAAATTGAGAAAACGTAAATTCGCGGCTTCTGATTGTAACTTCGTGCCAGAAAGTGAAAAAAATCGCTAATCCGCGGTCAAATTTCAGAAAAATCATTAGGAAGTTTGCGGAGAAAATTGGGGGAACTCTTAATTCGTTGATGAAACGTAGAAAAATCCCTAATTAGCTGCTAAGATGATGGAAAACGCTAATTTGCGGCTCAAGTAAAGAAAAATGGATGTTTATTGCGTTAAATTGAAAACATTTGCTAATTCACAGAGCAAATGGCAAGTCGCGGTTTCTCGAGACAACTTCGTGGCTAAAATTGGAAGATTTAGCGTCAAGTCACGGGTAAATCACATTGCTCTTTAGCGGCTTAAATCAGGAAAAACACAAATTCTTTGCAAGGAAAACCGCTAATTCGCGGCTAAAATGGAGACAAATCGCTAATTCATGAATTGACTGTTTTTATCCATTGGAAGGCTACACCGGTTCCTGGGGTGAAATTCGCTTTCTTTGCCGAATAGGGTAAACTCATGAAATTGCGTCTTTTAATGCGCTAATTTTACTCGAAAACTCAACCACTTAGCTAAAAAACTAACACTTATCCATAATCCGGCTTGTTCCAGCTTATTCAATTCAAACAAGGCATTTGAGTCTCAAAAAGTCTCTAATGTGACTCTAGTAAAAATTTTATACAGAACTTCTTCAATAACTCCTTCAATTACCCTCCTGTGGCCTACAGGAGGAGAATTAGACCCCCAGCTGTGATGGACACCATGGTCTGTTTTTGGGGCTAAACAACCCTTTTTAACCGGAAATTCGCGAAGACATTTGAAAACTTATTGCGTTTTTTATTTGCACAATATTCTGCATAGGGAAGGGGGATTTTTCCATCCTTGAAGGATGGAAGAAAAAATCTCTGGCAGTGCGAAATTCTCGGTAAATGGAAAACGCCATCATGATCTCACCGCGAGTTCTTTCATTTTATCTCAATTATTCCTCGATGATGAGTTTATTGTTAATAGAAAATAGTAATACCAACTAATATTTCAAAGAAATGAACTTTAAAAATCCTAAAAACTCATAAAAAAGAACAAAAACCACGTTTCCTCATAAGAACCCATGGAGAGTCTACCGCTCTCCCTACTTCGGTGGGGCCGCCACCAGAGCGCATTTGGTTAATCTGAATCGCCAATAGGCTACCATGTGGTGACTGTCCTGCTACTTACTTCCTGCTGCGAGAAATTTCGCGAAAAATGCGGTTTTTTTTTTTTTTTAATGAGCCAGATCTGCAAAAATGGGTTTCAATTGCGCTGCAAAATCCGTGATGGTCGTAGTACAGTCATCCCGCGA
This sequence comes from Corythucha ciliata, assembly GCA_038030265.1. Lineage (NCBI taxonomy): Eukaryota > Metazoa > Arthropoda > Insecta > Hemiptera > Tingidae > Corythucha > Corythucha ciliata. The sequence goes on along the minus strand of CM075942.1, from coordinate 48,940,884 downwards.
AATTAGTTTAGCGGCTGCAAAAACATTAAAATTTGTTTCTTAGAGAGCCAGAGGCCAAAAAATATTGTTTTTTTGCGAGAAAAATCCATGAAATTGTTGTTTGAATAATAGGGAACCCACAAAATTGGTGGTGACGAGGTGACCATAAATGACTTGTTCTTTTCGATGATATCCAGTGGTGTTCAGCTGCCTATTGGAGGGCGATTGCCCCCTCTGGCTACGCCCATGCAAGAGTCGCTCTTTTCGGGACGTAATATCAATCCAGACAGAAGAATATAACGTGGATTCTGTAGCAAAAAAATTAGGGCAACTAGTCAGAAGGAGGGAACCTTATTTGCTAAATTCATTGACCCTTTATTATGTCTACTCCCTTCTCCTTCTCATCTCTTCCACACATAAACAAATTGCTGCCGAAAAAATAACCTTCCGCTTTTTTTTCAGCAATGAAAAACAAAGCCCCCGAAAAATGAGACGGCGAAAAGAAAAGAAATTTCTTCCCGCGGTATACTCAACGGGACAAAAGACCTTTCCCCCACCCCCGCAAGCATTCCTGGAACACCTACTATTGTTGCCATAAAGCGTTTTTTCCTCCCTTTCTAGTCTCACCACGTATAATAGAAGTCCTTCCTGTCCATTTGGCACAATGTTTCGCAACCATTCATTAGCTCCCTTTCGCATCCTGACCCAACATTCTCTTGGTAAACAAAACAAAACAGAACAAAAAAAAAAAAAAAAAAAATGCGAAGAAATATTAATCTTCCACTCCTTCACCGTTATTCCCACGCCATATTTTTGGGTACATACAAACTATGGACTCATTAGTCCGAACGACCTTGCATAAACTCCCCTCCCATTCTGCAGGAAGAGTTGGAAGTTATTCCACGAATTCTTGTTATTTACGAGGCGTGCCTGGCGTGGGTGGGGATGGGGAGGCACAAAAAAGGGCTCACAAGAGAGTTTCAGTGGTGGTAGGAGAGTGGCCACCGCGATTCTCATTTATGAGGAGGAAAATTGTGGCGAGGGGGATTATAGAAAAATGTTTATGGCTGTTCCTCTCTCTGTATACTACCCTCCTCGGTGGGATAATTAAATTTAACGAGAGCTGCTCGGATTATAGCCCAGCAACCCCCTCATCGTAGTTTTTTCGGAAGTGTCATAACGAAATTTTAAACTGTTTATTATTAGCGTGCTCTATACGTGTTTTAGTTTTAAAAATAATACTTCGCGACGTTGAATGAGCTAAAATAGAGCTTTTAAAGCTTTTTTTCTTGGAGAGTGTTTCTCTTTCAGTTATACACCAGCGGTACACCTACAACGAGTGAGTGAGAAGGGTTGTAATGGTGAGGGCGCCGAATGTGAAAGTGTGGTGGTGGTGAGGGAGCTTTTATCTCTTTCGCCTCTATGAGCGTTCTGTTTCTCATCCTCCCTTGTGGGACGTGACAGCGTGTGAAAGAAAATACATGGTGAAGGGAGGGGTGGTAAAAGGAGTTTTTATTTATCTATACAGTAACTCACTTCACCTATATCTCCCTCATTTAGAACCATTAAAGCGTGTCAAGGTTGGCCTTGGTGGTGGGATGGGGCGGGAAAAACGATGAAATGTATGCGGGAAAGCCTTTTAGATGGTCGTCTCGAATAACAAAAAACAGGGCTTTTACGTTTCTCGTACTCTCCTGCATTTTTTTTTTTTTTTAGCTGATTCTCAAATCCCGGAAATAATTTGTAAGAAGGACTTTCCCCTCGCCATACACGCCGAGTACGAATTTCCTGCAAAGAGGATCGACTAATTAATAACAGGATAATCCCACGAGAGAAATGAACAGAAAATCAGTTCGAGAGCTTGAGTTTGCTTTAAGACTGATGAAGTGCGATTTAAGAGCACATCGTTTCTATTAATCAACGAAAATGACTCCCAATTAAATACTCCAAGCTTCAATTACTTGCTGTCCCCTCTCCAATCACCCCCCCCCCCCTAATTGAACATTCCCATTCCCATTTCCAAAGTTTCTTCTTTTTTGTCAACATGCAAAGAAACGTTTGGGCTATTTTGTAACAAAAGTGCGGGGGCGGGAGCTGTAAATCTTGGCTGTCCCATCATGGTGGGAGGGGGGAGAGTCTCAGGTGTCCGATAGGGCTTTTGCGGGGAAACATCGGTCAGGACGAGCTTAGACACATTGGAAATGTCGCTTTTCCTCTGGCTTTCCCTGTTTTTCTATAGCAGAAGGCTCGTCTATTTTGGTCTTTCTTTCTGGTGACGATAAATCATTGTGAGAGCTGGGCTATAGTAAGGGTACCTATACTTTTGAAAAAATTGAAATAAAAAATGTTCTTTAAATTTATTATTAACTCCATTAACTGCGCTTTTCCCCCCTAAAACAAATTTTCAGGGACCTACTGGTTATTGAAGGTGTCTTTATTGAATTTGTATATTTGCCAGCTTCCGTTCCCAAGGTAACGTACTACAATCTCCCTCACTAAACAGACCAGTACGCAGTGGGCTTGCGGGGGATGGGAAGATCAACTGAAAGAGCCATAGAGTTTGCTTTGCAAGCCCCCCCCCCCCCACTCCCGATCACCGTCAACCCCTTTACCTTCACAAACACGCACTTTGCAGAGTCCACAACTAAAAACCATCAAACTGTAGCAACGTTTCATGGGCGAGGGGGAGATTTTCCATAAATTCTGAACGAGACAGCCCCCGTTTTACATGTCAATAATATATCCAATACATGAGTTTCTGTTAAATACGACGAGGGAAAATGGAATTGTGACAGGTGCAACGAATTAACGGGTATACGCGAAGGGTTTTAGAGACTGAGGGAGCACTTTAGAAGACACAAATCTGGGGCCTTATTCTCTAACACGATAGCAATCAAACTTCGATTGCAATGTTGCTATCCATGAAAGAAACGTTGCTACTCGGCATTCTGCAATTTTAGAAACAATGAATTTGAAGCAACGTTGCTAAGGAGTATTTCTTTAGTAGATTATTATAGAAGCACCACCAGACTCTGTTGCTATATCGACAAATTCGATTGCAGTGTTGCTTTCATCATTATCAAACCCCGCTATCATTGTGAATTTTAACTTTCCTCGGGCTAGCTTTTTTATTCATGTCTATCATGGGATAAGAACGTCGAAAGTTTATTATCTCAGCTCGCTCTGCTGATCTTCACCATTCTGACTTCCGGCGCAGCAGCTTGTGGAGGATCAGCCAACAGCGAGAAATATTCTAGCTCGAAGTCTCAGATGAGAGTGTTGTGTGGTCGAGAAAGCCGCTAGTCCTGTCGTGAATGGTGTAGACGTCAGCATGTCCGCATTTTCATCCATGGCATTCTCATCAATTGTTCGCACTCATCTTCGGGAATTTTCCTCGATCCTCGCCTCTCAATCGTCGTGAAGAGGCACGCTGCTGATTTCCCACATTACTCGGGTAGATTCTAGCTACTTGTTGCGTTCCGAGGGCTTTAGTTAATTCTTCGGCTCCTCGTCGTCCGGTCTTAGGGCTGGTAAAAATCTTTGAACCATTGAGGTGAACGAATTTAGTATTTATTACACAAAAGGAACTGGTAGAGAGCACAGTTTTTCCACGAGCGATCGAGCGAGAGAGTATCAGGAAGGTAACAATGTTGGGGTTAGGCATAAAAGCGCCAAGAGCAAGAGCTCGAACAGCTCAGGAGCTCGAGAAAGACTTTAACAAGTTAACACTACTATAGTCGGATCGGTGAAAGAATGTGCATGAAATTACCCTCTCTTTTCCCTAAACCCACATGACTTACCGCTACCACACCATCACCTGAGAGGAGCCTCTCCTATTTTATCGGTAAAACTCTCTGTTATTGGTTGCAGTTGTTTGAAAATAAGAGGAGAAGTGGAGAACCACATTAAGAGAGGGAAAAGGCGGGCTTATGGCCTCCCACCACTCATGCACATTCTTTCGCCGATCCGACTGTAGTGCTTGATTCTTCGTGGCTACTTGGGCGTGAGGATTCATAGTACGCCCCCGCTATAGACTAAAGAAACCGCACGTTTAGACGTGCTCCGTGATATGATCCTCACTGCTGCCTTATATACATTTTTGAACTCTCCCTTAACGATATGAATAACAAGCTGTTGGCAATTCCATATAATTTATTATTTGATAGCAATAAAGGCAATTTTAATTTGAATTCACTTTACAGACTTTCAAACGCGTAGTTTATTTTCTTTCAGTGCATATTTAATGGCTTGGTCTCCTCCAGTATAGTTCTATGGTTATTATTCCAAAGTCGATTTCCAATGTTGCTAAATCGGTATTCTCTAAAATTGCAATGCGGAAAAGCAACAAACAGATTTCAACAGTTCCACCATGGCAACATTGCTTTCTAGGCAACGTGTAAAAGCTTCGATGTTTTACAGAATAAGCCCCCAGACAAAAGAAGTCCCGGCGGACCATCCATGGCCATCAACTTGTTTTAAACGTGCAGCATATGACTTTACGTTTCGCGTAATTTTCATTTTACCATGTTCCACAAACAAGTGTCAACTCTTTTAGTGCATTCTATGACAAGTGCACTCAAGTTTCGTCGCCGTGGAGGCAAACGTTGTGTGAATCTCGTCAACTCCATCAAACCCAAAATTAAGTAGGTAATTGATTTTATTGATGGCCATTTTCTTCTTAGCGCGATAAGTTCTCGGAAGAAAATTAATCGAGCGGTTCGAATTTCTAAATCGATATCCATGAGGCCCCGGCTGGTATCGTCGGTGAAAGTAGGTAAATTTTAGAAAAATCACCATATTTCCGCACCACACACGATTTCAATTTCCACTTACCCCCTCGCCCTAACTTATTTCTTACTTCATAACCATTTTCGTATAAGGCATTCCGTCACATAGGAAATTTTATAGCCCGTCAAGTTAAACGTGGACCTCGCCCTCCTGAGATCAGCCCCTCTAGCTATTTCCTTACTCCCTCCATAGAATTTCGGCTTGATAATAACACTTATCTTTGGTAAACAGTGGGTCAACCAATTCGGTAAGGGAAGTAGAGGGAAGAGAAGTTGCAAGTAATCGAATGAGAGTGCGCTGGGCGCGGGTTCATGTTCTTCTCGACGGGCTATAGTGGATTATTCATTTTCTACGAGAGAGTAAACAAAATAATTTGGATCAAAGTGGCTCATCAAATCAAAGTAATTATTTGGTAAATACTTAAATAGTAAAAATGGGCTTTTGTTGGTTGTTTTTTACAATCAGGACGTAAATATTTTACTTTCGCAAAGTTTACCTTGAAAATAATTGCGGTGGACTGATTTTTTAAATTTAAAATTGTCGAATAATGCACTCCACTACTTTTCACAACACGTCCCGATCGCGCTAACGAGAAAACTAAACTCGCGAAAGCATCCCCCAAAACAACCCCGAACGATCCAACCCCTCAGACAAGAGGCGGAACACTGGGGATGACGGAGACTGGCATCAACCGGCGAAGAGTTTTGTTGTCAACCCGTCCCTCCGCCCCCATTCATATAGGACCCGGCAAACCCTCTTTTTGGCGTGTATTTTGTTACAGTACAGCGAGTGGTGATGGTGGTGGTGGAGGAGGTGTTTTCCGGATAGATAAGTGTGGAGAGGGGGTGATGAAGAAGAGAGGAAACTTGCGGAAATTATTTCACCGTCCCCTTCTCTCCTAGGCATTTCCATGTCTTTCAATGTTGTTGACTGCTTTCCTCGCTTCTCTCACCCCCACCCCCACAAAATAAAAAAAATGATGGGATTTTAAATACAATCGAAGACCAAGATGACGCGACGTTTGATACCTTTGTTGAACATGTGCTTCGTTTTTTAAAAGTCGAAATGACGCCAAAATATGCGTTTTTACCGTGCGATGAAATAAGGTCCTAATTCGCATGGTTTCAGATCATCAGGCCACCCAGTTTTTTGCTCTTTCGAAGTCCGTGTCAGCCCGGTCAAGACTTGGTCAGTCCAGAGTCGAAAAAACCGGCAAGACTTCATAGAAAAGTGAAACACGTGTGAGACAGATGAGACTAACAGCTAAAAAGTACGCACACCAGGGGCCCTATTACGAAACCGCGGGATTTAACAGTGGGATGATGCCGCTAGTGGGATGACGTCACCCGCCCAAAATGCCACCATTCGGTATTACGAAGCCGCGGGATCTGGGACTCCCGCAAGTGGCATCATCCCGCTAGAGGGATTTTGTAGCGGCATTATCCCACCGGCTTTTCAATTGTGTGAAGAGACCCGCAATACGTGGGACCTTTAATCATCTTATCAGTCTGTTTTGTTTAGTGTTTTCTGTTTTGGTTGTTTAACTGAAAATACCTATTTGTTTCCTGAAACGAAAAAGAAAATGTCTTTAAATTGTGCATTGATTTATTATTACTTGAGGAGCAGGCAGAGGTAAGTACACTTATACGAAGATCTCTCTAACACTTACCCCCCCCCCCCACTTGGGTACACCATTTTTTCTCTTTGATCATGCTCTTGCTTCCGTGATGTGCTTTGGAGGGTGCACGTACAAACTACATAGTCCATTATAAATCATTACTCTATAGGTATGAAGTAACACAAATAAGATTTTTATTTTATTTTTAAAGGCGAAGAATTCGTGAAAATCGTTCTATCCGTAGACCGCTGTTGATAGGGTACGCAGCATTCGATACTATGACCGAAACAATGTAAGATGTAAATATGCATTAATCGTCGCACTTGCTCAATGACATTGTGCCACGCATCTTCATGGAGAAGCAGATATTCAACTAAAATTGTATCCGCTGCCTGGTTCAGAAGTCTATTTAGACTTTCGAACCTTCTAGCGTGGGAAGTACTGGAAGAATTGAGGCCATACATAAAAATTTCGCTGAACAGTCGTGGCATAACTCCAGAGACAAAAGTGAATCAGTGGAGGGGTTAAAAAAAAAGTAATTGCCTGTATTTTCTCAGTTCCTGACAGCGTTGCGCGCGTTTTACGCGCAGGGAAGCTACCAGATGTCTGTAGCTCAAGATCTGGAACTATCCCTGAGTCAGGCATCCGTGAGTATTATTTTGGGAGAAATTTCTTGGGCTCTCACCTACAAACTTGCTAAGAAACACATTCGTTTTCCGTCTCGTGAAGAAATTGCCTATAAAAGAGCACAGTAAATTCTGCATCTGCGAGTACTAACTTGTATCAATTTGGCATTTCACAACAATTCACATTTTTGGTTCTATCGAAAAAGTGGAATGCGAGGTGTAATGGGGTGTATAGACGGCACCCATATACAAATCGTAGCTCCGTATGGAAACAGGTATCCTGAAAACGTATATGTCAACAGGAAAGGCGTACACGCAAAAAAATGTGAAATTAGTAATTACACAAAATCCTCGTTCTCGTTTTATTTGGTTTGGCTAGGTATGTGACGCGAATTGCGAAATCACCAGTGTCAACGCAAAATTTCCGGGGTCGACGCACGATAGTTTCGTATGGAAGATGAGCTCTCTTAGGGAGTATCTGCTCCAACACTACAATTCCGGCGAATTCGATTCTTGTTTGCTAGGTTTTATCACTTACTTATCAGTCTGAGATCGACGACTTTGGTAAAATCGGCTTTCGTGCATGAGATAGTGGGTATCCTCTAGAGCCTATCCTTCTGACTCCCTATCCAGAAATACGTCTAACGGGGTAGAGCAGCGTTTCAACGTCGCCCACAGAAGGACGCGGTCAATTATTAAAGGGGTTAATGGTCAGCTCAAGTCGAGGTTAGTTCGGTTTTGTAGCATTTGCGCATTCGAAACCACGAAGTATCTCATTGCAGGCTTCGGTGTCTATTAAGGCACCGAACGTTGCATTACCACCCGGAGAAAGCTGCAAATATTATTATATCTTGCTGCAACCTCCGCAACATCTGCATTCGAGGTGGATTACCGGATGAAGAATTGTCATTGGGAGTCGGGGATGTGAGTTTAAATGCTTTTCTCTATTCCCCTTTCCAAGTTGTTCCTACCTGGGTGGAAGGAGATAAGTGTGACAAAAAAAATTTGGGTGAAAATAGACCTCACTTGCGACTGAAATAACCCTATGCACCATGGACCGAAAATCAAAACTCTTCGAGATATGATTTCTCTAATTATTTTTAACTCTTGCATCACTTATTTCAACTAAATGCGAGAAACTCGCTTTGAATTTTTAACAATTTCGACAATGGATTCGGAAAGAGCACACAATTTCCTGTCAGGATTAGAAAAATCATATCTCAAAGAGTTTTGATTTTCAAACCATGGTGTACGGGGTGATTCCGGTCGCAAATGACGTCTATTTTCATCCAATTTTTTTTGTGCCACGCCTTGATGGGAGAGTATTTAATCTTGCATTCTTCAGGAAGTACCTCGTTCTGCGGCTGAGCCTTCCACAGAGGCGCTACTTGTCCAGGGAAAGCGACTCCGCGACAGGATCGCTCTAGAAATGTCATGATCACCGCCTTAAGGGGCAGCTGCAGTGATGATTCCTCGACCCCCCTCCAATCCCGCATACACTTTCTTGTCTTATTTCTGCACCAATTCTGTTTTTTTTTCTTTTTTTAAAAATAAGTTGAAGGAAGACCGCGAAATTTTGAGGTAAAAGTTCAAGGCGGGTTTTAAGTCACTCCGGAGTCATAATTTAAAAAAAAATTACCGCTTAATATGAAGAATTTCCTGAAAATTAAAACGAGTCTATACAAATCAGGATTGGAGCAGAAATAAGGCAACAAAGTGTATGCCGAGGAGTAGTCGATGGATTATTGGACGGGGGTCGAGGAATTATCACTGTAGCTCCCTCTTAAAAGAGTTGTATCTTCAGCACCACGTACACGCTTACGATACCCACCGCACAAAAACCTAAAAACTATTTTAAAATTATATTTACAAGTTGTTTTCTAATCGTTCGTTAAAATTAAAGTGTATCTGTGTGAACTAAGCTACTGATTTCGCATGTACGCGTTCATGAAAGAAGTCACCGTATCAAAAAAAAGTCACCAATGTTGTCAGAAATTGATTCTCCCTTTCTCTTCGAACATCTTCGATTTCAAGTAGTCTGGACAAGAAGTGATCCATTTCTGAGAAAACAATAAAGATATTTGAATGAAACAACTGTGCCAAATAATCATGAGACGTATTAACCTTCTCCCACCCTGGCCCGAGGCCTCCTTCGGCCGCCGCCGGAAGATTCCCTTGGGCTATTCTAGAATGAGCAGAAAATTGGTTATGGAATTATTAACACAACTCCTTCCTCAGGCTTACCCGTAGTAACCTCCGGCGAGGAGTCCTTAAGACGCCCTGGGATGCAGGGTTCTCCTCAAACCCCTCTGTTGGGACTGGCAACATGGAATGGAACGACGAATTCGGACCAGCTGACATGAATTCAGGAGTTGGTGGTACCGTAATGAAGATAGGATTGCCTTGTTCAGTAGTGAGCTGCCCTTCATCATCTGGCTCGGTATCGCCACTAATTCCAACATGGGCTCAGTGTGATTAGTGTTACTCAATCCGCTCGGACCGGCAGTGTTCTCCGTGTTCTACAATGGAAATTATTGCTTAAAGCCCTGAGCAACACATTCATTTATATTACCGAGGGAGATGGGTGGCCAACTTCTGGGGCTGCGTGTCCTTCCACCATGATTTCCCCTATTATAGCTAAAATCTTCTCTTCTAGAGAGGTTAGTTCCTCACCACTTGGACCAGACCCCGTTTTGTTTTGCGAAGCTCTAATCTTGGCGGCCTTTTCTTTGACGGCCCTTTTCATATCCGACCAAGTCTGTGAACAACAAATGCTATTAACTCCATCAACAGTACGAGTCAATGACAACAAACTTGCCTTCCGCCAATCGCCAATGTTCTTGCCACGAGGTCCGTCGGGGCAGCTCTCCAACAGGGAGATAACTTCTTCCCATTTTTTTTTGTACATGATGAGCGGTAAATTTAGGGGTTATTTTGCTAGCGGCGAATTCGGGATTTGCAAGAAGGAAATCAACAAGTATGACTTTCTGCTGCTGGGACACCTATTTCTTGATTTTTCTGACCGGAACTAATAATTAGGAACCTCATGTTACATGGACATCTCACCTGTATATTCTGAACGATTTAAACGTGTACAAAACCAAGCTAGTTATATCCAGTTTAAATGTTAGGGGCCGATTGGGTTTTTGCTGGGCAATCTAAAAGCCGCTAGGGAGCACCAGTGCAGTTACCCTGGCCTTGAAGTCCCAATTTCTGGTTACGTCCATTTTGTGGGAGGTCAACCAAGCAAAATAAAAAAAGTGGACAAGGCCCACTGCATAAGTGCCCAAGTCAATTCTCACAGTAAAGTTAGGCAAGAACCCTCAAGATCAAGTGACGTTGAGATCCATTGCATATCTTACATTTTTTTAATAAATATTTTCGCGTACATAACCTGCCTCAGGTCCATTCCACTGATTTGACTCATTAAAAAAATCGCGGTGTCTTGGTTAATTTACCATCAAATCTTTCCCTAGTTTGACTCGACCAGAATTCAAATCTCGCAGTTTGGGCACTTCAAGGCCTTCAATGCAGAGTTGTTTGGCGGATTTTACTTCTTTAATTATCACTTGGTCCTGAAAATATCACTAAAGGCCAAAAATCTCTTACGTAAGACCGAAGCCGTAAAACCCGGCAATTTTTTTGCTTGTTTCACAGGAAAAATAGCACAGTGTGACCCCAAAAAATAGTCTAGACAGGGAAAAAACACCAAAAAACCATAGTTTTTCTACCCAAATAAACAACTCGTTGCCTCCTCAATTGGCGACTAAGCGCTACAACTTACGGCGCGGATCCAGAGGACAATTTTATAGACAGTAACTACGTTAGGCTGAGTTCCTCCCGTCTGAACGCCGCGTAATCACACCGCAGTCAACTCAAGACTATTACGTCCCTTCGTGACTACCATCGGCAAAGCACTGCTGATTCACCCGTCTGAACGAAGTGTGTGGACACAATTTGTAAGGAATGGAAACACTCACCCCTCTTGACTATACACGAAGCAGTTTGTAGGTTTTGACTGCGTAGTCACGATGTCGGCTGAGCGCTTTCCCTCCAGAACGACCCTGAAATCACACCCTAGGCCCTCCGCAGTCTAAAAGGGATAACTACGTCACTTCGTGACTACTGTACGCAGAGTGTTGCTAAATCACCCGTCTGAACGGTATACGGTCTTTGTAAGGATTAGACTAAGAATTGATCCCTGTCTGTGGGATGTCCATTTGAATTAGACACCGGTCCGAATATTTCCCAGACAGCAGCCTTACACATTCCTGCCGGCTTAATAAGGAACATACCTTCCAAGAAAGTCCATGACGTCTGAGCTTACCGAACATATTTATGCCCATGAAAGTTTGGAAAACTCGCTCATTCATGGCAAAAATCGCTAATTCGCTAATTGTAAAAAGGGGCTAGTCCGTGGATTCCCGATTCGTGACTGAAATTGAGAAGAAGCTCTAATTTTGCGACTAAAATCAAGAGTAAAGTGCTAAATCACGGCTAAAATGGATAAAAAGTTGTCATACACAGCTAAATTCGAGTTGCCCATGCCGCACAAGCAAGTGGGCCGGTTGATTTCCACCCTAGCAAACTCGGCCATGAAGTTTTATCTCTCCCAACTTAAGACGAATAAGTTTCATCTCATTTATTGTGTTATAAATTATTACAATACATTGATTTACAATAATGAAAATCATTGAGTGATAACGAAATTTCCGTACAAAAATCCGTCATCTGTTCGAACGATTTTTTTTCTTATCAGCCACTTTCTAAACCGTCAGATCTCAGGGGAAATCTGTCAAATTGGCATCGCTACAAACCTTTGCCTTGATGGGGCCTTGAAATAGCCCTAACGGCGAGATCAGAATAGGATAGACCAAGCTCAGGAGATTTGATTTTTAAAAGAGACCCCGCGCTGAATACATTTTTTGAAGAATCAAACCCACACGCTACTCGAGGAAAAAGAGGGAAAAAAAAAAAAAAAAAAAAAAAAAAAAAAAAAAAAAAAAAAAAAAAAAAAAAAAAGGCAATGGACCTCAACGCCACGCCGCTTGGTCTTGAGATTCTTGCCTATTAGATGGATATTAATGAATAAATCTGTCGCCGGTATTTTAATTAATAAATTAATTAGTCTGATATTATCCGGACGACGATGGAAGGGCATAGACCAACACGATTCGAGTTTCGAGAAAAAATGGCTCCCCGGCGGGATTTGAACCCGCAACCTCTGGATTACCAGTCCAGCACGCTGCCATTTGCGCCACGGAGACGCCTATGGGAGTCGTACTCCGAGGGATAAGCTAAGCCGAACCCCACCCAGGTCCATTGTTTCTCGAAACTCTAGGCGCTTCTCCTGATCGGTAAACCACGCCGAATTTTATCTTATCTAGATGTTGTTAGATGGATATTAATGAATAAATCTGTCGCCTATCCCTCGGAGTACGACTCCCATAGGCGTCTCCGTGGCGCAAATGGCAGCGTGCTGGACTGGTAATCCAGAGGTTGCGGGTTCGTGTGTTGGGCTATGCCCTTCCATCGTCGTCCGGATAATATCAGACTAATTAATTTATTAGTTCTTGCCTATCTTCACCATAAGACACTTGTCACTTCTGCACTCTGAAAGTCTACTAATTATTTTTATTTTATCTTTGGTCCACACCTCACGTCCCATATTACGACGACTCATCCAGAAATCACCAGGCCAGGTTGGAAGGGAGTTGAAAACGCCTTTCTTGAGGTAACTAACGATTGTACGAGGGGAAAGTGTCGGTAAATTATGTTTTTCACAGTTTCGCTCGATAAATCAGATATTGAGAATGTCATCGCGGAGCAGGTTTTCGAAAATATTTAGCTTCACAGCCCCCCACCCCACCACAAGAGCTCGCTCTATCTGACAAATGACCTTCAGCGGCCAAATTACAAGTTTTCGGTCCTTAAAACGAGATTAGCTAATTCACTGTTTATGAAGGCCCTTTAACGGCTAAAAAAGAAAAAAAAGCGTTAAATCATGGCTAAGAGTGAATAATAAAATCGCTCATTCGTAGAAAATATGTATTATTCTGGAAACAATTTTCCACTACTTAAATTGAGAGGAGTGCTGATTCGTGGCTTCAGCAGGCAACTTCGCGGTTAAATGGAGAAAATACCCTAACCCTCGGATACCGGTTGTCCTTAGGCGGCTGATATTGGGAAGGCACACAATGGGAACGGCCGCGGCTAAAATTGAGAAATAACGCTAATTCGCGGCAAAAACTGAGAAAATCTGCCAATCCACAGTTGAAATTGAGAAAAAAACGCCAAGTCATGTCTAAAATGAAGAAAAAGGGCTCATAAGGGGGGGGGGGTTTAGAAGGTAACTTTGTGGAATGACAACTAATACAAGTTATAGCGATTGAGCTCTCACAAAAAAAATAACAAAACCATTTCGTGGATTTTTCTATCAGGAAAATCATTTCTGTGGTTCCAGGGGGTCACTAAAACATTAATTAAGCGGATTCTTGTTGATTTAAAATTGTTATCGTGGGTCTGACTCTCTAAAATATCATTTCTAGGATTTTACTGACACAAAAAGCATTTTCTCCAAGGTTTATCTGCTAATAAACCGCTGCTGCACCTGCGCCGTCATGACACTCGGCACCCGGAGTCAAAGGCCCCCTGAACGCCCAGAAAGGACTGCCGACCACGAATAGTACCACGTTCAGTGCAACCTTTGTTGAGTCAAAACATTATTGTGCTGACGAAGAGCCTCTAATATGAAAGGTTCCATCCGGCCTAGGAGGCGTCGCTCCATGACCTTACTCACACGGTTGGACGTCTTCAGAAGCAGCCACACACAAACACAAAGCGCTAATTTGCGGCTAAAACTGAGAAAAAGCGGCAAAAATTGTCAATGTTCGGATAAAATTGAGAACGGTGATCAGTGAAAAGGTACCCTTCGGTCAAGTATGCGGATAAGAGTTCAAAAAAATGCACTAACATTCATGGCTAAAAATGTCAAAAACGAGCTTGCTTTGTGACTAGGGGTGAGAAAAAGCGCAAGCTCAGAGGTAAAATTGGGAAAAATCACTGACAGTAGGGAAAAACTTATTCGCAGCTAGAAATGCTGAATTTCTGGGTAAAAATCCCGTAATTCACGGCTGAAAACTATAAAAAATCGCGGTTTCTGAAGACCAATGTGTCTAAAATTGAGAAAAAACCATGATTGAACGATAATATGTTGAGATTATACATATCTTTGTTTATTTTAGACTTTTAGGGCCGTATTCAGAAACCCTCCTTTACAAAGCCTCAAGTAAAGGAGTTGAAAAATGTGATGGTTTATAAAAATATGTCATCTGTTTTGAATTGCTTAAAGGAGATGTAAAAGTTAAGGCCGCCTTGAAAACAGGTGATGCATTTAAATAAACCGTATGATCTTTGCACAACTTAAGTTAAGGCTCCGATAAGGAAGGTCTCTGAATACGGCCATTAGGGCTTCAATCAAAGCTCATAAGGGGCTCTGGTGCCTGACGGATTTTTAAGCCAGCGCCCCACGAGAAAGAAGGGGCGTGATAGAGATTTGCACACCGGGTCCCGGTAGGTGTTGGCTGTTTCGATACGCCACTGTAAACGGCCGGTTTTTGATACACTTCTTTTTGCAAAAGGTTTAATTGTAGGTACGTGTTCCTTTGTCCGTGAATCGGTTGTTCATTTTGGTAATTAAGCAGAAACGAACGCAAAGACTGAGGTTTCTAGCACAGAAAGCGTTGATGCTTTTTTTTTTTAGCCCAGGGCCCCACACAACCTCTATCCGGTCATGCGCACAGTCCACTGAATCCTGGGCACTTACGCGACGCCATCCCACCGAGAGCTTCCCAGAGTTCCTTCTGTCTAGTACTGGCTTGTTCCTCCTGGTCCTTCAAGAACCGTAACGAAGGTAAGCAGGTCAACCCACTGAGTAGCCCTAGCCCTCACTCACCTTCCCAATGCGGTCAGCAAGGTTGAAGGCAATAAGGGACTGCGGAGCTGCAGTGATGATTCCTCGAACCCCCTCCAATCACCCACATCAAATTCACTTAATTTTCCAATTTAAAAAAAAAGGTACACAGTACTCGAAAAAACGACAAATTTAGTACAATATTTATGGCCACTTCAAGATCGTTACTTTCTACTTTACAAAAAAACTAAGCGAGCATTGTTTTCCATCAAAAATAGTTATAAAAAAAACAGTAGGACTCGATGACTCATTTTTTCCATGTAAAAACATTTAAAAATGAACACATTCACTATCGAATTCTTAATTTAACAGATAACGATTAAATTTACAGGGAAAAAGGCCTGTTTTTGTACAGAAATCAGCTCGGAATATTTCCAGATGGAAACATTCACTTTCTTTGGTATAATAATAGTAAAAGTTAAAAATAAACAAAAAGATTCTCTCATTCTCAGTCTCTCTAAAAGGTACAAATAAAAAATAATTGGTGAAGTAAGGAAAGCCATTAAATTACGGTGGGGCCGGCATTGTATGAAGGAAGGGAAGTTTAGTTGGTCGTGTTGTTTTAAACAAACGCCAAGGCTGAGCGGGGAATTTCTGGCGTCATAGCTCGAGGAGGCTGCGCCCGAAACAGCCCTGCGGTAGGGCCTCTTTGATTTTTCTCACTTTTTCAACGTCACCCTCGAGTCGAGCCACTTCTTCTTCGTAGCTTTTCATTCGTTGATCCTGGGAAAAGTGCGACACTCTGGTATAGGGAAGAAGATTGGGGGGAGGGGAGCGATGGTTTTAGGTGTTACCTGAGCAACTCGAGCCGCTGTCAGGGCGTTGATTTGGTCCTCCAATTTCGCTTCTTGGAAATCCAATTCAGCTTGCTGTAATTTCATTTCGAGTTGATTGAGAGTGTCTTCGTCTGAAAGTTTTGATTTCGTCAGTTAAAATGGATGGTGAAGGGAGGGGAACACCAAAATCTAACGAAAATTGTCGTACCAATGTCTGAGAGGTCGTTCAATTCTTTGATTATATCGTTGAGATTTTCCAAAGCCGTTTTAACCTGATCAGTCGCCTGATCGGCGTTTGTTTTGGCTTGGCCCACCTTCTCTTTGGCCTGTTTTGTGAAGTTGACGAAATTGTCGACACGAGTTTTCATTTCATCGATTTTCAAACCGGTCTCAGCGACGCGACCAATTAGCGAGTCGGAGGCGTCGGACAGTTGCGACGCGTCATCCTTAGCCTTTTCCGCCTTTTCAAGGATATCTTTAGCGAGCTAGAAAAAAAAAGCGAGTGATTAGGGCTTGGATTTTTCTACCCCTCCACCCTCATAACACGATTCAGTTTGTTGTCTTTACTTGGGACGCTTGTTGAGCGAACACACTCTGAGCGGCCTGCGCTGTCTGACTCGCCTGAGCCGCGTTGTTTTCCGCCCCTGCTAAAGCTTCTTGAGCGTTTGTTGTTTTCTCCTTGGCTTCGGTCAACATTTGCTCAATTTGAGGGATCGTGCCTAAAGCTGTTTCAGCCCTCTGTTTACCCTCTTGAATTTGGCTATCAAAGTCTGATAATTAAAAAAAAACACAAAACCTCAATTTTGGCTCGAGAGAACAGTAGAGGGGTGGGAGAGTGTACGTACGTTGCAGTATCGATAACGTTTCTTTGGCGTCCTGCAACGTCTTTTCACCCAAACTGACGGCGTTCGCGGCGGTCGTTTTCGCTTGATCAGCTTCGGCCAACAACAGGTCCGCCTCTTGTTGCAACACAATGGACTCATTCAACGCTTTCTCGCTGAGTTGTAACGAATGCAGTACCCCCTCTTCCTCTTTTTCGTACACTTTTTCCAACTTCTCAGCTTCCGCTTGTAATCGCTTAGCCTAAAGAAACGTATAATTCAATAATAAACACTAAATATGGGGGCGGGGTAGAGCGCAGTACCTCGTTGATTTGATCCGTGGCGTCGTATTTTATTTTAGTTGGATCAACCTTGGGATCGGCCAAATTTGTGATATCCACTGCGAAATTGGTCACATCCTGATAGGCTTTATTCACTTTTTCTAAAGTGGCTGCCGAAAGGACGACCATTGCTTTTACACTGCTGTCGGCCTGTCCAATTTTGTTTTCGAGATCTTGCAAGTCTCGACTAAAGACAAACGCTTTTGTGAACAAAAAAAAAAACCTCAGAGCGGGAGCCTCTACTCACGTCGCGTTGGCTTGCTTTTGTTTAACGTCAAAAGACAATAGATAAGCTTCTTCGCACGTCTGAACGGCCTTTTCGGCGGCTTTTTGAGTTTCTTGACCTTCGACGAGTTGTCTAAAATGAAAATTGTCATGAAGCAAGATTTGTGTGTGCGATGGTGGGGGCATTCCAACCTTTCAACGATCGTCCTCGCTTCATGGGCGATGTCACTCATTTGTTTGTTTTGCTGGCCGAATTCAGCGGACCGTTCATGAGCTTGCCGAAGAGCGAAACTTCCGTCCGTGTCCAAGAATAGCTCAGCATCCTAAAAAAAAAAGTAAATCCGAGGTAATTAACCAAAAGATGTAATTAATCCATTTTTTAAACAACCTTTAGAGCCTTTCGAGCTTCTTCAATAGCGGTGTTAACCGCAGACGCACTACTGTTGGAAGCCTCAATGATATTCTCCGCCAGCGTCGCTTCACTTTCAATTTTCGACAACATTTCCTCCATTTTCCTCAGCTCAGCGTCCAATTCCTTGAGACGTCTCGCGAGTTCAGCGTCGTCTCCAGCCGCCCGTTTAGCGTCCGCCCACAGTTGTTCCACTCGAGCTTTGACGGCGTTCACTTTCGACTCAAACTCGTCATCGTTGAGAATTGTCGGTGACGCGATAATATTTTGCAGAACAGCGTCCAGTTTTGCCAAATTACTTCGGTGCTTGTTCACCTCGTCTTGAACGAGTGAATAGCAAGCTGGACAGTCGACGCAATTACGTTTTCGATCGAATTTGTTCTCTTTGCAACGATCGCAATGACGACCCTCGACATTTTCCAAACACTGTCAATCATAAGGAGGAAGGGTCGAGGGGGTTATTTCTGTTCGATAGATCGCGGAAGCCGATTTCAATTTACCGGACAGTGTCCCGTGGCGTTGCACTGTAAGTCTTGCGACCCGATAGTGTCACATTCACAGGGAAGACATCCTTCCGTAGAAAATCCGTAGAAATATCGTTCGCAACGGTCGCACTGCTCGCCCGCTACTCCATTCTTACAGAGACAGTCGCCCGTTATGAGATCGCAACTATAGTCCAACGATCCAGTCAAATTACAATTGCAAGGTTGGCAACCCTAAAAATGGGGGGAGAGAGGTTACTTCAAGAAAATTCGGTAAACTTAGCGTTAGACATGCCTTTCCGCTATCCAAATTGTAGAATCCTGCCTTGCACTGATCACAATTCGTTCCAGTGACGTTCGATTTACACTGACACTGCCCCGTGTCCTGGTTACAAAGAAGAGGACCACCATCAGCGCCTCCTTCAGTACCGCGAGGGTCACACTGGCATGGTTTACAGTCATCCTTTTCAGGGGCTAATGGATCTCCGTAGTAACCTGAAGTTAAATAAAGTTTTTTAGGCTTAAACATTTTCTTTATTTTCATTTTAGAATGTTTAGTTTACCAGCAAGGCATTGATCGCAATGAACACCGGCGGTGTTGTAAATACACTTAAGACACTCTCCGGTGATTCTGTTACAATTATTGACAGCATTTGGATCAACGTTGCCGTTACAATCGCACGGACGGCAAACGCGCTTGCCGTCAATGCCGAGCTCGCCGTAGTAACCGTCGCTGCACTGATCACACTTAGCCCCAGCGTAGCCCTTGGGACATTCCAAACAGATTATGGTTCCACTGGTGTCGGGCAGTTGATAGCAGGCTCCTTGGTCGGGGCATGGACACGGTTGACAGTCGTTATCAGTGCCGGATAGTGCGTTGCCGTAGTAACCTCGGGCGCATCTTTCACACTGGTCACCGGCTGTGTTGTGCTGGCAGATACATCGCCCTTAAATAAAATTTAAATGACATATAAATAAAATCTTCGAGGTCAATGGTTCAAGCAACCAGTAGCTACTAAGATTCGCGTTCACTGTACGAAGTTGTTTCTAAGCATATTGGGCAAGACACTTCATTCAATCACCCGATAATTGCCAGTTTTTGGGGTTAAATAGCGGCTTTCCGCTGGAAAATGAGAAGAGGGGGTTGTTAAATTGTGTGAGACGGACAGACAGAAACGTCAAAGCTGCGGCAGCCATGGCCGCATCGTATTAACGAAGGTACCAAACTATTGGAGTTGGAGGCTTTTTTAGGCTCATTTGTGACATAAGTGTTAACTCCCCCCCACCCCCCACAACAGCCATCGACAATATACGAGTACACACCAGGCAATAATGTAGCATCACGGGAAAATCGACTAATCAGGCAGGACCCACCATTGAGATACCCCCACCGCCCCCCCAACCGAGTACTAAAAAAAAGCCCTGCTTGTCTATTGTCAATTGACCATTTCTTAGACAAAGTCGTCCTGGACAATCCTGCAAATGGTCATACCTTCCGGCCCCGCGATACGACACGTCATCACTTCACGCAGGACGCACCCGTCTGCTCAGCCCAGGCATAATTTTCGCAAACGGCAACGCTCCGCTACTGCAAGGCTGAGTACGAGCCAAAAATTGAGTACGCACGCCACGTCTCCTGGCCTCCTGCGAGGTAAAAAAAACACACACACACACAAGTTTTGTGGTTGGAGCTTTTTTTGGCGGGCCTGTCATGTGGTTGCAGCTCACTAGGTGGTCGGGAAGTAGGAACTTGGAAGTGCTTGCAACTCATGGTTTGAGCGTTTTTGTGGTTGGCCCTTTGTGTGGTTGGAGGTCACTTGTGGTTCGGCTTTTTTTGTGGTTCGTTTTGAGGTTCGAGCTTTTTTGTGGTCTGATATTTTTATGGTTGGAGTTTTTTGAGACCGCGGTTGACGGTCTCTGGGGTACGAGATTTTTTGTGATTTTACATTTTTTTGGTTGGAGATTTTTCGGGGGACCGTTGGAGGGTTTTTGTGTTTTAAGGCCTCGGAGAGCTTTTTGCACTAGAAGTGTCTTGTGATTGGAACTTTTTTGTTTTTGGAGCTTTTTGTAGTTCGAGCTTTCTTGTGGTTCGAGCTTTTTTTTGTGGTTAAATTCTGGAATCTAGAACAGTGGTTGCTTCTTCAAGTTAATATCAGCGGCGTTTAGATTGCCGAGTATGAACCTATTTGACCACCTCCTACTGTTTGTTTATCAAGTGCACTACCATACTACCCAGGGGAGGTTAAGTGCGAGGGTGATGGATTTTAAACTTTGGCACCCCCGGCGTCCATCACTTCCCGACTTGCCCTAAAACCGGAAGTGCGCCTTTCTTGAGCTGCGACTACGTCCATATAAGAACATTCAAATTGCTAGATTTCTTACTAATATGGCGTTGTAAGTACCAATGGGTGGAAATCCCATCCCTACCCCACTATACCAAGAACCACTTCTCCGGGTCATTTCAAATACATATATCCTGGTAAATCCAAAGCCCTTCGCCCTTACTACCCGGAAATCATCAGACACACACGTTGAAACAGCCCCCTTTCGACAAACCCAAACGTTAAAAGGTCTCACCAGTGTCAGGATCGCAAATGTCGGCGTGATGATTGCAATTACACGGAATGCACTGGCTGAACGAATCACCGCCGGGTGGATCGTGACGATAGCCGGGAGCGCAAGACTCGCAAAATTGGCCGATGTAGGCCGGTCCGCACTGACACCATTCGATCCAACCAGCTGATTGCCCGGCCGCGCCTCTTATGGCTGTTCCTAATTTCACTTGATCCAAGTAGCCTTTGCCTGTTGAAAAACAAAAACACGCGTAATACGGGGGAGGGTGGTAAAATAATTCCGACGGGAGCGGAATTTTTTTACACGCCTATAATTACCTCTGACTGAATACGTCCCTTT
The DNA here is from genome assembly GCA_038030265.1 of Corythucha ciliata. Lineage (NCBI taxonomy): Eukaryota > Metazoa > Arthropoda > Insecta > Hemiptera > Tingidae > Corythucha > Corythucha ciliata. Next base: position 48,919,934 of record CM075942.1, on the reverse strand, counting down.
AATCTTAATTGACGTTAAATTCGACAAGATGCTTATAAAGTCACGAGCCGTCAAACTTGGCTCCCATCTGTAGTCGGGATGTTCGTGCAGTTTAAACTTGAACAGTTGCTCCTTTAAAAAAAAAATAAAAATAAAAAATAAAAAAAAATAAAAAAAAAAAATAAATAAACTCTCGAATACAGTAATGCGACACATGGATATCACTATTGACGCGTGATTAATTACCGTGGTCGAAGGCATTTGATTCCCCTGGCCGAATATGGTCTGAGAGACGGATAATTTATTCCCCTCGAGAATCACATCGTTTATGTACGGGACCGGCCCTGGTTCGCCTACTTTAAGTCGAAACTGAAGTTCTTGGTTGTAAGACGCTCGTTGATCGCCGAGGAATCTCTCTGTTAAACCGCACTTAGTCATAAATAAATAAATTAACTAAAAAAAAAAAACAAAAAAAAATGTAATAACCGGGAGCGATGAAATAAAGCGGTTCACGTCCTTCGGCCGTCACGGAGATAGCCTGCTCTTGCGAATTATAATCCGCGGGCCCGGTGATTCTGTTAATCGGACCGATCTGCCACTTCTCGTTATTTCTTGCGAACATCGACTCGATCCACACTGTAAAAAAAATTGTGATAGGACAAGGGAAGGGAGGTTGTAAAGGAGCCGTCGCGCTTGATATTCTTTTTAAATATACCTTTTGAGTAACCCGATGCCGACTGACAGACAGTTGCGTGTCCGTAGCAAAAACAAGGCGTGCAACCGAATTCATTCTCTTCCGCTAAATTGAAGAATCCAGGTTTACACCTGTGCTCAACATTTTGAAAATAAACGCGAATTAAAAATGCTCAAAAATGAATCGAGCGAGGACAACGACTCACTGGCTGCATTCTTTCCCTTCGACATTTTCTTTACACTGACAGAGCCCAAGCGTCTGATCGCAATTCGGCTCGTTGTTATAACTGCCAGCCTTCGTACAATTACATTCTTTACATCCAGAACTCGAAAAATCGTAAAAGTCCGCAGCGCACTGTTCGCACTTGTCCCCGATCACGCCCGGTTTACAATCGCACTTCCCTTCTGTGTTGCACTGTAAACTTCTGGAACCTAAAAAACAACAAATGGTGGGTGGCGGGTTGGAGGAGGGGGGTAATCAAGAATGTCTATAAAAAAACATTTTTAAAGAGCGTTTTACCGATGTCATTGCAATAACAAGGAAGACAAACTCCGTCCAATTTCATGTAGTAATTATCGCGACATCGTTCGCAATTCGGACCGTCTCGATTGTCGGAACAGTCCAAGCAATGACCTCCGTGGCCTGTCTTCTCGTACAGTTTTTCGTCGAAAAAACATCTCGTCGAATAGCCGTTACAATTACAGGCTGCACGGCAAACACACGCAAAAAACAATCATTAGTGAAAAATTTAAACAGTTAAAATAACTTAATTAACGCCGTTTAAATCCTTTCAAGACCACAATTTTCCTTTTTATCGAACTAAACGTGAAAGATTCCTCGAAATTTTTTTTCGGCATCATAGCAAAGTGGGCAATTCATTATGTCGTTAATAGCTTAATAGGACAGAGACTTTGTCAAAAAGTCTGACCAAAGCTTCTCGGACGGTTTTATCGATTTAATCTATTAGCAAAGATCGCTTTAGAAGTTCCATGAATACCCCTCCCCCACCCCTACCGATCAGACGCATCCGTTCACGATTCATATTTGGTGAAAATGAGGGAGATAAAATCTTTTCTTTTTTTTTTCAAGGGCGGGCACAAAAACTTAGATGGAAACAACTTAAGACACAAATGGGGAAAGACAGAATCAGATAAGCAAGAATTTGAAAAGGGATGCTTTGAGGGGGGGAGGAGTCTCAAGCGGGTCTTGACCATAACCAGGCGCCTTCGTTGAAAGGTATTGCTAAAGAATAAAATAAAAAGACGATGGCACGATCCTTGAAACAGTCTTTCGTAGAGGGGAGACGAGTGTGGTTCTATGTATTCAACACCACAGCCACTTTACAGGGCGAAACTGTCAAATTAACTCAGAAAAACTAGTTTTTGGACGCTCACTCAGAACACATCGCTGAAGGTTTTGGCCCCTACAAACCAATTCTGGAGCTAGGGCCTTCCGGAGTAGCCTTAGTTTTTGACCGGACACATTTCAAGGTTTCAAATTGTGATCTCCCCCCCCCCTCAACGTCGAACATTGAGATTCCGAAGCAAATATTTGAGGGGACCACAGAGTGCCACTTGTTTATCTTAAAACAGCTAAATTCCGGGCCAAAATTGACAATTTTGCACTGACTTGTTAGTTTTGGGAGCTCAACAGTGAATAAAGGGATAGATATTCGATTATATGGGCCGAAAAATGAACGTTTTGAAAAGTTAATTATCTCTTTTTCGTCTCGGTTCAGTATAGAGATTTCTGCTCGAATAGTAAGATTGTGGAACTCGACGCCAAATTTGTCGGGCGTGTCAAAAGATTCTGGGGCAAAACGTCTTATTTTTGGCTCAAACTCAAAGTCAAATTGACTCATCCCCAAGAAACAGGGAACTAGACCCGCTAAAACCGTGGTTGAACGAGTCAAGACTGCGAAATTTTCAATTTTGTTGAAGGGACGCGCCAAATGGGTTTTCGATTGACCCGAACTCACGAAATTGATTGTCTGGATGAGTCAAAGACGCGAAATTATTATTTGAATGCGTCTATAGCGCGAAATTTTGTTTTTCCCTGAGCCGCAGTCCCGTGAACTTTATTTTGAGGGAGTTTTGAATAAGTCCACCCAGCGAAATTGCTTTTTGAATGCGTCAACAGGGCAAAATCCTGGTTTTGTTGCAGCAAAAACCATGAAATCGCTCTTATGGGGACGAGCCAGCCTCTTTTGGGGGAATGCGAAAAAGCTTCAATTTATTGCTAAAAGGGGAAAAAATCGCAAAATTGCTGAATTAAACTTTGGGGAAAATTGAGAAAAAAATGCTTTAAAAAATGTTCCTAAATTCATCGATGGATTATGGTACAGAACATGATAAATGTGAGGGAAAGAACAATCACTATGGAAACCTAATGCATCGATGGGTCCATCGATGAATATAGGAACACGCCCAATTTGCTGCTAAAATTGAGAGAAAAATTGTAAGTTTCGGGTCGAAAACCGGCGAAATCGTAAGTTTCTGATCTTTATTTTCGAGCAATTATTTTTCGTGAATTTTGGAGGTAAGTATGCTCGAAATTGGAAGTTTCCTGACTAACTATTCGTGATATTTCAAGTTTTACGTCTCAAGTTCAGGGGCAAACTGAATGTGTTTCGAGTCGCATTGCCTTTTCGAAAGCTCCAGGATTTAATTTCAGCGGAATTGCAAGTTCAGGGCCTTAGTTTAAGCGAAATTTCAAGTTTTGGGGTGACGGAAGCCGGAATAAACTGCCCCAACAGAGCCCGCAGACGCTATTATCGAATATACAGGAAAGTGGAAGTTCCCTGGCCGAATATCAGCGGCAAGGCCGACAAGGGGCAAGGAGCGACAAGTTTCAGGTATTTATTTCTCGTCCGGGTGATTTATTTCAGCCAAATGTCTTAGTGATTGTGGAACTTGGGCTAGCCGGCCCCGAGGACAGTGCCCAAAGACTGACGAATAGCCGCAAAATCGTAACATCAGCAAATACCCGCGAAATTAGAATTTTCCTGGACGAATTTTCATGATATTTCAGTTTACATTCCGGGTCTAAAAATCCGAGAATTTCGTAGTTTTCCATAGCCTTTACAGCGCTCAAACCTTGGCAAATATAATTTCGAATAAAAAATGCCCGAAATTTGAAGTTTCTGGTCTAAATATCCGCGAGATTGTACCTTTCAGCTCTTTATTGGCACGAAATTGCAAGCTTGGGAGATTTTTTATTCCAGCGATCACGGAACCCGGGAGAGCCGCGGCCAAGACAATGCCCCAAGTATGAAGAAAACCCACATTAAATTTCGACGGGAAAATATCCGCGAAATTTAAAGTTCCCTGAATGAATTTTCACGAAATTGCAAGTTTCAGCTGGTAATGTTTCACCGAAATTACAAATTTAAGGACCCCCATTTATTTTAACGGGCACAGACCCTGTCACACCCAGAGCTACCCGGTACGGACTGCGTTTATACCCTACGACGAATAGCCGCGTGTATGTAATATCAAAATGTAGAGATACATATTTTTGAGTTTGCAAGTTTTATTCCTAATTTTAGCGAAATTACAAGTTGCCCGGCAGGATATTCACGAAATTGGCAGTTTCGTGTCCTAATTTAAGCAAGATTGCAAGTTCATGGCCTTAGTTTAAGCGAAATTTCAAGTTTTGGGGTGACGGAAGCCGGAATAAACTGCCCCAACAGAGCCCGCAGACGCTATTATCGAATACACAGGAAATTGGAAGTTCCCTCGCCCAATATCAACGGCAATGCGACCTGTCTTAATTCCCAAAAATTCATTTTGGGACTTAATTTCAGTGAAATTACAAGTTTCTGGTTTTAATTTAAGCAAAATCACAAGTTTTGGTTCTTAATTTCGCTGACATTTTTGGGGTCTTTTCTTCTTTTAGTGTCCCCAGTCACTGGTCCAACCGGACCCGGCCGGATTAAGCTTGATGAATAAGCACCAAATTTGAAACAATTTGATGAATAACTACTAATTTGAAACAACATTCATATTCGGAGCTAAATATCCGCGAAATGGACAGTTTCGGGTATTAATCTTGGTGTTGGGGGGGGGGGGATTTCTGCTCGAATAGTAAGATTGTGGAACTCGACGCCAAATTTGTCGGGCGTGTCAAAAGATTCTGGGGCAAAACGTCTTATTTTTGGCTCAAACTCAAAGTCAAATTGACTCATCCCCAAGAAACAGGGAACTAGACCCGCTAAAACCGTGGTTGAACGAGTCAAGACTGCGAAATTTTCAATTTTGTTGAAGGGACGCGCCAAATGGGTTTTTGATTGACCCGAACTCACGAAATTGATTGTCTGGATGAGTCAAAGACGCGAAATTATTATTTGAATGCGTCTATAGCGCGAAATTTTGTTTTTCCCTGAGCCGCAGTCCCGTGAACTTTATTTTGAGGGAGTTTTGAATAAGTCCACCCAGCGAAATTGCTTTTTGAATGCGTCAACAGGGCAAAATCCTGGTTTTGTTGCAGCAAAAACCATGAAATCGCTCTTATGGGGACGAGCCAGCCTCTTTTGGGGGAATGCGAAAAAGCTTCAATTTATTGCTAAAAGGGGAAAAAATCGCAAAATTGCTGAATTAAACTTTGGGGAAAATTGAGAAAAAAATGCTTTAAAAAATGTTCCTAAATTCATCGATGGATTATGGTACAGAACATGATAAATGTGAGGGAAAGAACAATCACTATGGAAACCTAATGCATCGATGGGTCCATCGATGAATATAGGAACACGCCCAATTTGCTGCTAAAATTGAGAGAAAAATTGTAAGTTTCGGGTCGAAAACCGGCGAAATCGTAAGTTTCTGATCTTTATTTTCGAGCAATTATTTTTCGTGAATTTTGGAGGTAAGTATGCTCGAAATTGGAAGTTTCCTGACTAACTATTCGTGATATTTCAAGTTTTACGTCTCAAGTTCAGGGGCAAACTGAATGTGTTTCGAGTCGCATTGCCTTTTCGAAAGCTCCAGGATTTAATTTCAGCGGAATTGCAAGTTCAGGGCCTTAGTTTAAGCGAAATTTCAAGTTTTGGGGTGACGGAAGCCGGAATAAACTGCCCCAACAGAGCCCGCAGACGCTATTATCGAATATACAGGAAAGTGGAAGTTCCCTGGCCGAATATCAGCGGCAAGGCCGACAAGGGGCAAGGAGCGACAAGTTTCAGGTATTTATTTCTCGTCCGGGTGATTTATTTCAGCCAAATGTCTTAGTGATTGTGGAACTTGGGCTAGCCGGCCCCGAGGACAGTGCCCAAAGACTGACGAATAGCCGCAAAATCGTAACATCAGCAAATACCCGCGAAATTAGAATTTTCCTGGACGAATTTTCATGATATTTCAGTTTACATTCCGGGTCTAAAAATCCGAGAATTTCGTAGTTTTCCATAGCCTTTACAGCGCTCAAACCTTGGCAAATATAATTTCGAATAAAAAATGCCCGAAATTTGAAGTTTCTGGTCTAAATATCCGCGAGATTGTACCTTTCAGCTCTTTATTGGCACGAAATTGCAAGCTTGGGAGATTTTTTATTCCAGCGATCACGGAACCCGGGAGAGCCGCGGCCAAGACAATGCCCCAAGTATGAAGAAAACCCACATTAAATTTCGACGGGAAAATATCCGCGAAATTTAAAGTTCCCTGAATGAATTTTCACGAAATTGCAAGTTTCAGCTGGTAATGTTTCACCGAAATTACAAATTTAAGGACCCCCATTTATTTTAACGGGCACAGACCCTGTCACACCCAGAGCTACCCGGTACGGACTGCGTTTATACCCTACGACGAATAGCCGCGTGTATGTAATATCAAAATGTAGAGATACATATTTTTGAGTTTGCAAGTTTTATTCCTAATTTTAGCGAAATTACAAGTTGCCCGGCAGGATATTCACGAAATTGGCAGTTTCGTGTCCTAATTTAAGCAAGATTGCAAGTTCATGGCCTTAGTTTAAGCGAAATTTCAAGTTTTGGGGTGACGGAAGCCGGAATAAACTGCCCCAACAGAGCCCGCAGACGCTATTATCGAATACACAGGAAATTGGAAGTTCCCTCGCCCAATATCAACGGCAATGCGACCTGTCTTAATTCCCAAAAATTCATTTTGGGACTTAATTTCAGTGAAATTACAAGTTTCTGGTTTTAATTTAAGCAAAATCACAAGTTTTGGTTCTTAATTTCGCTGACATTTTTGGGGTCTTTTCTTCTTTTAGTGTCCCCAGTCACTGGTCCAACCGGACCCGGCCGGATTAAGCTTGATGAATAAGCACCAAATTTGAAACAATTTGATGAATAACTACTAATTTGAAACAACATTCATATTCGGAGCTAAATATCCGCGAAATGGACAGTTTCGGGTATTAATTTAAACGAAATTACAAGTTTAGGCTCTTCATTTAGAATAAATTAAAAGTTTCGGGGTATTTTTTATAGTGGCTGCCAACCTCGGTCCAGCCGGCCTCGAGAGTGCCCTAAGCTTGATGAAACCTGTGATGCCCCCCTCCCTCACTTGACTGTAGCCGACGCACTCGTTGTTAAGACAAGCTCGAGGGCTGAATGCGAAAAGCTGCCAACCCTTCTGACTAGAGCTAGCAACGTCTATGTTGAGCTGTACAATTAGCAGCACAAGTACTACGCGGGTGTTCCGGTCTGTTAAACGGACAAGGAGCCGAGGGCGCCGTATCACAGCTCACCGCAGCCTTTGTAGGCTTAACTGCAGGAACTGTCTGGCTGGAACGCAGAGGACTGGGTCATCTCCACGTGGTCCCTCTCAGCGCGGCTGGCTGGCCACCTATTGCCTGGCGGCTACAATGGGTCTAGCCTGGCTGAGCGACGAGTGATGGGACCGACTCTGTTGGTGAATCCGGGCCAAAGATGCAGCGGCCTAAGTATACTGGCAAAATCTTAAGGAGTTGCGCAGCAGAGCAAACCCCCCCCCCCCCAGAAAATGGATGCTTGATCTCGATGCTATAAACTGCAGACACACGACTTGAAAAAAGTTCAACATTTTCGGCCAGAGAGACCGACCGGTTGCTTTGACCGTTGGGATTCTCGTTGTCGTTGAAGTTATCGAAAGTAGAGAGAGCACTAAATAATCTTGGTGTTGGGGGGGGGGGGTACCCTCACCCCCTAAATATATGGGTGGAAACATTATTCAAATGGAAAACGCTATTATTTCTTTTTTATCACCGTAGACGGTGTATTATTTATGTTCCAAAGAGACGTTTTCCTCCCTTTTAATGCTTCTCTTAAAACACGAACAAAATAATTATAATAAAAATAATAATTAAAAAAAGAAAAAAAAAGAGGTTCCCTAGCCCATAACTTTCCAACGCCCGGTCTTATTTTTCTCCTCGAAGAACAATAGGTAATATTCATATTCAAATGGTTGACCATAGGGTGCTTCGTCTTGTGATAAAGAACGAAAGGTAATTGAATCGACCACCGACTCAGTGAGTTATGGCTCATCACATTTCTCCTTTTTTTACGCCGTCCGCCTCGTCAGTCTGTCGAGTTGGGAAGTTGTAAATGAAAGGTTGAAAAGGGAGGGTGAGGGGTCACATGAGCAGGGTAACGTTTTGTGAGCTATAGGTTGATAGTACTTTTAAAACAAATGACACTTTTAGCACTCGGTCAACGATGGTATAGAGTGATGGTTATTGCGTAGGGGGGCTTTGTTCGTTGAAAAGGCGATAAAAAAGCTTAAACGACCACTTTCAGGAAGAGAAGAGCCTTTGAATACGAAGTAGACAACAAACAGACGCGACTGACGAATATACAAGTTCGCTCAGGATAGGAGATTTGATTCACGTCATTCACGAGCGTCATTTGTTAAGAGCCCAAACAAAAAGTGAAACATATAAACTCGTTGAAATGAAATAAAAACGAGAAAAAATAACAAATAAGAAAAGGAAGACAGTGGCACGCCTCGAGAGCTTCAGGCACACCTGGGGCGGGCGAACGTGATGTACATGCAGCGTCACACCGGATACGCAAGGCAGGATTCTAAGGGAAGGGGAAATTCTTCACAAAAATACCCCTACCCCACCCTTAGAACCAAGCTCAGCCGAATGTTGTAGACCGTCAATTTCACATAGAAATAGTAAAACTAAGTTTTTTGGAAATTCATAATCAAACAAAGTTCGTGGGTTTGGCTCTTTGAAAATCAAATAACGCTGCGGTTCGCTCTTCCGGGATCAAAATTTCACGATTCTGGCTCGTTCCAACCCAAAATTTCACATATTTTCCCTCTTTTAAAAACCATATGTTCGTGTCTGGCTCATTAATAAATCAATTTTGCTAATTGCTTAAAAAAAATAAATAAAATAAAAAAAAAAAAAAAAAAAAAAAAAAAAAAAAAAAAAAAAAAAAAAAAACAATTTCGCGGAGTTGAATCGCCTCAAACCATTTTTGCGGATTGTGCACCCTAAAAATTATGTTCGGTGAGCCAGACGGCACACTAAAAAACAATTTTTCACACTAAAAAAAACACACACACACACACACACACATTTTCACTGGTCTGGCTCACTAAGAAATCAATTTCATGGAATCGGCTTAATTTTGGAAGATCTGGAGAATCACTGGCAACGCCGTTTTCGTTAGTACCACTTCGATAAAAACCTCATTTTCATGGTTCTCGCTCGCTAAAAAATTGTTTTACGGATGTTTGTTCCTGAGTAACCAATTTCGCGGGTTTGCCTCCAAATCACGCGGATTTTTCGCACTAATAAAAACCATTTTCACGATTGTGTGGCTTACTGAAACGCTAATATTTTTTAATATTAATTATTTTCTAATATTTCAGGTTTCGCTCGCTGACACACCATTTTAGCGGGCCCGGATCACTAAAAACACAATTTCGTGGGTTCTGGGATGCTGAAAACTCAATTTCGCGGTGGTCAGGCCATTGAAGTGATCCGTAACGCGATGTCCCTATTAGTTCAGCCACTTCTAAAACCACAACTTGGCGATATTGACTGCATCAGCAACCAAATTTCATGGTTTGGGGTCTTTCAAAACCAAATTAGCATTAACTATATCTAGAGATCTTGGTTGTCCTAAAGTCTAATCAAGCGGTATTTCACTTTCTTGGAGACCTGTAATTAACTGGTTACCTCTGAAACTGCGAAAATGTGAATTTAACCGCGCAACCCAACTAATTGGGACAGAAATATATGAATTTTGACTGATTGCGCGTTGACAATGCTGCCTAACTTAAAAAACCAAATATCTCAGTTCCGGCTACTTCAACCTTCAATTTCGCTCTTTAAATCTAAGTTTTTCGGATTCAGGTCGTTCAAGTAAACGATATTTTCGGGATTTTGTATTATATCGCTCTTTCAAGAACAAAATTTCGTGGGTCCGGCTCTTACAAACCAAATATTAACAGACATTCTCTCTTTAAAAACCAAACTTCTTATTAATTGAAGTTGGATCCTCCAAACCCCGATTTCGCGGGTTTAGCTCTTGCTGTAATTTTTGACCGTATACAACAAACTAATTCCGTTCGAAAATCAAATAACGTGCTTTTGGTTCTTTCACACCAGAATTTCGCTCAACCATCACTACCAAGTGTTATGGATTTGGCTCCATCCAAATTCAATTTCACTAGAATCCTTCAGGGTCCCTACTAGCCACCCCCGACGGGTCTTAACTAGTAACTCTATAGCACCTGTTTGGGCACACCTCCCGCTTATTTGGCAATTGGGACGGTGGGCGACTGGTCCAATAATCGCGGTGTATACTCCGCAGGTTGAGAGCCCCTGTTCTCGAATAAATCGCTGGTTTTGGTTATAATGATGGCAGAGGGGGATGGGTGAGTTTTAGGTGTGCCCTGGGAGCTCGCACACTCTGGGAAACCCTATGTGTGGTGGGGGGGGGGATGCGAGCTGCCATACGAAAAGCCCTCTTGCTGGCTGAAAAAGGCTCACGCATTTCTGATCTTAACAACCTCAAATAACAACTTTTACACCGTTCATCCATATCATTAAAATAAATACGTCTGATTAAGACCAATTTTCACATCTCGAAACCAGTAGAAATAGTCCCATAATATTTAAATCGAGATTGGCTTAATTGAGAACGTTTAATATGACGGGAACCACACATAATCTGGACGGGCTCATTTACATATGAATGAGAGATAGTTAACGTTGGGCTCGTCCGCGCCTAATTACTCTATTCTGTATTTCCTGATGTTTCAAATGCGTTATTGAGAAAAGAAATGATGTACCGCTGGGCTTGTTATAGGCAGAAGAAGAGTTATAAAGCAGCTCTTTAGGAATTTATCATTTCTTTCTTACAAGGACTATGTCATAATGTTTTCTGTGTTCAATTTGAGGCTTTTTGTTTCCACCTGGGAGACTCTTTTGTCCTTCAATCGAGGTGGCTTGGAAAGAGTAGATGTTAAATGTTTTAAACTTGACGTTAACATCGTACATCACGATGACCGCGGAGGGCGGGACCGCGAAGAAACTCGATCCTTCTAAAAAAAAAAAAAAAAAAAAAAAAAAAAAAAAAAAAAAAAAACACGTGTTTTCCTGGTGCTTGGGTGTATAGTATAGAGGGACTTCAAACTTGACTGCGACCTCCGTGAGACAATAGCTCGATAAATCTACACCTCCCAGCTCTATATGGGTTTCCCCTTTCACGTACGGTGCCTTGAAAGGCGCCTAGGGACGGTATACAAGTGAGGAGTATGGACAGAGAGAGAGACGGAGAATGGCCTGAGTGTGGAAAAAAGGACTTCTTATAATGTACTCCTCCCAAGCGCATCCCATTGTTTACTTTTTCTTGGTCGTCTCACTCTTTTCGTCGTCGTCTCCTTGTACATCTTTCTTTTCCTATTTCAAAACTTTAAGTCCTGCCCTAAAACACGTACCCCCCCCCCATCCCCAACATAAATTCATAGTCATCCCAAGCCTTCGATAATGCCCTATTGTCTTCGAGCGATGCAACCGAAGAAAATCACTTTACGCGGGCCGACCTTTGAACTTTTTTTTTGTCGGAACCTCCAAGAAACTAAAAATTTATGACGAAGAAAACGATTCATAGGACCACTGGCATGTCAAAGAAAAGAAGGGCGGGCTCCCGACTCAATAAATAGATGATTAGCTTAAGGACTGTGGACACAATAAGGCAGTACATTAATTTTATTCAATAACCCACCACCCAGTTTTCAGTCCTTTTAGGAACAAGAAATAACAGGCTTGACGCTGGAAAATCTGTGAGTGACGTGAAACATAGAAAGAGCTCTCACAACTTCTTGGGATCACATCATTTTCTCAGTATACGGTCCCCGGCGTGAAGCCAATGACTTCGAAACGCCCTAGACATTGAAATACTCTATGCCTGGACTGTTAAGAAGCGTAATTTTCTCCTACTAACAATTAGAAAGCCTCGGCCCACCCTAAAAGTAAGGTTTCCGCCCCGGATAGACAGGTAGAAATTGGGCAATACGAGCTATAAAGACAAACTTCAGTGATGGTTAATTCCGTGCTCACGATTTTTGTTTTTTTTGTTGTTTTTTTTTTATTGTTCGATTCAAGATTATAAAGAAGTAAAAAGAACGCCCGTGGTGCAAGGTATTATAAAATAGGAAAGAAGGCACTTGTAAGTTGTAAGATGGAAAACGAGAACTCATGCATCGTGATCTATACAGTGCAGCGGGAGAAGAGGGCCACAGAAGGTGATGGACGCAACGCTATCACAGTGAAAGATGTGGTTTTATTAAATAGGCATGAGCCTCATGGCCTGCGGTGGGATGGGGGACGATTCTGGAACAATGGTTTTTTTTTTGTAAGGGGTAGAGGATTCCACTTTTACTAGTTAAATTGATTTTTTCATGAGAGAAGAAGAATTAAAAAAAAACACTTAAGACGATATTTTAACCTAACGAACGAGGTCAACCTTCCAGAGGACGAACTCAGGGCAGAGAACCAGAAAAACGGACTGCTCAGTGCGGCTGAAGGCATCAGACAGAAATGGGCATTGTGTGCGGTGTGTGTCACCCCTCGCGTCAATTAATTTTCGGACTATGGTGACGCCACCTCATCCCAGTCCACGCCACAAGCCACAACATCGCCAGTCCACGCGTTCTGTCCTCGTGATTTTCAACGTCCCTGACTTGGGCTTGCTTGGGTCAGGTAGACTGAAGGTCCATGCAGGAGCTTAAAAATACGTCGGATTTAGCTCCTAAACCTGCCCTTAAGACCCTGGAGGGTTAAAAGGCTATTATTGACTTAGCACCAAACGTGACTAACGGCCACTGAAATAGTCATTTTTCCCAAGGAATTCAGAACTCGTCCATGGACCGCGCATGTGGTCCACGCGGTCGCACTATAAAATGGCAATTTCACCCCGGAAACCGGTAACAAGTCCATGGTTACAAAGTCCAAGTTTCGCGGATTTGACGCTATCAGAACCTAATTAAAAAGCCAATTTTTACGGGTCCGGATTATTTGAAAATGATTACAGAGTTGAATCATTCAAACCAATGCCGCGGGGCTCGGTCACCCAGAACAAAAAATCCGTTCGAAGTTTAAATTGAGTCAACGCGTCTATTCACAGTTTTTAATGACAAATTCATGGCTAAAATTCAGAAATTGCTCTAATTCACGTACGATGCGACTACACCGAAATTGAGACAAATAGCTACTTTGCTATTTGCTTCTGCTTTGCTATTGTATGGACGGCTGGAGGTGTGAATGGGGTGCGCTCCCACCCCCCACCAATCATTTAAGTGAATATGAATCCACGTCTGGCCCTAAAATGCCTAAATTTCCAGTTTTCTGCTTGAATAGACAGTCTCATGGGTGGAGGGGGAAGCGATATTATGAGTTTACAAGTCATTTGGACATTTCCTGGGCAAAGATTGACAGTTTCCGACGAAAAATGCTAATCAAGAGTTTCAGGAATTTAGTGGTGAGGGGGGGGGGACTCGAGGACCGTCATTCAAGTTATGGTGGACGTGCAGAACGTAAAAATAGTTTCACCCGTTCCTCCCGAAAATTCTACTCCTATAAGTGGTGGGAGGGCATAGGTCGTGTTTTAATAACGCGATGCCCAGTTTACACAGTGCGATCATCCTTGTTTTTTTTTTTTTTCCCCCTTTTTTTTCTTTTGGAGTGGAGAACATAGTTCCTTTAAGGTCGATAGGGTAACTAAATCTGATTTTTCTTTCCATTAAATACTTGTGTATAGCCAATATCCGACACCAAAAATTAGAATGAACTCAAGATTCGATCCTGAGGTTGAATTACCAGTGTTGGAACGATGGTTCCTACAAAATCAACGCCTCACTCATCAACAGGTCTGTTCTCCTTTCCAAATGTAATAATTGTCTACTAGAACTAAACCCCCTCAACCCTCCCCACGACCTCAAGGCACACCAGTATGTGGCAGAGTTGAACAGCTTAGAATCCCGTCGAGGAAAGACACCTTTGAAAGCGGAAGACGTAACGTATTGGTTTATGAACGCGAGAGCCACTCAAATACGAGCCCAAACGAGATGTAGGCACCACAGTATGTTTCGGACCTCGTAGTTTTGAGGGGGGGAATGAAAATTCGTCCTTTTATTTTCTATAGCGGTGTACCAGCTGATGAACGGGAACAATTGCAATAATAGTCCAAGTTCTAATGAGGCGAGTACGGTAAATATTAACCCCGCTTCAATCAATGAGGACGAACAGGAGCCACAGCCTTTGTCGGGTCCATCATGTATCACGCCACGGAGTTATTCACCGGTATTTTTTTTCTTATTATTTATTCATTTATTATTTTCAGAGAGAAACGCAGAAAATTTGGAGACTACACATTTTTTCTTTTTTGTTGTTCAGAGAATGAATTTCGAGGTAAGAGATGACAACGAAGGTGGCGAAGAAGGTGCAGGCAATTCAGAAAATAAAGAAAATATTAACAATCGTCGGACTAATAAAGATGATTCGCAACACCCACCACCTGGAATTCCGCTATCACCATCCTCGACGAAGTATCAATACCAACAACAACAACAACAACAACAACAACAACAACAAACAATGACCGACATGGCTATCGAATGGGACGACGCAGAAGACTTGAAAATGGAGAACGACGGCCAGGAGGAGGTTAAAACCGTGGGAAGCGGGAGTTCGAGAGCGTGCCCAGGCTTTCCACTATCTCCAAATTCTACATTCAGTAGAAGCACCATTATGATTCCTGCACCCTTCGCCTTTCATCATCATCCTCAGGTATTTCTTCAATTTTTGGTTTTGAAACAATGTAAAAATTTACTACATTTATTTTTTATTTCGCTACAAAAGCAGGTCAAGCCATCAGTCAAACCCACCAGGTTTCCCCGGCGAAATTACTTCAACCCGAAGACCGAAGTGCCGCAACTCGAAGAGTGGTACGCTGCTGACCATAACCCCCTGCCCTGGCTTATCCACAAGTACACTGAATACTTGAATCAAATGCGACATCGTCTTTATAAAAAAAACCCTCCGCTCGAACCTCATAACGTTTGGCAATGGTTTAGAAATCAACGAGCCAAGCAAGTACGACAAAGAAAGAACCAAAGCGAATATACGCCACCCACCATACTTGACGGCTCCTCTATCCTCCACCCACTATCAAACAACAACCTACTCCTACCATCAACATCAAACTATCAACACCAGGATTGTCGGTGGCTCTGTCCTTCAAACCCCTATTGGACCGCTATCGACCACCTACCACCCAATCTCCTTCCTCAACACCACAACCATCATCACTATCTGACGGCGCCTCTATCCTCCGACCACTATCTGACAGCAATCATCCCCCAACCATCGCACCACAACCGTCAACAGCCCAATCATCAACACCATTACTGTCGGCGATACTGTCTTCCAAACCATTATCTGACACCAATCCATCCCCCACCATCCAGCCTCCACCGTCAACAGCCCAATCATCAATACTACCCGACAGCGCCTCTGTCCTCCTACCACTCTCAGACAGCCATCCACCTCCCACTGCCCCGAAACATTCATCAACACCAGTATTGTTGAAGGCTTTGTCCTCCAAACCCCTATCATATCCACTCCCCACCATCCCGCCTCCACTGTCAACAGTACAATCATCAACACCAGTATTGTTGACGGCTTTGTCCTCCAAACGCCTATCAAACAACAATTCACCCCCAAACACCTCGCCAAAACCATCAACAGCCCAATCATCAACACCATTATTGTCGGCGGCTCTGTCCTCCAAACCACTATCAAGTCCATCCCATGAAAAGTAGTGATGAAAAGGGTGTAGGGAGGGAGGTTATTTTTTATAAAACAAACAGGCAGTCTTCCCCAACAAGCCTTGATTATTAGGCGAGAGTATTATTATTCAAAAATGATTTCAGTTGTGCATTTCGAAAAAAAATAAAAATAAAAAACAGCCCTTTTCAACCTGTGTTTCAAATTTTACCCTCTTCCTTAGCTGTATAGCTGTTGAATTTAAGTTATTCATACGAATTACGCATTGAAATTACGTTTTTTATACCTATAGTGCTGAATTGACACCTAAAATGGGTAAATAATGCTAATTCACAGCTGAAATTGAGGAAAAACGCTTCTTCGCATCTAGAATTGAGAGGAATAGCCGCAAAATTACGTCATTTGGGCTAAACACCCAAGAAATTTTAAGTTTTAGGTCTGAACATCTCGAAATTGGCAAGTTTCGGGAACTTTTTAAAGCGATCGTGGAGCCCGAGCTAGCACCCTGACGAAAAACCGCACAAAATTGTAACATTTTGGAGGCGAATATCAGCGAAATTTGGAGCTTCTTGTCTAAAATTCACGGTACTGCAAGTTCTACATCTTAATTTTGCGAATTCGAAAGTTTGAGGGGGATGGTACTTTTTTGGAGAGGGGGGGGCATGGATGCCGGGGCCCCAACCAGGCTCAAACCTTGGCAAATATGCGAAATTGCGTAGCGCCTAAAAACTCTCGAAATTGCTAGTTTCCGGTCTTCATTTTATCAAATTTGCAAGTTCCTGTTCTTTCATTTCACGGATTTGAGAGTATCGGGGATTTTTGTTGTTGTTAGTGACCGCGGACCCGAGCGATACGGCCGCGACAGCGCCCAAACGAGCAACCGAAAAGTCGCAACATTTTTTAGGCAAAAATATCCGCGAAATCGGAAGTTTCCGGTTGTTTTAAGCAACTAGATTTCCAGTCTTTCATCGAGCAATTTTCCACGACTTAATACAAGCGAAATTAAGCGCGCGGTCCGAATATCCGTGAAATTGGAGCATTGGAAGCGAACAGGCCACGACGGACAGCGCGGGCGTCGTGGGGGGTTACAAGCCCCCCCCCCCCTACTTAACGACATAGTTGCAACATTTGTCTCCAGCGCTGGCTAGTTCAGGGGCGAGATATTCACGCCTTAACTTCAGTGAAATAGCGAGAGTCGGCTCTTTTTACTTCGATGTTCCTGTTGGGTAAGGAAGAATGGTGTTTTTTTTTTTGTTTTTCTTTAAAGAATGCGGACCCTGAGCTAGCCGCCTCGACGGCGGTAACACTGTGACTAATACCCGTCTAAGCGGAACATTTAGAAATAAATGTTTGTAAGTCTGCAATTTCGGGTCCTTTGCGAAATTACAAGTTTTCTGACTGGATTTTCACGAAATTGAAAGTTTTGGGGCTTCATTTGAGCGAAATTGCTAGTTCAAGGCCTTAGTTAAGTAATACCTCAAGTTTTAAGGGCTTATTGTTCGTGGCGGTGGATCAACAGGCTAGCCGGCTCCAAAAGAGACCTGATCCTGACAACAAGGAAATTAGAACCAATGAAATTGGAAATTTCTTGGTCGAATATCGGCGATGTTGCGACTTTCGGGTCCTCATTCCTTCGAAAAGGCAAGTTTATGGTCTTAATTTTTAATTTATGCAACATTGCATGTTTGAAGGTCTTTTTTGAGACGGCAAAATTCTGGCTAGCCGGCCTCATCAGCGCAAAGCCCTATTTTGCCCTTCGAAGCCTATTTTGTGGTGGCGTAACCCAAGTCATTAAACTCAAAAGTTTGATGGATGGTTGCGCGTGACTGCAATTTTCGGGTCCTACTTTCTGAGAAATTGCCAGTTTTGGAACCATTTTCGCATAAACCCACACCCGAAACTGTTAATTTCACTGATATTTCGCCCCAAGACTCCCAATTTCGCGGATATTAAACTAGGAAACTTAAATTTCCGAACAAATAAAGACCCAAAACTTTAAATTGCATCGTTTTCAATTCAAGTTTTCCAAGGTCTATTCCAATTTCAAGTTGCATCAAGAATCCACGAACCGGTGTTTCAGATTTATCCGTGAACGAGCACATTATCTCAAATTTTGGCATGGAGGAACGGACTTGCCCCATGTGGACTTGCCACTTGCTACTTGTGAAATGATTCTTCACTGTATAGACAAATGATGAGAGGGCGGTCGTCGATTTGCCAATGCCATCGTTGTTGAAAACCAACGAAACCTAAGACGGGGCCTCATAAAGTCCACCTAAACCTTCTTTTGTCAGAGCTATATTGTTCTCTGAGTTTTTAAGCCATTTTTTCCCTATTCCCTTGGTTATTAATTTATTCCGACCATATTTTAGAAAAATTGACGCGGGTAATTGCTCCTTTTGTTAATGGCCATCACCCTTGAGAGCTCTTCGCCTTCACTTCAGGCCACTCGTTCATTCCGACCCCCCCCCCTCACCTTTGGACGTATTCCCCTGTATTACCGTGAAATTTCGTACGTTTAACGACCAACCGACATCAAAACTGCGAAAGAGTCGGGGAGAACTGGGAAGGTTTTTACTGCTTCTCTCGCATAAGCCAGAGGGGAGCTTAGGGAGTTAAGATGCCGATATTTTTTTTTTCTTTTATAGCGGTTTAATCATACAACAGAACTCAACAAATCACCGGTATTTATTTATTTTAACGGGTTTCTACCCTTTTACCTTTTGGTTTTTTTATTTGTATTTTTAAAAAAATGTTCTCGTCTCACGCAAACCTTTTTAAAACTACTGAACCGAAACTCGGCAAAATACGCTCGTAATTTTGGAACATATCGCTTATTTCTATTTAACATTTCGCTATATTCATTTTTAACCCATGACCATCATGTTATTTTATTGCTTTAGTCATGTTTTGGTCGATTTTTTCCAACTCAAGAGCGGTACAGCGAGGTCCTCGGTGCATGAATCGAGGCTGTTCCTCGATAGTGGCCGCAGAGTTGGCGACTTTTTGACGGGGAAACCCTTATCGACGGCTCTCATCTGATCGAAAATCCGTCTCGATTTTCTCATTGCGCGCGTGGCCCCGTGACGAGAGAAGATCGTCACGGAGGAGGCCCCCTCCTTCGGGTCAGTTGATTTAATTAACCAATTTTCTTGCAGCTCCGGACTGGCGTTCCTTGGGCTTTCCAACCGTGGCTGTCGGTTGGAAAGGAGGCAGTCAAAACATGCAAATAAGGTGACCAAAATCTGAGTATTGGCGACAGCATTCTCATTTTGGGAGAGGATAGCAATTTGAATGAGAGCCGAGCACGAGGCACTGTAGGTAACTTGCCGTTTTGTTCACGAAACTGGACGTATTCTGGAAAACAATTCATCTTGTGGACGAGTAATGCAACACGCAAATCGACGCCATAATTGGTCCCTCATATGATTATAATTATCACCTGAACTCATTGACAAGTAGTATTTTTATTTATTTCGATCGGCTTCCGCGTTTGTTTGCTGTTACGATGACAATTTTTTCATTCATGATATTTTGTTTACCCTAACGACTGAGGGACCAAATATAGCGCTGAAATCCGTGTTGCAGTACCTGTGTTTTAAAGGTTCTCTACTTGTGGCCGTATTAGCGAATTTCTGAGGTTAAAATTGCACTTTTTTTAGTAAATATCTTACGGAAAAGTCACTTTGGTTAGAATGTATTTCCGGACCGAGAAAAATTGTTCCTGACGATGTTGGGGTGGGAGTGGGTGAGAGGTGAATAGTGAATTCCCCAGACTAACTTTGCCGGTTTTACCGTAAGTTTACGACCGAGTGGAGTTACGATCAGTCAATTGCCCTACCCTGTCGTTTCACTTGGCGTGGAGCGATCACAAGGCGTGGGAACGATATTGACCCCTCTTCACCCTTTACCATCGTGTGGGAATGGAAAAAAAAAACTTATTTCTCGGTAGTATGTGTGACTGTGCGTACAAGATCAATAATATTTAATATATTTTATAATAATAAAACGGTTGGAGCTCTTAAAAATACTCACGAAATACACAAGAAACTCCTCCTAGATATGAATTGAAAAATGACGCATCAGAACAGTCCGCCCCAAAAAATGTTCCCAGGTAAACTCAATCAAATTTGGAGACCACCAAACTCGATAAAAAAAACTGGGCCGACTCAGATTCAATACACCACAGTCCGTCAATCAAAAAAAGACCTGTCATGCTTCTTTTTTTTTTTAAACTGTGAACAGGGCTTCGAACTATTTTTCAACGGCTTTTACAATTCTAAATGCCTCGAAGCACTTCCAAGTACGGTACTTTGTGATCAGTGAAGGGGCGGGGAATTGATAGTTAACGGATAGAAAGATTGTGGGTCTATAATATGTCATTCCTCCGGTCCGGGAAGTATAAATTATTCGGAAATGGCACAGTCGTTGGGGCGGTGGGGTAGAGGGGGTGGAGCAGGGTATTATGACAAGCATGCATGTCATGACTAAAAGTAAAGTTTAGTTTGGGGTGGACTTTGGATATTGTATAATAGGAATCAAGGTAAAAAACGTGTTTATAGTGTTCAATTAATGAATTCCCCTTTGTTGATTAGACGTATATCCCGTTTTTTCTTGGACTAAACATAGTTTCTCGTCTTATAAGTTAAAAAAAAACCGTAATTTTTAAATTAACGTTGAAAAATATTAACAGATTGGCGACATTTGGAACTCAGGGTACAGAGCAACGTGCAGGCGAAAAGGAGACAGCGTGAGACGATTCTGCCCATTACTTCCTTATTTAGGTCTATCTCGATCCGTTTCCCTTGCCATCTCACCCCCTTCACCACACCACCACCACGTTCGCCGAGTATAGTCCTTCTTGCTTTGCCCGAGATTCTTTTTCCATCCTCGGACAAACCCGACAGGCCTTTGGAATCTAAAAGGGAGTTCAAAGAGTCTGACTGTGGTGAAGGGGGTGGGATGAGAGGAGGGAAGAGGAACGAGTGAAGGAGACGGGAATAATAATAAATTTAGAATGAGAGAAAAAAAAAATCGAAGCAACATAACTCGAATCTCACGACTGAATACCAAAGCGCCAGATGGCCGGGCTTATAAATGAAGTGTCAATTTAATTCTTCCTTATTGGCTCCTGGACTTTCCATCACTGGGTTATGCACTTGTCCAGTTTCGAGCGATTATTTTTAGCCCCAGCATCAATAAAAAAAATATTTAAAAAACAGGTAAAATTTCACGGGAATTAGGAACTGGACCTTTTTTTTTATGGCTCCGACCTTTCAAAAACGTTGTTTTCATGCTCGGAAAGCTCGTTTTGTTCTGATATACCCACGAGCCACAGAACCCGTTAGGATTAACTCACCTTGTTATCATTTCCTTTTTTTGGAAAAAGTAAAATGAGAATAATTTTTGTTTTTAGTGCCTCCCCTCCCCCCATTCACAGTCCTTTAACTCAAAAGTACGTGCTTAGGAATTCGATAAGAGCATCACATGCTGGCCCAAACCAATTAGTCTACGGGGCGGTCCGTCTGTTTGACCACTTAATATACGCCTAAATAAGAGTTTACGCCGGCGGCGGAGAGGGATAATTTAAGGGAAGAAGAAAGAAGAAAAAAAAGAATGAATGTCATTTTCGGGGGCGGGGGGAGGGAGCTTCAACGTTTATTAAACCGAAGATCACGATTTTTAAAACAAAGTGTTTTCCCCTCGTAGAAATTAGAGCTTTATAAATTCGATTTATTTCGAACGGCCACACAAATGGTTAATAACTGTTTCGAACTACGGCCATTGAGTTAAAAGGCTAATCAACAATAATCGAAAGGAAAGCGGTTTTACACGCGGGCAGATTGTTCATAAAATATACCGTCCCTTTTAGGAGAGAAACTCCTCGTAAAGGAACAGCCACCGACGGTTCAAGGCTCAGCCCAACAAAAATGAGGACAGAAAAGGTGCTAAAAGCATGCTTGAAGGAGGGCTTAAGGAAACCGTAATTGTCTTCTGCCGATAGTTGACTTATTGGTGTTCAAAAAAACAGTTTGAATATGATAAAAGTCGAGTTTGAGGAGGAGAGGCCATAACAAACATTTCAATCTCTTAGTTAATATTTTGAATATCCTTGGGGCTTCAAAAGTGAGCCCTCATGTCGCCCTTATGCTAATGCGCTTACAATGAGAGGCATTAGTTGTTTTGCCCCTTCATGTCAAGTCATGACTTTTTGTTTGAATCATTTTTTTTAATTCTTCTTCTTACGTATCACCCTCGAACCGTCTCGAATTTATCAGACAGAAGTGGACTTAGGTGCTCACGCATACAGTCGTAATAAATCTAAAGTCATTTTTCGAAAACAAGTTTTTCGGCCTCCCGTTTTAAAAGAACGACTTCAAGGGGATGACCAAAAGAGTCATGAACGACAATGAGGAAGCTTCACATTTTCCAAAAAAAAAATTTTTCGATGA
Organism: Corythucha ciliata; assembly: GCA_038030265.1. Classification (NCBI taxonomy): domain Eukaryota; kingdom Metazoa; phylum Arthropoda; class Insecta; order Hemiptera; family Tingidae; genus Corythucha; species Corythucha ciliata. The sequence continues at coordinate 48,897,569 of CM075942.1, read as the reverse complement.
GGCATATCAATCCTTCCACGTAAATTTAATAAATAAATAAAATTTTAAAACCCTTCGGAAATTTTTTTTATTTCTTAACAAAAGCTAGCATATTTGAAGTCCCGCCAAAAGAACATTTTCCGCAACGTAATATCCCTTGTATTCTGTCCTTTTCATGCATCTCAATAGCTCATATGCAACGATATATAAAAGAACTGGGGCCCTATTCTCTAACAACAAGCAATATTTTTTTCGCCAGCCATGTGTCTATTTCATTCATTTGTTTGAAGAAACTTAATGAAATAAACATATGACTGCGAAAAAGCTATTGCTTCGGAGTTAGAGAATAGGCCCCCAGGATTGCTCATCACTGCTGATAAAGACCAGCTGATAATAGCCATCAAATAAGCTCCCATAGTGGATGAAAGGGGTGGAGCAGGGGGGTGACACTCAAGGCGGGACGGGAAGAATCATTTGGGGGGAAGTTCCCCGTTAGACTCGTACCAACGTAACATATTATTCAAAATAAGTAAACAGAGAAAGTGATCATATGGTGGCAGCATTGTTAATAAATAAAAACACATTTTTGTTTGTTTGCTGCTGTTTTAAATAGACGTCGACCATTACTTTTCAAAAAGTACTTGGAGACTTTTCACGAGACTTTTTTTGTTTCTCGACTATTTCCTCGCTTTTTCTTGCCATTTTGTCAATTTTGTGGCTACGAAAATCGAGTATTCAAGGTTACTATGCACAGAGGCCAAAGTGCTGGGAATTTAAAATGCAAAAATAAAGAAAAACCCGAAATTATAAAGGGGCTTGGTGAAGGGGGTGTTATTGCCCAGAAGGGAGGGGTGTCCTATCATAACCTGACTCAATGATAGCAGCCCCCCGCGAGAAGAAACCTATCCACTTGGCGTCATATACCCCCAACAATTATTGAGAGTGCCCCTTCTGTACGTTAGTACACTTATTCTATGGGGTGGAGTTTCAAAATAAGTGCCATATTGCCATAACTACACAAGGAGAGGGACAGGGTGATTGTTTACCAGGGGACGACCTGCACCCTCCACGCCCCTCCAGTCCTCTGTGAGCAATCGTTTATATATCGTTGCTCATATGTTTATCCTCCATTATTTTATTAGTGGAGAGCTCTAGTAGAAAATAAGGCAAAGAATCACAACAAACCGCTCTCCGACAGCAACATGGTGATATTTTTTCGAAAGGCGTTTATGACGCAAAAATGCTTCAAAAATCGCGTATTTATTAACTGCTGGATTAATTTACGAACGGATCACGATTTATTACTCTATTTTAGCATAAATAAACCTTAAAAAATGGACTTATGAATTAGTTCTGACCCATGAAACTTCCTCATTAAAGATATTCGTCCGTTTTAAAAAAAGGGAGGCGGTGAATAACACTTTTGACTTTCACGTTCATCAAGGGTCGTCTTTTCACGTGTTCAGGAAACATCACTCCGGCGTCATTGGCCGCTTCGGGGAGTCGTTCATCCCCGAGCGGGTGTAGACTCATAATTTCCAGAAGACCAGCGAGAGTCAGACAAGTGGGATGAAACTCGATTCGACCCTTTTACCACCATTATTAGTATCATGCTATTGTGTCAAATATTTTCTAGACCGTTGTAGGAAACAGGGGCGGTTTTAGGCCTCCGTGACGGGGGGGGGGGCGATAAAATGTGTTCGTACCCTTCCCTCCCTCACCCCGACTTATCCTGTTCGCCTAATTTCTCAATAAAATCTTATTGCAAAAAAAAAAAAAAAAAAAAAAAAAAGGCCTGAAAGCCCAATGTCTCTGTTCCCCAAAAACCAGATTTTGTATTGTAATGTCTGACATAATGCTCAAGAATCTGGGTGAATTTGGTGTTAGCGATTTGATTCAAAACAAACAATTTGGGAATACGGCCCCAGAATCCAGAGCATTCTACCAAACATTATAGCTCAATTTACCAGTAATTTAACTCAATATCTCTTAATGATCTGATCCAAAACAAATCCTGCGCGTTTATTGGCTCTTCCTAAAACCATATCTCAATTGAGTCAATTTGAACCCAAGTTTCTATCTCTAAAAATACAATTTCACGCATTTAGCTAGTTCAAATACGAATTTCGCGTATTTTTCCTCTTTCAAAAACAAAATAATGCGGCTTTAGCTCTTTCTAAAATCGGGTTTGCAGCTTTGGCCAATTCGAAAACTAATTTCCCTTTTTCAAAAACAAAATGTATCGATTTGGGTAACTCATAAAGCCAAATTTTGTTATTCTGGCTATTACAAACGCCAGTTACGCGGATATCCAATCGTAAAACCACTGCATTCGTCTCCTTCAAATCCCAATTTCAGGCAATTTTGCTCTTTTAAACAACAATTCCACGGGATATGCTCTCTCAAAAGCAAAATTTCGTGGGTTTGGCTCTTTAAAACCCAAATTTCTTGGATTTAACTCCTTCAAATCCAAACTATTTTATTTTTACTTTCCAACTTCCTGGTTCTAGGATTTAGATATCTGATTTGCTCTCCCTCACATTTGTATCTCTTCAATTTCCATTCATCAATATTTGGGTGCTCTCGGGGCCAGCCGAACGGGGTTCACTATTTAGAAAATATCCTGAAACATGCAATTTCGATGTGATTAAAGCCCTCTTCACACGATGCAATGTTTGAAGCTATATTGCATGCTGGTTTTTCAAAAACATCCGGTCACTACCGGGGAACATAATATTATGTTTTTAAAAACGCTGCAAATTTTACACATGGGTTTATTATTCATGAATAGTCAAATCCGGTTTGAAATTACATGAAAATCGACACCCCACACCCCTATGATCTCAAAACCTTTGAAAACCCCCATTTTGGACCCGCTTTTGGCGCATAAAACGCAAGGGAGTTATTTGATCAAACTGATCAGATGTTAGGACCAACTAGATCCCAAATGGGGTCTATGTGCGAAAGAAGGAATTTTTTCGAGCAATCCTAGGGCAAGATATGGCCCGGACGGTGTCGGCGTACGGCGGGCGGACATTGCAGAAATCGAATCTAGACATGTTAAAACGTACACAGAAAAAGTTTGAGGGTGGGTTGTAAAAAAAATGTCTGACCGAAAACATAGCTGTATTATTCAGAATGAATAATAAACCAAAACCAGCATGCAATATAGCTTCAAACATTGCATCGTGCGAACAGGACTCAAGACCCATTTGCATTTTCTCAGGAACTAAGCCCGAAAGTTGCAATGTCACGCATGTTAAAAGCCACGGAACTTCGAAACTTGGAGTTTTGGCCGTACGATTTGTTTCTTGAACGACTTATCTGTGGACCCATTCAATGACACGTCTACAAGTTCAAAAATGAAATGATTGTTTCATAATTTCAATTTTTTGTTGTTTTCTCTCTAAAACAAAAAAAAGTGATTTCGCGGATGTTTATAGCCTCGCATGTTTGCGACTATAGTCCCAAACTTGCATTTCACGGGTATTTAGCCATCGAATCTCGACTCTTTGGCCATCGCATTTTTGCGGCTATTGAGCCCCAAAACTAGCCATTTCGTAGATGCCTACATAATACACAGCCTTGAATCTTTCCAGAGTTACGTTAGCAAAAGTACAACAGTTTTTTGTTAGGTGGTACCTTTTAGGGTCCTTTAGAGAAACCCCTAGTACCATGCAAAAGGTAGGGATGAAACCGGTTCCGGTCTTTGGTCCGGTCCCAGCAATTTTATTTCGGTCCTGTCTTCGGTCTGGGCTGTGAATGATTCCGGTCCGGTCCGGTCTTCTTGTGAGGACCGCACCGAAAAAAGTCGGCCCTTAAATGGCGTATAGAGAAAAACAGAAAACTGTTATGTGGATTCGTTTCGTGCAGGAACTACGTGCTTCTAATGTATCGAGTTTGTTTAAATGGAATACCGTGACCTACACAGCCATCAAAGGGCGGATCGGAGACCTTTTAAAAGGGGGGGGGGGGTATCAAAAACCCTCCCACATAACACCTACCCATATCCATCCTTCACACACCAGTTTTCAGCGGTTTGACTAGCTCTACTAGCCTGTTAGGGGCAATCCCGTTATTAGCCCCACATTAACGAGTTTTAAATTTCTTCCCTTCAAAAGTGAAGCATTTTTGGGTTGAATAGCTCACAAAATGCATACGTAGAGCTTGTGTGGGATTATTACTTTTGTATTACTTCGTTTCGAATTATTATTTCGTGAACGTTTTCCAGCGATAATTTGTTTAAGACTCAAAATAAAATCAGTCCTTTTCGGTCCGGTCTCGGTCCGGTTCAGATCAGACGTTATTATTTTTCGGTCCGTAAAGACCGGAGCGGACCGGACCGGACCGATTTCACCCCTACATGCAGGTCACGTTCTCACTGTCCGGGTCACTTTCCTGCAGATAAGCCCAGCTTTATTGACGTATAAAGGACAATTTTCCGCGGAGGACTTATTATTTGACATTTTCATTTGAATTTATTGACGACGAAAAAAAAGGAACACGAAATGCCGTAAGATCTGTGCTTGAGCAGCCCATAAGAGAGTAACGTACGGTGCCAGGAAACTATGGGAAAGACCCTCAAACCTCTCAAAAAATCAAATAATAAAACTTCGGTGAAGTGATTTGCTCGTTTCTCAGAATTTTTTCAACACCATAAACAGAGGGCAACGTGCCAACTTTGATAATTTATAATACGAGGCAATTTATTATAAAGAAAGAATGCGTCTCTAAAATTCTCTAGAAATCCCGAAGGATTTGAAAGTACGAGACCTAGTTTGGATTCGTATTTTTTTGTACCACCTTTTCAAGATTTCGCCCCTCTCACTTTATGTTAATTTCAACAGTTAAAAACCAACGACTAGGAAAAAATAGCAAGCGCCAGATAGCTCAAATGTTTCATTACCTTGAAACAGTTAGCAATTTGCCAATGTGACCCCCCTCCCACTCTCACTCTCATGGCAGGATCGTACTCTCACTCTCATGGCAGGATCGTGGTAACCCTTTGGATACCTACAGACGCGTGTGAGTCAACGGAAAGTTTACGACGCTTGGCAACTCCGCCTAGTTTTCCCCCTCGACGTTCTAATTTGAATCTTGGAGCGAGAAGTTCGCTCTTATTTTATTTTTATTACATTTTATCCCGTATTAAAGCTTTCGTAACTTATTAAGTACCGAACACGTTTTATGAGGCTCACCATAAAAAAAAACATCGTCTTAGCTGACGATATTTTAAGAAATCTTTTGAAGCATCAAACCTGCTAATTTCTGTTATTTTTGATTCCTGGAGAGCAAAATCCGGTTTCATAGCCTTTTCGGAAAGGATTATAACGAGGGTGATAAGTTATTTTGTTTACACAGGGATACTTCAAAACGCCTATCTGCTGAATAATTCAGGTTTTTGCCTATCCCGCGCTGAATGGGTGGGGGGAAATACTGGAGATCTCGCGCTTTTGAATGTTCTCGGTGAATTCCGAGCAATATTTCTCCTGTTTGAAGAAAATAATTTTTAACTTCCTCGGTAATTTTCAGTAAACAAACACCCCGTTGCAGGATTTCTCGGTGATAAATTCATAAATTCTTCGCGTCCCGCAATGCAATTTTCTCTCTCTTTCTCTCTCCCTTGTCGCTACTTTTTATCCACAGACCCAACCACCCGGTTTTTGTACTAGTCATGGGGGGGGGGGCAAGAATTCAACTCGAACTTAACGGCTTAAAAGGTTATTAATTAAGGAAATAAAGAGGCGTAGCCTTTAAGGGCGGGTCAAAGAAAATGGACAACTCAATCGTAGATTCTTGTAGAAGGCGAGTGAAAGTTGAGCGTACACGCAACCGTTGACAATAAAGATTGCCGTTAAAAATAGTGGCAGTTTAGTCAGAAAGTGGAGGAGGGGAATAGGTGACATTAAAGGTCACTAGATAGGCCAGCTTTTATTATGAATCAAAATAAATTGTAAACCTTATACTCTTTGCCATCCGGGCACTTTATTTTTAAAAACTTCCATCGAGATAAATAAATGAAGAAATTAACCTGAAACCGTGTTGCGACGCAGTGCGAGATAAATGCAGAAGTTTTTTTTTTTCAAACAGAATTAAAAGGTGGAGAGCCAGGCCGACCTCACGAGATTTATCACCGGTAAATCGTTACAAGGATATAGTGGGACGGGGGCTTTGTTTTTAAACGGAAAATGGTTGAAGCCAAAAAGTCATTTCTGATACATTGGCGCCTCTCAGGTAAGATTCCTTTGGAGTTTTAAACGTGTGTGCTTCTTGTGTCGAAAAGTATCGAAAAAAGAAGGCAGTGACTTTATGGGACTGTTTACACAATGACCACCTTTTTCAATTCTTGGCATAGTTTTTTCGGCAAGCCCTTGTGAAGTGCAAAGCTCTCAAAACGACGCAACGATTTTTATTACTTTTCTTCTTTTTCTTTCGCTCCATTCATGGCATATTTACCTTCGTGAAGGAAGGAATTCTTCCTAAATTAAGTTCCTTATTCTAACTGTTCCGCTCATTTGTGATTGATCGTTTCGTCGAAGAGAATCAGCAGTGTACGGTCAGTGTACAACATACCTCATCTGGGGTCATGCAGGCCTAATCGAGAGAAAGGTCAAGAAAAAGAGATCGCCGAATAAAGAGGAAGGCGATCAATCCTTCTGAGCCCCTAAGGTATTCTTTTTTTTAAAAAAAAATGCGTACAAAATTGAAAGAGAGAGACAGAGAAACATTGCAGCAGAATCGTCTAGGAAACAGAGGGGGGGTGTGGACATAATCGTCCTTGAAAGACAACCCACGTACGACCCACTGGCGAGATTAACAGCCCACGCATCCTTCATCGTCACCCTGTTTCTCCTTTGTCAGACCACACCCCCGCCGCCACTGTTTTTTTTGTTTTTTTTTATTCGTTGAGGAAGAAACTCCGCTCTAAAAAACTCGTCCTTTTTCTCATTTTCATATAATTGCTTGTCTCGCGGACCGATAAAATTTCAGCTTGTGAAACAAAGAGGAGCAGGGGCCTTTTCGAATGACTGAACGCTTCTCTGCCTATTTGAAGCGGTCGGAAGTCGTTCGTTATGTCTTGTTTGAAACAAAATACCAGGGCGGTGAACGAGAATGAAAATGAATTCATTCGGTTTGAATAATGAAATTGAGTCGCCCCAAATTGGGAGCCGCTCAGGAGGCCAAAATGTTCCCCTCGACACGTTAGTTATCATGCACCCTCGACACTTTAGTTATGCACACAATTATTGTCTTAGGGAACCACTGAGTTCTCCTTTGCTTCAGAAGCCCCCCTCCCCTCCATATACGAATTTTGCCTTAAGGCTGCACTCGGAAGCACGGGAAATCTACATCCTTGTTGATAAGGAACGCCCTCGCCCATTAGACGAACTTTTCAGGTAGGACTGGTGGATGGTACAATGGCTGAAGCTTAGAGAACTGTCTTCAAAGTAGGCAGGGAGGGGGTGGCTGGGCAACCTTCGGGTTCTGTGGTTTAGGGGGTTTATGGTTAAAAATTGCTGAAAGGGTGGAAGATCCACCCTAAAGTTACTTTAGACTTACTTTACTTTAGGGAAGAGGACCCTAAAGTTACTTTATTCTCCCTACCATAATTTAACAAAATATTATCAAGGAAACCCTCCCTTGGACTTCGATTGTTGTGTAGTGTACAAACGTTCTTAACTTAAACGTAACTTTAAAATATAATGGGCGATAAATTCATTTTGAGTGCCAAGACTCTGTCAGTAGAAGTTGGTCGCCGCTATTTGAATAAATTGAATGATATTGGCGCAGATACATTCTCGTAAGTCCCAAATCGCTTTGGCTCGTTATTCAGTCAGTGCCAGTGGTTTTAGCATTTTTCGCAGCAGCCATTCCATTTGTGTCTGTGGTTTTTGCTCCTTAGTGCCATTAATGGATAGATGGACGTGAGACATTTTCCGATCATCACGAATACGGACTTGTCAATTATTTGGTAGAACAGGCGAGCCTATCAGATAAATGGGGAGAGGGGTATGCACGCGTTGTGCCGGATACGTGCCCCACCTTCTGTACGGGGTCACGTGGTGCTGGTGCGAATCTCATGAGGGCCCCAAGGACACAGGTTAACAGAGGTAAAATGGGCGGTGTGCACATCCATGTGCGGGAAGAGCTGTAAGGGCTCCACCCCCCCTCGACGACTTCGTTGTTGAGGCCTCCTCACTGGGGCATTTGAAAGATAAGACAAGCACTGGCAGTCAACGTCAGTTTAGATACGTGCATATCGACTGCAGGACATGACTGTCGTTCAACGGCGACCGCGATATCAGACTCTCCTCGGGACCTAGGCCGATTATCCTTTTCCGAAGAAAGTGTTGGAGCGTCTGGTTTCTTCATTCCCCCCAAGACAGTTTGGCGTCGTCAAAAGGGGCTCGACAAGGGGAAGTATAAGGTGGCGGATCTAATGGACGAGCATAGGACGCGTATGACTCGGTGTGGTGTCCGTGTCACTTCGAAGGACTTCTTCAGAGTCGTACTTTGCGTCCTGAGGCATCCGTGTGAAGTATGGACGGTGTGTGCTAGAGGACGAACCACATCTTGACCGCTCGAACTGCGACACCCTTGCGAGCTGGCCCCTCCGCGGCGCTTTGGGAACTCAGTTTTTGCAATTTTTGGAGATGCGCCTGACTCTCGCGGTAGCAAAGACCTAATTGGTTTTCACCCAGTGCCAACCCACCCGGAAGGGACACCTCGGAATATTCTACCGGAGTATCCTCGTTGTGAGAGCCTTGCAGGGCCACTACCTCTGGGGGTTATTACAAACAGCGGAAGAAGCTCTATGGGGGGGGGGGCGTTTCAGAGGTGGGCAATGTGCATGGGAAGTGGGCCAACGTACGGGGCGAACGCGATGTGGTGGTGGAACCATCCTACCAAGGCCGAAAGAGAGTGAGTCCGAACTTCCGAAGTCTGCTCGCCCATCAAGGTGCCATATCGAGAGCGTGCCAGACGGCCAGCGTGATTCGAAAAAGCACAACACGCTGCGGGTAAATCCAAGTGGTGACAACGCGTCGCCACTTGGAAATCGGAAGAACCACGACGCGAAATAGGCTCACCATAACCTTTATTTCGGACATCGAGTAAAATGAATTACCCGGAACGCGTTATGGGTATTTCATCCCGCCCACTGGGCGAAAACAATTATCCACAACGCGTTGTGAGGATTTTGCACTGCGCATAACGCGTTGTGGTTAAATTTTGCCGGCAATTGCAAATTCAGTCATTGCAAATAACATATGCCTACACGACCGATAGGTACCAGACATTTTTGAACAACCGGAATTTGCCCAACACATCCTCGATCTCTCCCATTGTCAAACATCAGTTTGACATCCTCAATTGTGGGGTTTCTTCACAGCACTAGTGGTTTCGCTCAATCTTGTCTACAGTATCCTCCAAAAACGACGCGAGAACCAGCTCCAAGAATTTTAACCTGTTTTACCGCCTCTGAATGCCCCAACGAGACGCGATGGAGCCTCTGGCATTTCGAGAGGCTCGTAGCCATGCTAGTGTTTTACTGTTACGAGAAAAACCCCTATAAATTTCATTATAAATAATAATGATTAAAAAACTCCGGATGTTTAATTTTGGCCGAACGAATGGGAAAAATATTCTTCCAAAAGCAAACTTCACCTCAATAAAAAACGACAATCGGCTTTCCAGAAAAGCATAAATTGAAAGAATGCCCCAACGTTGAAGGAATGGACAGTGTGGGAAGGGGGAATTCCGCGAAGAAAGGTTTAAAACCATCAAGTTGTTTTTTTTAAAAGGTCGCCTTAGTCCCAACTGTTCACTGCCAGGTCTGGGGCGGGTTAAAGTGCCACTAAAGGGGAAAGAAAGGCAAAACGAAAGAACTTCGCATTCTCCAACACAGAGGGGAAGGATCACACATACCAGGCGATTTCGCGAGTCTTCGTAGTCACCTTTCGCATCTCTTGAGAGCGATCGGGCGAGAAACTTGCGAGTCGTTACTGTTTTCTCTCCCTTTCTAGTGGCCTTCTCATTAAAAAAAAAAAAAATCCACCGAGAAATGACTCGAGGGTGTGATGTGATATTTTACTTTCCAGCGCTTTTCTTGAGATGTCAACTCGCATATTTTTATTCGCGTGGAAAAAAGTTTGAACCAACCCTACCTAATCTCATCTGACCCGTGCACAATTCGCTTCATCGCTTGATGGGCGGTGTGGCAGGGGTTCTGCCTTCCTTTTTTTTATAATGAATCAGGCCAGACAGTAAGAGCTTAAATGTCAGCTCCCTTCTCCTTTTGCCCCCGAAGGACTTCACCAGGGGTTAACGGCTTATCTCAACTTCACATCTGTCCCAACCTGATCGTATTTGTTAGCACAAAAAAAAAATAATACCGCGGGGGAGGATTTAGAGAGAGACAGAGATATACACACCATTAAGAGAGCCGCGTCTGTCTAATGCTCGGTAGGTTCGTTATAGAATAATAGAAACAGTGACCTCATAGAAATGGTAGAAAACGGGTCTTTCCCCTAATTCACCAACCAGGTAATTGAGGTTAAATCATAGATTTGATGGATCGCTATTTGCTGTTTTTTCCAGAAAAAAGGGGGAAAGGGGGGGGGGGATTAGAAAGTTTTTTCACGCCACCCTCCCATTAAAAATGAAATGTTTTCTTGACGCGAGTAAAGAAACAAATCAGTTTACCGCCCAAACTTGAAAGCTACTGACTTGTTAATTGACTAACCACCGTCCTATTACTAAAACCGCGAGCTCTCAAGCCACTCGCCTCCTACGACCCTATCCGCTTTATACATTTCCCCCCTTTTAAAGTGGTTTGATCCCGAACTTTATAAGCGGCTAAAGTGGCACTTGGCGATCTTTATCTTCTTCCCATAGCCATTCATCCCTTTTTCTTTCGCTTCCTAATTTGTTTACGACAAGAAAAAATCGTATGGGTAATGTACAAGATTTATAAAAATAAGCAGCGAAGTTGAATAGGAGGAAAAGAAAGTTCATAGGCGCATTAAATCGTTGCACTGCGGGACTCCAAAAGACTCATCATTTTTTTTTTTTTTTTTTTTTTTTTACGACTGTCCTGAACAAAAAAGGAAAAAAGACCACCCAATATCAATCCTTTTTTTTTAAAGGACTGCCGACTCATCTTAAATTTCTCCCGACGAAAAAATGACCCTTAAGAGACCCATGGGGGACTCCGTGTACCCGAAATTTGGTACACGAGCACCACCCATTTTTCGTTTATTTTTTAAAATGTACTTTAAATCGACGGTACTCACTAGAATCTGAAAACCACGGGGTGATGCCGTCCCATTTTGTAGCCTCGGTGAGAGCCAAGATAATTAGTAATGAGAGAATCATTTTTTTTTTTTTATGTTAGGCACTTTTATCACAGAAAAAGTTCGTTAATTAAGCTATAATCAATCAAATAAAAACTAAAAGTAAGTTGAAATTTTGTTTATAAAAAAACAACTAATCTATGAAAAATCTAATTGGCCACTTCTCGCGCATTTTGGCTGAATTTTGGCGGGTGCCCTTTTTTCCCCAAAACGCGACGTAAAAAAAAACGCTTTCAAACCGGCCCTTCTCGTCGTTAAAATATAAAAAGATGAAGTCGACTTGAGACCTGACGCCTCACTGACTCACCTGAGAAACTATAAGTGGTACGCGGAGGGTGAGGGCGGGGTGACCCATCAGGAGGAAAAATAAAACTCGCCCGGGACATTTGAGGGGATGGGGGGTGTGGGGCAGAGCGGCAGCGGCGGCGGTGTAGAATATCGAGTTTTTAAAAGCGTTGTATAGCGTACAAACTAAGGCGGTGTAGTGGGTGGGGGGGCTGAAAGTTGTAGTGAGAGTCTGTTTTGGGGCAGTGGAGATCTTGCATAAGATGCCGGGTCGAACATATGGTTTTCTCTATGGTCTTATCGTGGAAATGGGGAAAAAACAAACGGTGGGGGAGGACTTAAAAGGAGCTGACGATATTGAAATTCGACGCCAGCAAGAGTTAAAAAGGAGTAACACGCGTATATTCAAGTTGTTATAATAACGTGTCTTATTATCGCTACAAGTTTCTTTGCACAGTTTCCTAATACAAAGGCGAAATCACCTTCGAAATGAACAAATCTGGACTCTCATAAATACAAAAATAATGCAAACTGTAGCCCTAAACACTCCCGACCACATCAAAATAAGACGAAAGTGAGATGGCCGAAACTAATTGGGACGTGGCAAGCGAAGAAAATTCAATTCACACCTCCGACGTGAGTGATTTATAAAGTTCGTTTAAAAACCCGTTACAATCAGTTTTTCAGAGGGTCAAAATCTCTTTATAAGGCCCGCGAGACTCAGTCGAACACATCAGCGTGTTCCGAGTTCGTGCCCATAACGCGAGAGACATGTCAAAATGGACTGATGGGGACTGAGCCAAAATATGTAGTCAATTCCAGAGAGGTGACACGTAATTTACAGCGCCACGTTATGTTTACCGTGATCACATTGGGGTGAAAATGTCACAACAGTATAGAAAATGGCCAGAAAACTTTCAATTTCGTGGGTACAGTTTAGCCAGGAAAGCCTTCGTAATTTGATTTCTCATCAAAAATCGAACATTCGCCCTGTGAATGCCAGCGCCATAGAGACAAAATAGAACAAAACTGTAAACGCCACGGGGTTGACTACCTTGAAACAGGTAGTCAACCCAGCTGGTATCGCTAACAGCTGGAAACCTCGTGGTCTCACCGATTCATGATGTGGTCCCCCTGACAAGCCGAATCCACCTCCGCGGACCAAATCTCTGGGCTCCAAGACGGCCGGAGTCCGGCCACCTCACATAGATTTGTGAGGCAACCTCCGAACCAGCTGGAGTTGCCCTATGCTGTTGGGCCGTTGCCGAATGCGCAAATTTCAATGAGGAAGTGTCACATTTTCGTACACATTAAGGTACATCAATCCTTCCATGAAAATAAATGAATAAAAAATTAAAAACCTTCGGAAATAATTGTTATTTATTTTAAAAAGTTAGGATATTTGAAATCCCGCCAAAACGAACATTTTCTGTAACGTAACATCCCATGTATTCTCTGTCCTTTTCATGCATCTCAATAGCTCATATGTTTATCCTCCATTATTTTATTATTGGAGAGCTCTAGTAGAAAATAAGGCAAAGAATCACAACAAACCGCTCCCCGACAGCAACATCACAGGTGATTTTTTTCGGAAGGCGTTTATGACGCAAAAATGCTAGCTGGCGTCTTTGAAATGACCTAAAACTTCAAAAATCGTGTACTTATTAACTCTTGGGTTATTTTACGAACGGAGTCCGATTTATGCTTTATTTTAGCATAATTGAACCTTAAAAAATAGATTTATGATTAACTTCTGACCCATGAAACTTCCTCATTAAAGATATTCGTCCGTTTTAAAAAAAGGGAGGCGGTGAATAACACCTTTGACTTTTACCTTCACCAAGGGTCGTCTTTTCACATGTTCAGGAAACATCATTCCGGTGTCATACCAAGAAATTAATGCTTCTTGCTTTAGTTTCTATTAGTTTCATTAACAAGAACAGGGGCAGCGGGTACAGCCTGCCAACAAGAGAGGGGGGCAATGGCACGGGGTGCACCATTTAAATGGGGGAAGGGGACTTTAAAAACATGTACGTAAGAGTTTCTTTCGGCATTAAACAGTCCCCATCACACCGATCAGAGACGTGTGTTCGTGGGCACACGACATATTATGCTGGCGCTTGTAGGGTCTCGAGTAGGTGTAGCGTTAAGTATCCCTCACCTACTACCTATTGAGTCCACCTCATAACTTCTTTTGGCATGACCGTTCATGCGTGAATCACCACGCGGCATGCGACACTGCCTAAGACAATATAACTGTTGGAGTATGGACTCCACACTCAAAATTCACTACGTGAATTGAGTAGGACAGTGTGGAAGCTTTTTCAGGATAGGTGCAATATCCACTTGTTGCGCACTTTCGAATTCCACGTATTTCACGGATTTGACCCTCACAGAACCCGACTTCCTGAACCAAACGTCCCCAACTGGCGCCTTTTAAACAGCAATTTGGCGGATTTGGCTCCATCTAAACAAAATTTTGCCGATCTGCCGCACGTCAGGAACCTATTTCGCTAGATTGACTTCACAGGTTGACAGGACACTAAACTTCACAGGATTTTACACTTTTTTTTTCCAAAGGGGGAATTTCCAGCGTATTGATTATAAAATAAGAGGAATTTCACGGCGGTTCACACTTCACACACGCAAAAAAAAAAAAAAAAAAAAAAAAAAAAAAAAAAAAAATCTCGGGGTTCGCCCAATCAAAACCTATTTTGCGCGTCTTACTACATAAAACTCAAAATTTCGCGGAGAATTGACTCATTGAAATAACCCACTTTCACGGAGCCCACTCGCCCAAAAAATAAATTTTGCGAGTCTAGCTGCATTGAACACTAAATTTCCTTACTGATTATCAGGAAGAACGCAATTTCTGATATGTTCAAAATGCCATTTCTCAGAGCAGGATCATTTAAAATCCATTTCAGGGGACAGTAGATTGCCCCCAAAGAAGCAATTTCAGGGTCCGGACATATTGGTGAGCGGACAAATTGGTGGGTGCGGTAATGGAAGGAATTCCCGAACCCACCAATATGTCCGTTGTGTATCGGACAAATTGGTGGGTGGTCATATTGGTGGATGGGAAAAATTCCCTCACCCACCAATTTGTCCGAAACACTTTGGACATATTGGTGGGCGGTCATATTGGTGGCCCACCAATATGACCGTAGTCGGTTCCGGACAAAGTGGTGGGTCCACCAGTGTGGCCGAACCATCAGGAGTTCGGTTTCATCTGAAAATGTCTTGAGTGCTCCCATCAAATTTGTCAAATAATTGATAAATAAAACAAAGAAGTAATTATTTCCGGAAAACCTAGCGAACTTGAAATCCTAGTGAACGTGAGTGAGGCACACATTTCGCAATTTATTTCCCTTCAAATCAGACGTGTATGTGCCTTGTATAATGTTACATTTTTTTCTGAAATTGTAGGTTCAGCTATCTTGGCTGTAGAGAGGCAGGTAGGTAATTAATAATTTATTAGTAGGTATGCGTTAAAATTAATTTATTTATTTATATAAATTTTTTTTTTTTTGAAATTTATATGTGATCGCCCTACACAGTGCAAGCCCTACAGTGGTAGCAACTCACCGGTAATCGAATGGATGACTGGAGAAAAGGATAAATTGAAGGGTTTACTGGTTGAGACCTGTGTTGGTTCATTTGAAAATAGTTGAAAAATTAAAATGTGAGGCGGTTTCTTTTGTGGATTTCCGCAAGAAGCTTTGAGATAACATTCATTAACTCAAGTCAGGGGACTCCACCGTTTTTCCCCCTTTTCAACTCAATAATCCAGAGTGAGTGACCGCGAGTTCATTGGGGACAAAGAGTGGCAAAGTACACTGTCCTTACGTTTATGGCTTTTCACTCAAAGCTAAATCTACAGAAGAAGCCGCCTCGAATTTAATTTTTTTACGAAAAGGAAAAGCTCGAACTCGATTTTTTCCACGAACACCAAACTTCCATTCCCTAGAGGAACATGTACAATGAATCATTCTCCCAACCACCCCTTAAATGAATAAACTAAGGCCCCAATAAGTATTATACTTTTCTCGAAGAATGGTAGGAAAATTAATCCATGTACGTATATTGGCTTTTGTAAAAGCTTGAGTTTCTCACTTCACCAGAACTTTTCCATCAGTTTCGTGAAGTGTGTATATCTTGCAATTAAAAATGACCTGGGAAAACTCTCTCAATAAGAATGTAAAATCAATAGATACTCGCGTAATCACGCTGTGAACGAGCAGGTAAAGAAGTATTTCTATTTATTTAAGTAAACTTCCACCCCCTTGTCCATGCGTCACAATAGAAACTCGGTTTTTACCTGTTTACTTCTTTACCCGAAATAATGATTTTTATGAGTACCCCTAGGACCCCATTCACACCAGGTGAAAATTCGCCGACGCGCGCGTCAGCGTCTAACTCTTGTAGTAAAAACGCATAGAGCTCTATGAGGCCTTTCAAATTGAACGCGTATACGCAGGAGCCGTCTCACCCCCGAGAAACGATGAATATTATCCAAAATAATGGGCTCGTTGTAAAACTATAACACGATTAATCCTTATCTCTTATTTTACATGTTGTGTTGAAAACAAAACCTCATCAAGGGCTGGTAGTCCAGTCAAAACTTATAAAAAAAAATACCATACGTGGACATCAAAAACTCGTCTTTGATTTTTTTCACTTTATTCTATGTTTTTGGGGGGTGAGGAACACAAATCTGGAGAGATCGAACAAAATGTCTTTGTGCGTTTTGAGAAAATCGCGAAAAACTGATAATTTTTGGCACTTTTTTAGTTTTTCGCTGGCAACTCCTCAATCAGGCATTCTACGCAAAATTATACCCTGTTCTTTTTTGTAGAGCATCAAGTTCTGCGTCAAATAAATTTTTTCTTTTGTCATAATTGACCCAGCCGTTTCGCCGGTATTGTTTTTCTAAATGGTCATTTTTAGCCGCTTTTGGCAAAATTGTGTGAAAAAATGAAAGTAGTTCAACTCTCAGTTGAGTGATGTAATCTCTGACGCTACCTATAATACTGGTGATATTTTGAGTTTTAACATTTTTGGACAAAGTTGGTGGGCATAGCCACTTTTTTAAAAAAACAAGCCCTACTTTCATCGCCCTGTACAGAATATTTTCCGGGCCTTGAAAAATTTGGCAAATATGGTTTCTGACTGTAAATTTTACCAGCTTTCAGTGAAAAATAGTGCAATTTTCATCGAAGGCTTTGTTCGATAGTTATAGGCGAAAACGTTCGGCTGAAGAAAGGAGTTATTGGAAAATAACTCATTTTGCGTTTATTGCCACTTATCGGTCTTTATAAAAACGCCATACATGACTCCTTGTAGGAAATTTAACGAGCATTCAGATGAGCTTCTTTAAGGTTTAATTGGATGGACAGTTTTTGAGTTATAGGCTGAAATGTGACAAAAAAGGTGTTTTTGCAGCAAATTTCAAATTGTTTGACGTTATGGCCCGGTCTTATGTTGATCTTCAAATGAAGTTTCACATAATAGGTCTGATAGAAAATTCAATCAGCTCTCAGATCGTTTTTCATAGAAAAAAATTGGACTACTAGTTCTGAGCTACTGGCAAAAATGTGCAGAAAAACGTGGTTTTGGGCCGCCTTTTTTCGCGTTTTTTGTCGCATAACTGATACCACTGATTTTTCCCGTAGGTTTCAAGGCTTTTCACTTATGTATAAAATTCAATTCTGAACCACTTTGATTTCATGACATTTTCTGATTGGAACAGCCAACAGCAGCAACAGTTTACAAGTTGCTGCTGCCTTAGTAATTTGTATTAATTTTACCAAAAGTGGCTAAAAATGACCATTAAAAAAAAAAAAAAAAAAAAAATCAATTCCGGTGAAACGGCTGGGTCAATTGTGACAAAAGAAAGAACGATTCGATGCAGAATTCAATGCTTTTCAAAAAATGAGAGGGTAACATTTTCGGTAGAATGCGTCATTGAGGAGTTATAAGCAAAAAAAAACTGAAAAAAGTGTCAAAAATGAGCAGTTTTTCGCGATTTTCTCAAAACGCACAAATTTTGTCGGATCTCTTCAGATTTGTGTTCCCCATCTCAAAAAACATAGAATGAAGTGAAAAAATCGAAGGCGAGATTTTTGTCCAGGTCGAACTACCGTTTAACTGGACTATGGGGGGCTAAACTGAACTGGGCTCTATATGAGAGGGGGAAATGATACATATCCTGCATCACATTTTCTATTTACACTCCCTCTATATCTTATCTGTGTATTAATTGGTTTGATTTCCCTCCTCTTCTACTTGCCTTTCCGAACTGTACATTTTAAGTCTGCTCCACACATGCGGTGTTTCCCAAATAACGAGCAAAATACTAATCAATGTCTAGAGGAGCCTTTACACTGCGCGAAACTTCCTCGCGAAACAGTTTCGCGAGGAAGCCTCGCGCAGCGTGGGGTGTTTACACTAAGCGAAACAATTGAGGCGAGTCAAGCGAGGCAAGGTGAGCCACCAGTTTGGGCGAGGCAGCCATGCCAAGAGGAATTGTGTTTTCGATGCCGGGGACTGCGGAGGCCTTTTCATTGTTGGTTGCGACCGAACGAGGACAAACGAACGACACAATAATAAATAAAAAAAATAAAAAAGTTTCACCCGGTCACTATCTGCGTCACCGAAAATGAACGCTACTTCTACTTCATTCACTATTTCCTCAGCACCCATCCCCTTTCACCGCGAGACAAAAGGGGCGTCTACACTAAGCGAAACAAGAAGGGTGAAACACTTTGATGCGCGCTAAAAAACCGACAACGGTTGGCTCGCCTCGAGACTGCCTCGCGCAACGTGTTTTGGGGTGAAACATCCATTTACATTACGCGAGACTTGAATGAAATATAGCTAAACAGCGGCCCAGCAGAGTGGCAGAGGACGTTAAGGCGTCGACTCTCATGTCCAGGATCGCCTGCTGAGTGTGTTCGATTCCCACTACAGGCTGGATTATTTGAACAAAGGTCAAATTATGTGTAAACAAAAAAATAAATAAATAAAAATTAACGTGTGTGCTCTGGCTCGCCCTCGTCCACGACACCTTAAAGGTAATTGGACGTAAAGCCCCGTTGGTTTACCAACGATTACTTTACTTATAGCTGTATAGCTATACAGCTTACCTACGCTGGTCAATACAGCTATAGTTGCGACTTTGGCGAACAATAACTCTCAAGGAAGAACTTTTATAAGAGATTTTCTTCGAGGACCAGTTGAAACAACCACAGTCTTCCAATTGGCCCAAGAGACGTGTGGACCACTTGAACGACCCGGTCTTGCATTTGGTCCACATGGAAACTGGTCTACAAGACTTGTAGACTAGTTGAACGGCCAGGTCTTGCAGTGGCTCTACATTGCAACTGGCCCGCAAGACGTGTAGACCAAATGAACGACACGGTATAGCAACTGGTCTACAAGTCATGTAGACCAGTTGGAAGACAAGCTGGTCCACAAGGCTTGTCCCCTTTCCAAATAGTTCTACCACACGCATCTCTATACCCTAATCCTTTTAAAAATTGGAGCGCCAGACGTCTTGAAAATTATCAAAACTTTTTTTTTTGGGAAGAAATAAATTAATTTTAACGCATAATAAGTATTAATTACCTACCTGCCTCTCTGCAACCCAGATAGCTTAACCTAAAATTTCAGAAATATACCACTATTCAAGGCCTGCATGCGTCTGCTTTGAAAGAAAATGAATTGCAAAATGTAGGATTTTAAGTTCGCTAGGTTTTTCAGAAATAATTACTTCTTTGTTTTATTTATCAATTATTTGACTGATTTGATATGGATGCTCAAGACAATTTCAGATGGAATCGAAGTCCTGCTGATCAATCATTCTGGTGGACCCACCGCTTTGCCCGGAACCGACTACGGTCATATTGGTGGCCCACCAATTTGTCCGAAGGAGTCTCCCGAAATTCTGGTGTCCTGATACTCTACGGACAAATTGGTGGCTTCACCCACCAATATGACCGACCACCAATATCTTCGAAGTGTTTCGGACAAATTGGCAGGTGCGGGAATTTTTCCCATCCACCAATATGACCGCCCACCAATTTGTCCAATACACAACGGACATATTGGTGGGTGCGGGAATTCCTTCCATTACCGCACCCACCAATTTGTCCGCCTACCAATATGACAGCGACTCGCAATTTCGTGACTTTCGGTGCGAACAAAAACATAATTTGGCTCTGTTGGCCACTTGGAAAATCCATTTCGTGATGTTGTGGCTCATTTTAAAGAGCAATTTCACTGGTCTGACTTCTTCCGAAAACAACTGGAAAATCAATTTGACCCGTTCGACGACTCCAGGAGTTGGGTCGTTTCGAACCTATTTCGCAGGGCTGGCTTCCTTGAAATAAAGAAATTTCCTCGGGTTTGGCTTATTTTAAAGAGCAATTCCCAGGGGTCTGGATCAAAAAACAATTTTGCGGAGTTAGCTGATTCGTGGGGCTGGCTCCCCAAAAAGCGAAATTCGTGGGTTTCACCGCTACAAAAACTAAATTCTACGCTTTTAAACCATCAAATACATATCCAATTTCAATTAATTGACTCTTTGAACAAAGCAATTTCGCGATCGCGAATTCATATCTTTCTAACCCCTAATGTTGAGGATATTTTCCATCAAATTTATACAGGGAGGGGGTGCGCCCTTCATTTGGAGGGGGGGTGGGCTGAGACACGGCGTGGCAGAGATGACGAGATGCGTTAAGTGATGTGTGACATAATACATAAATGGCGAAGGGTACAGCGTTTAAGCCTCGTCAGCCTTTGACGCCGGGTCGTCACCGCATGGCCATAGCCATGCATGGTCTCACATTGTCGAGCCCATAAAAAACAATTGAAAAGTTGAAATTTCGCGGATATTTAGTCCCGAAACTTGCGAATTCACTGATATTTAGCTCCGAATGATGTAAAATGTCTGGCTATTCATCAAGCTTCGGGGTTCACGGCTATAAAACAAAATATGCTCCAAAACTCGCAATTTTGCTGGAACTAACCGGAAAATCAAGACCCGAAACTTATATTATAGCTATGAAGAAGCCACAAAAATCCACAAATTGGCCAATTTTAGCAGCGAATGATCACTTTATCTCAATTTTAGCTGGGAATGGGGAACTTGCATGAATGTCCGATTCGGGAGAAAAGTATACCGGTGAATTGGCACATGCACAGAAGAATATCAACGGTAGTTGCAGCCCGATTGGTACATTTGGCGATTTTTAAATAAATTTCAAAGTTCTTCAAGAGGGGATAGATGGTACGAGGGGAAATGACGTCAATCCCTACTTTTGAAGTATGTGATCAGGGCACTCTAACATTTTTTGTTTACAAATAACAAGAAAAATTGTCCCCCTGAAAATGTGTCTACCCCCTCTTCCACAAACCATCCATTTCATTAAATAGGCTTTGACGTTATCAAATCCCCACTCAAAATTTTAGAAATCCGCTCTAAAAAAATCCTTGATTAATTTCAATGTTTAATGTGAGCAATAGCATTGTGGAAGAGCCCTCTTCAAGAAACACCAGTGCTTGAAAAATGTGCAAGTTCCACATTAGCGTGTTTCAAAATTTCAGGTACGATTTGTTTGGCTTTTATTCATGAGTTGAGGATTTTCTTTATTTTAGCCGCCGACTTGCCGCAATAACTGCACGTAAGCGTTTTTTTTTTTGTTTTTTGTTTTTCTTAAAATTTTGGCCGCAAAAGGGCCGCCATAAACTGTAAAAAAAAACTTTTTTTTTTTACTTTTGGCCTGGAAGTTGTTGTATCGAGGAAACGAAAGTTGGCGTCTTTTCTCAGTTCTATAGCCCGAATGAGCCCTTTTTCGCAATTTTAGCCCAGAGTGTTAGAACCTTTTTGTAAACTTTTGACAAGAAAAATGTGAAATTTCAGGAAATTCAAAATTCTTGGCTGTTGGTCTTGGAAATTGGATGGCGTTGTTGGTTTCGCAACGTATTGGTCGTGGGAAACGACTTTTTACTCTCGCCAGTCGTTTTCAAAGCACTCAAAGGTGTGTTTGTCAACAGCTAGCTCTGCTGTGAGCCCCTGTGTCCCACAGAAAATGTCTGGGGATCTCATAAGTTTCATCTCCTAGACCATAAAAAACGTCCTGTCCAGGTGCCAGACACGATCAAACGACCCGGATTTTTGATACTGTGGGCTCCCGAACTATTAGACCGGCACCAGCAATGGGCCCGAAATGCATTCATAAAAAAAAACCACGGCTGTGTAGTTCAATCATAAAAGCCGCCTTCACATGCAAGCTTTTAAAAGCTAAGCTGAGGTCTTCAACCATTCGGAGAGCTCCGTGCTGTGTATTCTGAGCGCTCTGATTGCTTGAAGCCCACAGCTCAGCATTTTAAAGATTGAGTGTAAAACCGCCTAAAGTTTAGACTACAAATAGAAAAATTTGATTCATGGCACTGAATTACCAACAAAACTACTGGAAAGTGGAGGCTTTCCTTCACGCGGGAGTTTCTTCAGCCCTCCCATCCTCGCAACACTATACATACATTCATACATATACATAATATGTAGATCCACGCACAGGTAAAAACGGAATTTTCAATTTCTGCCACTTCAGCCAAAAGTAAAATGTTAACATATAAGCTATTGGCCCCTCTTAAGTCCCTGAGACACTTATAGGCGGAGGAGATTGCACAGCTCTGCACCTCGTAGTGGGTACGTGTATTTTCGAGCTTCTAATACCATTTTAAGCAACGGGAGTGGAGAAAAGTTAAACAAGCAACTGTGGGGGGGGGGAGGCCACGCAGCCCGAGAAAAGCAAGTCAGCCACATATAAAATCTCTCAAAATAAAACAACGGACACTATTGTTCTTGAAAAAACAAGCCGAAAATTCATTAGCGCCCCCCCCCTCCGTATTGCTTAATTTTTTTTTTCTTTTTCGTGGCTCATTCTTTTTTGAAACCGCGAGAGTTTTTATAAAAGAGCAACCGGCCCGAACTAAACGTGAATTTCATATAGTTAGTCGATATACAAGGTGACAAAAGGGTTTCAGGGAAGAAACCGGTAAAGGAAAAAATACCGTCCCAGCTTGTATAGTTTCTCATGGGAAGGGAACTTTATAAATATTGATGAAGTGAATAAGATGGTTAAGTTATTTCGTTGTTTTTTTTTGTTTTTTTTCTTTCTTTTTTCAACCCGTCCAATCAACTTACTAGAAGGATGCTGTGATTCCTGCTTTATAAGGCTTGAAAAATATACGTGAGGTGAAAATTGAGGCATTTTCCAAGTACGAGGTGCCCCCACGAAAATAAACGGGGCGTTTTTGTTTTGAAAGGTGGGAGGGGGGCGAACTGAAATATGGCCACGTTTTCATTATTTGTCGCAAAACTTTCAAGAGATGATGATTATCATCAGTGGTAGCGTATACAGGTAACGACGCCAATGGTCTGGGCCGTGTGGGCGTTCAAAAAATATACACCGGTCTGACTCACTTCTTTCTCACAGACTATTCAAGGCTTTGATTGTGCCGTAGGAGGCACGTACAAAGATTTTGATCCCCTCCAACCCTAACCCATCGCTCACACTATAATTATACGCATGGGGAAACTAACAGCGATCGGTGTACATGAAGCCATGAATGAACATTGTTTTTCCTTGTCGATTCGTCTCAGGAATAAATAGGCCCATAAATACATTTTCGTAGAAGAGCAAAACTAGTGGGAACGAGTGCCACGATGTAACGTGACAAAATTCTCCTTGAAGACAGTCGCAACCCCCCCCCCCCTACCAATCCACTCCAGGTCACACTCATACAACCGTTGGAAACTTTGGAATCGAGCACCACCCTTTTTTTTTATTTTTCAGTGGACCGTTATGCCCTTCTCTTTAACCATTTTAGGGAAGAGTTGGTTTTGTCACCTTTTTAAGCCGATGTTTTACCTACTTGAGGGTAATTTATTTGGTTGACTAGTGGAACGAGACAAAACACGGCGCACACACGTAACTGTATATGTTTTTCCTAGGCGGTAAATTATTATCTTTCTCATCGTTCGATGTTTAGAGAAGGGGGGACGGCGGAGTGAACAGGAGCTCGAACTAACTTTTCATTAGCACATTCGGACTCAGACTCTCACACATGGACGATACCGGTATGCAAACGATGTGACTTATTCGAGGTTGGACTTGTGGGGAAGGGAGGTATGATTAGAAAAACTAACACTTGGACGATGACGCGATAAAACCATGAAAAAAAACAAAAAACGTTACGACCAGTTTATTTCGACGATTGTTCGCTTGTGGCACACTTTATTCATGCGCTGACGTCGCTCTCTTTTGCGGCGCCGCTCTCTTTTGTGGCGTCGCTCTCTTTTGTGGCGTCACCTTGCGATTTTACTTCTTTCGGCCCAGCTTCCTTCTGAGATTTCCCCCCATTTTTGTTCTTCTTCTGGCGATCCGCTTCACTAACCATCGCGACGAGCCACCGTGCGACTCGATCGACAGTGAAAACAATCAAACGATGAGTCATCGTTTTCGGATTTGAAAACGATATCTTCTCCATTAAAACATCGGTGACGAGATCAAACAGTGTTTTGGCTAGAACAAATTGCTCTTTGGTCCGCCTCTCGCACATGGTCGCTGCCATGTAGTCAGTCATTTTAGCGGAGAGCACCTTGGAAAACTCACGGCTCCACATATTACGAATCCCAACGTTTCTTGGACACGAATGACGACCCCCCTTGGTTCCCGCCTTTGGCGGCTGTACGCCGCCTCCATCCTGTTTTTTCTTATTGTAACGACTCCGCTGATCATCCAAAAATTTTTCGGCCTCGACCGGACTCATCCCAAATTCACTCATCAACATGCCCTTCAAACGGTCAAGCATGTCCGGAGTGAGACAGTTCCATATTCCATCCAAAAAATTTCTGATGTAATCTTTTTCTTTCTTTTCAATTCGTCTACCACAGATTTTTCGCGCGTCAGTGCCACCGTCCGTTTCACTGTCTAAAATTGTTTTTAATTTAAATCAACAACGCACCACAATCCCCCCCCCCTACCATTTTACCGGAACAACGGCAGTCTTTTGGTAATTTTCGAATCACTTTTGTCGACCTACATCCTTTGGGCTTGGCGAGTAATTCCAAGTGGTCCTCGCGAGACATCGTATTCCTGTCCAATACATTGCTCTGCATGTGGCAGCAGGGGATAACACGCCACGAGCTGTCGAAGTCGAATCTTTTCCGTGTCATGACTGGCTGTCTTGATTGCCTTGACTTGGGGGGGATCGAGCACGGAAATTCTCGATCACTTTATATTGCCCTCCTCCACATGATACAAAAAATATAACGAGAAATTAAAATATTGGAGATGGTAATATTTATTGCTGCTAGACGTTGTGGTGAAACGCCAATCTTGGGAGAGTCGTAGTGTAGCGCGTGAGGGAAGGCTGTAAGAATACGTCTTCTCGCTCTCCGCCCAGACGGCTTGAGATGCTACCATAACTGAACCCACTCCAACTTAACTCGCTGGGATTTCAGAGTCTTCAAGACCAGGGTCATACGATCGCGCGTAGCGGGCCTGAAAAGGCACGCATGGAGCATCCCCTAACACGCGGCACACAATAAATAAACGCCGTCAAACGTCAGAATGGTGACGTAACAGAAGATTGGGGTTGCCCAATCGAAATCTGACAAAATCGGGACAGACGTTTCAAAGTCCAAAATTTCCCGGGACAAAAAGGAAAAAAGCGGGACACTCGACTTTAGGTGTCGTCATACAGGACACTCGCGAAGGCCGTGCTTGAGCCCAAACAACTCTAACCACAAAAAGTTGCAACCAAAAAAACCAATCAATAATGCACTAACCACAAAATGCTTGAACCACAGAAAGCAGCAACCCAGTCGAATTGGCAGAATGCGCAAATAACAAAACGCTCCAACCAAAAAAGCTCCAACAATGAAAAGGTCTAACCACAAAAACCTATAACCAAAAATTTTTTAACCACAAAAGCTTGGGTCCCAAAAAGATCTGACCACAAAAATAAACTTTAACCACGAAAAGCCATGACAACTGAAAAAGTGAACCACAAAAACACCCGACAACGTGTACAGCTTAGAAAAAGTATCTGAAAGGTGAAAAAGAAAAAAAATCGGCTGATCAAACGAATAGGACGAGTTTTATTGATTTATTCTCAATTCATGGATCAGACCAGGTTCACGCGCATCTTCATTCCAAGAATAAAATTATTATATACCAAATGTCAGTTTTTTAGAAATGTAGAGAAGAATCCGGGATGACCTTGCCCGGGACTTGGGACAAAATTAGCCAAACCGAGACTTCACACACTTCCGAGATTTTTCTTTAGTTGGCAACCCTAAGTAACAGGGGATTGAGCATAACGAAGTGTAAAGGCCACCTCGGCCTTTCTCGGGACTCTCGCGTGGACTATGAAAAGGATTTGGACGTTCGTCAACACGACAGACAATAGGGGGAGAAGGGTTTTACCACGGAAATTCTAGGGTTTTCTTGTGCTCGAGGTGTGGAATCCCAATCTGGCCCTTTCGGAAGGAAAGCGTTCTCTTTAGACTAGTGGTGGCCGACCCATTACGCACAAAGGGGAGCACACAACCTTGGCAGCACCTTTTCTCTTTCACTCGTGGATAGCAGCAGAATGGGCACCGAATGAGCCATTCCCACTTATTTCCTTGTTTGAAGGAGCCGGCTACCCCATCAAAATGGATTTTCCCGCGAGCCGAACCCACGAAATAGGGTTTTTGGGTGAGCCAATTCCGCGAAATGTCTCTTTAAAATGGGCCAATGCACTGGAAATTTTTCATTTTAATGGTGTGAAATCCGGAGCTGACTTTTTGCAATCCACGAAATTTGATTTTTACTAGTACGAGAAACCGGTGGAATTATTTTTTTCAAAGAGCCAAAGGCGAAATTTTAGTTCTTTAGCTAATCAAAACCACGAAAAAAAAAAAAATTAGTTCAGTAAGTCCCAAGTCCACGAGTTTGGACTTCCAAGAAGAGCCCAACCACAGGCATTATTTTTTTGAAGAACAAAAACCCGCAAAATTGATTTTTTGATTCATTAATTCCATGATATTTCATTTAGTAATGGGTGAGCACAGCCCACGAAATTGGGTTCTTCCGGTGCCAAATTTACGTTATTGTGGGTTAATGTGGTAAGAATTGCTAATTCTAGCCACCGACGTGACCACGACCGGTGAAGGAGAGACACAAGCTAGCCGTTTCGTCATTACGGAACCAATAGAATTACGCCACGAGGGCTGCGGTGGACAAAATTTCTATGTAGACGAGTTCCCGAGCCTTATATAGGTGAATCCCCGTCCTCGTGAGTAGGCCAGGGTATGGATGCGAGGATTCTTGAGATTTGGCATCACAGGAGGGGGCAATATAATATGTCAACACGACCTCATTCCATCTTTTCGCCCGATCGGACATCTCGTAGCTACGTCAAAACTAGCTACTGACACTAGATAAGGACAAATGGGTACTTCAACAGCCAGTCATCACATTTTCCGGCACAGAGACAGACCCAGCTCTTGCCCGAACTGAATGAAGAAATGAGACAGTGATGCTTCATGGGCCCCAGGGCGCGCTTTTATCCGACTGGAGTGACACTAAACAACCGTCAAGGACCAATAGAGGCTTCTGGGGCCCTCGGGCGCTTCCTCACTGTGTGGCATAAAATACGAGGCGAGGGCCCAGAATATTTATAAGCTTTGTCATTTTAAAACTGCTGGAATCCTTCACGTTCGGCGTGATATAATTCTCAAAAATCACTTACCTTGGCAGACTGCAGGGTCGAAATCTGTAGCACGCTTCCACTGACGGTCCTTGTAGCCTTCCTTGCACCGCTCACACTCATTTCCCTCGGTGTTGTGCTCACAAAAACACGTCTTCTTCGGTCCATCGTCCGTGTTTACATAATGACAACGGGAAGCGTGACCATTACAGCTACACCTGCAAAAACGCCGCGAAAGTATTAAAAAACGGCAGCGTGAGGCTATAAGGAAATGCCACTCTATTTACCTCGCCCCGATAGCTATTTCATTTATGGCGTAAAAATAGGACCGATAGACATTCTCTCCACCGTAGAATTCATCGCCGAATGTGTTCATTCGATTCAAAGTGATTCGAATGTCAGTTGCGGAAACCCATTCCTAGAAACATACGAAAATGTTGTAGCGCAACGATAAATAACGAACATTCATTGTTTTTTTTTGTTGTTTTTTTACGTGTAGGGGGCTAATGTGGTCAAAATGTGTCCACCCAGCAATTCGTCCCTCTAAAGTGGAAAATACGATAGTTCCACCGGTCAGTGGCGAAATGTCGGAAAATTCGGACGTACACAGCGGGGAGGTAACGTCTGTCGATGGTGCGTTGCTTGAGTCTTCGCGACCGTACATCGTTCGACAGTCGGCACTAAAACAATTGAATAAATGAAATAAAACGTCGAAGAAACAGCTTTTTAAGTCGTTTTTTTTTTTTTTTTACCTGTAAAATTGGTAGGGAACCCAGGAACTATTCTCCGCCGTTCTTTTATAAATAGCGAAACTATCCGGCCGAGGAGATCGAAATAAAAGTCGGATGTAAGTAATATCGTGCATCTTGCCTGCATAAAAAATACAAAATAATAAATAAATAAGATTTAATTTTTAGGGGCGTTAATTTTAACGGCTGAAAGAGATTCACTGAAGGCGGGCGCCATCTTCTGGAGGCAATAAAAACCAATGCCCAACAGGATAAAGATGCAAGCAACAGGAACGGTGGAAATTTAATTTTTTTTTTTGGTGGAGGGAGGGGGGACAAAAGCTTCGTGTTATAAAATCAAGAGAGCGCTCAGAGAGGGCTTGAGCCCGGCGCCCACAAAAAATTAATTAAAATAACAGTAAAAATTAAAATAAAAAATAAAAAAAATCACGCGTGTGCAGGCTCCTGGAAAAGTTAAATTATGTAGGTTTGGCTAAAATTGAGAAAGATAATTCGTTCGCAGCTAAAATACAGAAAAAAAAAAAAAAACTCATCCGTGACTAAATGGAGATAAATCGCTAATTTGGCGGTTTTGGGGAGGCCATTTCAGAACTAAAATTGAGAAAAACTGTTCCATTTGTCGCTAGACGTGAACGAAAACCTCGAATTCATCCTGTCTGGAGAGAAATCGCGTTACTGTCCGCGTCTTATTGGACTTGGGAAAGTCGACCCCCAAAATTGAGAAAAAGTGCTGATTCGTGTATAAAAGTGAGGCAAATTGCTAATTCATGATAAATAATTTAGAGGAAAAAAAACGCTAATGGGCTCAAAACACCAATGCTACTTCTCAGTTTCCATAGGTCCTTCAGGCGGCTAACATTGAGAAAGCGCGGTAGTTCATAAAAATTACCAATTGACGGTTATTTTTATTTTAAAACCCGCTAATTCGAGGCTAATATTATAAAAAATTTCTCGTTCACTGCTGAAATTGAGAAAAAACGCTCATTGTGGCTAAAATTGAGACAATTCACCAATTCGCGGTTTCTTGATACAACTTCCAGACCGAGATAAAGCGCTAATTCACGGTCTTTTGGCGGCTAAATTTGAGAAAAAATTATAACGCAATGTTTTTCGGGCTAGTCTACGGCCGAAGTTGAGAAAAAGCGCCCGTTTGTGGCTGAAATTGAGAATAAATGATAATTCATGGCTAAATACAGGGTGTTCATGAATTAGCTGGACAGAAGAAAACCAGTTATGGAGCATACCATTTGCCATCGATATGACCATTTGGAGTTTTTGGAAATTCCTCTTTTTTTACGAGATATCACACATTTTATGATTTTTTCATGAATTCCCTTTTTCCCACTTAGATGACTTCCATACCCTCATAAAATGGTACTAGCCTAAAACTAATCAGCTCATTGGAAAGAGCACAAAATTTACTTTAAAATGTGTCCCATTTCGGGTGAAAATTATTTTCGTACCATTCATGAGAGCAGCCGATTTACTAAAGAAACTGGTGACTCACATTTCCATACATTTTTCCGACGCGATTTTCACCTCTTCGCCATAGGGAAGAAAAAATTTGAAATCAGTGGAAAAACTTCCTTATTTTGTAAGCTTTCCAACGATGTGTAAAAGTTTACACTTACAGTATTTTTCCGTTGAAATATATTTAAAAAACTTGAAAAATCCTTCAGAAAACGTGGAATTCAAGCATTTTTTCAGTGCCATTATAACCGAAGGAACTATTGTTTTCTTATTTTATTTATTTTTTTGACTTAATTATTGATCTTTCATCTTCTTAATTAATAATTTCAGCTCGATTCGTGAACTCATCCCCCCTTCCCCATAGAATAATTACGTAGGCACTCATATGAGTGGGGGTGGGGGTCTCTTTCGGATGGGAGAGGAACTTAAATTATTGACTAAGAAGATGAAAGATGAATAATCGAGTCACAAATAAAATAAAAGAAGAAAAAAATGTCTCCTTGTGTAATAAAACATTGTCGAAGAAATGCATGAATTTCACGTTTTCTGGATGGATTTTTCAAGTTTATTGCTCATATCTCAACGGAAAAATACAGAAACTATGAACCTTTGTACATCATTGGAAATCTTACAAAATAAGGAAGTTTTTCCACTGATTTCAAATTTTTTCTTCCCAATGGCGAAGAGGTGAAAATTGCGTCGGAAAAATGTATGGAAATGTGAGTCACCAGTTTCTTTAGTAAATCGGCTGCTCTCACGAATGGTACGAAAATAATTTTCACCCGAAAGGGGACACATTTTATAGGAAATGGCTCTGGAAAAGTTAAATTATGTAGGTTTGGCTAAAATTGAGAAAGAGAATTCGTTCGCAGCTAAAATACAAAAAAAAAAAAAAAAAAAAACTCTCATCCGTGACTAAATGGAGATAAATCGCTAATTTGGCGGTTTTGGGGAGGCCATTTAAGAACTAAAATTGAGAAAAACTGTTCCATTTGTCGCTAGACGTGAACGAAAACCTCGAATTCGTCCTGTCAGGAGAGAAATCGCGTTACTGTCCGCGTCTTGGACTTGGGAAAGTCGACCCCCAAAATTGAGAAAAAGTGCTGATTCGTGTATAAAAGTGAGGCAAATTGCTAATTCATGATAATTAATTTAGAGGGGGACAAAAACGCTAATAGGCTCAAAACACCAATGCTACTTCTCAGTTTCCATAGGTCCTTCAGGCGGCTAACATTGAGAAAGCGCGGTAGTTCATACAAATTACCAATTGACGGTTATTTTTATTTTAAAAACCGCTAATTCTAGGCTAGTATTATGGAACATTTCTCGTTCACTGCTGAAATTGAGAAAAAACGCTCATTGTGGCTAAAATAGAGAGAATTCACCAATTCGCGGTTTCATGATACAACTTCCAGACCGAGATAAAGCGCTAATTCACGGTCTTTTGGCGGCTAAATTTGAGAAAAAATTATAATGCAATGTTTTTCGGGCTAGTCTACGGCCGAAGTTGAGAAAAAGCGCCCGTTTGTGGCTGAAATTGAGAATAAATGATAATTCATGGCTATATATACACTACAACAAGCACAAATGCACAAATGGTCAAGTGGTGTAAATCACTTTTGGGCCTAAAATAATAAATAAATGGACCATTTTCAGGAAAAATAAAAAAAATTAAAATGCGTGGGAAATTAGTTATTAGGATGAAATGTTTACGGAAAAACACTTTAAAAGTTGTTTTGCCCCACTCCCATGCAGAAAAATGAAAAGATGAAAAATAGTGATGCGTGACGTCACAACATTGTAAAAAGAGAATAGCATATCAAACTGGCTACAAAATAACGTTCAATATTTTTAAAAAACGCTTCATAACAACTAGGCCAGTCGATATAAACATCAAACATCGCAAATATGCATGTAATTGTTGTTTTTTTTGCACATTGTTAGGGCCAATGAGAGCAGTTTATACTCAAGTTTGTAACCTTCAAACCCTGTGCTCAACTCGTGGCACTCGAAAAACCACGAAATTCCATCACTTTTTTCTCTTTTTTTAACAAAACTACCAGAAGAAAGCGCGTTTCGTGCATGACCACAATGTGCTCCCAGCGCCCGGCAAATTCCTCTAAAACTGTATGAAGTAACTTGGTTTAATACTTCATGCTTATTTTACTCCTGTCCTTCGCAATGTTTTGAGAAAAATCCATTATTATACCAAAAAATGAGGCAATTAGGCCCATTTTGAGTGCCTAAAAGAAGATAGGAAAGCTATTCCAAGATTTTTTACGCATATAATAAATAAATCTGTCGCCGGTATCTTAATTTATAAATTAATTAGACTGATATTATCCGGACGACGATGGAAGGGGCATAGCCCCACACGATTCGAGTTTCGAGAAAAAATGGCTCCCCGGTGGGAATTGAACCCGCAACCTCTGGATTACCAGTCCAGCACGCTGCCATCTGCGCTACGGAGACGCCTATGGGAGTCGTACTCCGAAGGAAAAGCTAAGCCAAACCCCACCCAGGTTTATTGTTTCTCGAAACTCTAGGCGCTCCTCCTGATCGGTAAACCACGCCGAATTTTATCTTATCTAGATGTTGTTAGATGGATGGATGTTAGATGGAATCGTGTTGGGCTATGCCCTTCCATCGTCGTCCGGATAATATCAGTGTAATTAATTTATTAATTAAAATACCGGCGACAGATTTATTCATTATATCCATCTAACAACATCTAGATAAGATAAAATTCGGCGTGGTTTACCGATCAGGAGAAGCGCCTAGAGTTTCGAGAAATAATGGACCTGGGTGGGATTTTGGCTTAGCTTATCCCTCGGAGTACGACTCCCATAGGCGTCTCCGTGGCGCAAATGGCAGCGTGCTGGACTGGTAATCCAGAGGTTGCGGGTTCAAATCCCGCCGGGGAGCCATTTTTCTCGAAACTCGAATCGTGTTGGGCTATGTCCTACCATCGTCGTCCGGATAATATCAGTCTAATTAATTTATTAATTTTTTATGCAGCTTACTCCACTTTTATTTGTCTGTCCTCATAGATTAGCATAGGAAAAGTGAATTAAACTGTAAAAAAAAAGATTTGGGAATGGCTCTTGATCTTCTTGTAGGCACTCAAAATGGGCCTAATTGCCTCATTTTTTGGTATAACAATGGATTTTTATCAAGAAATTGCAAAGGACAGGAGTAAAATAAGCATGAAGTATTAAACTGAGTTACTTCATACAGTTTTAGAGGAACTTGCCAGGTGCTGGGAGCACCATGGCTAATGTAGTCTAGCTTTGAACAGTTGTCAAAAACTGACATTTTTAAAAACATCCTGATATTTTCCCAGTTTACTCAAAGAATCTTTCGCTATCATTAGACAAAATGTCTTTACTCACACAAAAAAAAGAGTGCTCTTTTCAGTGGTGTCGTTGGATTTTACCTAGGACGCTTACTTCCCATGTTACATATATGTTTTTGTTGCAAAAACCCGTGTTGTGCTAAAAAACAACAAATTGATTATCTGAACTAAGAATGGAAATCTGACCTTAGGTCATAGGAAATTTTTTGTTGCATTTTTGGTGTACAATCACCCCTCTCATTTTGTTTACCCAAGTACCAATCACCGTGTATTTGAGTGCTACGGGTCTTAAAAAATTACCCTACCAATAAAATTTCGCTTTTTGGCGAGATTAGGTATTTTGTTGATTGACTGTATTCCCTGAACTAACAGATCCAGGATGCTCGGGCATGGCTTAAATTGTAGCAAATTTAGTTGGCTTTAACAATGTATACTGTGGTCATGCTCGAAAAACTCTTTCTTCTGGTATCTTTGCTTAAAAAACCAGAAAAAATGATGAAATTTCTTAGTTTTTCGAGTGCCATGAGTTAAGCACAAGGTTTTGAGGGTTGCAAACTTGAGTAATAACTGCTCTCATAGGTCCTAGCAACATGCAACAAAAAAATCAATTACATGCATGTTTGCGATTTACCCAGATTTTTGTGTCTATATTGACTGGTCTAAACGAACTGTACTACATATTACTATACTGTAGCTTGATACTGTAGTGTAATGTTTACAATGTTGAATGTTGAATGTTGAATGTTGTGATGTCACTTTCAAGGGGGAAGTTCAAAATCCTGCCAGTTTTTAATCTTTGATTTCAAGATTGGTGTTGCTTATTCAAGGCAAATATTTAACTTTAAAACATTAATATACCACGTACTACAAGGTTTCATAGTCAAAACAGCGGGTTTTTCACGTTGGAAAATGGTCCATTCTAGATAGAGTAGTGAGATAAATCATTAATTCGCGACTCAAATAGAGTAAAGGTGCTAATTCGTGGCTAAAATTGAGAATGAGCGCTAATTGGTGGCTGAAAGTAGGGAAAACGTGGCTAATTCACGGTTTAATTTTAAAACGCTAATTGACGGTTAAACTTGGGAAAAACAGCTCGTTCGAGGGTAGGTCAAAGGGGCTTGTGAAAACGCGTCAAAACGGCCAAAAACGGCGGAAAAATTATGAATAACCAGAGTTCCATGGACCGGGGTGGCACGAACAATCGGCCCCATCGAAGACTCTATACCTCCTTCGCCTTGATTCCTAAAAAATAAACGGGTAGCGCTGGTAAGCGAAACAAATTGAATGCCCCACCCCCAACCACGACCACTTCTGAAACAGATTTTTCGTGCAAGAAGTATTGGAGAAGAATTGGCGAGAAGAGCAGCAAGAAGAATTAGCCCCTAAAATTGTCCGTTCTTCAATGAAACTGATTTCTCAGTCCAAAAACTTTTTTTTTCGCCAATTACCCCCTCCCACAAATGTCTTACTCCTCAAATAATTGAATATTGTATCCACATGTGTGTGTTCCTTGCATAATTGCAAACAAACGGGGAATTGCGAATTTCTTTGGTCTACTATGAGCCGCACACTGTCCATAAAGGGTCATTTTAAATGGGTTTGAGAGTTTAGAGATCTCACAGATCTCCACCCCAGGCCCTTCAGATAGGTGTAGGTCCACCACTGGGTTTCGATGGTCAGTTTAACAGCTTGAATTGAAAATCCTGGAGCCAGTAGCAGTCCCAATCACATTAACCCGAAAATCATTGTCTGCGACAAGGGAGTCGCCACCAGCCCCCTATTCTGTTACTCGTAACGCGCGCGTTAGCAAAATTTCTCAGCTGATTACTTTCAATTATTCACCTTGTTTATTTCGCTAACGCACGCGTTGAGTTACAGAATAGGGTGGCAGGTGTTGATTCCCGGGGTGGGCAGCCTCACTGAGAAGATTGCAG
This sequence comes from Corythucha ciliata, assembly GCA_038030265.1. NCBI lineage: Eukaryota > Metazoa > Arthropoda > Insecta > Hemiptera > Tingidae > Corythucha > Corythucha ciliata. Next base: position 48,862,675 of record CM075942.1, on the reverse strand, counting down.
ATGCGGCATATTACTCATTTGTATTGCACATAGAACTCAGGTAACCCAGCGGTCCCGAGAACTCACTTTAGCCACAAAAAAGAAGAAGATCACTTTTGCCTTCAAGTACAGGGGGAGGGCAGCTGCCATTAAAAGAGTTTGAGAGGATAATTTCAAGTTTTGACGACCACGTCAAAACGTCTGTATACGTAGTATACAGTTTCAGGGTGCTGAAATGTCAGTTTTACAGTCGAGTGGGGGGGGGGGGGGTTACAGTGGGTACGGGGGGAGGAACCGTTCCTTCTGTGAATTGCCTGTACACGATGAGAAATAGCTCTCACGCAGTAAATATCAGTGGAAATTGGAGAGGACCAGACAAATTGCAAAGTTGTGCCAAATAATCCGATTTTTCTCTCTTCGCCAACACTGATGGGGAGGAGGGAGGTTCTTGAACTTTCTCGCGTGAGCCAGTTAGCCCTCATTTCAAGTGAAACGTCTAAAAGTTAGACGATTAACGTATCGAAATAATCGAGACATCGAGAGCTAGTTCAGTACTTAAACTTTTTTTTTTATTATAAAAGGGAACGAGTGCTTTTGACAACGCCGCATCCTTTTACACCAAGGGGGAGTTAACTCCTTGGTCTAAATTTAGTTACCACCGTCTGCTGCAACACGGCTCATAAGATTCGGTCTTAGCCGCGCTTTCAAGACTTCATTACAAGTCGTACAAATTTTTACACGGCCTCCTTTCAAATTAACACGTTAACTTTCTTCAAAATCCTTGTTTCTCGGTAAATTGGCCGTCTCATTTAACGATTCCTTCTGGGCGAAACGTTAAAAACGTGCAGCCATCAGTTTTAAAATGAGTCTCTCGTGTTTTTAAAATAATATTCGAAGACGATCGTCTTCTGAGTTTTCGAACTGAGATTTTTCTTGTATAAAACTGGTCTAGGGGCTCGATAATTTGTTAATTATAGGGGAAATTTTATTAGTAATAAGTTGCTATCTCGTGGAGTACGTAATTTTTTTTTCATAAACAGGGAAACGCTTGTTAAACTTTTAAAGAGCAGAAATACCACTATTTGTGCTCATCAATTATTAGAGGACGACCTGTTCATAGTCCTACCTGCTTACTAGTATTATATTCATCTGCCACAGACACGATTATCGTCAGAAAAATAATTCGGTGTAAAATGATTATTTTATTGGAAGCACGCCCCTCTCCTGTAAACATTCCTAGACCTAAAGATCAGGAAGAGCATCGCTTCTACTGATATCGATGGAAACAAGAAAATGGAGTCGTTTTTCGGGCTGAATAGTGCGGTTTTAGGGGACAAAAGGCCAGTTTCCGCAGCAAAATTAACAGTTTTGTACATAAAACAACTGGAAATTGTGGCCAGTGCACAATCCAATTGTGTTTCTATGTAGAAAATGTCAAATTTGGACTGAAAATAGTCAGTTTCTGGAGACAAATAATTCGTTTCTAGGGCCAAATAATAGAAGCGAACAAACTGAAATTTCGTTCGAAAATCCGATCTCCCGATTCCCCGGGAGGGGAGAGGAAATTTGGTGGAGTCATCTCGAAAATCAAACTTCGCTTAAAGGAAATGATCTCTCTCTGCCAAATTCGATGCAATTTAGCTTTAGCAATTAAACATTTGAATATTTGGCTCCATAGCCTTGAAAAACACACCAAATAATAGATTATAGAGCTCAATAGCGGAAGCAAAAGTCTTTTCACTAGTAAAATTACACACAAAAAAGCCCGGAAAACGGCCCATTCAAACCCGAAGAAAAGAAAATACCGGGCTGAATTCTGAGACAAATTACTAGCTTTTTTGACTTAAGATACAAATTCGGGGTTAAAATCTGATGGTTCGCTGGTTGACTGCCTATAGTTACTGGCCTGAAATTGACCTGTTTCTGAGCCAAGAAACCCAAGGATCAATTCAACAGTTAAAAGAGTGTCCGATGACAAACTTTTTGTCTCTGTGGGTTTATTTTTAGGGTCTATGTAGTCCCAATTGTACCTACATTTCCAATTTAGCGCCACAAAACACATTTTATGGGTGAATTGACGGTTTTTGTCACAAAATTAGGAAAATAAGGTTATACCGCCCCCAGGTCGAAGTGCCAGTTTTTGAGGGGTAGCAACTAGCGATATCCTTTGCCTGGTGTTGAGTCGATAAATTACCGTTTATGGGCCCACACAACCAGTTTTTATACCAAAAATACTCGTTTTAAAGATAAATTGACCGCCTTTGGGTTAAAAAGGCGGTTCATTAGGCAGAGGAGGTTGAACCACTTTTGACTTGGCGAAACCGTAGGTCTCATAGGGGTCATTTGAAAAGCTTTGGCAGGTTTTCGTTCAGATCGGCTGCTTGACGAGTTCTGATGGTCTTTGTTGCTTCTATGACACGTTTTCTGGCCTCGGCCGAGTAAAATTGAAATACGAAAGGATACCATAAAGGACTATTTGACACACATTAGCCTTATGGCTACTATACCGAGTCTAAAAAAATGCGACGTCTACGACAATCAGGGAGAGGGGAAGGTTCTTGGATCATCGCCTTTCTGTGATGAATAATGGGTAAGAAGTTGAGTAGTCGTGAAAAAGACGTGATGGAGCCCCCTGGCACCTGTAATCTGCACAACCTAGGCGCATAGAGCAAAAATAAGGGCCAGGGTTTATCAATTTTTAAATAACGAACGTTCGTTCCGGGCTGATAGCGGTAGAAATCTGATACTGAAAATATTTCAAACTCATCTATTTTAAATGATGTTTCTAGCTATGTGTGATGGTAGGTACATGACGTTTGAAACCACGCGTTAAAGGAACAAAAGAGATTCGTAGTTAATGATGTGGGGGGGGGGGGATGTGCCTCCGGTCTCTCCAGACATCTCGAGAAAAGGTCCTGTCGGCGGGCTACGCCGGGATCAAAAGGCTCAAGGGGAGGGCAAAACTAAGGACTTATCTTTCACCCCTAGCTATGGTCCTCTTTTGTGTCGAGACTTCCCTTGATTGCCACTTCATTGAACCTACCTAGGTATAGAAAAACGGTGACGACTTGTGGAAAGAACAAACCAGGTTTTCGAGTTCATTCTCTTCCACCCCCTTATTCCACCACAACGCCACAATACCGAAGGAAACAAAAAACGGAACGTCATATTTTTGATTAATGATGTGATTTATTCAATTTTTCAACCGCTAATTTCAGAACAAAAACAGCTCGAGACCTCTAATGAGCTTGTTAAACCCCAAGCAATGCGAAATGTCAGACGGTTGTATACATTCTTTTTTTAAAAGACACACTATCTTTCGCGAAGAGGCTCGCCCCGTCACTGGGCAGAATAAACAATGAGCCTCAAACGATAAAAGTGCAGTTAAGTGATTTTTTCAAAAAACATTTACATATCCCATCAGTCTGGTTTTAACGTGTTTTACGACCTTGATTTTTATAGCGCACGCTCTCATGTCGTATCAATGTCGAGAGAGAAAAATTTAGCCCCAGGGCTAAAAGCTTCGAGCTATTCTCGACAAAAAAAAAAAAAAAAAGACTTTGCTTCTTCACGCTGAACAAGATTGGCTGAAGGCGGTTTTCGTATATAAATTAGAAACGAGAAAGGGTTAATTGTTTTGATATGAATTTCGCTCAGAGGTGAAAAAGAGAAGATCGAATTTTTAAAAAAAACATGAGTTGTAGTAGAAGGTGCGAACATTCGATAACATCGTCACAAAATTACAGCTTCCCGCGATGTACCAAGTTATAATGGGAATGGGCTTGAGTGAACGAACGACCCAGTTCTTCAAACCTTTTTTTTTTCTTTTCAAAGGTTCAACAGCAGAGCGAATACACATGAAAAACCATTTCGAGCGAACTTTCATAGAAGAAAAATGTTCGGCAATAAATTACAAGCATAAAGCAATAAATACAAAGCCCGAGTAACCCCCCCCCCCCGCTGTCCGATTTAAACTTGAATCTGATTAAAACAAATAAGCCCCCAAAGAAATATGTCTGGAAACTCGAGATGTTAAACAACCAAAGGCATAGAGTCACTGCTCTGCTGCCAGTCGTCCTAACATGAAAACCCGATTATTATCTCTCGACACTACTTCTTGAGAAACTTAAGGCCATCGAACAAAAAAGTAAACAAAAACGAGAATATTAAAATAAACGTGGCCTACTAATTATGCTGATAGAACGATAATCTTGTCGGGATCTAGTTTTGGGATTCGAAATAATCAAAATTCATAATTATTATGTTGTTCCTCACACTATACTTGTCACAAACTTGTTTTCTGAGCTATTGTTAAGACGTTTTCTTTAGTTGGTTAGAGAAAGCTCTGCATATGTCTAGGATGTGACTGTTGTGGTCACACTCCACTGAACAATTGATTTCAGCAGCATGGGTTGGGGGTAGGGGGCCAGGTAATTTTTCAACGTGGAGTACGCACTTTTCAGGTAAGCGCGATCCAACTACACTATCCAACTACGCGATCCAATTAACTTGAAATTTTGTCCTCACGAGAACTTATACCATGTTCGGGAAATGGAAAACAGGCCACTCAAAACTGGCCATCCGCCATGGGAATCACGTGATTTTCACCAGAAACTGGCAGTGTGCTCAAGAAACTAATTTTATCCCAGAAACAATGCGGAAACATACAATTGCACCCCAAAAAATCTCGAGTGTTGGTTCAATAACAGTGGCGGACCTACACCTATCGGGATCCGGAACGGATATCTCTATAGGTGGCTCCTCAGTCTCTAAATACACGAGGTGGGAATATAATATGATGTTAAATTTCATATTTTTTATAAAATGAAGCTACGAAGTTGCCTCCCGACCGTGGCTTTTGAAATAGCATAGACTAAACCCAAGAAATGTTGTTCTTGAAACTTCGAAAGAGAAAAAGTCCCTAAAATGTGTGTTTAAACGAGCCGTATCCACAAAATGCTGTTTTTAAATAACAAAATCGAGGTTCAAAAAGGCAAAATGGCTATCTTTCGTCGTTGAAAGAGTAAAAATACGCGTAATTGAGGTATAAATTGCAAACACTTGCGAAATTGTGGTTTGATGAAGCCAGAATCACAACATTTAGTTTTCAAACGAGCCGAGTTACCTTTTCGAAATGATCAAAGTCATATAAAGCCATAAAGCCACGCAATCACGTTTTATATAAGGCGTAAATCACCGAAATTTCGGTTTGAAGGACACCAATCCCAGAAATTACGTTTCGAAAGAGCAAAACGTCCGCAAAATGGGGTAGTGAAAAAGCCAGATCCACAAAATTTGGTTTTGGACAGAGAAAAACATGCAAAATTTGGGTTTCAAAAGACAAAAAATTCTCGAAGGTTTTTGAAAGAACGAAATTGCCTGAAATTGGGGATTTCAACGAGACGAATCCGCAAAATTTGATTTATAAATAGACGAAATTAGAGAAACTGCGGGTTTAGCAGTCAGTTGGATTTTGAAATTAGTTAAAGCTGCGAAACCGATTTTAAAAATAAAACCTACGAATTTGGTTTTTGTATAAGAGCGAAATTTCGGTTTGAAATAGCTTAATTCAATGAAATCGGGGTTTTAATGAGCCAAAATCCGCGTTGAATTGGCCTAACCTGGGAAACCAAATTTATAAAGAGTTCGTCATCACACGAAATTTTGTCTTTAATAAATATCTCCTGAAATTTGGATTTGACGAGGCGAATCGCTAATGCGAGGCCAAAATTGAGAAAAATCTATAATTCGCACCTGAAATTGAGAAAAAGCGACTATTATATTCACGGTTAAAATTAAGCAAAATAATGCACTAATACGGGCTCCCGATTCAACTTTCAGACCGATTCCCATAACCCAGACAGATTCGCGGTTTATGGAGGACCTTTTTACGGCTGTGCTGTTTTTGGTCCGCATCCCGCAGCTGGAATTGAGAAACAGCGCTAATTGGCAGCTTAAAATATATATATATAGAAAAAGCGGCAATCCACGAAAAATGGGAAAAATGTGCTCATAGGTGGTTAAAATTTTGAGGAAGGGCTTATTTGCGGGTAAAACATTGAAAATAAGCTCCGATTCGCTGCTAAACCAAAGAAAGAAAAAAAAACAAAAAAACGAGAACTTGCAGGCTACCTTTCCGAGGACCTTTTGCAACTGAAATTTAGGAAAAACGAAAATGTGCTGTCCTTGGGGCAAGTCCGCGGTTAGAATTGAGAAACACCTGTTTTTCGCGGCTAAAATTAGGAAAACGCTAATTCACAGATTCTGGGTGTAATTTCGAGGCTCAAATTGAGAAAAACCGGTAATTCTTGTCTTAAATTGAGAAAAAGTGCCTGTTTTGTTGCTGAAATGGGAATTCACAGTTTCTCGAACTTCCAGACCAAAATTGACGCGAAATGTCAAATTCCGGGTTTATGGAGGCCCTTTCACGCTAGAAAATCGGAAAAACCGCCAATGTGCTGATCTTGAGGAAAGTCCACGGCCAAAACCGGGAAGTGACTAAAATTGAGACAAAGCTCTTAATTTACTTCGGCCGGTAGGTTGTGGTGGGTATTTCTTTCCTACGAGTCCCAAAACGCGTTTTGGCCAAACTGCGGAAATAAAGAAGCAGACGAAACAACGTCTGAGGCCGTCACACCCCTACACGTACCCTACTCTAAAGGTTGAGAGCCCAGCCGTTTTTCAAACGCGCGTTCCAAATTTAATAATTTTGATCGAATGCTCAACCTTTAGCGTATAAATCACGCCCACCATTAAAATTACTTCATCTGCATTTTAATTACCAACATATTTCTTTCGCATTGAAAATTAGTTAATAGGCGAAGGAGGTAGGCAAGCTCATACCTCCCCCGCCCCACCAAAGCCAATCTAATGCAAGAACAAATTGAGACGCAAAGCAAAAACGGCAGGGCGGACTAAGTTAAAAGAGAAGAGGCCCTGTTGTGAGGGAAGGGGGTGAGAGGGAACGAAAACACGGTCTGAAAAGAACTGGACCAATTAATCAACGGTTCAATAGTATCCCTTTCCTTTTAAATATATATGTATATATAAATTGAAGGCTTGTAGGGAAAACAGTGTTGGTGAAGGGGGGGGGTGGATCACCTCTGCCCCGGGGGAAAAGGCTACTGATCGTAATTTTAGGTCTAAAATGATGTACGGCTCACGATAAATCAGACAGTTAATAGGACAATTTTTACTTTCAGAGAATTCTGGAAAACAAATTTTCTTTGAGATAGAAGATTCGTGGAAAGGTCTTGAAATGCTGTTGAAAGCCATTAAAATACTGGACTCCACGGCCCAATAAGATTTCATACAAAATGCAAATAATCAAATCAGAACAAAATACGTCAGGTTCCCTCGTATGCAAAACCTGGAAGTCTTTTTTTTTTTTTTTTTTTTTTTTTTTTCTTTTTCTTTTTTTTTCTCTACTTGAAGGCTCCGGGCGGTCTGGGTCTACTGCCGCCCATTGTGCACCTGACACACAACGCGCCTACCTTCTTCTTTTTATTTTTTTTAAAATCCCACCTACGCGTTTCCTTTACTTTTTCTTGGTCATGTCCATTTCCACACCTACGAAGCTTTGTAAAAACTGGAACTGAATATTTTTCTCAGGCGAACTCTTTTTATTTGAAACGTTTCGCCGGTCTAATGAATTTCGTTTGAAAAACAGACAACAACCTTTTATTTCGTACGGTAAATTGACGTTCTTTAAACCCCACTTTATCCTAAGAATAAACCACATTATCAAATTGAGGCACCTTTCCTAGCAAATAATGGAGTCAAATAGAAATAAAGGAGCCAAAATGACTCGAACGGCATCTGCATAATTGCACACCTTAGGTTGATTTTTCCTATTTGTTCCACGCGTGTGGCCTTCCCGACGCTTTTTTCGGCTTAATAATTACGAATTGTTGTAGTCTTCCGCCGTTTCAAATGTGAAAATTACCCGTCATTTTTTCAGTTTGTTTGACGAGTCTTCAGGGCTCGTAGGTAGCGGTTTTATTTATTTCTTTTTTTCATTTCCTGGGATACATAGTAGAGGCCTACGTCCAATTTTGATGTAAAAATTAATTAATATTCGAGTTCATTGTTCAAAATCTGCGCTTTCTTTTCTACTTCCCCTCCCGCACTGACCAGCTATAGTTTTTCTGTCTTGTTATTAAGAAAAATTGAGTTATGCGTCTTTCTTCAGTGAGCCAGCCTCCGGGAATTCTATCTCCCTGTCTTATTCAGCTCTAACAACACTGAAAAGAGCTTACTGTAGCCAATCTGAAGCTTTATTCTTTAACAAGAAACCATGACGGTGACAGTTTAAAGACCTTTGGGGGTTGTAAAGCTGGCGCTAAAAGCGGCTTGGAATACCATTACCACTTATTCTGAGTAGTAAAAATTATAAATTAGTCCCCCCCCCGCTCCAGCAATACTCTAAAAATAAAAACTCATAAGATCACTTACCCAAATGCAAAGTGAGGTTGACCATATTCGGGTACTGAAGGTCGTCGCTCATCGTTCCCGATTGCCACCAAGTTTCATTGCCCTTGCTGTTAACGTCGGTCAAATGCGAGGGCGGATGATCGCCGGCGTAGCAAACGTCGCACGACCTCGACTGCGAGGCTCCAGTCTGCGAACAGAATTCCGTGGGCCCGTCTTCGCCGCACGTATTTGTCGCTTCAACAGGCAGGTTGAAGGCGGCGTTGACGAACTCGGGCAGACATTTCTGTAAAAACGGTAATTTAAATATTGAAATTCTCGGCAAATTAGGAAGTGAAACATTCGAAGTATTTGACTTTTTGCTTCAGACTTTGATTCAAGCGCGAATACCATACGAGAACGCAAAAGACAGAATGTGACATGATGAATGCACAGAGCATGTAAGAATAACGAGGTATCGTATTTCCATAAATACATGGAATGGATAGGATATATCGTACACTACAAAGCATCTATGACTGACAATCAAATAGGATTGATAGTCAAGCCCATGAACGATTTCACCTAGGACACACTGCACAAATCTTCGTCCACACAGGATTTGAATATTTTTTTCCCCATTCACGCATAATTAAGACAAGGTAAAAGAGAGCGGAAGGCAAGTTCATGTTAAAAAAGAAAAAAAACTTGGGGCTTAATGCGTACTTAACGTGACGAAATATTGTGATCACCAAAAAAAAAAAAACTCATTGAATATTATTAGAACATGCTCTCAAATCTCACACCCTCCTACACCTACTCGGTCACGATCGACCCACTCGTATTATCCGGAGACTACCCCCCCCCCCCCTACTACACTCCCTCTCATTCACATCGAAAAAGAAAAAAAATCAATTTCGGATTTTATTTATTTGATCTAGATTGCAGTTCAACGACTGAAAAACGACATGGGCGTGGCACTAAAGCTCATGCCCTGAAGAATCGGGAAAACGCACATACACATATTATGCGGGTCGTATAGCGTGTTTTTGAACTTGAAAGCGCCACTTTTTACGGCGAAACGAAGTATTTATACCAAATTTTGAGGGTACAAACGCAGAATCGGCACTGCGAAACCCGTCAGCAAGCCCACCAATATCAAAATTCCAGTCTGCACATACTTACCACGAAAAAACCAGTCAAAAATTGTTTAAATGTCGTACATAATCACGGAACCTGGCAGGAATGGAAATTCGACATAAAGTGATTGTCTACTCCAGAATCCCCCCCCCCCATTGCCACAAAATACCATAAACTTGGAAAATGTGGCTCCCCACCCTCATAGGCACTGGACATGTAAAGTTTAGAACGCAGATTCCTGACTTTGGCTGGGTGCATTTAAAAATGCAGCTGATTCCGGCCAAATAGTCCCTGGCACCCCCCCCCCCCGGGCCTTAGTTCCTAAGTCAGCACTCCTCAAAGTGGCCAAAAATTAGCGTTTTCGTTGGTTTCGGTCGATTTTCTAAGCTCCAAAGATGACCATCTAAAAGGCACATTTGAGCGGAGCTGGGTCTCGCCCAAATCAACCAGCTCCCTCTTAAAATGACCATAAAACGATAGCGTATTGCATTCTTGTTAGTTGTCAGGTCAAGGAACTAGGAAGCCAGGGTGGTCCGCATGGGTCGAGCCTCTTATCGAACGAAAAATCCTCAATTAGGCCACACTGGATATGGCTGTCAATTTCAGTGAGGAAATGTATATTCGCCCACTGAAACGCGCCATTACGGGAGAAGCCCCGTAAGAATCACCGGAAGTAGCCCCTCGAAACGGTTTGTAGAATCGCAAATGCATCACGATTTTTGAATTTCTTGTGCATGTCAAAGAAACTCTTTGACGGGCACGGGCAGTTTTGTCTTATTTTACACTTAACCTCGAAAAGATGAAAATTTTGGGCCATCAATCGACTCAACTCAATCGTATAATAGAGAACCGATACAAGAAATACCTCGACGTTTGATCGCTGCAGTTTCGGTGGGTGCACTCACTTAACAAATGCAGCGGATCCAAGCCGAAGCACACCCCTGAAGCTGCTTCAGAGTTGGGCGTTTCGCGTTGTTTTATATTTGGCTCGAGAAATTGCAATACTCGACACCGAATTCGTCAATTTATCCATTTTGAAGGCGTGAGTGGTCAGATTGACCACTTTTCGAGGGCGAATGTTTTTTTTGCTGTTTTGAGGGCACACAGCGTCAGATTAAGCATTTGTAGATCCCATACATCCAACAGACCAGTCAATTTCCTAGCGAAGAGAAAATATTTTGTAAGGGGTGGGACGGTGATGGATTGGGGGAGGGTAGTTTCCACATTAAAACGGCGGCGTCGGGTCAACTCGATCTGGATTCCTTAGCAATTAATGCTGCGTTAATGGGCCTTGGATAATTTCACAAAAGTATTTCGCCTCGTGTGATGCGTGTTTATTACATTAAACAAAACAAGAAGTATCCACTTCTCCTCTCCCCTCACCGTTCAACACGATAATTTTGATGCGTCTCCTATGCTACAACACCCTGCTAGTACCTACGCGTTCCGGCGAATGTGCTAAGTGGTAGGCGCTGAAGAATGGCAGAAATCCAGCTTTTTAAAAAAACACAATTGTTTAGAGAAAGAAAATGAACGAGGTTGAAACCCCTAAAAGGGCGTAAGAACTTCAACTTCCAACTCTAAAAAAAAAAAAAAAAAAAAGTAACGCATATTGTCATCTCGCGAACTACGTAACTCCTGGGTGAGGGGGGGGGGGTTAAAACCCAGCCCTTCGCGTGGTATAATTATAATAAAACTTTTCAAGCGATGAAAAACAAACGATAAGCGTCAATCACCATTATTTTCAATTAAGACTTAATATTTATCACTAATTAACGACCATGCAGTGTATGTTTAATAGTCGAGCAGTACCTAAAATGGAGAGAAGCGAACAGAGAAATTTAACGACTTATGTCTGGACAGAAGACGCTTCTGATCCCCCTCCTACTCCGTCACGCCGGTATTAACCGTCGAACTTCACTTGTGCACGAGAAATATACTAAAAACAATGCGAGTTGAGGTGAAAATCAGACAATGTTTAGTGGAAACGAAAGTCCACAAGATCACAAGAACTGGACGTTTCGCCTGGATGTTGAACAAACGACACGTGGCGGCCAACGCTGCTCGCTGCATAATGATCTAGCAGTAGCACTACTATAACAATAAGTTTTTGGCACGATGAGCCTGAAAATCAGACGGTGCGTTAAGCCCCCAGCCCCAGCTCACTTTTCTACCCTCTGCCACGTTGTCCTATACTGCCCAAGAATACCGGCGAACAGGGGGCCTTGAAGTCCTCAAGAAATTGTCTCGAGCCGATTGGAGCTCAATAGGCCGCACTGCGGTCGTTGAGAAAAATCAATTAAATCGACGACAAAAAAGCAAAACACTCAGTTTTGGCAAATTTAGGGGGCACTTGCGGCCACTCAGAGGAGCTATGGCCGAAACAGACTGAATTGATCAGATAAGCATTGCGGCCGAGGGACTTATAAACTGCGTTCTGCTCAATCTAAACACTTCGAAAAATTGAGACAAAATCGTTCAAATCGGGCGAATATGTTGAAAATGTTTATTTAAAAACTAAACGAAATCGCATGTTACAGGTTTCCCGTCAAGGGGAATCGGAACATGAAGATAACATTTTCGATCAGACGTTTTTCCTAAATTTTAGCCGCAAAAACCGCGAACGAGCCCTTTTACTAAATTGTAGCCATGAAAAGGTTTCCATAAACCATAAATTAGCGGATTTTCTTGATTTTGCTCTCGACTTGGCATCTCAAATCGGCGCCACGTTTGGCGTTTTCCCCAATTGTACCTAGATGCAAATTCGCACTTTTCCTCAATTTTAGCCGTGAATAAACGTAATTTCGCAATTTTAGCCGCGAATTCTCTCAAGTCTACCGTGAAAGAATCGTTTTTCTCTTTTTTCGCCACAAAAAGGTCTCCATGACCCGCTAATTAGTGGCAATTGGCGTAAGTAATTGTCTTAGCGAAACCGTGAGTTGATGCGTTTTTTCCATTTCAGCCGCGAATAGCATTTTAGCCGTGGAGTTCGCCGTGAATGAGAGCGCTACTCGGAGTCTAGAGAATCGGCTGAAACCAGCGACCACTCCAAACACTAGTGGCACTAGCGGACACTTTGTTGATTTTTGAGCTGGAACTGGCTATATTTCTTGGTGAAGCATTGTCCAAGCCACCTACCCAAAGTATTCAAATCGGTTCTCAATACACGATTCCTGACGATTCAATATTAATCAGACACAGGCGTTGTTAACGTTGTTTACTGGCCGAGCAATTAATTTTCTGAGCTAAACAACTCAATTGTCAGAGAAGTTTCTTCATTTTTGAGTCTGAAAATAAGATTTTCGATCAAATCTATAGGTTTTGACCAACCTGACTTTAAGAGGACTGCGTTTGTGGCGGAACGGCCCCTTTCTGGGGCCTAAATGTCACCAAAACCTCAAGTTTTCAGGACGAAAATTCTGATTCCATGGCTAAATTTACAATTTCTGCATGAAATGCTGCAGGTTTACAAGGCAGTGTCAGTTTTAAGCGGGGCGAGCGGGGGGGGGCGTCGTGTCCTAAGGGGCGTATTTGATTTATGAATATTTCAATATGAAAATTTGTTAAAAAGGAGCGTTGGGATTGTCTAGAGAGCTACAAAAGCCAGAGCGCAGAAAGAACTTCTAGTACACAGCAGATATAGTTGGGGTTAGCTATCAAATAACTCGATGGAAATTCGTGACTGGCTTTTTATTTAATTTTTTAAATTATTAAATTTTGACACCCCTTCAAACGTTGCAAGTTTTAGCCCCGAAGGTGCCACGAATTGGTGAAGTTTCAATTACAACAAAAAATTTGATTCCCCCCCCCCCTCATTTTCGTCGCGAATTACAGCTTCATCTACGTTTTATCCGCAAATTAGTGACTTTCCTCAATTCTAGCCGCAAGTCACTACTTTCTCTTAATTTTAGCGTAAAAGTGGCGTTTTTATGGTTAGCAATTTTTCTCAATTTTGCCATATGAATTTTAGTTTTCCTCAATTTTTGCGGCAAATGAGCGATTTTTACTTTTTCACCAACGAATTAGCACTTGTTCTCATTTTGAGGTGCAAATAAAGCATGTATCTTAATTTCGGCCGCCTATAATTAGTTGTTTTTCTGAGTATTGGACGCAAATTAGTGGTGTACGTGTACGTATGAACTATTTTTGCCCCACATTACCAATTTTTTTCCACGAGTCGGAGTGCACTGCTCACAGTTTTACACGGTAAGGACCACTTTCTGGGGGAATCTGTTGATTACAGAGCCTAAATTGCCGTCGTGGTGTTAAATACTCGGGGTATGAAACGAAATCTTCCGTTTAGGCGAACCAAAACCCCTCTGGTTAAAATATCGGCACAATCCAGGTTGTAGAAATCAAATGAATGCGCGCTTCATGTGATGGTCGTGGGAGGGTGGGTGGGGGCGGATGAGTCGTCGATTTTTATAGCAAAGAACCGCTGGATTCCAAGCCTCAGTTGACTATCTCAGGGCAGAACCGCAATAGGAAAGTGATAATGATCTAAATAACCCAAAAGAGTCCTACCAGTAAATTTTGGTTTGAAAATAGCCAAACTCATGTAAACTGAAATTGAATAGGGCCAAATTCGAAATGTATTTTTTTTAAACACCTAAACATTTTTTTGTAAGCGGAAACCTCGCAAAATCGGAAGATTTGAGGGCCAAAATCGCGAAATTTGGACATCAATAGGGTCAATATCCCACGAAATTTATTTTGCTAAACAGCGAAAGCCTCAGAATAGGTTTGTGAGAGAACCGAGCCTGCGAAATTTAGTTTTTACAAGAGCCAAAGTCGCAAAATTCGGGATTTAAATGGCAAAACCTCCAGAAATTGTACGATGATAAGTCGAACTCACGAAATTGTTTTTTCTTGTCCTACAGCAGGTCCATGAAATTCGGTGTTGGAGGTGCCAAACTCACCTGAAATTTTGATTTTCTTGGATTTTTTCCAAACAGCCCAACCCTCTAAATTGCTTTTTCTAAAGCCGGCTCCACACATGCAGTATTATTTGCCAAATAACGAGCAAAATATTAGTCAATTTTCAGTTGTTCGGTTTCTAGGCAAAGCTAGAAATTGATTAATATTTTGCTCGTTATATCTGGCAAACACCGCATGTTTGGAGTCGGCTTAAGAGGCGAACCATGAAATTAATGGTTTAAAAAGAGCTGAACTCGTGAAAATGGGATTTGAATAGAGCCAAATCCTCAAAATTTAGGCTTAGAGTCCCCAAACCCGCGAAATGGACTTTCGGAAGGGCCAACCCCACGAAATCGGGGGAGTTGACAGGCGGAAAAACTCACGTATTTTGGTTATTGTAAGATCCAATCTTGTGAAATTAAGTTTTTGGATTGAGAAATCATCGTTGAATAGTCAAAATCGTTTAGCTGATTTCGGTTTTCTTTAATTTTTGGAAGGGGCAGCTGCCCTCCTCATGTATGGGACTCCCTCCTTGTAAAATTCTTCGTTGAAAGGCCCTGAACTTTTCAAACTATTCGACGCTTAAATAAAAAAAGTACAGTTGAAAGTCAATTTTAATTAAGATCGCGTGCAGTCCCTAAAGAAGGAATAATTCCCTGCGCTGTACAATCATCGCGGACGAATCGCATATTATACAGTCCTTACTGCGGTCCCTCGCGTGAACGCGTCACAAACTCCACGGATGGGCTGAGGAACGACAAGAGTAGTATTCCGTGGAAATGGGAGGGGGTATGAGACACGCTGCGCCCCATACAATTTTAAATTTAGTTTTTTTTTTATTTGAAGTCATTGATCCGAACGGCAAAGATTAAAAGGAATCATGACCTCATAACCCGCGTGAAAATTATATCAGTCAATCAACTCATTTAAACTGGACTAAACATTTTATTTTGAACTAATTATTTTGTCTGAAATATAGTATGCTCATGATATTACTCTATCCCGACACTATTGCTCTAAAATTCAATAAATAATAAAAACCAGTGCGCCTATTTCAAAATATTGCGGCCATAAAAAACTATGTAGTTTCATCAAATTCTATTCATTGAGTTAGCAATGTTTTATAAGTGTGTGATTCTTTTTTTCGTCATCTTCTTCCTTTTAGACAAAGATAAAGGCCCCGCTCCTTCCTTTTTAAGTTGATAAGATTAAAAAACGTGTAGCGACACCCCAAAGGGCTTCATTCGAGTCCTTAAACCGCGAAGTTTTTTTTGGAAATAATGCGCAAAACGAAGTCAACAGAAGAGAAAAACACGTGTCTCGTTTTAGTCACGACCGGATGGGGTGGTCCCTCAAATCTGTTCAACACATGTCGGTTCTAGGAAAAATCTCGGGTTTAAAAAAAGAACCTCGGGCGTCGGATAAATTCCATTTTTTCTATTTATTTGAAGGAGTTTGCTGAATTGTGTGTAAATATGATGCGAAAAACTGTAATTCCTTGACTCAGCTAAAAAATAATTTACTCTCCCCCACCAATCCGGCTACAGCCACTCTCAAATTAATAAACAAAGCGTTACAAGTGTTTCATGTACTAATTTTCTCTCACGTAACACCCCACCACCCCTCCTATCAACCTCCACCCGGCGCTCATTCAAAGGTCTCGATGCACCATCGACGCATATTACAAAACACGAGACCCCGCTATTAAAAGCGGTCCTATATGAGGCCCTTCCATTAAGGCCCGCATAAAGCCTATAGGGTTTAACAATTCCAATTAATAATTCTTCGCTTTTAGTACCCCCACCCACCAGCCGTTCACAGAAATTAAAGATGATAATGCTCCTCCTATCCAAGAGACGACACACATCGGCACTTATATGAAAGCGTGAGAGTTTTGAGGGAAGATGGTATAACTAACTTAATTGAGGCGCGTCGTAATTTTATAATTACACATTTTTTGGTAGAAGCACGCGAAGGGATCGATTTTATAATCAATTTCGTCGATTTAGAGATACCGCAAACGTAGTCTAAATTTACAGTCTCTTTTTCAAGGTCGCCCAAAAATAATACCAACAGATTCGTTACAGATAAAAATAAGGTATTATTGAAACTTTGGAGTTAGAATTAATTAATTCGTTTGCTTCCATCTAACTCACTATAGTTTCTATTAAAAGTTAATTTCTCGGCCTTTATCTCCGATCAGCACTATTTTATTTGAATCCCATTACAAAGGCTAATTTAGAAGGGCACATTCTCGGGATTGATTCAAAGATTCAACCTGCTGGACATGAACGAATAGATTTTTCCAAAGAAATTCACCTAGCCCCCTTCCCCACCACGCCTACAAGAAAGTCATAAAAACCCTCCACGTTCCATTCGACTCATCACATAAGCTTTTTTTTCCTATGATATTTAAAGCAAACAAGGGTCTTTAGGGCCCGTGATTTGTTCAAGGTTTCTCTCAAGCCCTTCGGCATGCTACCTGGGACCTTGGTTTTAGCCTGGGGGAGGGGTGACAAGTGATGAAGACACCCCCCCCCTCACCCATACTGCAATACTGATCGAGGACTCAGTTTTAGAGGAAGAAATAAACGCTTAAAAATGTCCCGTCCCCCAATAAAACTGTTAAAAAATAATTATATTATGTGTATAATTTAGATGGTTGTGCTCTTTTATCTCGCATGCTTATGTAAATTATCGCGATTAGCAGTAAATGTTTTTAGTTCGAAAAGGAAGAAAAATGTGCCTATCGTTTTCACGATTTTCGAAGTGGGAGGTGATAGTGTTTGGATTGCCCCCACCGCGACCACAAACGTCAAATTTTCCGCCAGAACTAATTTCACGCCACTGACGACTGTTAAAATAATCTCAAAACTTTGAGAAAAAAAGTTGAATTTTAAAGAAAATTACTTTCGGATTTCCGGTAACAGGATCGTAACAAGAACTCGAGTCCTTCGACAGTGTCACTTGGAAAATCGCGACGAGCGACAAAAAGGCGAATATGACCAACCCCGCCGACGTAGGCGGACAAGGTCTACTAGCCATCCTGCTGGGACACTTAAAAAAACTCGCGAACTACACTTCTTCGCGGCTTGAAAAAAAAAAAAAAAAAAAATCCGTCAATCCTTCTTAGGATTTTTGTTTTTAAAAAATTACGAAAACGTTAAAAGACGCGCGCGTCTTGGCATCTGTGTACGACGGTGAGTCCCAGGGACCCTGAAGCGAAGGAACGCGACTTCCACTACCGGAGACCGGAGGGAGCGTTCCAGAAAAGAAAAAAAAAGGGAAAGAAATGGGTGGGAGGAGTTCAGCGGTGTAAGAAGGAGGTAGTAGGAGTGAAGAGTGGAATAGAAGGACTCTCACCCCCCCCCTCCCGACTATTAAAGTGAAAATTTCATTGAAGAATTGAGTTTGAAAGACGGTGTAGAAGGACGAGGATAAAAGAGAGGATTACGCAATGAATGAATCGGATTCCGATAGGAGTAGAATGGTCAGCCCTAGTTTTTTAAAACAAAAGCTTTTAAGAGATTAACGCGAAATAAAAAGTTTTATTCTGCTTTTCAGCGGGATATAATACCTCAATACAGCCGACCGTTATGAAATTTAGAGAAATTTGCTACCGTGTACCGTTCAAAATTACACAGTTCCTAGTCTACGATTTACGCTAAAATGGGTAATTTACAAAACTACAGTAATAGGTAGCAGCAAAAAAAGAACCACCGTGCGTGTAATTATTCCGACCAGCAATATTCCAGTCACAAAATGAAGTTGCAACCTCCGAATAACCGAGTAACGAATGTAATTATAGCGAATTATATGTATGGGTCTCTTATACGCGCATGCAAATATGAAATGAAGGGAGCGGTCGGGGTGCCGCCCTCATTTTTGGGGCCCCTTTTTTATGCCCTGTTTTTGGCACCCCTTATTTTTATATTTTCCACTCCCCCTTCCATACCACATTAATGTAGGAGCTTGAATGTAAGGTACTTAAGTCACGGATCTCTTGTATCTGCTTTCAGCTAGAAATCGATATTTTTATCGATCACCAAACGTTGTTTGGTGGAACATGGAAGTAGAAACTAAAAACAGAGTTAGTGGCAGAGAGTTATCGTGCTAACAAGACCACACACTTACTTCCACTCCGGGGGCACCACCCCCTCCACCTTGACTTTTTCAAAAAATTAAAATGGGAATCAAAGGCTAATCTAACATGGAGTATACGTACCGAATATGACGCATCTAGAATCAACTGGTGATTTGTAGTGATTTTTTGATCATTTCAAGCCCTATTTTCCCCCCTCCACCACGGCCAATTTGTCTCAAATGCATTACCGACCATTGGATTGAGGCTTGGATTGAGCCTTGGGTTGGGGGTTTTGGGTTGTGGGTTGGGCTGGATTATTGAAATAATAAAACAATAAAATAAATAATTCTTGTTGGTTAAGAAATGTGATTGTGCAAATAAATAAATACAAATAAATAACACCCACATCCACCACCAACCGCATTACAATCACCATGAACTGGAGAGGCCGAGGGCGCGCTCGCGGAAGCAATTGCCTTACCTGAAGGCATGCTTAAAAACGGATACTTTGGTGGTTTTTTCACGCGATTTTGCTTCTACCTCGGAAGAAAAAAAGAATAATCCAGAACTAAGCAGGCCATTCGAAAGCTGACAAACAGTAGAAGTTTTTAATAATTTTTTACACTTCCTACGAGGGCCATAAAAGAATTGACAGCTGGATGAAAGGCTAGGAGTTTTCTGGAAATCTAAGTAGTTCTCTGTTCAGCAGCAATTTAATCACTTAAATTTTGATCGGTTTAGAGATGAAAATATCCAATCCTACAGAGAATTTAGTGCTCTTTCCAATGGCTTCTTTTAAATTTCAATGAGACCATTTTTTCATCAGGTACAGACGATTTACTAAGGAAAACCGTGGGTACATTAAAAATTAGGAAAACCCCTATTATCTCCAAAACCATAAGTAATCGGACCATCGTGTATAGGGTCATTTTGGTTCCAAATGTGACCAAGAATCACCCATTTCATTTATGCATTCATTTCATTTCATGGTAAGATATCCTGTTCTCACTTACTGCCGATCTCCCTGCACCCTTCACGAATACCGTAGACAATGGTCCATGTTTCGTAAAAACACGGTTTTTGTGCATTCTTGTGACGTTTTTGTGAGAAACGTCAGTGGTAACACGAAATGTGAACACGCCAAAAGGAAACTTAGAAGACGGGGAAGTTTTTGTGATACACCGAAAATCCGTTGAGAAAGCTGTTTGGGTACAGCGACTTTTCGTAAAACGGACAAATTTTAGAGGACACGTAAATTTATGGAAAAAATGCCAGATTTCTGGGTGTTGACGATTATTTCAAGCAATAAAATGACCTCTATCCTAAAGGAAATGTTCCGTAGTTTCTGAAAATGGCATCACTTTTTGGATTTGGTGCGATATAAGCTGAGAAATTGCGGATTTTTTGAAGCAAGCATTTGTTACTTTTTTAAACACAAAAAAAAGCATAACTCCGGAACGGATCGACGTAGGACACTTCCAAAGGTACCATTTTACTCCACTTTTAACGTAGTTTTACCCAAAAAATTTTGTCACACTTATACGGATCCACCCTGTATAAATCCTGGAGACCACTGAATTCGTGTTCTAGATGTTCTGAAACGTGAAAAAAACAATGACGCGACCCATGTTTGCCACCATCACGACGAGACAATCGAATGGGACCGTTTTCATGAATATGTTCCAACGGGGTTAGATTCACGTCCCAAATCCGGGTATTTACCGCTGAGGTCAAATGCCCCTGGCAGACGCCGCAGCCGGAGTTCATATTAAACTCCAAAATACCTGTCGAATGAGGAGAGATACACGACTGAGTTCTTCCGGTTAATTCATGTCCCAAGTATTGACTGCCCACTGAGGGCAAAACACCGCTGGCAGACGGCCCTGACGCTCGTATTCAGCTGCATGAAACTCGCCGAATGAGACCACATTTACATGACCAAGTTCACTCGCAGTTAATTAATGTTCAAAATTAGAAGAATTTGACTGGCCACCGAGGGCAAATGAAGACCTAAATGAAGACAAATGGAGACAGACGTTGGCAGACGCTCATATTCGTATTCAGTTCCACAAAACCTATCAAATGAGACACGTTTCAGGACTATGTTCTTCCGGTTGAATGGGACGACTGTAGCCAGCCCTCGGTCTGTAATGTTAAATTTTGAAGTATCTTGCGTGTATGTGGTGGTGGGGGGAATAATACATTTATTTAGAAAATCTTTCAAGGATGAAATGAAAATAAGGCACTCAATCCACCTACTCGGATGCTCGTCGACACCTCCAGCTGACAGCATTTTTTCAAGATATCTGCGCGCGTTGTTGAAGGTAGTTTGGTTGGTTAACTGATTCTCCAACTGCGGCCGACATTCGGACACTCCTACTCCGAACTGTATAACTTTTCAATTGTATGGAAAAATGATCATTTTCGAAGGGCTGTATTTCAGAGACGGAGGGTTCCAAAAAATCCCTTTGGATCATGACTTGTAGAAAATTTTATATAGTTTCAATGTGTAAATAGCGTGTTGTCACCTTAGTCTCACTCTTACGAAGCTATAATTGAAAAAGTGGAAAAAATGCCTAAATTTCACCGTTTTTGCTGATAAAACGCAAAAGGACCTTTTGTTGGAAAACTTCAGATTCGAATTCAGCATTCCGAAAAACATGAAAATCAAAAGTAATCACAAGGTTTCCTTTTTTTTCCATCTCAGAGCAATTTTGGACACCATTTGACTGGATCACACATAAAATTTCATTCGCCTTGTAGTCTAGTCATTGCATGATGAAAAACGAGTGTAGACGACATGGTCGGTTTGCGACAGCTAAGCCGAACCCCTGCACTCAGGGCCATCGTTGGCCGACATCAGCCACTACAACAGCCGCGAAATTAGTTTTTCATCAAAACAACCGCGACATTGTGTCTTCTGTGAGCCAGCACAGCGAAAAGGGGTTTTAAGCGAGAAAAATCCGCAAAATTGTTTTTATAGGGCGTAATCAATGAAAATGTTTTTCTTAGTGAGTCAGACCTTCAAAAATGGGGGTTTAGTGCGCAAAATCCGCGTAATTGGTCTCTTTTAATCACGCTATCCCGTGAAATTGGTTCATGAGCTACAAAATAATATTCACTGTGCTGGCTCATAGAAGACCCAATTTCGTGGTTGTTTTGCTGATGAAAAACTAATTTCGCGGCTGTTAGTGGCTTATTGTCGCCCAACAATGGCCCTGGGTGGGGTTCGGCTTAGATGATCCCTCGCAGTGAAAAGCGTCACCGTGGCGCAATTGGCAGCTTGATGGACTATAGTAATCCAGAGGATGCGGGTTCAAATCTCGCCGGGGAGCCCATTTTTTCTCAAACTCGAATCGTCTTGGGATTACCCCCCCCCCCCCCCCCTGAGAGAGGTCCCAGATCCGCCCTTGTACGGTTTTCACTTTTAGGAAATATTTTTTTCTTCTTCTTTAAAATCGAAATTTCCACTTGCATTTCACGTTTTATACTTTCCTGAACAATTTCGGTTTCGTGTTTGTCTGTCTGTCTGTCCGCAAATCCTTGTAACAAGCATATTTCCATACGCATAAGTCAAGCATACTTCCATAGTTTTTATCCGAATTTGATGAAATTTTCAGGGAATATATTTGTTGGCTAGCAGAGGGTCCCCTATCAATTTCGTCAAAATCGTACAAGGGGGAGGGGGTGAAAATAGGGGTTGAATTCTCAAACAAATCAGCGGTTAAATTTACAATGGTTGCGTTGCAAAACTAGGCTCGTGTTTAAGCACTGAAGTGTAGAATTAAGCGCTTACTGGAGTTTTGCAACGGTGCTTTGAATCGCGGTGGGACGTGTTTAAGCACTTACTCAGCACTGAGTTAGATTGACAGTTTTGCAACGGAAAAAGATTAAGTACTTGTGAAGCGCTGAACAAGACTGGAGTTTTGCAACGCGGCCAATATTTCCTACCTCATTTGACCCATTGTTAAAAGATGCTTATGTTTTGTTTTTTAAAATGATTTGAGAAAACAGTAAAATATGTTAACAAAAAAAGCGAGGAAGCACTGTGCTATAATCATTAGCAGACGTTTTTTTATGGTTTTTATCATTAATATAATTAGTATAAGGTAGGATTCGCCCAAGGACCTTCCCAGATAGCAAGCAATATCCTAGGAATATTCCCACATTCTTCGATTTCTGAATAATTGTTGAATAATCTGAACAACATGAGATTATTCTTATATTATATAAGTTTTCCTAGAATATTCTGATACTAAATGATTCGATTATCCCTAGGTGGGTTCAAAAGGATTATGCCTGGAACATTCGTAGCGGAACATGATTATCTTATTTTGAATCATTAACCTAGGAATGTTCTTTTAGCAGTTTCTAAGAATTAAATGTTACATCCATCGATCTCCGTAATTTTTGTCGTGAGATTGATGCCTGCACAAAGCCGTTTCGGTTTTTATTTGAAATTAGAAATCCCAAATAAATGCTGAGGTTCAGTTTCACTTTTTTTTAGTGCATTTCATTAAAAAAATACACTATTGGTCTCGCCCTGATAATCACACATGTGGGTTATGATACTTTTTATTATTATTATTATTATTATTATTATTATTATTATTTTTTTTTTTTTTTTTTTTTTTTAAGGCATTGACTACTGAGGCCATTAGCCTTCACGCAAGTAGGCATTTCAATTACATTCTATAATCTCTGTTCTGCGTCTGTCAGCCTCCGCTCATGGCTTCAAGCGCATTATTATTATTATTCGAAACAAGATGATCATGTTCCGCTACGAATGTTCCAGGCATAATCCTTTTGAACCCACCTAAGGATAATCAAATCATATAGTAACAGAATATTAGGATTTATTATTTAATAAGTATATAAGAATTATTGGACGGACCAGACCAGCATCATCGGTTTCGTTTCTTGAAAAAAAAAATGCAAAGGTTTCCGTCCGTTTCACCCGCCATCTCACCCACTCGATCCCTATCCACACTCAAACATTAAAAGTTCGTGTCAACTTTTCCCTGCGACCAATTTTCGGTGATCGAACCAGTAGCTACATGTAATTTACTGAAGTAAAGTGTGTGTTTCGGATTGTACGATAATTGTGGGATTTTGTTTTCAGGCCCGCGTCGTCTATGTCCCATCGCCGCGTCGTATTATTTTCTTGGCGTTCTGTTTGTGTGTAGTTGTTTCTCAGCGTGTTTTTTTTTTTTGTAGTGTCAGTATTTTTTCATTCGTTTCCAAATTGTATGCATCAAACATTAAAAATAAAGTAAAATAATTCTGTTCCGTGCGAATATTCTTTTGGAACATTCACGGAATATACACATGTCCCGTTTGGACCTCCTTACAATATTCGTACCCGACACTATATATCTGAATATTCTGGAGCGATTCTAAAAAAAAACATTCCTTGGACGTTCAAACTTATCGTTCTGAATATATTCCACGAATCTTCTAGTAGAATATTCCGTTGGAACATTCACGGATTATATACAACCTGTCCCGTCTGGACCTCCATACAAAATTCGCAAAAAAAAACAATATCTTCCACGAATATTCTTGGAAAAAAGGTAAATTCCAAAAAGATAATCAAGGAACATTCGGGTAATATTTACTTGCTATCTTGGGATTCGCCGGGCTGACCTGAGCCAAGCAGCTCGCCTCGACCGCCTCCCCCCCAATATTATTAAGGTGGGTGTGACCCATAAGTCATAACACAAGAGTCCTGTTTGGGTGAATAAATTACCGAAGTTATACCGTCCCGGGGGGGAGGGGGATCCCAATGAATATTCCAAGGTTAGTTCCAAAAACTGAGGAACAATATTGCCAGTCATTGGACGGAAAATCCGGAATAGAATGCAACAACGACAATTTCCTTGCAGAGACGTTAAGTTTTGACGGTTAACGACCATTAATTTGTCTGTGCTAATTCAATTTTTGGGGATTGTATGAAATTGACGATTTCCCGTTCCGAGTCGAATGAACTACAACCGAGTATTCTCTTTAGGGAACTCATCACCGAATGAATATAAGCCTGCAAATAGGCATTGGAATGCACTTGACTTGTTCTAACGTGAAGATGCTCACCCCTATAGTTCAAAGCCTGGGCACGTCCCTACGTGAACTAGCGATTTTTTACTTTTCGCCAAGACCGTTTCGCCGTTTTCCCCCCCAATTGTATTCGGGAATTACCGGCTTCCTCAATTTTACCCGCGAATTAGCGTTTTCTCAATTTTAACTATAGGATTGAGTGTTTTTCTCAATTATGCGCTTTTCACGCATTTTAGTCGACGATATGATTTTTTTTCGATTTTAGCCACGAATTAGCAATTCTTTGAGTTCAGCCATGAATTGACCCACAGGTACTCTCACACCGTCCCATCATTCCTCACGCTCATGTAAGTTGTGTGTGCGAAATCAATTTCACGGCTTTGGCGCTTTCGAAACCCAAATTGAGCGGATTATTGGTGCTCATGATAGAATCATATTTTGCAGGTCTTATACTGACTGAAACATCAAATGTTATAGAATTGACTCCCTAAAAAGCCAATATCGCAGGGTTGACTCGTTCAAAAAATCAATTTCACGGGTTTGGTCCTTCAAAAACGCAATTCCACGGGTTACATACCCCTATATCGAATAGAGTGAAGGTGTCCAAATAACCTCTAGAGGTTAGTTGGACACCTTCATCCAATTCATAAGATGAGGACCTCAACACAAAATTTATCAGATCACTATCGAAGCAGATTTGACACTTTCAGAACCTAAATTCACGGGTTTGGCTAATCCTAGAATTGATTTCGCCATCAGCTTTTTGAAAAACACAATTCCGACGGTTTGGCTCTTTCAAAAACCAATAGCGAATCTTGCAGGTCAGAAAAACAATTTGATAGATCTGGCTCTCTAGAAGAGGCGGAATTCACGTTTAAAATCAAATTTTCAGGGTAATGGTATTTTTTTGTGTGTGTGTTCGACCCACTCAATTTCTGGCTATTTCATCTCCACTCTACAAAAATTAAGTTTCGCAGGGTTGGCTAATTTGAAACCAATTTCTTGGAGCTATTATTAGCTCTGCAAACTATTAGCTGGTTTTTATATAGTGAGCTTTTGTAAAATGATTCTTAGCAAGCAAAACCCACAAAATTGGGTTTTTAGTGAGCCAGTGGCTCGCAAAAATAATTATTTATAGCAAGCCAACTCTGCGAAATTGGCGTTTTAGTGAAGAATCGCAAAAAATTGATTACTAGTGCTCAAACTCCACAATGTTTTCCAAAATTTCGTCGATGTGAAAATCCCAATTTCGCGAGTTTGACTTTTTCGGATATATGTATTATTTAATTGGTTTTCTGGTTGGAATCCCGACTGTGTTGTACCTGGAGGGAGGCGGGTGCGCTTTTAAACGTGTCAAATCCCCTGCACCATGGGATGTACGGAACACTCGAGTCTGATGGCTGTGCTGTGATTTGTTGGCGGGAGGAGAAATACACCACCCACTTCTGTCCCTGATATCATTCGAGACAAGCTGCTACCCCCTGATCGAGAGCTGGCTACGAGTTTGTTGAGGTCTATACTGCGTTCATCGTAAGAGTGAACGCTGTTGGCGCAGGTGGGTGGTTCCCCACGGTTTAGGAGGGAAATTATACGCGAAAGACGGGCTTGGGTCTACTGCAAGCCAAAAAGATGACAACTATGTTGGGAACTCTCTACGCTCTCTACTCCTACAGCTCCTCGAGCTCTCTACTTTTACAGCCCCTTGAGCTTTCAGTTTTTCACTTTTAGAACCAACAAACTTTGTGTTCGCACCCGTGCATTCTTTGATTGAGTTGCTTATAGGTCGGATACAAAAATTACAGCAAAGAGTTAATTTATTCACGAGAATGTCTTCATTTTTTTCACATATATTATGTTTTTCTGATACGCATATTTTGCTTCCGAGCTACGAAAGCATTGTTTTCACTTTTAGGAAATATTTTTTTCTTCTTCTTTAAAATCGAAATTTCCACTTGCATTTCACGTTTTATACCTTCCTGAACAATTTCGGTTTCGTGTCTGTCTGTCTGTCCGCAAATCCTTGTAACAAGCATATCTTCCATAGTTTTTATCCGAATTTGATGAAATTTTCAGGGAATATATGTGTTGGCTAGCAGAGGGTCCCCTATCAATTTCGTCAAAATCGTACAAGGGGGAGGGGGTGAAAAGCGAGGAAGCACTGTGCTATAATCATTAGCAGATATTTTTTTTATAGTTATCGCCGCTAGGCGTTACATAAACGTCGTAATAAAACACGCAAACATTAATTATAAAAGTAGGCAACATTCATCCAAAATTAAGGAACATTGATGACTGGAAGTTTTTTATTTTATTTAATATTTTAGTTAGTCGTTGTCACTTTTTGAACTTTCGCCAGCACTGTCATCTCTTATGATGAGCCGCGGTAAGTCGTCAGTCAATTCGTCCAAGATATCGTCAGTCTCCCATAATTTGTTTTTTTCCACGATGACATGTTTGACGAAGTTCCGCCAGTTTTCTGCTGTGACCCTCTCAATGCCTTCTTCGAGAAGCTTCTTCACATCATACAATTTGAAAGAAGTATTATTTTTCTTGACATGTCCCTTGACCATTGCCCATTGGCATTGGGTTTATCTCGCAATGGTATGGTGGAAGTCTTAGGGCAGTCTTGTCATGTTGTTCTGCAACCTCGTCGACAATATACCTCTCGTAGTCCCCTTTCAACTGTTTGGTGAGTTCCAGGAGTTCTGGCTTCAACATAGTAGCATCTGCTTCTTGACCCTTGCTTGTAATCCATTCCATGATTGCTGCTTTTTTCCACGATGAGTTTGGTATTTTCTCAGCTTTCATTGAGTGATAAGGAGCGTTGTCCATGACAATCACGGCGTTGTTCTCCAGCAGAGGAAGAGTTGTTGTAAACCATTCCAGAAAGTTATCGCAATTCATTTCGTTGTGGTAGTCAGACAAATTTTTTTTTAAAGACAATTTTGTCTTCTTGTACGAAAACACCGTCCATTGTCAAATAGAGTCTATGCAACTTGATTCCGGATGTGCTAATTGCGTAAAGGATGCAGGAAAAACGAGAAAAATTTCCGAAGAACAGGTAAGTAGGAAAAACGAAACGGAATTGACAGGTCGGGATAATCGGTGAAAATAAAAACGAAAAAATGACAAGGAAAAGTTAGACAAGCTAACAGAGGGAGCGTCCTGAAAAGGACGTTTGAAATAATCAGGAAAGTCAGGAAGTCAGAAATAATAAAAAAGGAAATCACACAAACGCACCAGAACACATCTTAATAGCAAGTGAAACAAAGAAAAGACTTCATAAGTCCTCCTCAAGTTAGTTTCTAGATTAGTTGTGCACAGACCGAGAGGTCCGGTTACAACGAAGAGGGAAAAAAAGTAGGAGGAGCCTGCGTGAAAATAACGAAAATGGGTTCAAGAGCGTTCACTCTTACGATGAACGCAGTATATAACTTGACAGTTTGCAGGCCTTTGCGTTCCTAGTGAGGGTTTGATTCGTCTTTACGATGCAAGGGCCCAATTTTAGGACCCTTAGTTCCATAAGTATCACTTACGGGGGGGGGGGAGATGCCAGTTTTTGGACTGAAAATCCAAGGGGGGGGGGGTTGGTAATTGATGGTATTAGCCTCAACCTCCGCATCCTCACTGGCCCTCATCACTCACAACACTGTCAATTATCCTCATACCCCTCCACCCATCAAACTGCTCACAGTTAAGAGGGAGTTGCACGGGTGATTCCTCGAACCCCCTCCAATCATCCTTCGTCTACTACTCGGCATACATTTTCTCGCCTTATTTCTGCACCAATCCTGGTTTTTAAGGACTCGTTTTAATCTTCAGGAAATTCCGCATATGCAGTAGTTTTCCTTTTTTTCAAATTTCATCCCAGAAGTTATTTTAAATTCGCCTTGAACTTTTACCTAGAAATTTCACGGTTTTTTCGATTTATTTGAAAAAAGGAAAACTACTGCATTATGCGGAATTTCCTGAAGATTAAAACGAGTTCTTAAAAACCACGATTGGTGCAGAAATAAGGCCGGAAGATGTATGCCGAGTAGTGGACGAGGGATGATTGGAATCATCACTGCAGTGATTTAAGCGGCTATCAACGCTTTGGGGGAAAACACTTTCCCTCCTGTAGGGGAGGGGGGTGGTACCGGCGGGAGAACATTCAATTAATAACGCAACAAAATTCATTTTTCTGCAATGAGGCCACTTTACGACCCCCCCCCCCCTCACACTAAGTATTGTGATGAAGAGGAAAACGCTTACATGGGGGGGGGGGGGTTCCTTTATTTATCTTTGCCCTCAATTTCCTATTTAGTGATATACGTTCGGGAGAGAAAAAAAGGCACGAACGTGCCTTCATTTCATAAACTACACAGACTTTTATCGATTTTCAAAAAAGGCAAACACAAAAGCTATTAAGTCATTCGATCGAACGATAGATCTACAGCGCGCATGCAGACAACACCAAAAACCTGTCGACGGGGAGGTGGAAAGGTGTACAGCAAAGGCCTTTTTGTTTCGCTCGCGACTCATGATTTCCACTCAACCCTTTTTTATTTCCCTCTCACGCTTTCAACCGTGAACAGTCGTCGACTTTTTTTTTTTTTTTTTTTTCGCACACCACAATAAAAATGATCTCGAATTCTACGGTGTCACCTGAAGCAACAACTGCAGTGAGTACAGCGCGAATGTCCAGCGCCTGTTTGTTTCACTTTTTTTTTTTTTTTTTTTCATTTCAGCTCCAGCCAGGGAAACCGCTAGACGCCAACCGATATGCCACCAAAAAAACAATTGCTCAAGGTAAAATTCATCAATCAAGTATACAAGTTTTTTTAAGAAGGGCATATTTGTAGGCATGTTGGACATAGCGCTACTGACTGCCAACGCGAGTCAATTAAAATACATTTTACAAGTTGGGGAGAAACACGAATTTTACACGCTTATGCTTGGCCTCATCACCACGTCCATCATTTTACAGGTATTGTCAATTATGTAATAGAAAGCGACTTGAGGACGATGAATGTCTATTTAATGGGGACAGGTTACAAGGGAAATGTACTCAAAATTCATAATTCTATCGGTGCAAAGATACTCAAAGGCAACGCAGGCACAAAAGACAAACTATTTTATTTTCTCATTATTTATTCCCCTGCTACTACAAAAGAGTACGGTGAAATACTCCTACTACGAAGAATAGACATTGTACGTAAAAAGCCATTTGTAGAATTGATCAGAAAAAGAGGAAGAGAAGCACCGGACCTGGTGGGTAGGGGGTGAGGGACGTTTTGTTTACGTTTAGGGCAGCCCCCTGGTAACGGTCTTCCAAGTTTATTGGCACCTATTACAAAAACTCAAACAGATTTATAATGGTGCACGTGACTGGGTGATTAGGAGAACCAGTAGTTACTAGAATAGGAGTCGTTATTGGAATTAAAAAAAACAAAAAAAAACTGGGAGTAACCTTGGAAGGAAGACGTCCGAATGGATTGGTCAAAAACCGTCAAAATTCTGTTTTGCATTTTACTGTCGAACTGTAATAAATGAGAACGTATTTTTCCAAGCCGGATCATGACAATCGATACAGCGTTAAAACAATATGAAAACAAGGCCGCGGTAATAATGAAACATACAAACACCCACCATGCTCCCCCTCCAAACCAGCAATTCTTTAACAGTACTGGGAGACTTTGGATACGGTATCGACACCCCCGTAGCTTTTTGGCCCTGAAACACTTCATAAAACGATAATTGCGACATAAATAATCCAGGCTTCCTGAACAAAGCGACGTTGTTGGGTACTGTCATATTCATGGAATCCCAAATGCAAGGCGTTTGCGTCGGCACTTTCCACGTTAGAAAGCAATGAAAAGTAGTGTGAGGCAATTTTGGAGGCGATTGGCCCGCTCTGCAGACCAAATAGCCTACTTCCTAGGCAGTGCCGGCTTTAATAGACATTTGGCGCCGCCGGGCGAATCTTTCAACTGCGCCCCGTGAGCTCACTTTTCGAATAAGCCGCGATTTGGCGTTTTCTACATTTTAACCGCAAATAGTAGTGTGTTTTTTTACACTCCAGAGCACCTTCTCAATTTCATCGGTTTGACCGTGAACTGACCTTTTTTATCCATCTTGGTAGCGAGTTAGCGATTTTTCTCAATTTCTGCCGTAAATTAGCCACGAAGTATCCTCCGCAAGTTGCCATTTTCTAGATTTTCCGTGAATTAGCAAATTTTCTCAAATTAACTTCCAAATTAGTCCTTTTTCTTGATTTTAGCCGCAAAATTAATCATATTAATCAAAATTGATAATTTCGGCCGCTAATTATAGATTTGTCTACATTTCAGTCATGAGTTACCGATTTTTTTCACTTTCTAGTACGAAGCTACACCTTCAGATGCCGCGAATAATTGACGTTTTCTCCATTTAATCCGGGAAGTAGCGTTTTTTCCTCACTTCAGTGCTTCTCAATTTTACCAGTAAATTCACCATTACCGCGAATTAGCGATTTATCTGAATTTTTGGAGTGTGCGATAATTTACGTAACGCCGACCAGAAAAAAAGTGCCCCCCCCCCCGTCATCAGATCTCGACCAAATTTGTCATGATGGCCTACGATAATAAGAGTGCCATAATTATGCCAAATTTGGTCAAAATCTGATGGCATGTGGGGGGGGGATCACTTTTTTTTTTCTGGTCAGCAGATTAGGACGTCCCTTTAAGGGATAGTTGTACATGTGTTTGCACGACCCCTCTCCAGTCATACCTCGCCTACTCGGCTTACATACATAAAATATCGCCGTATTTCTGCACCAATCCTGGATTTCAAGTTATCATTTAAATCTTCAGGAAATTCGACACGTCCGAACCCCGAACGATCTTGCTTTTCTAAATGAGTCGTCGAAAGAGCGTGAATCTTCAAGGTAAAAGTTTCTGTGAGTTTTACAGTTATTTTAGGAGTGAAATATGAAAAAATAAGGTCGTAATCGCGTGCGGAATTTCCTGGCGATTTAAATGAGACCTTGCAATCCAGGATTGGTGCAGAAATACGGCGATAATTCACGTAACGTCGAGTAGGTGAGGGAGGGAGGTCGAGGAAACACATGTACAACACCCCCAATAACTAGATTTCCTTCCTATTACATTTTACTTTCAGGCTGCGGCCATCTGTGACACGGCTCACTCGGCTTCGTGTTAGGGTCGCCAGATTTGAAAAGCTCGAAAACCGGCCTATACACATATATATATAAGTAATGTATTATACATATAAATATATACCGGGTGACCCACTGTAAATTGAACCCAGGCCACTCCCACGCGCGGACAAAAAATAATTGACTGAGAAGGTTTGAACCAGTATGTGTATGTTCACACAGGCTGGGTTCAATTTGAGGAAGGCCTAATAGCGTTTTCGATTCCCCAAAAAATCTGCCTCGCGACAGTAAATTTCCACGCGATTTCTCTTAACTAAGTATGTTAATGTAGAAGAAAGTTAGAAAAGAACTGCCCAGAGCAGAATTTTACGCAAATGGACTACTCTGATTAAAGGTCACCGCACACTGTCAACCATACAATACAGTGACTGAACCGCTGGAACTGATAATACAATAGGCCCTACCTAGGCTGAGAGTTAGCGCGGTGCCGCGGCGTGCACAAGTCACACGAAAGTCACGAAATCATCCCCGACGTTTTTAAGAAATAAAATCTTGTCGCTAAGTTACCTTACGAATAGTTTAATGAGGAAAACTTAAGAAAAAATTATTACAAAATAGCAAATCCGAAAACCGGCTTTACTTAAGGCCGGTCGAGGGTCCGGCCGGCATCCGGCCTCGGACTTCCAAAACCGGCCAGGCCGGTCGAAAACCGGTCATCTGGCAACCCTACTTCGTGTGGGCGTTCATGGCGGTGCGCGTAAGACCTGACCTGAATGCAACCCCAGAGACGAGTTTCGCGGTCTAATCGCTGATTTGCGAATTTGATTAGAGATAATTTCGATCGCACAAAGTCAGTTCCTGGTGGCTATGATAACAGTTTGCACAGCCGAACGATAAGATTCTGCAGCAGAGTCTCCAGCTTACAGGACGGAGGAGGAAGAGCAAATTCCGCAAAATTTGATTCAGAGATAGGCCCATGAAATTGGTTTTTGTTGATTCAAACCCATGAAATTCGCTTTTCAAGAGCCAAACACGTGAAACTAGCTTTTTCAACGACTAAGCCCAGCGAAATTGTTTTTTACTGACTTTTCCACGTTAAATTATCGTTCCAGTGAGTCAGTTGACCCGCGCAGAGAATGGTGAAAATTTGGTTTATTACGTGTAAAATCCACGAGATGTTTTTTCTAGAGCTAACCCTGCGAAATTGGATTTTTGAAGAGCTGGAACCGCAAAATTGTTTTTTTATTGAGCACAATAATACCCAAAAGGGGCATTTGGGACCAAGGTGCCCAGCAGGCTGAACAGGACCGAGGAAGCTCCAACCACATAAAGCATCAGTCACATAATACTCCTATCATAAAAACCCCTAAAACTGAATGCTCCAGGCACAAATTATCCAGAAACGTGATTATGCTAAAACAAAACTCTATAAATATAGCACTAAATCTCACAGTTTGGTTTCAAAAACGAATAATGTAACCTCAGAAAGTGATCTCAGTCGAAAAACGAGGCGGATTACCTTGGAAACAGGTTTCTTTACCTCCAAGATTTCCCATTTCACGCATTATCCGTTCTTTTAGCCCTTTATTCCACGAGGAGAAAACATTTGGCAACATTATCATGGTATTATTGCGTAACATCACCTGGCACGCGATGGTATATGGCACCGAGGTACATATAATGGTACTTTTGGCAAGCTGCTTCGGGCTTCTAACGTTTATGGTCGACAAATTGTTATCCCTTCAATAATTTATTCGTTGAAAGCCGTACTTTCCCAAATTTATCACGTCATTAGTGCTTGCCCCCCCAGCAATCAACTCCACTTTGATACCTTATCAAATTTGGTACAGTGAAAAGTTGTCACAGTGCGCGCATAATAATATGCCCGCAGGTGGGTATGGGCGTCTTATTTCTTTCGCTTAATCTGATGCGCGACTGCCGTCTCCATTTGATCGAGTACAAACATTCAGCATTGGTCATCAATCACATCACATTGAGCGGATCATTTATCGTCACAGCTCTCAACTTGCTCATATCGGCGTTTGATCCGAATGTGGCTCGCATAATTCCAACAAACACCGACCTCGGTGCTCAACCCTCTCTGTCACTGTAGAATTTGAATTGAAAATAATAAAGACTTTGCGCGCACAAAACGGCTGTAGTAGCCTCGCTTCCAATAATAATAAAAAAAAAAAAACACTGTAAACTGTGCTGGAAATATAATGTCGCTAATAACACTAAACAATTTCCTTTTTTTAAAACAATTTAATTCGTCTCTCATGCCTAACCTCAATAATTTATAGATGTGCGTCGGTATTCTGTTCCTCATCATCGGCGGTTTGGATATAAATGTTCCGAACGACCATTTACCTGCTACAATACTCAACGACATTATAGTGATCATGGTCTTCGTCATATCCATCGTCAATGTCATCATATCGGGCTTTGGCATAGAACATTCGAGTCAATCCCTGGTTATCGTTAAAGAACCGAAAGCGTGATAAGATCGCGACAAGTATCAAGTTATCAAACACTTTTTTTTTAACAATGTGCCGCTTCACTTGTATACAGGCCGCGCTGTGTGATCTAGAGATGAGACCCGGGTCCAAGAAGCTATTCGCATGTTGCAAATTAGCCAGCTTGTTTTCTATGATAATAAACTAATCATGTAACGTGATTTAAATAAACGTAAATCGCAATGAAAAAAAAAAAATTGATCACCCGCTTAAGACTAAGAAACGGCACGTTGGGGGTATTACTAACCTTAATAATGATGTGGCAGAGATTTTGGCTTTCACGGAGAGATAAAAATTAGCGGAAAACTTCAGTTTTGAGACGAGGGCCTTGGTTGAGTTGGTTGGTGTGTCTGTAGAGTTGTCAGGGTTTCTTGATCCTTAAATGCAGATAATTAAAAACAAAAACCGACGAAATTATAAAAAAAAAGTTCGAACCGACGCTTATACCGAGCATTTTCCGCAGATACTAGGAGGCGTGCTCACTGTGCTCGTGTACAGGCTTAACTTGAACAACGCCGAGCACAGTGTTAAAATTGCGAATTTGAATCACGCCACAATCGCCTGTTTTACCTTGTCGACGTGCATTGACGTCATTAAAATGGGTTTAGGATTTGAAACGACAGTTCCCGAGGGCGACTTACCGATTGCTATGCTTCTTCACTCATAAGTAAGCTTAAAATACTTCTATATATTTGTTTTACATTAAGATGGCATAATGGTTAAAATAAATTTTTAATTGTTTTGTAGGGGGAATTTTGTACAGTTCAACCAACTGTCGTGTAGTTGGTCTTGCAGTGAGCTAAAAGAAAATCAATATTTATGGTTCAAAAAAATACTGTGATATGTAAACGTGTCAATTAATACTGAAATACTTACCAATAAATTCGGAGACGGGATCTCCGTCAGGGTCAGCTCGCATATTGCCCGTAATTTCCTCATTTTCCACAATCGGTAAGAAAAGCGTAACAAATTCCCACGTATAGGGAGGTGCTATGGCTTCCAAAACCTACAAGGGACGGGGGGTTGAGAGTACTGATGCAAATAAAAAATTTTAAACAAAAATACTTCGGTCACAAAGTAGCGAATGAGCGAGATGTCAGTGTCCCCGCGCTGCCAGCACGCTTTGATGTATTTCACCACGGGGACGACGCACCCTCGACTCAACAGGTTCACCATTCTTTCGATCAACATTTTTTTCATTTCAAGCTAGAAAAAGTAGTTTACAAACAAGTAAGTCAAGCTCATTGATTAAAAAAAAAAAGTTTCATACTTGAACGAGGATTTCGAGTTCGTCCTGTTTGGACTCGAATAGACGGATAAACAGGGACAGCACGGTTTGATGGAGTAGCGGATGATTCGCTACAACTTCGTCGAGTAGAGCCAAATGAATTGGAGTGTGTTCCGTGCTCAATTTAAAATAAGACGGCTCCATAACTGTCCATTCAACCCAGCGAACTATACCGATTGAAACAACCGGTGACCTGTAACCACGAAGAACGCGATTGAGCTTTTGAATTAATCTTGGCGGTGGGTGAGGGTAGGGTGGAGGGGGATTACTTTATGCAATGATAGATCGTTGACAGTTCGGCGATAAGTTCCGTCGAGCCTTTGCTAGTCGCGCAAATATTATGAGCCTTCTCTATAGCCTGACTAGTCGGTTTCAGCTCTTCTTTGTTCAGTGAAACTAATTTAGAGCCACCGGTCTTCTTACCGCCAGGCACAGTTTCACTGACTGAAGTCGCGTACGCTAATAAATACACATATTTAGGCTTATGCTCGGGATTGAGTTTAACGCCCGGCCTGAACAGTGCATCAACTAACAGCTCTGTAATAACGACGAATTTAATTAGTCTTCTACTAGAGTGGCGGATGGAGGGTATACGGTAACATTACCTAGGAATTGAGGCGTTCTGATTAGTTCTAATGGCGGTGGGTCCGGAGCGCTGTACTTTTTAAATAGAACGGTAATGTCGGCGGGGTTGAGAGCGTTTTTGGCCAACATGGAAGACAGAGCTTGACAGGCGTGGGGATGGGACGCGGCACCATTCAGTGCCATAGTGATAGGGGTGACGTCATGCCTGGTCGGGGGGAGGTTGATTTCTTTCAAAATACGGGCGAATTAAAGTTAAAAAAATTGAAAAGCGTACTGTGACTGGGCGCATTTCGTTATTTCCTGCGCGAGACGTTTCATAGTGGAACCACCTTTAGTCTCTTTTGACAGGACGTGAAGTAGAACTTGACTATAAACGTATGTGTGTTGACCGTGACAAACCATTTTCTGCAAAAATGTGAATATCAACGTGAATGTTCACAACCCCCAACTACCAGCCACCAACAGCAAAAAATGAAAGTATCACTCACGGCGCACTCTTCTATATTCCTCTGCCAGTCGTCGCTCGTCGTCAAAAACCCGGATATCGCTGTCTTGAGTACTCTGGAAAACACTTCAATTTGTTGCGCTGCAGTCGAAATACTAGTGATTTCACCTTGAAACCCAGCGTCTGAGATCAGCTAGAAAAATTATAAAAAAATGGTTCACTAAAATCGCTCCACCTCGACGAAAACCTACCGCAATACCCCAGAAACAATGTCAAAATCGTCCGAAAAACCGACGACTTCTGTGCTCCAAAAAGCCTCATCAACCACAGTTGAGTTTTATCGAAACACTTTCTAAAAACGACCCCCCAAAAGTACAATCAACTTCTGGACGATTTACGTCTGTATTTTGGAGTTTCATAGCACAGCGATTTCGAAAATCGAAACTTCTTTACGCTAACTCGCTCGGCTCGCTTAGTTCTCACCCTTGATTTTAGATTAATAAAATGTGAAAAGCACCAATTAAAATAGGCACTAATTCACGACTAAAATTGAAAAAAAGCCCTAACTCTGCAGCTAAAGCTAATAAAAAACGCTAATTGGCGACTGAAAATGAGAAATGAAGCGCTAATTCACGGCTAAAGCGGTGGAAAACCGCTAATTGGTAGATACAGTTGGCAAAAAGCGATCATTCAAGCCTAAACTTGTGAAAAAAAGCTAATTTGCGGTTAAAATTGAGAAACAAGCTTTAATTTGAGGCAACAGTTGAGAAAACGCAAAGGGCCTAAACACCCATTTGCGGTTTATGGCGGCTAAAATTAATAAAAACGTTTGTTAAGGGCTAAAAATGATATACGCGCTAATTCCAGAATAAAATAAATAAAACGGGTTAATTCACGGCTGAGCTCGACAATTAGAGGTCTAATTCACTGCTGAAACTGACAATTGGAGCAATAAGTCGCGGGCTGAAACTAAGAAATAGAGCTCGCTAATTTCGCGGGGGGAGGGGTGATCATGGGATTTCTGGAAGGAACTTCGAGGCTAAAACCAAGAAAAAGCGCTAGCATGGCTGAAAGAAAAACTTGGCTATTGCGCGGCCAAAATTGAGAAAAACGCTAGTTAAAGGCTAAATTTGAAAAAAATGTGCTCATTCACGACTTAAATGTGAGTGGTTCATAATGGAGGCAACTTCTTGAGTAAAATTGAGAAAAAGCAATAATTGAACGCTAGTTACAAATTATATTTCTCGTTCATTAAATTCCGGATCCCGGACTCGGGAGGGCTAGTTCTGCTCCACAAAACTCCTTACCTCCCTAGAAATTCCAGCGCTCGGACCTCCTGAGCCCTGGAGAATTCTAGCTCGGTCAGCCTATCCGTTCCGAATATTGCCATTATTGCAATAATTGTCGCAAAGAACATGTGTCATGGTCTCCCCCTGCAGCCCACACCACTCACAAGTTGGGTCCGCTATCAGTCCAGTTACGGTGGATTTCACCAAGTTGGAGTTGAAGTGCGGGCTACTAAACTCTCAAAGTTAAGAGTGACTCGAGGTTAAGAAAAATTTTGAGCTCTTGCTAACCCGCAGGCGATGACTAAAGGCCGGTTCACAATCGTTGGAACGGGAACGTGAAGGAAATTCTTCTCTCTGATTGGCTGACGGGAACGAAACGCCAACGCGACGCAAGTTGGTTTATCTTTGGCGTTCGCGTTCCCGGGGAGATTTGAGGGAAATGTTTCGAAACTCATGTGAAGAAGACATTGTTGCCAACGGAAGCCCAGATAAAACACAGAAAATGAAGTACTCTTAAAAAACATACATCATCTCATTAAAGGCCGTTGCACAACTTTGACTCGATACTGTTGGATCGTCGGTGACTGGAGAGCGTTCCTTTTTAGAAAAAACTTAACCAGACAACGAGATGAAGAACTAATACTCACAGATGAAGAACTAATAACAAAAGGAATACCAATAAGAAATTGCCTACAGCACGCAGTGTTCCCAGGCCGTCACCCATCCAAGTACTAACTACGCCCGATGATGCTTAACTTCAGTGTTCAGACGAGAATGGTATGACCGTAGGCGAAGATAAGGCGCACCTTGTACGGTAGAAGACAACCACAGGGAACTCACCGCGGTGGATCAGCTGAAAGCACACCGAATATAACGACCAACAGCCAAACAAGATGCCATCAACTCCTCCAAAGGGTCAAATATGAAAGGGGGTTGTTAGAATCGTGGAAAAACACGTCATCTGCCCCCGCCTGTGTATGCCTCAGTCCTCAGTCGATGGATGTGTGGGATCGAGGGGGGGGGTGTAGGGTCCTCTAGGCGTTCACAAACTGGAGGATCTGGGTGGAGCACGGCCACCGATCAGTCACAAAAGCTGCGAACGCCTCTCTCAATAAAACGTAAGCCACAGAATCCTCCTCCCAATCTATAGAGATCGGACACCCCCTCCCATTAACGGATTCTGTTGCGTCTGTACTGAGCACGGAGCACTGTCTCCGCAGGCTACGTAAGCTCAGAGAGTCACACGGCCTCTCATGAGCCTCTTTACAGCCCACAGTGCGCATGTTTAGCCTCTGAGTGATGGGACACATGCAACCCCCTCCACCACCATTCATTCAACTGGGATGTAGTATCTGTTATTCACAATGGCCGAATTCGCCCATTGCCCGAAACATTTATCCACAATGCGTTATGAGCTACTAACTTTTCTTTTTCTTTTTTTTGATATCATGTACTTTTTTTACCAAACAAAATCGTGTTTAATTATCATTCGTTTCATTTGCTGAAATTATACAGGGTGTTCCAGGAAGAAAACGTCAACACTTGCACAGGTTGTAGTACCAAGTACGACAAACCAAAATTACTTTATGGACATAGGGTCGCAAACGATTCGTTTCAGAGGTTTTCGAACTTTTTAAGCTAAACCACCTCTTTCCTCCCAGAACCATCTCCGATGGGTTAACCTTTCAAAATAGAACGAAGTGAGTGGCATTTCTGTGAAGAGCGAAAATTTTCGCTTTGGAAAACACTGCACGAAAACGCAAAAGTCATCTTTAGGTATGTTTATTTATTACTTGAAAAAGCGAAAAAGAGTGGTATCTAGGCCCAAATTTATAGTCGTCCCTTGAGGAAAACATTTCCTCGTCTCCATTCAAAACGACTCGAAATAGACTCACTTAACATGTATTTTGGCAATTGAGTAAAATTAAATTACTCAGAATGCGTCATGGGTATTTTATCCCCCACTGGGCGAAAAAAATTGCCCACGACGCGTTGTGAGCATTTCGCACTGCCCATAACGCGTTGTGGGTAAATTTGTCGGTCAATAGGCAAATTCGGTCATTGCGAATAATGTAGCCACCAAATCCCTGGAAGGAACCCCTTTTTCCTGGGTCAAATCAAATTTGACCCAACACCACACAAAATTGAGATGTGGACCCCCCGCCCCACCGCAATCACCCATGATAAAGACGTCTAGTGCCTACCTTGATAGTAAAGTTTAACATTAGGCAGTCGGGATACTCCTCGGCCAGCCGATAAATCAGAGACCTCCAGGTCGGATGCTCGATCATTTCCGTTAACCAAGCCGGTGTCTGACGAAAAAAAAACTCGATGTAATAAACCAGTCCGCGAATCCACGGCGAATGAATCATACCTCTCCCTCTTCAGTGAAAATAGTGTCAGCCTTTTTGGGGTCGAAAGTCTTCAAAATCATTTCTTTTAAATGGTTTTCAACCATGGCTTGAACGTTGTTGACCTTAACGCCTAAAATTGAAAACGCGAGTAGGTGAATTATGAACATTTAATAACAGGGGCGAGTACCAACCGCCTATGATCAACCACTCGGCGACGAGGTTGGCCATTTGGGCTACGGCTTTGTAGTTGTGCGAAAGAAGCTCGATGACTTGTTCCGGGTTACCACCAGCTTGAAAGTATCTGAAAGGCGAAAATTCAAGGTTGAATTATTGGGGTTTGAATAACAGGAAAATACGAAATGTAACGTGCCTTTTAAGCTGAGAAAATATTCCCGGCTCCATGATGTAGTCGGGGGTACTGAATTTGTCTAGGCACTCCCGCAGAACTTCCTGCGGATTATCCATTGCCTCATCGCCAATGTCCGACTGGGAAATTCCTCATTTTCAGATAAAAACATTCGATTCAAAATAGCTTCGAATCAGTCACTCACTTCGTCTCCGACGTCCTGTTCGCCCCATCCTCGCTCTTCATCGTAGTCGTCATCCATGGTTTAACGAACGTTTCTTTCTCTTTTCTGAAGACACTGAAAATCCTCTGAGTTAACTCAGGCTCGTAAAAACAGTAAAACAGCACATTTTATTGGCAAAATAGCGTCAAATCCCCACTGCGCTCACAACACAAACGAACTCCAGTCCACAACACATAACCTGCAAGATAACAGTGATATAACCCCCACTCCCGTCATCACGTTCACACTCTGTGCGCGTGACGTCACACTATCGATGACGTCTGGGGTTTTTAGGGACTCCAAGGCCCCATTTGTTCAAAAAAATCCAGGCTTATGAAGCTAAATTTTGTTGGCTTATGAAATATAAATATATTTTGCTTACAATTCTAAATAATCCCATAATATTGCTCGACAATATTTGTAATATTCATTTTAAAAAAGGAACTTGCGGTACGGATGGAAATGAAAAGTTAATTAAGCAATCAGTATAACAACAGCTTTATATCACTGACGCAACATTATAAATTAAAACTAAAAACACAATTACACGGTTAGATAAAACAAAAAAGACCTAAAACAAGAAAAAAAATCAACAGAAACATTTTTTCTCGATTTTTACGGAAATCTAAATTGATCACAGGATTGTTTTTTTCAGCAGGTGTGATATGCGCTTGGTAAGCATTTCGAGTGCGGTCACGTCACCCTGGCCCAACATCAGGCGGGATTTGGAGCTGCCTCAACCTCCACTGATTTTTGTACTTCCCGAGGCACTTCACTGGTTCTTTGAATGAATCGAAAGCGTAAAAAAAATAATAAAAATAAAATAAAAAGCGCTGATCGATGACGACTAGGTGGAGTGACGGGTTGATTCCCCCTTGAAGGAATTAATTGCCCCCCCCCCCTAAAAAAACCTACCTTTCATTCGTTTCTACAGTAGCAGGGTCGTAATCACTTTTGGATGGGTCAGACGCTTTGGTTAACATACCTTGGTCCGCCAAAAGCCTGTTGGAGATGGAGAAATTCATAGTTTAGGGAGAAAACTAAAAATGTCTGGATTTCAAGGAAATTCACCTGCAATTGTCCACAAATTCAGTATCATGGAAGGTCGACTCATCAACGTTATTAATGAGTGACTTATTGTCGTTTTCAATAATTGATTTTGTGTCCGACTCTAATTTCAATTGTGCCAACGATTCAACTTCCACTACTATTTCTGTCTTTGTACCAACAGAGGCCGTTTCGACGTTTTCAATATCGACATTTTGCGTTTCAACGACTTCATTTCCAGAATGAAATTTCGCCTCTTCTTCTCCTTTAGACAGATCAGACTTTTCAGCTAATTGCACTGGAGGGATCGGTTGAGCGGTGTCAGCGGGTTGGGAAACCATCGCAGGCGGGTGGGTGTCGACTTGGGAAACCGTCGAAGGCGGGTGATCGTCGACTTGAGAAACCGTAGCAAGCGGGTGGTCGTCGACTTGGGGAACTGTCGCAGGCGTGTCGTGATTTGCCATCACCGCACCCGTTGGTTCTTCCGCAGTGACGGCAATCGCGATGATTTTGCCATTCACTTTTGTCCCCTGATCGTTCATGGTGTCATCACCTACGGAAAATAGTGGCCAAATTTAAAATAGCGTAGATGAATTATAAAAACAATTCTAATTTTACTGCTCGCGGGGAAGTCCACCATAACGTTTTGCGCGAATGGATTCTCGAATGACGCCGAGTCGAAATTGGCCCAGCTCTCATCGTTAACATCGGCGTTAGCGCAGTCAGCCCACGGGTTGGAATTGGATTTATCTGAAGACGTCGTCAAAAAAAGAGCTTCGGGAAGAGGGGGAAAAAAGTAGATTTTACATTTAACCGTACACATCACAACGAACATACCCAAGAAACATTTACACAGTGTGGGGGGGGGGGCACGCAGGAATTTTTCGCTGTTTCCAGGGACAGGAATTATTGGGAAACTCAAAAGAACGTTATCACCAGAGACGTAGTAACACAAAGGGAGAACGTAACCCCCTCTCCCCAAGGGGTCAGAATTAGGTAAGATTGCATCCTTAACGGGTAAAATTAGTCAAGTTCTCAAAGTAATTATTTTAATCGGTAATTTAACCCTTCAGCCAGACCATTTATCCCTACAGACCGGTAATTTGAGTCTTCTGTCACGTAACTTAACCCTTCAGACTGGTAATGTAACCTTTCAGACGGGTAATTTAACCTTTCTGACAGGTAATTCACCTCTACAGAGGAGTAATTTAACGCTTCAGAATGAAAATTTAACCCTTCGGGCTGGTAGTTGAACTCCTCGAAATGGTAATTTAACCATGAATGATTTAACCCTTCAGGAGGGTTATGAAACCTATCAAAATGCTTCATTTTTCGAGGGAATAAATTTGTTTGGTTGCATAGACTCCACACTTGTGAAATGGCCTTAATGAAACCTATAATATAACCCTTCAGACTGATAATTTAGCAGGTCATTTGGCAGGTAACGTAAGCCCGTATTTATGAACATTCATTGAAGCTACTTTTAGTCAAGGAACCGTTGAGAACACTTTTGATCAAAATAAACACATAATTATTACGTCTGTTCGCGAAAAAGAAGTGTAGTGTAGAGCGGTGTAGAGCAGGGCAGAACACAAACAGCCGTGTTACCTTCTCTGTAGTAACCTAAAGTCCCCTCTCACCATCCATTCGCTACATCCATAGAGATAATATAACTACTAGAGGGGGCATTGAATGCGCAAACAAGTATAAACTGGGGCGAGGATTAAAGTCATCCGGATATCGTTGCGGCTCCTTAGGTCTCTTCCCATTGGCTGTCTCAAAAGGTGGGGTTTTAAAAAGTCCCCCTTCACACCATCCACATCCCCATAGGTACTTCTTCAACCGATAGCAAGGGGTTTTCGGAGCTAACTTGAGCTCTTGGTGACGTCAATCATGGACCGCTGCGCA
Source organism: Corythucha ciliata (assembly GCA_038030265.1). NCBI lineage: Eukaryota > Metazoa > Arthropoda > Insecta > Hemiptera > Tingidae > Corythucha > Corythucha ciliata. Next base: position 48,818,953 of record CM075942.1, on the reverse strand, counting down.
ATAGACAATTCAAGCTCTAGTTATATTATCTCTATGGCTACATCCATCTTTACACCAACCTGCACAAATTTCTCGCGAAAGCCTTTGGGGTACACCCTAGAGCCGGTTCGCGAACAGAGCTTATGTTCTAATGAATTTCAAGGGTTCCTTAATGTCAAGGAACGTTCATAAATACGAGCATTAATCCTTCAGACTGGTAATTCACACCGAAAATCGACTATACATCCTAGCTCGGGAGGATATTTGCCATTCAGAAAAAGGCTAAAACCAAGGATCCTTCATTTCTACGCCTTAAGTCCAGAATTCAGGCATGAAACTTCAAATTTAGCCAGAAATGTAAACGTTTAAGCACACAAACTTCCTATTCATCACTATAAACGTCATTTTTACTCAACGTTCTCCATCAAAGACCAGTCATTTTTTGGGGATGGAAATCATCAGCCATGAAAACATTCTGGTGAAGTTTCGCGGTCAAAACTGTGGGTTTCCGTGCCGATAACTGAGAATTTCTGAAGGGAAAAGGTAATTATTGTTGGAAACTGTTGTTTCAGGCGCTTTCTAGCGAACCCCCCGATTTCACGAATTTTGGAGCCCGGTATGATCGCTAAGTCAGTTCCTGGACTTGATTGGTGGGGGGGGGGGGTGAGTTATCAATTTTACTGTCAAACATTAGATTATTTTTAATGTCTAATCTAAATATTCAGTTTAACGTCACAATAATCCGATTTCTCGACAGAAACCTTAAATTTACTATTCAGGGATTTCAGGGGCTCCATAAACCGAACAGGCACACAGAAAAGGTTGTCATAATCGGAAATTCTCGAAAATGTTTTCTCATAAACTGACAGTTTGGGCAGAAAAACGTAGTCAAAAACCCGATAAGTTTACGCCTCAAGATCAGTGATTGTGCCCTTGGAACCCGAATCTCATTATTTGACCGAGAAGAGTGAAATTTAGGCACCATCCTCAAGCGACCGGCTTAGCAATTTGTCGGGCTAGAGGCGAGGAAGTGGTGTTGAAGAGGGCAGGTCTAAATACGTTACCCCATTCAGCTGAACTGAACTGCGGACTTTTGAAAGTTGGCAAACTCATCGCTATAAAACTAAGAATATCCCAGCGCAGAATGTAATTATTTGGCCGGGAAACACATAATTTGACTCCGAAATTGACTATTCGGCTGTGAAAGTAAAACATTTGCCCGATAATCCTATTTTTCCCGACCATTGAGTTGTCAAAATGTCCCTAATCCCATACGAAACTGGTGTTTTCACGAGTGGGCAGCCGGTATACGCGTCATTCGACCTATTTGGCCGCCTCGGCTGAGAGCGCATTGTCCCCAGAAGCTGGCCACTTCTTTCCACCACTTCTCCTTTGTCTTGAAAAAAGAGCCTGGAAAAATTGTTAATTCAGCTTGGAAACTCGCAACTTGATGGCACGGATCCATGAAAACTCCGTAGAAACGCGGAGTACGCCCCTCCCCAAAAACAAGAAGCTAAGTTGACAATAAGGCCAAAATACCTCTTACCTAAATGGGACAATCAAGGAGTTTATCGCGCTGCTAAAGCACGTTTTCCGGGAGGCCAGGAATTTTCCGGCCTACTGTGGGGCCACCCAAACAACCGTCCACGTGACGTGGTAAGCTACTACTCTGGAGCCAGAAAAAATGGACCAAAAACCCTCGACGACGTATAACTCTCAGTTTTGACCGCTTGAAGGAGCCTTGGCAGCCACTCAGTCAATATTTATCGGGAATCGCCAGCATTCCTCAACTGCACCTCATCTGCATTTGCGGATTATACGGCCACCTTAGCTGTCAGTGAAGACAACTGTGAGTCAGTTAACAAACTCCAGAGATCACTCTCCCTGCTCCATGATTGGACATCAAGATGGAAAATTCGCATGAATGAGACTAAATCGGTGAACGTTAACTTCACAAACCGAAGTTCATCAGTTATGTACTGGTATACCTCAACAATAACAGAATCCCGCACGCTAATGTGGCCAAGTTCTTAGGCAGGACATTGGATACTCGATTGCGATGGAAAGCCCATGTCAAAAATAAGAAATCCGAGCTGAACTTTAAATTCCGAAAAATGTACTTGCTCATGGGCCACCGGCCGAAGATGGTGGTTGAAAACAAGATAACGCTGTACAATCATGTCATCAAACCAGTCTGGACTTATGGAGCACAGCTGTGGGGCTGTACCTCTCAGAGCAACCGAAACATAATTCAGAGATTCCTTATTAAAGTTCCAAAACTATCGAAATAGCAGACTTCACATAAAACTTCAGAGTCCCCCGGGACTCACGTGACCGCATGACTCACGGTACCACTTCGTACTAAGATTTGAAAGAATTGCTATGAAATTTGAAAAGGTTCAAGTTACATTGATGTTTTTCAAAAATGTACAAAATTTAAAATTTGACGAAACCACGAACTTTCAGCAAATTCAAGCACCACCCCCATATTTCCTGCAGCAATGCAGTTCACAAATACCCCTCCCCTCCACGAATGGTCCCGAAAATCATATTCAAGCGTAGTTTTCGAGAGGCAACGAATTACGACTACGGCCACCCAACCGACACCAGCGGGGAGGAAATCGATAAGCCGCTTTGAAACCGAGAGAACCGTCTACAAAAATGTCAATGCTTCAGCTGACTTCGTCAACTGAAGGAATCTGAAGTTTTATGTGAAGTCTGCTGTTTCGATAGTACCGGTATGCATGTACGCAAGACCTCAGTACTTTATTTTGGAATCTCAGACGGCGGAGAACGCTCATTTTTTCCCCCGTCTGAAGGAGCGAGCGAGCGCTGGATACCCTCGAATGCACCATGTTGCGATGGCCGAAAACACGAACTACGCAGACGCGGACTGAGAAAACCAGACTTTTCGCATTAAAAAGTACAAATTTATCCCATCCAGGGCTCAGAATACACACAAGAAATTTCGGCCACAATTCAAGTCCACTCAACGAAAAAATCCCCGTCTCCATTGAATTCTCATGCACGTAACGTTTAGTCAATTCACACTTACAGTAACTGTCATCGTCTTCCACAGCTGCTTTGTACTCCGGAGGAGAGAGCTCATCGTCCAAATCTTCCGTTATTAGATCAGACCTACAGAAATAATTGCGTTTAATTACACAATTTTGATGTTGTTTTTTCACAGTGTGAATTAATCACGCACCCTTGATTTCTAGAATCCAGAAAAGAGGAGTTTCTGCAACAAAAATTGAAATTATTTTTCCGTACGATTCAATCGTATTAATCAATAATTACGCGAAATCATCTTCTTCCATCTCAGAGGCACCATAACCGAAGGACAAATCCTCATATTCATTACTGTTAATCAACTGCAAAAAGGATGTTCAGCATCAAAAGGGGAGGGGGGAAGGTAGGGTACCACTACCACGAACCTCGTCTTTTATGCTTTGCTTCGAAAATGGTGACGATTCCATTGCATCCGATTCATTTTCGTTCTAAAAACAAAAAACCAATGGGCATTTCAAGAGAAAAACAAACAAATAGGGCCACAATCTCACCTGCTCGAAAGGTACATTAGAATAAGGCACGGTGGTATAGTCTGTGTTGGTTTCTTCGTTGGAACCGTGGGCAGGGTGTTTACCTCCCTGCAAAATAAATGTTATGAGCACACAAAACATGGACTAAAATGGGCTTTGGTGTGGCAGAAGAGAGGGAGGGGGGGTTTGTTCGCAAACTCACCAAAACCCGGCCGTGAAGCTCGTTGATCGGTTTAAGTGAATTTTCAACGTATTCCTGCCACGAATTCCACGTCTCCTCGTCTACGTGCTGTTTCAGGAAATCGCCCAAACTACCTTCGCATCCATTTAAAATTGAATTGGCAATATTCGTCAAATGCCCCATATAACCGCGTCGCTTGCCTCCTTCTTTGCTTCTAAGCGAAAGGTAAGTCTTGAAAAGGGTGGGAGGGACAGGGGTGAGGAAATATTTACTCTTCGTTATTATTATCCTTCCAGGCAACCAAAATTCTATGTATAAGGCGGCACTTGATGAAAATCTGAAATGAAAATCAATCGGTAACCAAAATACGATAAAATAATTGATAATTTACATTTTTAAGTAGAGGATTATTCTCGGTCAATTCATTGACCGGGCTATTCAACACGAAGGCCAAACATTTATCCACTTGGGTGTGTAAAAAATTATTCCATGTGTAATGGAAAAAAAGATCCTGCAAAAGCAATTCAAATTTGTTACTTGCTATTCCTAATCACCAGAAGGACCCACTTCAACTCACCAGAAGGACTTCAATTATGTTCAACGTGTCCAATAATTCGTTGACTTCTCGCGTATTGGTCGCGATCAAAGCGGACATCAATTTAATCACAGAAAGCCTAACGGTACCTAATGGTGGCTCTATCGTGCCACACGCTAGTTTTACAGGGTTATTCTGGAGAGAGAGAGAGAGAGAGAGAGAAAAAAAAAAAAAAAAAACAGAATAAACGTCCAAATTCAGAGCACAGCGTGAAATTTGAGTTGACTCACCTTTGGTGGGTTAGTGAGCAAATTGTGAAATTTAGGCAGACTTGGAATGATAGCGGAAACGATCGTAGGCAAGGCAGGATTTACTATAGTTTCGCCGGAAATGTTTTCGTCGTAGTACGTTCCTCGCCTGTTAGCACTTTCACTGTGGACAAATACAAAAATCAGGCGATATTTTTTTCATAGGGATAACTCCGGCGGAGAGGGGGCGTAACTCACGGTACGGGATCTTCTAGAAGAGTTAAAAGCACAGTTATCCCGCAATTTATGCTCGACTCCGAAACAGAATCATCGCTGAGCATATGCTTCAATAAGATCTGTATAGTTTCGGCCCTAGGGTGAGGGTAATATTAAATTTAGCCTGACTGTACGAAAATTCACTCTAAGCAACTTACGACTGTAAACTACTAAGCAGAGGATCGGGTTTATTCATCGACGTCTCCCTACATTTCCTAATAATTTCGCACAAAAGCTGAGCAGCATTGTATTGACGATCGACATCGACAGATGGATCAAAAAGGTCGATCACATTATCTAAAAACCTTTCGCTTTCCAACCACTGAGCAAAAAATTAGAATTAATTATCAGACACACTTGTGAGGGTGGGGTGGAGGCGGAACGCACGTTGTTTAAATTTTTTTGCATTTCATCTCCTTCGATTTGAGTCACAAGTTTCAATGTGAGATCCATTATAGCGGACGTCCCCAGGTGTTTTAAAAGGACGTCGAGACTGTGGTTTCTCGTTTTGAAAAAATCGAGGACGTTTAAACAAGTGAATTGATACGAGTACCAATGCTATTCGGTAAATTAAATGCAAATAATTACGTATCAACCATTTTTCGAGCCTCACAAGCTGGAAATCACACTCACCTGGTCGGCTTTCCTGCAAATGAGCAAGCTGAGCGTTCGACTGAAAAACGAGGCTAAAAGTGGATTCAAAGGAGGCTCTGTTTCCAAAAATGAGAACATCTTCGTGAGAAGGCCCTCATTGGCGAGACTTTCGTTCACTCGGGGGATATCAGTCGTTAATACCTGAGAAATTATGGAAGAGGAGGAGAGTTAGAAGTTCATCAGGATCAACAGCATGTGAGCATGCTCATTTTTGTGGATCAACAACGACGATAAACTGGAAGGAGAAGTTTAAAGATTCAACTCTGAGTTTTCCCTTGATTTTCACCTTGAAAACTGACAATTTGGTAGGCTGCGTTGAGTCAGGTTGGAGGGACTTGTGGTAATTAATAAACTACTAAAGACGACCACAAAGGGCTTTATTTGCTTCGGGTATTTTTAAAATCCTCCTGGGAATAGTTTGTCCATCCCCGGAATACGGTTGTTCGGCCGGGAAACTGGTAACTGTGCCGCACTGACACTCTATTTTTCGGGGGAAATCGACCATGTAACCGCGAAGGTGATTTGGCCCGAATCCGACTCTCCTCCTCGCTAATTCATGTGCCTGTGATTGTTAAGTCCAAAAACTGAATTTGTCAGCTTTAGAGCGGCGATCTAAACATTCCGCTCCATAACGCTCTGTATTCTCCCTGTGATCCCCAACACCGACAGTGATCGCACATTTTCTCAATTTTAGCCGCAAAATATTCTTCAGAAATAGGCCAAAACTCCCTCCCCCCCTTGCCATCAGGAACGGGTTATTCAGGGATTACCAGCCAACAACGTCCTGAGCATTTAACACCCCTTAAATCTTTTTTCCACGCTGGGATTAAGGACAAAACGAAAATGGGCGTTGCTACCGCAATAACAAGAATTTTGCGGATTGTTTTTTGCTTAGAACGAAATTTTGCGGGGTTGCTTCACTAAAAAACGCGGATTTTGCACGCTAATAAACCAATTTTTATAGACCGTTTTTAATTTTAGTGACGAATTAGGGCTTTTTCTGTATTTTAGCCGTGAATTAACGGGTTTTACCTAATCTCACACTCGAAATAGTGTTTTTTCTCAATTTCAGCCATTAAATACCTTCCATGAATCGCGAATTGGCGTTTCCCATTTATAGTAGTGAGTGAGCGCTTTTTCACACGATTTCATGCACGAATTTGCGCTGCATCAATTTCGCCCATGAATGGGCTTTTTCGCCATTCCCGGTTTTTCTCGATTTTATACGCGAATTGGCTCATTTTCTAAATTTAGCTGCGAATGAGGACTCTTCTTCATTTCACCCGCGAATTAGCGATCTTTTCCCTTTCAGCCATCAATTTTCTGCTTTCTTTTCATCATTAAACCAGGAAATTGCTTCTTCAACTTATTCTACTTCGTAGCACATTTTCAAAAAAGTAGCCATGAATCATTGAATCTTCTCAATTTTACACGTGAATTAGCGGTTTTTTCCTAATTTCATACCCGAATTAGGGCCTTTCCTCAATTTTAGCCACAAATTTGTCTCCATGATCAAAGCAATAATTGGCGTTCTCGCAATTATAGTAGCGAACAAGCGCTTTTTCTCAATGTCATACAGGAATTTGCCATGTATCAATTTTGGCTGCGAAATTGTAGCCACGGTATTTTTTTTCGCAATTTCAGACTAAAATGATCGGTTATTCTAGATTTTATTCGCTATTCATCTCCATTTCTCAATTTTAGCTGATAATATGGGATTTTATTCATTTAAGCCGCGAATAAGTGTTTTTGCACTTTTAGCCTCAAGTTTCGTGCATTGTCTCCATCTTTCAGCCACAAAACTGCATTTAGAGACCGCGAATTAGACAATTTTTAATATTTTAGGCCATGCATTAGTGAATTTTCTCAATTTTAGCCGCCTATGAGCGCCCTTTTTCTATTTTAGTCTAGATTTTGGCCCACGAACAGCACATTTATGTTTTGTTTTTTTTCTTCTTCCCTATTTCAGCCGTAAAAAGGCCACTACGCAACCGCGATTTTTTCTCGATTCTGGTCAAGATGTTTTATCGAGAAACCGCGAATTGGCTCGTTTTCTCGATTGAGCACCCACGAATAAGCGTTTATTTTACATTTTATTCGCGAATTACCGATCTTATTTTAAATTCCAGTCACGAATGAGCGCTTTTTCGCAATTTTAGCCATCATTATATATTAGTACTTTTGCGTAACTTACTGCAGCGTAAGAAACGCACATTTGAGCGCTCTCACAATTTAGCGCTCAAGGACCTACTTATATTGGGCATTGGCGCTATTTCTCAAACCTCAAAGAAGTTGCACCCCCCCCCCCAAATTAGCCCCCCGCGTTTGCAATGGTGCCAAAATAAGGCACCCGAAGTGCACCACCAAACTTAAATAGTGCACCAATCAACCCCCAAGTCGAGAAAAACGCAACTATTCATTTTTATACCCCTCAAGAAGTGATTTTCGGTGATTTGACGAATGGAATAGATGGCTTATGCACCGAAAGGAACCACTAAAAACATTTCATGCACCAACCCCAAACCCCCGAAAATTGGAAAAATCAATTTTCCAGGTGAGGGGGGTAGCCCCACAAGTAGTGATTTTCAGTGATTTGACGAATGGAATAGATGGCACCCTTTATGCACCAAAATACAGCATGTGAGCAATAGCATTGTGGAAGAGCCCTCTTTAAGAAACAACAGTGCTTGAAAAATGTGCAAGTTCCCCATTGGCAGATAATATGTTCCGTTCGATAAGTTATTCAAGTGTTCGTTATTTTAGTCAAGGCGAAAGGGCACGGCATGTGACTGTTTGATCTACAGTTTTTGTGTGTACCTCTACAGTTCTTTTATTTTCCCAAACAGTAGAAAATTCCAAGTAATTCTTTATTTGTCGATCGTTGTTGGAAAATTTGGCGAAAATGCCGCTTGATCAAATTCTTCCGACAAATGAATGAAGTGAGCTTCATGCACCCTTCAAACAATCGTCAATCTATTCATCGAAACTCATTCAATTCTGTCATAGTGAAGAAGTGAGCGTAAATTGAAGATAAAATGGCTTCGAACATTGACACTAACTTGTTCCTGCCATATTTTTATTGTTCAAGTTCCCAAATAGCGACAGTCCACTCAATCGGAAATACATGGTTATGAAAGTCGTGTAAAATGATAGTATATACGACCCTGCTATATCCGGGACATAATGACTTCTTCTATACTTGTCATTATATACTTATTATAGCTAATTAAAGTCATTGATTTGAAAGTTGGAACATGAATACGCACGATGACACAATGTTGGCTGATATTTCCCTCGCAGCAGACGTAGTAGTTAACTGGAAAAGCGTAGTCTTGAAACTGACGGTCTCATTCGACAAGTTTTGTGGATATGAATACGAATACGAGCGTCTGCTGTCCTCTACATGGGGCATTTGCCCTCAGTGACGAGTCTAACTCCCTTTTGGGACATTAACTCCAGCCGACGATCATATTCGTATTCAGAGCCATAAAAACTGTTGAATGAGACCAGTTTTAGGACCAAGTTCCTCCGGTTCACTAATTTCCTAAATTTTGGGAGTTTGGCTAGCCACCGCGGGCAAATGCTCCAGGCATTCGTCAAACCACCGAAAATCACTACTTGGAGGGCTACCCCCCTCACGTTGTTCAGGAAAATTGATTTTTCTTGGGGGTTTGTGCTCGAAATATGTTTAGTGGTCCTGTTGGTGCATAACGGGTGCCGTCGATTCCATTCGTCAAATCACCGAAAATCAGTACTTGGGGGCTACCCCCCTCACCTGGAATATTGATTGTTCCAATTTCCGGGGGCTTGGGGTTGATGCTCGAAATATTTTTAGTGGTGCCTGTCGGTGCATAACGGGTGCCATCTATTCCATTCGTGAAATCACCGAAAATCACTTCTTGGGGGGGCTACCCGCCTCGCCTTGTTCACGAAAATATACACCCCCCCCCCTTCGTTTTTCACCTGTTCTCAAGGTGGTGCACTTGATAAATGTGGTGGTGCCCATTGGTGCACGTCGGGTGCCTTCGATTGACTTAGCCAAACTGCTGGCAAGAAGTTAGCCCCCATTATGAAAATTGAGGTTTTCTCGATTTGGGGGTTGGTGCACTATTTAAGTTTGGTGATGCCTGGTGGTGCACTTTGGGTGCCTTATTTTGGCACCATTGTGGAACGAAAAACACAAACCTAAAAATCCCGCTCATTTATCCGTAAACCTGAAAATCCCAACTCTTCGATATTTAAGCTTTCCGAGGGCCTAGGGCGGTTAGCAACCGCTCGCCGCTACTGCCTGAGGTCACGCGATCTTCTCAGAGATACTGCCCTTATCCAATATTGATAGCTGGCTATACGCTTAGGATCATAACTTGCATGTGAGTTCCAGACACGGAACTATTAATCTCGAAGACGAAAGGGTTCCTGTTTTAGGGGCTGAATTACCTCAGTTATCGTCCCAAAAAAGTAAAGTTGCAAAAGTATCACTTCCTGGGGGGGGGGGGGATTGTCACGTTTTGGACCGAAAATCGGGAAACCAACAACAACAGTATCCCAGCAGTGATGCTGGATGACTGGATAAAAAAAAAAAAAACGTAAAGCTGTCTTACCTCGCATGAAAAATTCGCTCTCTTGTACTTTTCAGTTTCACTCAATTCATCGCTTGGCTCTTCTACAATAAAGCCCACCAGTTGATCCAAAACATCCCTCCGAATGATGCTGCAGAGTGAAAACACACGACATAAGACCCAATAGTACTAACTCCAAATAGCAGCAAACTTACAATTCGATCAACTTCTGATTTTGAGACTTCAACTCTTGCAACAAACACTCCTGTTCGAACAGTTCATCCAGCGTCAAATCCTATCGAGGGAGGGAGAGAGAGAGCATAGTAATTTTGTGTGTTGTTGATTTTTACCGTCAAGTGACCGCAACTTACTTCCTTGGCGAGGATTGTATCAATCTGTGGGGACGACTGGTTGAATTTCCAAAACATTTCGACGTTCGAGCAAACTGGAGAGAAAAAAAGGAAAAAATAGTAAAACGAAACCCCTCCACTTCCCTACCCTTTGTTGAAACACAATCAGATAACGGGGGGGGGAAGGGGATTGCTTGAAACCTTCTGAACGGAAGTGGAAAAAAAATATATTAGAGGAATTTCATACTGAGGGATTTTAAGCAGAAATCGAGAGTCCGAGGGTGTGTAACCACAGCAAATTTAAATCAGGGAAGATCACAGGACGGGAAAACAAAAATCCTTGAAGATTAATTTAAATCTCAGCCTGGGACGACGGTGGTCTGGGCACTGTAGCAGTTTTGGGCGGGGGAAGAATAGAACAAAAAAAACTGAAGTTACCTGAGTATTCGTAAAGGCAACTAATTCCGTTAATGATGATTTCGTGGATAAAACAAGTTGAGAGGGTAACTTTGAGGCGTTTTCATCAATGAAAACGAAAGAAAATCAACCGAAAAAAAGATGGGAATAATTCGACGGTGGGAAAAAACTAACTCATTTCTCTCTATTGAAGCAAATGGGGGAAAACTGGAGCGTTTTCTTGTATTAAATCACGTCATTTTAGGGACTTTAACCACACAAAGGAAATAAAAGGTTGGCGTTATTTGAAATTGGACAAGGTGTGACTTGATGAGCCGACAAGTCACAAGAGACAAACAGAACTGTGGCCACCACGGATGGCTGGCATTATGGCCGGGTGGCTGGGTGAGGACGTGATTTGATATTATTTTAATTGGAGAGTGGTGGAGGGGTTTTCTCGTTGGTGCTGATGGTTTTTTGTCTGATACCGGCTGGTCACAGTGTTATCATTCGTACGAGAATTTTAAAACATTTTTAAAGAAAAATTTCATTTCATTTTGAGGGTAATAAAGAGGAAATCTGCACCTCTAGAAATTATACGGAAAACAAGAATTAGGTCAGCTGGTTTTTGATGATTGTGAGAAGCCGCCGCGAGCAATTTAAAACGTTTTTTATGCTTTTTGGGGAACCCTAAGAATTTTGATCTTTTCCATCTCAATGAGCCGATACTATCGCCGTCGTTTCAGATATTCAAGGTAAATAAAAAAAAACAGGTCGGTCACTTTTCCAGCGCTAAGCAACAACTTTTGTGTGTGTGTTTTCGTCTTTTCGTACGCTCGGCGGGCGCCAAGCATTCTCAAGTGGGGGCCCCGCACCTTTTTTTCAGTCTCCTCGCCGTCATCGCTGTCTTAACCATCTCGCGAGGGGGGAAACGTTTTTTCTTCCATCCTTCGGTGTGTGTCGGCCCTGAAAGTGACATGGCGTCCGACGAGAAGATGAAAGTTTGTCAGTAAATAACACCACCTTAGCCTTCTTCGTCCAGTTTTGGGGGAGCTTTTTTTTCTGATTTTTCTCTCCTACCTCTTGGTCCGAATGTTTGTAAAATCACCGGAGACGCGAATAATTGGGCAGTTCGCTGTTTAATTTTAAGGGGCGTTTTTTCTTTCTTTCGGGGGTTGAAAAGCCAAAAAGTTCCGCCTCTGTCCAGTTATGGTACCGATCAGTAGGACGGGGAGGGCTTAAAAAATCTCCATTTTTGTTGTTGAGCCGCTCGACGAATTTTTTAAAATTAGAAACGCATTGATGGTAATGCATGCAAGGAAACCTGCACGGATCGGCGATGGGTTAGTCGCGGACTAATTAATTGTTTTTTTTTTGTTAAGCGGAAAGGTTGACCCGAGGCGGCAGCCCCTGCACTTTTCGGTCGTATCAGCTTTTCCGCTCATTTTATCGCCAGTTTGCTAACAGTTTCTTGTTATTTTCATTGCAGGTATTTCGAAAAACACCAAGCCCACCCGTACCAGGTGAATATACCAAGGAACTTGAGCATTATCAGTCAACCCTCGCCGTACGCCCTAAAGTTTCTCACAACGACAAAGTTTTTTTCTGGGAGAATGCGACTCGTTGTCAGTTCGATAGCCCAAACGGCTGCTGCTTTAAAAATAACTTGAATTGTTGGTTTATGTTTTCAAGTTTGAGCCTTCGTGTAATTTCAACTTTGGCCTGGCAGATCAATAACCCGACTCGAAGGTTTTGCCTGGGTTTTCTATAAACTTTTTTTTTCTTTTTTTATTAACAATGTTGGAATAATTTGAGTCTTTGTTCTACAGAAACTTGGGCGTTCGTATCAAACTTACTCAAAATTCTCATATTTCACAGTTTTTTAATAGCCGTCAACCTCAATTAAAACGTTTTTATTTTTCCTTCCCATTTCGCAGAATTCAAAGTACAACTCAAAAGGGGGCTATGATCGTGACAGAATGCGAGATCGGGACTCGCCCAACGGCAATTCGTACAGATCGGAAAGCCCCGAGTGTGACAGTCCCCGCGGTGGAAACTACCACGGCAAGTATGTCTCGTCCAAGTCGTCGCGAGACAAGGAGAGGGATAACAGAGACTACAAGAACAGGGACAAATACTCTGGTAAGATTTCTAGGTTTTTTTTTTTCTATAAAAAAAATAATAAAAAGAAAATGGAAATGGCCTTGGCCGATAATTTCATGTCCCTCCCCCTTGTTTCCCTGTAGCAACACTTTTCATACATTCGTTGTGCATTGTTTACAGACTGTCTTAGGTCACCTAAGGATAAGAGGATGCGAGAGTCACGCGAGTCGGAGCACAGGACCAATCACGACAGGAATAGTACGGAGGTGAGTACCTTACAAACTTTCGTACGATTTTATTGGTCCTGCTTGGGTGATGAACTTCGAGCGGGAATCTGTGCTGAAAGGTTGGTTGTTCATTAGATAGCCTCAAACCTTAAGTTTTTGGCTGCCCTGGATGGAGCTTTTGTGTCAATAAGGGCTAGAAACTCTATATGTCAAGGTTGGGAGGTCTTAAGGCCCTTTCACAGCTCTATGTTTACGTTGTGTGGAGTCTACGCAACCAAACAAATTTATTCCCTCGAAAAATTAAGCATTTTGATAGGTTGCATAGACACCTCACTACGAAAACATTGAGGTTGTTAACGGGCCTATAGAGACGTCAAACCCAAGCCGGGCCGATGCTGGTGAGCTTCTCCGTGTGGGGAACCGGACGGAGACCATCCTTGGGTGACACGCTAATAAAGAGTGTCATGTTGGGGAGCCCAAACTTGGAGCAACATGGAAAATAGCCGGTTAACGTTGAATACGCTTTGAAGATGCTTCCGTGAGAGAAACCTCTGGTTGAGACTCATGAAGACTAAAAATGGAGCTGCTTTGGCAGTGGTGGATCGAAGGAGCGAAGTCACTCCAACTCCCAAAACCTTTCCGACGAGGGGTGATCGCCTTTCCAAAACTTTAGAGTCATTTTCTCCAATTTCGGTCCATAAACGCAACAGAGGGGCCGCCAGTGCCCCTTAGACTGTGTGTTTCGCATGGTCATTACTTTCAGCCTGTTTTCTTGTCTCCTGCGACACTATGGTAAGAACGCTCGGTACAAAATTCCCATAAGCATGGTTGCCATAGCGTAAGACTCTTGTGGAAATAGCATCTATGGATCCTTGCCCCGTAGTGAACCGTCGTAGAGGCGGCCCATCCCGGGTCACCTTCAAGAAAATAAATGAGGATTTTGACGTTTCATGTTCGTAGATGTTGGAAGGTGATCCGGCTGAACGGTGATTTAGCTTCATTCCACCTGAAGAATAGAACGTTGCCGGTGCTCAGCAGTCTTAGTTGCAGAGTATTCGACACGATTCGGAATCAGTCTTCCTACAGAATACGTGTCGTGTCGTTAGCTGAGGTGCAAATAAGTGACCAAGTAGGTCCTCGCAAGGCTGAATTGAAGAAAACCCGTCATTTTGCGTTAAAATTTAGAAAAATACACTAACCCGTGGTATACACAACCAACTTCCCGGTGTAATTGGCGAAAACGGAATTTGTTATGATAGTTCACCATAGTACCACTTCATAGCTTCTGGAGCCCAATTCACGGTTGAAATAGAGAAAAATAGTTAATCCTCAGTTTACGTGATTCCCAAGTCGGCTATTATTGAGAATGCGCGTAAAATGTGCCGTTTTCGGGGTAATCACGTGGTAAAAGTAAAGAAAATTACTGTAATTCGCTGCTAAAATTCAGAAAAATAACTTCTGTTAGTCCCTCGGAGGCTACACTGAGTAAACGTGTAAAATTACCGTTTTCGGGGTAATTACGTGGCTAAAAGTTTGGAAAGGTGCTGATTCTGAACACTCATGTAATGTCAAATTTAATTCGCTGCTAAAATAAATTAAAAAAATACACGCGGTCTTCGCCGGCATCATCGTGGCTGAAATTTTGAAAAATTCCTTATTCGTGACTAGAAGTGCAAAAAAATGCTAATTTGCGGGGTTCAAATTGAGGAAAAGGCTAGTTCACGGCAAAAATTGAGCAAAAGGCCTGATTCGTGGGGGAGGGGGATAGAGAAAAACGCTAATTCATGGCTTAAAGTGTGAAAAATCTCTCAATCGCGGGGAAAATCGAAAAAAAGCTCTGACTCACGGTTGAAATGTAGACAAATGCTGAAAAATTGCAAATTGTGGCAAAATTGAGAAAACGGCAAGTCGAAGTTAAAATTGTAGAAAAAACCGCTTATTCGCGGCTAACATTGAGACAAATTCCCTGACAAAAATTGAGAAAACACATGAATTCGCGGATGTTATCGATGAAACAAATAAGCTTGGTTTTGGAGGCAACTTTGTGGCTAAAATTGAGAAAAAACGTAAATTCGTGGTTAAAAGTGAGAAAAAATACGCGGATTCGCAGTAAAAATGTAAAAAAGCGCCAATTTCGAGTCAAGAATTGTGAAAAATCATCAATTCGCGGTCAATATTAGGATATTCTCGTTTATTCAAGACGTGAGGGGCCTAATGTAAATTTCCGCCGCGGGTCTTCCCGATGGGATTTTTCCCCCTACTGATGCCGCCTGCGACATTTTTTATGCCGCATGGAGCTATGAGCCCCAGAGAGGCATGAATGGGTCGGGAAATTTTATTTTGGTGGTACGAAACCAACGAAATTGCTTTTTGAGTGAGGAGCCAGCCCCATGAAAATGCGAGAATTATTTTAAATGAGCCCCCCCCCCCTTGAAGTTGGTTTGGATTTGATTGAGCGAAATTTAAATTTTGAAGAAGCCAGACCCACCGAATTAACTTTTCGAGGGATCCATACCCGCAAACTTGGTTTCGAATGGGCCAACTTTACGAAATTGTGTTTTTGAAAGGTGCCAGACCCGTGAAATGGCTCTTTGGAATTAAGAACACCAATACTCTTGAGGTTTTTATTTTAATGGCGTGAAATTCGTGAAGTTGGATTTTTTTAGGGAACCAACCCTGTGAAATTTGTTTCTGACGTGCCGTATCCACGAAATTGAATTTTGAAAGATCCAAACCGGCGTAACTACTTTTTTCTTTAGGAAGCAAATGTGCAGGGTAGCTCTTGAATCACCCAAAAAACCGCGATATTGTGTTCTATAAGTGTCTAATCCGCGAAGTAACCAAATCAGTGGCATTGCTTAATGAATGATTCAAGCCCATGAAATTGGTTTTTTAATTTAAAGAGCCAAATCCGTGAAATTTGGCTTTGAATGTGGCAAACTCGCGATATTTGTCTTTTAAAATGCCAAACACGTCCAGCCATTTTTATTTCCTTGCTTTCTTGGCTTGGGTTCTGCTTCTAGGCCCTCCGGGCCGAGTTGTATTCCGGCCTTTGGTCTCCGAGTCAATAGTTCTACCAAAGCGTCTTTAAATTTTGAAGAAGCCAGACCCACCGAATTTCATTTCAGGAAATGTAATTTGGAATGTAAAACTGCCGGAAACAGATTCAAATAGTAAAGCCCAGTTCACAACTACCATGCACGCTTCCGATATGACACCGATCATGCTCTTTGGGACAGGCGTAATGGGCGTTAATATCGAATAATTGATTGGGCGTTCATAATGAACAGATTTTAGCTGATTCCTTTCTTCAGCGCTGAAGAGGGAGTGAGCGGTAAAATTCACGGCCAGTTTATTTGGTAATGAGTTGATTTCTGAGGCTTTACTGCCACCATAGAGCCAAACAGTATGTGGCTGAAGTGAAATCTGCAGTTTACAAAGACGAAACCCCCTGCTTTTATTGTTGAAATATCTGCAAGTATCATAAGCGTTGAGGGGCAACTTGTCTCATTCGACAGGTTTTTTGGAGCTGAATACGAATATGAGCTTTTGCTGGCGACTGCTCGGGGCGTTTGCCCTCGGCGACTGATCAAATACCCTTTTGTGAAATGATTCTGACCGGTAGAACAGTCATGAAACTGGTCCTATTCGATAGGGGTTTTC
Organism: Corythucha ciliata; assembly: GCA_038030265.1. Classification (NCBI taxonomy): domain Eukaryota; kingdom Metazoa; phylum Arthropoda; class Insecta; order Hemiptera; family Tingidae; genus Corythucha; species Corythucha ciliata. Next base: position 48,802,240 of record CM075942.1, on the reverse strand, counting down.
AAGCTGAATACAAATATTACCGGCTACTGGGCGTGTGCCTTTAAAAACGTATTTGCCATTGAGGGCAAACGCCCCTGGTTGACGCCGACAGGTGCTCATATTCGTATTCAGATCCATAAAATCTGTTGAATGAGGCCAGTTATGTGATCAAGTTCTGGTTAATTCATGTCACAAATTAAGGGAGTTTAACTGGCTGCAGAAGGCAAATGCTCCAGGCAGACGCGCATAATCGTATGGAACTCCAAAAAATCTATAAAATGGGACAAGTTTCATGGCTATGTTCTTCGGGTTGAGTGGGACTGTCGCCATCTCTCGAACTATAAAGCTACGTCTCCACTTGTGCGCTTTCGTCTTTCTCTTTCAATTCAACACATCTTTTAAACTTTCGCTTCAACTTTCAACAACGCATGCGTCTAAGAAGTGCACGCAATTTCTGATATCCTTCCAGTTTCTTGAGGCATGCAATTGCGGATTCCTCACGTTCAGCACACCGTGAGCCATGACGTGCCGAAAAGGCACGTGAGCTGAAAACAGGAAATTCGGTCCCCTAAATTAAAGAAACCCGATTGACCGCTAATCTGATTTGTGGACCGTTTGTGCTTTACAGAAGAACGATCTGCATTCGATGAAATTAAACAGTCAGAATTCATCTAGAGACTCATCACAACGGAAGTTGAGTACATCGTGTCAAGTATGATCCGCCTTTATCATCTCTGTTGTTCCTTTCGGGAAGTTTTATTCTGTTTTGAACATTTTCTCATTAGGATAAACGGGACGACCGAGAACGAATTGTCCGCGTCGGAGACTGGTCGGAACATTTAAGTTCGTCGGGTAAAAAGTACTACTATAATTGTAAAACCGAAGTTTCTCAATGGGAGAAGCCGAGGGAATGGTGCGATCCACGTCAGAATCAGGCTAGGCATTCCAACTATCCTCCACATGCTAACAGAACAGGTAGTTCCTACATTTTGTTGTTGTTGTAGATGGATTTTAACGACTTTTTTATCTCTGCAGTATTGGATAAACATTCCAACAATAGTCGCACCAATGTTAGTAGTAATTCGTCAAAGGCGAGTATGGGAGTTTCAGTGTCTGGCCCGACAGCACGAACGGACAAAGTTGTCAACGCGAGTGGGGGCTACTGGCCTCAGTCTCATCATGATTCGTCGAGTGACTCTAGGAAGCAGGAAATTTCCAACAGCGCAGGTGAGTTGATTTATCGCCGGGGATAAGGCTTTTTTTGTGTTTACCCAAGTGTTGACGGTCAAGCGACCGACATGGATATCTGTTCAGGAGACAGTACGCCAACGTCGGAGTGCAGTGGAACTCAAGGACACGGCGGTGGAAGCGTTCAATCATCGTCGATGACCGTCGGAGTGACGACCGTCAGTAGTGGCGCCGCTGGGGGAAGCTCCGCGATCGATTTAGTGGCAAATGCTCCCGGTCCACCGGGGTCTATCGCTCCCATTCACGTCGACACCTCTTGTTCATCAACTGTCCAGGATCCCGGACCTCCGACCCCTACCCATTCAGAGACTCAAGACTGCACTGATGTCAGAAAACGTGAGTTTCTCCCTCCCTCCACCCGCCTTATACGTTGTCCTTACTCTTACCCTCTCCTTCTATTGTTTATTCAGTTGTAAGCCCACCTAGCAGTTTAAGCTCGTTACAAAGCCTCGCGGCTAGTTCGTCACTTGCGGCGATACGACCCCAAGCTCCCAATCTCACACCCTCACTCGCAAATCACTATAGAGACGATCTCGTCAATCACGTTCGGGGATGGCCTGCGGATGTGCTAGAAAAACAAGTAAGCGTTTCGAATATTTCCATTTTTTTTTTTAAATCCGCCGATTTATCGATTTATGCCACTTCTCCCTCCTCTCACTAGGCACAAAAACTTGGTGAAGAAGCACACGGGCTGGGAGCGATGTGCACACGAGTGTCGGCAGAGTTGAAATGCGCACGATCCATAGTCAGGCTAACTGAAATACAGGCGACACTCCAAGAACAAAGGTTCGTAGTTTATTTTGTCCCCACTGTCATTGCGACCACGGCTCATTTATATCTATTTTTGTTTTCAGAGTGCTCTTTCTTCGCCAGCAGATAAAAAATCTTGAAGAACTGAAGTCTCAAAATTCTTTCATGGCCGACGAAGCTTAAAAAAGATCGGTGGAGCCGTCTTTTTCTTCGCCAGGACATCAACAAATAAACGCGCTAACGAGCTTTAGATACCCACAAAAACAACAACAAAAACAAACGCGGCTCTTTGAAACCACGCCCCCCTCAGGAGATACTTCGGTCCCGTGAGTGAATTTTTGGTATCGGCCGGTCCGCGCAACCCCTCTCCCCATTGCCGTCTATTATTTTCTTCGTAAAAACAAAACAAAAAAAAACAGTCTGATGGGACGAGTTTTCCAACATCTCCAGGGCCCTTCCCCTCAGAGTTCGATAGAGCGAGCAAGTGGGGCCAAGGATTAAGAATCACCCCCCTCCCCACCACCCAAATTTCAACTAAATCGGTTGATTTTGGTGTCTTTTCTTGGCGAAATGGCAACACACACGCCCTTTCCAAAAGGAGGAAATACATGCATTTTTAATTTGTACTGTTTCGTTTTTTCGCAAAATTAATTTTGGTGGTTTTCCCTTGGTTAAAAGGTACTGTCTAAATTTATTTATTTGACGCCGTTGGCCCTTCCGTTCGTGCGACATTTTCGAAAGAACGGACGCGCAATGAAGTTGAACAAAAAAAACAAAAACAGGGCTGTCCGTACTTTTATGGTTACTTCATTCAGTTATTCTAAGAGTGATATACAGACAATTTATATTTAATTAGGCTTTTTTCAAATTGTGCAGTGCGCGTCTAAAAAGGCAAAAAAAAGAGGACCTGTTTAAAAAAGAAAGTTAGGAATTGTGTTTTTGTGGTTTTTTTCCTTTTCTGTTTATACAATTATTATTTAACTCCGTGCGCTGTGGACGGTTCCTTTTCTGGAGGCGTTTTAATTAATCTTTTAGCTATTTAGATACAGTAATATTTCTCAAATAGGGCCAAGTTTTTTTCATCCGGAAAATTACTTTAAACTGTACATACTTAGGAAATACCGTCAAGCCGATTGCATGTATGTATATTTTAATTCTGGAAATAAGAAAACTATCAATATTCAACTTTATTATTAATAAAAAAAGTTTATACTTAAGGCAAAATACTTCAATTACCAATTTCGGGTCGCATCAAAAGCATTCAATTTAGCCTCAAAACTATGAATTTAGCTTCAACACCTTAAATCTAACCTTAGAACCTTGAATTTAATCTCAAATTCAGCCTCGAAATCTTGAGTTCACCCTCAATACCCCGAATATGGCTTTAAAACTAAATATCTGGTACTGGGCATTGCCCATATTTCTTCAGAAACGGATGATTCTGGTCGATGGGCCAAAATGTCAACATCGTTTCAACTCGTTACTGGAAGCGTTTTCGAACGGGGCCACAACGCGCTTCAACGAGCGTACATACAAAAAGACATAAATTGAATTCACTGCTGCTAAACCTGCAGTGGACGATGTCACATTCACTCTGAGGCTTTGGGATATACGCTCGTTGTCGCGCCGTTCGAAAACGCTTCCAGTGGACGACCAACCTAAATCTGGCACTGATAGATGCCCATATACAGGGTGGTCGGTTTTGAGATGCAAAAAAAAAATTGGGTAATAGTACACCGAAAATGAGATAAAAAAGTCCTATACGGATAGTGGCCTATTTCTTTTTGTTTTCGAGTAATAATTTTTTTAGTGATTTTTAGGCGCAACTGTACTTTTCGCCGAAAAACTGTTATTTCTCAGCTTCTACTTCACGTTTTTCCAAAAGTGATGGCAGTTTCGTAATCTACCGAAAATTTTCTACGGGATGAACGAAAAATCAATATTCTAAATTGTCATAAACGCCTAAAAACGTAACGTTTTCGTTGTGTTAATGACAAAAAACCAAGAATTTGACTTCACAAAACAATTTACTGTGTCACCAAAAATAGCTTCACACGTTGTCAAACGACATAAAAACTTCTCCGTTTTCCCAGCTTTCCAACGGTGTACTCGAAAGTGGAATTATCTCCCTCCTTTGACGAGAAAATTCGAAAAGGAGCGAAAAATTCATACATTTTGGGCTAAAAAAGTGAATAATAACAGGGGCGAAAATTCATTTGTTTGGCTCTTTTTCTTGAGAAATCCAAGCGCTGGCACAGTAAAATTAAAATGTATTGCATTTGAAGAATAAACAACAAACATACAAATTAATAAAATTGACGAAGAGGTGGGCGAATTTAGGGCGTCTGCTGGTTTTGTATGGGTCGGAGAGACCGATTAATAGGCTCACATTTCTTCGAAGGAACGGGGCAAGGCTACCTGCATTTCCTACAAGATGAATTGCCACGTCTTCTTGACGGAATGGAACCAGAGCTGAGGGAACAAATTATTTTCCAGGAAGACGGTGATTTCGGTCTCCGACGATCCCAGCCCAGCCCCCATAAAAAACCAGCAGACGCCCTAATTTCGCACACCTCTTCGTCCATTTTATTAATTTGTTTATTCTTCAAATGCAATACATTTTAATTTTTACTGTGCCAGAGCTTGGATTTCTCAAGAAAGAGAGCCAAACAAATGAATTTTTGCACCTGTTATTATTCACATTTTTAGCCCAAAATGTATGACTTTTTCGCTTCTTTTCGAATTTTCTCGTCAAAGGAGGGAGATAATTCCACTTTCGAGTACACCGTTGGAAAGCTGGGAAAACGGAGAAGTTTTTAGGTCGTTTGACAACGTGTGCAGCTATTTTCGGTGACACAGTAAATTGTTTTGTGAAGTCAAATTCTTGGTTTTTTTGTATTAGCGCAACGAAAACGTTACGTTTTTAGGCGTTTATGACAATTTAGAATATTGATTTTGCGTTCATGCCGTAGAAAATTGTCCGTAGATTACGAAACTGCCATCACTTTTGGAAAAACGTGAGGTAGAAACTGAGAAATAACAGTTTTTCGGCGAAAAATACAGTTGCGCCTAAAAATCACTAAACAAATTATTACTCGAAAACAAAAAGAGATAGGCCACTATCCGAATAGGACTTTTTTATCCCATTTTTGGTGTACTATTACCCAATTTTTTTTTTGCATCTCAAAACCGACCACCCTGTATTTACTCAGAAATGAATTATTCTGGTCGATGGGCTGAAATTTCAACATCGCTGAAGCGTAATCCTAACATTGGGTGGGAGGGAGAGAGTATCGCTCGGGATCACACTTTGTGGCCGTCTAGTCCTGAGTCCAGACGCCCGGGGTTATTGCCCCCTGCGCCACCATCGCTACAGCCGGGCCCTACAGGATTTACACTATTTTCGATCACAAACTGACTATACTGCTCGGTATCTGATTACAATTTAGGCTGAAAACTCATTGGTTGGGACAACTTTGCCCGATATCCAGCCAGTTAGCTCAAGTAGATCATCCAGTTGAGGTATCTGTCATTTTGCCCGCACAATCGGAACAAGCTACCAGGATACTGACCTAATCCCGCACCGCGTTTCATTTCCATGGTCCCATAGGGAAAGGAAGTGTGGTGTGTATGAGTGGGGCTCCCACGGAGCCCGCGCTGTGGGGCTTCGCTGCTGCCCCCATTCTACAAATAATTTCTGAGAATTTGTCTTGTCGTGGTCAAATCGATGGCTCCCCCCGGCCTAGTCGTGAATAAAACGATAAAAACAGCCCTTCACGCATTCAATAGCAAGCCCTCTAAACGAAATCGATAGTAGTGTCCTCAAAAAATCGATTAAAATAAAGGTTCTTTTATTCGCACGATTTTTTTACCAATAGTTTCTGAAAAATATACAATTTTACAGTATATACATAACTACTTTTGAACTTGAAATTAGACGACATTTTCTTTTAAATTGAACCCAAGCTCAGATTTTATTCTCTCCCTCTTTTTTTTTCGAAGTAACAAACAAAAAACTACCATTAGTCGAACCTTTAAACAAATCCAGCACAATAATATCAATCGCAGCAGCAGTCCTTCCTAATTTCCCTTGAATTAATTATTAACTTCACCTCCCTAAACTGCTTAATTTAAATCACAATAATTACTTCTTAAGACTTAATTTGAGCCACTTAGGACCCGTTTCGAATAATTTCGGGTTTTTGGGGAAGGGGTTGTTTTTTATTTAAATACACCGTGATATCTATAGTGAAAATATTGCTGTTAGTGTAATAAAAAACTCCGCAGGATACCAGATAAGTGGTGGTGGGGGTCAGCTAATTAACTCGGGTTATGAGCTAATAATACAAAAATACGATTAACTATTTTAAACTGTTGTAAATGGTCAGTCAACGGGAATATTTTAAGGTCTCCGTAGCGTGAAGCTGAGCACGTGCTAATGAAATTCCAAGGTTTAACAATTACTTAGACGAGTGCCTAGGCTTAAATAAGGCTTATGGGGGAGAGAGGTAAACTTCTATTAAAGCAAGTTGCAGCCTAGGGACACCGATATTCAAAAACCCGGGTTAAGATTGTGCTGCTTTGACTCATTGGAAAAGACAACAAAAGTAATTAAAAGTGGAAAAAATGAAATAAAAATAAATAAAAACCAGCTTTAACGAGATCATTTAGCCCAGGCGTTGGGTTTTCTTTGATTGGGCGCGGATGAATTAAGTGTCGGAAAATTGTCGTCACGCGTGTGCTGGGTTGAATGCTGCGGAGAGTCAGACGCTTTCAATACCTGGCCGCAAAGAGCGCACGCGTCCAGCATGTTCTTTTTTCCGGAGGGCGATTTTTCAAAAAGACGCTTGTCTTTTTGGTATAGCGGCCAGAGGTCCTGCGAAATAAACCCGGAGAGACAATAATAATAATAGTAATTTAGTTTAAAAACGCGGGAGCGCATCTTCTTACCTTTTGTTTAGCCACGTCTGGTAATAATGCGAGCAGCTCGGGAAAGAGAGAAATAAAAGTTTCGGACCCCATGACATCCCGGCAATGGTCGTAGTACTGTTCAGCGGAAAGAAAACCATCGCGGTAGCCGACGGAGAAATCTTTGAAATTTTTCAGAGAATCTTCACCCACAGCCTTTATGACCTTCACGAAAAAAAATATTTATATTTCTGGGTTTTCGAGGATTTACCCCCCCCCCCCCCCCGTTTGACTCACTTTGCCCACCAACGCGGAATTTCTCTCTTCGAAATTCGGCGGAGGGATATACGACTGTTCGAGCAAAGGTGGAAAGGCTCCGTTTGACGGTTGAAATCCAGGCGGAGGCGTCACCACCGGCACCGCTGTAGGCGTCACAGTCTCGAGCCCCGGCGGCGGACGTCTCACTTGCCATTTGGCTTCAAATCCCGGGGGCGGCGCTTTACCACCCAAAACGGGAAACGAGGATTCATCGATTTTAATATTCGGTTTGACGGTCTTCTTTTCGTTTGAAGCCACCGGTTTCTTCGTCGTCTCCTTTGAACCGGACGTCGCCTGTTTTGAAACCTGAAAATTCGCCGACAAAAAAATTTAAACGCCGTCCTTTTCAACAGGCACGGTGGAGGAGGACGGACTCACCGATTTATCCTCTTTCGATTTTTTCATAGCAGAAGACTGAGGTAACTCATTGTAGCTCTGTTCAGACAATGGAGGAGGTTCAGGCGGAGGATTTTTCTTCTTTACGTTCGTCCCTGCGTCAGAGGATGACGCACTCTTGGACTTGGACTTCTTCTTTTTATTTTTAGAGGACGCTGAAGAAGTTTCAACGGGCGTAACGCTGGCTAAAACGGAATTAAACAATTGAACGTTTATAATTAAAAAAAAAAAAAAATTGACGAACTTACGAGCTTTATTCCCTGAAGTAGAACTTCTTTCAGGTGGCGGTTTATTCTCCTTAGGAGCTAAAGCGGGGAAATCATCGGATTTTAGGGGAGCGATATTGGAGCGTTTTTGACTGGGCGCTTTAGCTGTCTCCGCTTGCTGACTTTGCGCCTGTTTTGACTTTTTCGTGGACCATTGCACTGATGTAGAACTGACTGTACCCGGTGGAGCTGGCGGTTGAGTGACAGATACAGCTGTTTCGCCTCTATCTAGTGCCGGGAAATTTGACGCTTGGTAGTTGTAGTTGTTTTTCGATGTAACCGTCGTTGTGAAACGGGGATGAGACACCTGCAAGTTTAGCGATTTGATTAGCGTGCTTCCAGCCCCGCCTCTCATCGTCAATCAAATTACTTGGATGGACACGCTAGAAGGAGGAGCAGGACGTTCTGTGTTAACTCGGAGGCTAACCAAAGTCCCAGCCACTGGTACAGGGCCACTCTCAGGGCCCAAAGCTGGAAAATTTTCATCGTTCAACAGACCAGGACCTCGCGACCTGAAAGAAGAGGTCACTTTACGCGACAAGCCACCTCCAGTTATGGAGGGGGTTGGTGGAGCCTGCGGCGCTCTTCCCAGTGCTGGAAACTCATCAATGCAATCAGTGTTTATCTGATGAAAGGAAAGCGGTCTCTCCGGTTGAGGTTGAAGCGGTTGTTGAGGCTGGTGATAGGCCTGAGGGTGATCGAATTCGTCCGTTCCCCCGACTGCGCCATTGTCAAACTCATCATCCCTGAATAAAGTGAAGATTTAACAAAAGACACTCCTTATAAGGCGTGTACCAACTACCTTTGGTGAAAACGATGTCTTTGGTTCGCCCGAGGTCGTGGAGCTAACGTAAACTCAATATCCAAAGTCCTGGCTTGCTTTAAGCCAGCCTTTCCAAGACCCTTACCATGAACAGAAGCCTTGTGGGCTAAAAGGGACGCAAAAATTTAAAATGCGCCCCACTTAAAAACGTTTAAACGATTAAATTCGAACCTTTAAGATCAATATCGGTTCTAAACACCGAGGTAAATTTTTCAAGGTAACAATCACCCTCTTCACAGATATAATGATCGCTCTTAAAGTGGTGCCTTAAATCATCGTAAGACCTGCGCGGAGGGGGAGTTACAGTTTTAAATTTGCAAGGTAGTCAAAACTCACTTATAGTAGTGATGATAGCCATCAGCGTCACAAAAATGACAAAACAAGTGATTCCTCCTCAAATGTCTATAAAGTTCGTCGTTGTCAACGTAGCGTCTGTCGCAAAATTCGCAAATCGGATGCCCACGATGAGAGCGATCATCTTCATCGCCGACCCGTCGGTGCAAGGCCAAATCCCGACGATTGTAGCACCGTCGCTCACGCGTCAATATTTTCAAATTGTCCACGCACAGGTCGCAATAGTTCAATTGGTGAACTCTTCGAACATGATCCCTCAGATGGTTGAAATTGGGACTGATTTTGAAACATTCGGGACACTCGTGAGCTAAAAGCTTGTCGTAGGCTTCTCTTTCGAACCGACCAGTAAAGGCTACTTTGAATTTTTCGTCTGGATCGTGGTTGAAGTGTTTAATTTTTTCGAACGGTTGTACCTCGCGTATGAAGACAACCTGTGAAAAAAAAAAAAAAAATGTGATTTCCACTTTGTTCGTGATTGCGTCCTAAATTTTAAACGAGTATGGCTTCCGCTAAGCACAGACGACATTAACCCCAAAATACAAAATGGTAGGCCCAAAAAGCTGAAATTAAACGGACTGTTCATTACAAAGTCTCACCGCTGGCAATCTTGCCCCACGGACTTCGGTCAAACCGGCTGCAAAACTCGAAAAATTGTGCCCAAAAAGTGTCCTTCCGGCCAGAAATTGTTTTAACCCGAGCTGTTTGGTCACAATTGTCGGAAATTCACCTCCTCGCTAATCCACGAACTTGCTTTTTGAATCAACAGTGCGAACTTTTAATTGGATGCAGCAAAACTCACGAAATTTATTTCCTGATATTGCTTTTCTGCTTTGCTACGCGTGATATTGCTTCTTTGAATGAGTTAACAACGTGAAATTGGCTTTCAAGGAAGCAAATCCTGCGAAATCGGCCTTTCGACCTTTTGAGAGTCCTATCCACAAAATATGGTTTTGAAAATGCCAACGAACGATACAAACTTTGGGTATAAAGGGGAATAAATATCAGCAAATACTAGCCATCGACGCTAACCAAAACCATAAATTAGAGGAAGGTAATTCAGGAATCAGACGTTTCGTCTCCGCGGTATCGAAGAATCGCACTTACCATTGTAATTATGCTGGGATTTAGCCCCTACACGGAAAATCCTTCGTTACGTCTCCGCCTTTTTTTGGACAATGTGGCCCGTATTTATTAGGGTCACACAATTTTTCTTACGGACGGTGGTGCGCACTTAATAGTTTGTGGTCTTTTCAATTTGCGGTTTGAATAAGCCAAATCCGGAAATTTGGTTTTGGGATAAGCCAGATTAGTATTCTGAATAAACAAATCTGCAAACCTTGTTTCAGTAAGAGCTAAGACCACAAACCACAAAATTTGGTATTTAAAGCGTGATTGTGGGTTGAAACAGCAAAAAACCGTGAAGTTGGGTGTGCAAAACCCGAGTTATTCGACCATTCGCCTTGATCATAACTCAGGCAGCGCTGTAGTTGGCCATTTAGAGAAACAGTTGTTGAGGGTGATTTCCATTAGAAACTAGTTCCCAAGTGGCCAACGACAGCGCTGCCCGAATTATGAAATAGGCGAATGGAAGAGCGAAAATCTCGTGCAAAATTGGGATTTGAAAGAGCCAGTCATGTAATTTGTTTTTTCGTCATTTGTTTTTCAGGTTGAATTGACCAAACCTGCGAAACTGATTTTATAAATAGCTAAAGCCACTAAATTGGGTTTTGAGAGTTAAACCCACGAAATTGGGATATAAACGAGTCGAATCCGAGAAATTTTTGAAAAAGCGAAAATCCGCAGTGGTAAGTGACCAAATGTTGAAATTTGGTTTTTGATGTGCCAAATGAGCATGATTGATTTCGAGTTATGGATTTGGGGAGGGGAGATTTCCAGAATTTTTAGTGAAATGGAGCCTGGATTATGTGGGGAATTCATTGGGAAGGGGGGGGGGTGTCTACGTTTTTGAAATGACTTAATTTATTCTTGGTTATTTCAACTACCTCCCCTTTCCAGAAATGTGACATGCGAGGAAAGTTATGACAATGGACGGTTTGTTTTGTGTGAGAAGAGTCGAAGGACCCAACAAACGTCACAAGTGGATCAAAAAGTATGACAAAAAAAAACATCAATTCCGGCCTCACCCCGGATACCTGAAAAATGAGCCAGAACTTCTGCGGACGCTCTTAAAAGTAGGGCACGTCTGGGGAAAGTACTACTTTCGGTCACTCTACTCCTTTCCCTGTCAGTCTGGTGCTGGAGATGCTGGCCCAAAAATATGTTTGATTTACCAAATACCTACCCACCCTCTACCTTGGTTTTGGTCGATCTGATGCACAATGCCTACGCCAATGAACTTTTTCTACGGAAGTTCTGAGGCACCGTGGCTATGGAATTAGCCCAATGCTTCTGGACTTGCCGAGAAGGTTCTGCTGCGACACAGTGACCAATCGGCTGTTTTCAACTGCCTTATCGTACTCGAATTCAACAACCACAAGTTGATTTGACAACTCACTTGCCCACTGTACGCCAAGGCTTATACAAGGCCAAAGCGGTATTGTAGAGACGTCGCTCTCTGTTTATAGAGGTACGACAGATCGTTCTTAAAAATTTGCAATGAAATAACCGCTAAACAACAGAACTTAAAACCTCACCTTCGGCATGTCCTGCCTGCATATTGGGCACTCGTTTTGAAGGCACAGCACTCTCATTCGGGTCGAACATTCGAAACAGACTGGATGGTCACACTGACCGATCGAATAAATTTCGACTCCTTTGAAACACACGACGCACGTGTTCTCTTCGAACGACTCTGACATACTTGGAAACTGAGACGATTGAACCGATTCCCGAATGAAACGTCACAGTTTAAGTCACTTTTTGTATTACTTCACTCGACGGATGCCTTGAACATTTTTTTCCGCCATAAATAGCAATCATTTGGAAGGAATCTGTGACTTGTGCTATTTTTCATTGAACGCACCTCCACTCTCCAACAAAACGGTGCGAGTCCGAGTGATAGTCTGATAGTTAACGACTCAGCTGACACGTTATCTTGACACGGTGCGGCTTTTTACCACTTCCCCGAACAAACAAATAGTTCTTATTTACATCTGAAGATCACTTTTCCGAGGAAATAGACCCCTTTACATAAGGAAAATCTAGACTTTTCCGCTGTTTTCCAGTGGAAAAGGTGCCTGGGAAGGTTATTCGATAACCCAAATCTTATCAGAGCGTTTCGCACGTGTGGAGTGTTGGTGTTTGAAATCAGCGAAATAGTGATGTCAAGCTAATTTTACAGAAAAATGTCTCAATCGCAGAAGGAAATGTGAGTTTTTCATGGAATTTATTACTTTCCACAAGCCACTTTTTATTAATTCGGTCCATTCCCGCTGGATAGATTCAAGGCAGAGACCGTTCACAGAGCCTTCTTCACCGGCGGTGTCGTTCAAGTGAGTTTTTTTTGTTTAAGTCGTCTCTCATATTTCTTTATGTACACAAATCGTTTCCGTAACAGTGGACCAAAGACGGACAAATTCTCCTCACGCAATGTGAAAGTTCGGTTCAAATTTTCGACGCTTCCCTCGGACAACCGTCCGGGTGTTTGGGGGCGCAGGACGATGGCCGTGACGAGAATCTTGACGACGTTACAACTTTCGCCCTTAGCTATTGCAATGATTTCGTCGTCACGTCGCATAAAAGCGGTCTTTTCAAACTTTGGAACTTGTCTGGTAAGCGTTGAACTGATGTGAGGAGTCTTGAGGGGGCCTACAGACTCACAAAGGCCAAATCTTGTTACAGAAAGAAAAATGGAAAAACAGTGGAAAAGCGTGCACAAGGGCCCCGTGGCGAAATTGGCTTTTAGCCCTGACTCGAATTTGGTGGCCACTGGTGGATCGGATTCGTCGATAAGAATATGGGACCTGAGGTATCAGGCGTGCACTAAAAAGTTGATCGGGATGCAAGGAGTCGTCAGGTATTGTTTTCTTTTTTTTGTTTTGTTTTTTTTTGTTTTGAGCGGTTAATAGGCGTCAAGCGATAAGAATGAGGGGTGCACGTTTATGACATTGGTGTTTAAAAACAACTGACAATCCTGAAAATTGCATCAAGGAAGCGGTTCATCGATTGAGCCGACGATTCGGATTCGATTTGTGTACTTTTTCGTGCCATGGGGCTAGCCCCATCAATCCCAGTGACCAATGAGACTATGGGGTCAATATATTATGTCCAGTGCTACTTACAATCAGAGTGTATCAAGGGCGTCGCCAGGATGGGGCTGGCCAAACACGGTTGCATCGGAGGTGGAATCCATTGAAAGGCTCTGGTGAGAGAGTCTTTTTCCCAAAACCACCAAGGACTTAAATGGTCCAATTTTAGGGACATTCTTCCGATCCGAAAACCCCTCTATACGAGGGGTTGTCAGCGCCCAAAATGAATCGTTATGGCTTTTCGTTGGTTCTGGACGGTTGTTCTCAACTCTAGAGTAGCCTATCGAGTTCCGTGTGTGCTATTCTTAGAGAAAGCTTATAGGCAATTTTATGCCTGAAATGGGGAATAAGGGCTAATGCCGAGTTTCTGTAGGTCCTCACGCCACTTAAATTGAGAAAAATCTCTCATTTGACGCTAAAATTAAGAAAAATACTCCAATTCGTGGTATTAGGGTGCAACTTCGCAGTTATAATTAAGAAAAAGCGCTATTTGCCATTTTGAAACAAGTTCACTGATGAAATTGAGAAAAGTGCTGATTCGCACATTCGCTGAAGGCAACATAAAAAAAACGCAAATACCCAGTTGCCGTTGGCCTTCAAGCGGCTAAATTTGAGAAGGTGCGCTGTGTGATATTCTTGGGGCGATTGCCGGGCTGATTGTTTCGAAAAACCGCTAATATTAGTTACCAACATTGTGAAGAAGCTCTCATTCTGAGCAAAAATGCCCTGATTCGTAGTTTCTCGATACTATGCGCAGACAAAAATTTACAAAAAAAAAGCGCCAGTTCGTGTTTTATAAAATCGCTATTTCATTGCTGAAAGTGTAATAAATACCTGATTCGCGACTAAAATGTATAAAATTCGTCGGCTAATTCGTGACTAGAATTGAGAAAAAGCATTAATTGACAGCTAAAACAAACAAAAAGCGTTAATCCGCGGCGAAAATTTAGAACAAGCGCTAATTCGCAGGTGAAACGCAGAAAAAGCGTTAATTTACGGCTAAATTGGAGAAAAAGCTCTAATTTACGGCTAAAAGAAGATAATTCGCGGTTGAAAGTTTACGAAATCGCTCATTAACGGCCAAAAGTGACAATCGGCGCTGACTTCCCGCCTCCTCCCCTCATAGAAACTTATCAAAATTGAGACAAACGTATCAGATCGCGGTTTATGGTGGTCCTTTTACAGCTAAAATTTAGAAAAATCCCCGCAACCCGCAAATATGCTGTATACTTGGAGATTGTGAAAACGCGCTAATTCCTTGCTAAAAATGTAAAAAATTACTAATTTGCGGCTTTTTAGGAACCGGCCAATTCATTACTACAAATTGGGGAAAAGCGCTAATTCGCAACTAGAATTTGGAAAAGCGTTAATTGACAGCTAAAGTTAACAAAAAGCGTTAATTCACCGCAAAAGTTGAAAAGGAGCGCTTGTTCGCTGCTAAAATGTAGAAAAAGTGATAATTTACTGCTAAAGTCGAGACAAAGTGCTAATTTACAGCTTGAAGTAAAAAAAAAAATCTATCGTTTGAAAGGCTGAACGAGTGTAGCAATAGGCCTTTCATCTAGGAGTTTGGAACAGGTTCGGAACACAGTTGTCAGGCGACCATCCAAATAACATGTAAACATCTTGATATTTATTGGCTGTAACAGACCTATTGCTTTCTAACGTCATATCGATCTTCGGAAAAAGTCAAAGGGTTATGGAGTGGGGATCATTGAAGGTTTCAAATTACGGAAAATCGTAAAATATGTGCCACTAATTTAAGGGATGAGAAATTGGTAGGTGAGTGGTATGGAGAGGAGGCCCCACAAATTATTTCTATTTATTTGTATTTTTTGTGGGCGGAGGGGGGGGGGTTTGACTTGATTATCCTTTAAGATAATCTATACGTAAAAAATGTTCATATTTAATATTCTTAAAAATATTTAATTTATTTGTAATTATTTAATATTTATGAATTTCACGTATATTTATCATGAGTATATTTAATATTCTAATAATTCATAGTGACCCCAAGTCAAGACCCCCCCCCCCTCTGTTTCCGCGCTTGCGTGATTCTGGCGTTCTTCATGGGCCCCACGAATTTTCTAGCGGACGGCCAAGGAAGAGCTGACGTCTCCTTGAGTGTGTTTTAGCCCGGGCTGCCTGAGGCAAAAATCTATGGAAAGCACTTTGAAAAAAATGTCCGAAAATCGTAATGTAATCGCCTAGTTAGCCTTTGGGATGTGGTCTTCTTCCTGTGGTTCCGTGGTTGTGCACTTCTTAAATTTGATGGTGCCTGTTAGGCAACGTCAGATGATCAGGTGACTTCAGGGTGGGTGAGGATGGTAACTTGACTTTAACGACAGCAATTATCCCTCCCCCATCACCGAAGTGGCTATTCTTCACAAATTGTGGTTATGGTTGAAATGTTGGAGGTTAAAAGCCTTTAGTTTTGTACAAAAACTTGACTATAATATGTGGCCATTGGAGTGATTTCTTCGCATCATCGTTGTCCAAATGGTACGTCCCCTGTTATGGTCAATTCCTCAGCTTCGTGAGTGGACTGTCGAGGCACTAAAGGGATTCCTTCCTTACAGTCGGTTCGGTGAAAGAATGTGCATGAAATTACCCTCTCTCTTTTCCCTAAACCCACATGACTTACCGCTACCACGCCATCACTTGAGAGGAGCCTCTCCTATTTTATCGGTAAAACTCTCTGTTATTGGTTGCAGTTGTTTGATAAAAGTGGAGAACCACGTTAAGAGAGGGAAAAATCGGGCTTATGGCCTCCCACCACTCACGCTCATTCTTTCGCTGATCCGAGTATAGTAACCTGTGTCGGTAATCATGGAGTCTTCCGAGAAAGAGCCCCCACGCAGTCGGACCTCACTCCAGAGTGAGCCCAGTGTGGCCCAGGCCCGCCTCTGAACGCGAAAAATTTGCCGAAACCAACACAAGCCAAAACGCTTATTGAGGGTCCGATGGTCTCTTTAGGTGCTTTCTGGGGTGAATTTTTTAGTTGAGCACTGTCCGAGGAACACGTAATACGCGTCCTGAGTCAAATCTAAACACTTGCCAAAATGTTCCGAAATCGTGAAAATTGCGTGCCTAACCCCTGGGGAGTATTCGAAAAAATTGCCAATAATTTAAATTGGCCGAAACTGCGTTTCTTGAGGTTTCTCGACACGGGAAAATTTAAACGAATTTTCGATCAGTTGAGCCGTTGAAGAGGGATGCTACCCGCAGTCCTGAAGTTCATGGAAGAGCCTCGACGCAGGCGGAGCTCTCTGAGTCGTGAAAATCGGCTGATTTCCCGGAGGTGAGCTCTCTTACTAACGAACTTCGCTCCTTCAAAAAACGTTAATAAGCCATTTCACGTATTTGGTTCCTTGGAAAATTTAGCCCTCTCCTCCTCACGTCGTTCAAGTAATCCCCCCGCCCCCTTGCAGTTACCGTGAGCTAACCAGTTTCGCGGTAAAATAATCAATATTAAGGGCTAAATTGTCCGTCATGAGCGTTGTGGTGCATGCATAGTTGGGTTTTGCTGGCCAATATGGACAATTTCTGAGGCTTATTTTAATTTTTTTTTTCCTCCTGGAAAATTGCCTTTTCATGGCTGATTGCTACTTTTGGGGGGTTCAAGTAAAAATTGCGCAGCTGCTTCCGGGGCATTTAGGTACAAGTTTCTAGGCCCAATAGTCCAATTACGTTCTTTAAATAGCCAGTTTTAAGAAGTCAGTGGCAGTTTACAAGGGCTGGAGTACTTTTTTGTATGCATAACTATCTAGATTCCCCGTATTTTTCTCTCTGTTTCGATACTGTACAGTTGGTTGTCGGGTCTCTCAAATTCTTACAAATTGTTTTGTATTTTTACTTAGTTGCTTGAAATTCCACCAATTTGACGACGGGCTTTCCTTGCTCGGTGCAGCCGACGACACAGTCATACGATGCTGGAACGTCGATACGGGTGGCGTCATTGTTTCGTTCTCGGGTCACTATAGTACAGTGACTGGGATCGATGTAACTCTGGACGGCAAACACGTCGTCAGGTACTTAGTGGCTTAAACTTAAAATCGTCGTAAATTTGTCTCATTTCGTTAATTTAATTTTTTATTCAGTTGTGGAAGGGATAAAGTTCTCATTTTGTGGGACTTTGCTCAAGGAAAGTCGTTACACGTCATTCCGTTGTATGAAACTGTCGAAGCCCTTGCGTTACTTCCGTCTAAAATTTCCCTTCCGGGGTTCCCAGAGAGTTTGAGCGGAGGAATTTACGTGGCTGTCGGCGGAGAAAAGGGTAAACGATCGACTGTGCTGTAGTGGGCTTCTATGGCCTGATAAACGTGTCGTTTACAGGGGTGGTTCGTGTTTGGAATGTGGAAAAACCGTTGGAGCTATTCACGCAAAAAAATTCGTTAGTTTCGATATCCAAGGACGAAACAGGGTCTGCAATCACTCATTTACTGTTTAATAAAGCTACGAAGAGTTTCTTGGTTGCTTCCGCTGACCATAATATTTTTATTCATAAAATTAAGTCGTTCGAGTGTACGAAACAGGTAAGAGTTGCATGAAAATGACCCAGTTTTGGCACTTCTTTTTCTTATTCGGTTGCAGCTCGTTGGATTCAGCGATGAAGTCTTGGATATAGCGATCGTAGGTAAAAATGAGTCGCACATGGCCGTCGCTTCTAACAGTATCGACGTGAAACTGTACAAAATAGACGACATGAACTGTCAACTACTGTCGGGTCACACTGATTTGGTCATCGCACTGACTGCGAGTTCGTCCAAACCGAATGTTTTTGCATCGTCGTCCAAGGATAACAGCATTAAACTGTGGCTTCTCGACGAGGAGAGTGGCACGGCGCGTAAGATCGCCTCGTGTCTGGGCCATAGCAACTCGGTCGGTGCTGTCTGTTTCAGCAACATGAAACTGAAATTTTTATTCTCCGGTTCTCACGATACGACGCTTAAAGTTTGGAAAATTCCCAAGGATCTCATAAAAGGTGAGTTCCGTCTTTTTTTACGTCGAGTTCATTGAATTCAAAACGTCCGCTTTTCAGGCGAATCTGAACTTATGGTCAAAGCCGCCAAGGTAGGCCACGAAAAAGACATAAATAGTATAGCCGTCTCTCCCAATGATCAAATTATTGCGACTGGTTCGCTGGATAAAACCGCCAAGGTAGTTCATTACCCTCGCCCCGCCCCACCCTGCAACCACAACATTTTTTTTTTTACTTCCAGCTTTGGAGTTCCGAAGATTTGACGCCTTTAGGAACTCTACGGGGTCACAAAAGAGGTGTGTGGTGCGTTTGTTTTTCACCCTTCGACCAAGTGTTGCTGACGACTTCGGCGGACAGTACAATTAAATTGTGGTCCATCAAAGATTTAAATTGTTTGAAGGTAAAAGTGTCTTTTAACGTGTTAGGTTCATCAATTAATCGGACAAAATAGTCTTTTGAAGGTCACGACGCGTCAGTCTTGAACGCGACGTTCATCAGTCGGGGAACTCAAATTTTGAGCAGCGGTGGTGACGGCCTGCTGAAACTGTGGTCAATCAAAACCAGTGAGTGCGTCGGTTCGTTCGATCAACACGACGGGAAGATTTGGGCATTGGCTGGTTTGTTTTAAATTCTTCCATTTTGTCTATTGATTCTCCTTTCTAATCAAACGTGTAAAACAGTGTTGAAAGATGAAAGTAAAGCGGTTACTGGCGGTTCAGACTCACTTTTAGTCGTTTGGCGGGACGTAACAGAAGAACGAAAATTAGAGGAAACGGCTAAGCTTCAAGAGAAAGTTTTAAAAGAGCAAGAATTGGCCAACTTGCTTCAATCAGAAGATTTACTGAATGCTCTGAAATTAGCGCTCTCGTTAAATCGGCCCGCTACTGTTCTTAAAATAATTGAAGGTAAACCCCCTCAATTGCGCTCCTCTCGCCCCAACAACTTCTAACTTCTAATATTTTTTAACTTCTAATATTTTTGGTCGGGTGCAGACGTTATGTCGTCGAAACGTGCTACGAGTCTCGGTTCGACTATTTCTCAACTCGAACTCGAAGAAAAAGACGCTCTACTAAATTGCGCCACTCACTGGAATTCGAACAGCAAGTACTGCCACGCCGCTCAGGTACGATCATTTTTCATAATTAACAACCTTTCTTAATTTCACTTCGTCTGTACTCTTAAAATCTAGAGAGTTTTATCGCTGTTAATGAACGACATCCTGTCTGGCAAGCTTCAACCTTCCAAACACTCGCTTGAGACTCTCATTTCGTACACGGACAAACATTTTAAACGATTGACGTCGTTACACCAAGAACTTCAGCTGGTTGAATTCATGAAGATTGCCATGAACCCAACGGCAGTATCCGTTCCACGCAGCTGATTATTGTTTAAAGTTTGTAAATATTTATTTTATTTATATTAATTGAATAATTAATTCAATTTTGTGCCCCTACACGAGAGGCCTAGACCCTATGGAAACTTCTGTTGATTTAAATAACTCAGTTTTACACGTTAAATACCTGTGTTTTTGCTAATCGTTTTTCCCCATCCATCGAATTGGATGTGGGGGAATCGAAGTGGGTCAAATGAAAAAAGCGTGGCAATGAGCCGTTATTCGAGCGATTCCCCGGCTAAAATCGCTCCTTAGAGGCTAACAATTGGCGAAAAACCGCTTATTCGTGGTTAACATTTTTTGAAAATGCTTTCATTCGCTGCTTGAAGTTGAAAACAAAAATGGCCAATTCGTGGTTTCTCGATGCAACTCCACGCCAACAGTTGCGAAAAAGTGTTTAATTCGTGGTTTATAATAGTGGATCTTTCACGGTCGTAAATTGCGAAAAAGCGTTAATGAGCTGGTCTCGGGCCCAAGTCGGCTGTCAAAATTCGTGGTGTTCGGGAGAACGAGCCAAAACGGACAAAAGCTTAGGTTTGAGGCACGTCGTATCTGCCTGTCCACCCGCTCCCCCTCACTACGAAATTTGTTCGTTTCGCCTTCAGAATTGGCTAAATCGAAGTAATTTTAGGTGGGAGCCTCCCCCTCCCCATGCTATTTGAATCTGAAAAGTTTCGATAAAATGATCAGATTATTGGGAGTTGTCCAAATTCGCGTGTATTTTACTGATAAAAATAGCCGAAATCACACTTTTCATTTCTTTTAGCCGTGACAAAGTGACAAATAAAAGCTCAAAACACGGTTCCGGGTGGGTCGCGCGTCCCAAGAACTGACGGTCAGCTCTTTAACGTTTGAACTTTTACTAGTGAAACCGGATAACTGCCGATTTAGTGACTGAATCTGACTGTTTGTTCTCGGCTTGAATCTTTCAAAAAGCAAAATTTTTGAGCTGACCGGCTCGTCATAAGGCCGAATTTTATGGTTTTGCAACATTCAAACAACAATTTTAAGGACTGATTCTTTCAAAATCACGGGTGAGTTGAAAATGTCGGGAATTACGCTGTTCTGCTCTAAAAACCCAACTCGCGGGCAAGGTTCTTTTCAAGTTTGACTTGTCCAGAGGCCCAATTTTGAGGATTTCGCTTCCTGTGAATCTAAGTGAGCAAGTTTGCGGATTTAGCATTTTAAAAACCAAATTTTGCGCGACAAAAATTCAAATTTCGAAGCTTGGTTGGCGTAAAGAAGGCTAAAGTTAATAGCTTCTGGGACCACTTAAACCACGATCTGACGGATTTCACTTCCTTTAAAGCCATTTGACGGGACTGACAATTTCCGGAAACATTAATAGTCGGATGAATGTAGATTCTGACTGTGACAACATTTGTACACACCCGAATTGGTCAATATTGAGTATTTTGAGGTGACCAATGGAGTACTTTTTCTTTTTGCTTCCGAGCTACGGAAGCATTGTTTTCCCTTTTAGGAAATATTTTTTTCTTCTTTAAAATCGAAATTTCTACTTGCATTTCACGTTTTATACCTTCCTGAACAATTTCGGTTTCGTGTCTGTCTGTCTGTCTGTCTGTCTGTCTGTCTGTCTGTCTGCCTGTCTGTCTGTCTGTCCGCAAATCCTTGTAACAAGCATATCTTCCATAGTTTTTACCCGAATTTGATGAAATTTTCAGGGAATATATGTGTTGGCTAGCAGAGGGTCCCCTATCAATTTCGTTAAAATCGTACAAGGGGGAGGGGGTGAAAAGCGAGGAAGCACTGTGCTATAATCATTAGCAGACGTTTTTTTAGGTAAGTCCTGAAAGGGACCCATATTTGGACCCAGCAGCCTTTGCGTTTGTGTATCTTGAGAACAGCTAGAGATTTCGGAACTTGGCTTGCGGCATTCGCAATTTTGATGAGAAGCCTAACTTTTATGTCGTGTGCAATTTTTTTGCCGGAGTCTCCGTTTTTGAGGTGTTGGCGGTTAATAAGTTTTTTAAGTTTCAAAAAAAAAGTTTTGTTCCGACAGCAGCCTGTCGGGAAAAGTGCATTTCATTCATGCGACAATCAAGACAAATCTCATAAGTTAGGACGATATCAATCAACTATGAATGACATTTAGGCCGTGGTATAGAAAGTCAAAATCATAAAATCATGTTTCTTTTTACCGCAGGCCCCTTTTTTGGCACCAACTGACGGGAAACAAAATGATGAAAATGAAAAATGAAGCAGAGTCGGTTTGGTTGCCTATACGATATGGGAAGGTGGACTCCTGTTAAAGGAGTTATTTGCAATTAAAATCTTTATCCCGGCCTAAATTTCATTCATAAATGATTGATATCGTCCTAACTTATGAGGTTTGACTCGATTGCCGCATGAATGAAATGTACTTTTCCCGACAGGCTGCTGTCGGAACAAAACTTTTTTCAGATTACGTTAATTTTCAGATCAGTTAAGGGGCCCACACACGGTCAAACATGCTTGACAAGCATGTTTGCCAACCTCGCTTGACAAGCAGATTTGATCGTGTGTGGGGTCATGTTTGAAGGTTTGAAGGATTGACATCACGTTTGACGGTTTTCAGTCAATGCCAGAAAATTTGCTCTCAAACATTTGGTTTGACAAACATGTTTGATCGTGTGTGTGTGATTCAAACCATCAAACCTTCAAACCATAAAGAAAAAAAGGGTATTGGGGTGATTTTTATGAGAGTGAAAAAATTGGTTTTTCATAATAATCCTTTGACTAAATATTGGGTGTTTCACGAGGAAAGGACATACTTTCCTGGAAACATGGAGCATACTTGCACACTTTACTTCTATAAGATAGACGATAAGAAAAAAGAATATATTTATAAAAAATCTCTGAGCACATCTCAGCTCTTCCAAGAGATTTGCGTGGCCAAAGTACCTCTTTTCATGAGCCATTGTTTGGTCCACATAGACCTTTTCTTCTTCCTCTGGGCTTTATTTCGCGGCTTCGGCCCTGATAAGGCAATACAAATAACTCAAATGGTTAATATCCATACTTAAACGTATTATGAACGCAAAATGAGCACTGCTGAAGCTTGGGCGCACGTTTGAAGTTGAAGCTTGACGACATGTTTGACCGTGTGGGTGCGACATCAAACGTCGGGCCCCCCCGTTTGTAAAGGGCCCCGACGTAATGTAAAGGGGGCCGTGTGGGCCCCTTTACATTAGGTTAAATGGTATGTCACAATTTCACCATTGCGGAATGTGAAGTGCCTTTGTTCGAATCCGAAACAAAGGCATTTTTTTTTTTTTTTTTTTTTTTTTATTCCTCCCTTTTTGGCCCACCTCAGGATCTCATTACTCGAGTCAATTTTGGGGGCGATTGCAGCAACAGCCGTGCGGTAGCGAATTTTCAACGAATTCAAACCCCTCTTTCACACCGATCCCGTGAACCGATTCATCTGGATCATGAACTCGTCCGAGAGATATTCACGCTATTGATTTTTAGACCAAATTTGGTTGCCCTAAGTCAAAAATTGCGACCGTGATCGTGCTAACAAGCGAGGGGCCTTTATATATATATATACACGAATTAGGGGTTCTGAAACGTGAAAAAGAAGTATCACAACCCATATGTGCGACCATCAGGGCGAGACCAATAGTGGATTTTTTGAATGAAATGCACTAAATAATAAGTACGAGAGGATTTGTTTAGATGTTTCAACATCGATTCCTCCATAACTTTTGCTAGAAAAGAGATATCGAGAAAAATAAAAATGCTTTTGTAAGGTCAGAGTCGTAACTATTAATATCCAGAATGACAAAAGTCAAGGTTCAAAATTGGCCATGTTCAAGTTTGGTCAAAATTGGACTCCGTCGAATTCCATCATTTGACTGTAACCGGATGAGTTTTCGAAAAATTTTATCGCCACTCAGGAAACTTCCTTCTCCATGTCCATTCTTGAATGTCTGTTGTCTGCAAGTTTTATCAAAATCGGATCTACATTGGCCAAGATATTCAAGGATATAACAAGTCACATTTTTTGTATGAAAAAAACTTTTTTTTTTTTCAAGTTTGAAATTGCCCATAAATTGCGAAAATGGTCCGAATAAATAAGTGCACATTTTTTCCGATTTCTAGATGCCTAGATTGTGATTCGAGCATGAAAACTGATGCGAAAAATTTAGCGTTTTTTCCCGCGATTTTCCAAAAAAAATAATTTTAAATCTTAATTTGCGGGAAACATGATCCAAAACCGCCAATTTATATTTTTTTAGGCTCAAAAAATTGATGCCCTGTGAGCACATGCACCAACTTACGAAGCTCAATGTGCCCTGCAAGTATCCCTAAAGTAAGAAAGAAGTTTCCTTATGCACTTGATTGGAAGCAGTCAGGTACAAATTTTGGGGGTACCCGAAACAGTCCCAAAGTTGATGAAATAGGGTGTTGCTCCGAGGTGTGTAAGTATGTTTTACACGAGTTTTCCTCTCCAATTTTCTAGAGGAAACTTTTTGGCTGGTGGGCGGGCGAAAATGCGCTATTTTTGAAAGGTTTTTACAAGAATATTCAAAACTACACATTCTGCGAAAAAATCTTATGAATAAAACGTCAAAGAGCATTCCATTTCCTAAAAATTAACTGTTCAGAAATATGTAATTGTATTCCTAACAGTTACCGAGATGCAGCCCTCTACATTTATACTGCAGTAATCAAGCTCTTAAGGAGCCCCTAGACGATCAGTTTTTTGATCAAACGTGGTGGATCAATCGACTGTGACAGCCATGATTGACCGTCTAGAAGCGTGTTTTACGATTGAGTCAATGACTGAAGAAGATTGAATGACCACCGCCTTTTCCTCATCTTCCTCGTCTTATTTCTCTTCAGTTGGAGTGCAGCCGCAGTCAACAAAAAAAGCACGGACAAATCCTGGTTTGAACTCATTGCACTCAGCACAACACCGCGAGAGACGTTGGTACTGGGAAGGGTTTTGTTCAAACAACTGAAGAAAAATGATTGAAGCTCACTTCAATCTGTTTGTTCAATATTTTGATCAATCAGACTGACCGTCTATGGGCTCCTTTACACTTCTTGAGTCCGCGTCCGGGGCACACAATTCATAGTAACGTGAAATGTGAACACGCCAAAAGGAAGCTTAGAAGTATTTGTGATACATCGAAAGTCTGTAGAGGAAGACGTGTTTGGGTACAGCGACTTTTCGTAAAACGTAAAAACTATGGAGGCCACGTGAATTTATGGCAAAAATACCAGATTTCTGGGTGTTGACGATTATTTCAAGCTATACATACATATACAGGGTGTTTCAGGAGGAATGTGCAATACTTTGCCATGTTGTAGTACGCACCTGGACGCACCAAAAATACCATATGAACATATGGTCGAAAATGGTTACCTTACGAGATATTGGCATTTTCCTGTTTTTCACGCTCTTCATGTCTTTTTTGCACAAAGAGCGGATTCACAGCTCGCAATCCGAGTTTAGACAAAAAATGATGACTGATTCGGAAAGAGCAGAAAATTTCCTTCTCGAATCTGTCATTAGAAGAGGTTTTCGGAGTTAATTTGAACATGTAATCTGCATGCAAACAGGAAAAATGAAATGCCAAAAATAGCAGGTGAATTTCAAGGTGGCGTACGTCAGCTGTTTTATGGTCTTATGAGTGGCAAAATTGATGAAAACTTCTCCATTTGATGGCCTTTCGAATGGTGTATTATAAACCGTATTTATGTGAACCATGAGGGCAGCAGGCACGCTAGAAACAGAAAAAACGTAGGAAAATGGTCGTATTGGAGCGATAATCACTTGGGATTATGTCCTTAGCGGACCCTCTAATTTTCAAAATACGATTCAGTCTATGGGAGTAACTTCATTTCAACGGCGGTATGGCCACTCGGCGTGCTCTACTAAGGACAGAGTGCTCACCCCCCTCCCTTCTAATGCATCCATAATTTTTGATACATAGCTATAACAACTCAGGTAGTAGTAATCTGAGACTCATGTGGTTTTCTCGCTCCCTTGCTGTCTACCACGCAACCATAACCCCCTCTCATGATGGCTGGAATTTATTTTTCATATCCACAGGAGCTATGAAATGCTTAAAAAGCCGACATCGCTTCTTATGTGACGGGTCTTTGGGCTATTTTCATTAAAGAACGGGAGACTTGGCGTGATTCTCAAGGGAAGTGTTAAAATTAGTGCCAACGCCGTGAGTACAAGGAATCTACCACCACCTCCGGGATTGACGGCCGGCGGTGGCGAGTGGTTGAAGTAACAATAATTATGGATCGTAGGGGTGGGGGCTGAGAAACTATCCTTCACATTTGAATTCATGTCTCACCGCCCCTAGATGAAGTTAGCATACTGCCATAGCCCGTAACCGTCTTATTTGGCAAATTACAGGGGTCCGCTAAGGACATAATCCCAAGTGATTATCGCTCCAATACGACCATTTTCCTACGTTTTTTCTGTTTCTAGCGTGCCTGCTGCCCTCATGGTTCACATAAATACGGTTTGTAATACACCATTCGAAAGGCCATCAAATGGAGAAGTTTTCATCAATTTTGCCACTCATAAGACCATAAAACATCTGACGTACGCCACCTTGAAATTCACCTGCTATTTTTGGCATTTCATTTTTCCTGTGTTTGCATGCAGATTACATGTTCAAATTAACTCCGAAAACCCATTCTAATGACAGATTCGAGAAGGAAATTTTCTGCTCTTTTCGAATCAGTCATTAGTTTTTGTCTAAACTTGGATTGCGAGCTGTGAATCCGCTTTTTGTGTAAAAAAGTCACGAAGAGCGTGAAAAACAGGAAAATGCCGATATCTCGTAAGGTAACCGCTTTCGACCAAATATTCATTTGGTATTTTTGGTGCGTCCAGGTGCGTACTACAACATGGCAAAGTATTGAACATTCCTCCTGAAACACCCTGTATAATGACCTCCATCCTAAAGGAAATGATCCGTAGTTTCTGAAAATGGCATCACTTTTTGGAGTTAGTGCGATGTAAATCCGAGAAATCGCGGATTTTTTGAAGCAAGCACCGGTTACTTTTTTAAATACAAATAAAAAATCATAACCCCGGAACAGATCGACGTAGGACACTTCCAAAGGTAACATTTCACTCCTCTTTTGACGTAGTTTTACACGAGTTTTACTCAAAATTGTTTGAGTGTAATAGAGTGAGAGAAAGAGAGAGAGAGTGAGAGGAGATATTTATTATGAGCACCGAGCCGGTAGCATAAGCGTCAAAAACAAGAGATGATAGAAATAAATTAGGTAATGATAAAATAACATTTAAATAATTTGATTGTATCAAGAAATCATGAGATTACCATTTTTATAGACTTGGAACTTTGACTTAGGAACTCCTCGTATGAATAAAAACTGTTTTCTACAAAGAAAGTCTTCAACTTTGCCCGAAAAGATTTAAAATCTAGGGTTACAAAATCTATAGGGAGAGAATTAAAGAATTCAGTGTCCCACCAATCAGCTCCACCTTGTTGCGACTCACTAAGTCTACAGAAAGGTGAGACTAATTTGCCACATCTTCGAGTTGGGTAATTTTGCATTTTCATGTCTACTTTACAGTTATAAACTAGGTTCAGGGAAAGGTAAATTTAAATCGATGTTCAATGGCAAAGTCATGAGTACCGGACTTCGGGGCCAACTTTTTTTATGTAGATATAGGATACACAAAGGTTCCCTTATCACGATTTGCACAGGATTGCATGGTATGGGGGGTAGATAACAGTCCACCTAAATATAACCTCTTTAGCTGAACTACTCAAACAACAACATCTCCCAGTTCACGGTGCTGAAGAAGGGCTACTGTTTTGTGCCCGAAATGCATCCTAAATAAAAAACTGAAAACAAGGCTGCATTACTTCCCGAAGGAAAGAAGAAGGAGAGGAAGTGGAAATCTGGATTTTCCTTGTTAAGTGCCAGAATACTTGCTGAGAACCAGGTTTCAGCTCGTTCCAAGATAGCATCGGCTTTCACAGCCACTGACGTCGCCGAGTCGTTCTTCACCAAAAGCGTGGTGTCATCAGCAAACAAGACGCAGTGGGTAGATGGACGCAAAGCGGCGGGGAAGTCATTAATGAAGGTAAGGAACAGCACCGGTCCCAGAATAGATCCTTGAGGTAAACCATGCTGGACGATGGACAAATCAGACACATCAGAACAAACTTTTACGGCTTGCTGTCTGTTTGAAAGATACGACTCAACGAAGTCAGCAGCTGCTGTCGAAAATTTATACTTTGATTTGGCAACAAGTACCGAATGTGGCACGCTGTCGAAAGCTTTCTTGAGGTCGATGAAAATCCCCTGCTTCACGTGCTTTTTTTGCTCGAAGCCATCAAATCATCCGTTTGTCACACTTATACGGATCTGGATACGTTAGGCAATGATTCTGCCAATGATTATTGATGTCTCCAGCATCTAGGTCCTTTCGTAAACTGGCTAATATTATTAATTTTTCGTCTGAGACATGGAGTTTCTTCGTTTGACGTTAACTACACGGAAAGAACCAAGAGATCAAGTTTTATAGCTACCTTGAGCTGATTGTCAGCCGGCGATTTTGTTTGTTTTCATTTTTCAGGGTCACCATTTTTCTTGTAATTTGTGTCCTCCGTGCAATGATAACGTCAGATTCGAACTCAGATTTTTTAAAAAAGATATTTAAGTTGACAAAACGCGCCCATTCTTGACAAAAATGGTTATAAAAACGCCAGTTCGCGGATCAATTTGACAGAATCCGCTAATTCCAGGTTAAAACTGAGTAAATTTGGTAATTTGAGGCTAAAATTAAGGAATAATTCGCTATGCTACTATCAAGAAAAGTGTTAATTCGTTCTAAAAAATGAAAAATTTCGGTAAAACCCTGATTAACAGCCAAGATTTGGATTTACATATTTATGAGAAAACCCGCTAATTCACGGCCATAACTGTTTAAACCCGCCAATTCCCGGCTTAGGCACTAAGTCGCCACATTGGTGGGTTTCACCACCTCTGCTTAACTGCGTTTACACTGAAGTGTCTGACATTTGTGTAGCTACACTTATGTCTCGACATGAATGTTAAGTGTCAGAAATATGTATATCGACTGTAAAAATTCTGATAAAAATTTCTGGAAGTTTTTGTTTACACCGAGGAAATTTGTATCTGAAACTAAGGGCCGTATTCATAAACCAACCTTAACCTTTACATCTCCTTTAAGCGCTTCAAAACAGATGACATATTTTTATAAACCACCACATTTTTCAACTCCTTTAGTTAAGGCTTTGTAAAGGTGGGTTTCTGAATACGGCCCTAAATGTCAAGCAATAAGTTTAGTGCGACACTTCAGTGTAAACGCGCCTTTGGATAAGCTGAACCTTGTTTACATAAAATTCAATGCATTTTTTCCCTTAAGTCCGACTTAATTTTAAGCCGAACCTTAAGCCGAGGGAACCTTATAGAGTACTTACCGATAAAAACCTCTGGCTTAAATTGAGCTAAAGCGCTCATTAGCAGCTGAAACGGAGAAAAGGCGTTAATTCGCGATTAAAAGTGACAAAAGGCGCTCTTTTGCAGTTAAAATAGATAAAAATGATGAATTTTTTAAAATTCGCTAATTCACGGATAAAATTGAGAAGACCGCTAATTCGTGGATATGCATACTTGAGAAAACCTGCTAAATCGTGGCCAAAACTGAGAAAACCCGCTAATTACCGAATAAAATTGATATGAAGCATTCATTCGCAGTTGAACTTGAATATATGCTAACTCTCCGGGGTCTATTCCGGTGAAATTAGTTTTTAATGATCCAGCTCCGTGAAATTTGTTTTTCAGAGAGCATGGATCCCACTAAATTGCGTTTGAACGTTCGAGTACTGTGAAATTTTGTTTTTGAAAGGGACCAAGCCCATAAAATTGTATCTTTGGGACAAAAAAGTGTGGAATCCCGCGCAAAGTTGACTATTTTAGGGGCTCCCCCACACCACCACCACCACCCGAAATTTGGTTTTCAAAAGAGCCAATCCTTCGCATTTTTTTTTTTTATAAGGCATCATGTTTGGTTATTGAATCAACCGAAACCGTGAAATCGGGTACTATAACAAGTATAAAATCTTTGAAATATTTGGTCTTCAAGAGTGCCTAACAAACGGAATCGCTTTACGAACTGGCGGTGTTGTGTTTTACAAGGATCAATAAGGGCGAAAATCATTCTTGAAATAGCCAAAACCACGAAATTGGGTTCCGTAAGACAAATTGGCTCTTTTATTAAGTGAGTAAAGTGGTATTCGGTTCTTTCAGTGCCAATAATCCAAAAAGTAAAACCAGTGGAATTTATTTCGCACGCACACCGTAGATGCAGTTGGGGGGGGGGGATATAGCGCTGGAGCGTGCCCTTTCCCCTCTCACTGAACAGAAAGCCACGGCCATGTGTTAATTAATCACCAAGCCGATAACTTCTTTGTCTACTCTGTATTCTTCGTTTGTTCTAATTTTAAGTTTGAATCATCCTTGCTAATTTCCCTCCAGAGAAATATAGCTGAGCTACAGAGGGAATCCGAATCAGAATTCGCTTTTATCGCTTAAAACACGAAAATAATTGTGGCTCATCTAATTTTTTTTCTTAACCAGAGCTCAAATGACGTCCCTGCAGAGTGCCACCTGGGGCAAATGCCCCTTCTACCCCCCCCCTCCCGTAGATTGGAATGGGCTGGTAATGGTCAGCGTCAACCGCAAAGGTGCCATCGTTCTAAATTGTGTCCTGCGTAATCAATATCCACAAATTAATTATGCATTATAGCACTGAGAATTGTTTACAATTACATTTAATTCCTCCCCCAACCCTCTCACCATCATTATCTTTTGCCAATCGAACAATAAGGTCAAACTCTTTGTCTTCTCAACTCTATAGCCGGCCCGAATCAGGTGGACCTGGTGTAAATGAGGATTTGGAGAGGGTTTTAATGCTCTATGAATACTTCTACTCCATGAAGATTGTAGATTGTTCGATTGTTGAAGGGCTTTCAACTAGTATTTTTTGGACCGGAGCAATAGAGTGAATATAGCGTTATGTTTCCTCTCTCTCACTCTTTTCTCATCGCAGGGAATGATGGAAAAATGAAGAGAGCACGCTTGAGAAAAAGTTAAAGGTGGTGAGCGGTACTCACTATACGCACCCCTCACTCCTTCCATACTTACACACACACACACACACACACATCTATTCGCATCCGCGATTAAAGGCAGCAGCATCGTGACGGGGTTTTCCCTCTCTCCTCACTATTTGAAGTGTACGAATGGGGTGGCAGCGGCGGCGGTGGTGGTGGCGGCGGGCCACTCTCTTGTGGGGCAGTAGTTGTTGGAGGCCAGAAGGTCTGTTCGTCGGCTTCGGCAGTTGCTTCTTGAAGCTTGAGGGCCGATCTTCTCGAAGAGGAGGGCAAAACATTTTGGTTCCAATCCATCGAAAATATCGCGGTTTTCAAGTCCGGAAAATTTTTTTCCTTGACGTACGAATAATACGAATCGAGGAAGGCAAAAAATAATAATTTATATAAAAAAACAAAGACAACCAATTTTGACACCTCACATCCGCGCGTGTTTTGAGAATTTTTTTTTTCGGATTTTTCGAAAGGTACGATTTTTGAATTTTTGCAAATCATTTTTAATTTTGTTACATTTTAGTCAACTTTTTTGTTTTTGTTTTTGTTATAAACATACATAATTTCAAAATACACGTGAAAAGTTCGTATGTTTCACTAAACGGTGAATAAGTCGTACTTGTTTAATATTCCAAAGCTGTCGCCGCTCAAACAATTTGAACCCATTCCGCTTTTAAACTGTTTCCAAGTCCACAAATTCACTTGTACTTTCATGCAAATGGCGTATATGTATAGTATTACTTCAGTCAAAGTGATAAAACTATGTTAAAACAAGAGGTGTTTGAGAACGTGAATGTATAGGGGAGTGGGTATATAGGACTTATAGGTGCGAACAATAATTTGAGTTTACTAAAGCACAAGTTGTAATTAGAAACCCAAGTTGAATCGTTGCTTTCCCGGGCATAGAGAAAACTTTGTAAAGGGAAGAGGTGGTGGGGGGAGTGAAGAAGTGGTTTTGTCTCATAGTAAAAACAAACGAAATTTGAAGGGGAGGTGGAAATCCTCGTTTTGTCAGAAAAGGGTCAAGCTTAAGGGGGTGCTGTGCATTGTTTTGGTGTTGCAATCACATAGTTGTGAACTTAAAGGGAGGATGAAGGGTGGAGGTGACAATAATCTCAGGGATTATTCCTTGAAAATTAGTAATTTTCTAGAGGGGAAAATCAGAAAGTTTCACTCAGAGGCGAAGGGTATTACTCGCGAAGCAAACTACAACAACAAGGCAAACTGAACAAATTTTCCTTAAAATAGAAAGTGATTTTTCTCTTTTCGAAACAATGTGATCTATACCAGCAAAGTACCCCCGCCCCCTTTTATACCATCCCCCGTGCATCATTATTAAATTGCTTTAGCGTGTCACTGTGAATAGGGAGTGTTTGGTGAAGGTGCGGGGCTAAGCGGATCGAGGAACTTTTTTTCATCGAAAAAAAAAAAAAAAAAAGTGAACAGGAACAATAATTGAAGAGCTTTAGAGGAGGCAATTGGGTTTTATTCATCGCTGCGCTCGCTGCGGGAAGGGTGATAGCATATTGATGAGAATAACTCGAAGAATTAATACCCCACCCTCTCACTCATACATCCTTTTTTCTCTCCCTCGTTCATCTCCCTTAACGGGGTTTGAATGATAATGGGGGGAAGGGGGGCGTGGCGTCTTCTTGATTTCACTTAGGCATATTGTTTTGACTGAAAAATGGCTTTGTCGCGGTAATAAATGGTGCATCACTGTCATTCAGTTCCCCCACAGCGGTGAGGAACCCTTAAAAAACGCCATAAAACTAATGACGAGGCTTTTGTAGTTTGATAGCTCATCGATGGGAATTAATATGGTTTCCTTCTTGATGCCATTTCATTAATTAAAAACAACCTATTAGTTGTAGTATAATACCCAGTTGAGCATTTAATTAGCACTATAAAAGAATGTACAAAAAAAAAATGCTTTTATCATAATTCAGGACACTCTGACTTTAAAGCAGGAGAAATGAATAATAGTAATAATAATAATTCGCAAGCGAACGGTAGCGCGGTTATTACGCCAGCTCCTTCCCTGACTTTGATGATGGCGCTGAAAACAAATAAAACAATATTATGTATGTGTAGAATTCGAAACATTCCGCGCCCTTCTCCGCGATGACATCAATTACAAAATTGATCAATTACAAAACAATTTATGAGTCCTTAAATATTCAATGCCCACTGGTCCGGCGGTCGAATAACTCGAAAATTAATAATTAATAGCCCTTCCCCCTCTCAGCAGTTGGGCAGGTTCGAGAAAATGGCCGGCGATTGCGAGTGAATGCCATTTTAAGAGATGAATTTTGGGGATTGATGACCGAAATCCTTTTCAAATGTACAAGCGAATGGGGCCCTGAATTTTATATTTAAAACAGATATAAAAAAAAAAGATTGACCTTTTTTTTACAATTTTAGCCATGAATTAGGACTTAATCTAAATTTTAGCCGGGAATCAGTGGTTTTACTTCTATGTTCAGTGACTAGAGGCAAATCTTCACTTAAAAAACTTGTTGAGCATTGATTTCTACAACCATTCGTGGATACATTCTTGGTTTAAGTGACGGCTATGAATATTTCTCCGTTTTGGCAGCAACTTGGAGAGGTCAGCGAACTATTTTTTGGAACTAATTATAGTTTTTTTTCTAAATTTTGGTAGCTAATTATTTCTTAATTTTAGGCACGAATTACCACGTTTCCACAATTTCAGTTTGAACTAGCCAGATTTTGTCCAATTGATTCGTGAACTGACGCTTTTCTCCATTTTTGCTGTGGATG
This sequence comes from Corythucha ciliata, assembly GCA_038030265.1. Lineage (NCBI taxonomy): Eukaryota > Metazoa > Arthropoda > Insecta > Hemiptera > Tingidae > Corythucha > Corythucha ciliata. The sequence continues at coordinate 48,768,685 of CM075942.1, read as the reverse complement.
AGCGCGTTCAGTTGATTTCAGTAGAGAGGATGAGCGCTTTATCTAAATTTTAAGCCGGAAAATATCGGGTCTTCTCAGCATTAGCACCGAATTAAATATTCTCAATTAAATCCTAGAATGAACGTATTTTCTCAATTTTGGGCGAGAATAAGGGCTTTTCTTTAATTTTGGGAGTGAATTAGTACTTTTCCTCAATTTTAGCAGTGAATTATCTTAATTTTAGTGGTGAATTTCCGCTTTTACTTCATTTTAGCTGTCAATTAGCAAATTATTTAGTCAAATTTATCCTCGAAATGGTGTTTTTCTCTATTTTGACTGGGAATGAGTGAGTTTTGTCATTTTCGCATCAAATTAAGACTTTTTCTTCACTTTAGCCGCTAATGAGCGCTTTACTTCAATTACAGTCGGAAATTGTCGGGTATTCTCATTTTTTAAATTGTAAATTGCTATATGCATAGTTATAATATTACTAGTTATATTATAACTATATATGTATAGTTGTATATGCGTCGCATCCATGTCGAGTAATTGTCCACTTCACGAAATGGATGTTCATTTCACGAAATAGCTCCACTTGCCGTAACTTCAAAAAATTTCGACATCTGGACAAAAAAATTGTCTATTTCTTGAAAAGGAAATCGTGTTTGTCCTGTTGCTGAAATCAAGTTTTCTTACTGCAAGTGGATGCACAAGATTATCCTTTTCGTGAAATGAATGAGTGAGGAAACAAGTTTTGTTTTATTTAAAAATGTTATTTTATTGAGCACTCAAAAACGCGCTAAAAAATGATGTTGTGCATCCACTTGCAGTAAGGAAGCTTGATTTCAGCAACTGGACAAACGCGATTTCCTTTTCAAGAAATGGACATTTTTTTTGTCCAGATGTCGTAATTTTTTGAATCCATTTCATGAAGTGGATAATTTCGCCAAGTGGATGCGACATATATATAATATATAACTATGTCAATATAGACACAAAATCGGGGTAAATCGCAAACATGCATGTAATTGATTTTTTTGTTGCGTGTTGTTAGGACCAATGAGAGCAGTTAATACTCAAGTTTGCAACCCTCAAAACCTTGTGCTTAACTCATGGCACTCGAAAAACTAAGAAATTTCATCAATTTTTCTGGTTTTTTGAACAAAAATACCAGAAGAAAGAGTTTTTCGAGCATGACCGTAGTATACATTGTTAAAGCCAACTAAATTTGATGTAATTTAAGCCATGCCCGAGCATCCTGGGTTTGTTAGTTCAGGAAATACAGTCGATCAATAAAATACCTAATCTCGCCAAAAAGCGAGATTTTATTGGTAGGGTAATTTTTCAAGACCCGTAGCACTCAAATACACGGTGATTGGTACTTGGGTGAACAAAATGAGAGGGGTGATTGTACACCAAAAATGCAACAAAAAATTTCCTATGACCTAAGGTCAGATTTCCATTCCTAGTTCAGATAATCAATTTGTTGTTTTTTAGCACATCACGGGTTTTCGCAACAAAAACATCTGTAACATGGGAAGTAAGCGTCCAAGTTAAATCCAACGACACCACTGAAAAGAGCACTCTTTTTTTGTGTGTGAGTAAAGACATTTTGTCTAATGATAGCGAAAGATTCTTTGAGTAAACTGGGAAAATATCAGGATGTTTTTAAAAATGTCAGTTTTTGACAACTGTTCAAAGCTAGACTACATTAGCCATGGTGCTCCCAGCACCTGACAAGTTCCTCTAAAACTGTATGAAGTAACTCAGTTTAATACTTCATGCTTACTTTACTCCTGTCCTTTGCAATTTCTGAATGAAAATCCATTGTTATACCAAAAAATGACGCATTTAGGCCCATTTTGAGTGCCTACAAGAAGATCAAGAGCCATTCCCAAAACTTTTTTTTTCAGCTTAATTCAATTTTCCTATGCTAATCTATGAGGACAGACAAATAAAAGTGGAATAAGCTGAAAAAAATTTCTTGAAATAGCTTTCGTACCTATCCACTTTTAGGCACTCAAAATGGGCCTGATTGCCTCCTTTTTGGTATAACAATGGATTTTTCTCAAAACCTTGCGAAGGACAGGAGTAAAAAGGAGTAAAATAAGCATGAAGTATTAAACCAAGTTACTTCATACAGTTTTAGAGGAATTTGCCGGGCGCTGGGAGCACCATGGCCAATGTAGTTTAGCTTTGAACAGTTGTCAATAACTGACATTTTTTAAAATATCCTGATATTTTCCCAGTTTACTCCAAGAATCTTTCTCTAACTTTGGACGAAATGTCCTTACTCACACAGAAAAAAGTGTGCTCTTTTCATTGGTGTCGTTGGATTTTACCTAGGACGCATGCTTCCCAAGTTACAGCTATTTTTGTTGTGAAAACCAGTGATGTGCTGAAAAACGTGACAAAATCTATTATCTCGACAAGGAAAGGAAATGGGACCCTAGGTCTTAAGACAATTTTTGTTGCACTTTGGATGTTTAATCACCCCTATCATTTTGCTCAACCAAGTACCAGTCACCCTGTCCTATCCACGCGAAAATAAATTTTAAGCAATAGCGTCAGATTCAAATTGAGCTACTGCCTAAGAATTATTCTCGCGTGGATATTCTGTAGGACCATTATTTTTGAGTGCTACGGGTCTTGAAAAATAACCCTATCAATAAAATCTCGCCTTTTGGCGATATTAAATAATTCTTGATTGGCTGTATCTCCGAAAATAACAAACGTAGGACTCTCGGACTGGGCTTAAATTGTAGCAAATTTAGTTGGCTTTAACAATGTATACTGTGGTCATGCTCGAAAAACGCTTTCTTCTGGTATTTTTGTTTAACAACCTAAAAAATTGATGGAATTTCGTGGTTTTTCGAGTGCCACGAGTTGAGCACAAGGTTTTGAAGGTTGCAAACTTGAGTATAAGCTGCTCTCATTGGCCCTAACAATGTGCAAAAGAAAAAAACAACTACATGCATATTTGTGATGTTTGATGTTTATATTGTCTGGCCTACTATGGGTATTCTCAAATAATTTCGTGAATATGCGTTTTTGCCAACTTTGACCGCTAATCAGGGATTTTACTTAATTTTTGGAGCAAACTAGCACTTTTCTAGATTTTTGAAGGGAATAATTACTTAATTCAGCTGCGAATCAGCGGAATTTGTTCAAATTGATCTGTGAACTGGAGATTTTATCAATATTTGCTGGGAATGAGTACGTTTTGTCAACATCATAGTTGCTAATTAGCTATTTTGCTTCACTTTTAGCTGCGAATCAGCGCTTTATCTGAATTTTAGCCGGGAATTAGCGGGTTTTCTCAATTTTGACCGTGGATTAGCGTTTTTCTTAATTTTCAGCCGCGCGAATTAGAAATTGTTTCGCCATTTGCTATGAGTTAGGGCCTTTTTTCTCGGGGGAGAGGTGACTGTCACGCATCGGTCCAATTTGAAAGGCCCCATAGAGTTCTATGTGTTTTTACTGCAAGAGTCGGACGATGACACGCGCGTCGGCGTCTTTTTTCACCTTGTGCGGGAGGGGCATTCGGGCTTTTTTTGCTTTTTAGCCAAGAATTCTAGAACTTTTTCCATAAATTTTACCGCGTACTTGCCCCAAAATTAGCACAAAAGCACTCTTTTTCAATTTTAATATTCTATTATGGGCCTATAGAAACTCGGGGGTAGCGTAATTTCTCCATTTAGCCGCGAAGTTACCTTCTGCGTCTGATACACCTCAAACTGCTGTATGTTTCTTAATTTTGCAATGAATTGGCCGCGCTGTTCGAGCGGCAAATGAGCGTTTGTTGCCAATATTAGCAGCCAATCTGCGCTTTAAAACCTTACAATCCCCATTCTGTCGTCCTTATGTTTTTCCTGATTTTTGACTCTTTAACCTCCATTATTTTCTTATTCGGGTGCCAACACTGAACGTTGGCCAGGACTGGTCCACCCCTCACTAACTCCGGTTTTACTGCCTCAAAAACTGAATGTCGCTGTTGACCCATTCAAAAGGCGTTTTCGCGGGGCCTCTCCTAGCCTCTCGAAGGCGTTCATGTAGGCTTTCAAAGTCGTTTAAAGGCTTTCAAAGGCTTCCCAAGGCTCTTAAAGGCTTTTGAAAGCTTTCGTATGCTTTCAGTGGCTATCCCGTAAAGGCATATCCTCGAAGTTGCTCATATCCCCTTTAAGTCTTCCATGGGTTGGCTTTTGATGGCTTTTGACAGCTTTCAAAGGCTTTCTAGGACTCCTAAAAAGCTTTCAAAGGCTGCCGAAGGCTTTCAGTTGCTTTGCCACAAAGCTCTGGCAGAAGGCTCTGGCTCTGGCTAAGTCTCTCGAAGGCCTTCAAAGGCTCTCAATGTCTTTCATAGGCTTTTGAAGGCTTTCCATCGATCGTTGGCCTTGGCGCTCGACCCCCAGGTCTGGCAAAACCGAGTCGGGGAGAACACTCCGGCTCACCAGAGCTCACATGCAGAACCATTAGGGCTAAACGGGGACTGGCGACGTTAATGCGCCTATTAACACGCGCAGCTTTGTGAAGGGTGGTGGTAATTATTTAGACCTACCAAACTTTACAAGTTGAGACCGAAAAGTAAAACACTTTTGACATCTCGGACGGTCTAACAAGTCGGACATGTCCGGGAAAAGTATGAAACGTTCGATCACCCTACTCTTCGGGCAAGCTAATACTCGTGGCTAAAACTGTGGAAAAACTGTCATTCGTCGTTTCTGGATGCAATTTCCAGACAAAAGTTGAGAAAAAAATCGCAGATTCGTGGAGTATTGAGGCAATTTCATGGCTAAAATATAAAATAAAAAGCTAATGTGCTGTTTTTGGGCCAAATCCACGGCTAAAATTGAGAAAAATAACTAATTCGCGGCTAAAGTTGAGAAAAATTGCTAATTCACGGATAGAAGCCAGAAAAGGACCTGATTCGCGGTTAAAAATTTGAAAAATCACTGATTCATGACTAAAATGAAGAAAACGCGCTAGTAGTAAGAAATGAAGAAAATCACAAATTCGCGGCTAATAACATTGAAAGAAGCGCTCATCTATTGCTACCGTAAAAACATGGAAAATTCGTCGCTAAACTTCATAAAACACCAATTCGCGTCTGAAATCGATAAAACACCAAATGCTTCTGAAGGCAACATCGTGGCTGAAATTCATAAATATCGCTATTCCCGACTAAAATGAGTAAAAACGCTAATGCAAGGCTAAAACTAAGAAAAATGGCTAATTCATTGTTAAAACTTAGAAAACCCGTTAATCCACAGCCTAAATTGAGAAAAAGTGCTTATTCGCCGCAAAAATTAAGAAAAAGTGGCAATTCTTAAGCTTTTTGTGCCTAATATACGCATGGATTTTCTAATGATTACTCAAGAAAATTGCTCATCGAAACAGAGAGCCGTTTTGTACAATACCATTTGCCCAAGTCTTGTCTCTGGCTAAAATATTCTTCGTCCTGCCCAGATGTTAGTTCCTAGAGTCATTTCAAATACATTTCTACTATTCGACGGAATAGGCAAATTTCAAAGAAGAAATTTCCAGATTCACTGAATAATTGAATCTTATTGCCTGAATTCAACCATTTTCACTGAAAATGATCTTATTTGCGAAGCCTAGCTTAGGGATAAATTAACAGATTCATCAGATTGAGATTACTCTCCGTAGTTTCCATGTCAGTTGGTGACTTTTTGTAGCGGATAATGAGACCTACGGAGCCCAATAACTCAATAAGTGATTTCTTGGGCGGAGGTTGAACTTTTCAGCCGTATAATCAAACTGCTTTGATTCTGAGTAAGGGGGAGGGGGCAGGATGTCCTGATTTTAGGTGAAAAAAAACTTGAAATCTCATCCTAAAGCGCTGTGACAGCCAGCCTGTTGTTCAACACAGTGCTGCTGTAGTGTTCAATTGACAGTCTAGGTCTAGGGCTTCAGTCAGTTGAGGGCTGAGGGTTTCAGTAATCAATTTCAGATCAAAAACGCTACACCCTAGCTCTTCAATTTTGATTTCCCCGAGTTTTTGTGTGCTGAATAATACAGTTTTCTGGTCGAAAATGGTCAGTTTGTGGCAGCATGATTCGCAGTTTACTGGCATCACGAGGATATAGAAGCAAGGGGGCGATCACACCCGCATACAGTATTAAAACTTGAACCGATCCCCCCTTCCACCACCTTCCACAAGACTTCATGATATTTTGTACTCTAGAATTAAATCCACGTCCCACAAAGCAATTTTTTGTTGCCAAATTAGAGACAGAGTGCCGGCGCAATAAACAACAGACGATGAAACATTTGTTAATTCCTTCTTTTGCACTCACAAGAAGATTCTCTCAAATGAAAAAACTCTTAATTGGAATTCAGAGAAAACGGAGAGACTTATAAACGGATTAGTTGGGGGTTACGATGAGTTAGTTTCAAAGAAATAAGAAAAAGGTAGACTGGAATAGACGTGGACAGGACATTTTTATCTGGGAAAGTGAAAAGAAAGCCGGGGGTGCAGCCTGGTCCTAATTACAATTTTTTAATTTTTTTTAAAGTCAGCTAAATCATGATTTATAGGTATAAACGAGAATGAAATAAATTTTACATTTAAGTGTCAAGATTACGTCTCTAAAACGAGAACCTCCATACTTAGCAAGAACGACGTCAATTAAATCATTTTGCGGTCATCAAAACAGGCCGTCGCAATTCAAAAAGACGTGCTCACACTGATCAAAAGAGGCAAAAAATATAAGTAGGTATCCTTTTTTCTCTACAGAAAGAAATTCTTTAAAGGTCTTAACCCTTTAAAACCATACCCTCAGGAGTTGAATAAAGTGAGGAAAAAAACTGTCTGAGAGGGCGCCCTTCCGGAACTCCCTCCCATATACCCTCTCACGAGGCTCTGAGCAGTGCTGAGATAAGGGCGGACAGGTGTCTGTTAAGAATTTCTTTTTTCGAAGGAGAAGAATAAAAAAAAACTCCTTTTTTTTCTTTTTTCTTCCACGCGATTCCCCCCACCCCCTGCCACTCCTCATTTTAAACAACAATAACAAACTTATTAACATCCATCACTGACTTACACGCAAACCTTTGGGGTGTGCTCTCCCCTATCATTGGCCGTTCCTCTTTCTCTTCCACAGGCGTGATTGTACCTTTTTGTAATCTTTTAGATCTTTAGTGGTGTCCAATTAAAATGCAATCGATAGAAGTAAGGGTGGGGAGAGGTAATATGTGGTTGGTTGGGGGGGGGGGGCTTCTGTTTGTTGTATCATCGTTTTTTTTTTCTATCAAGTGTGTAAGGTGGAAAGTGTTGAAGATAAGGTGGGGTGCCTATAAATAAAGAAAACGTGACGAACATTGTTCCACTGAGGGAGGAGGGTACTCATTGCTCCTTTCTCAACGGTAAGTTCTTTATTGTATACGATCGCAAAAATCCGTTAAATACGAATATTTGGCGTGCTAATTATGACTCAAAACATCGAAATTTTCCACCTTTTAACTTTTCCATAAAGTCCCGCAGTCAGTCTAACCTCTTTCCGAACAACTCATTCAAAGTATTCACTGCAGTAGAAAAACAACTTTATATCGCGAAAGAACAAAGAAAAGGCGCTACGGTGTGAAAACTTCTCCCTGATGAGGAGGTGGGTAGGGTCATGAATTGCCTGTGAGATCTTAAAACAGTCCATGGCGGTGAGTGGGTGAGGAGGGAGTGGCTATATTCTAAATGGGAAGTAATGAAGATAAAAGACGGCAACTAGAAATTAAAACTCTTTGCTGGGTTGTTTTGGGCTCAACGGTGTCATTATTCTAAGACGGTGCGAAGGTTGTGGAGAACGAGGATGATGGTGGGGAGGGGGAGGACTGGTTACAAAATTTTCGCTTTAAAGCTAAGAGACACTCTCATTACATTAATGGTTCCTGAGGAAGGCATGCGGGGATGGAAGTTGAGTGAGATTGGCGGGAGAAGAAGGAATGGGCCCCTATAATTACGATAAACAAACAAAAACCCACGGATGCTTGCTCCTTGAATTAATCCGGATTTTTTATTATTTAATAGCGAGAATTCCACTCTACACCATCCCCCCTTTTTAGGCATAGCCCCCTGCATTCCGAGACTCCTTGATTCAGCTTTCCCCTCCACTCCTTCCCAACTTTTACTGTCCAAGTCACGCCACATGGCGTGCGCAGTGCGGAATCAGCCCCCCCCCCCCACCAACACTCCTTCACCTTACAAAACTCCAAGTTTCGCGACGACGTCAAAAATAATAAATCCAGGGACTCTACTATACCCGCGTGCTCACCCTTCACCTTACAGGGAGAACGCGACGGCACAGGGATTTTCAAGAGATAGTGATAGATGCGTAACGGATTTTCGGATTTGCATCCCTAGACACGGCAGCCGTCTTACGTGTAGACAGACTACCATCTTAGTGTGGAGGGGAAGGGAGGGGCTTTACTATCTCTAGTCTATACGTCTACCCTTTTAAAATTATTTTCATTCGCGATTCCCTTCGCCTTGTATATGTCAACCCTCCCCTTTGCATACTTGACAAAATAATCCACGCCAAAGATGGGTTAGAGAAGGGAACGGGAGTCAGAGTTCGATGACTACAAAAGAGGGAGTAAAAACTCGAGGAAAAAGGAAACCATTAAGTGGTCATTATCATTCTTTAGAAGCGGTTTTTGCTCACACATTAATCCCCCGCTCTAACAGATGCTCGTTTTACGCTTTTCGCCCTTTCCTGTCTCAACACAGCTCTACCGGCCCCTTTTGACTCTTACCAACGCAAGTCTTTGAGTTAATAGCTCCTCTTCAACAATAGATTCGCCTTCATTCAGTTCCAGCCCTTTTTTCGCGCCGACGATCTTGAGTATAGCAGGGCTGGGCAAAGCACGTGATTACACAAGGAGCCAGAGCTTCCTGTTCTGTGTGTAAGAGAAACGTTAGCGATAGGGAGGTAGGGAGACTTAGAAGTCCCAAACATGGTGACGAGACGGGGGGGGGGAATAATTGAAGACTGTCGTTCTAAACAAGCCCCCCTCCCTAACATTATCGGATCCTCGAGGCTCAAAAAGGCCAAACCAGGACCATTCAGGCACGTTAAAATTCTTCCGATCCCAATCCGTTCTCGGGGAAGGATAAATTCCGCAGCCAAACAAAATGCTGTTTACAGAATGTTGTAAATTAATGAAAACCTACAGTATTCTGACATTTCTATTCCTCTCCCCACCCCTAATGAACAAACTGCAGTGCCAAAAAAGGAATAAAACTGTTGCTGCTGATATACGAAGGGATCAAATTACGTAATAAAGTTTCCAAAACGAAAGGATTAGAAAATGAAAGCGAGACAACCATTTTTACGCAGTCATAACACTGTGGGTAAGTTTTATTTTCGTAACTTGGAACAACTGAGACACGTAACGTTTAGTTTGGTAATGAGAAAAAGACCCTGTATACGGCAATCGAAACTTTGTATAGGGCTCAACAAGATAACGCGAAAACATAGCACACAATGTCTATGAAAATCGAAATTTTATACCAGAAAGATCGCCGCCGGGGCTCCGGACGACGAGACAACTGACAAGAGCTGCTGATTTACTGCAGCGTCGATGAGAAGTGAAGGAAGACAGCGTCGTGACAGTGAGACGTACGATGACCCAGAGGTGTCAAGAAACGAAACGTTCAAGCCACTGTGAGCCACGGAGCGAGCCGTGGAAGAGGCCGAAGTAAAGGGCCCAATTAACCACACCCCGTTCTCCCTCTCCGTAATCACTAAACAAACTAACCACGAGGCGCATTATATCCACAGAACGCCTAACTAAAAAATGCTTTATCCACAGGACGATCTGCCCACAAAAAGCCCCAACCACAAAATGCTCTAACCACCAAACTCTCTAACCACAGAACGCTCCAATTTCAAGACGTTCCTCCCTGAAAAGCTTAAATACGGAAAAATAAGCATTTCGATTGACTGTATCGTTCATCAATGAAATTTATAGGTAGTTTGAAGCGGTCCTTACACGTACAATAAATACTGCTCAAACTACGGGCAATGCAATAAAATATAACGTTTGTAGGTTGTATTGATGGGTTGCACAATATGATGTACAACTCATTTTTATTCTGTAAACATCTGGAAACAAAATATTGCGCAAACGAGTTTGTGCAATAATATTGTACGTCTATGGACCCCTTAAAAGTTGAAAAAACAACTGCCAAAAATTAGAAATTTTCTGAAAACAAAAAAGGCCTGAAAATTTCGAGGTTTTCCGAACTCCCCAAACGGGTAAATCCACAATTTTAAATTGGCGGATAATTTTTATTTGTACGATATTTTTTCGAACAATACTCTTAATATTATGAGAAGTTAGTTGATATTTTACATCTTCTTGTTAATTATCTCATGGTCTTTTGGCAAATGAATAACTTTTTTATTAATAGACCTCACAGGTCCTCGCGTGCGCTGACATAGGTAAATTTTGATTGCGCGTTTCCGAGGGTTACAGCTTTGAGGGCCTCATGGTGATTCCTGCCCTGGGCCCCGAATCCACCTGGGTCCGCCAGTGCCAACCACAAAACGCTTTCACTACAAAACTATCTAGGCACAAAATGCATAAACCACAAAACGCTTGAAACCGAAAAGGCCTCAATCACAAAATGCTCTAACCACAAAACGCTATGACCGCTATGACCGAAAACAATCCAGCCACGAAATGCTTCAATTGTATGCTGGGGGGTGATTCTGTAACTCGCAAAATGTACGTGTCGTAACTGGGAAGGAGGGGGAGAGGATGTACCCCGTTGCCTTGGATTTTCCACGCATTTGTCAAGAATTTATTATTTTTTCTTCGAGACCACACATTCTCGCGTGAAAATTCCGCAGTTTAATTCACTAGGTATCGTAAAAACCATGGTAACGAGGTACCACCCCTCGCCCTTCTTCCATTTTACGACACGTAAATTTTACAAGTTACAGAATCACCCCCCTGGGGCCTTATTCCAAGTTGTCGGGAAAAACTCACGTGAGGTGGTTGCTATGGCGAGATAATACTATTTCTGATGAAACGTCCTTGGATACCGCTTACGGGATTATTTCCCGACAACTCTAACTAGGGCCCCTAGTCTGTGTCTTGTCCCTGAGACTAATGGGTTAGGTCATTGAACGTGACCCTTCTCCACTGAAGAAAGGCGACAATTGCGGGGCATCGTGAGGGAGTGTCCGGCACGTGTAAGACTGGGTTATCACCCCACGCACCTCATTGGCTGTTGTCAGAAAGGACACTCTAACAACACTCAGCGTAGAAGCCGAGAAGATATGTAAATTGAAAAGTAGGTGGGGGGGGGACGGATTTCTCTGCTCCGTTGTAGTCATGTGTGGACCACCAGGATGTTTCCGGTGGTTATTCAAGGCCTGCGGTGATAAGACGTTTTATGGGACGGCCAAATGCCGTTACGGGTAGAAACTGGGAAAGTCATCGTACATGCGACTTTTGAAGAGTTCGTGGGTTTACTGTATCCTGTATGAGAGCTTCAGATATCAAAAAATTGTGAAATTGCGTTCAAGAAGCCAAGTCCATTGCCCCTTGGTTATCGATGAGCAACAGTTTGGGTTTAAAAGAGCTGAAACGAATACATTTTGTTTCCGAAAGAGCCGAATTAGTTGTTCGAATCATCCTACCAAAATTATACCAAGGGATACAGTCATAAAATTTGTTTTTTCGTGAAGAATGAATCACCGAAATTTGGCTTTGAAGGATCTAAAAAAAATTAAATTAGGTATATTTTAATTCTAACTCCTTGGATTCAGTCATACAAGAGCAAAATTAGTTTAATAAATTAGCCAAACCCTCAAAACCGATTTCAGAAAGAGCTAGAGCAATGAAATTTAGTTTCAAATGAATCGTGAATACCAGAAATTGGGATAGGAGCTAAATCCCATAAATTTTGTATTTAAAGGGCGAATTCGGGCGACCAAGTTTGAACAACGAGCAAAGTTGAAAGTTATTACAGTGAGAAGTTGCACCCCCCTCCCCATCAAGAATTGGTACCATGGGCGTGGTGCCCCTGTGCCCAACTATAATTTCACTAATGGGTGGCGGTGTCGAGCTGCATTGAAAAAAAAAAAAAAAAAAAAATCGCTCCGGCAGCTGGCGGTCGGAAAGAATGCATTTCATTACGTATACGGATACCCTAAGCCGTCCCAGAAGTAATAATGTTGAGACCATGATTTGTTTCGTTAATGTTTGACCCTTCCTCGTACTGTTTGCTGCCGGGTTTGCTTAAGCTGAACTTAATGGGAATCAAAGGCTACTTCAAAATTAAATCATCGTACCGAACGTGGTAACAACTGGTGATTTGTAGTGATTTTTTTACCAGTTCAAACCATATTACCCCCCCCCCCTCCATCCAAGTCGACCGATTTGGCCCAAATGCAATACCAACCGGGGTCTTATGACTACTGGTTTTTGTGCCAAAGCGCGTTCCTCTAAATTAATTTCTACGAGAGTTATCGTGCTAACAAGACTACCCACTTACTTCCACCCCGGGAGCACCACCCCCTCCCTCTTGACTTTTTCAAAAAATTAAAATAGGAATCAAAGGCTACTTTAACATGGAGTATACGTACCAATATGATGCTTCTAGAATCAACTGGTGAATTGCAGTGATTTTTTGACCAGTTCAACCCCTATTTTCCCCCCTCCACCTTGACCGATTTGGCCCAAATGCAATACCGACCGGGGTCTTATGACAACTGTTTTTTGTGCCAAAGCGCGTTCCACTAAATTAACTTCTACGAGAGTTATCGTGCTAACAAGAAAACGGCCATATATACCAATGAATATATATATGAATTCCGGAAACCACTAAATTCGTGTTCTAGAGGTTCTGAAACATGAAAAAAACATGTTATGACCCATGTTTGCCACCATCACGACGGGACCAATAGTGCATTTTGACATAAATGAAATGCACTAAAACGAGAAGCGTCACTGCTAAATAAAAATCTTTTTCCGGCGCCAGCCGTGATGCTTTATACCGCACAACAGGGTCGGTCGTGCGTGTTACGGCCTAGCCGCACTGTTCCTGTTGCGTTTTTCTCCATCTACTAACCGAAGTCGACATTGTTTCGTTTTTCAAGGTGGTACTGATGAGAAGAGGAAGAGGGGGGAGAAGTGCGTTTCACGGATTGAATTTTTTCCCAATCCTTGAGTGGTGATGATGAGAGTGCGTGAGATGGGGGGGAGTGAGCACCCTCTACATTATCGAATTAACAAAGTGGGGAAAAGAGCAATTTCACGAGAGTTCTCAACCTGAAAACCTGTTTTGTGGGGTTCACTGGACCAAAACAGCTAGTTTTGCTGTTTGTCATGTCAAAAAACCAACTTTATATAGCTGCATCTCTCAAAAAGCAATTTGTTGGCCTGAAGTTTCCTAGTTTCGTGAAGCAACCATCAGACAGGATAGATTGTTCTGGAATATACACAAATCGACTGTGTCAACTCTCAGATCCCGTCCTTCCCCTTTTTCAACCATAAGAAATATTCAGCCAAAAACTGTCATTCATATTCCTCAAAATATTAACCCCCCAAAATTGTGGTCTCTGGGCCACAAAAGGGGAAAGTTCTCTAAAAAATCTCAGTATCTGTGAAACTCACTATCTAGAGAAGAATTTGGAAGTTCAAAGTTTAGACGCAGAATGTGATGGTTTATCATAGAATTTCGTATAATTTGGCCATCAGAATGACCGCTTACCACCCCCTTGATTACTTTTAAGACTAAGAGACTTTATAGATCGCTCATTAATTATTTTAACTGAACGTACGTTCATTTTTATTGGACCCCATAAATATAGCCAAGTCTGTAGCTTCCTCTTCCCTTCTATAATACCAGGATATAAACTAGGCGCTATATTAAACTGGTGAGAAAAGGTGGAACACCAAGCTATGGTGTTGGTGATGGTGGTGGGGAGGAGGGGGTTGGATGGTAAACTACGGTGTATAGCTATCCAGTGTACACAAAATGGAAAGGACAGCGGGTAAGGCTCCAGTGTTTAAGAGAATAGGATAGCCCCGCGTTGTATAGTACAACGTTTATAACCCAAATATTGACGCACTGTGTTACCTACCTCACTCCCCCCACCAACCAACCCCTCTACATCCTCCTCATCGTTCGCAATCGCCTGCTATATGTTATCTCAAGCGCGGTCACAGCCTCCCCTCCCAACCTACCCCACCCGGCCATTAATTAAATTTATAAAAAAGGGTTTAAATTAAATCAGGCGTTGGTCGGTTGGGGTAGGGGCGTCTTGAATGTAAACTGCGCCAAAAAATCTGTTGACAAATTTTCAAGAGGATGCGGTGAAACCAATTTCACAAAAGTGGAAGCGAAGTAATTAGAACAGTCCGCACTCATTAACAAGAAAGTGGCATAAACATTGTCTTTTAGAGCAATTAGCTTCAGTCATAGTCATTTTATGCGTCGACGTCCGGGGGCCTTTTGTCATTCCCCACCCACAACACCACACCTATGTCTCGGAATATACGTCTCTATTTTCCCTTCTTTTTTTTATACTTTTCATCATATTTTTAAATTAAATTAACCCCGGCAGTACCTCAGAAGCCCGACGTGAATCCGGGAATCACTGCCGGGAGAATCACTACAAAATCCGGGCCGATTCCATGGTACTCACGTTTCAAGCTTATTAAAGTTTCAATGAATCGTAGTTTTTCTTGAATAACTTTCAAAAGAGGGAAATTACGTTTTTTTTTATTTAAAAAATGGCAAGGGCCATGCTTAAACTATTACTAGAAATTTATAACTCCTAAATATATCTCTCTCAGAAATCCCCATGTGGACATAACAAAAAGGAATGAGGACGCTAGGGTGTGGGGGGGGGGAGAGAAAGTTCAACCCATTCAGTAGAGTCCTCACTAGTTTTTCCCCACCCCTCCACGACTCTTTTATGTGCGGTTTTTCCTCTTTTCCACTGCCTCATCTTCCAACACTTTTCCTGATTTTTTTTTCCTGCAAAGCACTTTACTAAGAGGGTGGGTGAGGGTCTCAGGAGGTTTCAAAACCGCTCTTTTTCAGCCTTTTTCTCCCCTGTAGGGAAATCTCAAAGGGGACAGAGTTATTTTTTTATGCAAACAAGAGCTTTAAGTTTAGCGACAATTATATTTTATTCAAAGCTTTCTTAAGAGTCATTAATTTAATATTTAGGTTTTTTTCAAACCCGTCGAGCGTCAATTCCACACAGGTTATTTAGGCATTGTGAACTCATGTTTTTCCAGCCATTATAAGATGAATTATTTCGAGCGCCTGACTGAAAAAGAGACCTTTTATAATTAACTTGTTCACTACCTTTTTTTTTAACAACAAGAAGAAAAAAAAAATCGAGTTTAAAGAGTGAAGAACGTAAAGGTGAGATAGAATTTTGATCATGTGGGTGCATGTTAAAAGGGCAAGCCTATTACGTTATGCTAAGTAGCCCTATCTTGAGTTGAGAGGTTGATGTGTTAGTGAGGGAGGGGGGTGGAGAACATGTGCGTAAGCTCATTACTTTCCCTTTTTACGGCCTCGCACCGAACCATTACAGAAAGAAACCGATTTTCCACGCTCGATGGTAAAACGGAAATTGGGGTGGGGGGAGAAGATTTGGTAGATGATATGTGGTGTAACGGCAGTGGTGGGGTGGGGGGAATGATGGTGCGAGGGGCTTCGTTTGAAGTTATTGTGAATTCCCTGGGGAGATTGACGAGATTTCAGGGGGAATAATGAGTGGGAAACGACATGGCAGTCGTTTTAATTATTCAACAACAAATTTTTCGGAAATTTGAAACAACCAGCTTTGGTGTGGCATTATACGCGTTAGGACCATCTAACTGCTTTCTAACCACCAAAAGTATGTTCGTTGTCCTTGGAATTCTCAAAGATTCAAGCCTGAATTCACAAAAATCCATAATTATCCTTTAATTAGTGGAGAAATATCGTGTTTTCACTTTTCAGGCATAGAAAAATTCTAAACAAAACCGATTCGTTCTTTCTGCAGCTTTGCTCTTGCAAAATCTTTGGGTTTATCGACGCAGGGAATCCTTCGATCAGGCGAGCCGTTGATGGGTTCGTTCCCATAGAGATATTGCCGTTTTTTCGCAGCTGTGATTCGTTTTCTGGGGACGCACACGTGCTGAAGTCTAAGGAAGAGCCTCCACGCAAGTGGACCTCACTGGCTCTCTCCGGAGTCGGACGAACCAAGGTCTTCTAGAATCGTAAGGGCGCTGACTGCCCCTTATGTGCGTTTTGACCTGAGGTGATCACGTTACGCAATTTACCATTGTCCAACAGACTCAAAGACCACGCCTGGGTTGAATTGAAACACTTTGAAAAAAATTACTCTACCTAAAAGTACACAAAAAATCACTCAAATAAACCACTAGGGGACCTGTCCAAAAATTTAAAATTTGAGGATATTTTCGGTTTTCTCGACGTGGGGAATTCGCTGAACGTGACGGATTCCTAAACTCGTAGAGTCGTAGCCTCGTATTTACCACAAGAACAGCACATTTTCACGCTTTCTCAATTTTATCCTCCTTAGGGCTTACTGCAGAAACTGGGTATCAGCTTATTTTATTCGTTTCGGCAGCGAATTAAGCGCTTTTCATAAATTTAGCCGCAAACTTGAGATTTTTTTGAAGTCTAGACGTGAATTGGTGATTTTTTCTCAATTGTGGTGTAGAAGTTGCATCATTATAACCGTGAATTAGCGGTTCAAATCGAGAAAACACCAATAATGTCAGTTTTCAGGGGCGAATTGGCTAAAGGCAAGAGAATAAGTATTAATTCATGACTAGTGGCGTACTCAGAAACCTTCTTTATCGGAGCCTTACCTTTAAAGACGAGTAGACGCATACGGCGCCATGTTCGTTCTCATCTGTTTAATAAGAATGGTTGGGGGTGGTTTGTTGATATCCACAAAACATCAAAAAAAGGTGGATTTTACAAGACTGATAATTGATAAGAGCGAACATGGCGTCTGTGATTTTACCTGTCTGATTATAGGTTCTCTACCTTACCTAGAGAAATATAGTTACACACAGGCACTGACAATATCCGCCATACGTGGACTTTTAGAGTGGGGAGGGCTTTTGATTGGCTGGTGAACGTAACCTATACGACCAGAGCAGCGAATGAGAGATGTCAAATCTAATTGATCCGAATAAAGAGGGGAGACAAAACATAGCGGACTGTCAGTACTCATAGGAGGAGGCCTTAAAATTAAAGAAGGTCTCTTAATTCGGCCTAGAAGTGGAAAAGGGGCTAATTCACCGTTGAAATTGACGAAAACGCTAATTCACAGCTGCAATTGACCAAAAGCCCAGTTTCGTGGAAAACATAGAGAAAAAGTGCTATTTCCCGGGTAAAATTGGGGAAAACGATAATTCCCGGTTTCTAGAGTAAACTTCCTGGAAAATTGAGAAAAAATTATCACTCGCAAAAAAATATGAGAAAAAGCGCTGATTCCCGGCTAAAATAAAAATGAAAACGCTAATTCGCGGCTAAAATTGAAAAATCGTTCATTTGCGGCTAAAATTGAGAAAAATCACTAACTAGCGGCTAGAAGTGAGAAAAACGTGCTCTTTTACTTAATGTTGGGGAAAACGCTAAAATTGTCCCAATGTGCGAGTTTCGTGCGATTGTGGAGGGAGACGGTAAACGAGGTTGGTAAACGGTTTCTTGATTAAAGTTCTAGTTTTTGCGGTGGATAATGAGAATGTAGGTGTATATCACGGAGAAATCGTGACCAATCAAGTATAGAAGACATATATTCACATCGCTCCATCATGCTTACGCACCATTTAACAACCTCCTAGCCTTCCCATTTTCGCTTCCAAACTTTCTCATGCCCCCAAAACCGATGTTATCGATGTTTCCTCTTCCTCTTTGTTCTACGATTGGTGAAATGACCAGCCTATACAAATAACGCTGTTTAGGGCTCTTCTCGTATCGCTTCCTTTTTCCAAATGCATTTTCGTTTATGATGTTTTTTATCTTTTTTTTCTGTACGTTCCTGAAAAAATGGGGTCTAATAAAAATAGATTAGTTGTAAAACAAAAAGTAAAAAACGTACCTCCTCCGTAGAGATAACTCAGTCGAGTCGTATATAGCGTGTTTCAACGTTGACATCACGCAATCCATCCGTTCCTCCCGTTGAGGAAGCCGTGGTCCCTGTTTTAGAAAACTTTCTCACTGTCATCTTATTCTCTCCTCCCCCTACCAGGATTTTTAGCATTTAATCCAATGAGAACGTTTCCCGACTTTACAAAAATGAAAATATCAAGCCGCACACTTTTATAACATTTTAAAACAGCGTGGAGCAGGAGAAGGTTTAAACAGGTGTCAGGGATGTCGTGCGTGGTGGGGGTGGGGAGCTCTAATGGGGACATTTCGTGCTCTTTAGTGGTGGAGGGGGGAGAAGGTACAACCAGGCGAATTTTGATTAGGACAAAAAGTCCTCCTTCCTGCCCGTCACAATACCTAGACAGGACAAGGCTTTACATCTCCACAGTCGTATATTGCTTGCTGGGTTCTGGGCGGGGGACTCAAAAATTTTCCATTATTTACTGTGTGCATCCGCGATGAATCCACAAAATCACGTTTTTCTGTAAGTAAAAAAAGCACACGTACCCTGCAGTTGAAACGATTTTCCTTTTGAATTTCCCTAAAGACGTCCACTTTGACATATTTACCCCTTAAAATAAAAACCTGTTGATTTATTTGACACTAACAACTCCTGGCCCCACCAATACACCAGCCCCCCTCCCAACCCATCTTTTGAAAGCCCACCGTAATCAAAAATTCCCTTTTTTCCTCCCTCCCTCCCTCCAACCCATCACCATTCGTGATTTATTACGGACGGAATCACCCTACCATATCATACGTGACAGCGCGAGAAAAAAAAGACCGTAGAGCTTGTTTCAGCACTCAGCCTTTTCCCTTTTATTTTCAATGCCCTACATTCAAAAAGATTTTCATTGCTTTTAGCTATGATAAGGGGAAATGAGTGGGGGTGAGGACTTTAAAAGGCGAGGGTATTAATTGGTTGACGGTTGATATTAAGAGAGATAATTCTCATTCGCTGTGCAGGTCTCTTCCCGTCGCCTATACAATAATTGTACGAAAGTGTCGCTTTTTGTTAGATTTTAAAGCCTTCAGGCCAACCTTTTAACTGATTTGCGCAGCAGTTTTCACTTTTTTTTTACCCTTTGGAGAAACGGAATAAATTGACAGGGGTGTCAATAAAATCGAATGAAGATTTCAAGTCCACAATAAAAAAATGACCATTTGCTGACAGAAACGCAGCATTTATCAGCGGGAAAGCGTATATTTCACTATAGATTCCTTCTCGTATAGTCCGTAGCCGGAAATGCAGGCTATAAAACTCACCTTCTATCCACTAATTTGGACTTTTAGGTCCTTTAACTTATTCAAGCACAAATGCGGCCAAGGAACAGATAATTTCTACCCACAAAACAGACCATCCACGCTTGAAACGTTCAATTTAGCCTCAAACTGTGGGTTCACGCGCTCAAAACAGGTGGCTTAGAACCCAAAAACTGACTTTTGGACTGAGTACAGGGCACTTTTAACAGCGTAACAAGAAACAGAGTAAAGGAGCGTTTACACTGGAGTGTCTGACATTTATGTAGCTATACACTTATGTCTCGACATAAGTGTAAAGTGTCAGACGATTGTATATTGACTGTACAAATTTCTGGAAGTTTGTGTTTACACCAAGGAAATTTATTTCTGACACTAACTTTCAAGCAATACGTGTAGCGCGACACTTCAGTGTAAACGCACCTTAAGACAAGACAGCGTAAGATGGAGCATCTGTCCACATTTGACCCTCTGTAATCGTGGTGCACATGCAGCCTGTGACATCTGTCTCTACTCACCATACATCAATGCGGTGTGGTTTTCTGTCACGGAAAGACGATCGTTCCACATCACCCCCTTCTTCCTTGTCAACACCAGTGAACTAGGCCTATTTTGGTGATTGTTGTACCATGCTAGAATAGAAACACACTTCTCCACGCTAACTGACGCGTTTGGTGCATTTTCTATTGCAAAACAATTGTGAAGGCGTGGGTTAAAAAGGGGCATTCCTCACCCCTTCGACATTTTTGTAATTGATACCCTCCTACCATCACTTTTCCTGACCGTTTCAATTCCACTTATGAATTATCGCGTCATTAAAATTTCAGTTTGGTATCAAACTCGATCAACTTATGAATATTCAGTAAAATATATGGAGGTCAAATCAATTCAACCGAAAAAAAAAAAAAAAAAATACAGAACAAACTTACGGTTTATATTTCGTTGTCACAGAGGTTCATAGAGAAGGGGTGGGGTTTTGTTTTGGAACAAGAGAAAAATGTTACTGTTTTAATTGTTAAGACCCCCCCTCGTCACCTCTCTCCAATTCCACATCTCATTCCACATCCCCAAACTTCAACTCCGTGTATAGCGGAGTTCGTGCGTGGAGCTCTTTTTTTATCTTCTGGGACTGCGGAGGAGGAGTAAATAATGTTTTTTGTATTCCTGAAACAAAAGAAGTAATGAACCACAGGGGGACCTGCTGGTGGGGTGGGAGGGGGAGGTTACGTCTTTATCAATTGGTCAACAACAATGAAATCCAGTCGAAACATTTTGGTTTTTTTTTTTTACCTTTCACAACTACTGACTTCATTAATTAAACAACTCTTTTTGTTTCTTTATAATAGTCTATATTATTTGTTCTAATATTGTAAATTAATAAGTTTACGCTGAATGAACAAAAAACTCACTGACCACTTTTTTAAATTCAAGGACCACGATTTTAAAGAATCAAACTTCGAGGGTTTTTGTATGTTTAAAGGTGACGGTTGGTGGGTGGGTGAGTGTCTGTGAAGGGATGAAGGGGGAGGGTGTGGCTAGAAAAAGGTTTAATGGACCGTGTAACAGAATAACTCGATTTTCCTCCCCACCGCAGCCTCATATATACGATTTGGCACGCTCCCACTCGCACCGTCACCAGCCATCGGGCGCACCATCGCTTTAGAAATCCTAATAAGCTTTTCCAGAAAGCCTTGAAAAGTTTTAACTGCGTTACATTTTAAAGTTGTTGGAGGGTTGGCGGTGAAGTGGCGGTGTCGGTGGGGGGTTAACAAGGGCAGAAGGACAAAGAAAAAGAAGTTTGTGGGCCGTTGTCTTGGTTTGGAGTGGTGGTGGATTGGGAGGGTGGGAGTGAGTTGAAGTGGAAAATTAAGGGGTTAAAGGACGACATCCAACTCATTTTTATCAGTTAAAGTTAATGGGTTGGAGGTATTTTGCTGTTAAGTGGAAGATAAAAAATTGGGTCGTGTTTAGCACGATTAACGACGTTTTTTCTTGCTGGAGAAGCTAAAATGTGAAGGGAAAGAGACTTCGTCTCACCGCTACCGCTAACACTTAGTTTCAGCCTGTTAGATCTTGGTACAAATGTAGATTGTAAGATTTTGAACCGAACCAGCCCAATCCGAGAGCAAATAGGCGATTTCTCTTCCGATACTCTGTCCCTGGGGTCAAATTGTCTTATTTACTCGTTTAAGTGGACCAACTCAGCAGTATGTAGTGAGATTTTGAAGAGAAAATTCAAGATTTACAGCTTATTGGCTGGTTGTAAATACTGTTAGGGTGAAATTGGAAATTGTCAAGGTGAAAAAGTCACGCAGCAATTTATATGATGGATGATAGGGTGAGTATCGACTGCACCGTAAGCTGTCAGTAGGCGATAATGAATTGTATCGATTGCACTTGTTGCTGTTTCAGGTAGTCAAGGGTCAACGATTGACTGCACTGTCGATCTGTTATCTCATTCGCTATCAGTAGGGAGTCAGTATTGCGTTGAGTTCGACCCAGACTACATTCTCCTTCTCGTAGCTATGCGTCCAGTGTCGTTCATCGTGGGACAGCGAGGCAACGAGTTAGCAGTTTATAAAAACTTCAAATTCTACAAGTGCAGTTTTGTAGAATACTTGAACTGCAACACGATAGATGATTGTTGTTTAAAAACCTCGATTCGCTTACCTCGTTCGCTCCATCGACTCCATCGACAATGGCCATTTCATACCGGTTGTGTATTCTCTCGAAACGACTAAGGCTTACGAAACCATGTTCAAAGCGACGATCAAAGAAAGCTGCGAGTTGGGTCTTTCATTTACACCTGAGGCCGTCGTGTGCGACTTTGAGGAGGCTATTCATGCTGCTGTGAAGGCGGTATTCCCACAAGCGAAGATCACTGGTTGCAGATTTCACCTCGCCCAGTCATGGTGGAGAGTAATACAGCGATATGGTCTCTCAGCGCAGTACAAGGAAAAAAACAACGAAGTCGGTGAATGGTTGAAGCTGGTGTTTGGACTCCCACTACTACCCCCGGATCAAATTGAAGACAGTTTTGTAGAGGACCTTATGTCCGTGTGTCCCTCAGACATAAACCCCAAAGTGACTGATTTCTGCGATTATCTTACTGACAATTACATATTCTCGCATGCGAAATTTCCGCCGACTATGTGGGCAGCCGATGAACTCACATCCGACCGAACGACGAACTGTTGTGAGTCGTTCCATGCCAAGTTCAATAACATGTTCACATCACCTCACCCAAACTTCAAGGAAGGAAAAATTTCTCGTCTCCATCTACTAAAAGTCGCTTGTCGCCATTATAGTGTGCACTGATAAAAGTGACGTAACTTTGACGATTGATGTAATGAAATCTTATACCTAGCATCATTAAAACTTTTACGATGAATCTATATTTTTTCGTGGCAAACACCTAGTTTTTTTTTTTAGCGAATTTTCAAAAAAATGAGCTATTGAGATTGCTCCGAAATTTTGGGAATTTTGCTGTTAGAGGCAAATATCATCTAGTAGCTAAACACCTAGTAAGACAAATTAAATTCAGAGCGAACTGCAGAGCGGTGCAGTCAATCGTAAGTGCAGTCGATAGGTTTGTAAGCAGGGGTGCAGTTGATCGAAAGTGCAGTTGACAACGATCCGGTGCAGATGACGATCTCCCGGATGATATTAGTACGGTGCAATTACTAAAAAAAACGGCCCAACCCCAACATCCAAAGTGAAAGTTTCCCTTCAACGCCAAATTGTTCCTCACAACCCACATATTGATTGGTAAAAAGTTCCACCATTTGGAGCTAGGGGTTTGGGTGGGAGGGGGTAATAAGTTAGTAAATTCTTATTTTGTTCCAGTATTTCTCAAATATTTCGAAATCTTTGAGGTTTATCGTGAAAATGAGCATTTACAAAAATAATCTTCATCAAATTGCCCACAAAAATGATCCGCGAGACAATGCTACTTGAGTGAACGGTTCGAGAGTTACGGCGGGTGTAGAAGTAAACATTTTTTGAAATTCGACGTTTTTTGTCGAAAAAACTGGCATAAAGAAACTTTTTGTTTTTTGCATGATTGAGTTTTGTAAAATCAAATTGCAATTGAAGTGGGCGGTAGAATATGTTAATAAAATGCCCTTCAAGGGACAACAACCTCCACCTCCTTCACAAGGGGCGCTACATTTGAAGGGATAATAGGCGTTCATGTGCCTAGGCCATAAACACAGATTGGATCCCTATTGCTATGACACAAAATTTTGGGTGAAACTACGTCTAAAGCCGAGTACAACGCCACTTCCGGACGGGTCCTATCGAGATCTATTCAAGATTTATGATTTTTTTTTTAATTAAAGGAAATTACGGCAATTGCTTATAAAATTCCTGATTTCTTGGCTTACATTACACTTGATCCAATTCTTAATGACATTTTCAGAAACTACAGACAATTTTCGTTAAAATAGAGGTCATTTCATTGATTGAAATGATAGTCAAATTCTAAAAATCCGGCCTTTTGTCGAAGATTCACGTAAATTCCACAATAAGTACGCTTTCCAAAAGATTGCAGTACCCAAATGAAATGGGCTCTATCTCACATGAAATTTTCCATAGTTCCCGAAACTGCCATCAATGTTTGGATTACGTGCGATATAAGCCGAGAAATCGCGGATCTTTAAATGAAATTGCCCTGTTTTTGCATTAAAAAGAAAAAAACCATAAACCAGGAATGGCTCGAGATAGGACACCTCCGGAGGTGGCATTGTACTCGGCTTTAGACGTTGTTTCACCCACAATTTTGTATCTGAGTAATACGGATCCACCTTGTGTATATGACCTAGGCCAAAGAAGGCCTATTATCCCTTCAAAAGTAGCGCCCCTTGAGAAGAAGAGAAGGCTTTTGTCCCTCCAAGGGCATACTACTAACATTCTACAGTCCACCGAAATTGCAATTTGATTCAACAAAAGAAAATCGTGCAGACAAAAAAAAGATTCCTTATGCCAGTTTTTTCGACAAAAAACGTCGAAATACGAAAAATGTTCACTACTACATCCACCGTAACTCTCGAACCGTTCACTCAAGTAAGATTACCTCGGGGATCATTTTTGTGGGCAATATCATGAAGATTATTTTTGTTAACGCTCATTTTCACTCTAAACCTCATAGATTTCGAAATATTTGAGAAATACTGGAACAAAATAAGAATTTATTGACTTATTACCCCCTCCCACACAAACCCATAGCTCCAAATGGTGGAACTTTTTACCAATCAATACGTGGGTTGTGAGGAACAATTTGGCGTTGAAGGGAAACTTTCACTTTGGATGTTGGGGTTTAGGTCTAATTGCACCGTACTATATTCAGTTTCTCATTAAATGGGTCTTTGCAGTGAGCAAGTTTTTGAGGTCAAATTAGCAATTTTTCGGCCACATAGTCAGTTTTAGACCGCCATTGTTGTTTTCAGAAAGGAATATTCTCTTTTAAGGATGACATTAACGTAATCCATAGTCTCGCAGTCGATTTTCGGGCTCAGTTGACTGTTTTATCAGTCTGAATCGCCAGCTTTTGTGGTGGAGTTGACAGTTTTCTAGCCAATTAGGGATTCTTGTGCTGCTGGGGAGATGAGCCCTCTCAGCGTTGCCAACTGACATTTTGTTTTTCCTGTTAAGTCAAGCTCAAAACCCCGCCAGAAATCTGTCAAAATGTATTCCACCCCGTTAAAAAAAAATCCGTCAAATAAATTATGGTGTACAACATCAACAACAATGAGCCCGTTGTAAAACTATAAAACGATTTATAAGTATAAATTGAGAAGGCGCGGAAATGTGCTGTTCTTGAGGCAGCAAGTACCACAACTAAAAGTTAAGACAACACTAATATCGTCGCTTAAATTGAGTATGAATTTGCGTTTTCCCCGTACAACTTCTAGACCCAAATTGAGAAAAAATCAAGGATTGGTGGTGTACGGACCGTGATGACAAAAAAGGCTAACGTGTGCTGCTCTTGGGGCAAAGTTCACGACTAAAATTGAGAAAACTTGAGAAGAAGAGAAGGCTTTTGTCCCTCCAAGGGCATACTACTAACATTCTACAGTCCACCGAAATTGCAATTTGATTCAACAAAAGAAAATCGTGCAGACAAAAAAAAGATTCCTTATGCCAGTTTTTTCGACAAAAAACGTCGAAATACGAAAAATGTTCACTACTACATCCACCGTAACTCTCGAACCGTTCACTCAAGTAAGATTACCT
Source organism: Corythucha ciliata (assembly GCA_038030265.1). Taxonomy (NCBI): domain Eukaryota; kingdom Metazoa; phylum Arthropoda; class Insecta; order Hemiptera; family Tingidae; genus Corythucha; species Corythucha ciliata. Next base: position 48,743,055 of record CM075942.1, on the reverse strand, counting down.
CGGGGATCATTTTTGTGGGCAATATCATGAAGATTATTTTTGTTAACGCTCATTTTCACTCTAAACCTCATAGATTTCGAAATATTTTAGAAATACTGGAACAAAATAAGAATTTATTGACTTATTACCCCCTCCCACACAAACCCATAGCTCCAAATGGTGGAACTTTTTACCAATCAATACGTGGGTTGTGAGGAACAATTTGGCGTTGAAGGGAAACTTTCACTTTGGATGTTGGGGTTTAGGTCTAATTGCACCGTACTATATTCAGTTTCTCATTAAATGGGTCTTTGCAGTGAGCAAGTTTTTGAGGTCAAATTAGCAATTTTTCGGCCACATAGTCAGTTTTAGACCGCCATTGTTGTTTTCAGAAAGGAATATTCTCTTTTAAGGATGACATTAACGTAATCCATAGTCTCGCAGTCGATTTTCGGGCTCAGTTGACTGTTTTATCAGTCTGAATCGCCAGCTTTTGTGGTGGAGTTGACAGTTTTCTAGCCAATTAGGGATTCTTGTGCTGCTGGGGAGATGAGCCCTCTCAGCGTTGCCAACTGACATTTTGTTTTTCCTGTTAAGTCAAGCTCAAAACCCCGCCAGAAATCTGTCAAAATGTATTCCACCCCGTTAAAAAAAAATCCGTCAAATAAATTATGGTGTACAACATCAACAACAATGAGCCCGTTGTAAAACTATAAAACGATTTATAAGTATAAATTGAGAAGGCGCGGAAATGTGCTGTTCTTGAGGCAGCAAGTACCACAACTAAAAGTTAAGACAACACTAATATTCGTCGCTTAAATTGAGTATGAATTTGCGTTTTCCCCGTACAACTTCAAGACCCAAATTGAGAAAAAAATCAAGGATTGGTGGTGTACGGACCGTGATGACAAAAAAGGCTAACGTGTGCTGCTCTTGGGGCAAGTTCACGACTAAAATTGAGAAAAAGCGCTAAATCGCGTGGTTAAAAAAGCAAAAAAAAAAAAAAAAAAAAAAAAAAAAAAAAAAAAAAAAAAACTGAAAACTTGGTGGAAAAAGTGAGGAATAGCACAAATTCTCGGCTAAAAGTACAAAAAAAGCTAATTTGACACTGAAATAAAAAAAACGTAAATTCTCAGCAAAAAAAGGTTAAATGCTCCTATGAATTAAGTGCCTATGGCGAAAGGTCCTAAGCAGCTAAAATAATAGTCCATGGAGCCAGCTAAAAAAAGTGATAATTTGGGGTGGATAATTTTAGAATGTGGAAGGTGGCAGAGGTCACCAAGATGTTCTCAAATTGGCGCGGCGCGTCTGTCAGCTCGTAGCCGGGGGCTTAAAAAATAGTGGCCGTTTCAATATGCGAGAATTCGTCGAATTTGCAACTATTTTCGGAGAGCTCAGAACGGCGGAGAGTTCTTCAAGGCATGTGGGTATAGGAAATCCACGTCTTCCACCTCGTGAACAGCGGGAAGTGATAGCAGACGGTACTGCAATGTAAGCAAATTTGGACTCAAAAATGGAACCTTCCGGTGTACTTCTGAAATTTTAGTAATTGAAACTGCTCCTTATGTAGGTACTAACACGCCTAGTCTACCACCCCAAACTCGGTGGGAGGTGCTGGCAGACGGTACTTCAGTCTACGCAGATTTGGACCCAAAAATAAAACCTTCCATGAACTCTTGAAATTTTGAACCCAAAATTCAGCAGATCAAAGAATGTTCCTTTTTTTGGTCCAAATTTACTTACATTGAATTACCGTCTGCATGAACTTCCCACCAGGTTTTGGGTGGCAGACTTGGCACATTAGTCCCTTCACGCTTTAGTTTCTACTAGCAAAATTTCAAAGGTCCACAAAATGTTCCATTTTGGGTCCAAATTTGCTGACCATGAAGGACCGTCTGCCAGCGCTTATTCCCATCGGGATTGAGATAGCAGGCTAGGCGTGTTAGTCCCTTCATGGAGAGTAGTTTCAATGACAAAAAAATCAGAGTTATCCACCGTTTAAGAATTATCCACATTTCAAAATTATCCACCCCAAATTACCAATTTTTTTAGCTGACTCCTGGACTGTGAGAAAATGCTCTCGTTCGTGGCTAAAAATGAGAAAAAGCGGTCATTTGTAATTAAAATGCACAAAGAGGGCTAAATCGGAGTTTATGGAGGCTCCTTTATATGCCTATCAAAAGGTACTAATGGGCTGTTCTTGGTGCATATTTGGCGAATAAACCACCAGGGGCCTGTACCAATGGCCTTGCTATACAGGGTGGTTGGTAAGTCGACGGCAATAATGCAGGGGGTTTCCATAGGTCCAAAATGGACCAAAAAAGTCCATAAAAATATAGGTCCGATTTCCAACCGTTTTCGAGATAATCGATATTTTAGTATTTTTAGCCATGACGTTGGTTTTATTGGATTCAGCGCTTAAAAGTCGAGAACAGTTACACATGCATTAAATCTGAGGGCACTACCGAGAAGAGCAGACATTTTTCAGAGGGAATTGGTCCAGTTATACCCGAAAGTAGTCGCACTTTTCCAGTAACCAGTCAGATTGTGGAGATTTGTACCGATTTTAGGCAGTTTAACCGTAACTTGAGTGCATGATAGCGAATCTGGAAATGCTATCCATGTTTGGCAATTTTCACAAAAACTTGCGTGATAAGTGAGGTTCAAAATACCAAACAGATCATCGCAGCCCTTCTTAAAAGTTTGGAAAAACGAACACATTTCGAGCTATAAGTGCTTTTTTGGGTGTTCTTTGCAATAGGCCTTTGTGAATAAATGAAAGTGAAAAATGGAATCAAGCACACTATTATTTCTCCTAAAATGATAATAAAGCTTCTCGTAGGTCTAATCGTGGCCAGTGATGCAAAATAAAAACATTTCGTAGCGTTTATTGCACCAATTCATAACAATGAGGAAGTTGCATGGGTCGGAATTTGCGGATAAATTTATTTTTCCCCGTTTCTTTACACTAAAATAGAAATTATGATGTGCTCCGTTCCTCAAAAAATCATTTGCTGACATTTTAAAGAAATATTGCAAGTATTTGGCCCCCCTTGACTCTCCCCCTTTCCTGTTATGACGTAATTTAGTCTTTGGCTTCAATGCGGGTATTCACTGATTTCTCTACATGTATGTTATTGTTGCTGATCCTTGATTTTTTTATTTGTTTATGAATAATGTTGGGTGACAGCCTGACAGCTCATTTCAATGTCAAATACGAGAATACTCCAGATATTTGAAAAATACTGCAGTTTCCAGTTTGCCTTCGTTGTCGAAGGAACCGCAAGACGCCGAATGCTTCTTTTCGTCGCCGGCCTGTCGAACACTCGACGACCCAAAATCGGGCTTAACTAGGCCCCATCTTCAGTATTGCAAGGAGCAGCCTTAGGAATATTGGCCGCTATGGTCCCCCCATGGATGGCGAAGCTCGTACCTCACATTTTTGAGTCTTTGCCTTAGGAGAGGCGGCTGGCTTGCTTGCCCAGGACCGGGCTTTTTTTTTGGGAATGAATTTAACGAAACCATCGCGATGGTTGCCTGGCAACTCATTAACGTAAGAAAACCTCATGATTAAAAAAATTCAGTTTTTAGTGAGAGAGATAGAGAGAGAATGCATTAGACAAGGACAAAAAAACTAAATTACGTCACACCCTTTTTTGGCGGGAAGTCAAATATTGCTATTTTAAATAATTAAAAAAAATAGTAATAATTGAACTGAATTGTTTAAATTCGTATCTATCAAAAGGTAATGGTGTGACCTACCAGAAAAAAATATTTTTGGAAAATGTGCAACTTCCTCATTAGTAAATAAAATAACAATCAAATTTCCTAAAACTTCTTTTTTTACAATACATTTTCAAAATGTCCTCCTCCGTTCCGAAGGCTCTTGCCCTTTTTCTCGTGGCACGCACTGTCACACGAGGAGAAATGTCGGCTCGAAGGGCCTCAAAAGCTCCTGTAATCTTTCTTCGAAGCTCCTCCTGATGCAGTAAACACGGTCTTTTACCAAACCCCAGACGTGGAAATCCATGGGCGCCACGTCCGGCGATCGAAGTGGTAGTGGAATTGAACCCCCTCGTCATATCCACGTATCATAACTTCTATCCAAATGCTGGCGAAATTCGATCAATTAGAGGGGGGGGGGTGGCACGATCACGTTAATGTCACGAATAAGGCTTCGACGAACATCTTCCCCCAGATTTTGCATTGGATGAGGCAAATCGTTCTCAATAAAGTTCAAATACACTACGGGAAGTTTTTATTTTGCATCGCTGACCTTGATTAAGGCCAAAAAGAAGTTTTATTTTCATTTTAAATAAGAAGTAGTGTGTTTAATTCAATTTTTTTCCCCTTCATTTCTTCGCAAAGGCCTATTGTAAAGAGCACCCAAACAAGCACTTTTCGCTGGAAATGTGTTCATTTCTTCAAACTTTTACAAAGAGGTGCGATAATCCGAGTTTGATACTTTGATCCTCACTAATGAGGTAAGTTTTTTTTTGAAATTTGTCAAACCTGGATGGGAAGATTCGCTATCATGCAATCAAGCTACGGCTAAACTGCCTAAAATCGGTACAAATCTTCACAATCTGACAGGTTACTGGAAAAGTGCGACTACTTTCGGAAATAACTGGACCAATTCCCACTGAAAAATGTCTGCTCTTTTCGGTAGTGCCCTCAGATTTAATGTACGTGTAAATGATCTCGACTTATAAGCGCTGAATCCAACAAAATTAAAGTTATGGCTAAAAATACTAATATATCGATTATCTCGAAAAATGTTGGAAACCGGACCTGTATTTATATGGACTTTTTTGGTCCATTTTGGACCTATAGAAACCCCCTGCACTATTGCCGTCGACTTACCAAACACCCTGTATAGAGGCAAGACTTCGTATTTTTCAGTGGAATCTGCTGAGACAGAATGGACAGTTTTTTTTTTTTTATAAGTGCAGTCCGAAGTGAAGAGTGTCCTCCGGACCAGTGCAGGTCTCATCCGAATGGTCAAATCAGCATGAAATATGAAACTTTTTTTTAAAGGTCGTTAAGTTGCTGGTCCAGGATGAGATTTTCAAGGGGCTTTTTTTGTTTTTCCGTGGGAGTTGGCTCTCTGACGAAATACGGATGTTCATCGCTTCGTTGAAAATTTTCCCCTCCAATAACTCGACCTTTCAGTCACTGCCAAACTGCTAAGATTTCGCCTTTCCGGTCATCATAAAAAACTATCGTTTTCTGTTGTTTTTTTTTTATCAGTGTACGTCTGCATTGCAGTACCAACACTCCTTGGAATTCCTCCAGCCCTCGTTACTTATTCCCTTGCAACATTCTACCACTCCTATTGATTATCATTGTCCTAGGCGCCTCTCTGTCCCTTTTTATTTCGTCATTCCCTCCCGTTCCACTTCGTCAAACCTCTTTGTCCAATACGAAGAGAGGTGAAACAAACTAAATGAACTCACGTTTTACGGCGAAGCTGTAAAGTCGTCGGTCCTTTTCGCCAAGTCAAAGTGATAAAAAAAAGAAGACAGAGAGGAGGACGAGGAAAAAAGGTGTGCGAGCGAAATCCAGAAATCGTGCCACTGAGACTTGGAATACGACAGTGAGGGAGAGGGTTTTGAGGGTGTTAATATGAAAAGCACACCTAATTTTCTCCCTGTTTTATCGCGGTTGGTAGAATCTGGATTTTATTCACATATTTATTAGAAACCCGCGGTTGGGTTTCCAATGAATATTTAATGCGAGATCACACTCCCTTGCACCTTTTCCCACAACCTCTAGCTCTGCAAAATTCAAAATCCTATCATATATCGAATGACGCTTGGTGGCGTCGTCCATTGGAAGTCGTCGCTTTTCTCATATTCATTGGAAAACACGTGCAGAATAACCAGCAGTTTTTTTTTCTACTCTGCATATCAAATTAAGCCTTACCCTCCTCTTCAGTTGTCTGATCAAATACAAGCCCAAAACCATTAAAAAGGAAGAAAATTACAAAGACGTAGGGAAGGGTTTCTCCTTTCCTCTTTAGTTGAATAATTAAAAAGAACCCGTCTGTTTAATTGCTCTTTTTTTCTCCCCTCCTTCGAACTCACTGATTTAAAAAGAGAGAAACTGGAAACTTCCAGTCCAGGGGAAGCGCAACCTGCAACTCCTCCATCCAGCCAACCAGCTCTCCTGAACTTCGTTATCGGCGGGATTTTTTTCTTCTTATTTTTCGGTCCTTTCACGCGATAACCGCTTTGTTGTTTCAAATGGATTCTGAAGCGGTTGGAAACGTGCGTTGAAAGGTTGGTGTGGGGGGGGGGGTGATGACAAAAGGAAGCCCACTGTTGTCCGCTCTGAGATCGACTGTAGTTAGGAGGTTGGTGAATGAGAGAAGGAGAGATACTTTTGGTTACGAGGGTGACGCCGGATTGTGTGGGGAGGGGGTATCTGTTTCACTCCGCTTTTCATTGCATTGTTTATGGGGGGTGTCAAGTGAGTTATCAGGAGCCACGCTCACTATTCCCGGCTTGACAAACGGGTGGGGGTTCGAGTAATGGTGTTGGAGGGGGAGGGGGTTAAGAAAAACTTATTGCTTTCAAAACTAAATAATGGCTCAAATTATGAATTAAATATGACTTTTTCAGCGATGATTGTGGCGCTAGTTGCTTGTTTATTTTAAAAATTTCGTCCAGCTATACTCACTCACTCCTGATTGATCAGTTGTGCTGGTTGTTGCATATACCTACTGCTTAAACAACACGCTTCATTTTAGTTTTTATGTCGAATATTCTACCTGTAGGGGAAATTTCCCAAATTCAGCACACAAAAAAACGTCGATAGGGAAAAATGAGGGACATTTGGAAAATCAAGCTCCGAAAAATCATTGTTTGACCGACAAAAATCAAGAACTGTACAAAATCATAACTGTGGCCCTAAAACAGACTATTTATAGGTGTGAAATTCCACTTTTTCTCCTAGCACTACTAAGCTACAGTACAACAGCTTACAGACAAACAAAATTCGGTAAATTGGCTTATTTTCTTTTGGCGGATTTTTTGACGTATTTTTCGGGGAACCCGCTCACCTGGACTGTGTGTTAGTAGGCCTGTCGTGAGACACAGGGGGGGGGGGCATTGGATCCGTTATCCCCGGGCCCGGCTTTCTTCGGGAGCCCGGGTTTTCAGAAATCAATAAAAGGGAGAAAATAGAAAAAAAGGATAGCTTTACAGAGGTTGAAGCTCTACTGTAGTTGAAGCTCAACTATGGTTGGAGCTAGGCTGTGGTAGGGAGTTTTGTAGTGGTTGGACCTTTGCAGTGGTTGGGACGTTACTATGGTTGGAGGTTCGAGCTGTGGTTACAGCTTTTTGTAGTTGAAGTTTTGCTGCGGTAGAAACTTAGCTGTGGCTGAACCTCGTGGTTAGCTGAAGTTGGACCTTTGCTGTAGTGAAAATAGTGGGAAAATTGAAATTATTCATTTTGTGTATGTACCTTCTCTACAGTCTTCATACCACAACATACTGAATTCAAAATGAGTTTGATTTTTCGAGGGACCAAACTATCGAAATTGGTTTTTAGGATAAGTGAACCCCTCAAAACACGCTTTCAAACGAGTCAAACCCACGAAATTTGATTTCGTGCAAAATTGTTTTTTCGAATCGCCACATCCGTGAAGTTGGTTATTCCGAAGAGACGAAAGAGCAGGGCTCAGAATATGGATATGTTAAGCCCCCTCCCTACGAAAGCTGTCAATTTTGTCCTAGAAACAGTCTATTTTTACCCAGGAACTGGCAATTTCGAAAGGCTAAAAACTTTCAGGTTTCACCCGCAAGAAGAACCTACTGGCTGCATCCACAGTTCAGCCTTGTCGTCGCCCAATCACACGCTCTAAGACGCAGAAACCCACAGCCCGTCGAAAAACGGCGGACCAGGCCCAAAAATTGGCATTTGTCAGCCAAAAGCTGGCCATTATCAGCACAAAATTGTTCAGCAAAAAACAGACCATTATCAGCACAATACTGACCATTTCGAACCGATATTGGATTGTTTTACGGAGAAAATGAATTTTGCTATCCGTTCATGAAGCCGGAAACATTTTTCCAAAATCAAAATGATGGTTAAGAAGAGGGGGGCATTGTGTTGGCTCGTTTTAAAGAGCAATTTCGTGGGTGTGGTTCAATTCAAAAACCAAATTTCGCAGGGTTGGCCCATTCAAGTATCAATTCAGAATCATTCAAAACCAATTCGGCGGTGCTGTAATCCGGAAAAAAACAAAAATTCGCGGGGCTGGCTCATTAAAAGCCGAATTCGCCGGGATATGACTCGGGATTAAACAATGTCGTGGGTTTCACTGCCTTAATAATCAAAATGTCACGCAGTTAACCCATTTAAAAAGCAATTTCGTGGAACTATGAGGTGCTGGCTCCCTGAAAACACAAAATTTCACGGGTCTATTGTAGCTGCAAAACATAATTGTAAAGTGTTCAAAAATGAGAATTTCTACTTGGTCGTCGAATTCAGTCGATTGTTCGCGACAACAGAGTGGCCCCAGTGAGGTCTGCGGGCATCAAGGCTCTCTTCCTTGTACTTGCCGGCTGTCAGCTGTTCGATAAAATGTGTGCGCCCGCTGAAAACGTGGCCGAGTTGCCAAAACTGGCGGTGCCACGGTAAAAACTTCAACAACCCAACTGATGGAAAATACGAAAAAAGTCCTTTGCCATATTTTCAACGTAACAAGCTCCTCGCCCCCCCCCCCAGGTTAATTGAGCTTCCTCTCAACTTCCTCCGTTTCTTGGCCGTACAAGAGAGTCCCAAAATCTTACCCCTCACTCCACTAAAAAGGTAAAGTTTTGAACTGAAAGTGAAACCTTTGTCTCTGTTCAATAACATCGAAGAAAACTTGCCACAAACTGTCATTTTGTTGTGTGCGCAACGTAAGCTCCAGAAGATTTTTTCCGGGGTGAAAATAACACTGGACTTCTTTAGTCCAAACATAGGACTTCCCTCCCCGGTTTATTTTCCTTCAAAACACTTCGTCCCTTCAATTTCAAGATTGGACAATGATAAAACATGACTTTAATAATATACCGCCCTTTTCCCTTCATTTTATCACACTCTTTTCGAAGTTCATTAGTTGAGTTGAATGTAATGGGAAAGCATTAATAATAATCGTTATCATTCATCAGGGGCAGGTGGATTTTATAAAGGAGTGGTTGGGACAGTTGGCGGGGGTTGGGGGGGGGGACGAGTTGAATTCCGTATTCTAAACTGGTATAGTCGAGAGTTAAACGTGATTCTGAAGGTTGAGTAGGACGGGTTTAATTGAATATCGAAAACGTGCCCCCCCCCACCCATCATAGCCAAAAAAAAGCGAGCCCCTGTAGTCAATATTGTGTTGATTCACAGGGAGAATGAATAAGGTGGGTGGGTACAAGGTGGTAGAGGGGGGTGGAGGGCGAATGAGTGAGTGTGAAAAATGGCTCCCTTTTTTCCACGACTCTTCTTCACTACTGTTCCCCAGCTTTTAATATACCTGTTTGAGTGGCACTAATTAGACTGGCAGAGAGCCCATTCCTGCGGTTGTCCCTCGAGTCATTTAACTGTCTTTTTTTGTGTGTGTGTGTTTTTGTTTTTCCGCACCGGGTCCCTAAAATTATCTGAGAGGAGTATGTTTTCTCGAATAGAAAGTAATTTTATGTCATTTTTTTTTCTGTTTCTCTGTCTTGTTTCAGCTTTCACCACACGACAACGGAAGACAAGTGAGTTTCTTTCACCTTTGCTCTTAAAAAACCATTACAATAATTATTCCAGGCTTTGAATCCCTAGAGGGTATGTGGAAACGGTCGAATATAGAAAAAACAAGGTTTTCCCAATTTTTTTTACAAGAAATAGGGGCAACAACTAATTAGAAGCCAGAAGTGAAAATAAAACTCCTCTCTTTCACTCTCTTTTTATTTCAGCAAAAAAGTCAACGATCGTGCTACCGGCAGCAGAGGTTGAATGAGAAGAGAAGGAAAAGGGTTTAACTGAAAAGGTGATGAAGGAAAGGAGGGCTAATTTGTTTTTAGTCAACCTCCTCAAAGTTCCTACTCCTCCCTCCACCGCCACTATGGGTACTTGTCTTAAAAAGCGATAGGGTTTTCGTACAAGAGGAGGGAAGAAAACTTTTAATTGGGCAGTATTTGTTTATGACACTCTTTCACTCAGCGCTTCCATCTAGTTTGTCGATTACCAATTGTTATTTTTTAAATAACAACAAAACGTGGGTTGTGGAGGAGGGTGATCATTTAAATATTTTTTTGGATACTTTTTTCACTCTGTCAAAAATATGCAAATGACATGAAAGTTCAAAACATTTTTAATTTGCTGGCTTCAAACTCAAACCTTCGTCGTCCCCTGTAGTCATTTTTTTCTTGGGGTATTTGGAGTTCAAGACCTTGGAAGACAACTTCTCTCCTTTAAAACTTGATTTTGAGAAATCGGAAAAATAATCAATTCGGCCCAACACCGGAGGTTTGTCTGGTTCTCGGGCTCCCATCCTCTCCTTATCATTTCTATTGGGATTAACCGCCACTCCTCGACAAATAAAAACGAATCTGTGAAAATTGCGCGGGTTTCACACTAATATAATCCTACGGGGAAGAGGGGTTGTAGAACTGATTTCCATAATCAATTCCTGTCCGATACCCTCCCCTCTCTCGTGGACTAGCTCTATACCTAAACCACATTCTCCCAATTCTTGTGGTTTGAAGAGTTGGGTGGGTAAGAGTTTTTTTTTTTTAAATTAAAAACGAAAAACTGTGTGACAAATAAGAGAAAAAGAAGAGACTGACTGACTACGAGAAAGAGTACGGGGTAGAAGAAGTTGGTCCTTTAAAAAAAAAAAAAAAAAATGTGGTTCAAAAGGAAGAGATTGAAGCCCGGTTGGGAAAGAGTGGAACGCTACGAGAGAAGATAATGGGATTTAGTGTCGTGAGTGGGAACGGGGTGGTGAAAAGAAGGAAATATTTAAACCCAATCTTACTCGCCCTTTCAAACTGACTTCCCTTCAAACTCACTCCCCCCTCACCCATTAAAGCCAAGATTGCCCTCATCTGCTTTTTTTTTTTGTGTAAAGAGGATTCAATTTCTATTCTTTTCAGCGTGGAAAACTTGGTTCTTCTTAGTGTTCCAAAGATAGTAATAATATGTCGCTTTCTTTTTACAGAACCATTGAGCAAAATAAAACTGGAACTTGCACGTTGTGTCTAACGGGTGCTGACATTTTGAGAGTCCTGTCAAATTGATTCGAAATTGAAGCTTTTACAAGGACCCTTATCCAGCGATGCATGTGTGGGAGATTTGTCGTTACTAGTTTACGTTTGGAGTGCACTTTAACGCAATTAGGCCGAAGTGGAAAGCGTTAAAGGTTAGGAGGAGTGGAGGAAAGGCGAATAAAACCACTTATTCATTTACTTATTATGGGTGACCAGAGGTCCTTTTCAGGAAGGACGGTACTACTTTATAGTTTATGATCCTCCAAAGTACTCTAGAAGGTAGAGGTGTGACGTCTTTCGTCGGTCACAGTGACAACTAGCTCCGGTGGCCGTGCAGTCACTGTGACAAAAACCAGTGATTTTGTCACTTAAATGACTACTGAGGGCCTGGGCCCTATTGCACAATGTTTTATTAGCTAATAATATAGCTAATATTAGCTAATAAAACAGTTGTAATATTAGCTAATAAAACATTGTGCAATAGGGCCCTGTTCTATAACTTTTCAATGTCACTATCACTGTTTGTTTCCACCCGTCCTCCCCATCAACATGTGATTTAATTTGGGCAGTTCGTTTGAGCAAATGCCTAATGCTACTGGACTCGTCGGTATACCTGTGTGAATTTCATTCCCAGACCCAACAAAGCCTATTAATATGGCAAATGAGAGACACGATTTCGCAAATCAATTTTGTTTGCATCGGTTATAAAAAAAATATATAATTCTTTTTCTAACTTTATCCGTGGAAAACTCCTATGAACGGCGAACCCACAGCCTCAAATACAAACATGAAGGTGAGTCATGGATCAAAAACTGCAATGCACGAATTTACCTAGGAACATAGGCATAGCCAGAGGGGGGCAGGGCTAGGCAGCTGTCCTCCCCTAGACTCAAAAATGCAGATTCAGTGGGGCAGTTGCCCACCCCTAGATGCATTCTGAAAGCACAAATCTTTCAGGATAATCGTTTCGTCGGCACTCACTAAAAAAATAACTTCACGGATTTCACAAATAAAAAAAATAAATTTCAACGGGTTTTGTCGATCACAAAACGGATATCGCAAGGGTGACATAATTCAAAGACCTAATTCGCCGTTTTAGCGTCCTAGAATACCATTTTCGCAGAAAGACGCGGATTCAGTATTTGCTCAAGAGAGGTGCTAGAGAAATGGTGTGGTTCGCTCTACTAAAACTGGTTTGACAGCCTTTTCACTGCCTAAAAATAGTTAAAACTAGCTATTTGCACTATAAAAACGGCTAAAGTAACTAAACTCATGTCCAAAAATACAAAACCGTCGATTAACGTTTTGAAAATGGCTAAAACTGGACTTCACGAGCCCTAAAAATTGGTGGCGATTGGTGAACTTCTGAAAATGCCTAAAAATATCATGATTACCGCCCGAAAGTAGCTAAATCGACCATTCGTGCGCTAAAATTGATCGGACAGGCCATTCTTGAGCCAATATAATATGACCATAATGCGCGCTTTTGGCTTGACGGACTAATCAAGCCTTGAAAACGGCCAAAATGACTTCACGTGCCCTGGAAATGCCTAAAAAGATGATTCCTTCCCTGAAAATGGCAAAATCAACAATTTGCGCACCAGGAATGGTCAAACTTCATGGCCTTGGCTTGATGGACTAGGTATTTGAGCCCTGAAAATGGCAAAACTGACGATTCGTGTCTTTAAAATGGCTAAAATTACTATATTTGAACCCTAGAAATTGCCGAATTTACTTTACGAGCTCTAGAAATGGATTACCTGACGAATCGAGCTCTAAAAATGCCTGAACAAGTGACTCCTGCCCTGAAAATGGCAAAATAGACCATTCGGAGCGCCAAAAATGGCCAACCTGGCGGTTCTCGCCTTGACTTGGGACGTACTATTCGCTCCTATAACTGTAAAGACTGACTTTATGCGCCCTAAAAATGGCAATTATAGCTATTCCAGCCTTGAAATCGTCAAAACTGACTCTATGTGCCCTGAAAAGCTGTGCCCAACAAAGTAAAATGTAAATTTTGAAGTAAAATATTCAGTTTTGAGGTAAAGTGATATTTTTGGGTGGAACCGCAAGTTTCAGGGTAAAATCGTCAGTTTAGGAACGTTTCTGGGATGAAATCGTAGGTTTTGGAATTAAAACAGTCATTTTTGGGGGCAAAGTGAACAGTTCTGTATTAACGTCATTAGTTATGGGGCAACACGTCAGCTTTGACGTGAAATCGTCTGTTTTGGTATAAAATCGTCACATTTGCGATGAATTTGTCATTTTTTTTTTAAATCACCTGTTTTCAGGGCAGAATGCCCTAAATACACCCGTTTTGAGGAAAACTTGAGTAAAAGTGTGACATTGTCAGTTTTGGAGTAAATTATCTAATTTTGAGGGGAAATTGTCGTTTCGGGTGTAAATATTAATTTTTGAAATGGAACAGTAAAGTTTAGTTTTAGGTTAAAATCGAAGGTTTTGAGGTAACATCTTCATTTGGAGGGGGGGGGGGGCACGTCAGCTTTGGCCAGGAATTGTACGTTTTATTTTTTTTTTGTTTTTACTAAAATCGCCAATTGAAGGATAAAATCGACAGTTTTTAGTACTGTGTTAATTGTAATTAAGATCATTCGTTTTTGATCCGTTTTGGGTTATACCCGCCATTTTTAGGCGGGATGCACCAGATTTGCTGGTGAAGACTTGAATTTTAAAAGTTGTGCTGCATTTTTAGTTTAGGCGTAAACAGTTCGTCTTTAGCGTAGAAACGTCAGTTTTGAAGTAATATATTCAGTTTTTTTTTTTGGTTAAAAAACGTCAGTTTTGAGTTAAAACCCGTTATTGCTTGGTTAAAAAATGTTGACTTTTTACGTCTCTCAGACAAGACGTTGATGGAAAGTTGGTCACCCTGTATATTTGAATGCCAAGTATCGATTTCCGGGGAAATCGAATTGTCTGTTAATAGAATTGTCAGTTTTTGGATAGAAAATCAGGAATAGAAGGCTAACTAAAACAGATAATTTCCGTACGAAGATGTTAGTTTTTGATGGATTACGACCCTTTTTTGTGAAAACTCAGTTTCCGGGGAAGAATTTGACGATTTATTGCGCTACCAGTTCTTTTGTTGGGGTCTCTAGTTTCCATAACGTCCGAAATATTCTGCCCACCCCTTGGTCAAGGGCTGGCTACGCCCCTGCCTAGGAAGGTGTTTTTAAAAAAAGTAAAATTGTACAAGATCACTGTAGCACAGGTCTTGGAAAACGAAGTGAATAAAAATATATTACCTACACTAAAGGTTCAATACTAACGATAAGTCCAAGAAAAAAAGTCAACAGACGAGGGATAGACTTGGGGAGAATGCTACTGAGTTCATTGAGGCGATAGAGGAACTGGTAAAGTGTTATGTGGTAACCTGCGAGGATGGCTAGGTGACGGCTCCAATTTTAATTCAAGAGACTCTAGCGCAGTGAAGCGATAGAAGTGACGAATGAAGAGGCGATTATAAGTGAAAAGGCATGTCACCGTTAGAGGGTCGGAACCATGGTCGGAACGGTGATTTCAATGTGGTCGTCACCGGAGACAACAGTGACGGAGTAGTCACAGTGACAAAATCACTGACAGTGAAATTACACCTTACCTTTGCTAAAAGGTACTACTTTTGAAAAACTGCAGCTGTAATTTTAGAAGGGTCTATTGAATGACTAATGAACAAAATGAATACACAAGTTTGGTTCCAACGTGAATAAGTAATTTATACATTAGTACCCGAACAGTATACACAACCAACGGGGCGATGCAAGGACAGCGTAATGCTCGAAACCGAAAGCAATACTCGAAACCGCCAATTTAGCCGTTTAAAAGGGCTAATTAGCAAAACTAAACTAGTAAAACTAAACGTTTCACCCTTGAAAAACAAGAAAATCTTGAAATTTTGCCAGAGAAACACATTTTTC
This sequence comes from Corythucha ciliata, assembly GCA_038030265.1. Lineage (NCBI taxonomy): Eukaryota > Metazoa > Arthropoda > Insecta > Hemiptera > Tingidae > Corythucha > Corythucha ciliata. The sequence goes on along the minus strand of CM075942.1, from coordinate 48,727,913 downwards.
ACGGCAAACGATGCCGTCAATTTTTGCCAAGCAACTGGCAAAGGCGCTTGGAAACTGAAAATTTCGCTTCTCCCCTCCCTCCACCAAAAGAATTTTGTCTCAAGAATCTTGTTGTCAAAAAAAATGTTTTTAAGTAGCTCCTATAAGGTGTTTGTGTTGCAGCCGGCCTTGTCAATAAGTATGCAAAACAAAATATGGCTTCGAGGACGACGCGCCAAAAAAAACAAAAAAACAATAAATTACTAGTCAGACGTGAAGTGGTTACGAAACCGCAAAGATTTGGAGTACAGTAGGTATGAAAGTACCAGTTTCGATGCTAAATAGGCTCACAAAATGCAAACGCTAGCCACATCGTCGAGATTTGATGGAGAGATAGCAACGAAATTGCACGTTTTTAGGCTAAATATCCGTAAAATGCAATTTTGGGACTAAATAATCGTGAAAATGCGTAAGTATTTCGCGAAATCATTATTTTATGGGGAATGTAAAGCAAAAATTTGGCTTGCAAAGCGTGATTATGCGTGTCATTGAATGACTTAGATAATAAGACATTCAATAAACATATTATAAGGCTAAAAAGCCGCTGTGAATTGCAACATTGGAGCCATGTCGCCACAAAATTGCAACATTTGGAGATAAAAATCTGAAAAACTGCAAGTTTCTGTGTCAAAATATCAGCGAAATACCACGTTTCTAGCCTATATTTTGCGAAATGGCAAGTTCTGTGGTCATTTTTTTTAACGCGGGCGTAGATTCTAGTCTAGCCAGCCCCTAGACATCCCAAAGCTTGATGACATGCTGCCAAATGGCAAAATTTTGTAGCTGAAAATCCTCCCTTGTTTGAAGTTTAATAAATCGCTGTATTTTCTGAGCTTTATCGTGACGTGACGAGTTTCTTGTCTTCATTTTCAAGAAATTGCAAGTTTTGGAGCTTTTCTCTAGTGACCGCGGAACCTGGGTTAAGCGCCCCCAACAGCACTCAAAGCGTGGCAAAACTTGCACTTAAATCGCAATTTTTGAGATTAAATCATCATTCCCAGCCTGATTCGAGGTAAACTCACTAAATTTAATTTTAGGGTGAAATCGCCAGTTTTGCTGTAAAATAATCAGTTTTAGGCCCGGTGCACACGAGCGATAAGTGTCGCGCGGTCGCCGCGACAATTACCGCCGCGACCGCAGAGAAACATATAATTCAATGGGCAATCGACACGTGTCGCGGCGACCAATTATCGCTGGCGACACTCGAAATGCTGTCGCAAGTTCCTGTGGGTCGCGCGACTTTATTTTCACCACTCAATACTTGAAAACCTAGCTTTTATACCAGGTGAACGCAACACTATTCTAAGGGTACAAATAGGCCCTACGTACTAGGGGATATTATCTGTATTCTTCAAAGGCTTATTGCATCTCTACTACTCTACTAGGGTTCGCAATCTCTCATTGGCATTGCTGGTCCGTGGGATCTCGCAATCCTGGACTTCAAGGGCTCATTTAAATCTTCAGGAAATTCCGCACAACCGTGCAATCTTCTTTTTTCCTATTTCATCCATAAAATAACTGTAAAACGCACATAAACGTTTGCCTTGAAAATTCACACTCTTTCGACGACTTCTTTGGGAAAGCAAGATCGTACGATTGTGCGGAATTTCCTGAAGATTTAAATGAGCCCTTGAAGTCCAGTATTGGTGCAGAAATACGGCGGTAATTAACGTAACGCGGAGTAGGCGAGGGTCCGATTGGAGGGGGGTCGAGGAAACACATGTACAACTCCCCCTTAAGATTAAAATCTTCAATTGTGGGTTAAAACTCGTCAGTTTTGAGGTGAAATCTCCAGTTTCATGGTGAAATTTTCTTTTTGAGAGTCAACTGACAAAATTAGTTTAACGTTAAAATCACCAGTATTGTGGTGAAATCTTCAGTTTTGGTATAAGACGTCAACTTTGGCTTAAAATGATCAGTTTTGTGTTAACATCGTCATTTTTCTAGATGGAGTCGTCAGATTTGGCGTAAAATCACGGGCATACGAAAAACGCGAGTTTTTTGGTGTGAAATAATCAGTTTTGGGGTAAAGGCTTGGGTTTCAAAATCGCCAGTTGTTTTGTGAAATCTTTAGTTTAGGGGAAACACTTGAACGAAAAATCGTCAATTTTGAAGTAAAATATTCAGTTTTGGGTTGAAAAACATCTCAGTTTCTAGTTGAAGATCTGTGGTTTTGGGTTAAAATGTTGGATTTTAACGTCTCTCAGACAAGACTTGAAAAGTCGGATACCCAGTAGTTGAAAGCCAAGTCTTTTTCTGGGGGGAAAATTGTCAGTTTTTCGACAGAAAGTCAGGGGTTAATGGTGTTTTCCATGCAATGCAATACACTCATGAGGCGTAAGTTTTCCCACTCGTCCTCTCTGAATTGAAACATGGGTTTATGGAGAGGACGCTGCACTCCACTTGTGTAGTGTGTTGAATGGAAATCGCTATAAGCCAGATAGTTTCTCAACGAGATGTTAGTTGGATGTATTACGACCCGTTTGGTGAAAACTCAGTTTCCGGGGAAGGGTTTGACAATTTAAAGCGCCTATTTTTGATTCATTGAACGGTTGTCCTTGACGAACGGCAAAGTTCTTTTGCTGGGGTCTATAGAACATCTGACATCTTCCGCCCACTCCTGGATATATTACCCCTCACACTCGGGCCTTTCGGTCCTTACTTACGCGAAATTGCAAGTTTCTGGTCTTTGTGTTCCGGAAATTGCAAGTTTTTGGTCTAAACCCCTAAAATATATTTATCGGACGTGTTCTCTCTGTACCGAAATGTCGTTTTTCTTAGATAATTTTCAAAATAAGGAATTCCGTAATTTTTTGAATGTTTTTTTCGGATTCCTCCTAAAATTTCTTGGCGAATTGACCACAACATTGCTGGAAAAATGTAACTTTTTTTGTAGCCAAAATCATCGGTTTTAGCGCAAAAGGACCAGTATAGCACAAAATAACGGTCGAAATTGCAAAAAAAAAGGGTCGCGAGAACCCCTTTGTACCTTAATTGCAAATATTTCTACCCGAAAAAAAAACTGAGATGAAGCGAAAATTGTGGGAGAAGTAGGATTTGGCGTGACTACGTCAAAAGAATTTCGCTCTGGCAGCTGGCGGTCGGAAAGAGTGCATTTTATTTCGTAAACGGATACCCTAAGCCGTCCCAGAAGTAATAATGTTGAGACCATTATTATGTTTCGTTAACGTTTGACCCTCCCTCATACTGTTTGCTGCCGGGATTGTTTAAGCTGAACTTAATTGGAATCAAAGGCTATTTCAAAATGATATCATCGTACCAAATGCATATAATACTTCTGGAATCACCTGGTAATTTGTAGTGATTTTTTTACCATTTCACATCCTATTCCCCCCCTCCACCCCGACCGATTTGGCCCAAATGTCGGCCGCAATACCGACCGGGGTCTTATGACTCTGCTGCGGATCTCCTTAAGATGTGGCCAGTACCCAGGCTGTTGCCTATCCTTACCTGGCCTGTACCCCATGTTTGGCCCGGACTCCCCAGCAGAGTCGGTCCCATCACTCAGCTCGACCCTTAGCCGCGACTGGTGGCCAGCCACCCGCGCCCTAGAGGCACCACGTTGAGGTGGGTCTTTCAGAGCTGAGGATGCTGGCTTGCGCCATGGACCGCAACCGGGCAGGGAAGATGTCCCTGCTCAGGTTGCCCGAGTAGGGAAGGTGCCCCTACTCGGGCATTGTCGGTCCCAGTCCCCTGCACTCCTACCAGGGGCGCGAGAACACTATCCTGGCCGTCCTCCGCCGTAGCCGCCACTGTAGCATTTTCCCTATTACCCCGCCACCTTCTCGCCTTTCGCCCAACAACCTTCGACCACCTCCCCGGCTCATCCGAGTCCGAGGCTACGTCTGACGTTTCCCCCTCAGAAGTGCCAGCAGCCAACCTCCTCAACTGGTCCACCTGCACCGGGAGTGCGGGTGCCGGGTGTGATGGGCCTGTCTGGGCCAAGGTACTGCCCACACCGCCTTGGACAGTCTACGGGGAGGATTCCTTTCTCGGCCTTTTCCTTTTTGTCCCAACGATGTCCACCACTGTCCACCACTGTTGGTGGACATCGTTGGGATGTCATGACATGTCAATGACATCCACAACGGGGGGTCCTCTGTTCCGTGGAGTGCCCCTCCAATAGAGCGAGTCTGCTCGCAAAGTCGCAAGGGACCCCACAGACTCTTCCAGCCTCTGTAGCCCCAGCTGTATTCAGCCACGGAGTCCTCCCACGCCTTCGCTCACCGCCCTCTGAACTGCCTGCGCAAGAATTGGCTCCAGCTGCTGCGTGAGACCCTCAACCCTACTCTTCCCCATCTGCACAACCCTTATGCTCAGTCCAGCAAATTCCTCTACCACAGGGCTCACCCCCATCCTTATGGCATCAGATGCCACTTTCACGGACCTGGGGCTTAGCAAGGCGCTTACACTGGCCAACGCCCCTCCACAAACTCTAGTCGCCGCTCAAGATTCTCCAGCCTCGACACCAGCGGGGTCAAAGCCAACTCGACCACAGCCTGCAGGTCCGCCGCCCCGGGAGCCGGCACCGCTCCAACGCTCGTCTATCGTGCTTTCTCACGAGCTAGCTCTCGACCCAATCCTCGGGCCAACGAGATAACCTCATCAATCATGCCGATTACCTTCAGGCCCGGAGCCTTTTAGGTCTTACTCGCTTCGGAGATGACAAACCTCATTAGGCGCTCCCTCGTTTAGAACAGCGCTTCCTCCCCCGCGTCCACTGTGAGTTCTCCACCACCGAACACATCCCTAGCAATGTATGGGTGTACTATCCCTCCCCCCACACTCCGTCGGGTGCCATCCGTCGGCGTTCCCATAAGCGATTGTCACGATCCAAAGCTGCTTCTTGTAGCCGGTGAATTCGGCCCACTACCTCCCCCCGGGTTAGAGAAATCCCTCTCGCCACCTCCTACTCCCGACGATAGTGCTGATTTATTAATATTTTGTCGACTCATCATTATTTATTTAAAAGTTTTTTTAGTGCATTTCATTCAAAAAATGCACTATTGGTCTCGCCCTGATGGTCGCACATATGGGTTGTGATACAATTTTTTCACGTTTCAGAACCCCTAGAACACGAATTCGAGGTCGGTTCGATTTGCTATATATATATATTACCCCTCGCTTGTTAGCACGATCACGGTCGCAATTTTTGACTTAGGGCAACCAAATTTGGTCTAAAAATCAATAGCGTGAATATCTCGGACGAGTTCGTGATCCAGATGAATCGGTCCACGGGAACGGTGTGAAAGAGGGGTTTGAATTAGTTGAAAATTCGCTACCGCACGGCTGTTGCTGCAATTGCCCCCAAAATTGACACGAGTAATGAGAAATGAACGCGCTTTCGTATGAGACCCTTGTGAACCAAATCCGTTGATATGGCAGGGGAGTTCTCGGCGGAGGGGAGCTATTAAATTAACGCTATGCCTTACTGGACCACCCAATTACCAAAAAATTTCATTGACACTGAATTTTGAGCCGTCTCTTTTATTTGATTTGCCTACAGCCTAATAAACATTGAGTAAAAATCCTGAGGTGGGCCAAAAAGGGAGGAACAAAAAAAAATTAAAAGAAAATTGTTTCGGATTCGAACCCAGGCACTCCGCATTACGCAATGGTGAAATTGTGACATGCCATTTAACCTAATTTAACTGAACTGAAAATTAACGTAACCTGAAAAAAGTTTTGTTCCGACAGCAGCCTGTCGGGAAAAGTGCATTTCATTCACGCGACAATCGAGTCAAACCTCATAAGTTAGAACGATATCAATCAATTATGAATCACATTGCTCAATTATGAATTGCATTGTTTGTTGGTCAAAACAAGCTATTTTGAAGAGAAAAATCATCATTTTTTCTAAGAAATCGTCGTTTCTGACGAAAAATCACCAAACAACTAAGAAAACGCTTATGACTATTTTTGTAAAGGACACTTTGAAGATGTTTTTCTGAATCATGGGTTGTCCGTATTCTCAGATTTAGTGTGGACAAACGGGGGCTGACTTTTTTTGGAAAAAATGAAATCCCCGATTTGCACGACTTTGGGCCGCTTTTAAGGACACATAAAATAGTTAACGTCTATCGAAAATGGCCAATCCTGACAGAAAATAGTGTGCTCTTTCCGAATTCATCACCAAAAAGTTGCTAAAATTCAAATTGAATGTGAGTTTCTCGCAGTTAGTTAAAAAAAATTATGTAAGCCTCGCAAATCGTTAGAAAAATCATATCTCGAAGGGTTTTGATTTTCGAACCATGGTGTATATGGTGATTTCGGTCGCAAATAAGGTCTACTTTCACCCAAATTTTTTTGTCACACTTATCCCCTTCCACCCAGTATATGTATATGTACTTTGGTTTATTTATTTTTAAGCTTATGGCCGTTTTCTTGTTAGCATGATAACTCTCGAAGAAATTAATTTAGCGGAACGCGCTTTAGCACAAAAATCAGTAGTCATAAGACCTCGGTCGGTATTGCATTTGGACCAAATCGGTTGAGCTGGAGGGGGTGGGGGGAATAGGAGTTGAAATGGTAAAAAAATCACCATAAATCACCAGTTGATTCTAGAAGCATCATATTCGGTACGTATACTCCATGTTAGAGTAGCCTTTGATTCCCATTTTAATTTTTTGAAAAAGTCGAGAGGGAGGGAATGTTGCCTCCGGAGTGCAAGTAAGTGTGTGGTCTTGTTAACACGATAACTCTCGAAGAAATTAATTTAGCGGAACGCGCTTTGGCACAAAAATCAGTAGTCATAAGACCCTTTCCTTGTGGGGTGGGGCCTAGAATTCACCCATCGTACCTCCTGCGAGTCGTAATAGGCGTGTACTAGGAGCGGGTAGGCGGACTCATTAGCCTGGTAAGGCATCCGGCTAAGGGAGCCAACCCCGACAGAAAACCGTGTAGGAGAGGAGCAAGTCCAGCCTCGGGAGGTGTGGCGTCCTCCAACGTTTCCTAGCCGGGTGGCCTGTTCTCATGTCCTGAGGTCGTCCTGTCCCTGTCCTTTTGGAGTGCTTTGGTCAGACCGGCCCACCTGAGCGGTGTCCCTCGTGGCTCGTTCCCGGCGGGTGGTCGGGTTGGTGGTGCTCCCCACGCGCTGCGGTTACCATTTGGGCCAGACAAACCTGTGGCCTTACTAGGAGTCCCACCAGCGAACCGAAACGGTAAGTAGCCAAGGGGAATTGCTGCACTGGGGACCGTGACAAAACTTCGGTCGGCCTGCAGCTGCCGTATGGCGCCCGGATAGACACCACTGCAGGGCGGTCGGAGTCATTGAGACGTTATTCATTCTTTTTGTCAGATATGTAGGCTTTATACCTGAAAGTCATAAGACCTAAGATGACGGAAGAAGTAATAATTTCCTCAAATGTAATCGTGAAAATGTATTTTAAGTAGTTTGATTTCCTACAAATTGGCCCGCCCTCCTGGAACAACATTTGATTCTCGTTCATACTATGATAGCTAAAAACTTGATTATAGGGAGGGGGGAGCGTGGTGAATAGTAAGTTTCTGATCAGTTGGTATCAAAATGTTGGCTGATAAATGAATCGTGTAACAATAAATTACAATGAACCTTTCACGTGAATTTTTTCTTGTTGGTACAACATGCCTGTTTTTGAGCACTTGGCCTTGCATTTCGAATACTCACCGCGATATCTCGGTCAAAACAGCACTGATTGCCAATCTTCTCGAGCAGTTTGAGAGCTTACAAAATGGACATGTTTTCCCCGAGTTCCGCCAAATGTGGCGTGATTAAGTATGATGAAATCGTCGCCAAAAAAACCGGAAAATTTCAGTAACAACATTTTCACCTCTTTCGATAAACAAATGAGGATAATTAAACCCGTTATTAGCTTTAAAAAACTAGGCATTTTTGAAGCAAATTTTGTGCTCTTTTCAGAAATGTCACTCATTTTGTTCCATGTTGGACGATGGGTTTGTCTCGACGACTTATTGGTGGAAAAAGGGAGAGTGGCTAAAAATTCACTAATTTGGCTCTATCTCGAAACAAAGCATTAGCGGCTCTATGTTTATATGCTTTTTTGATCCGCCCTGCCGAGTATGACAACATATTTCAATCAGGATCATTCCTCCCCAAACACCCTGTATATGAATTCTGGAGACCACTGAATTCGTGTTCTAGAGGTTCTGAAACATGAAATAAACATGACATGACCCATGTTTGCCACGATCACGACGAGACCAATAGTGCATTTACAGAATGAAATGCACTAATTATTTACCACAGAATTACGTAGTAATCTAGATCTAGTACGAAAAACGAAGATGTTGACGACGAAGAGTACTAATTGTAAGCGTCGCCTCAAATCGAAAAATGTGAAATTAAACTCACGCGCCCATGTTCTTTAAGCCTCGGAGCCCATATAGCCTGACGAATAGCCTTTGGGCCATTTGACGAAACATTTGTGGATAAAGGCCCGTTCACAAGCTCTATGTTTTCGTGTGTGGTGCCTAATATGAAATCTATCAAAATGTTTCATTTTTCGAGGGAATGAATCTGTTTGGTTGCATAGGCTCCACACAACGCAAACAAAGAGCTTGTGAATGGGCCTTAAACATTCGTGATTTTGCTAGTTTGGGTTTTCACTTGAGCGAAATTACAAATTTGCCACCTCAATACCCCCGAAATTGACAGTTTCGGGTCCTAATTTATGCACAATTGCCAGTTTAACGTTTTAATTTTGTAACCGGAGTTCCCGGTTGAAATTCAATTAATTAAAAATATATATATATAATAAATAATAATAATACTAATAGTCAATTAGATAAAAATATTTCTTCCGTCCCTGGGTTTCCCTATCTAAAAGGACTCTGTACTTTCATCTATCGCGTTCATAAAGGGAAAGAATTCCTACCTTTTAATGCTAGTCAGTTCTTGCCTGGAGCCCATCGTTTATACCGTTCCGTAAATATTTTCGCCGGGGGTATCTCGCTATTTTCGTTTCCCGTCGACTTTTATGTGGGATTTCCATATCCCGCGGAAGACGAAGCTGATCCCGTAGAAGGCTCCACGAAAGGGCAACATTTTTCCTTTTCTCGTTCAGAATTATCTGGAAAGGTTTATTGTTACTGCTGAAGTGCCGGCCCTACGAATCGTAGGGCTCCCTGCACCCCCCCCCACTATTTATGAGATTGGGAGTCTCCTTACCGATTTTGACGCTCGCCGGACGTGCCATTTACCGAATTTGCCGCCTATCGAATTTATCGTTTACCGTTTCTGACATTTCGTCTACATCGGGTTGTACCGCATCCGCACCAGCCATCCCGTCTGGTCCGACGGATCGACGCCATTGAGGAAGTCCTTCTACTCCACACCAAGCCCTCGACATCGAGCTGAGTTTATTGATTTTGTTTTTTTCCCTCCCCCCCCCCCCAAAGCTATTTTTCGTTTTGTTCAACCTCCCTTTCGTCCCGTACCCCGTGCGACTTTCGAATTCCCCCTTTCCGACGAGGTTACGATTTCCTACCTTTACCTCACTTCCCCTCCTCGAGGGATAATATTAAGGAGAGTGTTTTTTTAATTTTATTTTTTTTTCCTTTCCTCGAGAGATCTCGTAGGCTGAGCCTTCTACATATAGTATGTAGAGGAACGGGAGATTTTCCTTTATTATTTCCATTTTTTTCCTTTTCCCTCAGAGAGTCAAGTAATTTATTTTATTTTATTTTTTTTTTCCCACACTCCCCTCCATCTGACCTTGTCTTTTCCCGATTCCTCCTCCTCGAAATTTGCGAACCCCTCTTTGAAGTAATTGTTTATTTTGTTCTTCTCTCCCCCCCCCCGGTTTGACCGACAATAGAATTATAACGTTTCCATTGCGTTGTTTATTCAGAACCCAGTTCCAACTATAGCAGCCGAACTCACGTGGCTCAAGTTCACGGTTACAATAATTGGCGCCCAACGTGGGGCTATAGTTTGGCTAGGGTCTGAAAATTTTAAACTTACGCACGTGACAGTTTTTATTTTTTTTAAATTTCATTAGGTTCACGTTGTATTTTTGCCTTGTCTTTTGCCCGATGAGATGGCGGAATTCCCGACGTCTTGGATTCAGACACTTGATAAGGAATCCTTAATAAAAGTCCTTGGGAGTTTAGGGTTTACAGTCCGGTCAGAGGCGACGGAAACTGTGACCCTTGACCGGTTACGGGTTGAAGCTCGACGGATCATCAGGGAAAAATCAGAGGGTATTGTCGCGAAAGCCCGATCGGAAGCAAACCCTCCAACCCCCCCTCCACAGGTTGTTAATGTACAAAGCTTTGTACAGGAGCCGCCGTACAGAGTTGTGCAAGGATGGGGCCTATCATTTTCAAATACTATGGGCGAATCCCCTTCGGATTTTTTGCTGAATTTAAGAGAAAGAATGTCTCGCTGTAATTTATCGGAAAAACAGGTACTTAATGAAATCTGGTCCCTGTTCTCAGGAACGCCATTACATTGGTATAGGTTGAATCAGAACTCGTGGAAAACCTGGGCCGCCTTCGTTTCAGCTTTTGAAGACCGATTCATCCCTAAACAGTATACCGAAACTTTAAAGACCGAAATCCGATCACGTACTCAAGGTGAAAAGGAGCCAGTGGCTGACTACGCCGACTGTCTTCAGGGCTTAATGATGAGGTTACCCCAGGCCCCTACACCAGAGAAGGTGTTGAAAAGGGTACACAAAAATTTAAACCCACTGATGAAACGACAAATAGTTGGTAGGGAGTTTAAATCCGTTAGGGAGTTAGTAACTACCGGTCAAGAATTCGAACGGATAGAGGCCGAATGTGAAAAATACCGACCACCTCCAAGTCCTTCCACGAGCCAGCTCCCTCAATTTGCTTGTTCTTCATCGTCGGTTGGAATAACTAGGAACGTGATTAAGGACAAGGACAGCCAGAAGTTAGGTTTAAATTCTGTTTCACCTGCCACGTCATGGAAAGGGGGGAACTGTTGGAATTGTGGTGGTCACGACCACGGCTATGCTGCTTGCTCACAACCTAGGATCATTTTTTGTTTCCGTTGCGGGAAGAAGGGTGAAACAACTAAAACATGTAACTGTCCCCCTAGAACTCGGAATTCTCCCGCTCAAAATACAGGATCGTTTGCACATGGTATTGGTTCGTCCTTTCTACCTCGTGCCAATATCCCATTACGGATGAATGGTGTTTCTGTATTCGCTTTGATAGACACGGGAGCTTCGCATTCATACTTAGGCTCGGAAGGCCTAGCGGATATTGGCCTCTCGCTTGCGGATTTCGAAGTTATCCCACCACAGGCTGTCCAATTAGCAACTGGTAAGATTGAATTAGTTCAACGAATGATCACGTTATCAGTCCAGTGCCACTCATATGAGTACCTATTGAAATTTCTTTTCTTGCCTCACCTATCGGTGAAGTGTATTGTGGGCTTGGATAGTCTGGCGAAGCTGGGCTTACGACTGTTTTTCGATTCGTACGAATACTGTATCCAGGGCCAGGCGGGAAGCCAAAGGTACCCCTTATTAGGCGATTCGTCGTTGTCCATCACCCCATTAGCGGGCATTCAAGCTCTCTCTACCGGAGAACGAGACCAACTGAACACCGTAGTCGAACACTTCAAGAACTGCGAAGCCAAGTGTATTGGCCGCGTCCCAATCAAGCATCGTATCGAACTTCTCGACCCGAACCCCATAAAACAAAAACCCTATCGAACTTCACCAGTCCTAATGACAAAAATTTCCGACGAAGTGGATCGACTTCTAGGGGAAGGCATCATTGAACCTTCCACTTCTCCGTGGAGCAGCCCGGTAGTAATGGTCCCAAAACCAGACAATTCTTATCGCATGTGCATCGACTTTAGGCGGGTCAATGGGCAGACTCGAAAAGACGCGTATCCATTGCCTCACATGGGATCCTTGCTTGAATACTTAGAGAACGTCAAGGTTCTTTCCAAGGTAGACCTGAAGCAGGCGTACCTCCAGGTGCCTATGGATCCTGCTAGCTCCCCAATTACGGCTTTCAGCGTTGCAGGGAAGGGCCACTACCAGTTTAACTTCCTTCCTTACGGACTCACTAACGCTCCCGCTACGTTCCAAAGGCTAATTGATGCTCTCATAACAGCAGACTTGCGCCCGTACGTCCATGCGTATCTAGACGATTTATTGGTCGTCACTCCCACTTATCAGTTGCACCTAGAGTGTTTAAAAGCACTCTTTTCTCGCCTCCAGGAATTCGGGCTTTTAGTGAATTGGGAGAAATGTGAATTTGGGACAGACGAACTTACGTATCTCGGATTTCTAATCGACTCCAACGGCATACGCCCAGATCCGGAGAAGGTTAAGCCAATTCTGGAATACCCCCGTCCCACCTCCCAAAAGTCACTTCGGCGGTTCTTGGGCATGTTCGCGTGGTATCGGCGGTTTTATAAAGATGCTTCCCAGGTTGCCCAGCCTTTATTTAGTCTGCTTAAGAAGGGGACAGCGTTTGAGTGGGATGCGGAACAGGAGAGTTCGTTCGCGAAAATAAAAACCCTCCTTACCTCTTCACCAGTTTTAGCCCGACCCAATTTCTCATTACCGTTTACTATCCAGACTGATGCAAGTACCACGGGACTGGGGGCCGTTCTCACTCAGATTCACGAGGGGCATGAACGAGTTATTGCCTATGCGAGTCGATCGTTAATCCCCGCTGAGCGAAATTACTCGGTCACCGAGTTAGAGTGCTTAGCGGTCCTATTTGGTCTGGAGAAATTCCGTCCGTATATTGAAGGTGGTCCGGTTAAGATTTTAACCGATCACGCCAGTCTGCGCTGGCTCATGGGGATCAAGAACCCTACTGGACGACTGGCCAGGTGGATTATCCGACTTCAAGGATACAATCTCGATATCCACTACAGACCAGGGACTCAGAATAACATGGCAGACACTTTGTCTAGGACATTCGAAGGCCCCGAGTTATTCTTGATCCAAAAGACCGACATTGTTCCAAAAATCGCAGAAGATGAGTGGTATCAACAACATGTGGCGAAGGTCCAATCTTTCCCGGATCGTTATCCCAATTGGGTGGTCTGTAGCGATGTACTATTCTTCCAAGAGACTAATCCCTGCCTCCAGGGGTCGACTGGGAATGGCTGGCGATTGGTTCTACCGAAAGGACTGCGTCTAGAGGCTCTCAGACAATGCCATGATGTGCCGGAGGCCGGACATCTCGGCCGAGACAAAACATTACAACGAATCAAGCAGCTGTATCACTGGCCGGGTATATCTGGCGACGTCTATCGTTATACTCAAGGTTGCTCTACCTGTCAAGCCACTAAACCACTGAATCGACCACCTGCCGGAATAATGCAACCCCGAGTCCCAGAGGGGCCGTGGGTGACGGTCTCTTCAGATTTTATGGGGCCCTTTCCCCGATCCCGCCGGGGAAACAAATATATTTTAGTATTTCTCGATTCCTTTACGAAGTGGGTGGAGATTGTTCCCGTAAGAGTCGCTACCACCAAAATAATTTGGGAGCATTTCTGCCAACGAGTATTATACCGCTGGGGGGGCACCTAAGTTCTTTGTGTCTGACCAGGGAGCCCCATTCTTGGCGAAGGAATTGGCGGATCACTTTAAGGAAAAGGGAATCACGCATAATACCACGCCAGCGTACCACCCTCAGGCCAATCCAGCCGAGAGGGCGAACCAGGTCATTAAAAGAATGATAACGTCATACGTAGATAGGGAGCAAAGAGATTGGGACATTTTACTCCCACAATTGTCTTTCTCTATCAATACCAGTGAAAATAGTAGCACGGGTTTTACACCCGCCTTCCTCAACTTAGGCCGAAACATATGGGACCATCCGGTTGAACGACCAACACCCAATAGCTCCTTGCCAGGGGAATCACCTCCTGATCATTCCGAATGGGTAAGGCACCTATCGAGCCTGGCAGAAACCCACAAAACTGTTCGACACAATCGAAGAAAAGATGCAATTTTCTGGCCCTTTTTTGTTGTGGCGGAACTCGGAGTAGCCGGTTTTTTGAAGTACCAATCGCATTTTAATTTGGTTTTAGTCAGGATCATATACCAAATCCGTGAGAATAGAGGTTTCAAGAGATAGCAAATTATGGGCCTCAACCGTTCTTGGGTATGGCGTATGAGCCGACTACGGCTTTCGCAAAATTGGGTTTTTGGATGAGACAATATGAATTGGCACGAGGCCGGTGGCCGTCGCATGGATTCCATCACCGGTCACAGCTATGGCCCCGCCCAGTGGTCTATTCAGGTTATGTGCTTGCTATTTCTTGCTTCCATGAGGGAGGGGGGGAACGTAATCTAACTCGTTTTAGTATCGCGATTTTGAAGTCGACTGTACAAGAAGACAACTTGAAATCGGGGTTGTCAAACTGCGACCCATTTATGCAAAGTGCGACCCCTCAAATTATTGTCCCTTCTACAAAGTGCGACCCTACAAATTGATAGCCCTTCTGCAAAGTGCGACCCTGCACCCTTCCTTTCCTGGTGCTTACTGCGACCCACCCAGTTCGTCTGCAGATACAGTTCGTGCAGCCTTGTGTATGGCAGCCTCGAAGTCGACCAGCACAACTGGCGGTTTGAATTCAAGGCCCAATTTCTCGCAGTGTTTCACCAAATCTTTGAAAACATAAGCGTAGGAATTGGTGTGCTTGTTTGGTAACAAATAGAACGCCAATGGTACGTAAACACCGTCTCGAGATGTGTGAACAGTAAATAGTTGATTAAAAAGAGCTGGGGACGAATCAAATGTGCCATCGACAAAAATGTGGTCATTTCCAAGAAAGAAGCCTTACACGATTTTTTGGTACATAACCAGCGTTGAACATTATTTGCCAAACTTTTATGAAATCGGTATTTGAATCCGTCCAGGACAAACAACTCGTTACCTCGATCGCTGACAGATGTTGAGCAAGATGGGCCAGGGGAGTTCATTGTTGACGCGTTGACAAACGTTGGCAAACTGAGTGAAAAGTTACATACAGAAACAGTTCCTTATCTTAGACGGAAGGATAAGGTTCATTCGTTCATTCGTTTATCTTAGGCGGGTCGCACTTCGATCAATGCACGTAAAACGTCAGGGTCGCACTTTGTACTGGTTCCGAGGGCACTGGGTCGCAGTTTGCTAACAGCCCTTGAAATAGCGGTAAAAACTTGAAATAACGAGAATTTTCTGCTTTTCGAATGGAATCGCGTTGATGTTATAAGTGAATCATTCGAAGAAGCAAAAAAAATCGTCGTTTTTCCTTTTCTGTAACGAAGACCGATACATGACAAAACAGTCAACATACAATGTTTCTAACCCAGCGTCCATCATCCGCCTCGTTATTTACTTCCCCCTCTACCATCACCCTCCCTATTCCACAGCGCCACATCAAAAGCTCTAAATCAAACGTCCGCGTTTAATTGCCTAAACATCGTGGCCCCTTATAGCGCCACACCGAACATAAATTAAACACCCGCTTTTTCACCTTTTTTTCCTCTCTCTCTCTCTCACAGCCTCACCTCCTCTCTCTCAGGAAAATTAACGGCCGCCAATAACCTACCAAACCGACGCGGATAACTTTCAAAGAATGATAAAAATTTCATTACTTTCATTCAAACCCTCTTTTTTTTCCCTCGTCGCCACTATTGCGTCCCTTCTCCTATTTTTTAAGTGAAAAGACATTCAATGTAATTCATTGCTTAACGAAGTCAAGCAACAGGTTTTTTTTTTTTTTTTTTTTTTTTTTTTTTCGCGTGGAATTTAAAAAAAAAATGAAGAAAAAAGTGCAATGAAGGGTGAATGATGAATAGCACCTTACTTCCTGTCTAAGCCAGTATTTTTCGAATTAATTCACGGTATAAAAATAAATTATGGTAAGGAGGTGAACGCGGGGAAATGGATTTCGTTAAAGAAGAGCTCTAGACACGACATTGTTGCGCACTGCGCTTGATTGAATAACAATATTATACTAATGACCGGTCATTTCATGGGTCGAACACATCATCAACGCATCGGACGCGTCATTTCATGGATCATTCATGGTATTATCAAGATATTTATTTATTTCCAACTCTCTAAAGCAATGCTTGAGCAGAGGCTGGAGTTGCAAACAGCTAGATATTGCATAATATTGGTGGGGGGGACGCCCATCCGTAACTTATCTTTTGTTTTGACTGGTACTCCATCAACAGGATGGCTGTAGTACCAGGTTTGACCCCATAATCCTCCCCTCCCACTGTTTAAATATTAATCCTTCTATTCAGAATTTTCATTGAAATGGAAAGGCGAGGCGAAAGGGTGGACTGAGTGGAAAATTAAAATAAATCCAAAATTTCGGGAGAGTCTACAGGGACGTACCTTCTCACTGGTTAAATACAAGAAGAAACGGGTCGAGAGGGATATTCATGGAGGAAAAGTAACAAATGCCCTCTTCTGCGTTTTCACTTGCAAAAAAGGGTAGTATTGAGTGAGAGAAATTAAGTGGAGATGATGACTGGAATGAAGAGGCCGCTTCACGCTATACCCGCAGGAAAGGGCGAACCGCTGCGCGCTGGACAGAAAGGGAGAGGGGTGTTGTTTTAATTTAGTGAAACGACCGTAAAACCGAATAGGCAATGTATCGTATTAGCATCTCGTAAAAGCTAAAAAGGGAAAGCGGTCGGGGGGGGGGGAAGGTCTCCATGTTCGACCTTAATTGGAATTTCTGTCTTCGGGTATATTATTTAATTTAATATTTGAGTAAGGGTTTTTTTTGTTCTTTTGAAAAACACGTACGCGAAAAAAGGTGTTATGAATTTAGTGGACTCAATGTAAATAAATTTTAACGCTGAAATAAGAAACCGAGCACTAAAAATATGGGAGGAAAAGATTTAAACCCCCGCCCCTCATCAACCCAACACAATTCTCTCTCATTAATATGCAAAAAAGGGTCCCGAGAAAAATATACCATACAAAAAATTTAATCCTTATTTAACGAACACACTTTTAAGGCTTTAAAGCGGATTTCTGTACCCCTCTACTTCATTTTCCCCTTCCTATATGAACCTCTACAAGCTTGAAAAAACACTTTTTGAAAAAATATTTATCTTATCGAGGTGCCAGAGAAAATGTCACTAGAACGTACATAAGTTGCTTTTATATGAATCTAACATTTCCTTTTATGGATTCAACATGGTACGTACTCACATTTCAAAAATTCGACCTGACTTTTCTCATGCAGGGGAGGGGTGGCATCAGCTCTCGTCTAATGCATTCTAAATGAAGCTTGTTTTCGCCCCGTCGTTTTCTTCCCCCTCTAACTCACTCCCTCTCTCTTTCGAAAACCTTTCAACCGGCTCACATTATAATTATCAAGACGTCTTTTTCATCAATCTCAAGGATTTCCCGACTCCCCTAATTACGCCCGCGACGAAAAAAAAGGGCTTTTTCTTTGCCCCTGCACCCAACGAGACTGGTCTCCTTTTCCGAATAAATAATCCATCCTGGTCTTTTCGTTACCCTTCATTGAGCCTGAAGCTGGTAATGAAAGTCTCAACCCCCGCTTCACCACCCCTCTCTCTGTATTTTTTTACTATCCCGTCTAATCAGCATTAATCATCTTGATTGAGTCATGAGGAAGAGTGAGAGGCTTTTTTTTCTTTTCGGGGATCGTCCGAGCGTAAATTGGTTTTTATTATTTTTGGAACCCTCCAGCCCTCTTCATAATGTTATACACTCTCAAGATTAATAAGGGACACTACAAAATAACTTTTTTTTTTTCATTTTCCATATTTCTCTGTGTTTTTATTTCTATTTCGTTAACGGCCCAATTAGAGCAGATAAGCCCGCAATAAGAAAGGGTTGGTAGGAAGCGGGTGAGTGGGTTGGGGGTGGGGGAGTTATGGGTTAAAAAACAAGAGGAAGATTAAGTGCCTTGAAACACGCGATAGACGCTGAATAACTTTACTTATGCCAATTGCGGCTCTCTACCGCAGATAAGCCAATTTTCCGTATAGCTTTTAATTTTAGCTAAAGATAGAGTGAAGTAATATCGTTTTAGAGGGGAGGTGATTCGATGAGTGAATAATCATCGGGATATATAGTGGAAATTGACTTGGTTCCCTTCCCCACCCCCTTGGACAATAGTGTGAGGGAACTAAACAAATACAGAAATGACTTCCATTTGAAATTCTAATTTCCACTAAATCTAATGTTACTCTGTAAGGGGAAGGGTAAGTCCATGGGTTCTGCAACTTCAAACCAGATAAAAGAAGATCGCACCGTTCTGGGAACCAACCCAAACCAAACGCAGGCAAACTGCAGAAGCAGTAGCGGATTTATGGGGTGGGATTTGGGGAGCTTGACCCCCCCCCCACCATCTCACTATCACATCATTACAGTTTACTCTAATTGCTAATAACTATAATTGTTTCGAGAGATTATTTTCATCTTTAACCAAAGGACTGTAAAAGGGAGAGCTGTATATAGACGATTCCTCGGCCCCCTCCAATCATCCATTGCCTACAACGCAGCATCAACTTTCTTGTTGTATATTTCAATCATATGTTGAATTAAGAATTAATTGATTTTCACAAGTTTTGAATAAAGAAAAAAGTAATTTAAAATAAGTCGTTTAAAATAAATATATAACAAAGTGGACGACGAGGAAAGAACTTGCGATTTGTGATGGACGACAGTGATTCGCAAAACCCGATTTTGGAAGCCTTAAAAGCTCAGAGTGCAGCTCTCAGCCAATTACTTCAACAAATGATTCTTCACGGACTTCCGTCAGACTCAACCCAACCGTGAAGAAACGCATGTTTCCATTCAGTTCGACACTTTCGATGAGGAGTAAGAATCGTTCAAGTCATCCAGACAACGCCTCGAAAATTTCTTCGAACTGAAAAACATTCGTGGAGGTACGCCCGGTACAGAAACCCTCAAAGCCCGAATTCTCATCAATTCGCTAGACGCAAAATTCTATTCATTAATAGCAAGTTTAACGTCCCCGGAGTTGCCGACTTCGAAGTTTTACTCCGACTTGATCATAATAATCGAAAAACATCTTTGTCCTGTGAGCAACATTCATACCAAACGTCATAAGTCACGGAAACAACGTTTTGACGAAACTATATCGCAGTACGTCAGTAATCTCAAAGGATTGGGAGCGACGTGCAGCTGGACATGCCAAAATGAGAACTGCGGTAAACCAGTAATGAGTATCCTCCAAGCTCAATTTGTTAGAGGAATACGTGACTCGGATATTCGAGAGAAAATCCTACAACAAGGTGATACTCTCACGTTTGATGAAGCGATTCAAATATCGCTGGCCATAGAAGCAGCTAAAACACAAAATAAAATGTTTTCGCTCGATAATGACGTTAATGCGATAAACACGCAGAAGGAAAATAAACCTTTCAACTCGAGGTCTTCGCCAGGGAATTCAAATACAAAGCGCAACAAGGAAAAGCGTGACATTAAAGATGAAATGGGACTTCAAAATTCCTGTCTGGCCTGTGGTAGAACAAACCACAGAGCAAGGAATTGCAAATCGAAAGAAAAACTACATTGCCATGCTTGCAACAAACCCGGACATGTAGAAAAAGTATGCATCAATAAGTATCTGCGAAACAGGACGAACCAACTCAGAGGCTCGGATCAATGCTATTCAGACGAAGGGAGCGATGAATCTTGTCACCAGTTAAGAGACATAATTGACATTAAATATTCCGGCAATCACAACGACCATCCTTTCATGGCGCCCGTCCGAGTTGGAGTGAAGCATCACAATTTTGAAGTCGACTCTGGCAGCCGTGTAACTTTGATGTCCATGTCAAATTATAAGCTTCTCAATTTGAGAAATGTTCATCTTAAGCCAACAACTGTCGAGTTTCGCTCATATACCGGCGATATATTTCGACCTATTGGCGTCGCTCGGGTTCCTATTTCTTATCGGTCGCGGTCAGGGGTATCAGGTTGGTTGGTAGGCAAACAAAGTTCAGTAGTTCAATTGGTTCAATCATCACTGCTCAGTTGTTGTCGTCATGGTGACATGGTGAAGGGGGGTCGTTTGCCCCAACCAGTGTAGCCTCCTTAGCAACCTGACCGCGACCGATAAGGGCGTCCAAAGCCATGGCAATTTATTTTTTGTTGATAAAAATTATGCTTCACTTCTGGGCCGGGAGTGGATTAAGAAATTAAAAATAAAATTTGAAGACGTAAATAGAGTATATAATTCAGTCGATCCGGACGCTATTACGATTCAAGCTGATGTTGATAATCTTTTAAAGACGTACAGTGATGATTTCGACCCAAGCATTGGAATGCTTCCCGAATTCAAGTGTTCTCTCAAACTTAAAGAAAATGCCACTCCTGTATTCATAAAACCAAGACCCGTTCGATTCAATAAGCCGACTTATTCAATAAGCTCCATGGTGGAAAGTACTACTGCGTTTTAGACCTTCATAAAGCATATTTACACGTACAACTTGATGACGATAGTCAACATTATGCAGCAGTGTCCACTCCCTGGGGAACCTACAAGGCGAAACGCTTATTCATGGGAAATAAAAACGCGCTCCAAGAATTTCACAAAGCCGTCGACCAATTAGTAGCCGGTTTAGAAGGGACTGTTGCATATTTTGATGATTTTCTAATCCAGGGAAGTACATTTGAAGAGTGTAGTAGACGGTTGGAAAAGTGTCTTCAAACACTCAGGAAACATGGCCTTCATGTAAATAAATCCAAATGCAAATTTTTCGAAAAGAACGTCAAGTATTTAGGTCATCAAATAAGCTCTAAAGGATTGTCAAAATGTATAGACAAAATAGACGTAGTACAAAACGCGCCGACTCCAACTAACGTCGATGAGTTAAGATCCTTCTTAGGTCTTGCTCTGTATTACTCAAAATTTATACCACATGCGTCTACGATTCTTCACCCTTTGAATAAATTGTTAAAAAAAAATCTCGTTTTCAATGGACGGACGAATGCCAAGGGGCATTTCAAAAAATCAAGGGCGAAATATCAAGCGAACGAGTTCTCGTTCCGTTCAACCCTGAATTTCCCGTCTTTTTGGCCACCGACGCTAGTCCTTTTGGTTTATCAGCTGTTCTATCTCACGTCGTTGAAGGTGAAGAACGACCAATTGCTTTTGCATCGAGATCGTTAACCACGGCTGAATCGTCTTACAACCAGTTAGACCGCAAAGCCACCGCTGTTTACTGGGCTTTCAAGAAATTTTATCATTATCTGTATGGTCAAAAATGTTTATTGATTGTGGACAATAAGCCTCTGGAACGAATTTTTCATCCCAATAAATATATGCCTGTAATTTCAGCCCATCGGCTGCTTCGGTACGCTCAGTTCTTGGCTGCATTCGATTACGATATCAAACATAGACCCGCTAACGAACACCAACACGTTGACTACTTTTCGAGGAAACCGCTTCCTATTGACATAAAACACATAAATTACTTCGAAGACTCATATAGGTTCCAAGAACTGATCATAAATAATATTTCTCAGGACTGTGTGACACCAGACGTAGTAAAAGCAGAGACTGACAAAGACCCCGAACTTTCTTCCTTAAAATCTAAATTACCTTCCGTAAAAATCAGAGATCATCAGTATTCGATCAGTATTCTGTCCATTCTGGGATAATAATACGGGGAGTTCGAGTTTATGTTCCAGCCGAGCTGCGCTCGAAAATTCTCATAGAGCTACACAAGTCTCACGTCGGTATGTTTAAAATGAAAACTATTGCTAGGGGAGCTTGTTACTGGCCGGGAATAGACAAAGACATTGAAGAAATCGTTAAGCATTGTCGGGGCTGTGCCAAAGTAAAAAATAATCCAGAAAAAGCGCCACCTCACTGCTGGGAAGAGCCAGTCGAAAATTGGCAGAGAACCCACATGGATTACACGGGTCCTTTTAATGGTCATCATTTTTTTTTCATAATTGTTGACGCCAAATCCAAATGGATTGAAGTGATGATGTCTCCGGAAAGGTAATCCCCTAAATCAAAGAGCACGATTGAATACCTAGAAGATGTTTTTTGTATTGGGGGTGGATTACCCCAAATACTGGTTTCCGACAACGCGACCATCTTCAAATCTGATGTATTTCGCCAATTTTGTCAATCAAATGGAATTGAGCAGAAGTTCTGTTCTCCAAACTATGCCGCGACGAACGGTCTCGCCGAACGTTCATTCAAAATTAAAACAAAAAAACTAAAGGCAATGGCGAACGACAACCACAGCTTGAAACAGAAATTGAATGCATTTCTTTTTGCATACCGAACTACACCTTTTGCCAACGGGAAAAGCCCAGCAGAGCTGTTCATGAATCGACCCTTGAGGACGAGACTTGACGTAATGAAACCCCCACGGCTTCTTTGTCGTTTGAAAATGAGGGTATCTCAACCAATCAGGAACTTAGCTCCAGGAGATCGCGTGCAATCAAGAAATCGTTCGATCATGTGGAATTTCGGCTCGGTACTGGCACCTCGGTCATTTACATTACCTAATATAATTGGATTCGGGTCGCCAAGTTAAAAGACATATAAATCAGCTACTCAAAACGGGAGTCCAGATGTCAAACGAGGCGCCAAAGAACAGCAATTGAATTGTTTATAGTACCGACCTCTAATTCAAGTGTCGGAGAATGTTGTATATGTATTTCAATCATATGTTGAATTAAGAATTAATTGGTTTTCAAGTTTTGAATAAAGAAAAAAGTAATTTAAAATAAGTCGTTTAAAATAAATAGATAGCATTTCTCGTCTTATTTCTGGACCATCCTGGATTCTAAGGCCTTGTTTGAATATTCAGGAAATTTAGCATACGCAGTAGCATATCATTTTTCAAGTGAGTCGAAACATGAGTGTATAGCTAGCTCAAGACAGAAGGGTGGGCAGCTATTAACATTCCAGAGTTGGAGCGGTGAGGGGGTCCGGGTCATGGATTTCATCGACTGGACCGGTCCAGTCCTGGTCACTGGTTACTAAATAATGGATCCCAAAACTTGGAATTACTCTGAAATCATGATCCGAAACAAGCAATCACGGGGATACTTCCAATTTCGTGAGTATTCCGTATTCGTCAGCCTTTTGGCGCAGTTTGGAAAGGCTAGCCGGAGTCTCGTCGCCACAAAATAGGCAAACAAGAGACAAGTTACTTTGCTTGCATTAATATCCTAAACAGGCAATTTCGTTGAAATTAACACGAGAAAATGTCCATGCCGGCTAGCTCGGATTCCACGGTGACTAAACAGAATAATTCCCCGAAACATTCAAATTCACGAAATTAAAGATCACAGTAACTTGCAATTTCGATAAAATCAAGACCTGAAACTAGCAATTTCACTGATATTTAGACCAAAAACTTGCGATTTCGCAATTTTTGGCATTTGTCGGAAGATTGCCAAGCTTTAAGCGCCGTCGAAGCGCGGCATTTCAAGGCCACTAAAAAAAATCCCTGAAAATTTCAAACTCATGAAATTAAGACGAATTTCGGACAGGAAGCCCCCAATTTAAGTGATATTTGTTTCCAAAATGTTGCAATTTCGCGATTTTTCGTCAGAGCACAGTATTGAAAGACTAGCCCGGGTATTCCACAGTAGCTAAAACAAAAAAACAAAAAAAAAAAACAAAAAACAAACAAACAAACAAAAACAAAAAACCACAACGAACCTTGCAAACTCACGGATAATTTGACCCGCAACTAGCTATTTCGCCGATGTTTAGACCCGAAAATTACAATTTCGCAGATATTTAGCACTATAAAATCATTGTTATGATTTGCGGATGTTTCCTCAATTTCCGCTGTGAAAAGAGTTTACTCCCATTTTATCCGCCAATTAGCGCTTTTTCTCAATTAGTCGCAAATTATGCATATTCCTCAACTTTGGACTGAGAATTAACGATTTTTTTTCTTTTTCTTAATGCCTTATCTTAATTAATATTTTAGTTTTAGGATTTTGGCATTTTTCTTCTTCTAATACCCTAAAAATAAAATATTAATCAAGTTGTATGGCTTGAAAACTAATAGTATTAATAGCCTTATCTTAATTTTAGTTGCGGATTCTGTCAAATTCTGTCTTTTTCTTTTTCTATAATTGAGAATGAATATTTCAATTGACTTCTGTGGTATCCCGTCTGACTGTTCACCTAACAAATGACCATTTCCCTACACTTCAGAACAGTAACAAATGAACAATATAAAATCTGTCTATTTCTGTCAGCTGTCAGAATTCTGGCAAATTCTGTCCATTTCAGTCTATTTTTGTGTATTTCCGTCTATTTAGTTAATTTTTGCTGAATTCAGTAGTTTTGGACGACTTGAATTTTATATTGGTTTCCGTTGATTTCAACCGATTTCTCTAAAATCAAAGAATCTTCTTAGTTGATTTCTATCGATAGATGTTGAATTAGATTGATTTTGTTGATTTCAGATGATTTTTGTCCAATTATATCGATTCTTTCTGTCTCATTCTTTCAATTTATGTGCTATTTGTGTCTTTTAGTGCATTTCATTCTGAAAATGCACTATTGGTCTCGTCGTGATGGTGGCAAACATGGGTCATGTCATGTTTTTTTCACGTTTCAGAACCTCTAGAACACGAATTTAGTGGTCTCCAGGATTCATATATATATATATAATATTATGGCCGTTTTCTTGTTAGCACGATAACTCTCGAAGAAATCAATTTAGCGGAACGCGCTTTGGCACAAAAATCAGTAGTCATAAGACCCCGGTCGGTATTGCATTTGGGCCAAATCGGTCAAGGTGTAGGGGGGGGGGGAATAGGGGTTAAATGGCAAAAAAATCACTATAAATCACCTGTTGATTCCAGAAACATCATATTCGGTACGTATACTCCATGTTAGACTAGCCTTTGATTCCCATTTTTTTTTTTTTTATAAAGTCGAAGGGGAGAGGGTGTTGGCCCCGTAGTGGAAGTAAGCGTGTGGTCATGTTAGCACGATAACTCTCGAAGAAATTGATTTAGCGGAACGCGCTTTGGCACAAAAAACAGTAGACACAAGACCCCGGTCGGTATTGCATTTGGGCCCAATCGATCGTGTTAGAGGGGGGGGGGGAAGTTGGGCTTGAAATGGTCAAAAAATCACTAAAAATCACCTGTTGATTCTAGATGCATCATATTCGGTACGTATTCTCCGTACGTATACTAGTATACGGTACGTATACTAGCCTTTGATTCCCATTTTAAAAGTCAAGGTGGAGGGGGTGGTGCCCCCGGAGTGGAAGTAAGTGTGTGGTCTTGTTAGCACGACAACTCTCGTAGGCGGACTCATTAGCCTGGTAAGGCATCCGGCTAAGGGAGCCAACCCCGACAGAAAACCGTGTAGGAGAGGAGCAAGTCCAGCAACAAGCAAAAAACAAAAAAACAAAAAACAAACAAACAAACAAAAACAAAAAACCACAACGAACCTTGCAAACTCACGGATAATTTGACCCGCAACTAGCTATTTCGCCGATGTTTAGACCCGAAAATTACAATTTCGCAGATATTTAGCACTATATTTCAATCATTCAATTTCAATCATATGTTGAATTAAGAATTAATTGGTTTTCAAGTTTTGAATAAAGAAAAAAGTAATTTAAAATAAGTCGTTTAAAATAAGTAGATAGCATTTCTCGTCTTATTTCTGGACCATCCTGGATTCTAAGGCCTTGTTTGAATATTCAGGAAATTTAGCATACGCAGTAGCATATCATTTTTCAAGTGAGTCGAAGTAAGTGTGTGGTCTTGTTAGCACGACAACTCTCGAAGAAATTAATTTAGCGGTACGCGCTTTGGTACAAAAATCAGTAGTCATACGACGTCGTTTGGTATTTCATTGGGCCAAATCGGTCGACTTGGTTTGGGGGGGGGGGGGTAATATGGCTTTAACTGGTAAAAAAATCACTAGAAATCACCAGTTTATTCCAGAAGCATTATATACGATGATTTCATTTTGAAGTAGCCTTTGATTCCCATTAAGTTCAGCTTAAACAAACCCGGCAGCAAATAGTACGATGGAGGGTCAAACATTAACGAAACAAATCATGGTCTCAACATTACTACTTCTGGGACGGCTTAGGGTATCCATTTACAAAATGAAATGCACTCTTTCCGACCGCCAGCTGCAGGAGCGAATTTTTTTTCAATCTACTTTTGCCTAGTGTGGTCTATTTCTGCCTAACTCTGCCCGTGTTTGTCAATGTCCGTCTATTTCTTGATTCTTTTCATGTCATGTCTAAAATTTGAAACTGACTGGAACCGCCCTCTTTGGAAACTTACTGGGGGCGTAAACGTGTCATTTTGATGACCAACCGATGGTAGTCATAGAGGTTGCTCCTCCCCGTCCCGAGATTTTTTTTTAGTGGTCGATCGAGACAGCCACTCTCGTAAAGTCTGAAAATGCCGAAAACTTTGTTTTTTCTTTGGGAAACAACAATGTTGGATTTCGACCAACGGAATTCATTTTCTGTCATTTTATACCAGAACTTAGTACCTACGTAGAACAATGTATCCAGACGAGTGAATCACTTGGTCAATATAGTGAGGACTCCGGATGACCCTGATTGGGCTCGAAATTTCGTTAATTACTTCTGTTTTGAGAATAAATGTGGACAATCTGAACGTTTCTCGAATTACATTTTGAGTATGTAGTGTTTTAGAGAAAAATCTACTAATTGTCTTGGTAGGTTATGCTATTTAGAAAAACGCTTGGAAAGATAACAAATTATTTTATATTTCAGTAACAAAAAGGTTGGAACGAAAAGGTAGGAAAGAAAAACAATTTTTAGAACGATTTGATTCAATTTGTTTACTTACTCTATTTTTTTTTTTTCTTTTTTGCGTACCTACCTACCTACCTATAATATTCAACTAGAGAATAAAAATAAATACTCCTCTTATTACTTTTTTGTTAATTAAATTAATAAATATTTACTCTTTTCTCACGGGCCTACTCCGGGGGTAGCATCCTTACTAAAAAGGTTAAGATAAACCTCTCCCCTCACCACCATAATTATTTTTACTGGTTCACCCTAAACCATCACTGCTGTGGGTGGCCAACTTTCTCCTCTCAAATTCAAAACAACGGCCCCGTATTCGTGGTCACGTTTTCAACTCGGGCTTATCGTATTGCATTGAGGGCCAATCAAATTCAGAGAAAAGGTTGTTTGAAAACGGAGGTGTTGGTTATGCGTTCTCATTATTAAAGAAGAAAAAAAAAAAAAATGGTTTTAGTCCCATTGTGGGGTCGACCGTGAAATTTGCCTGGCCACCGGTGAAGGGGGGGGGGGCACCCCGATTCGTACATTTTTTATTTCCGATCAAGTTAACCTTTTTCAATCAGCATTCAATTTTCCTTCCTTATCTTCTCATATAACTCAAATCCTATTACGAGGATTTTTATCCCTCCCCTCTCCACCCAACTCATCGTCCGAACCCCTTTTCACGATCTCTGTTCAACTAAATCAAGCATGGCAGAACTCCTTTCCATTAATTGCTATTTGCCATCGAGAATCCCTTCCACTTTTTTTTTCTCTCTCCCTCTCTCTCTCTCTCTTCCGTTCATTCCTCCCCTCCCAACACGTAGAGAAGTTGATTAAAACGAGGAATCTTGAAATAATTTTTCTCATCCCTGAGCTTAAGGCTTGAGGATTTTTTAAAAAAAGGATATCCGTCTACAACTGTCATACGTTCCTCTCCTTCTCCTCTCCCTTGCAACACCACCACATAAACTTGCTACGTAATTAAAAACTCATTTTTCCGCGTATATAAAAAGAATTAGACTAGCATGAATTTTCGCTTGGAATTAAAACATTTTTTTTTTTTCCTTTTTTTTTTCTCCAAGCCTCATATATGAGTGCCAAGGGGGGAGAGTTTTTTTTTTTTTTTTAAATCAAGATATTTCCTTTTTCTGATAAAAAAATATGTATCTTCGAGCCTGGACTGAAAAGACAAAAGAACTAGCATATTCATAAGGTCGTGAATATTTAAAAGGGTGCAGATTCCCTCCCCCACTGCATCATCCCCTGGGGCTGTTTGGCTGTGCATGACCAATCGTTTTCTAAAGCGCTTTATTTTTCCTCTAAAAAAAAAAATGTTTCTTTCAAAAAATCAATTAACCACCCGGCATCCTATTTCAATAAAGCTGTAACGAGGAGTCAAAGTTAACGGAGGGGGGGGGGTTTGTCGGAAAAAATGATGGATATTCCCCCAGGAGTCTCATCTTTTAAGATTTTTTTTTCTTTTAATGGCTCTCGAATAACCTGGCAACCCGAATTAGAGATCTTCCCACGTTTTTTTTTTTTTTTTTGGATGTACCTCCTCGATATAATTGTCTCAAGATTTCTTTAACCTGTTCAAATTCAATCAATTGAGGATAAAAAGGGTGAAGAGTAGAAAAAAGAATGTTGGGGTGATTATGAAAGGAATGGAAAGTAAAAAAAGTGAAAGAAAGTCTTCTGGTTAAGATATCTTCCCTTATTTCTCATAATAGAAAAGGAAGAGAGGAAAGGAAATAAAGGACTGCCCTCTCAGCCGCTACACCCAGTGGAATACTGGTGGTGACTGGAGAAGGTAGTTGAAAAGGCCGACGGGAAGTGACAATGGACAAGGAGATGCATTTTCTCTTCGTCTCTCTATCTAACTCTCTCAGTCTTGTTAATCCTCTTTGAAAATACCCCGACTTCATCATCGTCCTTAGTTTTATTGAACAAGGGCTAATCCCTACCACAAATAGGAATTCGTTGAGTTTCTTTTCCTCCACCCTACATAAGCTCTTTTTTTTTTTTGTCATATAAGTCTTTCAAGACTGGGAATTGTATTTTTCATTTTATTTTTTCAAAAACAGGATGAAGATGAGCAAAGTGGGAAACCAAACGAATTCCCAGGATCCACAGGCGGTCAATTCGAGGGTGTTCGTCGGGAATTTAAACACGTACCAATGTTCGAAGACGGACGTCGAGCGGATGTTTCAACGCTACGGTCGTCTGGCTGGTGAGTAATACACACGCTTTGGAGGTCGTATTTTTACGTTGAAACATAAGGGGCGTGTGTTTTCTTTTTTAAATGAAAAAAACTGGAGAGTTTTTTTGTTTGTTTGAGTGCGTATCCGAGTTGAAAGCCCTGGGTGAAGTATGCTGTATACTATGACAAGTGCCCGCACGTTTGGTAGAATGAATGTTGGTCGGGGAGGGTTTTGGGTGAGGGGTTGGGGGAGGATTTATTGTTTCACCCTGTTTTATAAAATCTACAGTCGTGTTTTTAAACTCTGAAAAAGGAAATTATTGAATTACGGCGTAGAAAAAAGGATGCGTATACGTCGTGCGCGGGAAAGCGGAGCCAGGCTTCGAAAAAGGGTGCAGTATCCACGACATTGCCGCCAATTTAATTTGTAAATCGTCCTATTCTCTCACTTACTTTGATCCTTCCCAATTCGCTAATAATTTTCAGCAAAAAAAAAAAAAAAAAAAAAAAAAAAAAAAACAGGATATGGGTGTTGTTGCGTCACCATAGCCTTCCTGAACTGCAAAACACATCCGTTCATATTCTCACTTCTTGGATGTATAAGGGCAAAATAATATCATAGAAGTCTCAGAAAATTGAGACAGATTTCCTGAATTTCGGGACAGAGTTGAAGGGGTTCTCACAGGTAGGCTGCACTTGCGCACGTTATAGAAGAAGAGCGTCGAAGGACGTAGACATCGTTGGGTTGCTCAGGTGCTTTGGTACGAATGGTCCGGAAAAAATGCCGTATATGGGCTGGATCCATAAGGACGCTGGAGGATACTACCTAAAAGATTTATCACGACATGGAGACCAATATACGGTGGCGGTTTATTTTACCTGTTATACGTTCGAGAAGTAGGGCTGAAATCAACGACCCGGTGATATTTTTCGGTAGAGCAAGGTGCGATAGAGTGACTCATAATTTCTTAATCCGGCCACAGGTTGTGGGGCCGTTAAACTTGATAAAACGTGTTAATTCGTGTCTGAAACTGAGGAAGAAAGCTCGTTTTTGTCAAAATTGATAAACCACTGCAACACAATTTAAGTTGTTAATATCGAGAAAGCGCGCTAATATGCTGTTTTTTTGTGCCAAGTCTGTTGCTCAAAGTGAGAAAAAGCTCTTGTTTGCAGTTAAAATATAGAGAAAATGCGCTTCTTCGTGCCAAAAATTGAGAAGTAGTGGCGTTCGTTCGCCACTAAAAATATAAGAAAATGCGCTCGTTCGGGGTTAATATTGAGAAAACGCGGTACAAAGCGCTGATACGTGGTTTTTCGAAGGTCTATTACAGCTAAAATCTAGAAAAAACCCCTAAGTGATGTTCTTTGGGCAAATCTGCGGCTAGTAGCTGAAAAAAACACTAATATTCGTGGCGATAATTTTTAAAAACGCTAACTCATGGCTGAAAGTGAGAAAAATTATTAATTCGTGGTCAATTTGATTTAAAACGCTAATTCGTGGCTAAAATGATGCCTAAAATTGAGAAAAAGGTCTCATTCACGGGTTAAAACCGGAATGCGCTCATGTGTGGCTAAAATGGAGACAATCAACAATGGGGAACTTGCACATTTTTCAAAAGTTGGTGCTGGTTAAAGAGGGCTCTTCCACAAGTCTATTGCTCACATTAAACTTTGAAATCAGTCAAGGATGCTTTTTTAGTGTATTTTTAAAAATTTTGAGTGGGGGTTCGATTACGTCAAAACTTACTTATTGAAATTGATGATGCGGGGAAGAGGGGGTTAGACGCGTTTACTGGGAAGAAATTTTTCATGTTATTTGTAAACAAACAATTTTAGAGTTCCCTCAAATGCTTCACAAGTAAGTATTTACGTCATTTCCCCTCGCACCATCCATCCCTTTCTGAAGAACTTTGAACCTTTTTTAAAAATCTTAAAACGCACCAATCGGGGTTTTTTTTTTTTTTTTTTTTTTTTTTTTTTTTTTTTTTTTTTTTTTTTTTTTTTCCTCCACTATCCAAGAGCAGGGGCATGGCACACGCCCCAGGCACGGAATCCTAAGTGGATTATTGTGCCGCTCTTGGATCGGTTGATCTAGTCTAGAGTCCCTCGCACCGTATGAGGTTGATGAGGTCCTCAGCTAGTGTCTCGCAGGCCGGAACATAAATATCAGGCGTGTGAAGCCCGAAAATGCTGATCCTGCGAAGATAGCTCTCTCCTCTTAATAAGGTTAGAGGTCGTCGCTTCTTAGAACCGATAAGAGATAATCGCTAACTGGACCCTTGAGCACGAGAGTGACAAGAATGATGAGCTAGCGCGCGCCGAGTGCGTTGCACTCGAAGAGATAAGCCCCTGCACCGGGGTGTGTTCTTTAGAACGGCCCGCCGAGGGTATGTTTTTTAAAAACTCCCCACGGCGGGTATGCTCCTTAGAACTGCCCTCCACAGGTACGTCCCTGGTCCCATCAATGTCGTGTTTGACCTCGGTGGTATCCATGGACGGAGCAGCCGGTGACTGCGGCGTTCACGGAAGGTTCTCTGAGCCCCTTCCGAGTTCTTCATATAAACTTCTGGGTGAGCCCTTAAAGGTCCTGCCAGAAGCCAGGGTAATATAAGTCCACCGCCGGCAGAGCCCTGCATGCCGTAAGCGCCGAGGCCTGCGGTAAGCCTATTACACCAGGGGATCGGCCGGTGCCCTGGGGGTCCGTTCAAAGCACACTTTGCCCCCTGTGCCATGCAGACCTTAGGTACGGACCAAACACCTTGTCTTGGGGGGGGGAGGAATAGCTGGAGGAGGTAGGAGACGCCACCCCCTTCTGTCCCGGACTCAGGACAGCCCCTAACCCGTTGTTTGTCCACGGGGTCGTATTCGGCCCCCATGTCCAATGGGTGTGTCCGACAACGGACTCCCCACCGCACACGGTGCGCCTTATTCCGACCCAACCCACCATCGCACCGTATCAGGGAGCGGGTCGGCCCAATGGTGGGGTCCCCCATCCGCAACCCGGGGGACGCGCCCGATAGGGGAAACGAACCCCGTGAAAGGTTTGTAGCCATTCACACGGATCAAGTCCGTCACGGGCCAATCGGGTTGCAACTTCCGTTGTTATCCTTCAGTTCACGGGTCAAAGCACTGGTATGCTTTTCTCCCCGATCTGAGATTCATGCAAGTTCCCCATTGGCGGTTATACTTGTAGCAACCATCAATGGAGGAATGAGTATATTGGAGGAGTCCCTACTCCCCGCCAGTTCAAATGTGAGGGACCCAAAAATAATCACTAATAGGCGTGGCCAAAAAATGAAAGTATCCAATCTTATGAAATTCAACACGATTCCGGGATTCCCGCTTAAAAAAAATAAAAAAAATAGATAAACAAATAAAAAAAAGTATATTACGTTACGAGTACGGAACGCACGTCATTCCGTTCGAGTGTGAAAGTTAGCGCACGAGGCGTAGCTGAGTGCCGGTAATCATACGAGTACACCAACATTATTAAACAAAATATATTTATAAAATAACAAGGATTCGAACGACATAACGTTTTCAATACAACATAGCTTCCAACTAACGGCGACTAGCAAAAGTACGGAGCGTGCGGAATGACATGTCATTCCGTACGCTCAGCTGCGGGCTGCGGAACGTGCGCAAGAGGCTGATTCCAGTTGGGGTGTAGGAAAAAATATATATATAAGCCTTCCGACCAAGAGCATTCGGGTGGTGTAAATGTGTAATAAGCCTCACAGACTAGGGAGATTTTTGGCTCATCTCAAATTTCTCTTGGGTCTCTGCAAATTATTTGTTGCTGCATGCAACTATCAGGTCAAACATGAGTGAGAAAAAAAAATTAATTCTCAGTTTTTGCAGGTCCTTTCAGGCTTTCATATGATATGGCCAAAATTGAGCTAACAGTTTGAAAAAATCGCTAATATTAGCGTCGAACATTGTGATAACGAGCATCTTCGAGACTAAAATTGAAAAAAACTCGCTTATTCACGGTTTATTGTCGTAATTTTC
The DNA here is from genome assembly GCA_038030265.1 of Corythucha ciliata. Lineage (NCBI taxonomy): Eukaryota > Metazoa > Arthropoda > Insecta > Hemiptera > Tingidae > Corythucha > Corythucha ciliata. Next base: position 48,694,895 of record CM075942.1, on the reverse strand, counting down.
AAACCTAAGTTGATGAAAAATCGCGAGCTACGTGGCGTATGGTGGCCCTGATGGAGCTAAAATTGAAATGTTCTTAGAGCAATAAAATCATTCAAGGCAAAAAGTGAGGAAAACCCTTCAATTCGCGGCTAAATGTTGAGAAAAATGGATGATTTATTGCTCAATTCGGAATATACGCTCATTCGTAGGCAAAATTGAAAAAACGCCAATTCACGGTATTCAGGAGGCAGCTTAGTGACCAAAATTGAGAAAATCGCTAATTCGTGGGGCTGAAATTGAGAAAAGTCGCTATTTTGCGGCTACAATTGATATGAAGCAGTCATTTTCAGCAAAAATTGAAATAACGAAACTTCGCGGTTTCAGATGAAGCAACTCATGAGGCTAAAATTAAAAAAAGTGCAATTTTGATGTTTTAGTGCGGCTAATATTGAGAAAGAGCTCTGATTGACGGTCGAGTTTAGTCGCTCATTCTTAGATAAAGTTGTGAAAACTCCCATTCTAGGTTTCAGGAGGCAACTATTAGTGGTTAAAATTGAGAAAAATTTGCGGCTGAAATTGAGAAATACACTTATCCGCAGCTAAACTTGCGAAAATTTGCTACATTTAAGATTAAGTTACAATTCATGGCTGCAAATAGAGTTAATTTGCAAAGTTAAAAATTTGAAAAAGACGCTAATTCACGGCTAGCATAAAGTCTATTCGATTGTTGCCCGGAGCTGCACTATAAGCGCTGAAAGTACTAACCTTCCATTATTTTTTCGCGTTTTTCCACATGACAACCCGCGAGGTTACAAAATGTCGTGCTGCTCGAAGTAGTCCGGGACGAGAAACTAATAGACCTAATGTGATGAAGCGTTAATTCGCAGCAAAAATGACGAGCGCAATTTTCCGGTTTCAGGAGGCACATCAGGGGCTAAAATGTGAGAAAAAGCGCTAATTCAGGGCTAAAACTGAATAAACCTGCTAAATTCCATCATAGTTGTAGGATCCACACAGCGTCTCAACATGTCTGCTACGTCCCTCGTCTGATTCTTACGTTTATTATGAAGGGCCAGTTACTGGGTTTGGGTCATGGGCCCAGTATAACTGGCTCACTGACAAATCCCCTACCACTGGCTACTGACTTACCAGTAGCGGCTAATATTGTGCCAGTCAACTATACTCTGGGGGCAAAAGGTTTAAATAAGAAAGTGAATAAAGCGAGTTACGTTTCGGACGGGGGAATTTTTATCACAACGTCGGTTTGTTATTTTTAGAAAGCATGTCGCCCCTTCGACAAAAGATAAACATGATTTTTGTCCCGTGCTGATAGAAAATAAAAACTTGTTGACTAAAACTAAAGACACATGAAAATTAAATGTCAGTAGAACGTGAATGTAGAGCGTAATCGTTTTATTTTTTGCTCTTTCCCGCCCTCACGTAACTTTATAAATACTGTTCCATTTCGGTTGAATTTCATCGTGTCACCAGAGAGGTCCATTTCATACATTTAAAAAAAAACGAGGCTGTATTGTCTGTTTTCTCTACTTCCAGTGTTCTACAACTGTTACCTGTTTCATAACGAATCGTTAGAATATTCAAAATCGTTTTCAAAACAATATATCCCTGAAAAAAAGAAAAAAAAAGAAGCTCATTGAAACTGTTTCAACAAAACGTAAAGGGAGGTGAGTGTGTTCAGTTGCTCTCCGACCCGAAGAGATAAATAACTCACAATTCACTGGCTGACCAGCGTGACAATAAACTTGGAAAGAGCGGGTCGGGTGAATGTGGAAAGGTTGAATAAATAGCTTTCAATTTAGGGCTAATTTAAACTCTGAGTAGGTAGAGGGATTGGTAGGTGTAATGGGCTAGGTTCTGGGGGAGGGGGTTAGGGAGTAAACTTGAAAAGGAACAAAGAGGTTGAGATACTGGAAATTTAATTACTTGTCGAGACCTCTCATTTATTGTTCATGTTGCTGTGAATCGGAGGGATGGAATGACGAAAGGGGCGAGGTGCGGGAATTGGACATTTTTTCCACCCCTCCAAAAGGATTTTGTTAATCTCGTTTTTCAACGTTAACTAATGCAAAATATCGATGCGGGTTTTAATTCGTGGTGTGTTTGCGGCGGGTGTTTCATTTTCATTTATTTTTTAAGCTCGAGATTTAGCTGTGGAATGAAAATCTTGTACATCTATTTTTTTCTCTCTGTTCCTTCGATGATAAGGGCATAAAGCTCTGGCGAGTCGTAAAAAATAAACAATTTTTTTTTTTGCCTTTGAAAGATTGAACAGTTTTGATTAATTTTTTTTTTTTTGTTCTTTTCATTCGTCTTGGAACCGGAAAACATTCCTAACAATGGCATTGAGAAATCCCTTTTCTCCCACCACAGTCAGTTCTTAGGAAGGGCAGAAGCAACGAGTCTAAAACCCTTTATCATGACCCAACCAAGTCCGGCTTTGATAATCCTCAACCTTAACACCGAGACTCGTCGGACTGACAATAGAGTCGTACACTTCCTTGCCTTCCCCCCGCCCAACCAGCACTGACACCATTTTCCTCCGCTATTGTTTCCATAAATCCTTCTCTAGAAAGAGAAAACTAAAGGTGATGCAGGTCACGTGACTGCATGATCGTGGGGGGGAGGGGGCGATAGAAAAAAAAATGTTCTGGAGGAATAAAATATGAAAGGACCCTTCACGACAGATATGTCGTGAGTGTTCTTGTCTAACTTGACATGGAGGGGAAAAATTGACGTGCAAGGGCCCATCTCGAATTGTCACAATAGAAAAATATGGCGTTTTCATGTTTGGTTACTGTTCAATAGAGTTTATGTCGCTGAAAAGAGTTTACTCAGTCAATATTTATATTTTCTTTAAGTAAATACAAAAACATGTTAAGAGCATGATTTATTTCAATATCACTCTCGACTAACATTCTTGATTCCTCTAAAAAGAATTTATTTATTGAAAATTAAATTGTCCTGGATTGACAAACGATGAATCAAAATTAGATTCGAAACTCATTCACTGCACATGAATTCCCCCTTACCAACACGCAAACAGCACTCTCACGCGTAACTACATTAAACCCAATTTCACTCTCATCCGCACCATTTCAGCTACTCTTGAAAGTGTTTGAACCCCTCTGCTCTCCTCATCCATTGCAAAATCAAATATTTAGCGCCAGAAAAAAAAGAGCCGCTTTACAAAGATTTCCCATTATAATATTTTTATTTTACGCGGTGAAACGTCAAAACAATTCTCTTTTTTCTTCTTCTTCTTTTCCTACTTTTCTTCTTTCTCGTCTTCACTGTGAAACGAAAGAGAAGGGACGACTTCACCGTGAAAAACTTTTCCCATCAGCCTTATGTGACTGTCGGTATGAGACGAAAACCGCGCACAACTTGGGGAAAAGATACTGCATTATACAGTTGACTTGTGCAAAGAAGAGGTTTGATGGTTTGTGTGGTTGATGGAAGGGGGAGAGGGAAGGACGGCGTTATTCAGTCCCTGTGAAAATAAGGTTTTCCAACTAAATTTTTTTTCTTTTCTGTAAAAGAAGTATCTAAATAAACTTACCTTCTTCATTCACGTCTATCATTCCGAAAATCCCCTACACACTAATCCTCCTCCCAGCATCACACCACATGCCACACTGGGCACGGGGCGTTTTTTTAGAATGAATTGAAATATGATGCCCGTAACTCATAAATCTGGCAATGAGAAGCACCCGCGCAACCCCCCCCCCCCAACCGCCCCCTTATCCGTAGACAACGGTCCATTTAAAAAGTAGTTTCACGTCGTTTAACAACTTGAATCGCAATCAGTTTCTACTTCCCTTGACTCGTTTTTCTAGCTCGATTCACGCGCCGCACCGTTAAGATGAGTAGCGATGAAGAATAGTGAGGGGGTGGGGGTAGGAGAAAAGCGTTTGGCTTGTTGTCATTTCTCCAGTTTTTTTTTTCTTCGTATTTTATTTTAAGCGTGTTTTGAAGTGCTTACGAGTCGTCCAATTAAGGCTTAATGCGCTGTATGTATGGGCGGGAAAGTTGAGAGGGAAAACGTTTAAAATCTTCAAGTGTTTGCTTTAAACAAAAAACAACACAAGATGCCTCATGAATTATTATTAAACTTAAAAAAAACTCTTCGAGAATTCTGTGCGTTTAATAGGATTTTGAGTTTGTGGGTCATTTAATAAGTTCTCTCTCCAACTCTCGGGTTTACACAGTCAATTTACCGCCAGAAACAGACTATCCGGCTCTTTAGCTGGTGACTGACTGGGCACTCGGCTCGGAGGGGAGGCATACCGTCACAATTAGGCCTTGAAATTATCGAGGGAATCATTAAGCCGTGCTTGGCTCAGATTGAGACCCTTTGAGAAAATATTTAACCCTACGTGGCACTACTGGTTGGTCACAAAACCGCCTGTTGAGCCACTTGAGTTGAGTCAATTGAGCAAAACAGTGAATTTTTAGACCCAAAAGCTGCAGCTCATTTCACCCACTGAAACCAGAACTTCAGCCACGAGACTGGGAATTAACCACCGAACTCTACTGTTCTGAATGTCGAACGACATGCTTTAATAGCTAGCGAAATTGATTCTATAGCGAGCAAAACCTGCGAAATTTGTTTTTGACCTGGAATTTGCTTGGGTGGGTGGGGACGAAAATGAGCATGAATTACAAGACAAAGCTTGAAAATGTTGAATTTGTCGCACAATATTTTTCAAAAGTCTATTCTCTGTTTACGGTCTCGGAGGTACACTTGTCTCACAGGTCGATTCGGCTGAGGCTCTCTTCGTGGCTTTATAATTAAAGCGGTCATGAAGCTGGTGAAGCGTCTTCAAGAAGCGGAGGCGCTTCTCGATCTCCTGACCCAGTGAGCCGCTCTAATGCAGTGATTCTCAACCTGGGGGGCGCAAGCTATTTCAAGGGGGGGGGGGCGTGAACTTGCCTCAATGATATTAAGGTTGAGACCGACCATACAAAGATAGGAAACTTCAGTAACGTCATATTTTTGTTTCTTTATGCTGCCCCTAAGTCACTCAGCCCGTACTCAATAATTGAGAAATGCAGTCGGCAGGCCTTTCGAGGAGGAGGGGGGCACTGGGTCCTTTATCTCCGGGCCCGGTTTTCCTTGGGGGCCTGGATTTCAAAAATCAAGAAAAGGAAGAAAAAAAAGGGAAAGCTTTACTGGGAGATCAACTGTGGGTTGATCTTCTTTGTGTTTGGAGCTTTTACTGTGGTTGGGGACTTAGCTGTGGTTAGACCTTTGCAGTGGTTGGACATTTGCTGTGGTTGGACCTTTGCTGTGGTTGGACTTTTGCAGTGGTTGGACCTTTGTTGTGGTTTGAGCTTGGCTGTGGTGGGACCTTTGCAGTGGTTGAACCTTTGTAGTAGTTGGACCTTTGCTGAAGTTGGACCTTTGCTGTGGTTGGACCTTTGTAGTAGTTGGACCTTTGCTGTAGTTGGAAATTTGCTGGGGTTGGAGTTTTGCAGCGTGGTTGGACCTTTGCTGTGGCTTTGGCTGGGCCTTCATTATGTGCTTGATACGTTGCTGTCGTTGGAGGTTCTACTGTAGTGACAGCGTCGCTGAGATTGAACCGTGACTTGGTTGGCCTTATGGGGTCATTGTAATGTGTTGGGGCCTTCTTGGTGGTTTCGGAGTTTGGGTGCGTTGGGGATATGTAGGTCTTTCGAGAAAGAAGCGAGGGTGGCACTGAGTCTGTTGCTCACCCAGGTGAAAGGGCCTCTTTGAGTTTCGTCCCTGGGCTCGAATATTCTCACCACGGTCCTGGTAGTCAGGGCCCGATCAAAATGCACCAAAGGGGGCTGTCATTGCCCTTAAAAGTGGTCATAAATGAGCCTTGCCATTTCGGTTAATTTTATGGACTCCAAGGCGGTCAACCATGGTCAGCGGGCGTGGAGGCTCTTCGTTGCACTTACGAGTTTTCGATTACGTGACCACTGCCTTTATACGTTCTGAAAAGTGTGCAAGAGGCCAAAAACGGGTGCGTCCCTTCGTGGTTTGACCAAAAACGAAGTTTTCCTGGTTTCCGGTCTTTAACAAGTCTGTTTCAAAAACAACAACAAAAAAACAATACACTGCAACAAGTTTTCATGTGCCAAGGGGGGCGTGACAGTGAAAAGGTTGAGAACCGCTGCTCTAATGAGTGGTCAGAATCGGGTAATTGTAGGGTAATAATCCATTGGATTATTGTCTTGTAAACACAAATACGTTTAGCTGCTCTCATATTCTCTAAACTCCACGGAGGGGCAGCTGCCCCCAAAGTCTGGGGCAGCAAGGGTGTAGCTTATCTGATAAGATAGCTGATGCAGCGTTGGCGTTGGGTCAAACGTGTGTTGTGTCCAAAACTAGTCAACCCTTTTCAAGACCGACATGCCAATTTAAACTGAAAAACAGATTGATTAATTAGGCAGTTTTTCAGTTGATTAAGCAATAGGTCGTCTTTGAGGCGTTTATTTGCCGGTATTTTGGCTTTTTGCTTATAATTAGGAGTAAGAGCTTCCCGGCTAAATAGTCAGTTTCAGTTCATTTACTACCAGTATTTCCATAAAATCAGTTTTTCAGGTTCAGACTTATTGAAAAATCCATTTTGCGTTTTTAGCTCTTTCAACTCCAAATTTTGCGGATCTATGATAATTGATGAATGATTTGGGGCATTGATTTCCTGCTCAGTGATACCGGCTACAGAGTAATTAATTAAAGGGGCTAATTCGAACAACAGGGGTACTGGGATAAGCTCCTTCACCCCTTCCCTAAATCCATGCGGGGGCCATCGCCTTCCCCACTCTTTCACGCCAGACTGGTCTGGGAAGGGATTCCTTAATATGTTTCATGAAATAAGAAGGTTCCTGAATTGAATTTTTGGTATTAGAAAAAACCAGGAGTTTGGCTAAGGTCTGGGTGAAATTGACTGTTTTTACTGTTTCTCCGATAATTTTGTTGCTCCCACCTCACCTCCCCAGCCCCTAAAATTTAAATCTGGATGAGCCACTGATGTGCGAGGCAGAAAGAGAGAGACAGAGAGTGAGGCAAAAATATTATTGTTGAAAAATAAAACCTCCAATTTCAACCCTCTCCTTCACGATAGGCTCATTCGGTCCTCCCCTGCCACCCACCACAAGACCCAAATTACGGAGCAACTCAGTTGTTTTCTGCTATATTAGAAACATAATCCCACAGGATTTCTACAGTTAACAATCAACAGGCATTCCCAAAAAAGGGGGGGAAAAAGGAGGGAATTTCATCCATTTTACAGCTTAACTCTCAGGGGCAATTAATGCTTAAAGCAGAGGCTCGTGCAATCCCCCTCCCCATAACCGCTTTACCTGAATGGCGAAGTATAAACCTTGGAAACTGGTAAAAATTCCGTAGAATGGAAGGATTTAACAATTTAAAAAAAATGTTTAAGTTACTTAATGATTGAAGGCATACTTATTAATTTTTATACTAATTATCGTAAAGCCATACTCTATACCTACGCTAAAATTCTAACAGAAAGGTCATGAGTTGCATCTCTCAAATCAACGCGAATTCACAGCGCCTAATTTTCGCCGAGCATCGACCGACAAGTTCAAGTTCACGCTCAATTCACCGGCTCATCTTTTTGGAGTTTTGTCGGCAATTAACGCTTTAATTTCTTCTTCCGCAAGGTATAATTCAAATGGAAGACGCGTTAATGTTCAGAAAAATTTCTACGGGCCTCTCACGACTTTGAAATTAAATTTTGAACGACTCTACAAAGATTGAATTTCAAATGTTCACATATACCAATGGAATGTGCTACGGCTGTCATCATTTTAGTAACAGTACCACTATAGGTCCGCACATTATCATTAAATGTGAGACGTGTTTAATTAATAGACTCGGGTTCACGAACCTAATTATAGTCGTCTATTGCAATGCCTTCCTCCAACCCTCAATAGGTAATTCCATTGAATGACAATGAATGGTCATCCCATAATTTTCGAACTAATGAAAATGGATAATGGGGGACCTATTGGAACGCTTATTGTTCCCATGACATCCAACTAAGAACAATTAAAAAGCCGGGGAAAAAAAGTTCTTCAATTTCCTTCGCTTCTATTTTTAGGTGTCCACCTAAAACTGTCTCTCTCTTGCTCGCTCATTTTCTCTCGCTCACTCACTTCCATTTTCTACGAGATCCTTTAAAAGGGAATGGGTCTATTAGTGAGAATGATGGGGTGGGGTGTGGGTTCTCTGAAACAGGTATGCGGAGAATCCAAGAACGTGGCACCACGCAGGAATTCAAATTAAAACCCCCAAGGGACTGAAAGAGAGACATCCACTAACCCCTCACCACCGGTATCTCGTACTCATCCGTAGCATTTGTTGAATGGAGTCGACCATCCGCACATTTACCGGCCCTTGAGAATAAGAGAATCATCGAATGTCTCACTTTTCATTCCCGCTCACTTGCTCTCACTCTCTCTCCCACACACATACACCACCGCACATCTTTTGTCGACCAGGTGACATAATTGGATAAGGAAGATAAAAAAGGGAGGACTGGGGAGATTGAATAATGGACAATTGCAGCGACGAAGTGCTTTAATTCGGCCAGGGTGACGGGTATAATTCGTTAAGGTGTTTACGCGTTTCCAAAGCGTTCTCTACAATAGAAAGGTTAAGGGGGTAGGGTGTCGAAAAGTGTTTCAGACCTTTCTCTGAGTGCGCCTCGTGAAGCTTTTTAATCTGAAAGGAATCTAGAATATCAAAGACAAGGATAGTTTGCCAGGCTTTTGAATTTAGATCCCCATTACCCATTGAACCGACCCTTTTAAAGGGCACGCCCTACCTAGACCCCCTTTAAGACACAGCTCTACGCCTCTTGCTAGCAATAGAGTGGAAGGGTTCACAGTTAATTTCTTTCCTCTCTTCTGGAAAAACGGAGAGACTGTGATTAGTGTGATTATGAGGCGCTATAATAATGCCTATTGTCTAGACTTTTCAGTAGTTTTGTTCTGTTTCGAGAACAGGATTTTTAATGGAAACTGTGACAGGGAACTGATACGAAACAGGGACTGTTGGAAACTGTTACGCAAACAGGAAAAATACAATGTGAAATACATCATGAGTATCTGGTGCAATGTTAACCCATCAGACTGGCAGCAACATAATCAGGCGAAACACTGTCACTGTGATTGGAGTGAAGTCACTGCGAAATCACTACATTCGGATAATAAAATCTGCAAAAAGACAAGTTTCGTGTCCAAATATCAGTGAAATAGTACAAATCTTGTATTTTCTTTCGCGAAACGGCAAGTTCCGTATAGACTTTACTTTAGCGTGTGAGAGTGAAGTCTAGTTTAGGTGGTCATGATAACGCCCCAGAGCTTGATGAATAACCGCGAAATTACATTATTAGGAGCTAATTATCTGGGAAATTGTAAATTTGTGTCTGAATTTCCTACAAATTGTGAGTTCATGGCCTTAATTTTCCCAAAATTGCAAGTTTCGTGCCTTTGCTTTTTGTGGTCATGGAACCCAGGCCGGCCGGCAGCGATAGCGCCCCAAGTCTGACACGAAATAGACATCACGTCAGAGCTCCAAATCTGCGAAATTGCCAATGTTTTGTTTGAACATGAACAATAGCGTCAGTTTCTGGTATTCATTTGTGCGAAATTGCAAGTACTGGAGCTTTGTTTAATGACCACGGAACACGTCGGCTAGCCGGCCTTGAAAGTGCATCTCTTTGAAGCTATAAATCCGCGAAATTGAAAGTTACCTGCCGGAATATTCACAAAGTTGCAAGTTTCAGGTCTTTGCTTATGCCAAGTTGTTAGATTTTGGTCTTTATTTTCACAAAATCTCAAGTTTCATGCCCATATTTTCGAGAAATAGCAATTTTCTCAATCTGAACTTACGCAAGCCGACCCTGTTGAGCTTATCGCCAGACGAATACCCTTGTAATTTCGACATTTAGAGCTAAATATTTGTAAGAATTCTAGTTCTGTTCCGAATTTGTGCGAAATTACAAGTTTCCTGGCTGAATATCTTTGAAATTGACATATTTGAATCTTAATTTCCACAAAATGGAGTGTTTAGCGTTTTATTTTAGGAACATTTGCACGTTTCCGGGCCTTTTATTGGTGGCGAAACTCAAGTTATTAGCTGGCCTCAAAGCCTGACGCGAATACTCCCGAATTTGGATGGTCGCTGGCCAAATATCCGTGGCACTGCATCTTTCTGGTCTTAATTCATGCGAAAATGCCAGTTTTGGGTCTTCGGTGAAACTGTACACTTCTGGTATTGCAAAATTTCGGTGCTCTACGGATATTTAGTATCTACCAAAATTGTAATTGAAATGTTGCAAGTTGCAATTGTTTTTTGTGGACTTTTTCGCAAGCCCAGCGGCAACTTTCGGGCCTTTTATTCAGTGGACGCACATGCCAAGCTAGGCTGTCACGACAGCGCTTAAAGTCTGTCACAGAATAACATCACATCTACGCTTAAAATCTGCAAAATTGCGAACATTTGGGAATGAAAATTCGCAAATTCGTTTTTTATTTCTGTTCTTTATTTCCGTGAATTTGTCAGTTCCTGGTCCTTTTTATGGTTGAGGTGAATCCCGGATTAAGCGCGGCTCGCGGCGCGGTCGTGGTGGGGTGGGGAGGGGAGTAATCTCTTAAATGTCCGTAGATAGGGTCATCTAAGCTCAATTTTTCAATTAATTGTCGGACACATTAGGAAAAAATGAAGTGGTTTTAAAAAGTATTTTGATCCACAGATTATGATTTTAGGAGCTGGAGGTCATGCTTGTCGGTCAGTGTCATTATCCTTCATATAGTCGCAGAGTGTCGTCAGTGTAGTGGTCGTTGGTGATACATTATTTATGTTACGGCGCTGATGACGATCCTCACGCCCTTTCTCCCCCCTTCCGCCTCACCGCCAACAATGTAAACATCCTCTTTTCTTCACCATTCTAATCCCCTGAAACCTTGTTTATTCTTGCTGTTATTCATTGTAAGCCCTTCAACCCCCATACCCGCCCTATTCACTCCTCCCTGGCCATTATGGCCGTGAGTTCTATAGAACCGGTTACAGCGGGGAGGGGGAATTTAACGACATGCCTTTCCTCTCTCACCCCCTCCTTCCGACCGAACAGCCCTCGTCCAGCCATGTTGTTTGCATCTAATATCATTCGCACATCATCAATCACTCGTAAACGTGACAGTTTAGTACTTGACTTTTCTCTTTAGTGTGTGAGGTGGAGGGGGTCCATGGGAATTGTTAAAAACTCAAAAGGTACCCCCTCTCTTCGTCAATATTGAATGAAAGTATGTAAAAACATTGAAGAGTTGTACAGAGCGACTAAACAGAGTGAAAAGAAAACAAGTAGAACGATATGGTTCAAGAGAAGAGAGTGGTGCCTTCGACATCGTGTGAGCCCAGAGGGTTTTACAGGGCTCTACTCCTGTTTCTATAAACTAGTGAACTGGTACCAAAGCCCACCAGTTAGGCCGAGGGAAACTTCCCCTTTTCTGTTACCTTCATCTCATTTTCAACCAACTCCTCTTTTACCCTCAAAACATTCCTTTTCCAGGACTATAACAAGATCCCGGGCAAGTGGATCCCGCGCCCGTCTTGCCCGACAATGCCCTCTCACTCCCTCAGAAGCTTTTCGACTAGTTTTCTTCCTCTTCTCTCGAACTCTCCGTCAGTGGCAGTCGATTGCGGTTCAGTCTCCCGAATAATCGCCTGAACGAAGAGATAAGATTTAGTTGTCTCAAACAATCTCTCCGCCCCCCCTTCTCAGTTACAAAAGCTTTTCCTCTTTCACTCTCATCATTCCCACTAATCTTCGTAAAATGGGGAAAATCTCATAAATTTAATTTGCTACCCCTTCACCACTGTTATACCATACGCTGAACGTTTATTTTCCTGGAGCATAATTTCCACAGTTTTATATGAAGATGCTTCCAAATGATGCACCGAGCAAGAGAATTATTCATAAATTTATCCCTTAGTTTCTCTTAACACGCTAACTATCTTTTATTGCTAATTAAGCAGCCCCCTCTTTTTTCTCATTTTTATAACACCTCCCCTACCCCACCAACCTGCCTTGTTATTTTTCCAAGTAAGTTATCAACATTAGGTGTTTAGCGGGTAAATAAAGGAGGGTCACAGGAGGGGAATGGATACGTCATAAATGAGTGTCGTGAATGGTGGTGAATGGATGGGCGGAGGGAGTTGTCCGCTCACCGCCTGCAACTAACTGCTTTGAAATTACTTCCTTCGCGAAATAGGGTGTGAGTAGTGTTGGCGAGAGGGGGATGGGGGAAACTTCGCACAGTTTTACGACTTAACTCCACCACTACCTTCTCCCCTAACCATTACTGTTGGCCCCAAGTGCAGGCTTTTGGTTTGTGTCTTTGGAGAGTTTGCGTGGTGTGAATGGTCGGTGGTGTGTGGGGGGGAGGTAGTACGAGAAGGTCTGTGTTTATGAGACTAATCATTGTGTAAATGTTATTTCGCGTGCCGAACTCAGGGTCGAAAAAAACAGGGTTTTGGGGATCATTTCGTGAAATTATTCTCTCTCTGTCTCTCTATCTTTTAGACCCACCTAGCTAATGACAGCTTTGAACCACAAACTAGACGTGAGTTCCAATCTTAGGAATTAGTAGTATTTGGGAAAACGTAATCAACACAAATTCTCTCACCGATGTTAATTTTTATGCCCAGAATAATTGGAAACCGTGATTTTAAAGTTAACGAGAAGTTCTGGCTTTCATTTACCCTCCCTTTCCCCTCCTAACACAAAGTCTACCACCCATCAATCTTAACCAGCCTGTCAACCATTTTACCTCATTTCCACTCTCATCCTGGACATCCGCTACCCCCTCAGCGATGTCGTGAAAGTTCGATTGCTCTTCTAAACAAGCCCCCCCTTTTTTTTTGGAGTTACCGACACTTTCACATCAGTCATTTATAAGCTCCACCCCCTTCACCATCATCACTGCTATACCAAACTATCTCAACACAGCTCTTACCCGGCAATCTGAAACGTTTTGGTTGAATAACGATGGAAAATGAATTGGGCAATGTGGGGAGGGGGAAGCCTGTGGCTGACAATGAGAGGGCTTTAGAGGAAGATGACGGTAGGTAGTTTTAATATTGGAAGAAGGGTTGTTACGATTTCTTATTAATGAAAGTATTTAAGGTAGTTAATCAGGCAGGTGTTGGGAATGGAAAGGTTCGAAGGAATTTGCGATGGAGAGGGGTTACTGACTATTAAGCCACAAGACAAGAACGACGCCCATTTTTGGGATTATTCGCCCATCAAATCTAGACATTTGCGCCTTCACCACACTCCGCCAACTGACCACGCATGAAACACTGAGGGCCGTATTCAGAAACCAACCTTTACGTCCCCTTAGGAGCTCCTTTAGTTAAGGTTCCTTTAGCGATTCCTTTAAAAATCGTATTCAGAAACGTTCCTTTAGAGTTCCTCGGCAGTTCCTTTAGCTAAAGGGGCCTTAAAGCAAATAAACAATGAAAATATGCTTTTAATGGTGACTGTACGCTTTATCATGTGAAACCTCTCGCTATTTAAGCCTTCAAAAGCCCATTAGTTATTAAAATTGTATGAAATGCCAGCCTATTAACATTGCGTAATTTTAATTTATTGATGAGCGTGGACAAGTTCAAGACCGAAGAGAACCGCAAAGTTTGTGCGGAAAGCGGCCATTGTCCCACAAGGGAATGCCCTGCTGGAGACTGCGTGATCGAGCAACGGCTACGGTTCTATTTTGGAAAATTCGAATGTAGCCAACGGGTGACAACATCTACAAATTCCATCCTTGGGCCGCAAAACACAACTACTTTGAGACTCATCCAGACTCCCGTCACCTACGGAGATTTTAAGCGGAGTATATCTGCACAATAATTGCAGCCGACGACACCGGGGAAACCACCCAATCTGAAAAATGGAACGGATGATTCTCTCACTCTTTGGCCACTGGTAAAATATATAAGCTGTTTTATTAGCCCCGCAATGCTTTCAGACACTTCCTTTATGTTCACGATTCCACCGGCGTCACCGGTTGGCTGACACCTCGTAGGTCACAAAACTGTCTGCGACGGCCGTTGCTCGGTACCTATGAGGAATGAGTTTGTCCTGTGAATTTCGAAGGAAATGTAACGCTCTTCAACGTGTGACTCAGAAGACGTTTTCGTGGAACGCGCAGTATTCGAGTGATGGGCAAAAATCCGTTTAAAACTCCGTGGGAATAACGCAGTTTTCTGCCCCCACTGAAGTTCTAAAGAGGAGTTTTGGATGGAAGAGAAGCCTTTTAGCTCCAAGGGGTCTCACGAGGTGGCGCCGACAACGATGAGCGAGGGCTTTCGTGCGCCCTTGCGACTGGGGCCTTATTCCGAACGGTTGGGAAGAAAATGCCGCAAGAGGGATCCAGGGACCCCGTATAACAAATAACATTATCCCTTCGTGGGAACCACACTTGCGTCATTTTTCCCTGACACCTCTGACCAGGCCGCACTGGCACTGGGGCCTTTTCCTGGCCCCAGCTCCGGCCGCGGTAGTGAGCTAGAGGTCGAACGGTGCCACTCAAATAATTATTTTCAGACCTATAAATTATTTATTTTGGCCTAGGTTCCAATCCCGTACAAAACGAAAATAATGAAATAGATAGGACGGTCACACTTGAAACACAAGGGGAGGCACAACACAAAAAAGATAAATTGACAAATCGTGGCATGGGACCGTCACTTGAAGATTTCCCGTCGCGTAAATTCTCCGTAATTTGTGAAAGTTTGACAGCCGTAGAGAAACTTGAACCCTTCAGTCGGTCGACGCTGGACGGATCAAAATCACAACGTTTCAAACAGTCTGATCTGACCGAAACGAGACCTTTTGGAGAACCGAACTGGATTCAGATAGTGCGCTTCTTCTGTGTCGCTCATTGCGCCATTGGAGATCCGAAATAAGATTGAGCGAGTCGAAAAACACAATAAATTCTTCCATTTCTCACATTTACCGAGGGAAAATAATTACAGTAGAAACACTACAACACAAGACAAGGCTTAAAGGAACTGTAAAGGAAGCTCCCGAGCTTCCTTAGAGTTATCATAAGTATAACCAGCAAATAACATTCTTTAAAGGAACCACGAAGGTAAAAGTGGCTTTGTGAATACAATTTTTTCATGCCTTAAAGAACTCCTTTACAGTTCCTTAGCCAATGCGGATAAGGTTGGTTTCTGAATACAAATTCCTGCTATAAGGAGCCACAAAGGTTAAGGTCTCGTAAAGGTGCGTTTCTGAATACGGCCCTGAAACTATTTGATCACTGATGGTTATTTCTACCGGAAAGGTCGAGGTTGGCTAACCGTCTCAAGGTCGACGCTTTTCCAAACTCCATGACTGTCAGCAATAGGCGGCCACTGCCTTTCGTGAAAGACCGCACAAATGCGATGAATGGAATAGTGGAAAGTTGTCGGATTATTGGAGGTCCTCCAGTCGAGGAGAAGCCTGTTGGAGAGGCTGCACTGCGGATGCATTTGACGGACATATCTCCAAGTTTCGTAATCAAATTGCCAGTATTTGCCAATACTGTCAAACTTATATATGTATATCTGTCACTAGATCGCCAATTTCTGTTACATAATTGCTACTTCGTATCACTAATTTGACAGTTTCTTTCACTTAATTGCCAATAAAAACAGTCTGATTCATGTCCACCCAGTTAGTTCATGAATTTCAGGGGTAAATTACCCATTTTACAGCCCCTAAAAAGTTGTGAAGGACATAATTATCACGAAATTTGGTAGGCAAATTGCTTGAATCCACCGCTAAGGCCCCGGGTCATCCACATGGGTTTAAATTTCCGTTTAACACTAAGCTGAGCTTAAGAGCTTACACCCCAATCAGAAAGTAGCGTTTTGAATACAAAACCGTTTAAACCCTTAGCAACGTTAAACAGACATTGTCGACCTAACCCTAAATCGTCAGTTTTTATCCCTGGATTGCCATTTTCTGTTACTGAATTTTTAGCCTCTGGCACTACGGTGCCAGTGAAAAGTAGTCAGTATCATGATCATACTGCGAATTCAAAATTTCCGAGTGCTAAATCACGCAAAGCTCGGAGGACAATTCTCCAAGTTTTGCAGTATAATTCCCTTCAAGTGTCTCAAAATTCACAGTTACTGCCGCTGAATAACCAGTTTCTGACGCAAAATTGCCAGTATCTGTCAATGATTTCCTGTTTTTGTCACTGCAAATTGCCCGTTTCTGTTCTGTGAATGCGTTGCCAGCTCCTGCCACTGAATACAGCCAGTTTCTGTCACTGAAAACTGAATAGCAAGTTTCTATCGCTGAACAGTCAGCATATGCCACTGAATCGCTCGTCCCCGTCTGTGTGATTCAGGAAGGACTGGCGATCGCGTAGTTCTGACACTTGTGCACCTACACTTCCAGCGATTGGGGAAGTTTCCTCCAGAAACCACGAATGGGCGTTTTATCGATTCCAGCAGTGAATTATGGCTGTATCTCAATTCCAACCAAATAATAGCGTTCATTCTCAATAATAAGCAGCGAATTTCAGTTTTGGCCGAAAATGAGCGTTTTCATTCCATTAAAGCCAAGAATGATTGATTTTATATACATTTTCTACTATACATTTAGGCACTTCAAACTTGATGGACTTCAAACCAGTCATTATAATTTGTGAATCATCTGTTTTGAATCGAGCCAAGGGAATATTATTTTCATCAAGGGTCGACTATGAATTTGGGCCTAAACCATACATTAAAAAGCATTTTATAAAGTTTTAGCCGCAGGCACTTGCCCCAAGAATGGCAAGTTTACGCGAATCCCCAATTTCAGCCTCATATATCCAGGTGTGAATTACCGCTATTTTAAGCCTCTAACGAACGCTCTTTCTCTAATTCTGCTGCGAATCAGCTATTTTTCTTCATTTCAGCCGCGGTTGAGTGCTATTTCTCGGTTTTAGGCGTGAATTAGCGTTTTTTCTTTTCACTTTAGCAGCAAACGAGCGATTTCAACCACGGGGAAAATGTGAATTGTCCTTATCTCAACTTTAAGCAGCAAATTAACACATTTCCTCAATCGTTATAATTTTTTAGGGTGTTTTCCGGTATAAATCCAAACATGAATTTAACGTATTAATTACTTACCCGAGACATGTGGGTGGAGTGATCCACTACTGATTTTGAGTTTCCAGGAAAATCACACCCCGTTATTTCCTAAATTTTAGCCGTGAATTAGCGTTTTTTCTAAAGTTTAGCCGGGAATATGCGGTTTTTTCAAAGTTAGCATTTTTTTTGTAATTTTTTACTTTTGGACATGAATTAGCACTTTCTTAGGACTACTATAGTCACAAAGTTGCGTTTTGAAACCGCGAATTAGCGTTTTCTCAATTGCAGCCTGAAATCAACGCTTTTCCCCCATTTTAGCCAGGTTTTGCGCTTTTCCTCTACTTTGACCGCTCTTTTTTAATTTTAGCCGTGAACTAAAGCACTTTTCCTCGATTACCACGACAAGTGATCGCTTTTACTCTGCTTTAGTCAACAAAGTAAAAAGTTGTCTCCTGAAACCGCGTAATTGGCAGTTTCTTAATTTTAGCTGTTAATGAGAGCTTTTCTCTATTGTAGCCACAAATTAGCGCCTTTTCTCAGTTTTAGCAGTGAATTAGCTGTTTTCCCCATAACTTTTGCCACCATTCCAAATTTGTATTAGCTCCTTGTTGCTAATTCATGGACTCCATTAATTAGCAGTTCTCTGTACCTTGGCCACAAATTTGTTTGTTTTTGTTTGTTTTGTTGTTTTTCATTTCTGCCGTGAATTATCAGTTTTTTAAAATTTTAGCCTTAATTTTACCCGCAAATTAGTGCTTTTCTCGATTTTAGCCACGAATGTTCGCTTTTACTATTTTCCATTCAACAAAGTTGCCTCCCGACATCGCTAATTAGCATTTTCTTATTATTTTAGCTGTGAATGACCAATTTTCTCAAAGTCAGCAGCAAATTAGCGGTTTTTCTAAATTTTGCCACGAGTCAAAATTTCGATTCGCGCCATGAATTTGCGTTTTTTCCTCTACTTTGGCCGCGATTTTTGGGTTTTTTCTCTATTTTAGTCGCGAATTACCACTTTTCCTCGATTTCAGCCGCGAACGGTCGCTATTACTCAATTCTTTTTAGTAGCCGTTTTCCCCAATTCTAGTCATGAATAATCGGTTTTTCTTAATATCATGAGCAAGTTGGTGATTTTTGTTCTCAAGTTTTGACATGAATGACCGTTTTTTCGGAATTCTTGCTACGCAGTTGCTTCCTGAAACAACGAGTTGGCGTTTTCTTGTTCTATCAGCGAGTAATCGCTATTTCCAGAGGTCAGCCACGAATTAGTGTTTTTTTTTTTTTTTTTTTTTTTTTTTTTTTTTTTTTTTTTTTTTTTCAATTTTAGACGAGAAATAGGGTTTTTGAACCATTATAGATGATGCATTAATTTGTGTTTTTTCCAAACTTACAGGCGCGAAATTGCCACATAATGCGCCTCTACTCAATTTTCGCTCTATGCCTCATTTTTATTTATACGAATTAGCTATTTTTTCTCAAATTTTGTCCAAAAATTAGCTAATTTTTCTAATTTTGTCCACTAACTACTTTTTGCTCTCTTCATTTTTAGTCGGCATGTCGAGGGGTCATGCACCAACACTCTCCTCATTTGGATTCGTGCTTGGGCTGGTACGTGTCTTTTGATGTTAGGGAGAACGGTTTCCGCAGCATAACGGGAATTGTAGGCACGTCTTTTCACTATCAGTATCATGAACAGCAGGTCATTAAAATGTGTATGACACCCCCTCTCGACATCTTTGATATTTAAGTCTCCAGTCTCACCATTTTCGAGTAGAAGTGTAATTCACAATTTTCTTACGGCTTAAATGTTTTTGAAGGTAAACAAAGAAAAAAGAAAAAAGAAAAAAGGAAATTATAACGCTGAAAGGTATGAAAAATATAAAATAATGAGAAACAACGTTTACAGTTACGAGTAGCTCATAAGAATAATGACATTTTGTCATCCCTTGTCCCGTTTTCTTGAAGAAAAACAAGAAAAGTGAGGAAGTTTGCCGTTTTTCTTACAGCCCAGCTCACCGTCTTTTTTTTTTTTTTTTTTTTTTTTTAATTTCCTGAATCTTCGATATTATAAATCGCTTAATCCTCCTCTCCGTCATTTTTCCTGTTCTTGTCTTTTAAAATTAAACCCTAGAACCCTAGAATGAGGCTATCACCCCCCTCATCGTTACCTCTCACCCCGCCACTTCTTGATCCTTGCTTTAATTTTTCATCGAAAGAAATTGAAATGCGAAACAGAAAAACGCTTGTTGAAATCAGTGAAGTGATAGGGATGGTGGGTTGTGGCCGCGTGGTGAGGGGGAGGGGGATGGTTGGTGAGTGAAGAATTGAACGAACCCCACGCTTTGAATACTAATCGTAGCGGCATCAATCTTGCCTTTCCCCTTCCCTCCACTATCTTCTGTTTTGGTGGCACTCTCTATCCACAAAACAACGCCATCATCGCGGCGTCCTCTCTGCTTCGCCAGTCATTGTTTATTTTGTTTTAATCGGGGAAAATTCATTCTTTTCCGCAGGTATATCAATGCACAAAGGCTACGCCTTCGTTCAATTTACAAATCCTTTCGACGCTCGCGGTGCCTGTCTCGGTGAAGACGGCCGAACGGTACTGGGTCAAACGTTGGGTAAGTTTTCATTTTTTTTAAATCGCCCCCCCCCCAACTGTTTATTATTGTTTTTGTTGCCGCATTTTAGGGCATGTGCGATTTTTATGCGTTTTGTACTGCTCACGACAGCCGTTAAGCAAAGTGACGTATAGCTTTTTTTTTCTTGGAAGATTGAAATGGTGTGTACCAGTTGTAGTGTTGATGGGAGTGGTGTGGTGGTATGGTGGGGATGGCGGTGAGGGGTTTTAGGCACGAGGAGAAAGAGAGAAAAAAGTAATATCGGTGAGAGATGTCAGAGCCAAAGGGTTGTAACTCTTTTTCAATTGGACGAAGTATTTTTTTTTTCTGTTTCCCATTCTTTATAATTTATGACCAGTATAGTACAGAACTCTATTAGCTGAAGGAAATAAGTATTAAACGTAAAATATAGCAATAAACTATTCCGGAGTTTGTTGAGGATTGGCCTCGACGGTGAGGGGTTGCAATAGAATGTTGAATAAAACAAGAACTAACATGAAGAGAACAGAAGAACAACTCACAAGAACAAAAAGAGAAGAGAAGAAGATGTTAGCGCATAAAGGCGAGGAAACTATAGTCAGGCAAAGAGCTCGAACTAACCGTCACCCTGGGACAGATTCGGGTCTTTTCGTAAGCAAAAACTAAACAAAACAGTGTCGAAAAAAACATTTGTTTTTCCTCAATGTACGAAAAACATAAAGGCCGTAGAATTAAATCACTCCCCCTCCCACCTCATCATCCGACCCCAGCAACCGTTTCAAGTACTTCACGTGACATTCGAAGTTGACAGTCGTTTTGCCAAAGTCCCCGTACCAGGCACGACACACTTTCACTCCCCCTTCTGATCACTCATCACTGCCGTTACCTTTTCATATTTCGTGACTCCAGGGTTTGGAAAGGGTTTTAAATTAATGAAAGACGGGACGGGGGGAGGGGTGTACAAGAGCCCCTTCCACCCGGCCCTCTTTTCCGAGCTCCCAACAACTCGAGAAAAGTTAAAACTCGAAAAGTCTTTCCCTTACAGCTCCACCCATCCACTTTTTCCGATAATAGGTGTTGGAGAGGGGGTGCCTCTCACAACCCCATTAATTGGTAGTTCATTTCATTTTACTAAAGAGTGTTGTTGATGGAGCGAAAGGGGAAAAGACTTTTCATTACTCCCTCCCCTCCCCCTATTTCTTTATTTTTAGACCGTCATAACTTTATAGGGTCGGAAAATAGCGTGGAAAGCCGGTAGCATGTGTTATGATATTGTACATCGGCACGCTAGGAAATATTTTTTAATGAGTTACTCATCTCGTTTCATTCATTATTCTTTTTTAAAAAGTTTTCCAGCGATAAAGAAATTCAGCTTCAGTACGAGGCTCTTTCCATTCGATCTCTCCCTGTAAATGTATTTCAAAAAGCCCCCCGTTGCATGTAAAGCCCCGGTTTTGCTTAAACCTGAGAAAATCACTGTTATGCAGATTATATTACCAAAGTATGCATAGCAAATAAGAGTTGGAGTCGAGATGGAAAGGGAGTGTGGGAAGATTACACCGGGCGTTGACGCTACCACCACGCAGCAGCCCCTTTCGCACCAGGATAAAACTGAGAAAATTCCATTTATGCTGTGTTTTTTTATCTTTTTAGTCCCCGAGGGGCTCGTAATGTGCATGAAGGTGTCGGTAAAAAGAGTTACGCTGAAAAGAAGAGACTGCACAATTTTGCGTCGTATAATGACACTTTTTTTAAAAAGTCTGATGGTTTTTCAGGGAGCTTGACAGTGGGAAAAAAGTGTCTAAAGGCTTGCCGACTGAGAGTGGCGGAATTCACGAGCATAAATATTCGACCTTTCAAAAACCGACTTTTTGAGTTTCTTCGTAAAATGTCGAAAACCGTGAAAATTCTTTCATAAAAGAGCCAAGCCAATATTTCCTAGAGTGCCGATGTACAATATCATAACACATGCTACCGGCTTTCCACCCTATTTTCCGACCCTATAAAGTTATGACGGTCTAAAAATAAAGAAATAGGGGGAGGGGAGGGAGTAATGAAAAGCCTTTTCCCCTTTCGCTCCATCAACAACACTCTCTAGTAAAATGAAATGAACTACCAATTAATGAGGTGAGGTTGTGAGAGGCACCCCCTCTCCACCACCTATTATCGGAAAAAGTGGATGGGTGGAGCTGTAAGGGAAAGACTTTTCGAGTTTTAATTTTTCTCGAGTTGTTGGGGGCTCGGAAAAGAGGGCCGGGTGGAAGGGGCTCTTGTACATCCCTCCCCCCGTCCGTCTTTCATTAAATTAAACCCCTTTCCAAACCCCGGAGTCACGGGGTAGCTGTGATAGTTAAGGGGACACTTTGTTTTTCGCATGTGTCGAAGTAACATTGACGATGGCCTTAAGCACATTTCACATAAAAAATTCAGCCTGGTTTTTCCGTGTATTAGTGAATATAATATCCTAGTTTGTACCTAATGGACAGTTCGTAGTCATTATCTCTTTTTGTTGTCTCACAATGTTGCTTATGTGAATCATTATAAATTTGATAAATGCACGGTCTCATCAAGGAGCTTGAAAGAAGGGGAAGTGGTGTTAAGCACAAAATATTCTATACACGGCCAAATAGAGGACGCCGAGGCGTAGGCCGCCGTTGATGTAGGGGGTGGAGAGCTTCTCTAAGAACATCATACACCCGATATTCAGCTTTAGAGAAGGTAATGAACCCTCAGAAATTGCTCTATTGCCCAAAACTACCAGTTGAGCGATGAAGGGCCCCTAAAATTGCCAATCGAGGACTGCAACTGCTGGCTACATATTTTACTACAAAACTATAGGAGATCGGCAATTCGAGGATAATTTCGAAGTTTTCCCTGCGTTTTTAGTACAGAAATGGCCCAAAAAGTTCAAAATCGAGCAATAACTTGACAGTACTGGAGGGGGGGGGGGCAATTTCATTTCAGGGATCTAATTACAAGTTGCCGATTTTAGTTCCCGTGGGGACAAAATGCCAAGTTCAGTGATCAAAATGTAATTTTACTGGGCAAGAATTGACAGTTTTTATACATTAGAAGGCTATACCGATCGTTAAACTGGCAAATGTGGAAGTTCTTCTTGAAATATTGCCTTTTTTATGTGAGCACAGTCATTTTCTGGGGTGAAATTCGCTTTCTTTGCGTCTTTTAATGCGCTAATTTTACTCAAAAACTCTACCACTTAGCCAAAAAACTAACACTTATCCATAATCCGGCTTGTTTCAGCTTATTTAATTCAATCATTTAAACATAGCATTTGAGTCTCAAAAAGCCTCTAATACAGGGTGTTTCAGAACTTTGCGGCATCCTACTGCTGGCTCATTCTTGACCTGAAAATATTACGTTTTGACGAAATGAACGTTGGCCAAAAACGATTTCCCACAGAGATACGGGCGAATTTGTATTTTTGAAAATTTTGACGATTTTTGCAGGAAAAGTTCGATTTCTGGACTTTTACTTGTCGAAAATGCATTTATGAAAATTCCCATAGGATGCAACAATTTTCATTCGTCATAACTTGCTGTAAGACTGACAGTCGGCAATCTAAGCGGGTGGCCATTATCCGGTATTACAAGCTGCCCCCTAAACGCTTAATGATTTCACCCCTTTTGTTTAGGCCCATATATTGAAGAAAATTACATTTTTGGTTAACGATAGTCTGTTTTTGAGGCTTAACAATCCTATTTAACCGGAAATTCGCGACGATATTTGAAAACTTATTGCTATTATAAAAAACACCTCACTCGTCCGTTTCAACCTCGTGATTATTCAGAATATTTTCTTGGGCCGACGATCTGATCAAGTCAAAGCATATTTCACGGACAGCTGCATAAAGCAGTATTCTACTACATCGTCAATTTAGGACACGTCGGCATGAATGCGGATGCGAAACTGCGAATTAGCAGGCTTAATTCAAAGGCCTGGCCCGTAAAATTCGATTCTCCAGGTGCCGAATCCTCGAAATTTCTTCCCTAGAAGAATCAATGACGTGACTTCATAAGTGTCGAACAAATGGTAATGTGGTTCTGGAGGACTCAAAATCGAGAGATTTTGGTCATGACATTTCGTCCCTCCATAAGTCAACCTCATCCTTACCGACGGGATCTCATAACACAATCAAGTGTGTTTTGGCTCTTTAAAAACCAGAGTTCGCAATGTAAGCTATTTTGAACCCCAATTTCGCTCTTCCAAAACTTAATTTTGAGGATTCTGGTTGTTCGAATCCAAATTTTAGGGATTTCCATTCTTTCAAAAAAAATTTCGTGGAATGGGATTACCAAAAAACAAATTTCTTTCTTTTGGCACCTTCAAATCTCTTGAAGGTCTTCAAAAACTTGAAGAAAATCAAAATTTAAGAGTTTTTGCTGTTTCTAAAAATAGTCAGGCGGGCCCAACAAATTTTAGAAACTAATTTTACTCCTCGATTAACCAAACCTTTACGGGGGTTCCAAAATCCAATTTTGAGGGTTTCGCATTTTTCGCAACCAAATTTCTTGGGTTTTCTCACTTCAAAAACCACATATCGTGGACTTCGCTTTTTCAGAAACCAAGTGAATTTCGCACGATCGTGAATTTATCTTTTGCAAAAACAAAATTTCGTGGGTTTGGCACCGACGAACCTCAATGTTATTTTACTACATCATATATGTATTATTTATTATATCAATGAGCTATTTCGGCTTGCTCCTTCAAAACAAAGTTTCAAATATTTTTGCTATTTCGTACCTCAATTTTACCTATTTTTATCCCTTTCAAAGACCAAAATTATTTTCTTCAGCTTATTATAAATAAGTTTTGCTGCTTGCCTTGCTCGAAAAATCCAATTCATGGATTTATGGGATCATCCAAAAACAACAGCTCAACAGCTCAGCAAATGAATAATAAACAAACGAGTTTAGGTATTTATTGCACCCATAGAATCATACGAACTCACTGTTTGCACAAAAATTGTTAAAATTCTAACCGTTACGGAAGACAAAGCTGAAGCCGAGCCTTGCCACCAAATGTCCATTAATTTTTCTATTGGAATTCATCGCCAGAGGTTTCCTCGTTTTATGACGATGATGATGATTCAGATGATGTTGCATCAGTTTCGTTGGTCCTTTGAAAAATGAAGTGTGAATTTGCCTGCCGAACGTGCTTTCGGTATCCCAGCGTCCAAGAAGGTGTGAGGAGTCACTGCTTTCTGTATTACTACTTCGACGATTTTGAATTTTCCAATTGTGGGACAGATAGGTCAGTTTTTCGGCTTGCTCAGTCGTTAAACGGTTTCTTTTTTTGATGTTCATTCAAGAAAACGTGCTAAAGGATCTTTCTGTCGCAGCTGATAAAATTCTAACCGCAATGGAAGACAAAGTTGAAGTCGAACAAAGTCCTTTCCACCCACCAAACACTTGGCGTGACCGCCGAGGCACTTTCCCACAAAAATGTCTTCCCTCAGAGTCCATCCCTGGAACGATAGTTGGCCAAATCCACCATCGCTTCGTCGACATTAACCTTCATCTGTGTGGCAACCTTATGAATTTTTCAATTCCCTCTATTTGCTCGTCTTACTCAGCAGCGCCCCCTTTGATGATGGGCCCAGGAGTGTCGCAGCGTAATGAATACTTTTAACGCTGGAGTCTATTCTATCTTTCAGTTTTCGTAGAATCAGGGACTAATCATTCTTGGAAAGTGGCGAGGTAAATTTTCAGCGAGCTTTAGCTCAATGTGGCGTAATGCGAGATGAATTTATCTCTATGGAGCAAATAGAGACTTCTCAGAGTTGAGGGAAAGGTTACAAGAGGCTGCGCGAGGAAAAAGACTCAAGCTTCGAGGCTGAATTCTCTAATTTCTGCTTTGATAAGTTTTATTTAAATTGAACGAATAAAAACCAAATTCGGGTGGGAAAATACTTTCTTGGGAAAAAACCGGGTTTTTTCCCAAAAACCGGGAATATTCCCGTTGGGTTTTTTCCCTTGACCCATCACTAGGGGGAGAGTATGTGCCACCCCATTGAAAAACGTTTATTTAGGCCCATGCCATTGGTGCTCTTTAAAGTTGACGACAATTTTCAATTTTTCGAAAGATTCACTCATTTTCCAGACTCTTGGATGCCGGCTCGTATTTACTAGCCTTCCACTATTCTGATGTCTTTCACTACCTAAAAATAACTTTTAAAAACCCTCTCCCTACCCAACTAATTAATGAATTAAATCTTTTCAAGCTTCACCCTTTACCAAAACCACCGGTAAGCCTTGCCTCCTGCATTCTGATCTCCAATCGACCTCCCACCGACCATTGCTGCAACCACAGCACTCTTTTTTTGTTTCATTCGTACTATTTCTTTTTTTTCCTTTCAGACTGACATAATTAAATAGCGCGGCATCAAAAAGTTCTCGGGCCGGGGGAAAAAGCTCAAATGGAAGGAGAAAGACTAGCGTATTGTGGAGGGAGGGGGGTTAAGAGCGCGCTAGGTAGGTCATTTACTTGATTAATTCAATAGAGAGAAAAGAAAGAGAATGCAAGAGAGAATGTCATGAAAATTCATTTTTTATAAATAAAATACGAATTCATGTAAAAATGTAGGAGGGGCAATATCATATTTGAGCCGGCCAGCCAAGTTACTCAAGCTTAATTAATCAATTTTTGTTTCTTTCTCCTTTTCGCGTTTTATTTTTAACTGAGGTAAAAAGAAAAAAAAAAGTTTCTTAACTTTTTCGACTATACGGCGAAGAACAAAAAGGAAAAAAAATGCGTAAACGAAACAGTTTTCTACCCATTTTAACTGTTAACATTTGGGGTGGAAAATGAGAGAGAGAAAGAGAAAAAGACCTAGAGAGCCACTGAAAATATTTACTTATCATTAAAAGCGAGTCAATGCTCACTGAGACTGTGGTGCCGGGCTTGGTGTGCTTGGATGACAACGTTTATTGGATTGGTGGAGGGGTGTGGAAGAGGGAAAAACTTCCCCTCGCTTCCCCTTGTAAAATGAGACGAGGTATGGTCTCTGTCACTCCAAGAGTGTTTTGTTTGGATTCATTATGGTCGGAGGGGGGTGGGGGTGTACTCGAGTGAAACATTTTCAATCGGTTAAGAGTGTGTATTTATGGACTTTCGTTATAATTTCACACTTTTCCATGGGATTTCTCCTCTTTTATTTGGAAAGAAGTGTTTGTCAAAGAAGAAGCTTTTTTTTTTTTTTTTTTTCCTTAAATAAACGCGAGCACTACACCTCACCCGCTGAGACACTGTTTGGGTTAAATTCAAATAAATTACAAAATTACACAAATACAGTGTTGGAGGGGCTGACCACACACAAGGTGGTATTCCATAAATTTACCTCGTAAAATAAATCAAAGACGAACACTGCATGTTGGCCCAGTGTGCTTTGGGTGAAGGAGGAGGGGGGAGTCATCACAGGATGATATAAGTTCAAACAACT
Source organism: Corythucha ciliata (assembly GCA_038030265.1). Taxonomy (NCBI): domain Eukaryota; kingdom Metazoa; phylum Arthropoda; class Insecta; order Hemiptera; family Tingidae; genus Corythucha; species Corythucha ciliata. The sequence goes on along the minus strand of CM075942.1, from coordinate 48,667,702 downwards.
TGCCAAAACAGGGTTTTCCTAATGAGGTGCCGGGGGGGGGGGACTAGAAATCGCCCTGGCATTAAACCAGAGAGGAGAGTCTGAATCACTGTGTGGACTAGTATGTGTGAAACTTCCGCGTAATGACATTCGGTGTTCGCGATGAGAGAGAGAGGGTAAAGAGTGAGACAGTTTCGAAACGAAAGAAGCCTCATTTAGCCGCGTGGTACTAGCAGTTTTAGGCCAAATGACTACGTTTTGCTGGAAATTGGTCGCAATTTAAGAAAACGAGATCTCGTTTAAGTACACCTCGATGACAGAAGAGAGGGGATAAAATCGGAGCAATTAGGAACACATTAATCTCATAAATACTTTTTTCAGAAAAAAAAATCTGAACAGTTCCGCCGTCTCCAAGAGTAATTAACCTGAAAGTGTGAACTTGTGTCGAGGGAAGTTGTTAATCACTAATGTAATTACACAAGATATCTTTTGAAAACCTATTCTTTTCTGGCCCTTTTTCGGACCCCTCCTCCTCACCCCTCCTCTTATCTGATAAATTTCTAAGCTCTAGCTAAATCAAAGGGGCCAGGGTGCCATAATAGGGAATAGAGAGAAAAAAGGAGTGTCGGGTACGGGCCTTCTCAGCAAGGGGTTAATTAGCCGAGGGAGAAAAGCAAGGGATTCTAATTAAAAACCAACCGCTCCCCCCCCCCCCACTGAACTCATCACCGTGAATACCTCTTGTCAATGAATCCCCGGCTCTTTAAATAGAGAAGAAGTACGGACTCCACACACACAAAAAAAATCTTAGTCGGTAAAAAAATGCCCCAACGCCATTTTTATACAAAATTAGGGCCATTCCCATTTCATCAGATTTATAACAGGGAAAAGAAAAGTGGGCAAGACAGGTCTTAAATAAATAAAGCTATTTTGTCAGTTTCATTTCAAAAACTTGAAACCGAGGTTTGATTGACAAGTTGTCCGAAAAGTCAATCACGGGGCCAGTGCAATAAGACATAACATTTTGAACGTTTTAAGTGAACGGCTGTCAAATCCCTTTGTAAAGGGTTGATGGGCTGCGATGTGGATTGGGTATGGCGTGAGTGGAGGGGGTCGACGAGGGTCATAAGAAAGCCGAGCTTTTCTCAACCACAAACGAAAAATAGTAATTTTGTCTACCGTTGCCGTTGCCCCATGATTTGAGCCAATTGACGACCAGAACATGATACCGTCGTCTGTTATCTTTTAACTTTCACAGGAGAAGAAAAACAACAAAAAATCGAGGAAAACAAACCGTCAGGCTTAGTTTCGACAAACAAAAAATGTAATATAAGTTCCTCAAATTGAGTAATGTCATCCTCCCGCCATAACCACCAACACCTGTGTAGCTTGAGGTAAGAGACCTCGGGGGGGGGGGGGGAGGATTGCATCTTATATAAAAATAAGCTTCTTTATAAAGGACTGAAACTTCCCCCTCTCATCATCATGTAAAAACACACCATCATCATTTCATTTCATTTTTTTTTGGCTTCTCCGTGCCGCGATCACCTCTTGAAATCAAGGCGTGTATAGGGTTTGGGGAAAAATGGAGAAAATAAAGTGAAAAATTGTGAAGATCTTTTAAACTTGCTGGAAACACCCCCCCCCCCCCTTGTGACGATGAGAGCAGATCGTATGCGTTGCGTGAACGGTGTTTTGATGTGGAAACAAGCTATCAGAAACTCGTTCATTTTTATTTGGGTTCAGGGGATAGATAGGTTCTGGTATATGTGTATAGGGTCGGGGGGCGTACCACGATAATAGGTTGGTGGGCGTTGTGTGGTGTAAAGGGGGCGAGGAGATTGACCCGATGAAAACGTTTATTTATTAGACGAGTCTTGAACGGCGGGAAGACTCTTGAAAATTGTTCCTCGTAATCGACCCACGCCGTGAATGTTCCGAGATAATGCCGTCCGCCCTCCCTCCCCACCGCTCACACCACTGTTGCGTAAATTGTAAATTGCCAGTCTATTAGTCACTGAAAACAATGGACTTTGTTGTTTTAGTTGTGAATTTACTGGGCCGCACCTTCGGTGCAATTTTTCGCGATTGTTTGGTAAGTCCTGCCCCCAACATTGTCGCTCATTTAATGGAAATTAAGCTTTTAGACAGTGAAACTATCCAAGGGCATAGCCATGAGGGGGCAAGGGTACAGCTGCTACTGTTCCACTCTTCTTCAACACATCTTTGTTTGAAATCAGATACAATCGGGAACCGTCAATTTGCCTCTTCAAACTGGATGGATGGTTAGCGCTAAAAGTGAGCATGTTGCCATTAGGCCGGTCGTCCACTGGAAGCGTTTTCGAGCGGTGCTACAACGAGCGTGCATACAAAAGGCTTAAATTGAATGCACTGCAGCTAAGCCGCAGTGGACGATGCCATATTCAAGACGATGTCATGCGTTGTAGCGCCACTCGAGAACGCTGCCAGTGGACGACCTTCCCGTCCGTGGTCTTTACCTTCTCGGAATACAAGTTTCGGGACTTTTTTTAAAAACCATGATCTAAGGGCTAGCCAGCATCCACTCAAAGGCTGTCATTCGGGTCTAAATTATCGGTGAAATTGCAAGTTTCCAGTATTTACTCTCGCGAAAGTGCCAGCAGTTTCTGGTCTTAATTTCCGCGAAATTTCGAGCTATACGGGGATATTTGTTATAGTGACAGCGGAATCCGGGTTGACCGTGGGTATACGACAGTACAGAGCTTGAAGCCTTTTGACGAACAGCCGCGGAATTGCAAAATTTGTGAAATTGCAATTTTCCTGGCTGAATTTTCGATTGTTCTGCCTAATTTTGTTTTTAAATTGTACATTAGCCATAAAAACACAAAACTAAGCACTGTAAATTACGGGTGATTCCTCGACTCCCCTCCAATCAACCCTCATCTACTACTCGGCAAACATTTTCTCGCCTTATTTCTGCAACATTGAAGGACTCGTTTTAATCTCCAGGAAATTCCGCGTATGCAGTAGTTTTCCTTTTTTCAAATTTCATCCCAGAAGTTATTTTAAATTCGCCTTGAACTTTTACTATGTGATTTCACGTTTTAGTGCATTTCATTTAAAAAATTCACTATTGGTCTCGCCCTGGTGGTCGCACATATGGGTCATGATACATTTTTTTTCATACGTTTCAGAACTCCTAGAACACGAATCCGAGGTCGGTTCGATTTTTTTTTCGACTTATTTTAAAAAAAAGTAAAACTACTGCACATGCGGAATTTCCTGAAGATAAAACGATTCCTTAAAAACCAGGATTGATGCAGAAATAAGGCGAGAAAATGTATACCGAGTAGTAGACGAGGGAAGATTGGAGGGGGTCGAGGAATCATCACTGCAGTTTCCCCTTAATAAAGACTGGTTTTTATGATTATTAGTATTATTATAATTATGAACTTCTGATGTACAAAAAATAGCGGGTCTTAATGTCGGCTTCGCCTCGGGCAGTTTCCGTCGCCCTCGACCGTAATGAGCATCATACCGCGCTTGGATCGTGACGTACCATTTTGGGCTGTGGATCCCGGGCCAAGCCAACCCAACAGCCTGAGGAATAGCCGCGTCAATTTATATTGCAAAGATACAGCATTTCGTAGGCAAATATTCGTGAGATTGGAATTTTCCATGGCTGAATATTCGTGATATTGCAAGTTTCACGTTCTTATTTCAGTGAAACTGCAAGTTTCAGGGACTATTATTTTTTAGTGGGCGCGAACCCCGGGTAAGCCTGCCCTGCCGGCGTCCAAAACTCTGAATTTGATTTGAATTTAATTGCGATTGAATTTGAATGAGTTTGCGAGTTGAGGGTCTTAAATGGAGTGAAACTATACAAGATTCCTGGATAAATATACGTGAAATTGACTGTTCCGGGAGTTTGGTGGGTCTTAATATCAATTAAATTGCAAGTTTAGGGTCTTAATTAAAGCAGAATTGCTGTTTAGAGGTCATTTTTGTATTGATGGAGCCCAAGCTGAACGTCCAAGTGAAGATCACCAAAGAAATCGGAAGTTTCGCTCTTATTTTGCAAAAATGGAAGTTTCGGGTCTTAACGTTCACAAAATCGCAAGTTTCGGTGCTGAACATTCATGAAATTGCAGTTGTTTTTTTTGTGAGTTCTGACCCTAGGGCTAGCCGGCCACGATGGACCACGTCGTAGGCTGATGAGACCCATACGATACGCCATACCCCCAACAAAATTGAAACATTTTGGGGGCAAACATCTGCGAAATACAGCTGAAGAAATTGCAACACTTTGGAGCTAAACATTTGTGAAATTGGAAGTTTTCTGTCTGAATATAAAGTTACATAAAGTTGCAACTTTCCGGTCTGCAAGTTTTATCGGGGATTTTTTCGTACTGGCGAACCCAACTGGCTTCCCGGCCCCAACGGAGCCCATAGCCTTACAAATCCCAGAAAATTGGACGTTCCATGGCCGAATTTCCAAGGTGATGTGACTTCCGTGTCTTAATTAAGCGAAATGTATGTTCAGGGTTTTAATTTCAGTGAAAATGCAATGTTTCAGGGCTTTTTTGTATTTTCTTTTTTGTGCCATGAGCGGCCTGAGCTGTTGATAGCCATGATCCAATCTCCCCCCCCCCACCACAATCTCACTGTTATTACCTGACGCGTATTTCGAGCCAGCAAAATTCTTTATTTGATTTTTAATGAACCGACACACCACGACATAGCTCTATGAATGGGTCAACCGAGGGAAACTTTGTTTTTGATGGAGAAAAATTTGCTTTTTTGGGTGAGTGAGCCCTGCAAAATTAGATTGGATTGAGCCAAATGATGCTTTAAATAATTTGTGTAGTCTTTCGTTTTAGTCCACGACTTGGCCGTTCTTAGCTCCGTTGATCGGCCAATCGTGTGATCCACATTGCTCGAGAGTATCCTGCAGTTGGATGGTCAAATCGTATGCGGAAAAATTCGTGGGGACCCGGAAACAGTAAACAGTACAAAACCTCCTAATGATGTTGTTCTTTCTCTATCTTTCTCATCGTAGTTTGATCGTTCTTGCGAGTTATTCGTAACTCCTCAGTCAAGCTCCCTCCGAGTTCTTATGATTTCTGAGGAGGTTTACCAGAGCTTGGCTAAGCTAATTATTTCGTTTTCCCCATGTTTTCCCAGACAAGCCCCGCCCTCCTCATCCATTACCCGAGCAACCCTTTCTCAAAATACGGGTTTTTTTTTTATTAATTTATTTGAGCTACCCGAGTAGACTTTTCGAGTTAAATGACTGGAGGTAGAAAACATAAAAAAATAAGAAAAAAAAATGTTCAGAGGAACGGGGAAAAATGAGAGAAAAATGTCTCTAAACGCGACTCTCAAGTACAAGAAAAACGCTGTTGAGAGATTAAGCGAGAGGCCCCGGTTTCTCTGGAGTGGCGTTAACCATTACCTTTCCTTCTCCTGGCAAAGGTCCTTGCTTTTGAAATAATATATTATAAAGACAAAGTCAAAGGCTTTTTCTCTCGCCCTCACTCCTCGCCCTTTTTTCCTCAGGATTCTAGTTTCAAGACAAAAAATAAAAAAAAGAAGAGATTTATCATAAAGCACAAGGCTTTACTTGCTCTTATTTTTAGTTCTGAAAAGAAAATCTTTTCAGATTTATTTCCTCAAAGTTAAGGAAATCAAAAAAAAAGGACAAGGAAAAAGCGAGATTGAAGGTTGAAAATCTGAATAAAAGTAAGCGAGCGAGTGAGCAGATTTTCATAACATAAAAAAAGAGTTTATCTTACGTGGAAAAAACAGAAATTTAGTTTTCTTCTGCGTGTGCCAAGAAACTGGCAATATTTTCATTGAGTTGTGTGCCTCCCCCTCCATCCATCAAAACTAAAGATGGACAAAGTGGTGGCGACGGGATGCTTCACTTGTTATACTAATGATTGTTCGGGTGTCGTGAGAAGTCGCTCACGTCACGTTTTACGTCCGTGAAAAAGAATAAATTCACTCGTGATGTATCAATTCCAGCTGTGGATTTACTTTCCTTATAGGTGATTGGAACCGTTGAGTGAGAAAAAGTGACAGTGAGGGGGTGAAAAAAACTCGGCACGACAGTCTAATAAATATGTCAATTTCCATGTTGACACGCCTACAAAACACACCCTGTAGTTTACACGGTCCGCCTGTAAATAAGACCCCCCCCCCCATTCCTCATACAAAACAGAGTCATTCCATAATTTAGAAGCGAAGTTTTTCAGGCTAACAAGCTAATAACACGCCTATTGTCAATAACAGGCAGAAAAAGGCGAAGATTATTATTAAAACTGTGATAAGATTAGCATCAAGATATACATTGTTATAAATTCTGCTAATGCCTTCTGCTACTTCTTATAATTCTTGAAAAAATGTAAAATAAACACGAGAGCTGGCGATACTGGCGATTTTCTTCCACAAAAAGCGTGCGCAGGCCCGTTCAGCCGTTAGGGTTACCAACTTGGAATTTGGGAAAATCTGGACCTTTGGGATTGGGAGTTGGGGTTTGAAAGTTTTAAAAAAAATCATGGGAAGACTCAGTTAAAACTTAAAATGTTGGGATTTTGACTTTTTTAAAAACTATAAATTTTGAGGTTTGGGCCCATTTTCACCACATAATTGATCACGTTTGAAATTGATTGTGATTAATTTTCAATAGCAACCAATATGAGTTCTGATGAAATTGTTCACATTGTTATCGCGATTAGTCGTTGATCGCGGTTAAAGAAGTTGGTGAGAAAGGGTCTTAGGCTCACGGAAACACGATAATGGAGAGGTCGTGAATCGTGATACTGGAAAGATCAATAGCGGAGATATCGATAAGTTTCGACTTAGTATAGAACGTTCCTCCTTTGAAAACCAATATCGTGGGTTTACTCATACAAAAAATCGAAAATTTGAGGGTCTGACTCTTGAAAATATTCAATTTTGCAATTTCATCTTCCTCCTAAACTTGATTTTTTGAGTTTGACTCTTTGATAGCGAAGTTTCGCTGTTTTGACTTTCTAGAAAACAAAATTTCGTGTGGATGGCTCCTGGCACTTTGAAAACAAATTTCGCCGGTTTGATACCTTTTAAAACTGGGGTGGGGCGGGGTTGACGCATCGAAAACCCCAATTTTGCTAGTTTGGGTGATTTGAACCTCTAGTGTGTTGTGGTACAAGTTTGTATAAATGAAGAATTTTAAATTTATTCCAATTTGCCTCCAAGCACTCATTTCGGTCCGCAGAGATGGAAGGAGTCGAACCTCCTAAAGAAATGCCCACCAATATATATTTACAACATAGCAAATATTAATTCCTTCCTCAAAGACTTAAATGAACTGAATCCAGGCTCGTATACTCATCGCACGGTTGGTCAATCAGTCAAAGTTCAAATGGAAACAATTGACGGATAAAGAAAAACAGTGGACTTTCTCGAAAAAAAAAAAAGGCTGAATTCCACACCTATCAAGTTAAGGATTCCCGCGCATTTCGCATAGTAATCAGAGGCCATCATCACATAACCGACTCAAATCTAGTAATGAATGAATTAAAATCAATGGGGTTTGAAACCACTCAAATGGTACTCGCTCTTCATCCCGTTACCAGGGCCCCTTTGCCCCTATTCTTCCTTGATTTGAAACTAAATTTTAAGAACACCGAAATATACAACGTAAATCGTCTGTACAACGCAGTAGTTAAGATTGAACCTCCAAAACCTAGAAGATCGGTCATTCAGTGCGTTAAATGCCAGGCCTATGGACACTCTAAAAATTATTGTTTCCGCCGATCTAAATGCGTCAAGTGCGACGGCGACCATAGTACTGAATTGTGTAATAAAATAAAAGGAAGTGAACCTATTTGCACTATTTGTAAAGGAAACCACACGGCTAACTATAAGGGATGTCCTGTGCATCTCACACGGCACAATACTTGCCACAAAACAGTGAAAACCATATCTCAACCCCCGCAACCACCACATAATTTTAATAACGCCGCTCCACCTCCTGCGATTCCCCAGATGAGCTCTCATCATCCTAATGCCCCAACTTACGCTCAAGCAGCGCGGAATTATCCGATAACAACCGAGGACACTCACGAAAAGTCATCCATCTCAACCTTGTGTGGGAAACTTGATCAACTCATCGGCCTTATTCAACCCCTACTCTCCATGACAACCCAAATCATTCCCAAGCTTCTAAAATGAATAACCCACACGTCGAACAAATCTTCACGTTGTCACTTGGAACTGTCGAGGGCTTAACAATAAGTATCATGAACTGAAGTTATTTTTGACGCAGAATGACACGGATATAATGCTACTTACAGAAACAAAAATGACTCCTAATTCAAATTTTTCTATTCTGGGCTATAAAAGTTACAGAGCTGACCATCCCTCAAACAACCGAAAAGGTGGATCGGCCATTCTCATCAAAAGCAATCTCTTACACCATGAACTGCCGGCTATTGCGAAGTCCGAGTTATACATTCGTTGTCTTTGGATCACAATCCAGTGGCTGTCACTCTTATGAGCTCTTCTACGACTGCTCTACTGAACGAAGTTCTAGTCAAACACCCCTTTGATTGGATATTGTACTCGGAAACCCTAGAAAGAGAAACCAACTTATCCCTTCCTCTTAAAACACCGCGTGACATAGACGCTGCTGTTAGTCACATCACGCAAATTATACATCACGCAGCAGAGAGAGCCTCCAATACATCACTGCGTACTAACCAAAGTAACTTTAACAAAGTAACCCTGCACCTCCACATATCCAGCACCTGTTAGGCACAAAAAAAAAAAAAAAATGCCAGAAGACTATGGGAAATGTCCAAATACCTTCCACATTAATGTGCCTATAACAAAGCCACTTCTGATCTAAAGGAAGCCCTGAAAGAGTTAGCAGCCGACGAAAAACGAAACTCACTCCTCGCACTGGATGCCCAGGACGGCTCACTATGGCGTAAAGCGATAATGGTGGTGAAGCAGCCCCGGACTACTCCACCGCTTAGAGCTAATAATAAGTGGCACTCAACCCCTGAAGAAAAAGCTTCATTTTTTGCAGAACAATTAGTTAGAAAATTCACTCCCAATCCAAGTCAATCATCGCCATTTCATGCCAACGTTGAAGAAAAAATAACCGAACCACTTTTACTAACTGAATTTGCCGATGTTTTCACTCCAGCTCACGTAAAAAACGCCATTCAACGATCACCAACTAAAATATCACCAGGAAGTGACAAAATCACTCAACCGTTAATGAAAGGCATGCCAAGAAAAACCTTAGTCCTACTCACGCAGATATATAACGCTGTACTACGCCCTACACACTTCCCATCGAAATGGAAACATGCTCAAATCTTAATGATCTTGAAGCCTCTAAAAAATGCTCGAGACCCCACTAGCTATCGACCAATTAGTCTGGTGTCAATATTCTCAAAGATTTTTGAGCGGCTCATGTTGCCCAAACTGATGCCGCATCTCGTGGAAGCAATCCCCTCTTTCCAATTTGGATTCCGCCGAGCCCACTCCTGCCTACAACAGCTTCATAGACTCGTAGAGGAAATCCTCGATACTTATGAAAAACAAGAAGTATGCCAGGGAATATTCCTAAAGTACGCGACACGAAATAAGGCGGGTGTGACTCATCGGCCCTTCCATGCCCTGTTGCCACGCTGTGCGTTGCGGGTGGTGATGCTGATGTGGGGTGGGGTTTTACGAACGCTCACCGGATCACAGCTCTCCAAAGTGACAACGATGGGAGCGCAACGTTGCCAGCTATGTTTGTGGACTTGAGCTTTTCATCGCATCTTTGGGACTATAATGCGCAACGTTGGTTTTTTAGTCGATGAGTCACATCCGCCTTATTTCGTGTCGCGTACTTTAGACACAGAGGCGTTTGGGGTGTGGGTGTGGCACCCAGGGCTCCTTTATAAACTAAAACCGCTCCTGCCCGACACTTACTATCGCATAATTCTGTCGTTCATCACAAATCGTTCGTTCACCATCAAATGCGACAATGCTATTTCTGCCAGCAAAAGCATTGATTCATCGGTGCCTCAAGGAAGTGTCTGGGGGCCAATTCTCTATCTCATATTTTTTAATTTTTTTAACCCCCAAAAATCTAGCACAGTTACCTTCACTTACAAAATGAAATATCACGCCAAACCAATTAAATTGAATGACGTTGAAGTTCCTCAAAGCAATGCTGTGAAGTATTTTGGCATAAAACTTGACAAGAGACTGACATTTGGTGACCACATAAGTGATCTTGTTAAGAGACTAAGAAACCGAATCACTTAACTAAAACCGCTCATCCGACCTAACTCTCCACTTAGTCTTTCCAACAAAATACTCGTTTACTTCATGTTGATAAGGCCTATATGGCAATATGGATGCTCTGTACGGGGTTCGGCTAGCTCATCTCAAGTGAAGAAGGTCCAGGGACAACAAAATCGTTACGCCTAATAACAATCGCAGAATAGTACGTCAGGAATTCTGTAATTCAACGTGATCTCGAGGTTCCAGAAGTAAAAAATATAATCTCCTCTTCTTTTGAGCGTCAATACAACTCACACATGAAAACTCATCACATGAAAACCCAACGTTCGATGGTTTCACTGATCGCATATTGAGTCAGCGCACTGGAAGACGACTCAAGAGAACTTCCTGATTACGGGGACTTTCTGATTACGTTTGATATAAATTATGAGCAGAAACCTAGCGTTTTTTCTGCTCACATGGGACTGAGAGTTAATATCCAAGTTAACTTCTAGTAATCCAGGAGCAAGAATCTGGCCAACTTTTCTGGCCAGAAACTGTATAGCGTTTAATCCATTGGCTTTCACGGCGCAGGCGCGTGTAATATTTTCTGGCCTTTATTTGCCCAGAATGCGAGACTGAATTCCAGGCAGAAAGTATTGCGATAAACGGTCACAGATTTTCCATAGTTTTTCTAGTCAAGTCATTTTTTTGCTAGATTTCGGACTGCTTCTAGCCACTAAGTCATTCCTTGGAGCTAGCAACAGAAATTCTGGCCAGAATATGTCACAGAAACAGAAATTCTGCTCAACTTTTCTACCAGGGTGAACGTACTGTAATGAAAGGATGGACTGCTAAGGGGCAGCTACCTCCATACATGATCCATACGATGTACAAAGTACAAAAATATCAATAAAATACCAGCACAACTGTAAAGTAAATTGTTACTGAAAGTTAATTTAAAAAAAATAAAATTAAATAAAAAAATTAAAAATAAAAATGGAGCGCTGAGGCTTTGAACCCAATGCAGCCGTGGACGAGAACTTCTTAACAAGAAGAGCACTGACGTCAGAAACTGGGATGTCTCTCAATTCTAGAACAACGTTGGCGCGAATTGTGCTCTGCCAAATTTAACGCCTATTTGTATTATGTAGAATTTATATTTTGTATATGTATAGAAACACGCTCATCATAGTAAACTGGCGATTTTTCCACCGTGAAAAGTCACTTTATGGCCATAGAACCGATAGTTTTGCCGCTGAATTCAACTGTTTGGCCCAATAACCGTTCAATGTGCGGCTCCAGAACAAAACTACGTGGCTCTAAATCGAAAAAATTGTGAGGCACATAAGCTTATTTTTACCCTGGAAAAGAGTGAAACTGACGAAGGGGCCAGGGTCAATTGACTGTAAAATTGGACGCGGGGGGGGGGGAGGTCTGAAAAATTCAAAGATGGCGCATTTAGCTTGACTATTTAAAGCGAGACAGGGCGTGGGTTTGTAGTCATAAAATAAACCGAACAAAAATAGTTTTATTTGTGTTCCTTGTTGAAAAGAAATCGATCCAACTCTGTTTAGTTCTTCAATCGAGCGATTGCAATTTGTCTCCCCTCAATATCCCACGCTGTGTAGTACTGGGCAAGGAAATTAGCTCCGAAAACCCACTCCTTGTCCGAGGATGACTCAGCAAAACCGTCGTAGCAGACCGTTTCGAGAAGATAACGTTTCTTCTGTGGCGAATAGAGATTTAACTGAGGTGATAGACATGACGAGGCTGTGTTAATTAATTAACGGTGTACCTTGTACACGTGGGCCCAAGGGTCGAGAGTGTATTTAACTCCGTCCACGATGAAGGTGATCGTTGGAAATTCAGCATCACAGTCGAACTGCACAATTTCGAATTGTTTAGACCGTGTAAACCCTTTGTTTAGCTTTAACTCACTTTGCCATTCGAGTCGGCCGAAACAAAAGCGCGAACAACTCTCAGAATGGTGGCTGGAATTTTAATACGGGGCGTCCCAATGTCAAAAGTGACGGTACAGTTGTCGCATTCCCAGTTCAAGTCGTCATTTACAATTATCCTAAAAACTCAGGAGAGGGGTACAACTTTAAACTGGACGATGAGAAAAATTCAGCGGTTTACCTGTCGAGCTTCACAGTCCAACTGTCAGTGTCAGGCAGCAGTGAATGCGTGAACAGGGTGTCCAATTTGAAACGGTCAGTATTCATTTCTCCGATGAAAAGCTCCCCGCCTTCATTTTTCTTTGTGTTTGACCTTTAAAATATTACATTTTTTCTTGATCGGTGCTCTTGAGTCTTGACTGAATTCATTGTTTCAATATTTACCTCGTGAGAAAAAGCGAAAATCCTCTGAACGGGCTCTGTTTTACAAGCCTGTTCAGGGCTGATTCCAATTTCTGCCCTTTAACGGTCCTGTTAACAAGCCCTAGTCCCAGAACTCCGTCAAATTTAATTGACCCTTTTTTCACTGCAGTGATTTCACCGAATGGTATATCGACCGACATCAAGTTTGTCTGTATAAATAAAAACTCGTGTTCAGGATGAGGTGTGGAGGGGATGCAAGGATGAATTTACCGCCAAAACGTCGTTGCTCACAATCCCCTTAACTCGCCCACCTTCAAAGTCGATCATCACACCCTCCGATGAGACGTTCTCAGGAGCGAAATAAGTAGTCGATTTGGTCGAATCGTAGGTTTTTCTCAACCCTGTTTAAAACAAATCCACAAAGCGACATTGCTCATCCCACCTCCTTCCTCCTCCTCCACTTAAATCTTACAACATGCGATCGACCAATGACATTTTCTAGATAAAACCCAAAAGTACGGTGTTGTTGTATCTAATTTGACTTCAAAAGGCTTCGCAGGCTCACCAAGACCGATTGAAACCGTGTAGTATTCCTTATGACGACAAGGGGGCAGGATCAACAGTTAATTACACGTTTCAAAATTCAAATTTAATGCTTACATTGTTGTAATTAGTAAGCGCCAACTTGCTTGTTCGACTCTTATCGATGTCCCGTTGTGATTCAACGCTGGAAAACAACAGAATTGCGTTTTTTATCGTACGAATACATATTAAAGACGTTATATTTTTGCTTAAACATTTTTAAAACGCTGAAAAATAACAAACTTTTTAAACATTCTGCGTGAAAGGGAAGGAAAGCTACTCTGACACCTCTCTGTCCTGGGCCTACACGCATCCGCCCTCGCAGTTTGAACTTGTCGGAGTTATAATATCTGACAGGTAACATTACTTTTTGCCTTGAAAGAAAAATCGATAATTTTCTAGGGAATGGCTAAAGTTTGGCTTAGAAGGCGTGAGATGGTGGGGATGCTTCAGGTCCTTTTCAAAAATAAACTTCTACGGAACTTAAGCTTCTTATTACATAGCAACCGTATCTTGAAATGTTCGCCACTTGGCTCTTGGTAGAAAGCTAAAGCCTACGCCGTCCACATCGACAAGGATCCTCCATGGAAGAGGTGGAGGGACCCTTCTCGAGCAACCATTTGGCTTGTAGTCTTCTATAAAGGTGAGATGTAGACTGCTTTTTTAACGTTCTCTCCCCTTAACTTACGCCAGGAGTGTCAGAAACGACCAAAAAGAGTGGACGGAGGTCATTAAGGTTTGGTCTCACAGTTTGAACTTGTCGGAGTTGTATTATGTGACAGGTGACAGGATCAGTCAAATTATACGTAAAAATTGGCAGTTCCCAAAAATTTTACGGTTGATAACGAGTGAATTAATTTTTTTTTAACTTAATTATCGAACCGAGTCATATCACGTCATTCTGACAAACATCAACAATGGAAATGAGTCAATCCTAACTTACCACATTATTTTGGTCACGGGTCGAGACAGAAGCCGGGTTGAAGCACTTTTTGGTTAGTGCGCCTTGTTGTGGGAGCTTTACGTTTTTAGAGTATTTGGTGAGATCATATACAGGGTGTTCATGAATTAGCTGGACAGAAGAAAACCAGTTATCGGGCACATCATTTGCCATCGAAATTACCATTTCGAGTTTTTGGAAATTCCGCTTTGTTTCCGAGATATCACACATTTTATGATTTTTTCATGAATTTTACACACTTAAATGCTTGCCGTACGCTCATAAAATGGTATTAGCCCAAACCTAATCAGCTCATTGGAAAAAGCATAAAATTTTCTTTAAATTGCGTGCACTTTAGGGTGAAAATTACCTTCGTACCATTCATGAGAGCAGCCTACTTACAAAAGAAACTGGTGACTCACATTTCCATACATTTTTTCGACGTGATTTTCACCTCTTCGCCATAGGGAAGAAAAAAAATTGAAATCAGTGGAAAAACTTCTTCATTTTTTAAGCTTTCAACCGATGTGCAAAGGTTAATAGTTACAGCGTTTTTCCGTCGAGATATGAGCAATAAACTTGAAAAATCCAGCCAAGAAACGTGAAATGCATGCATTTCTTCGACAATATTTTAATACACAAGGAGACATTTTTTTCTTCTTTTATTTTATTTGTGACTCAATTAATCATCTTTCATCTTCTTAGTCAATAATTTAAGTTCCTCTCCCCTCCGAAAGAGACTCCCACCCCTACTCATATGAGTGCCTACGTAATTATTCAAGGGGGAGGGGGAATGAGTTCACGAATCGAGCTTAAATTATTAATTAAAAAGATAAAAGATAAATAATTAAGTAAAAAAATAAATAAAATAGGAAAACAATAGTTCCTTCGGTTATAATGGTACTGAAAAAATGCTTGAATTCCTCGTTTTCTGGCTGGGATTATTCAAGTTTTTTTACTTATTTTTCAGCGGGAAAATACTGTAAGCGTAAACTTTTACACGTTGTTGAAAAGCTTACAAAATTTGGAAGTTTTTGCACTGATTTCAAATTTTTTCTTCCCTATGGCGAAGAGGTGAAACTCACGTCGGAAAAATGTATGGAAATGTGAGTCACGCAGTTTCTTTCGTAAATCGGCTGTTCTCACGTATGGTACGAAGGTAATTTTCACCCTAAAGTGCACGCAATTTAAAGAAAATTTTATGCTTTTTCCAATGAGCTGATTAGTTTTAGGCTAGTACCATTTTATGAGCGTATGGCAAGCATGTAAGTGGGAAAAAGGGAATTCATGAAAAAATCATATAATGTGTGATATCTCGGAAACAAAGCCGAATTTCCAAAAACTCCAAATAGTCATTTCGATGGCAAATGATGTGCCCCATAACTGGTTTTCTTCTGTCCAGCTAATTCGTGAACACCCTGCAGAGTGTACGCGGACAGAGTGTTATGTGGCTATAGCGTTCTGTGATTATAACGTTTTAATGGTTGGAGCGTTTTGTGGTTATAGAGCGTTTTGGGATTAGAGCGTTTTGTTTGGTTAGTGCATTTTGTGGTTAGAGCGTTCTGAGGTTGAGGCGTCTTGGGTGATTCATTGTCTTTCTTTTCTTTACCATTATTGAAGTGGTTGGGTTGTTCCCCTCGGCATTACATGAATAGGAAATATGCAAGAGCTGGGACCTCTTCTGATGCTGTATTCGTTGCTATTAACGATGCTCCTGAGATAGAAAACTATTTCCAAGTTCTTCCTCTCACCTATAAAAGCTGGCGTCACTGGTTCTTCTACAGCCCCCTGCTCCGGTCACTGGGGGCCAAAAATTCACCAGAATACACGAACTTGCGCTTTACTTCTCGTAATTTTCGGCAGTTTTGTTTCCGTGCGGTGTATAAACGGGACGGTGTAAACAGTGATGCCTGGCTTTGTACACCAGCGCTGTACAGAGTAGCGTGTGAATTGGTGCAATCGAGCGAAACCCACGCGACCGTCTTCAACCGCATATGACTTCTGTTTCGGGGCTTGAAGCAAGTTTTTACCGGTTATTACCTAAAATTCACGGTTTTGGTTTCAGTGATTTACTGTGACAAAGGTTATTTGGCTTTAAAACCAGTAAATACAAGCCACGGAAAATACAATAGTCTCCTACATAAAATAAGCAATCCCACCAGAAAGAACGACCGTTTTAATCACCTGAAAACAGAAACCCAAGATTCATCTTAAATGTGGTAATTTAAGGCCGGTCGTCCGCTGGAAGCGTTTTCGAGTGGCGCTATACAACGTGCTGCATTACGCGAAAACGAGCGTACATCCCAAAGGCTCAAATTAAATGTGACATCACTCACTCCATGATTTGCTGCAGTACATTCAATTTTAAGGCTCTGGGATGTACGCTCGTTGTCACGCTTGTAGTTCGAAAAAGCTTCCAGTGGACGACCGCAACCAAAAGCCACCGAGCATTCTGATGTTTCTAATTATAATTTTACCTCATGAATAGGATGAGATTGGCCAGTATCTGGGCTGACACTTTCACCATTATGTTTTCTTCTATTTGAGCGATTAAAGGCACTACACTTCTGTTTCTTTCCGACCACTAACAATTAAATTCATCTCCACTAAATAATTATTCCATTTTAATCTTATTCGAGCGTAATGAATCGCCCGGATTATCTTGTTTTTATTTACACAATATTTTGTCCTTGTGGATTTAACCGGACACATTTGAATATTACACTGACGCAGTTTATTTCCGAACAAGCTTTCCAATGCCGATCGTCTTATTTTTGACGTTCCAAACAGTGTAAAAATTCGCAATGAAAACGTCGCCGAGTATCCAGTAGCTGTGACGGTGAATCGCGAGGCTGTCGTGACAACGTTTCATCCATAAAAATGAGTGCTTAATAGAGAGAGAAAGAGAGAGATTAATTAGTGTGTGTTTAATAAACTATTAAAAAACTTCGTGAATCACTTTAGACGCGTAGTCGAAAGGTTTCAAAACGTAGGCGTTTTTGTTGTCGTCGATAGTGAAACGAATTTTAGGGAGGTCTTCCAGCGAATTGCAATCCACCTGTAATATCGATTTTGAGTTGAAACTATTCAACGAAGGAAAGTTCGAGCTTGGATTATGATAGGGGGGGGGGGGTAACTCAAACTATACCCCGCCATCCGGGTCAACTCCACTCAACCGCCTCATGGCGATAATATCAGCACTGGGGCCGATGATGTACGACGTACCGGTGTCCAGTATCGCTGGGCATCCCTCGGGGCATATCACCGCTGTTGTTTTACCAATCCGAATGCTTCGTAGCAAAAGAATAAAAAAAAAAGTTAACATTTTTTTTGTCTCTTTATTCGAATAGCCGGAAGGTTTGTAGTGGTCGTGGGGGTGGGTGGGGGGGGGAATGGAAAACCTGTTGAGTTTTAAGGCCCATCTTCTCCCAGAATCAACAATTCTGTGAATGTTCATTGATCCCGGGTTGAATTTAGAATAGTCAACGCCTCCGAACAATATTTCCCCACCGTTTCCATTGCCTTTTGAATTCCTGAAATTATTTGAGTTGATAAACTCTTCATCCGCCTATTTTACTGCAAGTTATGTGCGCTTTTCAAACACACGGGGAGCTGTGCACAAAAATTAACCTGGCGAGGTGAAGTGAAAACCCAGGAAATGGAAGAAGCGGTAAAAACTCGTAAAATGGCGGCCGTAAACCATTCACGGCCATTTCGATGAAACCCAGCCCGAAAATACCTTCGTAGCGCCCTGTTAACTGGAAATGCTCCGTGGAAATGATTTCACAGAACTGGATTTTAAGAGACGCCTCATTCAGCTGTGAAGGATGCAAGTACACGAAACGGCTTGAATTTCGGTTGTTTCAATAATACAAACCGTTAAATTGTCACTGCTTAGCACACCGCGTATTGAGCTGTCTGCATAATTAATTGAAATCGCGTCACCGGTGGTCATGTACGTTGATGACTTATCACTCCGATACGTTCGTTTGAGCCCTGAAACCCCTCCCAAACCAGTGAAATAGCCGTATCTGGTGATTGATTGTATAGGGAATTGTTACTATTTACAGCAGTTTAGCGATGTCCAACATTTTGAAGAGAGGACAGCGAGATGTGATGACCCAGTGTCGAAGATCATTTTAAATGTTTGCGGGGGCGTTCCCAATTGAACCCGTCCCACGTAGTACACCTATAATTTTCAACAATTGCATGTCTAAAAACAACGAGCTTCTGTCTGAACAATTATTACATTTCTCCAATTCGTGAGCAAATGCGCCGACAGTTCAGATAGCAAAGCATCATTTTCCTCAGGGTCTGCCTCGTCGATTCGCTCGAGTCCAATCCTGTCAATGTTTCTCACTGTACGCTTGAGAACTTTAAACAAATCGCAATAAAATTCCTCTCACCCTATTTGCGCATAAATCTTATTAAAAACTCCCAAAAATAACGCGAAAATTAATAACTTTAATGCCGTCATTTTCTCCAACACTGTAGTGTTCGACGAAATAAGCCGGAAACCTTTCACTACCGAGATAAGGCTCCATAAAAAGCGCGATAATTCGGTGTTATCGTGCTTTAAGGAAAAGACGTGCCTCAGTTATTGAGCAAAAGGCCATCCAACGAACAAAAAAAATCCCAGTAGTCAGCCATTTAGAATTTTTCAGCAGTCCTGGTGAGGGAAAACGGTGAGGAGGGGAGCAGAGCCTCGAATGAAAAAAAAAGTCTCAGTTCTCCATTAAACCTGTGTCCTCAATTTCCTACTATTCATCCTCCTCATTTCAACATTTAACAAGGGGAATGAGGGAGAAAGACCGGAAAGAGAATGGTTGGAGGGGCAGAAAAGAGGTTGGATTTCTGTAAAACTCGAGAGTTGAAAAAAGAAAAAAAGAGTGTGAGGCTTTGAAGAACTGATGCAGAGGATAAAAGGAGTTGAAATGTATACGGAGAGGTTGCGGATTGAAGGGATGGGTTGGCACAGTTGGGTGGAGGTGGATGGAGGGTTACACAGTTGAAAAAGGATTAGTAACAACGAAATCCACTCAACAGCGGTCAAACCTTCACACCCTCTCACACTCTTTTTCTCTTGTTGTGAGTCCTTCGTCCTAGTTTTCTATGCAACTTCGAGTTTGGGTGTGTGTGTGTGCGTGAGCGGCCCAATAGCGAAGGGCTGTCTTTTTTTCGGACGTCCACACAACGTTAGGATTTAAGAGAATGTTCAAACTATTGAGCTTTATTATAAAATATCACTTGAAGGAATGATTGCGGGAGGGGGGAGCGTGAAATTTTAATAACACCATCTAAAGCTTTAGTCCGCAGGGAAATCATTTCTTTGTAACGATGAAAAGTGCTCTATGCTCCTCTTTTGTATTATACAAGCCTGAAATCTCTTATTTTCTATATTTCTGAAACATTTTTAAATTCAATTCAATTATTAATATGTAATTCTTATCGTTAATTGCTATTTGTACTTAAAATGCGCTCGTAGACCGTATCGCACCGTAGGTTAAGCTTACTAGTTCCTTCTTTGAACGTCATTGCCTTGATTGACCGATTTTCTGGTGGCTCCTCAAAAGAAAAACCAAATCTAGTTTCGCCACGTTCCTTGCCCCCCCCCCTCCCGTGAATGTATACGTATTAGGAGTGCGGGGGAACGTAAAAACGGCAAAAAAATGGCGACAGTAAGCAGCAGCGTCTTAGCGACGGAGCATTTCCCTCTCGGGAGACAAGCTGTCTAATGACAGCAGCACGACGACGGCTCATCTGTGATCTCCAAGCAAGCTCTCCTCCTTCACTCCCCCAAGAGTACAGTAGAAAAATGGTTTTTGAAGAGCCGAAATCGGAAAAATATTAATTTTTGGAGAATCAAACCCGCGGAATTGGTTTTTTAGTGAGCCATATCCCCAAGACTGATTTTCTGATAGATCCAAACTCGCGAGAAAGCTTTTTTGAAGAGCCCAATTAGAGCGAAATTTGTTTATTGAGTAGCTAAACCCGCTGAATTGGTATTTTCAACTGTTAAACCCCGTGGAATTTGTTTTTTAAAGACCCCAACCCCCCTGATTTGATTTTTTGAACAACATCAAACCGTAGAACCCCACCGCCAGTCACTGGAATGAGTATCGCACCCCCCTCCACATCTGGCCAGAAACAACAACGAGCGTAAAATCGACGAATTTGATTGAAAATCGATCCCCCCCCCCCAACGATTACCCGTTTCTTCAATGACTAAACCCTCGAATTTTGCAGGGAAATTGTTTTTATCATGAGACAATCATGCAAGATTAGTGTCTTAGAGAGCTAAATTTGTGGACGAAATTGGGGTTTAAAGCGCCGAACCTGTGATTTTGGTTCTTTGAAGCTAGCCAACCCCACGAATTTTGTGTTTCGAAGATCCAATTCAATAAATTGGATGGTAGGAGTATGGATATAAGGAGTACGAAGCATTTTCAGGGGGACAATTTTTCTTTGTATTTGTAAACAAAAAATGTTATAGTTCCCTCAGATGCTCCACAAATGACCTTTGACGTCATTTACCCTCCATCCCTTCTTGAAGAATTTTGAAATTGATTTAAAAATCACCAAACGCACCAATCGGGCGGCAACCACCGTTGATATCCTCATGTCCATGTGCCAATTCACCAGTTCACTTTTCCCCCAAATCGGGCATTCGTGCAAGTTTCCCATTAGCTCATTTTCATTTATGTAACCGTGAAACAGCCCCCTCAGAGAGCTCAAATCGCGATTTATGGCTCACTTTTTCTGTTATAGTCGTGAATTACAGGTAAAAGGCCTTCTAAAACTATGTGATTCCATCACTAAAACTATTTCTCTCAATTTAACTGAGTGATTGCTTCCAGTTCAAATCACACATTTGACTCATTTTCGCTTATAAAACCCCAAATAGCGTTTTATAGCTTATTTTCGCTGTTGGTACCGCTAAATAGACATTAGGGGCAGGCAAGTTCCCTCCTTCTCGCAGTTTCACCCAAACATTTCCTCCAAGATTAACCCGAATTGAGCTTTTCCCTATTTTCGCAACGATTGTGACTCATTTTAACTAAGAAATTGCCTGCAGAAACTGCCCAATTCACACTTTTCGTAGTTATTGATGTTATAACTACGGAACGGACAACGGGAACCGGCCAAATCGCGCTTTAAATGCTCATATACAAATTGAAAATCTATGAAGTGCCCAAAGAGGGTTGTTGGAAGTGGCAAGCATTGAAGCGCTAATGTGTTTTACCAGTTGTTTCCCTGCTTCCCGCTCCTACCACCGTCACGGTCACCTTTTCATCCTTGACTCCCCTCCCCCGCCATCACGCTCTTGAGCTGTGACAAAACATGATTAACCATGCAAATCCTTTTTCCTCCTGGAAAGGCTTCAAAACCTCTTAACGCCCCCTCCTCCCGCAGCCATTCAGTTGGGAGGGAAGATTGCCTAGGTGGACGTTTCATTGTAGAAAAAAGGCAATTCTTTAAAATTTAACAGTAAAATCACGCTTTAAAATGTTTTTTTCCCCTGTTTTGTCGCAGACGTTAACATGGTAGCAGAGCCAAAACCGCACCAGACAGGAAGGAAACGTCAGAACGTTGCTAAAACTGGGAATGACTGGTAAGAATTGAGCATTGCATGTTGTTGCCTAACTTTTTTTTGGTTCAATAAGAACTTGATGAATGGGTCGTGGTTGGTGGGGAAGGGCAAGATTTATTTTCTTTCGCTCAACAACGAGAGGGATTTGTTATCGTTTGATCTGTACAGAAAAGGCGTTCTTTTAAAAGAGGGCTGTTATCTTGTTTTTAAGAGATTTATCGCAGCGAGGGGTGATAACGGAATTCTAAGCTCTTCAAATTATCTGGGAAAAAGACTACACACTGTGATGGAGGGGGGTATGTTTAGAAGAAGTGGGTGAAAGGCGGGTGAGGCTTCAATTCTGGGGATTAATAATTCGATTACAATTTATAGTCGAATCGTTTGCTCGGAATCGGGTTTATGCCCTCAGGAAGTGTTCTACCCATCTTCTAAATATTTACTGTAAGCAAACAACAAACAGTATCGGTACATACCTGTAAGCCGCGAAGTAAATTAATGTTCGGGTTTATTTTGGAGGGTGAGTGGTCAAGGGGCTGGGGGATGTGCACTGTGGAATGAACGTCCATGTTAAATCAATTATGGTGCGTTCGGTGCAGGAGGATACAGCTAACCACAATCTATGAAGCGGGGAGGGGGGACAAATTCTCCCCCTCGGTGAGGACTGAAAATTGAAAGGTCCATTATGTCATCGTGTAAATCTTCTTAGGTCTCTACATACCTTCTTGCTATTTCTCCGACTTAGTAGCGTCCACCCCCGGAAGAGACATTGCGAGGGATCCTCTAAGGGCCTAACGCATTCCGAGACGCTTCTACTGATGTGGAAAGTATAGCGTTATATTTGTGTTAAATCACTAGTCCTTTCCTGGGTAGCTAGGATAACATTGCCTTGGTGATTAAGTCCTGACCAAGGACTTTCTTATTTGGGAGCTTTTGAATAGGCACTTCAACTTGATTGGGAGTAATTGATTGGTGGGAGAATAGTTTTATATTTATCCCAATCAATGGGATGAATAATCAGTGTCGCAGATCTGTCGACTGCGCCGATCGAAGCAGCGAGTGTAAGGTGAACATGTCAGAATGCAGCTTATAATGAACACTTGGCCGTGAACAGACAATCAAATTTTTTTTCGATAAAAAAGTCCAGTACATCTGGAATAGCACCGCTACGTGGGAAAAATGTCAGCTCGACAGGATGTAAAAATTCTAGACTAAATTTGAAGCCAACATCATGCAATAGTTTGCCTCTAAGATTAGAAACATTAGAACCCCACCTCCGGAGCGCGCCTCGATGGTGTAATGGATACAATGCTCGCTTCGCAACCCAGCGGGCCTGGGTTCGAATCCAGCCATTTCCCATTACACTCTAAGGCTGCGGCGAGCTGTGACACGGCACACTCGGCTTCGTGTGGGCGTTCCCGGCGATGTGCGTTCAACAAACCGCGCACCGACCGAAACGCCCGCGTAGTACGGGTGTGAAGTGCACAGTGAGATCTGGGTATGGCGTAGGAGCTCGGCGCCCCCAACAACAACAACCCCACCTCATCATCAACGTACGTGGGGATGGTTAGCGTTTCAGGCAGTTTTAACGCTAACGTACTGTTTTTGGGGCAGGCCCTTTCTCAAATTAAGAGAAAGCTAAGATTTTGATCTAAAATTAAGAAAAATTCGCAGCTTAGCTTGACAAAAAACCCTAAATACGCAACAAAACCTCTAGAAAATGAGTGTTCGAGGATTCTGGAGGCAACCACCACATAGTTTTAGATGACTTGTTATAGCACCTCCAGTTATAACGACCCAGTTATAACGAACAATCTTATAACCTACAAGTAATGTTAAGGTCCCTTGAAGTTGACAGCCGCAGCTGCCGGAATGATATAATTTCCCGGTCACTCGTTTTCATTTTCTGTCGTTCGATTTCATTTTTTGTCGTGCAAAGTCTTTTTTAGTCGTGCGATTCTTTTTTCTGTCGTTAAATTAAATGGCACCAGCCAAATAGCTCTAAACATTGGGGAGTGCGGTGGTGAGCGGGTGGCGGGGGTTGAGCTGGGGGATGGGGAGTGGTTTAGATTCCTCCCCCTCCCTGAGAGAGGTTCCAGATCCGCCCTAGAAACTAAGGGGCCTCATAGATATTTCCGTAAGCAGACCAATTCTCTTGAGAGCCTTTTTATTCACCCTCCAACGGCAATTCTGCCCCCAAAACTGATTTTTTGCCACAGAAACCAGGCATTTTAATCAACGATTGCAAAACATTCGAACTGGAAATCGTCAAAATTAGCCTGTTAACCGTCAAGACACTCCTTACCAAATAATCCTGAAACCACGCCCACGGTGAAACGATCCCTTGAAACTGATCCTCTCCATCCTTTGGAGAGCCAAACAAGGGTATTGGACTAGTAACAATACATTTCAAAAGTCTTCAAACGGGGCTTTTTATATTTCGATCGTTACAAAATTGGACCAGTCTCACTAATATAGTTGGTGGATAAATTGAAATTTAGGGATAATTCTGTCTCCTTCTCATCCTTATCAGCAACACAGCGAAATAATCATCTCACGGCCCATTAAAAAAAAACATCACTTGGTTGATGAGAACCTTTTTTTAAATGAGGTTTGGCTTTTACTGCCTTCCAAGAAACTTCCTGGTAAAAAAGCCTTCCCCACGCTCCGCCGCTTCTACGCACCAACGACCAGCAGTAAAACTCAATCAAAAAATTTCTTTCGTTTGAAGAAAAAAAAAAAAAAAAAAAACGAAAATGTAAGAGAAAAGCTCCAGCAAAGCTTGGGAGTCGAAAAATAAAGTGCAAGTTTTGATGTTGAAGTGTAATGAAACGTTACGTGCCTACAAGGAGTCCTTTGAGTCAATTTACACCGTGGAAGCTGTAAACCCCCCTTGAGACGGGTTCTTCGTGAAATGGCTTGAAACCGTCGGTGCCGCAAGGGTGATGGTGTTGGTGCGGCGGGGTGGGGGGTGGATCCTTGTAACGAGAAAAAGAAGAGCGAGTGGAAGGGAGTGATCCCTTTGTTTTTATTTTTATAACGTTCATTTCAGAACCATTAAAAGACGAGGGGAAAAGGTTAAATTTTAAAGGTGTGCAGAATCTATTTTGTTTGTATGTTCCTTTAACGCTACCAGCGTACAAGGGGAATGACCGTTCAGAAGGTCATGGGAGGGGGGAATCATGGACATTCTGTTCATAACAGCCGTGTATCTAATTTTTGCACGGAATAGTCTAATAAATGTAGTCATTAGGTACATGCTATTACTGGCAACAAATATTGTTAAAAGCCTCCAACTCAAGAAGCTTAAATTTTAAAAGAAGCGCCTTTCAAGCATCTTTTAAATATCCGTCAACTGAGAGGGAAAAAAGTGCTGGAAATGAACTGTGAAAGTGGAGTTGAATGACGGTGCGGCGGTGGAAGGGGAGGAAGGTGACTCCTAAAATCTCCCCTTCACTATCCACGCACCTCAAACTTGGAAAAGGGGTTAGAACTTGGTTTAATTAATTGAATCTTGGGGTAGAAAGGAGGCGCGGAGTGCCTGGAACTGTTGCCCCGTCGCCAACTTGTCACGAGCAAACTGTCAAAGAGATTTCCCACCTTTGCAATGGGAAAAGGAGAGCGAGTGAGAGAGAGATAGACTGGGTGAGTGAAAGAGGAGCACGGTCGAGAAAATGGACAAAATGGCGTGAAGGAACAATTCAAGTTTTTAATTAACCTGTACATTAATGAAATTCAAGATGAAAAAGGCTTTTGGGCGATAAAAAAAAAACAGCGGTTTGAAAAAAGTAAAAAAAAAATCGTAAATTTAAAGCTTTTCTAGCGGTCATCAGGAATAGTAAGCCAGGCCAGAAGATTCACATGACTTTCTTTGTTGAGCAATTAAACTTGAAACTCTTGAGAAGGTGCAAAAGCGGGTAGTGTGAGGTTCTAGCTAACAAGAGTCTTTCCTCCTATATCACCTGCAGACGTCTTCTTAATTGGGTTTAATTCCCCCCCCCTTCTCTTTAACTCTCAACATTAGTACCTCCCACCGACTCCTCGTCATTCACACTTTTAAGACATCATATCTGCCACCTTCACGAAACTTTAACTTTATAATATCCCCCGCTTTACTCAGGGGGCGCGAAAAGACGCCCTGCTCCCCAACCTCTCCAAAAGACCCCTCACCATACTCTGAAGATCTTCATGTTGATTGATGCGTCTGGTTCGCCTAGTTTTAAATTTTGTTAAAATCGGATTGAAGTTCCTTGATGGGCAGAATAACCAAGAAATAAATAAATAAAACGCTTACACCGAATTTGCGAACAAAAAAAGTTCACTCCTCTTTATTGTTGAACGTACACAGCCAGGTTTTACTTTTCGCAGGATGCATCTCGAGTCCTACCCGGATCCCCCCTCCAGCCTACAACAATTACAAACAGGCAGGCACCATACGTATTAGAATCCACAGATAAAATACCGAGCCTTTGAGACCCGCTTTCCTTTCGGCCTTTTGAGACCCGCTGGCGACACTCGTGATAATTGAACAACAGAGTAGGGGGGGAGAGCATTCCTTCTTAATTAAGTCTTCTAGCTCAGTCTTCTTGCGTTCAGGTATGTTTGATGTGTTTAACGAGGGTTTGATGACAATTCTTGAAAATTCTTCCTGCTCGTAGGATGTTTCAACAAAAAGAACCCCAGGATCACTTCTGTCACTGAATTTCAACGTGTTGCCGTCCGAAGTTTTAGTGAAATTATTTCCCAGGTTACTAGCCAGTTTCTTTAGATCATAAAAGATTTCATGGGTGAGTTCATGGACATTGTAAGGACGACTCATTTTCTTCTCGGACTTGATGATTCTGACATAATTGGTGTTATGGATGAGGGGACGACGAGAAAATGTGGACTGCATCTTACAAATGGAGAAATTGGTCGGAACTCACCTGTATGGTCGGAACTTCCCGGTTAGAAGTTCCACAGACGATCCAACTCTCCGACGAAGGCCAAATTGCCTAATTGTTCGAACAAAGGCGCGGTAATGAACGAAACCGCGGAATTTAACGAAAACGAAACACAATACAAACAGCGAACAAAATTCTTAAGTTTTTCCTTGAGGTTAAACGACTTCGAATTCTCTCAACAAAATTTGCACCCAACTTCCGACTGTTCCGACCAGGAATAGTGTGATAAAATAGACCTTTCAGAGTTAAGGCTTTATTGATCTCAAAATGAGAATGATTTAAAAGATAAAACAATTAGGAAAATAATCATGTGGAAAGGGAGGACTGGAGGGATTAATAATTCATAAAATATCATGACATTCTCCCCGGGTTAATTTAAAATAAAATCATCAAATTTTGTAGGGAGTTTCCGTATTCTTGTTGATCTTCGTATTCGATCTTGAATCTCATCTCCTGGGGGATCGACGTTTTCCTCTTGATCAGTATCAGCTTCGTCTACTTCTTCTGGAGTTTCTGAGTCTTCTTGGATATGATTTTCCCGCTCTTCGTTCGTTCCATCTCCTGCTGGGGCTAAATGCCTCAATGAAACAGTAGTTTCTCTCCCGTCTAGTAGTCGCACTCTTGCGAATCTTGGATTGACGTCGACAAGGTCTACCTCTTGGACTAGCGGGTCGAACTTACTGAGCCGAACAAACTTCTTCATTAAAACTTTGCTTTGTGGTTTAAGCCAGGTAGGCAAAGATTCTCCGTTTGAGGATCTTCTTTGATGCTTGAACATTCGCTCATGTGGTGTTTCATTCGTCGATGTGCACAAGAGAGATCGAATGGAGTGGAGTGCATCAGTGAGAACGGCTTCCCACTGGCCAACGCTGAGCTTTTTGTTTTTTAGGCCGAGCATAATGGTTCGCCATATTGTACCATTTTCCCTTTCGACCTGCCCATTGCCCTGTGGGTTGTAAGCTGAAGAATTAGATGTCGCTATCCCTCTGGAGTGTAGAAAATCTGTCATTTCCTTCGAAATAAATGAAGATCCCCTATCAGAATGAATGTAGCATGGCATGCCAAATATCGAGAACAACTCGGTAAGGTGGCCAATAACGGTAGTAGAAGATGTATCAGGGCATGGATAAGCGAACGGAAATCTTGAAAATTCGTCGATAATAGTTAATAGATATTTATTACGAGAGCTTGATGGGAGAGGCCCTTTAAAGTCGATGCTTAAGCGTTCAAACGGAAAAGTTGCTTTAATCAACTTGTTTTTGTCATTCTTATAGAATCTTGGTTTCACTTCCATACAGCTAGGACATGAAGCAGTAACTTTTCGAACTTCTTCCACAGAAAAGGGAAGATTATGGGTCCTCACCCAATGGAACATTCGTGTAACTCCTGGATGGCAAAGGTCACAGTGCAGGGAATAAAGCTTTGAACTTGATGTAAGAGCGCACGACCGCGAAAATGCATCAGCCACTTTATTATCTTTTCCTGGCCTGTACACGATATCGAAATTATAACAAGAAAGTTCGAGCCTCCATCGCTGAATCTTTTCGTTTTTGATCTTATTTTTGTGTTTTAAATCGAACATGAAAGACACCGACCTTTGATCCGTGATGATCGTGAATAATTTCCCTAAAAGAAAATGCTTCCACTTCTTTAAGGCCCCAACTATAGCGTACGCTTCTTTTTCAACGGCAGCATGATTTAATTCTGCATTGCTCAATTTTTTCGAGAAAAATGCGACTGGCCTGTTTGACTGAGATAGTACTGCTGAGATTGAATGATCAGAGGCATCAGTCTCGACTACGAAAGGGAGATTCGGATCAATTACAGTAACGAGAGAGTGAGATATTTCCTTTTTCAAGTTGTTAAATTCCGAGAGAGCTTCACTAGTCAGCGGAAATTCTCTGGTATTTAAGAGATTTTTAACCTTTTCAGAGTAGTTTGCTACCCACTTAGAATAGTGCGCAAATAATCCAACAGTTCGTTCGAGCATCTTTTTATTTGCTGGAGGTTGGAGTTCCAGGAGTGGTCTTAAACGTTCAGGATCTGGAGAAATTGTTTGATTTTCAATTTTATAACCAAGTAAAGTTATGCTAGACAGACCGTATTTACTTTTGCTTTCATTAATTGTGAAGCCATACTTTTTAACCGCATTTAGAAATTTTGCTAAATTCAGGTCATGTTCTTCCTTGCTTTTCCCACAAACTGTGATATCATCTAAATAAATGAATGTATTATTGAGCTGTTCTTTTGTAACTAGTTTGTCCATAACCCGCTGGAAAGCTGGCACCCCATTTGTTAAACCAAAAGCTAGGCGACAAAAATGATATAGCTTTCCATCCGCCTCAAACGCAGTGTAAGGCCGATCTTCAAGTCTTAAAGGCACCTGATGATATGCACTCTTCAAGTCTACCGTGCTAAAGAACTTATTTTGGGCAACCCTTTGCACTATTCCTTCCAAGTCTGGAACAGGATAAGCGTCTAACCGAGTGAATTTGTTAATCGTTTGCGAGTAATCTATAACCATTCTTTTTTTATGGCTTTCCGATTTGACTACAAAAGCTTGCGCCCTCCACGGTGACCTACTCTCTTCAATTATCCCGTCTGCTAAAAGTTTTTTTACTTCCTCTCGTATGAAAGCGACGTCGTCAAATGAATGTTTGCGGGATTTAGTGGCTATTGGAGTGACATTTCGTGTTAGATTTTTAAAAACTTCGGGGGGCTCTATTTTCGCATGAAACAGAGCATGAACTTTCAATGGTGGTTTATCTCCTCCGAAACTAATACTAAGTTCAGAATGTTTCTTTAATAAATCGTGGCCAACAATAATATCGCAACATAATTTTGGTAAAACAGAAATTTTGACTTTGCCGTAGTGATGGTTAAGGAGTGAAATGGGTACTTCACAGCACTGAGTTATGTCCGTAGTATGACTGACCGAGGCCATCGACACTGCACTCCTGGTAGGAAATAAAGGAAACTTATGTTTTTCAACAAATGCTTCTGAGACAAAAGTCTCCGAACTACCGGTATCAATTAGAGCTAAAGTTGAAATTCCACCCACCTTAACTGGAACCATAGTTTTGTCCAGAGCTGAGACAGAGGCGAGTACAGCCGTGTGCGCTGTTGTCGATGAATTTTTCTTCGAACGGCAAACCTTGGCATAATGGCCTTTCTTCAAACATGATTTGCAGATTGCTTCTTTCGCGGGGCATAGTTCTCGAGATGCGTGGCGATCGAACCCACAGAAATAACATTTCGCTCGAGTGAAAGCTGTGAAGGCCGGTGATGTCGGTGGCGAAAAAGACGAAATGAATGAGGATGCGGTGTTCACGCTTGAAAACTGTTGACTTTGTTTGTGAGCCGACTCTAGCGCCCTGGCATTGTTAGATGCTTCTTGTAACGACAACTGATTGTGCTCCAAAAGACGTGTGCGAATTGAGTTTGAAACCAAGCCATTTATGAACGAATCCCGAATGAAATAGTCGCGATGCTGTTCCGATGTTACAGCCTTGAAATCACAGTCCTTTGCTAGTAGATCCAAAGCCTGTAGATATTGATCGACCGATTCATCATCTCGTTGCTTTCTCATGGCTAGGGCGTGCCGCGCAAAAATGTCGTTCTTCGGCTTCAAGTATATTCTGTTTAGGTATTCAAGCGCCGATTCGAATGTTTGACACTCCGAAATGAATTGATACACCGGATGAGACAAATGATTGATTAGAAGACGCAATTTGTCTTGATCTTCCAACTTGACGCCCGGCAAATTCATAGAATCAAGAAAGTTCTGAAAAGTTTTCAGCCAATGGACCCATTCTTGAGCTGACTGAGACGAATTGGGGTTAGCCTCGAACCTCTCAGGTTTTAGGTATCTGTCCATTTTTGAGATCAATAAATTGTGATAAAATAGACCTTTCAGAGTTAAGGCTTTATTGATCTCAAAATGAGAATGATTTAAAAGATAAAACAATTAGGAAAATAATCATGTGGAAAGGGAGGACTGGAGGGATTAATAATTCATAAAATATCATGACAAATAGTAGGAGGAATGGTTAAGAGTGGGAGGGAAACGAACCCTTAATATCTAATTACCATAGTAATAACGACGTACAATAAATTTAAAGACTAATAAATTTAAAAAATTAAAAATAATAAAATAATATAAATGAATACAAAAAAAATCAAATAAACGGACTACAAGTAAACGGAACACTTGGAAGGAGTATAAATGGGCCCTTTTTTGGCCGCTTTTTCAACTTCTTTTTCTATTACCGAATGGCAATTGTTGTCAGAATAAAAAATCACTTCCAAGTTTTCTTTATTTTGTTCTTAGGCCAACTTTTTTGAATATTTGAAAACGGAAGATCCTATTTCATTCGCCCCTCTACTACCTTCACCTTCATGCCAAAAAAAATCTACTTTATTTAAAAAAAAAAAAAAAAAAAAAAAAAAAAAAAAAAAAAAAAAAAAGAGAGAGAGATATCATCATATCTTTTAGGGCTCATTTTGTAGGAAATTTTGTCCTCTTTCCAACGCACTATTCACTTTATTTAAATTAACCACGTGGGATGACACATTTATTGACTATCGATGGTAGTGTATTTCGTGAAATCGATGCTAAATAACCTAATTTATGACGTGGCTCAGTATTGCCACACGATCCTCAAACACTCTGTATATTTTTGTGCCGTGAAACAGCGTTTTTCTTAATTTTAGCCAATAATTAGAGCTCTTTCCCAATATTAGCTGCGATTCATTAAATTATGGCCTTGAATTAGTGCATTTTCCCATTTTAGTCACGTAGGAACCGTGAATGAGCATTTTATAGATTTTTTTGTTATACTTTGCTGTGAATTAGCGTTGTTCTCCAAAATAATGAAAATCATATGAAGAATCAGGTACCTGCAACTAACGTAATAAAAAATAAATGGAAAATAATTAAAACATAAGTACATAATGTAAATGAATAGAGTAAAATAATGGTGAATTACATTTTTAAATCTCATCTCATATATTTCGGAGCACTGTACATTTACGCCAAAAACGAGTCAATCGCGGCAGGAAACCACGTACTGTTACAGTCATAGTTAAATTAAAATAAAATTGCAAAATAATAAATAAATAACGGTATAAGTGTTTGGAATATACAAATAAAAAGGGAGGGAAAGAGTCATGATGAAAGAAAAATCAAGTTAAATACAATAATAATAAAAAAAAGAAAAAATCATAGGTGAAAAAAGAATGTACACAAAAAACAAATAATAATAAATAAATAAAAAATGAGAAAAAAATTATGATTATGATACGTCAAAATAATATCAAAAAAACATGACTAAAAAGCAAACTAACCACAGGTTGTTATCACACGGAGAGCCAGCTTTACCTCAATACAACTGAAAATTGGTCAATACAAGCTAAACTATATGAGCCCTGATGATTCAGGAAGCGTTTTGCAAATTTAGTAAATGACTGTAAATTTTTGACTTAAAATCAGAAAAGCTCCTCAATGACCTTATAGTCGTGGGAATGATGTTCCACAACCGAACCGAGGTACAAACAAAAGACGCTGAAAAGTGGGCTGTTCTATGACTAGGCATGACTAGATTGTTGGGATCACATCTGGTGGCTCTCAGACTGAAGCGTCCTCTAGTGACGAATAGGTCGAGGAAGTAAATGGGCTTTCTAATAAGAAACAATTTGTACGGAAAGCTCGATATCAGGTACTTGTGGCGGGAAGAAAGCTTCAGCCATTTCAATCTTACGCGATATTCTGTGTCGTGGGCGTTGAATGGGAGGTCGTAAATGAACCGAACACAATAATTTAAAGTGCGCTCAAGTCGACCGTTCAGCTCACAACTAAGGCAACTGTACACAGCACAACAGTAATCAAGCTGAGGAAATATAAGCGATGTTATCAATAACTTTCTAACGCCAATAGGTAAGATGTCCCTGATAGACGAGAACTGGGTCAAAACGCGATAGATACTCCCACACACACGGTTAACGTGGGACTCCCAGGAAAGGTTCTGGTCCACCAAAACGCCAAGAGCAGTTATCTTAGGCACCCAAGGAACCGAGCTTCCCCCAACAACCACCCTCGGAGCCTCACCATCATCCGGCAACACAGACAAAAAGTGCCTGGAGCCGAGAAGGATGGCCTGAGTCTTCGTTTCGTTTACAACTAGGTCGTTCCCAGCGGCCCAGCCCAGTATCGCAGCGGATATCCGCATTCAACCTCTCCAGCGCGTCCCCCATAGAGCCAGGCTCGAAAGAAGTGTAAATCACGTCGTCATCCGCGTATACTTGCAATTTTTAATCACCATCAGAAGATCATACAAGTACAAGGAGAACAGTGGAGGGCCGTTCACAGATCCCTGCGGAACACCACTACGCACTTACGCAAGAAGGGAGACCAAGAGTCACCAGAAGGGCTGCCCGCCATTCGCCAATACGATGACACCCTACCTTAGTATCATTACTTATTTGACGGATTTTTTTAACAAGCTGGAATAAATTTTGACTGATTTTTGACATTATTTTCAGCTTGACTTAACAGGAAAAGCAAAATGTCTTTTGGCAACTGGCAATTAGGCATAGTGGACTTGTCCCAAGAACAGCACATTGGCGCTTTTTACACTAATTTCAGCAGTAAAGTGGCCCCCATGTACCGCGACTTACCGCTTACTCTCAATTTTAACAGGCACAAGCCCTGGCCAATTTGACGGATTTTAGCCATAATATTTCTAAATATTTGCTGCGAATCAGCGTTTCCATCTATTTTACTGGCTGGCATGGCTTATCCCTTTGAATGGCCCATTAGTATTTTTTCTTTAATGAGGACTTTTTTTTTTTTTTTTTTTTTTTTTCCGGTCTGAGAGTTGTATCGATAAACGGCGACTTAGAGCAATATCTCAATCTCAGCAGTGAATTAGCACCTTTTTCTCAATTTTAAAGCCACGAATTAGTACTTTTCATAAATGTTTACTGCGAACCAGCGATTTTTCTCACTTTTTGTCAGGAATTCGCCTATTTTTTCAATCATATTATCTGTAACTGTATTATAATTAAGTAAACCGTAAATAATTAACATTTTGATTTATTCTTTTAAAGCTGTGAATAAGTGCTTTTTCTTACGATTATACTATACTCATGAATTAGTGCTTTTTCTCAAATTAAATTTGACATTAACTTTTAATTGACATTAATTTTTTTGCCGTAAATTAAAGCCTTGCTATCAATTTCAGCCATAAAGTTGTCTGTAGAAACTGCAAATCGGATTTTTTTTTGTTTTCGCTGTGAATGTTCGCTTTTGTGGTGCATAATTTTGTCTAAATTTTACCTGTGTGTCACCATAGCCATGAATCAGAGGTTTTTGCTTTGTATTAGGCCCGCCGCAAATTGAGCCCACGCGTGGGTCAGCCAAGCTCAAAAAACAGTTGAAAATGGATAGTCTTTTAACCGGTTTTTGAGCTTGGGTGACTCACGCGTTGGCTGGGTATGAAAGTTGTATCGAAAAACGGTGACATAGCTCAATTTCTCTGTCTCTGTAGAAATTTTAGCCGCGAATGAGCGCTTTATATAAATACTTAGCAACTTGTCTAAAATTTGTTCAGGAATCGATGGGTTTTCCCAATTTCAGCCATCATTTAGCGTATGTTCCCATTTTAGCCACAAATTGGCGTTTTTCTCTCTCCCATTTTACCCACGAAGTTGTCTCCGGAAACAGCGAATTTGTGTTTTCTCAATTTTAGTTACAAAAGATTGCATTTTATTTATTTTTTCCGCGTCTAAGCACATTGTCTAAATTTTTACCGCGAATCAGAGATTATTCACCGGCTACGTGTACGGTATCTTGTTAAGGAGTCATAGCTCCACTGTGGAGTGGGTTTTTGCGCATCGAGTGATCGCTTTGCCTGAATTATAGCCGCGAACGTGCGCTATCTTTCAAATTTAGCCACGAGTTTGTTCTCAATTTCAATCGCGTTTCAGCGATTTTTCTCTCTTTTAGCTGTGAATTTACGCTTTATCTCAATTTTAACAGTTTTTTAGCAATTTTCTGGTTTTGAGATGTGAATTTGCGGTTTTTATTAATTTTTTTTGAAA
Organism: Corythucha ciliata; assembly: GCA_038030265.1. NCBI lineage: Eukaryota > Metazoa > Arthropoda > Insecta > Hemiptera > Tingidae > Corythucha > Corythucha ciliata. Next base: position 48,632,992 of record CM075942.1, on the reverse strand, counting down.
ATTGAGTCCAATTTTAGACAAGTTTTGGCTGTGCGAACGATGCATTTCATTAGGATTAAATGTCATTTGTAGCAAAGACAGTTAATAGTTTATGGGTGCTGGTGTGTGTTTTGTGTGAGACAACAGTTCACATTTCTGTGCATGTGTTGTAGCGTCAAATGCAGTAGAGTTCACAATGACATGACGACATTCTTGTTATTTCCGCCCTGTTGTTGTACCCACGTCGGAGAGGGTGGACGGCTGCCCTCTCCCCCACCACAGGGTTCAAGAATGAGTTTTTTGTGTTTGCACGGTTCGATTCCTCTGAGATCGAAGTCAGTCTATTTTTCTTGTGTTTTCCCCGCTATTTGGCAATGTCGAACGGAATAGCGAAATCCCTCTCTCCTTTTCCCTTCTTTCCAACTCTCCAAACCTTAGCTTTTTATATTTTGTACCCGTTTTCTGCGGTAAACTATACGGAGAGGAGAAAAGACTGGACTCGAAGGGCTCGGAGGAAAGGGTAGTGGATTGACTCTTGAATAAATCAGTAGGAGGCTCCTCTCTTTCTCTTGCTTCTCTTTTTCATTCCGTGCACCGTAGGGCTCCCTTATTCCCCTCTCCAGTCGTTCAAACCGCCCACATTCCTCTTTCCTCAACGGAGAACCTACGCACCTATCTTTTTGCCAGATTTATCTCGCGACACTATACACTCTCCCCCACCCATCACCATCCCCTGTCAAGCATATAGAGTCTTGCACTAAAAAGGCACTCTCTCTCTCTCGACATTAAGCTACTCAACGTGGAAAACTCTCCCTTCTTCACAAACCTTTGGGACTCTTGGGAAATTACTTCAAGTCCCGCCGCGGATCCCTGAGTAACTCAATTAAATATTTCTACCCTTCTTCCACGTCCAAACCCCCCCATATTTCCAGCCACCTCGGCACTCAAATTTTTCCCTTCTTCTTCTTCTTTTTTTTTTTTTTTTTTTTTTTTTTTTTTTCATGTTTCCCCCGGGGTTGCTCTATTTCATAAAGATAATTCAGAGGCTTAAAAACTTTTCGGGGGGAAAGGGAATGAGTCCAGATTTTTACTCACTTTCACTATCGCCAGTTATATGCTATTTAAAGCGTTCCATCTCGCGTAAAATTACCCACCTTCACCCCACCCATCCGCCACACAACCCTTCAAAGAGCCTGTCATCGACACTCCTTCACACATGACTCCCCGGGTAAAAAGCAAAGTGTGGAAACGTTTTATCTTACGTCGCCAGGCTCTCGAAACCCTGTGTCCCAAGTCTGATATCCTTCAACAGGAGCGTAAATCATTTACAGGCGAGTTTTCGAAAGAAAGAACTTAATAATGTCCCCCGCACCCCCCACATTGTCACTGACTCACGCTCATGTTTATCTATTTAAACGGGTTTCTTCACCTTGGGAAATTCGAGAAAAAAAACGAATTTCATCCTCGATATAACTTTATATACGCCAAACCCATGAAATTAACAACATCTCTTGCCCCCGTCCCTTTTTTCTACACTCACTTTAAAAAGGCGGAAAATGCAATTTACTTTCCCTCCTACTTTTAAATTCAAGTTTTTTATTTTTTTTTATTTTTATATAATAAGTGGCCTACCCTCATCCTGAATTTTACACAACATTCAATTTACATAAAAAGCTACATTGATATACTCCTTATAGATCGGTGTTTTTCCTATATATATCCTTTGTCTTCGCCATCGCAGTTTCGAGTGTTATCCTTTAATTAAAGAAACAATACCCTCTCTTCCCACCACCACCACCCAACCAAGTTAGTTCCTATTGCAAAGAGAAGAGAGGTCGTACCACCTAACCATCCAATTTCCTCGAAAAAGTATGAGGAAAACGCACGGGGTTTTAGAATACAAGAATTTTTGTTGGGTCGAAGCCCCGGGAGAAGTTAATCAAGAGGGTTGGAAATCTTTTCAGGTTTTTTAAAAAAAGGTTTGAGTGGTGGGGGAGGGGTTGGAAAATAAATAATTTCGAGCAACTGATTAACCTGTTTCGTGTTTCATTATTATTTTTTTAGTAATTAAGAAAGATTCCACGATTTTTTACCGCCTTAATTACTTTGGATTTTTTATCTAGGATACGATTTCTTTTTTTAATTATGAAGCGCTAGGTGCACGCATAAAAATATTAACGTATTTCGGGATGTGGAATACTTTTGTGAGTGCGAGTAGTGTGGAAGAAAAGGGCTCATTTCAAATGGACACAGGTTGTCCATTAAGGGCCCGTATAAAAGCCAACAGTCACATATCTACACCCGTGGTAGGCATGGAGCGTGAAAAATACCACCGTAAGGGGAGGGGATGTGAAAGCCTGCGTTACATTTCTTTTCATTTTCTAAGGGACGCGAAAATGATATTTGATGACAATTATATTCTACGAGGGGAGAAAGCGCGATTGGAAGAAAGAAACTCGTGTTTGCCTCTGGGCGTGGAGCTTTGTGGTGCAGGGTGAGGGTTATAACAAAATAACAAGGACAAGGGTCTTTCGTTTTTAAAAAATTGGATGAGTTGTTTTTACTTCCATGTTTCCGTAGAGAAGAAAGTTTGGTAATGCCGTCGTCCGTCTGGATGAGATCTGGATGAGTGACGCCTCAAAAGTTGTGTGTTGTTCCCTTGATGTCCCTAAAATTTAAAAAATATTCGTTGAGCAATTTTGGGAGATATAGTAACAAATGTGCTCCAAGTCCAAGTGAGCTATGGTGCAATTAGGGTGTGGTTTCTTGCGGAAACAATGCAATGCGCGATTCGGGTCTATTCTGGAGGCAATTCCGGGGTGAACATGAGAAAAGGAGTGAGCTGGACTGTTACTAGTGTCTATTTGCCGGTCAAAATTGCAAAAATGAGGTAATGTATGATTTGGGCTTCATCTAGAGCCGTTTTTGCTGTTATAGAGTTGAAAATGAGCCTATTTGCGATTCGGACAACTTTAAGTATCCATTGCAGTTAAATTGAGGAAAATCGCTATAAATAACGGTCCGTTCATCCGATTTAGCTGCATCATATACATGTTATTCGCAATGGCCGAATTCGCCCATTGCCCGAAAAATTTACCCACAACGCGTTATAGGCAGTGCGAAATGCTCACAACGCGTCGTGGATAATTTTAATCGCCCAGTGGGCGGAATGAAATACCCATAACGCGTTCTGGGTAATTCATTTTGCTCAACAGCCGAAATTAAGGTTAGGGTGAGTTTATTTCGCGTCGTGGGTCTTCCGATTTTACCCACAACGCGTTGTGCGTATTTAGCGATTTTGCGATTTTGCGTATATAGCGATTTTAACCCGGCTTCTGTGTCTTGCCTGATTAGACAGCGATAACTTACAGTTATTTGAGTCTGTTGAGCGTCTCGTGAGTTCTCGTGGTAAATGCCACGGGAGCGTATCATGCGTGAATAAATAAAGTTTGCCTCTTTGAGTGTATGTTTATTCCTCGTTCTATGTTTCGCTACTGTCATTTATTTTTAATTTCCTTTTTGCTATGATATTTTTTTCATTCAATCATAATCGTGTTTAATTATCATTCCGTTGATGCATTTGCTTTAATTGTATAGCAATTAGTCGGTGTAATGGGAGTTCAGCGACACATCTGACTCTGCGTTGTGAGTAATTCGAAATGTGCACAACGCGTTGCGGGTAAATCGAAGTAGCCAGAACGCGATGTGGGTAAAATCGGAAGACCCACCCACGACGCGAAATAGCCCGCCCTAACCTTTATTTCGGCTATTGAGAAAATGAGTTACCCAGAACGCGTTATGGGTATTTCATTCCGCCCACTGGGCGAAAAAAATTACCCACGACGCTTTGTGAGCATTTCACACTGCCCATAACGCGTTGTGGGTAAATTTGTCGGGCAATGGGCGAATTCGGCCATTGCGAATAACATGCATCCCAAATGTCCTGGTTCTATACCTATTATGATTTGCGGCAAATTAATTTCCCGCTCATTTCTAGTAGCGAGTGGAGTTGGGGGTGCGCCAACAGCTTTGAGGGAGGGCTCTGGGAGTCGGTATCTTATGAGGAAGGGAAAAGATGGTTGGCATCTAACGCACTAGGGATGGCATCTTTGGGGGGGGGGGTTCGGCTTCCATGCTGTCCTCTCTTCTCCACCCGTCTTCTTGAGGGCCCCAATGCCCTCTGAGCGTGTATAATATGCACACATATATCTTCTGTTTATTGCTCTACTATAAGACAAATTCACTTGGACAATCGTAACGTATAATAATATGAAGCCTCGGTTTGAGAAGAAACTGCACCTTTCTGAGCTTTGCCCGCATGACCTCCAAAATAAGAGAAGTCCGTATATTAGGAAACTCTGTGCCCTTCACGCGACATTCCACATGGTCTTATCAACTAATGAGATTTTATTTTTTTCTGTTTCAGGGATTACTACTACGACAGGTAAGCCATTTCTGCTTTCAATTAAAACACTTTAGCAATAAATTACGTGAGCACCAAAGAATAGATATAAATAGTATGTCCTATATGTCTGCGAAGCCGCGTCGAGTTTGACAGTTAATTGTAGGCGGAATGATGCGTTTCTTTTTCTTTTGTTTATGAGAAATTTCATGAAGTTGATTTATAGAGCTGGAGAGGCAGTGTGTAAAAATGTTGGTGGAGGGAAAAAAATGGTGAGGCATAAAAATCAACAAGTAGATAAGAAAAAGAAGGTCATGTGAAAGGAAAACTGAGTTGACAGTGCGAAGGGTTGGGCTTGTGCATTGTTGGCGAGGTTATTCAACAGGTGACAGTTTTCACGAGTCCTTGTGTGTTAAGGGGTTAAAAAAAGAAGGGGGTGGTGATTTGGATCCCTTGGCAGTAAAATTGGTTGAATAGGGAGGGGGGAGCTTACACTGAGATCAATTTTGTGCTCTGAATAATTTTTCGATTAAAAAAAAAAGAACAAAGTCTTGTCTTGGCCTACGTCTACTTCAATTTTTTCTCTATCGTGCTCGAATGAACCCAAACTTCCTTTAATTGTCATTGACTGATGTTTCTTCTCCCTATACTTTTCCCCCTCCCCCCCCTTTTTCAACTCTACCGCCACGTGAAAACAGGGCAACAGGGCTCGTAAGATTAACGACCATGCTAAATGAACCGGGGCAAAGGCACCCTACACAGAAACTAACAAAACTTCGTCCATTTGTCGTCACCAGGCACTCGTCTCGGCCCCGTATCTTAAACTCTATAAGCCGCTGGTGATGGAATGGAGGGGGGAAACGGGGTTACTCATCATTCATCGTAGTCGAAAACTGTATAAGATCCCTTTGCTCGCCCCCCCCCTCTACCGCCATCCAACACACACAGTCAACGCCAATCCAAAGAAGGGGAGATTACAAAGATGAAGAAACTAACAAACCTGAAAGTGCTACTGATGGTTTCGGAGGGGGGGGGGGGAGTTTTAAACACTTTGAAATGTTGATCATGAGAAAGTGGGGGTAAACCATTTAGAAACGTGAGCTAAGGGGGGGGGGGAGCTCAGGTGTTAATAGCTGTGCTTTAACGATTTGGTCTGTGGGCCTGGGGAAATTGTCTTAATAAGCTTGCCCCCTCGTATATGGTTTGATGCGGGTGGTTCAAGTTGGGAAAGTTAAAAATCACGTCAGCAGCCCTGAGATGTACTTAAAATAGTGACAAAAAAAGTTTTACCACGTAGTAAAAGCTCGAAAACATCCATGAGAAAGGAAAGGTGAAGAAAGTGGAAGCATTAATAATATGCTTGAAGTAAAGACTAGAGACCTAGGAGTGTATGGGCGAGAGAGAAGGCGTGAGAGTGAAGAAGCGAGACGGAATAAATATTTTATTGCCCTACTGCCGCGATTTATTTATGAACAGCCTCTTCTGCTAGGAGAAGAAGGATATAGCTCTGGTGTGCTTCAACTCCCAGGTTGTGAGCGAGGGAGGTACTCCGTTATCCGTTTCACAATGCTTTTTAGGCTTCCACCGCCAAGGTGCGGGCAAAATGTGCTGATGCTCCCTTTAACTCTTCGTTGTTGGGTGGATAGTGGGGGGAGGGGAGTGCACAGAGAGGTTGGGTCTCTACAAGGAGAAAATGAATTTATTGTCGGTCCAAAGCAATCACCCCATTTCCAATACATTGCCCGTGAACAATAAAGACGAGAGTTATTAACTTCATTATCCCGGGGGCTAGGGCCTAGAAAACCTCGAACATCCTTTCGTAAAATGTTTTGCGGGCTCGAAATTAACCCCCTCCACCCTTTTAAAACCGTTTAATAAGATTAGAGGGATGGTCTATGTGTGGAAAAGAAGAATTTGGCAAAAAGAGGAGTCATGAGATAGTATAGGAAGTGTGGGGTGGATGGTCGAAAGGGTCTAAAAAGGTGGAAAGGATACGATAAAGGGGATATAAATCTCAAATATCGATTTCTAGCTCCTCCCGCTTCACCATCCACTGGGGCATTGTTGTACGGGTGATTGTCTTCTCATACGTATGCCGTGTATGTTTAACTATTCGAGCATTAATTCTGATCTCTAGCTGAACGTCCAGTCCACTTGCTTGCTCACCTGCTTAATCCTTCCCTCGAGATACACCCAACTGATACCGTTCGCGTCTAATAATAGAAGAAAAGAGCCTGTTTTTGTATAAGCTAAAAAAAGGGCCCTTTTTTAGAAAAAGAAAACAACTCACCTCTTCACTCTCTTCCCATTTAGACTTTCCAGGAAAGAAATACAGTGTCGAAAGTAGGAGGAAGGAATTGAAATGAGTGAACAAAAGGGATAGGGGGAAGGGGCTTTAACCTAGATTTACCGCTTCAATAGTGTTCACCAAAGTGTACAGTGATATATCAGGGGCCCGGGGTAATTCCTTAAAAACTCACATTTTCTCCCCTCACTCAGTGCCTACTGTTCTTTTTTATGAGTGCATAAAACACGAAGGCGTCAGCGAAAAGTTTTAACCCCGAAAATCTTGACTTCTTCATTATGTTTTTTTGGATTGAAAGCGACGGTTTTCAACATTCAAAAGACACTTACACCCTCCCCCATCAATGTATAAAAATAAATATCAAATCAGTTCCTTTATTTTACTTACAAGTCTTTTCTCCCAGTATACCCCCTTATCAATATATCGTTTCCAAAATATGATTTGACCAATCAAGCGATAGTCTTACGTTCACTGTAACGAGATCTTTCCACGATGATGCTCCTCGCCCCCCCCCCTTGAATGAGGGAGCCCCACGAGCAGGGGAAGAATTCTTTCCAATGTCATTTTCTTCCCTATAGTAAATCACCTTCTTTCATTCCCTCCCAAAAAAAAACCTAACTAGCCGAAAAAATAAGTATTCGAATGTACAATTCTTTTTTGTTCGTCCTTTTCTGGGAAAAAAGAACCAATTCACGTCGATTTCAGTTCTCTAGGATAAAAGTGGTGACGGAGGGGGAGGGAAGGCTTAAAATAGCCGTCATTATTCTACAATTTTTCGCTTAAGTTATAAGCTGCTCTTCCAAGAGCACTTATAAAGGATTTTTTGCCGTTTTGAGGTGGAAGAAAAAGATGAATTTCATACCCCGCCTCCCACCAACACCAAGCTGTCCTACAGCCTTTTGTTTAAATATTTAAAACACTATGGGGAAAGCGATGAATATCTTCTAATGGATTTAAAAGTTATGAAAGATGCATTTGGTGAAGCGTTAATCGTACTGTTCGAAGAATTCATTACGTTCCATTCTCTTGCGTACATTAGCCAATGCAGCAAACTCAGCAGAAAGAAAAAGGTGAGGTTCTGGTAGGGAGAGGGGAGGTGCCGGCTTTGCAGGATTTCATGGAATCAATAATTTTCTAATTGAATTGAATATTCGCACCCCGAGAATAGCAGTGTGACAAATGAAAAATCGTCTTTGTTGGGAATCGACATTTTAAGTTTTGAATGTAAGACTTTGTTAGCAGATCCATTATATATTTATTTAAAACATAGTTCGAGGTTCCTGGTGATTTGATGGTGGCCCATCCATCTATCCCAGCCAAACTAGCACTCGAAAAAAATTTTTCAATAATTTTTATCATAAATTTTAAAAAAAGTTGGGAGTTGTACCGTTACTATTCCAGAAATGTCAATTATTTCTGACTAGTCGTCACAGATTGTTGAGGAACAACTCGAAAATAGTTTTAATTTACTGGGAGAGTAGTGTAACAACTCAGAAAGTAACAGTACTCGCGGCTTAATTTCTCCGCGATGGGCTCTCGGTCTCGATCGAAGCCGGTACATTGAAGAAGTAGCATTGCTACTCCGATTGACTAACCGCTTCTGCGTGAGAAATAGTAGTGTAACTACCGCTCCCAAGCGTTACCTGGCCGTCCCAGAAATAGCACACTACTATTTTGGTGTAGGGCTTGCCCAGACCTACCTACCTAGAGGTATAACTCGAAATTCGATATTTTTGACTTGTAACACTGCTATTCTCAGGGTGCGATTATGTACAGCCATGTAGTCAGGCTTGAACGTAACAGAGAAAATAAACCGAAGTCCATCAGAGCTGGAGCTACTTCTGGAGACTATTGAAGTGCGAAAAAAACGCAAAATCGGAATTTGGGCTATTCCTTGATTGTATTACTAGGCTAAGTCGAGAAAACCCGACGAAAAAGTAATTTGAGATGTTTCTGGCGGCTATTTTATACAGTTGATAACTGCGAAAATGAAATGAAGCGTGATTTTGGCTACTTCAGGCAGTTCTGGCCTCTGATGGAGACCCTGCACGTGCTTATAACGAAATGAGGTCTCTAGGCGATTAAAGAGAGAAAAAGTTCCGAACGCGCGCTCCTCCTTGGGACTTCAGCGCCCGAGGTTGCAGACTAGCACTTATTAGTACTATCGGGCCTCGGGGTGTAAACCTTAATGGGCTGCTATAGTTGAGATAAAGCGCTAGTGCGTGAGTAAATGTTTGAAAAAGCGTTCAATCGCGGCTAAAATAGAGAAATGAGGCTCATTAACGGGCATGGTGTTAAGGAGGGGGCAAAGCCCACCCTTGTTCTAAGCTGTTCATTTTAATTTTATTCAAAGTGAAAAAATCAACAATATCTACTAAAATCTCATCGATTTTAATTGACATTTTTTGTGATTATGTGGCCCTATGGTGGACAAATCGAAAATTAGCGCCAACCGGAGCCGTAGAAATTAACCATGTGGCCAAGAACTGGACTTGGGACAATGAACTGGACTTGGGACGATGAACTGGACTTGGGACGATGAACTGGACGGAAGATTCGATTTTTCATCGAAATTGGGTCCGAGGAGCCCGATTTTTTGGACAAATTGACTTAAAAGAAACCAAGGTGCCTAACTCCGATTCCGATATTTGGCCTGGTAATATATAAGTAGGTATGAATCAAGCTCACGAATGGTTTTCTTCGAATCCTTCAAATTGGGATTTGAATGGCCTAAGTCTGTGAAATTGGGGCTCCTTTGGGTGAGATAAGCTTCAAAATTTGGTTTTCTGAGAGAGTGAAGTCCAAGAATTGATTTTTCTTGTTTTTTTTCAAAGAGCGTAACGAGCGAAAGTATTTTTTATAGAGCCAGAACCAGAGCCAAGATGTTTGTTCCTTGAAAGAACTATCTCATGAAATGAACGATATAAAAATGTTTAGCTTAGATCGGAACCCTTTGAGAAAATTGGCCACAAAATGGCCGTTCTTGGCGGAAATTCAAAAATTGTCGAAATTAGGTATCTCGGAGTTATCGCCACGGAGAGTCTGAAAATCGAAAGGATTATGGATAAGATGAGCTGTTGATGGGGTTTTCCCCGCAATTCTGGTGATTTTGACCACTTTTTCCCGTTTTACGGAGCCCAACGAATTTTTTCCGTGGGCAGCAGCCACGTAATCATCAGCTCTGATGTCCAATGAAACCCCATCGTTGGCCCTAATGACCGCTTTGGAGCTCCTGCACTCGTCACGTAACCTTGCGCTGTACACTTTTGAAGAAAATCACCTGGTTTCATTCAATATTTCCAAATAAGTCTATGAGATTAGATGATTTTCTACACTAGTGCACCACTAGCAAAACGATGGAACGATGGATTGCCTTTTTCTACCGGGTTCAACCCTGCAGCTGGCCACCTTCGGATTATCTTGCGGGTTTTGCTCATTCCAAGTGGACAAATGAGACCTTGACGCAAGTGAGTTCGTCTACCCACGGCTTCACATATCAGTGGTTGCCGCGTGAAGAATCCACTTCGAAACTGCGCCGCGGGATACTGCGTATGTATGAAACGAGCCCATAAGAAACCAAATGATCCATCACCCCTCGATGACTGCCGAAAACTGACAAATAATTTTTGAAATTAAATATTTTGCACAAACACAAATCTGTTTTTTTTTTTGTTTCACCTAGATCCGTATTCATAGGGCATAGCATTTACAGTCGTCACCAAGGAGTTTTTATGTTCTCTAAGGAGAGCTTTCTTGGGGGCTAAGCGGAATAATGATTCTAGCTCTTCAAACGTCCAGGGCCGGTCATGAGCTCTTGTGGGGACAGGTCCGAGGGGTTATGGACAGAGGTTAGGGTGATTATAGGCGGGGGTGTTAGGGGGCAGTATCGACAGGGGGTTCGGGGTGTAAATCACCTCCACTCATTCCTCTTTTTCAAATCCTCTTTCCTTTCCATTGAGCTTGAAGATGAACAGTAAACAGATCAAATGAAAAATGGGGGCTTGAAAAGTTTAAATTAATTGATCAGCACTATTTTCACACATGAAAATCGTCAGTCCATGTCAAATTCACCCATGAATTTTGACATGCACCCTAGAACGCAACACCTTTTAACCCCCATTAATATTTAAAATAATAAAGTAATAATGCAATGAGAGTAAAAAGCATGGTATAAAACTTTTCAAATTGACAGACAGAACAACCCATTTCAAAAGAGGTTGTTTGTCGTCAACTTGAGTGAGAGGTGGTAGGGTTGTGGGAGCGATGAATAAAGTGGAATGGTGAATCTAGATCATAACGCTATCCAGCGTCCAGGGGCATGAAAATTAAGAAAACCCGATAATCCCGGGACTAGCCTAAGGTCCTTTGCACATTAGGAAAAAAAGTCGCCCAGGTGCGGCGTCGGACTGTTGCAGTGAAAATACATAGAACTCTATGGGGCCTTTCACATTTGGCGTCGACGAGAGAGGCGTCTCACCCCCGAGAAAAAATACGCTGGCACGACGCACGAGTGATAGGTGTTTTTTTCTCCTAGTGTCGACAAATACGAATAACGTCGACAACTTGAGGGACAACTTTTCATCTTTATACCGTATGTTCACAGGTAAAATGGAAGTAACTAGCCAGCGTAGCCACAGAATCACACCATTAAAGGCGCCTTCACATGCAAGCTTTGAAAAGCTGAGATGTGGGCTTCATCCAATCAGAGCGCGGAGCACTCTGACTGGTTGAAGCCCTCAGCTCAGCTTTTTAAACCTTGCATGTGAAGGCGGCTTAAGAGTTAAGAATGATTGAAGTCCCGCAAAACGCAAGTTTATAGTCTTACCGTTCACGCAATTGCAAGGTTCGGGGCCTTTTTATTAAGAGCCAAGGACCCAGGGCTTTTTATAGTGATGCACGAGACCGAGATGAAATTTGAGTGGTCTCGGTCTCGCTCAAGAGGGGTTGGTCTCGATCATGAAAAGTCGATCTCGGTCTCGGTCTCGTCTCGAAAAGTTAAAGGCGCGAATTCAAATTATGTGTGATATTAGTGACGAGGGATCCTATTCTCGCCTCAATGATTACAGATGACGGCGATAGATGAATTTATACTTTGCTTTCCTTCCTTGGTGGCTCGTAGCACGAAGGGAGCAGATAAGTGATACTCCACTGATTAATGACCAAAGAGCTTTGTGATTGCCCCAGAACAGAATCGTGCCTTTAAAACAATCGTCACACTGAGAACGTGAAAGGGGAACAGTTGGGAATTCAACGAGATCAACTCAAGATCTCGCACATGCCCACTCATTTAGTTCAAGCAAGAGACTTGAGGCAGAGGTGCACAATCCTCCCCTCATACATTAAAAAAAAAAAAAAAAAAAAAAAAAAAAAGCGTCGTCGAGTTTGATGATAGCGACCAGGGAAGTTTCAAACGCAAAATTAGGGTTCCCTTGCACTAAGCAGCCTGGCCGCGGCAGCCGGTTAAAGGAGGTTAAAGGAGGTTTTAACTAACGAGGCACGATGTTTTTGACACGATTCGAAGTCGAGTGCCATCATCGGTAGAGTTTGTAGTGCGATTATACGCCTCAGGATCGTACGCTTTTTTTTTTTACCTCCGATCGTACAAAGCCTTTTAAAGCCAATTAGGTTCATAATTATTTAATTTAACGGTTCCGTAAAGTCTCCCATTGGCCACACAACTTCATTTCAGAGAAATAAACAAGAAGAAACAAAAGAAGCGCGTAAGATGAAAGCGGGCTTCCCTGCCTCAAATCTTCTACCAACTCACCAACATAATCAACTGACTTTGACCTTTTTGGGATATAATTCCCAAATTTCCACGATTCCACTCACCCTTCACCCATCGTTCATCGTGCTTAAAGACCTACTTTACACCCGCCGTGCGGTAAAGAGTTAACTCTTTTACCGTGAACTCTTTACCGCACGGCGTGTGTAAAGTAGGTCATTACGCACGATGAACATCTGCTTAAACACTTCTTTAAGAATGATCTTAGGAATAGTAGATTATACGCCTAGGCAAGAAAGCGATTTTTTGGAGGCCGAGAGAAAAAATTGGACGGGCGAGGCGTAGCCGAGTCTGGCCTTTTCTCGAGACCCCAAAATCACTTTTTTGACGCGGTGTGTACAGTATTTTTTTATTAAAACATGGGCTGATTTTTTGGGCCACGGCGATAAAGTGAGTGTTTTCTCGTGACTTGCGGGTAAAGTATACCATTAATATTCCACGCAGAAGGAGTAAAGTTATTTTTTACTGGCCTCAAAAATCACAACGGGTAAATAACAACTTTACTCACTAGTGAGTAGAGTTGTTTTTTACTCATTCGTGGCCGAGCAAGAAATGGTTGTTGCACTTGTTTGACCGGTAGAGCGCAGAGGTGCTTCTACTAGCAATAAGATTCTCACCAGTTCCCGTAACCTTCACACTGACTAGCTAGATAGATAGTAGTCTTTATTTCTTTTAAAAAACCATTGACACTTTTCCTTGTCAAATTACTGTTTTTTATGAAGCGAGCTCTGCCGCGAGAAAAATAGCATGCACAACTCGTGATAAAAGTGAATTTCCTTGCTCGTAGTATTGTGAGCCGCAGGCGAGTGCTTTCAAATTACAACTCGCAAGGGAACTCAAATTTTACTCACTCGTTGTACAATATACTATTTATCCCCTAGGCACTAAAATAATCAGCTGTTTAAAAAAAATAGTATCTTACATATATCGAGACACGTAAGTGCCATTTTACTTGCGAGTACTTTGGCTGGCGAGGCAAAGCCGAGTCGCTAAATGAGTACGAGCAAGTGAATTGAGTTATGCACGATATTTTTCGCGCTACTATACTATACTATAATAATATACTATTGAAATAATAGTATATTTTACTACAAGTGAGGGAAGTGGAGTTTTACCTGCGAGTTGTGTTTGGCTCACGAGGCGGGGCCGAGTGAGCTAAAAACTACGAGCAGAGTGAATGCTTCTTCCTCACGAGTTTTGCATTAGTACATTTCATAACAAGTGCGGAAAGTAAGAAATATCGTGCGAGTGTTGTTAGACGAACGAGACGCAGTCGAGTGAGTCTATTACACGAGCACATGATATTTCACTATGATATTACACGAGCACATGATATTTCACTTTCCGACGAGTAATGAACGACGTTTTTCGCACGACGATGGGGAATTTATAGGCAGGTGCTCATTCTGGAAATGTTATGGTATTTACGTGTGAGAAACCCAAACACAGTGAACAAACCAACAGGCACAGACAGGAAGAGGAACCAAAAACAAAACAATAACAATTAACGTCATATCACAGAATTCAAGTTGAGACCTCATCTTGAGAACATAATCTGTGGACAGCTAACATTGGTTAACTGAAAAAAAAAAAGGCCAAATCAGCTGTTCTCCTAACACACACCCGTGCCTTTTTCGTTTTTTCCGCACGGGTTGAGGAAAACAGATACTTTCGAGGGAGGTTTTCAGTGCGGTTCTCATCACTTCCCGTGCAAGTCGTGCGAAAATTATTTTTCGCACGACCAACAGGTTCAATTGTCTTTCCTGCAAGAGTTCGGAGGCAAGGGTACGCTAATTGAATACAGAACTTTCTTTCACTTTCCTTCATTAGTGAGTGAAAATCTTCCTGATTCTTTCGCTTGCGAGGGAAAATGTGAAATTGGTGGCATTCTGCCTTACTTTACTTCACTAGTGAGTGAAAAAAAATACTTTTTTCACCTAGCTCATCTTTTCAAGTAAAAATCAACTTCCCTGTTGAAGTACCTGGAAGGGGAAGCATCAGTTCTCTCCCTGACCGTGCGAAAACCATCATGTATAATTCGTGAAAGAAGAAGAAATGTGCGTGTTTCCTATGATAATTTTACAAAAAGTGAATTTGTTCCCATTATTTTATGTCATTTTGTGCGTTGGGAGGGGGGGGGGATATGTCCACCTCTTGGATCCACCATAGCCCGGAGGCTCATAACACAATAGCCGTCTCGGCATGAAACAAGGTCATTTCATTGTTAATATGTTCTGTATCCATAAATGTGCCATCATTTTTTCATTCTTTTAATTCCGAGGCCTAGACCAGTCTCGGTCTCGTCTCGAAAATAGCGGTCTCGTCTCGGTCTCGGCTCGAGACCAGAAAACTTGATCTCGGTCTCGCTCCAGAAATGATGGTCTCGTCTCGATCTCGTGCATCACTACAGGGCTAGTCAGCCGCGAGAACACCAAGAGCCTGACAAATATAGGCATGAAATCAAGTACTCCACCGAGCTCAATGTGTGTAGAATTGCCAGTTACGGGCCTAATTATCGTGGTTTCGATATTTATTCTCTCGAAATTGCTTCGAAACGTCTTCTGATGATTTGAAGCTAAATATCCAGAAAATCCGTGAATTGGAATACTCACGATTTTGTAAGTTTCGCGTCTTAATTTCAGTGAAACTGCAAGCTTCAGGGCCATTGGCGTGAACCCTGCGGGCAAACCGCACCCGTCTGCGTCCTTAACTTTGAATTTGAACTTGAACTTGATTGATGGGCAATTTAATTGAATGATTTTGCCTGTTCGGCTCCTGATTTGAGCGATATTACGCGTTTCCTATGGCTGCATATAAGCGAAATTTGGCAATTTCGAGTCTTCGGATATTCATTCTTGCAATCATGCAATTTTCGGGTCATAATTTTGAAGCGAAATTGCAAGTTACGGGTCGCTCAATTTCGGGGAAATTGCAGTAATTTTCGGTGCCACATATCCGTGAAATTAAAAGTTTGCAATATACGTGTTAAATATGTACAAGTGAACTCCTGGCTGGATATCCATGAAATTGACATTTTCGGGTCTTAACTTCAATAAAATTAGCCAGTTCAGGATCTTAATCAATGCCAAATTGTCAGTTTCTGGGCCTATTTTGAGGCGGTGGAAACCAAGCTAGCCAGTAGCAAATGCCTGACGATTATTTACGAAATATGTATATGTATATTCCTCTCTCAATACGCACGCGTTGGCACGTTTCGGGTCCTAATTTCGTAGAAACCTCAAGTTTTGGGACCTTTTTTATGTGGCCAATCAGCGCTCTAAGCTTGATGAAACCATTTGTACATCAAAGTAAGCCAACTCATGGAATGGCTTCCTTATTTGAAAGACCAAACCCCGTGAAATTACATGTTTTACATTTTTTTTTTTTTTTTTTTTTCATGAATTAACGCCCACAAATCGGCTTTTTAGGGAGTCAACCAGCGAAATTGACTTTTGATAGAGCAAGTCCAGTGTCAATGGTGCATCAATAATCCAATGAATACACAAACACAGTGATTTTATGGCCTTTTTAAGGTTTAAGGAAGCCAACCTCACCCCAAATTGTGTTTTCCGAGTGCAAATTTCTCGAAATTTTCAACCCATTTCATGAAAGATCAAACCCAGTGAAATTGTGTTTTTTAAGGGTCTATACATTCATTTCATATTTATCAGAGCTCAAGTGCCACCCCTGCAGAGTTCCGTCTGGCGCAAATGCCCCTCTAATTCCCCCCCTCATCAATCCTGCCCAGGCTTAGTGGCCAACGGTGAGGTAACGGTTCCCAGTAAGAAAAATCCCATCTCGGTGTTCTCTGGTCGGTATAGTCATTGATCAACCTCTTGGTGACACCCTGGGCAGCGCATTTATTGCGCTTCATTTCACGGAGCACCACCGGAGCAATCGCACCATTTGGCCCGTGTAAGTTTCAAGGATAGGACACCCCTCTGATCTTGATAATTCCTTTTATTGCATGCCTACAAGATATTTACCGGTCAAAAAAAAATTGGCCAAAACCCGTAAAAAAAATAATACTGTGGCATCCCATCTCCGATTCTTTTTTTCTTCCACTCACTCCATGACCACTCCCACCTCTTTTACATTTTCCAACACCACTCGTCACGTACTCCATCACCCCTTCTCTTCAAATCCTTATAGAGCTTCAATTTAACTAAAAGCCTCGAGCCCATCTCCACTCACCCCTCACACCACAAAATACTTTGAGCTCATCTTTAAATGATTTCCTTTTTCTCTGATTCAAAAAGAGGACTTCTCGGTAATGGCGGCCAGTATTATTCATTCATTTCATTTAACCACTCGGAAAATTAATATCTCAAAGAAAGTGGAATTTATATGAGGAAGGGTGCGGGTGAGCCATGGTGGGGGATAAGTGGAAATTCCCTTCAATTTCCCTCAGATGTTGTTGTTTCCGATTTTAACAAATTCATTCCCTCCATGGTTGCTTTGAAAAGAAAAAATTCTAATTTGAACGAACGATTGATTTAAAATTTTTATTAAAAGAGCCGAGTTGCGTTCGGATAAAAGGACGAA
The DNA here is from genome assembly GCA_038030265.1 of Corythucha ciliata. NCBI lineage: Eukaryota > Metazoa > Arthropoda > Insecta > Hemiptera > Tingidae > Corythucha > Corythucha ciliata. The sequence goes on along the minus strand of CM075942.1, from coordinate 48,615,976 downwards.
TTTTTTCCCCATTCAAAAGCCCGCCCACTCCTCACTCCGCAATACTATTGCAGATTGTGTCATTCTCAGTCTTCCTACGAAAGACAAATATTTGATGAGATTTAATTGAATTGTCGTCAAGGAAAAGTCAAAAAGTAGTGAGTGTTTACCACCGTTCAACCCACCCTTCCTCTCGTGAATCGTTCATTTAAGAGTTCAGACTGTATGGTGGGAGGAGGTGGGTGCTTTGAACTGCTTCAGTTTTTAGAGTGGGGAAAATGGTCCAAGAGATTACAAAGCAAATGAGTTTACCGCTTTGTTGATTTAGTCAAGGGCTCTAACCAAGACGATGGGCGGAGGCGGGGGGGCTCTTTAAATAATAAAATGGTCCTTAGCTGTAGCATTTAAATTTATGAAGTGCCCGAGTTTAAACACCGTGTGAGAGGGTGTGTTTCGCGAGTGGGTGGGGGAAGGGAGACGGAGTTAAGAAATGTATCTCTGTCGACGTAATAAAGGTAACAACTCTCGAATGGAGGTATAGCGCTATCATTTTAGTGGCGGAACTCGTATGCGGGTGGGCGGGAAATTTCAGGTGATTACATACGGAGTAGGGCAAATTTAGGCAGGGAACGGGGTAAGAATGAAGTCCTACAAAAGCTCTTATCTGTACAAGTTAGTTGCGAGCAAGTGAATAATACGACTGATAATGCCGGTTTAATGCCGTTGAATTGTGCGACGTCGTGGACGAAAGAGAAGGGGGGAACCTACTCAAGAAGTTTGTAACTTGTGAGTAACGTCAAATAACCTGAATGGGATATTTGAAAGAAACTCACTAAAATTAGTTCGCTGGAGCCAACTTATTTCAAAAGCTGACCTATTCAAATTTTGCCCCTCCAAACCCCTAAAAAAACGACTTTTATTGCTCTTGTAAAGCTCAAAACGACGAGAAACAATAAAAGTATGGAGCATCCAAGTGAATAATTCACTAGTTGCGCCCTCCTTTCGCTTCAAGTTTTTCTGACCTATGTTTTACGTTATTCTAATTTAATTACCACGCAAGAGAACATCCACAACAAATAATAAATATTTTATGGGTAAAACACAGGTAGTAGAAGGAGAAAAATTGTTAAAAAGGGAGGAATAAAAATTGCTTTTTTTCCCCCGTTGTTTTTCGGACGAAAAATGTTTCTTCAGAACTTCAGAAACAAGGTCTAACGCGAGTGACAGGTTTTTGAATGACCCCTGTGGGAAGAAATGTTTCAGGAGGTGTGTAAGGAGAGGAGGGCGGAAAGAAGGACGATAGATACGTCAGCGGTTGCTGAAAAACAAAAAAAAACATCCAACTCCTAAGCAACTGCTCACTTATCACTATCTCTCGTTTTAACCCCTCTCTTCTATCATCCCCAAACTTCACAATTTCACTCCTACAAAACTATCTCAGCTCTCCTGGTCCCTTTACCCTTTTTGGAACATCTGTACGAACCCCCCCCCCCATCACCAACCACGCAATAAATATATAACAAGTAGTCGATCAACCTTTATACACAGTAAGGAAAAGAAGTAGTGGCGGAGGGGGGCCCCCAAAATAAAGTTTCCATCCCATATAGTCGGTCCAGGAGAGAAAAAAAAAGATGACCTTACCTTTATCCTTCTAAAAAGAAACAGGCGTGACGGCGCGGTGGTAGGGAGCAGAGAAGGGATGAAAAATGAGAAAGATCTGGTGTGATGATCGTTGGTGATGGGTGGAGGGGTGTCCTATGAAGATCAGAAAATAGCAAGGTATCTCTTCTGGAGTGACTGGGTTGAAGTGAAGGGGTGTAATTTTATTTATTTTTACGATCTTTTTCCCATTGTTTCCCAAGTTAAAGCGCCCAGGAAAACAGGTGAGGAAGAGAGTTGATTCAAAAGAAATTTTTTTTTTTTTTTTACTCTTATTTTATTTACTATCTCAGCGCGAGTTAAAACGCGTGCTACAAAGGCACTGACGGGGGGGGGGGTTGCCAAAAAAAAAGCACAAGCAAAGCATGAGCAACAGAAGTGAAATAAAAGCTTACGAGTGGAAAAACGGTCAATGTCTCGTGAGATCCTTCGTTCTCACGTTCTCTCTTTTTTAGCTGACTATGTTTGCGAAGCACCTTTCTTCCCTTTCAAATAACATAAATTCTCGCGAAAAGAGTGAAGTCTGGTAGCGATAAAGATTCCAGGGGCCTTATTCCGAACGGTCGGGAAGAAACTGCCGCAAGAGGAATCGAGGGACGCCGTATAAGAAATAACATTATCCCTCTGTATTAACCGCACTTGCGGCATTTTTTCCCGACACCTCTAAACAGGGCCCCAGGTATTCACGCGTTATCGTAATTTCATTTTTTTTTTTTTTTTTTTTTTTTTTTAAGGGCGTCCGGCAGCAATCCTCGTCGCCCAAGCGAAATTACGCCGCTGAAGAGTAATTTGTTCGTTACTACGAAGACAAAACGGATGATTCCTGAATCACCTTCCTCCGGTTTACTCCAATAACTGGATTCTGTAGATTTCACTACCCTCCCGGCTCCATACCACAACCGAACTCGATGGGATTATTGGGATTTCACACTCTCTCTTCTAACTCGAAATGTCCAGCGTTTTGGCTCATTTCAAATTTCAAATAGGGATTTCGTGGGACTGGCTCCTTTTAAAAAGCAAATGTTGCTTTCAAAAAACCCATTTCGTGAAGTTGTCCCATTCAAAACCAATTTCGCGTGGTTGGTTTGCCTCAAAAGAGCGATTTTGTTCCATTCGCTGCTACAAAAACAGCGTTGTGAGCAGTTGACGGGGCTGTCTCCCTTGAAAACACCATTTCGCAGGGTTGGCCAAAAAAAAAAAATAAATAAATAAATGAAATTAAAAAATAAAAAAAAACAACAATTTCGTGGCTTTTGCTGCAATACTAAGGGCGCTTTCACACTTGGGATTCCGGTATCCGATTCTTGAACCGAGGATACTAAAAATATAATACGGAAAAAGCGCTCATTCACACTTAAGATTCCAGAATCGGATACTTAAAGTATGCGATTCCGGAATCCAAGTGTGAAGGAGCGCCTTGACTGTAGTGTATTTTTAGTATCCTCGATACGCGAATCGGATTCCGGAATCTCAAGTGTGAAAACAGCCTAAGGCTCGGCGCACACTAGGAGAAAAAAATCGCCGACGCGCGAGTCTCCCTGACTCTCGCGTACGCGTTCAGTGTGAAAGGCCCCATAGAGTTGTATGTGTTTTTACTGCACGAGACGGACGCTGACGCGCGCATCTGCGTCTTTTTTCTCCTAGTGTGCGCGGGGCCTTACAAAATTTCGTGCTGTTCACCTATTCAAAAAGCAATTAAACAGAGTTGGCTCACCCAAAAAATTCAACTTTTCAATCAATCGCGTGAGTTTGGGCCACTCAAAAAGCAAAAACACAATCTGGCATGTCTCACCTCACCAATAATAATAATAATTAACAGTCGCGGAGTTGCTTCGTTCAAACCCAATTTCGCGGGACTGGCTCCCTGAAAAAAAAAAAATAAATTACGCGGATTTGGCTTATTGAAACTACCATTTTGCGATGCAATCTCACCAGAAAACCAATTTTGCACTGCCGACGTATACAAAAAGTAATTTTTTGGATTTCTATATTTAAAAACCAATTTCGTGGGGCTTTATCCATGAAACACAAAGTTTCTGTGGAATCACCTCGTTAAAAATTAGTTTGGGACATGTTCGCCTCAAAAAAGAAATGTCGTGGTTGTAGCTGCTATCAAATCATAATTTCACTCTGTTAACTAATCAAGCAGCAATTTTGTGGGTTTGGCTAATTTTGAAGAGTAATTTCACGAGTCTGACTCTTTTTAGTAACAAAAATTTCCAATGTTTGCGCCATTCATACCCAAATGTCTGAAGCTGACTCATTGAAAAAACAAAATCAGCTCATTAAAAAGCGAATTTTGTGTTGTTGACTAATTTCATGGAGTTTGGTTAATAATTGAAGACAAAGAAACAACAAATTTTGCATTAAAGCCACAAATTTACGCTTTTGTCCCATTCAAAATGCAATTTTTCGGGACATAGTTGACCAATTTTCCGGTGTTGACTCACTAAAAAAGCAATTTCGCGAATTTTGCTCTTTCAAAGCTAAAATTTTTAGATTAGCGATAAGAAGAGCTATTAAACAAACAGCTATTTGACCTCTTTTTAAGTCCTAATTTCGTGGATTAGGAATTTGCAAACCCCAATTTCTCGGATTTGATTATATAAAAATTAATTCCGCCTTTATTGGCTCTTTGGTCTTTTCAGGCATTTTCAGGGCTGCAAGAATCGTCAGTTTAGCCGTTTTTGTGCTGGGGATCGCTAGTTCTAACTATTTTTAAGCAAAGCCATTTCTTGTAGAGCGAAGCACCCATTTTCTCCAGCCCCTTCCTCGAGCAAACCCTCAATCCATGTCTGGTCACTATGGCTGAATAGTCCCTTTTCAGGACCTAATTAACCCAAACCCCCGCTTTTGAATCAAAATTTCACCCATCTACCTTCATGATAGACCAATTTTTAGAGGCTGACTTGCAGCAACTTCTGGGGATTTTTCCAGTTATTGCTCTGAAAGCAGTGCATTGAATGCGACCCCCCCCCCCCACTCCCCACTAGTGATCCAGTACAACCCCTCCCCGCACCTTTTTCACGTAGCTTCCACAGTGGTCATATTTAAAGGACGGCTTCAGACTCAGAGCCTCAAGCTTTTATATTTTGTGAGGAAAATAGGCGGATGAGGTGTGCGGATTTTAAGCAAGTGAAAGTTCCCAAATAGTCGTGGGGGGCGGAGGGAGGGCCTAAAGGGACAAAATTGACTCCCCAGGATTGGGCCCCGAAGCAATGTTTACTCTTTTCAACTTGTTTTCTCCTCCGTATATACTCTGTCGGTTATTTCATTCTACTCTGTATATACTCTCGGACTCTAACCCCCCAACCCTCTTCATCTGCTTTTCGAGGGAAGTTCCTGGGGGGGGGGGTAACAAATACGATGGTTGTGGAGTAAGAGTGGAGGGGGTAAGAGATTTAAACCACAGCTCATATGTCCGATGCTAAAAAAAGAATAAACGTGAGTTTGTGGTAGGGTGAGGGTGTGTTGGGAACGTTTTTTTTTTTCTTTCTTTCTTTTTTTCCCCTCCTTAAATTTAGACGTTTGGCTCTAATAAAATGTGGCAGCGGAGACGAGAATTTCATTGCTTCAAGTGAAATTAATTTCCCTCCTCACTCAATCACTGGCAATGATGGTGGTGCAAAGATCGGTGGAGGAAGGGTAGGGTGAATCTTTGTCACTGACATTTCTTGTTGCAAGGAAGCTAAACGTCTCAAATATTATGAAAATGTCTTAGGCTCTTTCGGAAACAATTAGGCGGGATGTTCTTCTCACCAGCACAACCTTTACCTCTACATTTAAAGGAGCCCTCGTTTCACCGTTCAACCACAGAGAAAGATCGTTAACTAAGGCAATCTTGGGGGATAAACTGTAATTGCTTTAATTACCGTTGAAGTGACAGAAACGAGACGTCCAAAGAGATCCGACTCACTCTCTCTCTCTCACTCGCCCCTTCAAAAGTAGACGTTAATTAATTCCAAATGAGCGGGTTCGTTTGGTGTTGAAGGTGCAATAAACGAGTACTGTGGGAGAGCGGTAGGGATAAGAATAGAAGAGCGTGGTAGTGAATCGGTTAGAAATGGTGGGTGTTCTGAAAAGAAATAATACGTTCACCTACTTGACAAATACGGAGTCTTCGTGTTCAGACGTTTCACCGCATTCTGGTTGTTTCTTTCCTCTAATGAGATACATACTTGTTATGTAGGTAGTTTTTTTCCTCTTTTGTGAGTTTCAGGTTACAGTTTTCTTGTCGCCCAGCGTCAATATGTGATTTTTAGCGAAAGAGTTTTTCTTTACTCTGGCACGTCGCTCGTCGGCGAAAAATTTTCCGCGCCAGTGACTGGAAAGTAGGATTTTTAACAGTTCGCTTCACAAATAATTTTTTCATTGCCAGGTCGAAGCCCCCCCTCCCTCTTCGACTCTTTCACTTTTTCTCTTTCGGTGAAGCCGTGGTTAAGACGTCAAGAGTTAGATGGTAGCCGCCCTTCTGTTCAGGATTTTTGTCTATCAAACGGCTTCATCAAAGTTAAACAAAACAAAAATGTTCATGGGGATGGTTTTGACAACAGACCTCTACCCCTGAGAAACTCAAATCCACCCCCTTACCCTACCCCATCTGGTCTGTTTACCGGACATATAAATTTACTCGATTTTACCTTGTCAACATAGGTGGGGAGGGAGGGTTACACTCGTTTGAGCACATCAGACCTGCACGTATCACTCACCTCCCAGCCCCTTTATCTCCCCTCCACTATCACCTAAATTTTGAAGCCTCATCGAAATCAAAACAAATGAATATCCACCCCCTCCCCTTCCTCCTACTCCTAACTCCTAACCATACCTTAACATCCCTTTATCCATGAGTGACTTTCATCCGGATTGTCGAGGCAGAAAGCGACGGGAAAACCCGAATACACACACACACGTGAAAATAAATGCGGGGAAATATGTCAGGAGGGTTTGAGTCCTTTTCCGTCACTTTTAGTTGTTTTTTTTTTTCTCCCCTTATAGTCCCGATCCACGATCGGGTTTAAAACCGAAAAAGGGGTTCGATATTTTAGTCCCTTTGGACTTTTAGAACGGTTTTCGCTCCCCCTTTTCCCCTTCCTTGCCATTCTACTAAATTTGCTGCTGCAATAAAAATCACCGTTACTCTGGGACGTGTTTCAGGTTCTAAAACGAATAAACGGGTTGATGTTAGTTGTGTTGGTGGCGGGAGTCCTTCCATAGAACCCTTTCTATCCGAAGTATAAATACGTAATGAGAGCTTAGATTCAAAGAAGAATAACCCGATAAATGGCGAATTTATGGTTTCGTAGATTTCTTTCGATTTTCCCACCGAATAAGTTTTTATTTTAACCCATTCCCCATTCCTCCAACTATGACCACCTTTTTTCCTTTATAAGCGAGCTCGTGTTAGAGGAAATACGCCTGTTTTATATTTATAGACTGGATATAGGCATTTTTTTTTTCTCTGCCTCTCTAGTTCACTCATCCCATTCAATGGCTGCACGCTGAGGGTCTAATAACAACATTCTCTCGTCGAAAAACCGCCCCCTCCCCCACAACATGACGCTTCCCTCACCAAACTGCCAATAACCTATCTCATGGCTTTGTTAGTTCAAGACCCAAGAGAAGCCTCACTTATCCCCATAGGTCGAATAGAATACAAAATATCGCGTGTAAAATGGGGTGCTGAGGTTGTTTATGAGGGTCGATTTTTATCGGATTTAAATCGATATTAAAACTAAAATTTTCTCGCCTTTCGTTTTAAGGTTGTACATCAATGATCAAACCCTTGTAAATCTTCTATCCGTCCCCCTTTCCCCCTGCACCGATCGCCGCCCGTCATTATAACCCGGAAACCTCTTAGTGGGCCGTGTAGTCCTAAGGGCAAACATCCAGTGGTTACCTCAAGTGGTCGAAGGGTGAAATTTACAACTTTTATCCGGTACCTCTCTCACACTCACTCACTCTCTCTCTCTCTCTCAAACAATTCCCTTTGAAAGGTTTCGAGCTCAAAATGAACTTCCCAATTCCCGAACGTGAAATTAGTGGGTGTGAGAAGTCGGAGGGGGGGGGGGGCTTGGCCTTTATAACTTTAAAGGGAAAAGAAATAATTGGAACACCCTGGAGGCACTTCGAGCCGATTAATGCTCAATCAGTGTATAATAGTGAAAGCTTTTTTTCCCCCTTTTTTTACATCCTTTTTTTTTTAATTTGTTGCAGTTACTACGCCAGCGGTGCCGCTTTCACGGGAGCTCAAAGGCTCGTGCCATCTTTGAAAAGGCCTCGAATGCTCATCGGATCCGTTTCGAGTGGAGCGAACGGGGCTGGTGGAGGAGGTAGCGGTGGCGGTGGCGGCATAACCTGTGGCGGAGGTGGAGGTGGCGGTGGAGGTTGTTCACGCCCAAAACAAATGAAAACATCGGCGGCGCTGAGTCCACCGCCTCAAGTTAAAGTTTATAGTGAGTTTGTCTTCCTATTCGTGGCCATTTGGTGTGCGTGTTTTTGAAGGGCTTACGAGTCTACAGCCAGCCCACTCACACCGCGTTGTTGTATATAGGGTCCCAGTTGAACCATTATAATTTGAATCCATCAGTTGAACCTGTTGAAATCCTTCACTCCCCCCCCCCCATTGGACTAACGATTTTTTCGTTTAAAATTGAACATCCAACAAATATGTTGCTATTCCGACCCTATCCACCCTCAAGTATCATGCTCGGCTCCTGCTTTACACTGCGTATACAGTACACGTCCCGCACCACCTTCCCTGATCCCAGTGGCGCACCGTGACAAATCCAGGCCTGAAGCGGAAACCCCCGTGAGGCCTCCTTAGTCTCTATAAAATGAACAAAGAACAGAATTTTTACATAGCGTTAAATTATGGCTTGTTATCAATATCAATTTCACAGGAGGTTAATTATCTCTCAAAACAAAGGTTGGGCGTATTCTCAAACTTAGCTGCGAATTACCTTTTTTTCCCCAATTTTAATCGTGAAGTAGCGCTTTTTCTTCATTTCAGCCTCGAATGATCGTTTTCACTCAAATTCCGCCACAAAGTGGCTACTTTTTCAATTTTAGCCACGCATTAGCAATTTTTAAATTATAGCCGCGGGTTATAGGGATTGTTACCAATTTTATTCGCAAAATCGTCGTTTTCCCAGTTGCAGCCGTGAATTAGCGTTTATTTCTTAATTTCAGCAGACTATGACCGTTTTCTTTTAATTTCAGGCCCTGATTAGCGATTTTTAAACTTTCAGACATTAACAAGCGCTTATTATGAGTTTAAGCTGAGGCTTTCCAGTTTTTAAAAATTTTATTCATAAATTAACGTCATTTATTAATTTTAACAGCAAATTGTCGTTTTTACAATTATGCGAGTACTTGGGCTTCTCCGATCTCCGCAATTTCAACCTAGAATTAGGTCTGGGTCACTCTGAAGTCACTAACCGTGATCACGATTTCTTTTGAACTTCCCCTGAATCTTCACGATTGCTTTTATCTCATTCAAAACAAAGAGAGGGGCATAGTCCCATGTAGTCCCAATAAAGAAGAGATCGAAATAAATCTAACGATAAGAGGGGCCCAGTTTCCCAGTTTAGTTTTCGCCTTGAGCATACCGTAAACGTCGTATCGTTTCTATCGCTTTCGTTAACACTTCCCGCTGTGCGGACGTCAATTTCGCAATACTTTTCGCGGCTCTGGAAAAGTATTTCTGTCCTCAGAGTCATTATAGGAGTCTGCGTCAGATATGCGCGCCAATACACAATAGAGTTTGTCCCGTTTCCGGCTCTATTACGTGAGTTATTATTTTAGCAAATAAACACTTTCTTTTCCCGGTAGGCTAACATTATCTCTCTTAGGGCACCGTATACACGTGGGGAAAATATTCCCCACGTCCCCCCCAGATCCCAGCATTTGGTCATAGCGTACATTTCCGACTTCTCAAATGCAATCGAAACTTAACGCACTCCGGAGTGATGAGATGAGGATATATCGCCTCGGCGGATCGTCGCCACCCCCTTTTGCCTATGCTGACCTCTGAAGGAAAGAGAGAAACGGCAGATAAGCGATTTCGAAATTCTCCGTTTATTTACCATCCCCCCCTTTACTCGATTTCGTTCGGCTTAATTGAGCTAATTTCGACTTGTGCAAAGTCTCTTTCGCAGTCCCACCCCCCTCTTTTACTGAGAGATCCACTACTGTGATTGTTTCGTTCAAGAAAGGTGAACGGTGTCCCTTTACCCCTCCAGTCATTGCCCCGAACCACGCGATCCTTCTCCAGGGAGTTGGGAGACACTTCACCTATGGGTACGTTATTAGATGAATCTCTTTTGACCCGTGGAAAACAATGGGGAACTTGCACATTTTTCAAAAGTTCGTGTTGCTTAAAGAGGGCTCTTCCATAACTCTATTGGTCACATTAAACTTTGAACTCAGCAAAGGATGCTTTTTTAGTGAATTTTTAACAATTTGGAGTGGGGGTTCGATTACGTCAAAACTTACTTATTAAAATTGATGATGCGGGGGAGAGGGGGTTAGACGCGTTTATTGGGGGACACATTTTTCATGTTATACAGGGTGGAACAGGATAAGTGTGACAAAAAAAAATGGGTGAAAGTAGGCCTCATTTGTGATCGAAAACACTCTTTGTACCATGGTCCGAAAATCAAAACCCTACGAGATCTGATTTTTCCAAGTTTACTATGACTCACGTCACTTTTCTTAACTAAATGGGAATAACTCCCATTTCACTCAACTCAGTTTCTAGCTGACATTTTGCAACTTTTGGTGACAGATTCGGAAACAGCACATTTTATTCTGTACGGATTAACCATTTACGATAAAATTCAACCATTTTCTGGGGGCTCTTGAACTGCTCAAAGTTTTGCAAAACCAGGATTTCTAATTTTTCATAAAAGTCAACCCCCGCTTTTTTACTCGAAATTTGAGCCCACCGACATCCCATGGGTCGGAAAAACTTCCCCAATGTGTACTTTTTAAAATTACTCATGAACGTAATTTTAGTTAACCAGTGATTTTTCGGCCGAAATGGCCATTTCTTAGAAAAAAGAATGGTTTTTCTCTTCAAAATCGCTTGTTTCGACCTACAACATTTGAACGAGCTTTGTGATTTTTAGCATGATTGACGTCATTAAAGCATCATCCAAAGTTTTCCCTTGAACTGGACGGACTGTGTACGCCTGTCAAAGTCCAAAAAATGTCGCTCCCGCAGCTAGCTGTCCGATAGAGTGCATGTCTCTACTGCGAATTTCGAATTCGTATTCGAATCGGAAATTGATATCAAAAAGTAGAGTCATTAAGTGCACTAATTTCGTCCAATAACAGCTAAACACGCCGAAATTCGCAGTAGTGAAATTCACCCTGGCCGAGTGCCAGCTGCCGGAGCGACAGTTTTTGATATTTTGGTAGGAGTGCGCATTTCATTCGGTTCGAAGGAAAACATTGGATAAGGCTTTGATGAATTTTAGCATGTTATGAATCACAAAGCTCAAATTCAAAGTTCAAATTGGGTTGGTCAAAACAAGCGATTTTTAAAAGAAATATCATTATTTTTTCCAAGAACTGGCCTTTCTGCCGAAAACTCGCATGAAGAACTAAAAAAAAAACTTTCAGGAGTAATATTAAAAATTTCGCTCCGGCAGCTGGCGGTCGGAAAGAGTGCATTTCATTACGTATACGGATACCCTAAGCCGTCCCAGAAGTAATAATGTTGAGACCATGATTTGTTTCGTTAATGTTTGACCCTTCCTCGTACTGTTCACTGCCGGGTTTGTTTAAGCTGAACTTAATGGGAATCAAAGGCTATTTCAAAATGGAATCATCATACCGACTATAATGCTTCTGGAATCAACTGGTGATTTGTAGTGATTTTTTTACCAGTTCAAGCCATATTACCCCCCCCCCCCCAACCAAGTCGACCGATTTGGCCCAATGCAATATTCTAATTTCCTAATGAGGTACTTGTAAGCTAAAATTGAAGGTATAACTTTCTTTTTGCGTTGTTCGGGGGTCCATTGCGAACGATAGCTAGCTAATAACTGTCTGAGTATTGGGTGTATGCGCCGTTGCTACGTAAACATAATTATGAAACTGTCGCGGCGGTAAATATCGCCGGTCACTGCGACACTTGTCGCTCGTGTCCATCAAAAAATAAATGGTCGCAGCGATAATTGTCGCGACGACCACGCGACACTTATCGCTCGAGTGCACCGGCCCTAAACACGAGACCTCACCATTATTAAATAAAATTTTTGATCGGTACACCTTCTTTCACGTTCATTCGGACGTAATCTATTACAGAGAGTATGGGGGAGAAGGAGCATTCATTCCTTTCATTCAAGCAAAGGGATGAGTTATTGAGCTCTCTGTATACAAACAGATTTTCCAGTTTGTTAATGTAGCTCGTTTGGTTTACCGAGACTAGGATCTGGGCCTTATGTCCATTCCCGTCATTGCACGCGCTTATATGGGCAAAAAATGCCGAGTCCTGCCTCCTTAAATGCTCCTTAAATCTTTTTTTAAACTTTCTCACAGTCCGTCCACAGTAGGCCGCTCCACAGCCTCCACACTCCAACCTATATTTACCGCTCCCCTCACTAACTGGGCACTTATCCTTGCCACGGTTTATGACGCCTGCCAAGGAATTACCGCTCCTGAATGCGGTTCGGTATCCATGTGCCCGAAGGACCCTGGCCAACCTTGTAGATAAACCAGACGTGATGTCAATATGTGGACGCGCTACGTCGACGATACGTTGGTTGTTTGGGAAGATTCGATGAAGGAACTCGACGAGTTCCTGGAATACCTCAATTCACGCCTGCAGTGCATCAACTTCACCATGGAGAAGGAAACGGATGGCCTGCTCAATTTTCTGGACCTTGCGATCAGACGACGGGGCTTGAGAACGGACTGTGAGAAAGTTTAAAACAAGATTTAAGCAGGCCGGACTCGGATTTTTTGCCCATATAACCACGCGTGCAATGACGGGAATGGATGTAAGGCCCAGATCCTAGTCTCGGTAAAGTAAACCAAAAGAGCTACATTAACAAACTGGAAAATCTGTTTATATACAGAGAGCTCAATAACTCTGCCCTTTGCTTGAATGAAAGGAATGAATGCTCCTTCTCACCCCTACTCCCTGTAATAGATTACGTCCAAATGAATGTGAAAGAAGGTGTACCGATCAAAAATTTTATTTAATAATGGTGAGGTCTCGTGTTTATATCGGTTGACAAGGGGTTCCCCTCCCACATAATCTCTTTAGAAGCAGGTATTTATTAATTGTTATTCATTTGTTTTGTTTGTATTTCATGTGTTTTCTCGATGTTATTATATTCGCAGTTGAAAATGACCTAGAGTAGGTCGAAACCGGTCCTGTGTAAAAAAGAAATTATTGTGGAGAGACGATAACTTTGTGAAAAACTTCGAGTAAGTATTTACGTCATTTCCCTCTCGCACCATCCATCCCTTTCTGAAGAACTTCGAACCTTTTTTAAAACTCTTAAAAAGCACCAATCGGGTTGCAACTTCCGTTGTAATCCTTCAGTTCACGGGTCAAATCGCCGGTATGCTTTTCTACCCAATCTGAGATTCATGCAAGTTCCCCATTCACGCGGCGTTTAAAATGGAGAAAAACGTTAATTAACGGCTGAAATGTAGAAAATTGCTAATTTGTGGTTAAAATTGGAAACAGCACTCAAACGCTTCCTAATTCTTGGTTTCTTAAGGCAACTTTATTGCTAAGAGCTTATAAAAACCGCCAATTCGCAGCTAAAAATTAGATAATTCGCGGTTAAAATTGAGAAAAAGCAATAATTCGTGGCTAGAACTAAGAAAAAACGCTCACTCGCAATTAAAATTGAGATAACGCACACTCGCGGTTTCCGTAGGCAATGCCGTGGCTAAAATTGAGAAAAATATTGGTACGTAATTCAATGCTACTAAAAAGTATATTCCTGGTTTAATTAGAGACTAAGGGGCTTTCTACAGATTTCCGCCCCGAGCCCCAACAAGTGTAGTTCCGCCGCTGGTCTTGACTGCAAAAAGAGTTATAAGAGTTTTACAGTCAAATTACGTGGATAACTTTAAATAAAGCACAAAATCGTGAATGTGAATATCGTCAAGGTTATAAGAGTGTGAAAATGAGCTAAAGGCCTTATGCTATAAAGCGGTTCGGAAAAACTCTACATAAATATACCGAGATGGCATCATAGGGGTAAATATAGAAACAGCGTTATAGCTCGCGGGTCTCACTGGGCCGCTCTGGAACCACTGAAGACGCTAGAAAGAACACGAATAGCGCAAAAACGCCACGCTAGGTGACGTCGGGAGAGTATTTCCCAGTCAATTTAAAGAAAAGCGTGGTACGCCCCACTCCTAGTAGATAATTCGCGCTCGTAATTGAAAAAATAAGTCGAAGATAAAGTGAGCTGAACAGTGACTTTGGCTACTTATGGGAGCTTTTTCGCAGCCATATCTGTGAAATTGAGCTAAGCGCTTGTGCTATAGCTCAAATTGGCCTGCTTATGGAAGCCATTTTCGACTGTGTCTCGCATGAGAAACTTCTGCAGAAGCTGCTGCTTATGGACTAGACGGCCTCGCATTGGCAATGATCAGGAATTATTTGACGGGCCAGAAGCAAAAGGTGTGTTTCAAGCATTATATCTCAGAGTCGCGAAGTGTTCGTCATGGAGTTCCCCAGGGGCCAATCCTTGGACCACTTCTGTTCCTTGTTCTGATCAATGATCAACTATCATGGATTACCGCTAAGGTCGTACTTTTCGCTGATAATACAACTATTACCGTAAGTGACAGTGATCTAGGTACACTTGTAATGCGAATGAGCTCCAAACTGAAGTTGACTGGATCATGGCTGCTACGAAACGATCTAGGACTTAATTCGAGTAAAACTAAGCTGCTAATTTTTTGCCTTCGTGGGTTGACGCCGGCGGAGCCCGTTATGTTTCTCGAAGTGTGGATAGATTCGAAATTGAACTGATCTGTTCACATCGAGCACTCGTCGAGGAGACGGAATCGAGCGCTGTTTGCCGTGAGAAGACTAAGGCATTGTGTTCCTTTATCGGGCCTATTAGCGACCTATTTTGGAGTCTTTCACCGTCACTTGAGCTACGGCATTGTCGTTTGGGGCGGGTCTTCAATGGCGAATAAGATATTTATTCTGCAAAAAAGGCAGTTAGAGCCTTATTATTATTATTATTACGTGCGTTGATTTGAGAAAAACTACTTATAGCGGCTTTTTCGTGATTATAATTGTGAAAATAAGCCAAAACCATCATTTGAGCTAATTTTGTGGAGGGGGGTAGTTATAATTGCGAAAATGATTAAATACCTTGGAATTATTGCGTGATGTGATGTTAGTTGATTCTGGGATGCCAAAATTCTATGCTTTTCGGGCTACTTCGAGAAGCTATTACGTCGGTAATTCGAACACTGAGTTGGAGTTTTGATCACACGAGCAATTCGAGGGCGTTCTTTCTGACTGTAATGCTGCGGTTTTTTACCCTCTTTTTTTTAATCAAGGGATATACGGATTTCTCAATGCAATCAGCAGCTCTGAATCCCAAGACACGACGCATCGTGTACCTTGCTGGCCCTCTTCAGTCGAAAACAAATCAATAGCGTGAAACGCTCACCCTCCCCCTCTCCATTTAAGATTCGCTGGCGCCCCCTTTAGGTGAGTTTCTGATGGGACCGACTGCATTCCGCAATTGACCCCTCGCCACCGGCCTTCAGTGTGATTATGATGGTACTGACTGGCTTTATGATGGAGTTCAAACGTTTGAGACGATGCAGTGGGTTTTGAGCCGGATTCTCTTCGTAGCATTCTACAATATGTTTTGGATAACACGCTTGTTATTTCAAATTGTGACATTATCGTGTGTTAGGGGGGGGGGGTCGAGAGATCCATCACCCCCTTCATCTCCCAATAGGCCTGACACTATTCAATTCGGGTGCGACGGGAGCCATTTCAAAGTATTGTCGGTGATTGGGGCTGTTAGGGGTTGAGGGGGTATACGCTTTGACAGGGTGAATGATTGGGTGAGAAGGGTGGATGAAACAGGGGAAAGGCATAGGGTATTATGCAAAATGTACTGTGCAAATTTACGATGGCTTGGGTCAAAGGATGGATTTAACGGTAGACTATTTATTGGGTTCCTTCGTCACAAAGGCTTTCAGTATAGCTGCAATGAATCCTCGGAAATAATTCGTAGTTTTATACCACCCCTTCAAATCGTAATTCAGACATTTTAAACCACGCGGCTTCAATTGGCAACTGTTTGTACTGTGTGTCGTACGAGTGAAGAAAATAACGTGATTCCACTTTTTTTGGTGACTTCACAGGTAACCCTGACGTTCTGATCTGTGGAAACTGTCGCGAAATGTTCTCCGAGCTCCACGAGCTCTTGGAGCATAAAAAGGAATTTTGTAAACTTCGGTTCACTTGCAAGTGCAGTTCACTTAATGGTAACTTCCGCGGTGAGTGAAACAATTAAATTACGATTTTTTAACAGTATTTATTTTATTAATATTCATTTTATTTCCAACCACAGACATAGAAGAAAGCGTCTCTCTGACTTGCGTTCAATGCAAGGAGCGTTTCACCTCGGCCTGGGACCTTATGGTTCACGTCCAAGCGGCTCACATGCTCAACATATACGAGTTGGCGACAAAAACTGCCGCGTGCGGCTCACCGCGACCAATCGACGCGTCAAACACGAATGACGAGGATCGTTCTTTGCACATGAACAACAACGGACAGGCGAAGGTAAAAATAAAAAAACGGAATTGCTCCATAAAGGGTGGAGTTTTGTTATTGTAAAATTCTGGGAATCGTGAAGGGTAAGGGATGTTTTATGCATTGTGGAAACACGGTGTCAATCACAGTTTCCGGCCTCGTTTCTATCAAAACCCATTAAATAATCACCCACCCTCTTCTCTTGCCCTACTGGATCAAAAATATAAAACCACCCCTTATGGTAGCCCAGAGAATTTCCATCAATCATTCTAGACCACGCCAAAGGTAAACGTAAAAAAAAAACAAAAAAACTCCCAGATAGCTACACCCCCTCCCTATCTGTAACCCAATTACCACTTTTTTTCCTCCTGGGCGTGGTCCCTACCTCTCATATTCTTCACAGGGGGTCATTTCCTAGTTGCAGCAGGGGGTTAGCAACTGTATAGGCGTCACGCCATCTTCGTTTCATTTAAGTAATTTACTCATCAATGGCTCAATCGATTGTGATCAGGGAATATACTGGCGGGGGTTGGGAGGGGCGTCCGGTAGTCGTAAATTATGTTCTATTACCGGTTCATCCCTCTTTAAACAAGGTGGGCTGCACTGTGTGGTGAAGTGCGGTAGGGTGTTTTAAATAAGAATTTACGATATGCGGCAAAGTTGCAGCGATGGTAACAGTGGGAGGAGGGAGGGGAAATTTCTAAATTGGAGGGCTTTTAATTGACTAAACACTCACCATACTTACTGTTTATTTGGTTGTCTATGGTTTTACAGATTTACGACAATTGCTGTAAGGACGACGGGTCAATGGTCGATGAGCACTTACCAGAGACAAGAGAAGAGGTCTGTGGAACCGGTACTTTGAGCATAGTAAGACGTTTCGATTTCATCTTTTCGAGTTGGGCATCTTTCACGATTTTCGTGCGGGTAGTGCAGATATTGGAACAATTAGGGCCAATAGCTCTGTCATGGATTCGTAGTATCCTGCAGGTTGTTTTTACTGCCCTGCACTTTGCTGGCCGCTCGGGGGGGGGGGGATGTTATTGGTGGCCACTTCCTCAAGAATGTGCTGAGAGGGGGGGGGAGTATCTCATCTATACGCAAAGGCAGACAAGTAATTTTGTGATTGTATGGTGATTGTTTTACCGTTGACACGTGAGGTCAGATTAGGCAGTAAACTACACTATGCAAAGGTCGTGCGTCTTGTTGCCTATCATTCCCCACCAGTATAGAAAATGAACGAGGTTGTTCACTTAGGCATTTTTAGACGTAAAGCCGTTCTCACCCGGTCCTTCATCACCAAAAGTACAAATTCACACACACCCTCCCACCATTCTCACTAAAAAACTTAACTCTCCCGTGTGATGGGTGACGGTGTAGCTAAGGATCTCCTCTCGGCCTTTCAGATTTGTTTTGTGGTCTAAATTTAAATGATAGAAGGTGGCTCTTGCCGGTGGTTTGTTTGTCCGAGTGGTTTGTTGGACCGGGCCTTTGGTGTGGAAGCCGTGGGTAACCGTGCTAATAGGGTGACTATAACGCGACAATTAGCTCAACTTTTTTTACAATTAGGGCAAATTACGGCTGATTAGCCTCAGAAACTCTCCCCTCGGTCAATATAGCTGGCCTAAATAATGTAATCGTCGCTCGAATTCACAATCAATCAATTATTCGCTGTAAAGCTCACCAAACAGACAACAGGGAGAGAACAGACAACTTGACCGAGATAATCATGAAATTATTGTTTTGTTTTTTTTGTTTTTTTTCTTCCAACCATTTAGCCATTCATTTAGCCTCAAAAAAATCGAGGACAGGCTCTCGGCGAGACCCCGAAGATCGTGAAACGTAAGACGCGTTTATAAGATATACACATGTATAAAGTGTAATATACAGGGTGATTCAGGAGGAATGTGACAAACTTATACAGCTGATAGTGCGTACCTGGACGCACAAAAAACGTCATATAGACGCATAACTGAAAATGCTTTGGTTACGAGATATGAGCAATTTCCTATTTTTTTTTTTTTTTTTTTTTTTTTTCTAGTTGCATCACTTTTTAGGGTAATTGTCGTGTTCACGGCTCACTATAGGTGGTTAGACAAAAAATGACAGTGTATTCGGAAAGAGAACAAAATCCTGTTTCTGAAATCACCGTAAAAATCAAAAAATGTCGCTTGCGCGTGGCTATTTCAACCGAGATGGGTTGGAGATGGAAGTTCAGCGCACGACGACGCCGTCTGTTGAGCGGGAGGGTCAGGAGATGGACATTCAGACGAGCTCCCAAGTGAATGGCCCAGCACGTTTGGATCCTGAGGAGGGAGTGCAGAGTGACGACGTGGAGCGTGGAGGACACTCACCGACGAAGAATGATGGGTGATAGTATCGTTAGGGGTAGGAGTGGTGGAGTGATACGCCTCGCCTAGCATAATATGAGGAAGGAGTTTCTGGTGGGCGATGAGCTTCGCATACAGGTGGTGATGATGGGTATTGTGGCATGAGCGGTGCAGGAACCCCCGTGGAGAGACGGAAAATGTGCTGGTCAGGGATCTGCGCGGACATTTGCTGTGGAGAGTGAAGGAAATCGTCCGTTGGCGGTGGTTGTGGTCTGGGATAGGAGTGTTGAGGCCTTTTTTCTCTCCGGAGTGTCGACGTCGACGGTTGTTGCGATGAGGCTGGCCCGCGGAGATGAGGTATTTGTCATGATCAGTGTTTATCTGCCTCCCTCTGAAGGTGTGGAGCCTCATCTAGCGGCTTTGGATCGGGCGATTCTCGAAGCGAACGGAGAGCGGGTGATCGTGATGGGTGACCTGAATGCTAAGAACGAGCTGTGCGGTGCTGGCAGGACCGACGATAGAGGAGCGAGGTGTATGGAGGTCTTTCTGGCGAGGGCTCTGACAATTATCAATGATCCCTGCGAAGGACCCACCTTTTTTGGAGCGGATGGCTCGACTTCCTCCGTGGACGTTACAGCAGTCTCTCGGAATTTAATAGATGTATCCTGAAAACTAAAGACAGGCACTCGTAGTGACATAAGGTGATCTTTGTGGATATGGGGTGGTGGTGTGCAGGACTGGCGGAGAAGAGGAAGCTAGGGTTCTTCACTTCAATACGAAGAAAGGTAACTGGCCGGCCTTCAAGGTGGAAGTCGAGCGGGCCCTGATGAGTCGTCTTATACTGAGGAGGGGTCAGTGGTGACGTTGGCCGAGGAGAAGTAGGCGTTATTCCAGGCAGCGATTAGCAAGGCGGCGTGGGTCGTGATCCCTCGGGTGACAAAAGGTGGAGGAGCCAAGTTGCCACCGTGGTGGAGTGACGATCTGAGAGGGATGAATGGTGATATGAATAGAGCGAGGAGAATGTGGCAACGCGCGCGAGCAGGAGGAGCTGGCGCGGCTACGGAGAAGGGCGAGTTCCTAAGGAGAAGGAAGGAGTTCAAAGTTGAAGTGCGGAGAGCCAAGAGGAGGTCGTGAAGGGACTTTGTTAGCGAAGACTTGTCCGAAAACCTTTGGGGGCGGGCGTATCGTACGGCCATGGGGAAAGTATGCCCTGCTACTGCGCTCGGGGCTCTGAAAATTGAAGATGGGAGAGCAAAGACCCCCGTTGAAGCAGCAAGAGCTTTTTTGAGAGTGGCGTTCCCGGAAGACATAGAGGAGCGGGACATGGCCCGTGAGCGGGAGCTGAGAGAAGCGGCTGATGAGCGAAAGGAGGCCGTTGAACGGACTTGTACCTGGTCAAGGGAGGAGGTGGAGGGCTTTATAAGGCGAAGTACAGTCGGGAAGGCCCCAGGAATGGATCTGATCGATGCCAGGATGCTGCGAGCGCTCCCCGGGTAGCGACTGAGTACTTGACAGAGACGTACAATTCGTGCTTGAGGCAAGGGAGGTTTCCTGCTGCGTGGAAGAAGGCGGAGGTTGTTGCGTTCCTGAAGGTGGGAGACAGGGATCCGGGGTTGGCGAAGAGCTATAGGCCAATCAGTCTGCTCAGTGTTATTGGCAAGGTCTTTGAGCGGGCGTTGGTGAATCGCATGAGTGAGTGCCTGGAAAGTGCGACGCATCGGTGGCAGCACAGGTGTGTCCGTGGGAGGTTGACGGAGGCGGCACTGGCGGCTCTTCGTAATGTTGTGGGTCAGTCGCGTGAGGTGTACAGGATGGCCATATTTTTCGACATTGAAGGCTGCCTTCAACACGCTATTGTGGCCAAAAATCGTGGGGGAATTAAGAACGGCAGGTGTGGCTGATGACCCCGTGACAGTGGTGCAGGACTATTTCCGGGGGAGGACGGCAGAATTGGAGGTGATGGGGGCGGAGCCAGTAAGGGGCTGTCACAGTGTGGCTGCCCGCAGGGGTCAGTCTTCGGAGGGGAGCTGTGGAAGCTGGTGTTTAACCCGTTGCTTCGAAGTCTGGAGGCCCTCGGGGTCCTGATCTGGTGATCTTCGTTGACGGAGGTACAAGGGTACGGGTTACAGCGCAGGCGCAAAGTGCGATCGCGCGTGAGGAGCAATATTGCGAGGATAGTCGCTTAGCATTGGCGGCATCCAAAACAAAGTTACTAGTGTTCTTGGGGCTGTACGATGCAAGGAACCCGATGAAAGTAGTTTTCAAGAATACTTTGGTAAAAGGGACGACACCGGTGATTTACCTTTAATTGGCGCTCAATGGGAAATGGGATCCATCGGCGCAGCTGAAGAGGTCGAGGGAGAGAAGCGTCAAGGCGGTGCTCGGTTTCTGGAGCTTGGCGGCAGCGTCGTGGCGACCTCCAATGGGGGGTTTTCGGCAGTATTACAGGAGTGTCGTCACTCCAACGTTGGCGTACGCGGCAGCAGCCTGGTGGGATATGCCCCGGAAGCAGTGTCGGGAGGAAGCTGATAGGGCCTAAAGAGGCGTGATGGTTGCCATGCTGCGAGCATATAGGACGGCACCTACGATTGCACTTCAGGTGTTGGCGGGTGTGCTTCCTCTGGACTTTGGAGATAGACCTACTCGTCGCGTGGGCTGCGCTGGAGTGAAGATGTGTGCGAGAGCGTGAAGACCTCGTTGGGCTCAATCGGCAGGAGGCAGCTGGGCGGGTGGCGCGAGTTCCAACGGCGGTGGAATAATGCGGCGGTAGGGCGGCATACGTGGGACTTGATCCCGAACGTCCGAGAAGGAGAGGGTGGAAGGTTCAAATTCAAGTAGTTTTTTCGAATACCTGATAAATTTCACATCAGTATCAACCAGCTGCTAGTGCACGCATCGACGGGTAAAGTTGTGGAAAACGGTTGCCATGGTAACAGTAACCATAATATCAATGCCATGCTAACGGCCGTATAGCCCGTCAAGTTGTCCCTCTAGCTATTTTTCCCCTCCATGAAACTTCGCCTTGATAATAAGACTTATCTTTGGTAAACAGTGGGACAAACAATGCGGCAACGAAAGTAGAAGGAAGTGAAGTTGCAAATAATCGAATGGTAGAGAGCTGGCCGCGGGTTCATGTTCTTCTTGGCGGGCTATAGTAAACTGCGACAGGTCATGAGGCAAAAAAAAACCAACAGGGTTCCCACCTGCCCAACTGTCTCCCATGGGGTTCCCAACTGTCCCATGATCCGTTTCCAGGAGCAAGATCCCGCTCTCCCTCTCATTGACTGAAGAATAATGGTACATCTAGGCGTGCTTCTTCATTGTCGTGGAGATGAAACTGCTGGTTCCTGAGTAACACTCTTCTTTTTTATGGCGCAGAATCTGATTATTCAATGTGCAGAATCTGATGATTTCATCGCTAATTTTGCATATTTCACACTTTAAACAAATTAATTTCGCGAGTTCAAACCCAAAATGTTATGGTTTTGCCACTGACAGAACACAATTTCGTGGGATTTGCTCTCTCAAAAAGCCAATTCGGCAGGATTGACTTTGTTAAAAGCCAATTTCATAGGGTTGACTCCGTAAAAAGCCAACTTCGCGTGGTCAACCCGATCAAAATTCCCATTTCACTGGGTTGATTGCAAAAGCAATGCAGCAAGCTTGGTTGGTGGGGACTCCAGGAAAGGGAAAATCCAATTTCACGGGTTCGGGTCCTTAAAAATGCAATTCCGTGGTTTAATTGGGCTCCTTCGAAGTCCACATTTCTGATTTCACGGATGTGACACTTATAGAACCCCATTTTGGGGAGGCCTGCTCCCTAAAAGGGCCGACTTCGCGGATTTTACACACTTAATGTAGTCCATCTTTCAGGGCGGCGGTGTTGGCTCATTCTTAAAGAGACATTTTTTGGGTCGGGCTCCTTTTCAAAACCAAGATTTGTGGGGTTGGCCCATCCGAAATCAATTTCGCGACATTGGCTCTCCAAAAAAAAAAAAAAAAATTCGCTCCGGCAGCTGGCGGTCGGAAAGAGTGCATTTCATTTCGTACGTGGATACCCTAAGCCGTCCCAGAAGTAATAATGTTGAGACCATGATTTGTTTCGTTAATGTTTGACCCTTCCTCGTACTGTTTGATGCCGGGTTTGTTTAAGCTGAACTTAATGGGAATCAAAGGCTACTTCAAAATGAAATCATCGTACCGAATATAATGCTTCTGGAACCAACTGGTGATTTGTAGTGATTTTTTTTACCAGTTCGAGCCATATTACCCCCCCCCCCTTCCAAGTCGACCGATTTGGCCCAAATGCAATACCAACCGTGGTTGTATGACTACTAATTTCCGGGCCAAATCTCGTTCCGATAAATTAATTTCTTCGAGAGTTATCGTGCTAACAAGACCACACACTTACTTCCACTCCGGGGGCCACCCCCTCCACCTTGACTTTTTCAAAAAATTAAAATGGGAATCAAAGGCTAGTCTATTATGGAGTATACGTACCGAATATGATGCTTCTAGAATCAACTGGGGATTTGAAGTTTTTTTGACCATTTCAAGCCCTATTTTCCCCCCCTCCACTTTGACCAATTTGGCCCAAATGCAATACCGACCGGGGTCTTATGACTACTGATTTTTGTCCCAAAGCGCGTTCCGCTAAATTAACTTCTACGAGAGTTATCGTGCTAACAAGAAAACGGCCATAATATTAAAAATAAATCTATCAATAAATATACATATAAAGAAATATATATATATATGAATTCCGGAGACCACTGAATTCGTGTTCTAGAGGTTCTGAAACATGAAAAAAACATGACATGACCCATGTTTGCCACCATCACGACGAGACCAATAGTGCATTTTCAGAATGAAATGCACTAAAAAAATGAGTTCACTGATTATGGGCACTCGAAAAGCCAATTTAGTGGCCCGACTTCTGCGATATATTGAATTTCGTGGAGTTGGCTCATTCAAAACTGATTTCGCGGGGTCGGCTCATTAAAAATCGATTCCTGTGGCTTCCTCACTCGTTTTAGGTGCTCAGAAAGTCATTTCGCTGGCTTAACACATTATAAAAACCCATTCCGTGGTCGCGGCTCTTTCAAAGTTCAAATTTCTCGGATTTGGCACTCAAAAGAATTCAATTTCCGGGGGTTAGGTCGCTAAAAAAGCAAATATTTTTCACACCCTCAAATTCAAAATTTCCCGAGTGTTGGTGTTGTCATTCTGAAAAGTGATTTTGTGGGTCTGGCTCCTTTCAAAAACAAAATTTTCTCATGGTTGATCTATTCGTAAGCTAGCTGAGCACTACAAAAAAAAATAATTAAAAATAAAAATAAAAATAAATAATTCACTGCAAAAAAAAATTAATAAAAAGCGCTTGTTCACAGCTAAAATTGATGAACTGCGCTACTTCGTGTCTAGAATTGAGTGAATGAACCAATTCGTAATAAATTTGTAGTAACTTCCGCAGACGTAACAATAACTTGAGAATTAAAAGGTGCTAATGCGCGTGTTTTGGAGGCCAATTTACAGCTAAAATTGAGAAAAAACGCTGGGGTGCTGTTGTTTGAAGCAATTCCGAGGATAAAGACTTGGAAAACCGCTAATATTGAGAAGAAAAAAATTGCTTAATTAAATACTTATAAAATGAGAAAACGCGCTTGTTCGTGGCCAAAATTGTTTAAAAGTGCTAATTTGTAGATGTAATCGAGAGAACGCGCTAATTCGCGGATAAAATGGAGTTAGAGTGCTCATATTTGAGCTCAAAATTGGGGAAAAGTGCTCGTTCGCGGCTAAAACTGAGAAAACGCTCATTCTGTGGCTGATATTGAGAAACTACGCAAATTCGCATGGTTACTTGTTGCCAAAATTGAGAAAAAGCGATAATTCACGGTTTTTGGAGACTATTGCTATAACTGAAAAAAACTAATGTGATGCTCATGGAGCAATTCGGTAGCTTAGGAAGAAGCGCTAGGTATTAGCTTCTTAATTTGAGAAAAACGTCAATTAATGGCTAAAAATAAGAAAATCGAGAAAGAGCGCTCGTTTACACCACACTATACCAATTTGTTGAATTAAAGTCGTTGCAACCTGACAAATATTGTTCGTAGGAAGCGAACGTAAGCCGAACTGACGCTCTGACGCCATCACCACCGCCACCACCGCTACTTCCAACATCTTCAGATGTCTGTCACGACCATCCTCACATGAATGGCTCGAGTGCAACGATCACCGCCTCCGAGTAAGAAATAAAAAATCCCATTAAGGTTCGATCAACGAAAGATCTCCCTCTTTCAATGCTATTTAAATTTAAAACCATTAATTATTTCGTGAATTTGAATTGAACGCCTTCAATATAATATTCATTATACATTTTACTATTTATATATTGCTTTTTATTTATTATATGACAAAGAAAATTATATTTCTTATACACATGACAGCAAATCTCCCCCTTCCATCATTTTCTCCTGTAAATTTCTTCTCTACCTGCTGAATTGTAGAATTACTCAGTATAAGTAAATATACAATACTGCAAGTAAAGAACAAAAGACAATCATTTTATTTTTGTTAATTACAAACTGCCTTCAGGTTTTCTTTTTTTAAACTATGTAAATAAACATATCACAAAAAACCAACGTAAAATACAAAACATAAGTAGATATGCAGTAATATACTAAAGAAATTTATACTACTATAAACTTTGATGCTTTAAAAGCGCGTTATATATAGTTTTTGAATGTTAGATTTATCCCCTCCACCTCTTCCAGAACTCCTAGAGCCCCAGAAAACTTGGGTTTGTCACAGCACGAGCATCCATTTACACACTTTGTAAATATGAAAATCATGTACAGAAAAGTATATGTATATCAATTATGTTTATAACTCTGATTGATAAAAAAAAAAAACTATCTCATCGCCTTATTTCACCCCCTTTTGCCTTCCTAGAAACCCCTTCTACTGTGGTTCATCAATTAGAATTACACGGATCACTAAACTAGAATTGATAGGCAGGCTAGAGGAGCCTTGAGGCATCATTTATCATATTTTCGAAGTCACCCTATCCCCGTTCACTATCGCATAAGTGGTTTGTATGGGAACATCCCTGAATATCGCTGAAAGTTAAAATCTTGTCAGAAAGAGTTTGAGAAAAGGGGTGTTTAAGCACGTTGAAATACGTTTTTAAGTGGATTGTTTTCCTCCTTTTTCCAGATTCGATAATCCCCCCCCCCCCCACAGGCTACGGGTGTTATCTATCATTTTAAGTTAACTGGTAAGTTTAGAACGTCAAGTTAACCTCTCCCGGCGTTACACCTTCTCCTATGCGGAGCGTTTTTTTGAAGGAGATAAATCGAAACGTGCCCCTCACGCTCATGAAGAATGATTGATGTCAAATTTTGCGAAAACATTGGGCGGGGAGATAAAAAAAAAGTGACGTCGAAACGATGATCAGTCAGATATACGTCGGTATGTATTGTATTTCTCCGATGGAGGGATTTTTATTTATAGATTGAGTGTTTTTAAAGTGAAAATTTAGGTGGTGAGGGCTGGGGAAATGTTTGAAAATGAGCGAAAAAGCTGTTGGGTTGGTTGGTTCGGGTTGCTGCGAGCAGTAAGTTCATTTTCATTCTCGTCCCCATCCTTCAAACGTTGCTATGATCTATTGATCAACCAATTATTGCGGTGTTGTGAGAGAAACATTCCCCCACCCACTCCATCCTCCCGATCATCGCACATAATACTCACACTTCTCTCTCTCTCTCTCTGTATTTGATATCGAATTACACCTCTAACCATCCCCTACGCCGGAACAGAGGCAGTGTGTGACGTTGGAAGCGAAATGCCGAGAGGAGACAATCGCGTTAGCGTGGCGTTCAACAGGAGTAAAGTGTCGGAATAGTGCCAATGATGGTAAAGGGGGAGGGAAGAAGTCCCATTGCCACCACCCGCCCCTACCGCCCTTAATACACTCAGCTCGCTAATCCATTTAGTCTCGATATATTGTTTCCTTATTAATAGTTTGGCGTCCCTGATCGAAAACTTGATGTCATTTTCTCCTTGGGGAATCATGCTGGAAGCTTGACCTAGCCCATCCCCCTTCCTCACAGTACCTTCCTGTCAAACAATTTTTTTTAGTTGCGTCGAATAGGGTGGAACGTAGGGGTGGAGGGCCCAGGAGGATGTCATGCTCGTGACTAATCATTTCGTGTTGGTAATTTGGTTGGCACGACGATAAATTTGTCGTGAAATTAACAATCAACTCTGTTGAACATCAATTTTGTTGATGCGGGGTGTGACGGGGGGGGGGTCTTTCTCATTTACAAAGAATCGATTTCCCTTTCATTCTGTACTAGTCAAAATACAATTTCTAGTTGGTAAACTTTGCCATTTGTATCGTTAAAAAAGGCCAAAAGGCCACGGAAATGACACGATAAGAATGGTTCTTGCGTGGATTGGTCGGACTGGTGTTGACATGACGGAATCAACCCCCTCGTCATAACGCACGAGAAGGTTTCACAGGACTTTGATACGAGAAACCCGCTGGAAGGGAGAAAGTAGTCGTAAAGTTTGGATGAAATTTGGAGAATATCACGATAAAATTGATGAAAGCCCCCCCCCCCCTTTTTTTAAAATTAAATTGTAATTTTTAAAAATCAGTAAAAGCCCTGACAAAGAGGGAGGAGCAACTTTACAACTGAAAGTGGTCCAGGGATAGTGCTCTGAAGTTCTTAGAAAAGCCTTGACATCCGTAGATCTATACTAATCGAGTCGCTATGTGGCCGATAAAATCGCTAAACTTTAGCCCTGACACTTGCAGACCACACACTTACCGCTTGTATCTCAATTTTAGCTGCGAATTAGCAATTTTTTTTTACTCTCATAGCCATGAATTAACAATTGTTCTCAATTCTAGACACAAAGTTGCCTCCGGCGGAAGCCACGAATTGTTGTATTCTCAATTTCAGCTGATGAATTAGCGTTTTTCTCAATTTCGGCCGTGAATGAACTCTTTTTCCCAATTGTGACCATGCGAAGTAGCATTTTAATCCGGCGAATTAGTGATTTTTCGTGATTTAGTCATGATTTAGCAATTTTTCTCAATGGGGAACTTGCATGAATGTCCGATTTGGGAGAAAAGAATACCAGTGAATTGGCACATGGACAGAAGATATCAATGGTAGTTGCAGCCCGATTGGTGCATTTGGTGATTTTTAAATAAATTTCAAAGTTCTTCAAGAGAGGATAGATGGTAGGAGGGGAAATTACGTCAATCCCTAATTTTGAAGCATCTGATTAGGGCACTCTAACATTTTTTGTTTACAAATAACAAAAAAAATTGTCCCCTTGAAAATGTGTCGTCCACACCATCCATTTCATTAAATAGGCTTTGACGTTATCAAATTCCCACTAAAAATTTTTAGAAATTCGCTCTAAAAAAATCCTTGATTGATTTCAATGTTTAATGTGAGTAATAGCATTGTGGAAGAGCCCTCTTCAATACACACCAGTGCTCGAAAAATGTGCAAGTTCTCCATTTTAAACGCGAATTATTGAGTTTTCTCTCTTCTATACTTGATTAGCGATTTTTCTCAAATAGCTGCGTATAATTGGCCTAAGAATAGCGCATAAGCGTTTTATTCTAAATCTTAGCCGTAAACCTCGCACTGAAAATAAGCCACCAATTCAACCGTACGAGCATGCGAGTCGTTGAAAGGTGTTCTCTTCAAGTTGCCGCCGTTATTGGCAGCTTGCTCGTATTACGGTGATGTTTTCAGGGGTCAGATCAATTTTTCCACAAGCCACAGTGCTGAGAGAAAGCCTCGACGCACGTGAATCTCATTGGGCCGCTCGGAAAAAGCCGCGGAAGACGCTGGAAGTGGGACAAAAACAATTCCACAGCGCGACTCGTGATGACATCTGGACACTATTTCCTGGTCAAACTGAAGAAAAATTGTGACATGGGCGTGGATAATTCACGTTTATATTTGAGAAAGTGGAAGCCCTGATGGGGAATTTTCATTGAAGCGTGAGTTTGAGCTTTAGCGTGATGTTGGCTAATTCTGGAGGATATTGTGCGTTATTCAAATTTTGAAAGGGCACTATGTGGGCTAATTATCAAGGTCTATTTCATGGCTTAACTCGCTGCTTAAATGAAGTGAAGCGTGATTTGGCCTACATCGGTATAGTTTGGGCGTGTTCCTATATTCATCGATGGACCCCTTGATGGATTAGGTTTCCATAGTGATTGATCTTTCCCTCACATTATTAAAATAAGTTGGAGTGGTAATCCAACGGGGCTTTACGTCCAACTACCATCAGGTGTCGTGGACGAGGGCAAAAGCACACTCTTTACTTATTTAAACGTGGGATATCATTTTGTTTATTCAAATAATCCAACCTGTAATGGGAATCGAACCAACGCGCACCAGACGATAACTGGACATGACAGTCAACGACCTCGGCCACTCTGCTGGGCTCCATCACATTTTTTATTATGTGTTAGTTCTGTAAAGGTGCGTTTACACTGAAGTGTCACGCTACACTTATTGCTGGAAATTTAGTGTCAAACACAAATTTCCTTGGTGTAAACACAAACTACCAGTAATTTTTATCAGAATTTGTACAGTCAGTACATGTGTCTGACACTTTACATTTATGTCGAGACATAAGTGTAGCTACACAAATGTCAGACGCTTCAGTGTAAACGCACCCTAACATAATCCGTTCATCGATGAATTTAGGAATACGCCCTTTATTACATGATTGAATTGAAATAATGTCCTAAAGCGTGAATTTGATTGGTTTCTGGTTAGTACCCCATAAACACACTTCCATCGAATCAACGTCATTCATCGAGTCAATGATCGTTCAAAAATCGAGTCGACATCGCGTCAAAAATGTCCCGCGATTCTACGTTGATTCGACGTCGACGAGTCGAACAACGAACAAATTAAATAAAACGAATAAAAATGTATTCGGGATTCGAACCCAAACACTCTGCATTGGTAGATTTGTGCTATATCATTAACACTTTGAGCTAATAGGGAGTTATTGCATAGCCGTTTGACGCTTAACGTTTACGGTTATGTGACGTCACCATAAGCGCAGCCACTTGGTGGAAAAAGAGTTATTAGTGAGTTATTGCATAACCGTCTGACGGTTAACGTTAACGGTTATGTGACGTCATGCTAAGCGTAAAATTCAGATTTTGAGTTTAAGCGTCAATCACAAACGTTTAAAGACCAGTATGAAGGGGTGTTTTATTAATTTGTTTGAAGCAATTAAGTGCATCTATGCCCTACCATGTGTTCATATTTTAGCGCAACTATTATTTGCAATAACTATTTTTCCACCGATACAAACAGCTACGCGCATGGTGACGTCACATAACCGTAAACGTTAAGCGTCAGACGGCTATGCAATAACTCCCTATTGCAAATAATAGTTGCGCTAAAATATGAATACATGGTAGGGCTAGTTTTTAAACGTTTGTGATTAACGCTTAAACTCTAAATTTGAATTTTACGCTTATCATGACGTCACATAACCGTTAACGTTAACCGTCAGACGGTTATGCAATAACTCCCAAATGTAACCGATCTGGCAATTAACCTAATCTCAAAAACATAAGTTTTAGAAAGCTCAATAGGTGGGCATACACGAGCAGATATCTGTGGCAGATTTCATGTTTTTGACAGATATCGGTGGTGAAAATTTGCTCGTTAGTGGGCAAGAAACGACGTCAGATCAACCGTGATCGGCCAACCGATATCGGTGGGAGTTCAAATCCGTCAGATGTGGTCTGTGGTCCCCCACTAATCAACCGATTTCTTATGAGAGATATCTGGCAGACATAGATCGGCCGATTTCGAGTCGGGCGTCGCCCCTTAACGCAACGATTTTAACCACCGAAACTTCACTGAACATGTATTTTCTATTATTTTTATCATATGTATGGGTGTATGGGTCAAGCTTTTTGCTCCCTCTACTAGTTTTCTAACTTCATATCTGCCACCGATCTCAAATATCTTTCGAACCCAACCGATAAATGAAATCTGTCAGATTTTTTTCCGCAACAGATCTCAATCTGCCAGATGTGCCCCCACTAATGGGCAGATTTGATCGGGTAACAGATATCGGTCACAGATAACTTTTGTACGTTAAGGGGCGACGACCGATCTCATCGTTTGCTCTAGATCGTTAACGATATCTGTTGAAAATATCGGCCGATCAAATCTGTCAGAATTATCTGCCCGTGTATGGGCCACTAATATGGTATAGGGAACTTGCACATTTTTCAAAATTTGGATTTTCTTAAAGAGCGTTCTTCTACAAGACCATTGCTCGTATAAAACATTAAAATCATTCAAGAATCTATTTATAGCGATGTTTTTAAGAAATGTCGAGTAGCTGGTGCAATTATGCCACGATTTGTTTATCGGAACCCCTGGGTGTGGGGTTTTTACCACGGTCTAAATTTTATATAAAATTTATTGATCAGTGGATGCGGTCGCATAAATGAGATGTACTTTTCCTGAGAGGCTACAGCTGTCGGAACAATAGTTAGTGACTTCAACGTAGATTCTATGTCGATTTTACGTCGAATAAAACACATCGATAGCTCAACGTTGCACTGATATGGTATCATGGCTGGTATATCAACACTACGGTACCGAGGTAAAATCTACGTCGATTCTACGATGAGCTATCCTCATCAAAAAAAAAAAAAGTCTATCGACTGATTCGATGTCGATTCGATGGAAGTGTGTTTGTGGAGTATTTCGTGATTTTGAGCTAAATCAGATTTGGTCTTCTTATAGGCACTTTTTGAGGTTATAACTGCGGAAATGAGCCAAGATCTTTAGCTACAAAGCGGGTCGTGCGATTTATTGCACGGATAAATATGGAAGCAGCGCTATTATAGCAAGAACTGACCTGTTTCTGGCGGCTACTTAGTGGTTAAAATTGAGAAAAGCCGCTAAAACGCGATTCGGATTATTTCTAAAGGTTATTTCCTGCCAAGCCCAGAGGAACGGGCTCGACGCATACATTGTAGGAGAATTTAAATGGACCCCTTGAGCCACCAATCAACTTCAGTTGAGGAATCTGTGGACCCTTTTAGGCGTCAGTCTCTCATAATGAGAAAGCCGCCAAATGAGGGATTGAGAGAGAGGAATAACGAATGCGTACGTGGAAATGTGTCACAAGTGAACTCAGGGAAAAACAGTGACGAGGGCTGTGGAGAATCGGCTTCTGCTTCCTCTCTA
This sequence comes from Corythucha ciliata, assembly GCA_038030265.1. Lineage (NCBI taxonomy): Eukaryota > Metazoa > Arthropoda > Insecta > Hemiptera > Tingidae > Corythucha > Corythucha ciliata. The sequence continues at coordinate 48,583,970 of CM075942.1, read as the reverse complement.
AGCAAGGTGGCTAAGAAGGGTCAAGGCATTGAAGATAAGACAGAGGGCGTACCTGAAGCGTCTAGTCAGTTAGATAAACACTCAGGCAAATTTAAGTCCATGAGTGTGTTGAGACAGTCGATAAGTAGAGCAAGTAGCATTGAGAGCGTAAACTCAACAGGCACTGGTGATGCAGATCGGAAAAGGAAGAAAGCCATAATGGAACCCTACGATCCGTATGAGTCATTAAGTTTTGAAACACGAACCAAGAGAGTAAAAGGGCGACGTCCTCAGAAAAATGTACAAAACTTCAAAGATATTCCCTCTAGGAAGGAAGAAGAAGAAGAAAAGGAGGTTTGGGATAAGTTCGTGGTTATTGAAAAACCTAACGGATATTTAAAAAAAAAAACGATCTTCCAAATTGCTAAGTACATAGATGATCTCGTCGATAAAGTAAAAAATGTGAGGAAAACAGCGACGGTAAGCTGATGATTGAAGCCTCAACTAAGGAGCAATCCGAGAAGCTAAAAAAACTGGAAATATTTGCTCAAGAAGATGTAAAGACAGTGGTGCCAGAGCGTTTCAACACAGTGAAAGGCGTTGTGTCATCCGAGGAGCTCAAGCATGCGAATGAGAAGGAAGCCCTTGAGCATTTTGCACCATACAATGTAACTACAGCTAAATTTATCACCAGAAAAGTAAATGGTATTGAAGAAAATACTGGAACTGTGATAATGACGTTCAAAGGAAAAGACTCGCCGCATGCCATGTTTAAAGTACGGCCGTACATAAGCGCCCCGAAGAGGTGCTATAAATGCCAAAAGTTTGGCCATACGGCAGTCATGCGCAAAAATGCAGCTACTTGTGAGTGTGGAAAACCTGCCCATCTAGAGGACGAAGTGGAAAGATGTACTAATGTTCCACAGTGCGTAAATTGTAGTGGAACGCCTAAATCTAGCGATAGGGATTGCCCAGTATTTTTAAGGGAGCGAGAAATTCAAAGAGTTATGGCCGTGCAAAAGATGAATTTCTTCCAATCAAAAGCTTATATCATGGTTGGTCATGGCGTGAAGCAGGGCGTTTCTTTCGCGGATAGAGTGATTCGAGATCAAGTACGAGATTCCCGAAAAGCGCGGCCAACACCGCGCACTGATGTCGGAATTTCAAGGGTGGATCCCCCTGAAAATCAACGGCAGCAAAAGGAAATTCGAGCGGAGATTGTGTGTGAAAGAACTAACGATGCACCATTCGTTACAGACATCGAGCAACAGGTCATTGCGGCTGAAAGTAAATTGGGAGGTAATTATCAATGGAGGGTCGTTCCCTCGAAAAATACCTCAGGCAAAAATATCAAAGACGCGCCACTTATACCGAAAACAGATATAAGGGTAGAAAACCCGGGCGAGGGATCGGAAGGAGAAAGTCCTGGGAACATAACCCTGGAGGCCACCTTGAATACAGACGAAAAGATGCCTGATGAGGTGTCGAATCAAATGGCTAGTGATAGCCAAACGACATAAACCCCAGAACCAGGAAACCAAAGGGAAAGGATGGCCAAAAGGGTGAAGAAGAGGTAGCTGGGAGGAACAAAGAAGGAAGGGCAAAAGGAAATGATACCATGGTATCATTCCTCTGCCATTACGACTATTTTATTTCAATAAAATAATTATGCAAAACAGTAGTTTTTTACAATGGAACGCTAGAGGACTTCATGGTAAATCCGATGAGTTAAGGTCCCTTATTGCGGAATATAGCCCCGTAGTTATACGTATTCAAGAGACCCATTTCAGTAATATCAGTAAACAGTATAACGGTTATAAATTGTTCCACAAAACAGAAGAAACTGTTCAGGGAGGACGAAGGCATGGAGGAGTGGCTATGTATGTTGCGAATAGCGTCAAGACGGAGGCAGTGCCTATCAATATTCCTTTGCAGGCTGTTGCTGTTCGGTTGAGTGAGCCATATTTTCTTACTGTGTGTTCTCTGTATCCATAAAAAAGGTGAGACATTTCTTCTGAGAACGATTACTTCACGATTACTTCGTTAAAACATTGTTTTATTAAACTTATGGCGTTTTCTATTTCCACAAAAAACTGCTCTGGAGTTGCTCCAGCGCTGTTCTGATAGGGTTTTAGGCGATCCATTTGCCATTAGGGCCGCCGTGGAGCAACTTGTAGTGAGTTCCATTTGCCATGTAGTCTCGCTGCAGAGCAACTCTAGAGCAACATTTATTGCTCCGGGAAATTTGACGGAAGGTAATATGATAACAAAAAACAAAACTTTGCTCATTCCGGCTTTTATAATTAAATAACTTGTGATGTGGGTAGTTCAAAGTGATGAAATTAAACGCTAGAAGAAAATGTTTACGAGATTACTACTTATTGTGAGCACCAAGAGGACAATTTCTTTACCAATTGGGTATCCAATAATTGAACAAAACAAACTATTTTACTACTCCATCTCGAAGTGAACTTCAGCTCGCAGAATCAGTTCACCCCGATAAACCGACAAAATCCATTTGCTTCCCGACAAAAGACTTCGTTGGAATGTACATGACATTATCGATGGATAAAACGAATTTAATCTTGAATAAATTTCTTGCAAAGCGTCTTCCAAAAAGTGAGTGCAAATGTCAATGTGTTTCATGTCACTCGTAGCTGAGTAGAGCTAAAATTCAGTCGAATAATTACGGTTTGACACTGTTATTCGACTTCACCTTGTTTCTGTCCCTTCTAGAATTTCTTTCTTTATTAATTTTTTTTTTTCTGTTTCGATTTATTCATTGTCTTCTTTACACTGGTCGCAGCGCAGGTTGAATTGCATTATTCTCGTTGAATTTCACGCGTTGTTCGTCAAACGATGGTCGTGATGGTCTTGGGAGGATCGCATTGACGTTACTCGGCCGAAACGTTAATTAAAGCATTACATTAGCCCGTAAATTAACGTGGAACTCGCCCTCCTGTGATGAGCCCTTGTCAATTTCTTCACATGCAATCGAAATTTTCCAGAATAAACGGCAATTTCATAGTTTGAGATGTATTCCATTATTTCTCATGCGCCGATACCACGAATTTTAGGTTTTGTTGGCAGTTGTATCAGATTAATATGCTTGATGGGCACTTTGAAATTTTAAGCTTATAAATTACCCTTTCTTAAATCAGACGTCGAGATGGTTAGCTCCACTAACGATTTTAACTGTAATTTTCGGAAATAACGCCAACCGACAGACTCCCGTCCTACGTGAGTGAGAATCAGGCGGGAGGGGGCATTTAAGCTTTTTTAGCATTTTCAAGGGAAATTTCCTGTAGTGTTTTATCCATGCAATTTCGATGACGATCGCGCACCCGTGACAAACGCTAAAACCCACTTCCCGTCCATGTCCCAACTCACGTATAGGGCACGGAATAAGAAAACTGTGTCGCAACCCGTCAACGACAAACCGCCTGTTTTATTTCATGCCCGTTGGAACATCATTCGAACGCCCCATTCTTATTAGTGTACATTATTTTACTATTTTTTTGCTTTATGAATAGCGTTATTTTTGTCCAACGTTTCGACATTTTCCAAATTCCGCTTTAGTAAATTCCAAACATCCTCCCGAATCTTGAATAAAATAGCCTTCGCTAATCACAATACGACGCAATGATTGTTTTTGAAGTCGCACGATCCTCTGGGGTTTTCCTTTTCCACAAAACGTGCTCTGGAGTTGCTCTGATAAACTTTTAGGCGATCCATTTGCCATTAAAGCCACCGTGGAGCACTTTTTAGTGAGTTCCATTTGCCACATACTATCGCTGCAGAGCAATGCCAGAGCAACATTTCTTGCTCCCAGAAATTTGAGGGAGCTATGAGCATCATGGAAGGTAATACTATTATTATGATAAAAAATTTTTGCTTATTTCTTGTCTAGCTGCCCGCCCATAATTACGTATGTGGTTCAAAATATGGGAATTACAACGCAAAAAGAAATGTTTTATGAAATTACTCCTTTTTGTAAGCACGCCAAGAAGACAATTTTATTCTTTATTGTACTTAAAAAAATAATCACAAGCATGATTCCAATAATCAAACCCTGTGAATAATAGGAAAATCGCGTAAAATCATTTTGCCCCGACAAGATTCCTTAGCTTTCAGAAGTGATCTTTGGCCAGTCTATACCAGAGATTTCGTCAGAATATCCGCTTCACTTTCGGTAGGAGTGACAAATTTAATTTTGAATACATTCTTGTTGAAACACTATTTTCCAAAATGTGGGTTGAATGTCGATGTGATATGCCTCGTGTTACTTGTTGGCAATAAGCCTTAAAGAGTCCAAATTCAGACAAATAATGGGGTTGGATGAATTTTCAGTTTTCTCCCACTTCATGTTTCTTTCTCTTCTTCTTGGACTGGAGTTCCTCGGGAGCTTATTTCTCTATTTATTTCCTTTCTCCTTCGATTTCTTCATAGTCTTTTAATGGCACGTAGATTGAATTGCATTATTATTATTGTTATTATTTATTTATTTATTTTTCCCCCATTATTACATGTTGCAACTGCTACATATACATATACAGATAAGAAATAAATAACACCTAGCAACTTCACTTTCACTTTACACAGTTTGTGGCTCCTCTACACTTACAATGTAGCATACCAAGTCGAGGGGTTTGGTCCTTTTTAGCCGTCGAAGGTCTCCTGCAGTATCCAGCAGGGCGAGTGCCTCAACATTAGAGTGTTTGTGGAGCCTCTTTTCGTGCTCCGCTGCTCGTTTTTTGATAGCTTCTGCCACCGTTTCAACTTGCAGGTCACGATGCACGTCAAGACCTCGTACATACCAGGGCGCATTTGTCATCATTCTCAAAACTTTGTTTTGAAAAGTTTGTATGACTTTGACATTACTTTTCTTGGTGCAACCCCAAAGATGACACCCGGAGGCCCAGAAATGCTTTAGAACATGCTGGTATAGCAGGAGCTTGTTGGCCATCGATAGCTCAGAATGCTTCCCGAGCAGCCAGTACATTTTTCGTCTTTTTTCTTTTTGACAATGGTGGGGCTTCCATCGGAGTTTAGCATCCAGCTTCATGCCTAGGTCCTTCGCCGTATTTGCAAATGGTATTATTTTCTCATTGAGTTGCACGGGGATTGGGCTGGTCCATAGATTTGTAAAGTTTACACGAACAGATTTCTCCTCGTTGAGTTTTATTCTTCACTTTTTTGTCCATGAGATTAAGTTGAGTCAACCAGCTCCTCAATGACGGCCAGCAGTGTACAACACAAGCCAGGGACAGCAATCACACCAGCTAGGAGGTCCATCACAATTTTTTGTATTTTAGCTATACAGCTTCTATTCTTATAAAATAAACATATGAATTTTTCTATGATAACCGTGAGACATGTCAAAATTGCTCCTTCTCTCGAAAATGTCATTCCATTTGTACCCGCTCTCAGCCGGAGCTTCTGCTGCTCTGGAGCTGCTCCATGCCCGAGCAATGACGTCACTTGCTCCGCTCCAGAGCATTTCCTCCTTGGCAAATAGAAAACGCCATTATATTTGTCCCATTAGAGATCATAAATGACCCAGGTGGAATTTGAAAGGCCGATTCAAATAATCTACCGATCATAACAAACTGGGAGATTTGTGAATACATTTCCGAAGTTTTCAAGATCTCTACGGAAATTCAGAACCCCTAATTGCAGAGGTGCGTGTATAAATGTAAGTTAATAAATGGCTCATAATTATCGGATTCATCATTTCTCCCATGTTTTTTCAATCAGTTCGAGCCAAAAAATTTATGGAGACCAAAGTATTGGCTACGTCCAATGAAAAAGAGAGGGAAGCTCCGTAAAAGTACAGAATAAAAAAACTTACTTGATTTTATCAATCACCATCACTAAGGCTCTATAAACTACGAGTAAAGACCAACGATATATAAACCTGGATTGCTCACAGAGGACTGGAGGGGCGTGGAGGGGGCAGGTCGTCCCCTGGTAAACAATCACCCTGTCCCTCTCTTTGTGTAGTTATGGCAATATGGCACTTATTTTGAAACTCCACCCCTCTCATCCACTGTGGGAGCTTATTTGATAGCTATTCTTATCAGCAGTGATGAGCAATCCAGTTCTTTTATATATCGTTGATTATTCATCTTTAAAACCATTAAAAAAATGTTTGAAAGTATTGTAAAAAATGTTTGGCGGGACACAGCGCAATCCAGTTCTTTTATATATCGTTGGTAAATACAGCCTCCATATTGGGACTCTGGAGATAAAATTGATACTGTATCATCTCTTGATAACTTTCTTTGATTTTCTTTAAGAATGCATTTGTGTTCTAATTATTTAATCAAAAATTTGTTAAAGCCTGTATGTACGAACGTTTTTTATTTCTCCGTGTGTTGGGGTAGCTGGGGAGTGAACATATTATAAGACAAATTGGAAATCGACTGAACTGCTGCAGTGGGTCACGGAAAATGTGACTAATTTTGTTTTTATGACTTCAGCCCGTAAACGTCGTAACGCCAAAGACCACCCTTTCCCTCTTTGAATAAAATTAATAGCAAATTAAATTTGCCAAAGCGTTTTCTTTGCCAAACCGATTTATTTTCATTAGTCTTACTTAATACTTTCAGATTTAAGGCAATACGGCCTTTTTTTTTGTAGTGGTGATTGTTTTCATCGTCGGTTCCTACCCTTCTTTAATTATTCATAAATAATTTTCAAAATAGAAGTTGAATTAATTTCCTCTGATGATATGTTCTAACCACAACGTGAACGTGACAACAAATAAGTACTATGTAGACGAAATGCACGTGAATCGGCAGCTGTGGTACGGTCGTGTTCATCGCACTGTGTTTCGCGCACGCTAAAAATTCGAGATTTTCATGAAAAGTACAAATCCTTTTACTTATACGAATTATATTTCACAATATTAGGCGTTAAACGTTTAATTCCCAAATGGCAAGATACCATTATCACCTTATCTTATTTATCACGTTGGGTCCCAAGATGAAGGCTGTCCTTACCTGTGTGATAACTATAGTGCTCTAATCATCACAACAAAAAAGATAATAATATTTTGCTTCAGTGTAATGTATAAGCTACCGCAGTAGGATTCAATCTGAAATAATTACGTTACACGTGATATTGGCAGGAGGGGCAGAGTATAAAATCACTTAGAGGGAAAACAGAAATTTCGAATTAACTCAATTCAATTCAATTGTTTATTCACGCTTCAATAGGTCTATTCGTTTGTCGTCCCGGACTACTCCGAGCAGCACGAAATTTTGCAACCTCGCGGGTTATCATGTGAAATAACGCGAAAAAATATTGAAAGGTTAGTACTTTCAGTGCTAGTAGTGCAGCTCCGGACGACGACGAATAGACCTAATATTACAAGTATATTTCACAATTTTCGTATTTCGTGTCCCTGGCGGATTAGCTTACACGCTGTGTCCCGCCAAACATTTTTTACAATACTTTCAAACATTTTTTTAATGGTTTTAAAGATGAATAATCAACGATATATAAAAGAACTGGATTGCTCATCACTGCTGATAAGAATAGCTATCAAATAAGCTCCCACAGTGGATGAGAGGGGTGGAGTGTCAAAATAAGTGCCATGTTGCCATAACTACACAAGGAGAGGGACAGGGTGATTGTTTACCAGGGGACGAACTGCCCTCTCCACGCCCCTCCAGTCCTCTGTGAGCAATCCAGGTTTATATGTATATCGTTGTGAATAATAGTTGATTTCCACTCATGCGCTCTCCAGTCCTACTTCAACAGTTTTGCAACCCGCTTAGGCCAGGTTATGGGTTACTCTTGTCTTGTGCTGCGTAAAGTGAACTTATTTTTCTCTCATTCCCGACAAACTAAGACCACATTTGCAGTTATTCAATTCTGATTTTATCTTCAGCCTCCGTCTCACGAAACGAACCGATGAGAACTCGTCGTTCCGGGGGAACCTTGACATGATGTCCCATCATAGTTGCGCATTTATCACACTCCCTCACATGTACTTTCTCTTCCATTTTTCCTCAATTTGAGACGTTTTCAGTCAATTGCCGGTAAGGTTGAGGGAAAGGGATAAATTTAGTAGCTGGGTCAAAACCAGGTCGACCCGGAATGGAAGAACTCGTACAGTCACTGAGGCAGCAATAGTATCGCATTATTCAGACTTAAGATGAGAAGCACGTGAAGAAAGTGTAATTGCAGACTCGAAATAAACGAAAAACTCAAAAAATCATGTAGTAATTGAAACCGAAATACACTCGTAGTAATGCTAGTAATGTGAAACAAAATAATAGGTCTATTCGTTTGTCGTCCGGAGCTGCACTAATAGCACTGAAAGTACTAACCTTCCATTATTTTTCGCGTTATTTCACTTGATAACCCTCGTGGTTACAAAATTTCATGTTGCTCGGAGTAGTCCGGGACGACAAACGAATAGACATAAGGTCTGTTCGCGAAGCTACACTAGGTTGCCCGAGGGTACACTCGGGCGCCCAAAAAGCGTTCGCGAGCAGACGAGTGTAGTTAGTGTAGCTAATGTAGCGAGTGTAGGGTGTTCGCGATGAGTTCAGAGCTACTCCGGGCTTTACAAACGACAGTGACATGGTGCTTTATGTGTCGTGAGAAAAAGAAACTGCCACGGAGCGGGAATCGAACCCGGGCACCGTATCTCCGGTACGGCTCTTAGACCACCAAGACACCGTGGCGACCAGGAACTATTCAACTCCGGGCCGTCTCTTTCCCTCCGGGCTGCCCGGAGCTACTCCAATTTTTTGTTATAAATTGATAACTCTTATCTAACATGCGCAAGAGTGAGGAAATATCACGACTGTTATGAATTTACACTGGCTGAAAGCGTTCGCGTAACAAAAAAATCCTCGCTTCCCTCGCCTACACTAGCTACCCCAACCTGCCCTACACTACCCTACACATTTTCTCCGCGAACAGACCTATCGGGAAAGGACAAGGCACGTTACGATCGAGTTGGCATTGCATTCTTATCTATTCCTGGTTGCCCCGTTCATGTAAGTTCTTCATTGGAAGCTTGCTGCAAATCGGGTTTTTTTTTTTTTTTTTTCAATAACTCAGTCTTGATGGCATTGTAGGCATCAAAATTACGTAAAATGGAACTTAAGTGACTACGCTGGGGGATTATCGAAGGAAGGATCGCCGCTATCTACAAAAAAAGGAAAATAAATCGGTGACGGTCCTCGCTCGTGAGTATCCAATCGCTCAACATTTGTCATCTTGTCATCAATAAAAATCGGGCAACTTATTTCAATCATAGTGTCCTTTCTAGTACAAAGATTCATTAGTGGCAATTCGACAGACGCCCGTCATTTCCCGGCGATGTCGAGCTTGGATAATGTAAATTACCTCGTTCACGTGGTGAGTGCATTCACACAAGAGGAATTTCGCGATTTGAAATCACTTGAACCGCAACACGTCGACAGAAGTCGCTTAGTTAGTACTTCGGGAGTTCGGAATGCCGTAGACAAGGGCTTTGTGATGACAAGAGTGAGTTTTCCGTTATTCAAGAAAAAAGGCCAGTTCACAATTTATTACCGGTACTGGAACGTAAATGCGAATGGGTGACTATAGTCGGACCAGAGCAATCGTTTCATTTCAAACCCTTGCACGTTGCCATCCCGTCAATGTTGAAGTGGCTTAACTTTTAACTAGCGCGTTAGGCTCGTTTCACATATACGAGGTTTCACGCGGCGCGGTTTTGGCTGCCGCGTAGTGACCACGTACACCTTTACACACGTGCGGTAGATATTACTTGATTCGATGAGAAAGCGGCATTCACGCGTATTACACGCGGGGGCCTCGTGAAACCGCGTTAGTGTGAAAAGAGCATTGGGAAATGCTTAACGTAGAATGTTCACGTGCTCCTTTTATAGCGCTGAAGAAGATTACCTAACCCTGATGCTTGGAAAATAATCTAGAGAAGGATACACGGTCCTTTCCAGCCCTCGAGTAGCACCCAACAAACGTGTAGTTCACCGGCATTTCGTTTCTTTTGGATCGGTCGAATAAACGCCATTTGTGTATTATAGAATAAAAAGAACACGTTTTGATGATTCTCTAGTCAAAATTAATTTTCAATGTGACATAGGAACAAGACTTCTTGGCCGAGTGATGTGGGGAATACACATTCTGTTCTGCCTCAGTGACTGAAAACCGGAAGAAACTATCACCGTCTGTGGATCAATTGCTTACAATAGACCTAAATTTCAGCTCATAAAATAACTTTTGGAACATTAAAATTAAGTAAATATAAATAAATCACTCAATACTGTAATAAATTTGGGGTAACCAGGAAAGGTAATATAACTCAACTCTTATCTCGTGCCCGTTCCGGACAATGTTAAAGAGGCTCTCGGCAAGGTGACTAAACTTTCTATAGGTGCCGCAGATCTTCGGCCATTACTGTCCTTCACCTACGTCACGAGCAGTCCCAACCGCCTTTGCGCTGGACCCAGTACATTATTAATTGTCATTAGGTCTATTCGTTTGTCGTCCCGGACTACTCCGAGCAGCACGAAATTTTGCAACCTTGCGGGTTATCATGTAAAATAACGCGAAAAAATAATGAAAGGTTAGTACTTTCAGTGCTAATAGTGCAGCTCCGGACGACAAACGAATGGACCTATTGGGTTGTGATTTTTGAGAAATCTTAAACTTCAATTTCAAAATTAACTTGCTCTGCTGCTCTAGGGTGAGCAATCAGGAGCAAAGGACTGCTGGTGACGTCAGTCTCCACCCCTCCCGTCCGATTGACAGGGGGAAATCTGCGGCACCTATAGTATAGTTTAGTCACCTTGGGCTCTAGGCAACTAGAAATAAAACCATAACCTGCAGTTCTAAACCTTCGCTTTTTCCACGGAAATCGTCTATTCGTTAAAAAAACATCTCATCGTGTTTATGGTTCACCACGCTTTCAGAATAAAAAATAATTAAAAAATCATTATTTTTTCCTCATTCCCGTAGAGTGATAAACAAATCCCTTACAACATTGACCTCGCTGCGGACAAGTATCGAGGAAATCGGCTGAAATCAACGACCACGGGAAGCACTCATATTTATCACTTTAAAAGGGACGACGGGCAGCCACTCTGTTGTGTTTTGGGTAGGAACCGACCCTGGCTCCAAGGATCTTATAGTACCAAACACAAAAAAGCTCTGACTAAAGTATAACTCCAATCACAGAATTGAGCTTCAAGCACGAAGATGGCCCGACGGATGCGATTCATATCATATCAAACATGGAAGTAAAAGCAAAAAAATCACTAATCCGCGGCTAAAAATTGAGAAAAACGCTAATTCACGGTTATAATTAAGAAAAAGCTCTGATTAGCGCCCATAAAATTGAGAAAAAACAGCGATTGATCGCTCAGAAAGCTCAGGTAATAGTGAAAAAACGCCAGCACGAGATTTCATGAGGCAACTTTGTGACTAAATTGGAGGAAAAACTTTAATTCGCATGGTTATAAGTGAAAAAAATTCGCTAACTCATGGTTCAAATTGAGAAAAAGCGCTAATTCACGCCTAAAGTTGACACAAAGTACTCATCCAGAGATAAAATGGGGGGGGGGGCACCAATTCCGGGGATCAATATGAGAGAACCTGCTAATTCATCGGGGGCTAAAAGTGAGAAAAATCAGTAATTCGAGGCAAAAATTGAGGAAAAGCCATGATTCATAACTAAAGTTGGGAAAAACCATAATTCGCTTATTGTTTGAGAAAACCAGGTAAATAGTGGCTGAAACAGAATACCTTGCTAATTCCCGAATTAAATTCAGATGATGCACTCGTTCGCAGCTACACTTGAGAAAAGGAGTTGATTTGCGGCTAAAATTGAGCAAAAGTGCCCTTTCCCAGCGGAAATGGAGAAAAACGATAATTCAGGGCTCAATTTAAGAAAGAAGAGCCTTAGGTAGCAATTGGATAATTCGCGCCTAAAAATGATAAAAAGAGCTGAATTGCGGGGGGACGCTACATAGTTTTGCTGAATTGAGAAAAGCAATAATAAATTAACAACTGAAATTAAGAAAAATTATTAATTAGCAGCTAAAATTCGGAAAAACTGAACAACGAGCTGATCGAGCAATTTACTTGAGAAAAATTGCTAATTCGCTAATGAAATTGTAATCTAATCAAGAAATTCCCTCACTTTTCCCGGATTTCCCTGGCGACTTCGCAAATTGTGAAAATGTGCTGATTCAAGATATTGTGTAGATTGTAGAAGACGCGAAAATTCCAAAAGCTATAAAAATGATAAATTCGCGGCTGAAATTAGGCAAAATTCTAATTTGCAACTAAAATCAGTAAACATTGAGGTTTGTGACAAGAAACTTTTTGTGGCTAAAATAGAGAAAAAGCGCTAATTCGTGGGTATAAAAGTGAAAAAAATCACTAATTCACGGATAGAATTGAGAAAAATTTCGCCGCTAAAATTTGTTAGAAGCCATAGGTACTTTTACGCTACGTAACGTTTACTTCTTGTTTATTTAGAGACTGAAGAGACCTCGTAGAGATTTCCGCCCCTGGTCCCGATAGTCCCGACAGGTATATAGGTCCGCCGATGAGCTCTTCTCACCATTATATCCTCGAACTTGGTGCATACTACGCCCCCCCCCCCCACACATCCCGAGTATGGTCCACTTCCTTCATGTCTGGTCCATACTTGATGAATTATGTGTTTTAATTAAATCATGGTGATAATTTAATCAAAATACGATTTGGCTAGTGTAGAGCAGAGGTGCGGCGGGGGAAATAAAAGCTGAATCTCCCCGCTCTTTACTTCTTGGGTCAAATTGCTGCTAATTGTTGATTAGTCCGTTCTATGTGGTTTGATTATTGCCGGTTTTCAAATTGAAAAAGACTTCTTCTTACTGATGGAATTTTTCCCGAGCGGATAATCAATTTTCTAAGCCAATAATTAAAGTCTTGTGACAATTAGAAATGCCAGTTTTTTGAGCGGAATAACTGAATTTTGGGAAACGAAGACCAATATTTTTTTGAGGGTTTTAGCCCTTTTCAGCGGCTAATAGTGAATTTTTGAGCCTCTAAATAATCACGGCACCCCATCTCTCTTGCAATATGCGGAAAAAGAAGCCTACAAATATAACCAGAGATTTGAGTCAGCGTCTTCTTCTCACCCACAACTGTCAACCACAAACTCAGACTCTCACACCCCCCCCCCTGCCCATCATCCCAACAGACCCGCTCAACTTTTTTTTTTAAACTCCCACCCCATAATATCGTCTCGTTAACAAGAAGAATATTGCGATGAGATTATTTTTTCCTTGATTAAAGCCACCGTTGTACAACTGAAGAGGTCTGGAGTGCACAGGAAAGAGAAATTAAGTAGAAAAAAGAAGAAAACTAGAAAAAAGGTTAAAATTATTTGAAAATAAGATTTCATCCCCCCTCCCATCCGTTTTTTACAACTTTCCTATTCATTTCAGCTTCGTATTTTTTTGTCTTTTTTTTTCAACTGTGTAAAAGTATTGATTCTTGTAAAATTGCTCATAGCCCCCTTCCCACCCACACTTATCACAAAGTCAACCTGCATTTGAATATAAAGGGCTCGCCATCAGTTGCTTTGTTCCTGTTTCTTTAAACAAAAAACAACAAAAAACTGTTGAACTTGGGAAATCAAAACATCATAGTCCTCCGATTGGAATTGACGGAGTGTCGTGTCGTAATCGAGGAGTGGTTGTAGGGAGGGGGGAGAAGTAAGTTTGAAAATCCAGACAAACTACTTCATCCTTTTTGAAGTCATTTTAGGACTTTTCATGCGATAATAAAAGCGGAGAAACGCACCCTCTACCTCCATAACCCTTTAGGCCCCAACTGAAATAAAAAGGGCTTCCTAAAACGGTTATTTATATACGCCCAGTGGATAGTGGTAATAAAAACTCATCCCTTTTTTTCCATTCGCCTTACAACTACCTATAACAATTTGTTTTACTTTAAAAGGGAAATGAAAAACGATTCCGCCTCTTTACCATATAATCCTGTTAGTGAAATTCCGCCTCGAAATTAGTACATTTCATAACAAGTGCGGAAAGTAAGAAAGATCGTGCGAGTGTTGTTAGACGAACGAGACGCAGTCGAGTGAGTCTATTACACGAGCACATGATATTTCACTTTCCGACGAGTAATGAACGACGTTTTTCGCACGACGATGGGGAATTTATAGGCAGGTACTCATTCTGGAAATGTTATGGTATTTACGTGTGAGAAACCCAAACACAGTGAACAAACCAACAGGCACAGACAGAAAGAAGAACAAAAAAAAAAAACAAAACAATAACAATAACGTCATATCACAGAATACAAGTTGAGACCTTCAAGAGAACATAATCTGTGGACAGCAAACATTGGTTACAGATGTTCTCCTAACACACAACAATGAATTCTCGCGACGATGTCGTGGTGTCAGCAGATAAATAAATCGCAACAGATGTCGTCTTCACCACAATTTGTATTATGTAGGTACATCAAACCGGTTTCACTCTTTACTAGAGCATCTTCAGTGATCTAAAAGGTAACATAAAAACAGCACTCCTACCACCTATACAGTCTTTCAATCTTGAACTAAAGAGTAATAATAAACTGGTAAGGGGGGATAGCAAAATGAAATAAATGAGCAATTAACAATAAAACGGCAATAAATAATCTAAAAGAGTGTATTGACTAGAACATAGGAACTTACGTAAACACAATCGTGTCCGTTGTCTTCTTAGGACTGGCAACGTTTTGAGGAAATGATGCAAGGATATTAACTAATGGGGAGGGAACGGGGAGTTCCTCTCTTGCATTCAGAGACCTATCGCTCAACGCGTTTTTAATCTCTACGCCTTCGAGAAAATTCATTACCGACCCCTTTCCGACTTGATGAAGGACCGTCACCAGATGCCCCCCCCGATGCCCTTCTTCTTGCGTGTGGCGGAAAAAATTCGAGTGTTTGTCCTTGCCGCCATGTTCCGCAACTCGAACCTTTAGGCTCCTGCCACTCTGCCCGGTGTAGTGTTTACCACAGTCACCGCAGGTAATACGGTAAACACCTGATCTGTCCATGGCCGGCACTGGATCCTTCCCCTTTGAGACCATCGTCCTTAACGTGTCCTTTGAAGAAAAGGCGACGTTAAACCCATTCCTTTCCAGAAGCCGTCCAACTCTCTCCGAAATTCCTCCGTAATAAGGGATGCTGTGCCACTTTTTAGTCTTTATTTCAGAATCCTTTGGGTCGGAGGGGTACGCCAAGGAAATGATGCTCTTCATCTTCTTCTTCTCCAGAATCCGGTCAACGATGGACGCCGAAAACCCGTTCACCTCGGCGCAGTGCTTCACATAATCTAGCTCTCTATCGAAAGCATCTTGTTCCAATTTAACGGAAGTTAAGCGGCGGACAAAATTGTGAAACGCACTCATTTTCTGCCGGGGGTGATGGTTAGAGGAGCTATGAAGCAGGATGTCGGTTGAAGTCGGCTTCCTATAAATGCCAAACGAGTGTCTTCCACCCTCTCTACTTATCGCCAGATCTAAAAAGTTTATTCTGGCATCAACCTCCACCTCCATCGTGAAATTAATTTTCTCGTGACACCCGTTCAGGTAACTTAGAAGTCCCGCGAGCTCAATATTGTCTCCCTGAAAGAGGCACAATACATCGTCAACGTAGCGGAACCAGTAAAGAATCCTTTTCCTGAACGGGTTCGAATCATTCAAAATGAATTCCGCTTCGAAATTGTCCATAAATAACTCTGCACAAAGCGGGCTCAGTGGTGATCCCATCGCTAGGCCCCCGCTGTGGGTGAAGAACTCGTCTCGGAACTTGAAGTAATTTTGATCTAGGCAGATCCCCAGTAGCGAGCACAGTTCCGATCCTTCCATTTTATTTAGCGGTTGTTTCGCAACTGCAATCTCCATAAGGTCCTTAACCTCTTCCGGAGGCACGTTTCCAAAAAGATTGGTGACATCGAAACTGACCAAACACGCGTCATTGGGGATGTCTATGTCCTGTATTTTGCTGATCAAATCCACGCTGTTTTTTACTGCATTCTTGGCTTCGAAACCCGTGAACTTGACGAACCGTTGTTGCAAGAAACGTGATAGCTTTTCACTTGGTGTCGAATTGTACGAAACGACGGGACGAACTGGGAAAGGTGCTGGTTTGTGTATTTTGGGCAAGGCATACAGACGGGGGGGAAGGGGATTCATTTGTACGAAGCCACGTTTATCTCTCCCTTCAAAAAGGAAGTTGGATTTACTTATGGCCTCGCGTACTTGTCTGTCATATTTCTTAGTTGGATCCCTGTTCATTTTAACATAATTGTTCTCATTCAAAAATTCCTTGGTTTTGTCAATATACTCTTTCTGGTCTAATATAACTGTGGCTTGGCCTTTGTCGGCTTTAACAATGACTAAATCGTTACTTTTGACTTTATTTTTCAATGACTTAAGAGTAGAGAATTCGGGAAAGGGTTTGCAATTCACTAGACGTAACCCGTTTTTTATAATAACGGCACATTCGTTTTTGATATTTACGTCACTAGTTATTCTATCTACCGATGCGGCCAAAAGTTTCACATTGTTTCTATCAATGGGTTTGGGAGGGCAGTATTTAAGCCCTTTGCTCAAGAGGGCCAACTCTTCCTTAGTCAATGTAACATTACTGAGGTTGACCACCCTTTCCTGACACCCTAAACCACAATTAGGCTTAGTAAAATCCGATGGAGCGTGAGGTGGGTCGGTGAGCCTCTACTGCTCATCTTTTTGTTTTTCCAGAGCGTCTAATTTCTTTAACATCACTATTTTCTTTTTAATATGCATTTTGCTCGTTATTTCCTTGACCTTGCGCTCGAAAGATTCCCACTCAACGTAATGCAGAGAGACTACTAAACGTATACGTAAACAATAAAGGTACAAGGACAATGTATCTCGGGACCGGAAACCTTTGGACACCTCCTCTTTTAATAATTTTTCACTTGTAACTTTTCGTACCGAATTACTCAATTTAATCCAAGTCCTATGAGTGAATTGATATTATTACTCTTTAGTTTAAGATTGAAAGACTGTATAGGTGGTAGGAGTGCTGTTTTTATGTTACCTTTTAGATCACTGAAGATGCTCTAGTAAAGAGTGAAACCGGTTTGATGTACCTACATAATACAAATTGTGGTAAAGACGACATCTGTTGCGATTTATTTATCTAACACAATGCCTTTTTCGTTTTTTCCGCACGGGTTGACGAAAACAGACACTTTCGAGGGAGGTTTTCAGTGCGGTTCTCATCACTTCCCGTGCAAGTCGTGCGAATATGCTTTTTCAACACTTGTGTGACGTCATCCGAGGGTAAAGATCATGCAGTCCACTCCGGGTTTTTATTTATGACATTTCGCCTCGCAAACAGCCTTTTCTCCACCACGCGTGGGGAGAGAGGGAAGGGAGAGTTTATAGAAAAGTCAATTGATCACCAGGGAAAACAGGGGGTGGTGAGGGGGTTGAATTCATTTCCTGGACTCCTTGATTACTTCCGATTTTCTTGCCCGCTATTATGAAGTTGAGGAGCTTTTAAAAACGATCAAAAAAAGCTTTCTTTTTTTTTTTTTTTTGCAAAGCAACGGCGTTGTTGAATAACCGGCGTAAGAATGATGATGAAGGGGTGGGGGTGAAAGGTTGATAAATGAAAAACCTAGCCCGGTCGTTTAAAAGAAAAGAATAAGGTGACGAGAGAAAAGATGGAAACAGAGCGAAGAGTGTCTTAAGCTAGTGTAGATGGTCCGTGTTGGGGGGGGGGCGGGGTTTGAATTGAACGGCTTTGGGTATGAAATAGTAGAAAAGCATTATCAAAAAGAGTTGAATGGAGTGGTTTTTAGACTGGGAAGAAGGGGTTGAAGAGTTTGGTAACCAAAAAGGTTTCTCCGAGCTTTTGACTTTTTTTTTTTTTTTTTTTTTTTTTGAAAAGATGGCTTTGGTTTTGTTTTTATGTCTTTGTGGAAGGCCAGGTCGCAGTTGTTTGAGAATACGACCGTTCATCATCGTCGAATGAATTCACATTTTTTTCTTCTACTTCTTCCTTCTTTTCCCCTTGACCTAACCGTAACACTCACTTTAGGGGATTCAGTCACTCAGAGGCGTAATGGACTGAAACTGTCACTCGTTAATTATCTTTTTGACAAAGGAATAAAACAAAAAAAAAATGGAGGGGGCTTAGAGGTATTGACGATGATGAAAGGAGGGGTTGAAAGGGGTTTTGAATCAAAACCTGTCGCCTCGAGGACACTTTTTTCACTCTAAAATGAAAATAAATAATAAAAACAGCCGAGCCTGTCCCATTTTTTGGTCAATTTTTGCATTCCCGCAAAGCTAGTAGACCGCACCTCGGTGAATTAGTGAGCAAGGATGAGACAAGATTGAGAGTAACTAACTCAACAAATTATTCCACAGAAGATAAAATCTCTTTTCACGCGGACCTCGAAAATACCATTCGGGAGCTGATGGCGGTCTCTCCTACTAGATTGATTAGGGAGGCGGGGGAGCATCTCTAGCATAATCATAGTCATTTGTACGAAGGAACACTTTTTTTATTACTGTTGACCGATAAAGTGAAGGGTCGGCAACGAACTGCACTACGCAGAGATTTTGCGTTTTCTTGCCTATCTTCTGCCCACATTGTTAAGAAAATGAAACGCAGTTGTCAAATAGGTACGTGCTTTTCAGACGTGACAAAGTCACCCCCTCAACATCATCATCAAGAAACTCAAATTTGAACGCGCAGGCTCGTTGATTATTTTGGAATAGATTCTGGGAGCCCCGCAAGTACCATGAAGCCTCCGCACACTGAAACATGTCAATGGAGTTGATTGGGCAACATCTGTTGATCTCCCACTGTCTCTGCTGTCTCCGTTAAGTGGGTGATTCGATTTATCGGCAGCGTTGCCGATTTGAAGGATTTCCTGTCAGATCTGACTGATTTAGAACGTTGCTGGCGGGGAAGAAATCTGTCTAACGGATGACGGGTTTTTGTAACGGAATTTTGGAATCGCTCAACGATTTTTATTATAATAAATTATAATGTTTTTTTTATTTTTTTATTATTAGTTTATTTTTTGTGTTATTTTAATAACTTTAAACACAAGTGAAACGGAAAAAGTGTTCGTGGCTACAATAAATGAGAAGGAACTCATTTATTTTACGACATTGGGTAAAGATAGAACATCATGATCGAGGAATCAACCGGTCCACTTGCTTGTGCAGCACAGACAACTAAAATTTGGCTGGATATCACCACATTTTATATCAATTTTAGCCGTGATTTGGCGGTTTTTCTTTATTTTAGCCGTAAAATTAGAACTTTTCTCAATTTCAGTCATGAAATTGAATCAGAAAATCACGAATCAGCGCATTTATTCAATTTTAGCTACGAATGGGCGCCTATTAATCCGTAGAATCAGTGCTTTATCTCAATTTTAACCGCAAATTGACGTTTTTCCCCAATTTTAGCCTTAAAGTAATGCATTTTCTCTGCGCCCTCGATGGTGTAATGGATACAATACTCGCTTCGCCACCCAGCGAGCCTGGGTTCGAATCCAGCGATTGCCCATTTCATTTTGCGAGCTGTGAAACGGCTCATTCAGTTTCGAGTGGACGTTCGCGGTACCTACGCATCATCGACCCACGTAGTACGGGTGTCAATTGCACAGTTGATGGTTTTCCAGGGTATGGTGTAAGAGCCGCTTAAGAGCTTAGGCGCCAGCGGGCTCGGTAGATTTTGTTTTTAAAAGTGCATCGAGAAGGCACAAATTAGCGATTTAAAAAAAAAATCAGACACAAACTTGCACTTTTTTCCTCAATTCTAGCCGAGAATTAGTGCTTTATCAATTTTAGCCGCAAATTTGCGTTTTCATTCGAACTATTTTATCCGTTAATTAGCACTTTATTTATTTTAATTATATTAATTGCAGTAGCGAGCAGCGGATAAACTCATTGTTAATTTCAGCCACGAGTTAGCATTTTTGCTCAATTTTAGGCGCAAATGAGAGTTTTTTATTTTAATATTAGCCGTGATTTAGCACTTTTTTCGCTAAACCGGTAGAGGGAAAATGGCTGTACTGAGAAAGTGCTGCACCAGAAACTTCTAATTTCAGGTCAGGCTTTAGCACCGTCGGAGCTGCCTAACCTCTGGTTCCACAGTTACTAGAAGTATGCCCCGAATTTTGCCATTCCGCTGAAATTAAGACCCGAAACTCAATATTCCGTCCACGGCTAAGACATTTTTCAATTTCGAGGATATTTTATTGCTTCAAATGTTGCAATGTCAAAGCTGTTCGTCGGGCTTTCGGCACTAACTGAGTCGACTATCACGGAGATGGGGGCTGGGGGTCCAAGATCACGGAGTAAAGGCCCCCCAAAGGTGACAATTTCATCAAAACTAAGACCCGAAACTCGCAATTTCACAGATATTTAGATCCGGTACTCGCAATTCGGCAATTATTTGGTATTGACATTTGTTTATTGACTGAATACTCTGCTAAGCCGTAATAACGTCCAAAAGCCGAATTTCAAAGTTCTTCCCCTCAAATAGGAATTTCGGAGCGATTTATCCCCGCAAACAAGCATTTTTGTGACTATTTAACCAGAAACTTGTATTTTACGAATACATAGCCTCGAAACATACAATTGAGCAGTTATTTATCATTTGAATCTCTACTCTGCAGTCTCCACCTTCCATTTTTGCGGCTAATAAGATCCGAAACCGGTTCTTCAGTTGTGGGTGGGGGGTCAAGAGGTCTCTGCTGCATTTTTTCAACGACACTTTTGCTGTTGCTGGGCAACGTGTGTTGCAAATTGGCCGCTACCACGGCGGCGCCGGGCCGGTGGCTTCAAAAAACGTTAGCGTGCACCGGGTCTAAATCATTAGGGAAGAATCGATTTTGCGTCAAAAATGTTGTGTACTATTGAAAAATGTTTGCTGTAAATGTTGAATGGCTCAAAATTTCCTTCAGATTGCACTGGTCAAACAAATTTTTGTCTTAGTATAGGTACCGAAATATGGCTCTCTATACAACCAGGTTAATCTTCTCAATGTGAATAAATTCTGTCTGTTTTAGAGTACGGTGATCAGAAACTATGAGGAAAAAAGGGTGAGTTGACCACACAGCCTCATTCAGGCCTATATCCGTTCTTAGAGCAAGCAACGAAAAGAAGAGAAAAGGATTATGGATTATGCACGAAAAGGATTTCCTCTTTACTATAACACAATGGTTTTTAGCTGGTGAAAAGAACTGTGAGAAGATACTCGAAAATAGCGGGATAATGACGGCAAATAACCGCTGCACCACTGAACCGAGCACCACTGTCACTTAAATTTTACTGGCAGACGAAGGATATGGTTATAGTTCATGCCCAAATATATTTCCTAACAAATACATGAAAATAGGATTAGAATTAAAGGTGCGGTGAAGTCTCCGTTTGGACCTCAGACCTTCAGCTAACAGAGCCACTCGTTGTTGGTCTCGTTAACCCGAAAATTGAGCCGATGGACCGTCCTTCTCTTTTCCACGTTGGACCGTTTGTTCCCAGCGATGGACGGTCGTCCATCCGTTGCGCACTCGGGTCATTTTCCTTCCTAATGAGACGTGGTTCTGATAGCAGAAGGTCCGAGGTCGAAACAGAAACTGAACCGCGCCTCGAATTGCAATCTCACGTTTGTAAGGTTGGTTTATGCCTAACAACTAAATGGTTCTTCTTTGTGGATTATCATACGTTAATCGAAATTCCGCTTGCACACGACCCACGATATCTTCACACCTAGAATATGCCCTCCTCACTCCCTGCCCATACCCTTTACAAATCCGTAGGCAAAATTGCCATTTTTTCAGTATACGAACACGGTTTGTGTTCGTTCTCGAGGCGTTTTCTCCAGAAACATCCCTGATAATATAAATTATGAACGCACCGTAAGAAAGCTTCGACGAGAGAGAAGGTTTTGAGAAACCAGAAGTCTGCAGATGAATATGTTTGGATACAGCAATGTTTTGGAAAACGAACGAATTATAGGTACAGATTATGTTTTTATGACAAAAACGCCAGATTTCTAGTAGTTGACGATGATTGTAGACCAAAGAACGGTCTCTATTCTGTGAAAAAAAATTCGTAGTTTCCGGAACTGTCATCACTTTTTGGATAACGTGAGGTACAAGTCGAGAAATCGCTGATTTTCGGAAGCAGGTACCGGTTATTTTTAAAAAAGCTAGACTATCTGTTAAATGAGGAAGTTGCATGATTTTCAAAAATTTTACTATTGATCGGGGACAACATCCAAAGTTCCTTGGTGGTATTCGTTTTGGTCAGAGAAGTTCACGAAATGTTTAATACTTTTTCAAAGAGCTATAAATTGTCACACTGTTTGAATCACCTTTTTGGAACGAAAGGACTACGCAAGATAATGGCGTCACTAGTCCATACCCTTCTTGAACTGTTACTATGTGGCCGCTTTATCCGTCAATTTGTTTTAGCACGGATTCTGGTAATTGATCATTCATTTCTGCAAAACTTTGATAAAAAATAAAGGTATCTACTCTATTTTGTTATTGGATAGAGTCAAAAGAGCGGGAAGTATTTGAAAAGGCAACGACAGATAATCACCCCACTGCATGATGTGTGACTTCCGCATGAGTAAACGTTGTATTGCGGCATATCGGAATGAAACGTTGCATACTTTTTTAATGCATAAGGCCCGGGTCGACCACATGGGTTTAAAGTTCCGTTTAACACTAAGCTGAGCTTAGGTGCTTACATCCCAATCAGAAATTAGCATTTTTAATACAAAATCGTTTAAACCCTTAGCAACGCTTAAACGGACATTGTCGAGCTAACCCTAAGTGTGACCACTAGCCAGTATAATGATGAAAGAGAATGTTGTTAAGGGTTGGACTGACCGGAAATCATGAACCGAAGGTGTGGTCCAGTCACCGTTTCGACCTCTGACCTTAAGACCCCCAAAAGAGGTACTTGGTTCTGGTATCAGCAGCCCGGCAATTGAGCCGTGTAAGGATCCGATGGACCACCCCTCGCCGGGAGCGGAGGTGGTCCGGCAGTAAAATCGCTCGAACCCGGCTCAATTACTCAAATGCCGGGGTGATAAGACCAGAAAAAAGTAGGTCTGGGAACTGAAGGCCTGAGGTCGATACAGTGACTGGACCGCTTCAATTTTCATGACAGGCCTTTATTGTACAAAACTCACTCCAAACAAATTGACAAAAACCCCATGAAGAGAGAAGATTGAACTGAATGCGAAAGCCCTATCCAACACGTACTACATGAAAACGGTGATAACATTGATAATGGGTACTTGAATTTTCGCTGAATTCTCATGATACATGACCCAAAAAAAGGGGAAAGAGGGGGGGGGGTAAGTTTATGATGTTATTTTTCAGAGAAATAATATTAACCGAAAAAAAAACTCATGACACAAATAAATCCCCAAAATATTCGGGCCTCAACATTGGAGAAACGAGAAACTTATCACGAGTCACCGACAGGCTTGGGCATTACTTAAGTACTTGTATTTATAATTACGTAGTTAAAAGTAGAAGTACTTAATTCCCTGTACTTAATTACATAATTCAAAAGTAATTGTACACTGTAATTAATTCCTTATTTGGAGTAATTATAGTTCATTATTTAATTCTTTTCTCAATTCCTTTTCAGTTTTCATGGGGTAGCGGGTTGGGGTGCGTCAGCAGGTTTTTTTATGCTTGGCAGTGGGTAAGAGCTGAGCTAAGAAGCGCACACGCCTGAATGGGAGAGTATACAAAAAACAACTAAAGTACGGGAAAGGAAAGAAGAGGTATTAAAGAAGGGATGCGGCAAGGGCGGGCGATGCAGTTGACTGTTGCACCGCGTAAACACCACGCTATTTATCTTTATTATTTTTTTAATCTTTGGATTGTAGGTTCGCGGGCGTAGAGTTCTCACTCGTTTTCGAGTTTTAGAATTTTAGAATTCAAATGTGTTTTAAGGTAATTTCAGGGATGAAATTTGGAAAAGCAAGATCTAACGTCACTGTAGAACTTTCTGAAGATTAAAGTAAGACTTTGAAATCGAATATTGGTGCAGAAATGGAGCCAAAGTATGTGCGAGTTGGCGGGTGACTGGAAAGGGGTCGAGGAAATCCGCCTGAAACCCCACCTTAAGGTCGATTCACACGCATCAGTGCCGTGAACGGAACGTGCCTCGTCCGGCAAATGAAATACTATTCTCAATGGGAATTGAAGGGTCACGTCCCTGACACTTGCCGGATATGTGTGAACGTGCCTCTCAATTCCCATATGAGAATAGTATTTTAATTGTCCGGGACTCGGACGGGGCACGTCCTGTTTACGGCACTGATGTATGTGAATAGACCTTTATAAAAATGATTCAATAGAGAGATTTTTCAACCAGTCCTGTAAAAGCTAAAGTTAAGTGTTGTGTACGCGTTGCTAGGTAGAAAAAATTTCGTTGGTTGAAATATAAATAGCGTTAACGTTAGCGTTAGCGGAGCAGCTTGCAAAATCTCTCCAAAACAAATAAATTAGAGCTATTAACTAATTCTTGTATAGAAGCTTACGGGGAAATAAGTTTGGGTCAAAATGAGATTCGTGCAACTTCCTCATTCTACAAGAACAGGCAGAATCGGCCAAATTTTACCGCAATGCCAGAAGTCTGTCTGAAAACTGAATTTGCTACCTTCTAGAACAAAAATGCAGATTTTATTTATAAAATTGGCTTTCGGCCAGAAATCTTTCCACCCCATGAATAGTAATATTATAACCCCCAAAATTTGACTAAATTATTGACCATTTTAAGGCCAAAAGATGCTTCCCACAAATGTCAACATTGAATTTTGAAACTCAGTTGGAATGCTCTCGATGTAACCACGGAACCGATCCACAGGTGGGATTAAAAAAAACTTATTGAGCCTCCTTACATGGACCGCTTGGACCTTACATGGTCCGGACAAGCCGTGCACTCACCTGGCTGGAGGAAATAGTTGAACCCCAATAACCCCAAAACTTGTGATTTCACCCCATGAAAAGCCATTTCTAGGGCGTGAATGGCTATTTTGGCTCTATTTAGGGCAAGAAATCGTCAGCTTAGCTATTTTCAAGTCGTGGATAGTCAGTTTTTGTCATGTTTGTAGCGCGACTGGTTGCTTTTTGCCATTGCAGGGGATCGTCTGTGAAGACATATTATAGGCACAAATCGTCAGTTTAGCTATTTTTGGGGCGCATACAGTCAGTATGTTGCCAGTTTTTGGAGAACGTGAATAGCCGGTTTGTCTAATTTTAGTACCAAAATAGTTAGTTTAGCTATTGCAAGGCGCGAATCGTCTGTTATACCTTTCGGGAGGGGGGGGGGTTGAAATTTAACAGGTTTTTCGGGGCGTGAGTAGTCCGTCAAGCCTGGGCGCGAATGGGCGAATGGTCAGTTTAGCCTTTTTTGGCACGTTATTGGTAGATTTTGCTATTTTAGGTGCAGGATTAGTATGTTTTCAAGGAGCGAATCATTATCAGGTTGTTTTGTGATAGCCATTTTCGGAAATGCCAGTTTGGCTCTGTTTTGCCATTTTGGGGGACGAATATAATAAGTTTATCAGTTTTCATGGTGGTAATAGCTAGTTTATTTAAAATTGTTCTTTCCAAATCATTTAAATTGGTTCCGTATAAGTGTCAAATCCGCGAATTTTAGACTCTGAAAGACCCGCGGAATAGGTTTTTTAAGGGTCCCCCATTCTTAATCAACACCCAGATCACTATTGGCGGAAGGGTACTTTTAAGGATTTGACATTGTCTTCAATCATTAAGTAACGCGGGTATAGCATATGCACCACATAAAACAAAGTCCAACCTTTGCTATACCCCCTCCTCATTCTCATCACTCCATCGCCGCTTCTTTTCTCGGAAATGTTCTCAAAGGAAAGTATGCCCACGCATAAAAGGAGAACATTAAAATGACATGTCTATCAAAGTGAATTGAACCGAAACGTCTGACACACCAAAACATTTTTTTTGTGTGCAAAAGAACATGAAATATCTCCTTTATATTTGCATGATTTATTCAGAGTACCTATACCTATATGGACCTCCAGCCCCCCCCCCCCGCAAACACACCCAAAACTTACCCGGGCAAGCCACCGCACATCCATCACTTTTCTATGTCGCGTTTTTCTTTCTTTACCCTTATTTACAACTTAAAGCGAAAAGGGGTAGGGGTTGAATCAATAAACGCGAAAACCCGCAATAAAAACTGAAATAGTTTATAATAACATCACTTTTATACCCTTGCTCGATTGAGTTCACTTTATAAGTAAAATATTGTTGTTTAGCAGTAAAAAAAAAAAAAAAAAAAAAAAAAAAAAAAAAAAAAAAAAAACTAGCAAACAGGACGCTAGGAGAAACATCTGCCTTTTTGAAACTTTTTTTATGTTTCAGAAAGAGACGGTGATGGTCGTCGTGCGGGGGATTGGGGAGGGGAGTCACAGTAATATAAAAATTATTCGGGTCAGTTGATGAAACAGAAAAATGCAATCACCGTTTCGAAGATTAAAGGCGATAAAGAGATGATGAAATGGTGTGGGTATGCTGAAGTTAAAATGAGGAGATGGTGGATGAGGGGGGATTCTTTTTTTTCACCAACGGTGCTAATACCTTTTCGCGTGCTTCGTTATTACTTCGGTTAATAAGCAAAAGTCAAAGCCAACTTTATCTTTAAACTCCTCTCACCCATTCACCCTACCCCGCCACCCCGCTCAGCCCGATGGGCTCTCTATTGCCTGTCAGTCAAAACCTTTCAACTTAATTTAACTTCAAGTAATGGCCCTGTGTAGGAAATAAGATGGTTTTTCAAGAAGAGATGAGAAAAGGGCACGGATTAAAATTCTACTTTAAGTACCCCTCCCCCCACCGCTCTCTCAACAAGACTACCCTTATTTACTTCCTTTTACATCACGAGTGAATTCATTCACGCTGCCAGCGCCGTGACGTGTAGATTTATATTAAAAAATATCAAATCCCCTCCCCCAGGTCATCAACGTGTCTGTTTTCAATTTATTTATGTAGCTATGAATTAATATTTATATATATATTATATAAACAGACTAAGGTTAACGTCATGGAAAAACGGAGGCAAGGTAATTAGCTCTAGCGAGAAGCTACCCTTCCGAGATCTGACATTTTCTAAATGTTAAACCCGCTCCCTCACCAGGCACCCCTCTCCACTCCCAACGCACTCTGAAGCCCTTAGGAGTAACATTTTAAAAGGAAGGGGAAAGCGGGGTGTAGTACGGAACGAGTTAACTTGAATGTCGCTCTAATTAGGTGGGTGTATACTACTCGGATGACAAGACTGTGGAGAGCATGGGACGGTGGGGGATTGGTGGGGTTTGATTCCCCGGAACTTTGAAGGTTAATTTTTACAGTTGAGTTAATATTCACTTTCGGTTGAACCAATTAAAATTATTTTTTATTAAGGGGAGGGGAGCTACAATTTTTTCTGTATCTTCGATTGAAAGTACAACCCATCGCCCAGCGTCGCCTGATTGTTGATCGCCCTGTGGCGATCTCTCGACACGATTTCTTCCAGCACTTCACCGTCACCGCGTATGAGTCGGTGGCGGCCGGTAGTCTCATCAAAAACACGGCGGATTTGACTCTGTCGCTTTTCCCAGGCTTCTTTCGTCATCGGGGCCATTACTGATGACGACGACGATGCCGCCTCTGGGACGTTATCAGGCATGAGTGATGATTCCCCTGCGGATGGAGGAAGAGGTCCAATGGTGGTGTCTGTCAGCGGCGACTGAGGGCGTTCGTTGGAGGTTTTCAGTTTTTTGTCTTTCGTTTTTTTCTTTTTGGACTTTTTCTTTTTTTTCTTCGTCGAAGAGTGTCGTTTCTCATTGTCACCGGAGACTGAGTCGTCATCCGAGCTGCTAGAAGAACGTCGTCGCCTCTTTTTCTTCGACTTCTTTTGTTTTTTCTTTTTCTCTTTCCGGCGGCGTTCTTTCTTTAGTTTCTCGTCACTCTGAAAAAAAAGAAGAAATTAATCAATTTTAAGATGGAACACGCACAGGTGGTGTTTGGAGTGTTCTCGTGTTAACTATTTTTACCGATGGTGAAAGGATAGGCAACAATCTGCGCCACGTAGAGGTCGTGTGTTTCCTTGCCTACCTCCCCCAGACTTGGAATTCGCAACTTTTTGGAGTAGTTTTCTCCTTTTATGAATTCTGTAAATAAATTCGCCATTTCACAGGAGTGACAAGCCTGTTCCCGTGGAAAAATGCCACGAAAATCCTTTCAGATGTCGGACAGCCTTGGAGTTCACGGAAGAGCCTCAACCCACCAGCGGAAACAATTAACTTCAGCTACAAAAGACATGTTTTTTTCTATGAAACTGATCACTTTTCCGAGCAATCATACAATTTAGCCTATAAACCGTCAATTCAGGCTCAAAATCACTCACTCGTGTAAATTCATTCTAAGAAAATGAATTTTATCCTTCCAAATGTGCCTATGTTACGCTCAAATTTAGTAGCGTGGCGGGTTTTCACGCGGATACTTGAAAGTTCACGCCTAGATAAACATACTCGATCCTCAAGAGGTGATTCCTATGAAGCGTCCGACACGCGCGTCAATGGCTATTGGAGTGATATCACGCAGTATTTTCTCGAGAGCTTTCGCTCCAATATAGCCACTGACGCTTCATATAGAAATCACACATCCATTGGCATTAAGCAACAAACTTTTTTCATGGGCCAAACATTGGAAATTTCTTAGCCAAAACTGATTATTTGACCTGGCTTCACTCAGTTTGACACCTGAAACTGAATATTCAGCTTAAGAACTGTCAATTTAGCCATGAAGTATTATTATTCGCACTGAGATTCCACAGAAAAATTTGCAGCGTCTTCTAGGAACCGAGATGACGATTTTGAACGATCGGCCATCAAATTTTACAACATTCACTTTTAATTATAAGGATCCAACCATTTGTACTTGAAGCACACATCCATATCTCTCAACCAATAGTTTTCAAATTTTACTGTTTGGTTTTTTACTGTGTTTGGATGAAGACACAACTTTTGGACCATCATCACTCGTCCAGATCTGATTTACCATAGAGTGGTCGACGGACGACAGACGCCAAGTATCGCGAGTGGTGGCGTCGAGAGGTTTTCAGTATAAAATCGAAATTTAGGCCTTTTCGGGCTCCAGGAACACGAATCTGGTGTCAGCTAATTTTTTTTCTTCTTCTTTTTTCCCATTACCAAACTTCTTTCCCTACGGGAAACATGGAAGTAAAAAGCCAGCCTTCTCAGAGAATTACGTTTCATGAGCATACCAACAAACTAAAACATCGTTTGAGGCTTTTAGCTCTATAAATACCCTTTAGCCCGATAAAGGGAACTTCAGCTTAACAACAGGCAATTCAGCTTTCAGAAACAGGCTCTCTAGTAATGAAGCTGTCAAGTGAGCACGAAAATTGGATTTATCAATACCAAAATCGGTAATTTCGCCACTATTATTTAATTATTTTACTTATGAAATCGGGATTGTGAAAGAGAGAGAAAAAAATTGTTTTTGTCCGAAATGTAGAGCTAGTTTAGCGAGGGGGGGGGCACGGTCATGAGCTAGTCGCCAGTTTCGTGGCCGAACGCCTCGGCAACTTGTCACTCACGGAGCGTAAAATTCTCATTCGAGATCTTATTTTCACAAAAAAAACGTGTTCTGGGTCTAAATAGTCAGGTTCGTTGCCAAACGGATGGTTACTCTTACCATGGCAAGAACGACAGTTGAATTGAAGCGGGTACACAGTAGTGACATTGGCGTAGCTAGTTGAACCGCAGCACCCGAAAAGCTGGAATATGCATGGAAATATTAGGAATTTTAGGTTTTCTTTCGATATTTAGAAGGTACGAGAAAACGAGTCTTGTTATCCTATTGAATTTCGCTCCTTTCGATGAATGCCAGTCCACCCGACCTGGAGGATAGGTCGTGGAAAGGTACTCAGCAATTTTCTTTGCTGAATATTCCATTCACCTCACGCAAGCATGATTCTAGAAGCTGAAATTGAAAAATTTACTAATTCACGCCTTCCGGAGGAAACTTCGTAACTAAAATGGAGTGAATACACTCATCCCTAGTTCGTGAATAAGCCCACAGCCGGCTGAAATTGAGAAGGCGCACTGGAGCGCTGTTCTTGAGGTATACGTACACGAAAAGAAGGTCGGAAAAGGCGCTAATACTCGTGGCTAAAACTGCGAAAAAGCTGTCATTCGCTGTTTCCCAATACAAATTCTAAACTGAAATTAAGACAAAAATGTTGAATCACCGAGTATAGATGCTATTTAAGGCTGTTGAACGAAACGCCATAATGTGCTGTCTCTCGACCAAGTCCGCGGCTAGAATTGATGTAAACTAATAATTCACCAATAAGTGAGAAAACACACTAATTCACGTTTGAAATTGAAAAAAAAGGGCTAAATCACAGCTAAAGTTGAGAAATATCACCAACTCGCTGGACAAAAACCCTACTTTGCGGCAAAAATTAGTGAAAAGAGCTGATTCGAGGAATATAAGGGTGCGTTCATAGTGAATCACATTCAGAAAAAAAAAAAAAGGAGAGACGTTCACGTCGCGTCTCTCCTTTTTTTTTTTTTTCTGTATGAAACCGTCGTCGCACCTCCGGCCTACGAACTCTTGGTCAGCATGAATCACATTCACTGCGATACCTCGATGAGCGATGCCCCGATGAAACATCGATGAAGAACAAACATCAATAATTGTATGGGACTGTTCATAGTGAAGCACCCTCACTGCGATGTGATCTTCGATACCTCGCTACTATCATCGATGATTTGAACCATATGGTTCCTCGACCCCCCTCCTTGCTTTTCTTTTTTTTCAAAATAAGGGTTAAAGCTTGAAGGGGACAGGAATGCGTGACTTACGTAAATTGCCTGAAGGTGGACTATAAAGGATTTTGAAAAGAAAAAAAAGGCAACGGACAGGAGGGGGGTCGAGGAACCATATGGTTCAAATCATCGATAATAGTAGCGAGGTATCGCAGTGAGAGTGCTTCACTATGGACAGTCCCATACAATTATTGATGTTTGTTCTTATCGATGTTTCATCGGGGCACCGCTCATCGAGGTATCGCAGTGAAAGTGATTCACTATGAACGCACCCTAATTGATAAAACACTAGTATACATAGAAAAATAGCTAATTCTCAGATGAAATTGAGAAAAAAGGGCTAATTCTGAATAAAATGTAGGAAAAGCGCTAATTCACGGTTAAAAGAGAAAAAAAAAAAATTTCGCTCCGGCAGCTGGCGGTCGGAAAGAGTGCATTTCATTTTGTATACGGATACCCTAAGCCGTCCCAGAAGTAGTAATGTTGAGACCATGATTTTTTTCGTTTGTTTGACCCTCCCTCGTACTGTTTGCTGCCGGGTTTGTTTAAGCTGAACTTAATGGGAATCAAAGGCTATTTCAAAATGGAATCATCATACCGAATATAATGCTCTGGAATCAACTGGTGATTTGTTGTGATTTTTTTACCATTTCAACCACTATTTTCCCCCCTCCACCTTGACCGATTTGGCCCAAATGCAATACCGACCGGGGCCTTATGACTACTGATTTTTGTGCCAAAGCGCGTTCCGCTAAATTAATTTCTACGAGAGTTATCGTGCTAACAAGGCCTCACACTTACTTCTACCCCGGGGGCATCGCCCCCTCCCCCTCGACTTTTTCAAAAAATTAAAATTGGAATCAAAGCCTACTTTAACATGGAGTATACGTACTGAATATGATGCTTCTAGAATCAACTGGTGACTTGTAGTGATTTTTTGATTATTTCAAGCCGTATTTCCCCCCCCCCCACCTCCTTCACCGATTTGGCCCAAATGCAATACCGACCGGTGTCTTATGACTACTGATTTTTTTTAGATAAAGGGTGTTCCGCTAAATTAATTTCTACGAGACTTATCGTGCTAACAAGACCACACTCTTACTTCCACCCCGGGGGCACCACCCCCTCCCCGTCGACTTTTTCAAAAAACTAAAATGGGAATAAAAGGCTAGTCTAACATGGAGTATACGTACCGAATATGATGCTTCTAGAATCAACTGGTGATTTTTAGTGATTTTTTTACCATTTCAACCCCTATTTTCCCCCCTCCACCTTGACCGATTTGGCCCAAATGCAATACCGACCGGGATCTTATGACTACTGATTTTTTAGATAAAGCGCGTTCTGCTAAATTAATTTCTACGAGAGTTATCGTGCTAACAAGACCACACACTTACTTCCACCCCGGGGGCACCACCCCCTCCCCCTTGACTTTTTCAAAAAATGAAAATGGGAATCAAAGGCTAGTCTAACATGGAGTATAAGCACCGAATATGATGCTTCTAGAATCAACTGGTGATTTTTAGTGATTTTTTTACCATTTCAACCCTATTTTCCCCCCTCCACCTTGACCGATTTGGCCCAAATGCAATACCCACCGGGATCTTATGACTACTGATTTTTTAGATAAAGCGCGTTCTGCTAAATTAATTTCTACGAGAGTTAACGTGCTAACAAGACCACACACTTACTTCCACCCCGGGGGCACCACCCCCTCCCCCTTGACTTTTTCAAAAAATGAAAATGGGAATCAAAGGCTAGTCTAACATGGAGTATACGTACCGAATATGATGCTTCTAGAATCAACTGGTGATTTATAGTGATTTTTTGACGATTTCAAGCCCGATTTTCCCCCCTCCACCTTGACCGATTTGGCCCAAATGCAATACCCACCGGGATCTTATGACTACTGATTTTTTAGATAAAGCGCGTTCTGCTAAATTAATTTCTACGAGAGTTATCGTGCTAACAAGACCACACACTTACTTCCACCCCGGGGGCACCACCCCCTCCCCCTTGACTTTTTCAAAAAATGAAAATGGGAATCAAAGGCTAGTCTAACATGGAGTATAAGCACCGAATATGATGCTTCTAGAATCAACTGGTGATTTATAGTGATTTTTTGACGATTTCAAGCCCGATTTTCCCCCCTCCACCTTGACCGATTTGGCCCAAATGCAATACCGACCGGTGTCTTATGACTACTGATTTTTTAGATAAAGCGCGTTCTGCTAAATTAATTTCTACGAGAGTTATCGTGCTAACAAGACCACACACTTACTTCCACCCCGGGGGCACCACCCCCTCCCCCTTGACTTTTTCAAAAAATGAAAATGGGAATCAAAGGCTAGTCTAACATGGAGTATAAGCACCGAATATGATGCTTCTAGAATCAACTGGTGATTTATAGTGATTTTTTGACGATTTCAAGCCCGATTTTCCCCCCTCCACCTTGACCGATTTGGCCCAAATGCAATACCCACCGGGATCTTATGACTACTGATTTTTTAGATAAAGCGCGTTCTGCTAAATTAATTTCTACGAGAGTTATCGTGCTAACAAGACCACACACTTACTTCCACCCTGGGGGCACCACCCCCTCCCCCTTGACTTTTTCAAAAAATGAAAATGGGAATCAAAGGCTAGTCTAACATGGAGTATACGTACCGAATATGATGCTTCTAGAATCAACTGGTGATTTATAGTGATTTTTTGACGATTTCAAGCCCGATTTTCCCCCCCTCCACCTTGACCGATTTGGCCCAAATGCAATACCGACCGGTGTCTTATGACTACTGATTTTTGTGCCAAAGCGCGTTCCGCTAAACTAATTTCTTCGAGAGTTATCGTGCTAACAAGAAAACGGCCATAATATTATAAATATATAAATATATATATATAAAGAAATATATAGAGATATATATATATGAATTCCGGAGACCACTGAATTCGTGTTCTAGAGGTTCTGAAACGTGAAAAAAACATGACATGACCCATGTTTGCCACCATCACGACGAGACCAATAGTGCATTTTTCAGAATGAAATGCACTAAAACGCTAATTACTGGTCAAGAGTGAAAAAATGTTGCAAATTAGCGGCAAAACAAAAATCGCTCAATCGCAGGCAAAATAGAGAAAATACGCAAATTCAAGGTCAAAATTGAAGAAAATGGATAGGAGGTTGAGATTAGAGGAATTTAGGAAAACGAAAACAAAATAAACAACGAAAAAATTCGCGGCTAAAATTGAGAAAACTCCAATTAGCGGCTTTTTGGTGAGTGCAACATCGCACTCGATAAAATGGTGAACAAGCGCTAATTCGCGGCTAAAATGGAGATAAATCTCGAATTCGCAGTTTAAAATAAGATGAAGCGCTAGTTCACAGGTAAAATTGAAAAATATCGCTAGTTCGAGGCTAAAATTGAGAAAACGCTAATTTCCGGCTTCTGATGAAGGGAACTTGGTACTAAAATAATTGAGAAAGAACTCAATAGCTATCGAAGTGAGAAATAATTCGTGACTAAAGGCCCGTTCACAAGCTCTATGTTTCCGTTCTGAGGAGTCTATGGAGCCAAACAAATTTATTCCCTCGAAAAATGAAGCATTTTGATAGGTTGCGTGGACATCACACAACGAAAACATTGAGCTTGTGAACGGGCCTTAAGCGCGAAAAAAATTGGCCGTATGGCCTGTATGGGCCGAATGGCTTTTGGCACCTTCGGAGTCGGAAGACCGTCTGAGCCCTCAAAAAAAAAAAAAAAAAAAAAAAATTCTCAAATGCGCAGGTAAAAATTGAGAAAATGCTCTAATCCAGGGCCAAAATTAAGAAAACGCCAATGGGGAACTTGCACATTTTTCAAAAGTTGGTGTTTCTTAAATAGGGCTCTTCCACAAGCCTATTGCTCACATTAAACTCTGAAATTAATCAAGGACGCTTTTTAAGCGATTTTTTAAAAATTTTGAGTGGGGGTTCGATTACGTCAAAGCTTCGTTTTTTGTAAACAAACAATTTTAGAGTTCCCTCATATGCTTCACGAGTAAGGATTTACGTCATTTCCCCTCGCACCATCCATCCCCTCCTGAAGAACTTTGAACCTTCTTTAAAAATCTTAAAACGCATCAATCGGGTTGCAACTTCCGTTGTTATCCTTCACTTCACGGGTCAAATCAGCAGTATGCTTTTCTTCCCAATCTGAGATTCATGCAAGTTCCCCATTTGCGGCTATCTGTTAAATGCAACTTCACCTCGTGAAATTACCAATTGGCCTGGAAAAAATCAACTTAACCTAAATGGAAGGAAAGTGGACAATTTGACGAAGAAAGTCTCGGTCCCTAATACAGGAAATGTTCCCTAGAAAGACGGTTGAGTCTGAAAAGTAACGGAAAACATTAGTTGACCTAGGCACAGCACACAGGTTGCTTTGCCTCTTATCTGGGCATCCAGAATGATAAGAGAAACACACTTGTGTGCTTGATTTTTGTGATTCACAGCAGTTTCTCGAATAAATCGCACTTCTAGCCAATTCGAGAGATTCTCGATCGATGGCGTAGCATCGATTAGTCATCAAAATGGCCTTACCTCGGTGTCTGTATTGTCCGAATTGGAATCGTTCGTCGTGCAGTCTTTTCTTTTACCCATCGTTTTGTGGGTAGGCTCAAGAAGATCCTAGTCGAGAGGAATCCTGAAATAAAATTGTTTGTGCTTCTTCAGGGTGAAACTGTAAAAAACCAAGAGCTGCTATGTAAACTGTCGCATTACAGAACTACGGGCTAAAGGGCAACAGTCGATGAGGTTACTGTCAAACTCTCGTAAAAAACAAATCGATGATTTGAAGTAGAACGATCTCTAATTCTAGGAAAACGAAAGACATTTACAAGAAAAAGAGCATTTACATGACTAGTTCGTTTAAATATTAAACGTTATAACAACATGAAAGGAAAATGGAATGCAAAAACTATTTACAAGCACCTAACCATACTAAAGAACTTAAAACAAAAAGTTATTGCTTTTCAAAATCGTGAACATTTTCGGGGATCAAAACAAGGTGGGAAAGGGGGTTTCAAGGCTTTCTTCGTCTAGAAATCAAGGACAAACCAAACAATAAATAAAAACTTAAGGAGTAACAATAAAAAAGTCTTGTATTTTAATCGTACTCGTGACTCGATTCTTTCTTCGCCACCAGTAGTGTGTCGTTCTCTTCTTCAGTTTGGTCGTTGATCATTCGAGAGAGTTTAGTTATTCCTTCTGTTACTCCACACTGACTCAGCCTATAAAAAGTCGCTTTTTCAAATATTATAATAGATTGGGGGTGAAGCAGGGGCCGCATACACAATGTCCTCGGGGTCTTCCTCTTCGGTGTTTAGTTGAAAGTATGGGTTGGCTGAAGCGGGCCGGAATTTGTAGCCGGTGAGGACAAAGAATACGTAGGTGACCATTTCTCGGAACATTTCATCAAGCCATTCGTATTGGAAAGACACGGTCATCTGTGGACAAAAGACGTTAATAATAGCGAGGATGACAAAAAATATTATGACCAAGACGCTAATGTACCTCGAGTAAATAAACGATAATTCTCGTAAAATAAATGTAGCAAACGATCATGATGTAGAACTGTCGAAACAATTTCAATTTCCTCAAGTTAATTGCCGCTTTCCCGTCGATATGTGCGGCCTCTTGCAAATATTTAATTGACCTAACCAGAAACAGTGAACATTAGCGTAAAAATAGTTATAGAAAATCGGTGGGAGGGGGATGGCATTACCAAACGACCGGGAAAATAATGGCGCCGCAACACAACAAGTCGATGAACATGAAAACGTCCGACCATGTTTTATGCTCGACGTCCCCCTCTTCGGACTCTTCGATGATGATGTTTACGATATTGTTCAAGACTTGAAGAGGAATGATGAACATGAAGATTTTCTTGTCGCGTTCAGACAAAAGGTTTTTGATGAATGTCCATCCTGTACCGATTAGGATGATGGTAATGAAGAGAACGGAACCTTTCAATCTATACATTGAAAAAAAAAAAAAATGGGGACGTATAAGATCTGCAGAGATGACAGAGAATAAATAAATAAAATAAAATAAAACTTATACTCACAAGTGGGTAATGTAGTACAAAATAGCCCACGCGGGTACGTGATAGCCCTTGCTCTCGATAAAATGATAATTGATGGCGTGGAATAACAACGAGAATGACTTTAAGTAGACCAAAACAGCCATCAAATGGTGAATTTTAAACACTGTATGCCTGTGTGGTTGACAAAAATTAATAAATAAAACTATGGAAGAACGCCGGATCATGGCAACTTGCAACTTACTTGCTTTTACACAAAATAAAAACCCAAAAGCACCCGGACAAAAAGAACAGAATGGACATCATGAAATAGAGAGCCGGCAGTGGCATTTCACCGGCCGATAAATAATTTCCGTTGTTCACTTCTTCGATGGCTATCTATTTTCACAAGGTTTTAACCAAACGTAAAGGTAACTAATAAAAGAGGGGGAAAAACTCACCGTAAATTTAACGTGAACTTTAGTTTCACCATAGTTGGGACAACTATGAAAGTATAAATTGTATAAACCTTCTTCTTTCTCGTCAGCTATGTACACTACAAACTGTAAAAAAAATAATACAACAATTATTATTACGATAAACTATACAAATTAAGGACAGCGAGCCTTACTCTGGTGCTCAAATGACCGTTGGCGTCCCTGATGAGAGAAATATTCGGCTTTTGGCCTTGAAAAACCAAATGTATGCACAAAATTAATGGGACAGCTCTTAAAGAACGTCTATATTGTTTTATTACCATTTGATTCAACGGGGGAACTTTTCACACTCCTCAAATTGAACAGTTGGCGATCACTGAGAGAACCACGTTTGGGACGAACGACTGGTAATTCGCTCTGATCACGATAAATGTGAAGGCTTTGTAGTTCGGCCGATTCATTTATTTTAAGGCTGGGGGCCAATATTGTTTAGCGTCATTACTTGTCGGAAAGGGTGGGAGGGAGGGAAAGGAAAGCCTTACACAAGATTTTTGCGATCCATCGTGAAAATGACGCTTTTCAGTGACTTCCCTCTGTTTTGCGGATCGAGGACACAGTAGTCGAGATGAGTGTCCAAATAGGGGTTCATGGCGTCATTTCGCGTCTCGTCGAGACTAAAACCGAACTGTGGATGGTAAAGGGAGGAGGGGGAGGAAGCTTAATGAAAGAAATTCATTATTTCAGCGCGCTGAGGAATATGGCTGGGCAGCAAGAACGGTGAGGGTACGTTCGGCAACAATAACTTAATTGATACCCCCCCCCCCAGCAACCATTAATTTTAAGCAAGGCTAGAAGTGATAATTTAGCCCCCACACAACTCATCTTTGTTCGAAACGAGCGACAATCGTAGTACGATAATTCGCCCCTTGAAACTGGCTGATTAGCATTAAAGCTGAATATTTTACCCTCAAAATGTTTGTAAACCAGTCAATTTGCGGCTGAGATTGTAAAAAGCGATCATGTGCTGTTCTTGGCTCGATTACACAGCTAAAAGTGAAAAAATCACAAATTCCAAACTAAAATCGTGAAAATCCCTAATTGGCAGATAAATTTAAGAAACTTGAGAAAACAACAAGCAAGTTTTTTGGTCTTAACTTTTGGGAATTTGAAGTTTCGGGCCATTTTTTCTAGAGAACATGGACCCAGCCAGCCGCGATACTACCCAGAGCCTGACAAATATAACCATACAATTACATCACTCGGGAGCTAAAAATCTCTAGAATTGCCAGTTTTGGGTCTGATTATCGGTGAAATTGTTAGTTTCCCGTATTTATTCTCCCGAAATTGCCGGTTTCTAGTTATTATTTCCGCGAATTCGAGTTTGAGGGATATTTCCAAACACGACCGTGCTGAAGTCTTTTGACCAGTAACCGTAAAATTACAACGTTTCTGATCGCAAATATTTGCGAATTTGGAATTGTCCTGGCTGTAATCGCGAGTTTCGCGTCAGCAGAAACAGCGCTCGAAGCGTGACGCAAAATTGCAACATTTTGAAAGCAAATATCCGCGAGATTGGAAGTTTACTCGCTGAATATTCGCGATATTGCAAGTTCCAGGTCTTAATTTCGGCGAAACTGCGAGTTTCAGGGCCTTTTGTTTTCGGAGGGGCGTGAACCCCAAGCAAGCCGACCCCGAATGTGCCCATAACTTTGAATTTACTTGATATTGAAATTGAATGAGTTTGCAAGTAAGGGTCCTAATTTGAGCGAAATTTCAAGTTTCATGGCATTTCGTGGCATACACGAAATTTGACAGTTTCGCTCTTAAATTTGAGTGAAATTGCAAGGTCAGGGTCTTAAAACCAGCAAAATTGCAGTTTCGAGACCATTTTAAATTTGCATAACGGTGGAACCCAGGCTATATTTTCAGGGTCAATATTTTGAGACACTGAGAGGCCAGAATAGACTACGTCGTGATAGCCTCAATTTTGTCGGAAAATTGTTCCAAAAACAATTATTTCACCCCTCAGAAACATCCACGAACCAGGAAATTTACAAGGTACTTGATTGTTCGGCATTGTTTTCATTAAAGCGCGCATTCAAGAAAGCGCGAAGGGCAAATATTGCAAGGCGGACAAATAGTCGAGATTCGGTGGATAAATAGTGGAAATTACATGTTTCAATGTTAAATATTATTCGTAAAATGCAAGTTTAAGACTATAGCAGCAAAACAGTTGGTTTGCGACTGTGAACAGCCGTGAAATAACTATTTTAGGGAGAAAACCAGCAATATCCATGCTTTTGAACGAGATTATACGTGTCATTGAATTAGCAGATAAGTCCTTCGATAAAGAAATTGTATGACCAAAAATATGCTGAATTGGGACATTTGAGCCAAGCCACCGCGTAATTGCTACAATCGGAGATAAATCTACGAAATTTTTAGTTTTGGGTCTGAATAGTGGAGAAATATCACTTTTCTCGTTTTGAATGCAAAGAAATCGAAAGTTCCGTGTTTTTTTTTTTTTTTTTTTTTTATTTATTGTGCGCGAGGTGTCGTCTGCGTGGTCCCGGGAGCTCCCAAAGTCTGATGAATAGCCGCAAAATTTCTTTTGGGGGCAAATATCTGCCCTGTTTCAGGTCTGAATATACCAATAATTGCGAGTTTATGGTCTTAATTATATCAAAATTCAAAGTTTATGGCCTTTTTTTAGAGGCTGCACAGCCCGAGCTAGCCGGACACGACACCGCCCAAAGTTGCCACGGAATAACATCACATCCGATCTCAAAATATTTAAAATCGCAAATTTTCGGATGTAAATTCGCAAAATCGATAGTTTCTGATTTTTAATTTCGTGAATTTGCAAGTTGCCGGTAGGTACTTTATATGATGACCGCTATCCCGGGTTAACGGAGCAGGACAGTTCCCTAAACCTGACTAAATATTGTCACAAAATGTCATCACTTTTGAGTTGAAAATCAGAGAAATTGCAAGTGTCGAGTATGAATATTCGCAAAATTGCCGTTTCCTGGTGTTAATGTTCGCGAAACCACAAGTTTCTGGACTCCTTTTTACTGACAGCGGAACATAGTCCAGACGGCCAAACTTGTGGCACCTAATATGACGAGCGTTGGTTGAGACAATTGCACCCTGGACCCGTCGGCCGACTTTTCTGGCCCATAGATGTGCAACGAGGTTTCTACGCCAGAATTGGTGCATGCGAATCCCCTGCAGACAGTTCGAGGGGATTCGCCTCTCTGAGCAGGGGGCAATTGAGTGGCACACACGTCATTTTACCAAATTAAAACGTCATAATCCGATTCTTTTGACATTGTTCAAATCGCATCCAACCATAACATTACTGCCCTATTAAAATTGATTCAAAGGACTCATAGGATTCCAAAAAAAACTCACGATATCATCATCAGATCCGTCGGTACCGAAATTGGTCAAGTGAACATCCAGTATGCCTCCTTTCAGAAAACCGAACGTTGTCAACGGGATATACTTCCTGGTGTCTTCCTGTGCATACGAAACAACAAAATTTACAACTAAACCTTAAATTGAACTGTCAAAAAACCCACGGATATTGACAAGTGATGAATTCTCGCCCGACACACGGCGACCAATGTTGAGAGGATTAGAAAAACGTATCCTGTCCCCATAGTTCTACGAGTAGCGCACTGAATACGATCAAATTCGAACCGAAAAGAAATTAAAATCAAATAAACCAACGAAACGAGTCATTTAAGAGGATAAAGAATAAAAATATCACGGCAGTATCTAACACAACTCACTGGACACTCAGCTCTCGAGAAGATGATGA
Source organism: Corythucha ciliata (assembly GCA_038030265.1). Taxonomy (NCBI): domain Eukaryota; kingdom Metazoa; phylum Arthropoda; class Insecta; order Hemiptera; family Tingidae; genus Corythucha; species Corythucha ciliata. The sequence continues at coordinate 48,542,711 of CM075942.1, read as the reverse complement.
GAAGATTATTAGGAGGCACTGTTATACTGAAATAACCTGCTTAGAGATACCTTGATAAGTGAAGTGACCAAGACTACATTTTAGCAAGTTCTCCTTGAAATTTGAATTTTAAGGTGAGTTTTCGTCATGATTTTATGTCGAAGATTAATTTTTACAGCACCTAATTAAGGAAAATATCACGCCTACTCCACATATTTTACTAAAATTTCTGAGCACCGTAGCTACGAACTCCACGTACAAATTTTTAATGATTGCTACTAATCATTGCAGCCGAACATGTGGTGTTTTCATGGGTGACACTGAATCGCTGTAGGATGTTGCATTTCTCAAATTGTATTTCTGAACAGAGTCATTTCAAGGTTCTACGGCGGCCTTCCTGGTCGGACTTACAACTTCCCATTAAACGACCTGCAGGAATGTGAGGGCTGTATTCCGTAAGGATCAATGCGACGGCGTTCTCTGATTGATACCACCTGGCAAAGCTGTTCGAACCCGTTCATGAGGCACGGCGTCGCACTATGCTAGCCCCAATATGCTCCTGCCAAGGCTGCAAACACGGCTGGTTGCAGGCGACTATCCCAGTCTATCTGAAAGCACATTTCGTCCAGGTATTTCCATTGAGTGTGCCCAGCAGGTCAACTGCATCCCAGTAGGTCGAGCTTCCTTAATCCTGGCGTGTGTGTGTCCATGGGACAACAGGAAAAAAGGCAACCAAGAGGCCTTACAAAGGGAGGGGGGATGGCCCGATACAATGCAGTGTCAGGTTACCGGCCCGTCTGCAGCAGTCAGAGGACCAACTGACCCTAGTCTCAGTTCGGCTAATTGTGTCCAGAGACAACCTAGCGAAATTGTGTTTTTGAATTAGAAAACCCCCCGAAGTTGGCTGTTTAGATAGCCAACCCTATGAAATTTTAGGGTTAGTAACATCGTTACAGTAATACAAATTAGATAAGTAGCCGTAGTTGCCTACGTTGTCAGTCATACTTTGTTGTGGTGTGTCCAAGACAGACCGGTTTTGCCTGCTCGGCATCTTCAGTGTTTGAACGTCTACTGAAAACTCAGTTTTTGGACACACTACAACAAGGTATGACTGACAACGTAGGCAACTACGGCTACTTATCTAATTTGGTTTTACAAGAAGCCAATCCCACGATTCAGTGAAATTTTGTTGTAATGCGAGCCAAACCAGCGAAATTATTACGCCGAGCACCCTCTGAAGTTGGTTCTTGAGATGTTTGAACCCGCTCAATTTGGTTTTTTGAATGAGTCAACCCTATGCGCCGAAACCGCGATCATGTATTCTCGGAAAGCCAAACACTCGAAAATTGTATGTTTTGAAGTGCTCGACTCATGAAGGTGGTTTTTTGGTGAGTCAAACTCCCCAAAATTGGGTTTTCTGAAAACAAATCCCGTGGAAGGTTTTAATAAGGTCAAAACCCGCGTAATTGGTATTTTCAGTAAGTAATGTAGTAATGGCTTCCATGAAGATGGTTTCTGAGAGTCCAATGTGCGAAATTTTTTTCTCACTGAGAATACCTCGCGAATACGGCTGCTGAGATAGCCAAGCTCGCGAAATTGGATTTTATAGAGGGCCAATTCAACTAAATTTGGTATTTGAAATGGCCTAACTCGCCCGATTTGGTTTTTATAAGATCCAAGCCCGCCCGAGTTATTTAAAACAGACAAACCTGCAAAATATCATTCTATGTGAGCCAAATAATATTCGAAATGTCGTTCAATGATTTGTACATAATGATTTGAATGATCAAGGAACAAAATCAACAAAAATGTAGGGAATACCACCATCAAGGCCTGATTACACCAACCGAGTACTGTCTGTGGTGATTACACATGAGTTTTACTCGGCCGAGTGCACTGTCTCGGCCGAGCACTCGGTTCGTGTAATTCGGCCTTTAGGGTTTTGTTTTTGGTTGTTTGCCCAAAAAATCGACAACCCTTTCCCTCTCCAATCACATGGAGCTCATTCATTCCTGGCAATTTCGTCGTTCCGAGATATCTATGATGGAAAACGTCTGATTACAAGCATTTTCTGCTGGGAAAGAATGAAGCTTTGCAGCTGGATCTCTTTCTCCGTGACTAAAACGCTTGAGGCGTATGAAGATTTCATCTGGGTTGCCTCTCTGCACCCACCAGCTGTGTCACGCCGAGGATCGCCCCTACAAATTGGAGAAATTCGGGCGAGGCTCATTTTTTTGACAACACCTGGACGAAATGAATTGGCCTAGAGCAATGTCCATGACCAGTACCTCCGTACTCTGAAAAGTACGCCCCCGGCCAGGCAGCGTGGATATCTCGATCTAGTTCCACCACGGGTTGTCCCCCCCTCCCTCTTATGCTTGCGCTACTATTTTATCCGCTTATGGGTGTATGTGTTAATCAGTTTTGGTGGTCTGTTTCAGATGTCGTGAAAAACATGACTCCTGCTACTCACAGTTGCGGCCGGCCCCGAGGCCGTCCAAGAAAAATCAAAGTCGAGAACGAGATAAAGCCACGCCGTCCGCCTGGTCGACCGAGGAAAATCAAATCGGAAAACGAGCTTGAACTCCACTGTCCCAGGCAAACACGACGACGCGAGAAACAAATTTTCACTTGCTCCATTTGCCCGTACACCTGTAACCGCCCAGAGCGTTTCATCGAACATTTCCGCGTTCACACGGGTGAAAAACCCTATCAGTGCTCGCTGTGCGACTACAAATGCGCGAAACAGGCCAACATGACCGTTCATATTCGCATTCACACGAGAGAGAAACCATTTAAGTGTAGCGAATGTGACTACAGTTGCGCTCATTCCACTTCATTGAGCGTTCACATGAGGGTTCACACTGGTGAGAAACCGTTTCTTTGTAGCTATTGCGACTATAAGACGGCTTATTCGAATCAGTTACGAGCCCATACGAGGACTCATACGGGAGAAAAACCTCATCAGTGCTCGCTGTGCGATTACAGATGTACAAATACCGTGAGGTTAAGAAATCATATGAAAATGCACTCTGGAGACCGACCATTTAAATGTAGTTATTGTGGATATTCATGCTCTCAAAAAGGAACACTAAAGGCACACATCATAAATCACGTTGACGGGGTTGTCCTCAAGTGCCCCGAACCAGGTTGTGACATCGAGTGCGTCGGTTCTTCAGACTTAGCCAATCACACTTGGACGCATCACTTGGGATTCCAGCTCTACGTCTGTTCAGCCCATGACTGTAATTTTTCCACCTCATTTCCCGTCACCCTTGAACAACACTTCCGTCAAGAGCACGACCAAGAAGGCTCACGACCATTCGCCTGCTCCCTCTGTGGCTACTCCTTCAAACATTCCGGCGGCCTCAGAAAACACATGGAAGTCCACGTCGGTATTAAAGCCCGGAAATGTACAGTCTGCGAATATCGTTGCCATCGACTCAGTGACATGAATTCTCACATGCGGATTCACACAGGTGAAAAACCCTACAGCTGCGCCGAGTGTGACTACAAGTGCGCTCATTTGAGTCGGTTGCGTGTTCACCAGCGGATGCACAGAGGTGAACGACCGTACAAGTGTAGTATTTGCGGTTACGAGTGCGACCAGGCGAGCCGACTGACTGCCCACAGGAAAACACATTTTCAAACAATTCCAGACACGCCGAGGAAACGAAAGCGGAAGCCTAAAAATGTTGAGCCAGCCATAGAAACAGCTTCCGATAATGATCAATAACAGCTTGTATATTATAATGAAATGGGTTACCAATATCACTAAAATTTAATGCTTAGCTCCTCCATTGATTATCCAGGAATGACCTTAATTTTAGCATGAGTATAAATAAAATTATCAAATGACCAAGCGTTTGTTTTGGAACTAGTAGAGACTTCTGGGACCCAAGCGAGCAAAAAGTGGCTGAGGCAGCGCTAGTAGTTGAATTTTGGAACCAAAATAGTGACTAATGGTGAATTTCACCACCGGAAGTTAGGTTGGAGTTACCCAACTACAATACTGGTAGAGCTACTGTAGTCAGTGGCAGTGGAGCACGGCGCGGTTTATTATTCATGCATGTAGCCAGATCCAGCTTGAAATTACATGAAAATCGACACCCCACGCCCCTGTGATCTCAAAATATTTGAAAACCCCCATTTTGGACTCGCTTTTGGCCAATAAAAACTCAGGGAGTTAGTTGATCAAGCTGATCAGTTGTCAGGACGAACTATATCCCAAATGGAATCTATATCTGGTTTCGAAAAATTCATTTTTTCGAGCAATCCAATGGCAAGGTATGGGACAGCGGCGGACATTCCAGAGAAGAAATCGTATCTTTTTCTTTTTACTTATAAACATCAAGATTTTTGTCTTTTCGTGCAGTATGGCGCGTGTTCTGTCGATACAATGGACCCGGTTTTGTGTTTCGAACCCCCCCCCCCTGGACTGATTCCTGTGTGCGCCACTGCTATAGTTACACAGTATTTATAGTGCCTTAACACTGGTTGCGTTGCAAAACTCGGGGGCTCGTGTTTAAACGCTGAAGTGCAGAGTTGAGTTCTCACTGGAGTTTTGCGACGGTGATTTGTGAGTTTTCACCTCCCCGTTATCAAATCTTATTGCAATAAGCCAAAACCCTAAAAGTACAATATTAATCAAGTTGTGTGGCTTGAAAACTAAAAGCCGCCTTCACATGCAAGCTTTAAAAAGCTGAGCTGTGGGCTTCAACCAATCAGAGAGCTCTGAGTACACTGAAGCCCACTACTTAGGTTTTTAAAGCTTGCATGTGAAGGCGGCTTAGTAATATTCCTTTCCTTCATTTTTTTGTCAACCATCGTTTAACATTTATAGCAACTTTGAAAAAGAAATGGCAGAAAGGTTTCATCCCGATGACAACACTATCGAAACACCTCGGAACGTGTTTTGTTGGATTATTAAACACATACCTACTCAGCGCTGATCTAGATTGACAGTTTTGCAACTGCTAAAGTCTAAGGCTCAAACTCAAAGCAGTCCCTTGAGGAAAATATTCACTTGAGGGACTTCAAATCATTGGTTTTGAATCGAGTCAAGGGAATATTCCTCAAGGGTCGACTATGAATTTGGGCCTAAGTGCTCATTAAGCGCTGAACAAGTCTGAAGTTTTGCAACGCGGCCACTGTTTACATAAATTGTTACGCAGTTTGTTCGTTAATTCTGAGTTAACGTAACTCAAACCTTAACTCTCGGTGGGGAAAATCACCATAATAGCTAATAGGTTCAGGAGATTGTCGATTTTGTGAGTCGTCCGAGAGGTGAACTTCCTCCTTTTTTCTTTCGTGATATTTATCACCTTCTCGATCACGGACCACCACCCTCAGCAACAGGTCTCTCTCATCAGTCATCACATTGAACTGGGGGCATTTTCAGTAAAATTTAGCGCGGGAGCTATCCACTCGTCCTCTCCGAATTGGAACATTATGTTTTTAGACAGGACAGGTGACGGGCGCGGGTGCTAAATATGCCCCCTGTACTGAAAGGCGCTATTCGCCTGAAGAAATATGTTGTACAAGCCGTACATCATCATTTGAATTACCTCGCGTTTCGAATGTCGATATTACCATCTTTACGAAAATTTCTGATTTGTATACTAGATTACAGCATTTACAGAAAAGCGAGCACAATTAATTAATGTTTGGTAAAAAAGTAAGTTCTCAAGTGACCTTTTCTTTCCAGAGAAACAGTAAATTCAAAACTGGAAATAAAAATAACAAACTGTTAATTGGCTCGTTCAGTCGATTGGTTCTTTAGTGACGACTGCGGAAACAAGCCCCCCCCCCCCCGTCATTCTTGAGCTTGCTCTTTGACGATTAATTTTTTTTTTTTTTGAATAATTTTTCTTCATCTCAGATAATTCGTAACCACGTAGAAATTAATTATAATATTTTATTCAGTTTTTATGGGAGAGTAAATTCAGTTTAAGAGTAGGTACCTTTATTGCCAAGGACTCGGCGAAAACAACCTCTCACGTAGTAATAATTAAGAATAAGGATACGACTATTGGTATTTTTGCTCATTTTTTTTTTTTATTAAGAAGACCAGTATCTTAATCTGTTCGTAAGCAGGAAATAAAACAGCTATTTCCGAGGATGAACGGCAAAAATAAGGAAAGATTCCTCCTGGCTGTTCTAGCCGCAATAAATCCTTGAGGGTGGTTATAACTGCGTTAAATTTACTGATCCTGTCACTATTCCTATTCGTTCCGAATGATTTCCAGGTCAAGCTCATTCGATTTTTCGATCTACTGAATCAAATTGTATACTTCCTCGTCATCAGCATTATTTCTGACACTTCCGTTTTATTTATGAATTTGTGATTTTGCGCCTCTCTCACTCGCTCCCTCTCTCTCTCTCTCTTGGCAAAACGTGAATTTCCCATGCTTTGTTTATTAGTACCCGCGGATTCTCATATATATTTCTTGAGATCGCATGAGGGCACTTAAAAGTAATTACTTCGCAGCTATTTAGGGAATGGGTAACCACACAGGTGATTTGCTTAGTAAAACTGAAGCGAAAAAGAATAATCGACCAGTCTAATTTAATTTGGAGGCTAAAGGTGTAAACAAAGAAGTAAATTCAGGAAAACAATTGAAACTGGGTGATATTCCCATAACTCGAGTCATGGGACCACATTGATTGAAATGGACTATGCGGGAACGGGTTAACAGTGGGAAAGAGGGGGAGGGGTGCTACCCTTCAAAAGACTCGTATTTTTAATTTGGCGAGTTGAGTATTGTGCGAACTCTCAAGTTCAAAAGAGGAGTGGTGTGAGGGAAGAAAAACGCTTTATATGAAAAGGAAAAGTGGGTCCCACACTGTTCTGATTTTTTTTTTTTCTATTCAAAGGCACAACGACGACAAAAGGGGGAATATATTGTGATTTTTCTCTGGGGGGGCCAACACACGTTTACGCTCCATCCCCCTGGTAGGATACCACTGATCTTTACGCCTTTTTTGTGATTAAAAAACAACAACAAGTCATGAATCGTGTCCGCGTTATTCTGACGCGTCTCACCGTGGTCAGCCTGATAGCATCGGCCGGCGTCGTAAACAGTGCCGCTGACGAATATGCCAGTCCGCACAGAGCCACTGCATTACCATTTTCGTCGGACATCCTTCGAGACATGCTCACTAGACCAATGGGGAATCCGTTGGATCCACTGCCCAGTGATTTTCTTACGACGGTACGTAACAAACTTTTACATAATTTCACACAAAGGACACTAACAGGCGAGGCTGACAGCATCGCAGGCATGTTTTGCGTGGATGGGCTCTTTTAAACTTGACATTGAAAACGTTTTGAAAGAGTTTTTTTCATTTGCAAAAAACCTTGGCAGGAAAATTCAAAAAATCTAACGATCGTCACAAAAGGAAAGAAAAGAACGAGCAGAAAAAATTCCTGCTCTGACCTAGTTGTGTCACTCCCGCAATAGTAACAACAGGCAACTGCATCGAATCAACCTTGAAAACGGTCCGTTCAAACTGGAGGAATCTGGGGGCCATAAAAAAAAACTCCGCGTATCAATGGAGTGTCGATGTGAAAAGAAAAGTGAAAAATTGCCGAAAAATCGCGTACGGAGAACGTACAGAGAGGGAGTTTGGACGAAGGAGTTGTTTGAGAAGGACGAAATAGCCGAGTGAAAAACTGTCGATTCGATTCGCCGATACATTTTCTCTCCTTCGCGAGCTTGACGCCTTCTAAGTTCAAGGTCATTAAAAAAGTGCCAAAAAAAACATTATAGAATGAGGGGGTCAATTACACGTTTAAAAAATGAAATTTCAGGGATAGGGACGTGGGGCAGGGCAACTGGCCACTCTCTGACTCAAAAGCGAATTAAGGGCCGTTGTGTGTGGGACAGACCGAACAGCCACCCAAGTTAAATTCCTACAGGGTCATCGCGTTTTGTTTCGTCAGACTCGCTGAAAAACAAATTTTGCCTTTTTTGTTTTTTGGAAAACCAATTTCACGAGCATAGAAAACAAAATTTTTTGGATTTCATTCCCTAAAAGACGAATTTCACCAATTCTTCTCCCACACACACAAACACATTTTTCGCGGGGTTTTGTCGCTTAAAAATCAATGGGGGCTGCCTACTTCAAAACCAATTCCGCAAGATTGCCTATAATTCAAAAACCGATCTCGCGGGGTGATTAAAAAATCAATTTTTACGGGGTTTCCTGATTCAAGAACCAATTTTGCAGATTTTTCTCACCAAAAATCTATTTTTGCGGGTCGAGCTCAATAAAAACCCATGTTATTCACGGATTTTTGTTGCTTAATAATCAATTCCCTAGGTTGCCTTATCCAGAAACCGTTTTCGCGAATTAAACAGTATGCACATACACACAAGAAATATGCATTGGTGGGTTTCGTCTCACGAAAACCCCCATTTTCGTGGTTTTCGTTTCACTCGCATAAAAACCATTTTTGCGGATCAACGCAAATGGATTTTGCGGGATTTTTGCGGCTCACAAGAAAGTTACATTTGGGGATTTTTATTGCTGAAAAACCAATTTCGTATAGGGTTGCCTCATTCAAAAGCCACAATGTCGCAGATTATGCTCACAAAAATAAAACATTTTTGCAGGACTTCAAAACTGTCTTGCAGGACAAGTCGGAATTGCACGTTGCATTTTTATGTATCACTGAGGGTGCGTTTATCAATGCACTTATTCCTCAGATAAAGTTGGGATAAGTTTGGTTGCAGAGCCTTTTTTGCACACATTTGAGGGATTCTTATTCCATGAGATATCCAGCGATTGATAAACCCACCCTTATATAGCCGCGAATTAGCATTTTTCTCAACTTCAGCCGCTAATTAGCAGACCACCTCAAATCGATCCATGAATTAGCGTTTTTCTCCGCTTTCTCAATTTTAGTCGCCAATGAGCACCCATTACACATTACTAGCCCTGACTTAGCTCTCTTTCTCAATTTCAGCCACGAGTTAAGGTTTGTTTTTTTCAATTTTTGCCGTGAATTAATGTTGTTCGTCACCATTGCAGCCAATAGCGATTCTCCTCGTTAGCCACGAATTAGCAATTTTTCCAAGATTTTCTTTTTGAAAACGGCACGTCAGCGCCCTTTCTCACTTTTATAACTACAAAAACGCAGTTTGAGGAGGCGAATTGCCTCCAGTGGCCACAAAATAGTAAATTAATTACTAATTAGCGAGTTTCTAAATTATTTCAAGGGTAAAATAGCTTTCGAAATGGCAAATGCCACTGTTTCTGAATGTTTGTCAGTAGTTGCGATTTGTAGGTGAAGAGGTGCTACCCCGAATGGGAGGTGCTAACAGACTGGGAGGAGGATGGGTAACTCTTTGAGAGGATGAGGGGGGGATGCTACCTCATAGAGGGCTTGTGTAAGGTCAGGGAGAAATTGTGTAAGGTCATGGAGGAATTGTGTAAGGGCAGTGAGGAATTGTGTAAGGTCAGGGAGGAGGTGTGCAAGTACCCATTTAAAGGAGATTGTTGGGGGGGGGGGCTTGACGCGTGGTACCTTCAGGTCATTCAACTAAGTAAGGGGTACGTATTTTAACTCTCTCCCTTTCTCGGTTGCTGCTTGCTGCTCTTGTGACATTCGACCAGAATAATGCGCGCTGACCCACCGATGCTAGAATGATTCGATGTTTTCGTAGTGTGAAATAGAGCATCAGGGAAATTTCATTAAGTGAGGTAAGGAAGAAAGGGAAATGGTGAAATTATAGAAGTTGAATTACATCAGTTTATTTTTTGAACAAATAGTATAAAGTTATACAATAGAAATAATTCCTCTCTGACCTTACACAAGTCCTTCCCCCTCCCTGGCTTTACTCCTCCCTGTAGCTACTCATCTAGCACATGCGCGAAACCTCCTCCCTGACCTTACACAATTCCTCACTGCCCTTACACAATTCCTCCATGACCTTACACAATTTCTCCCTGACCTTACACAAGCCCTCTATGAGGTAGCATCCCCCCCCCCATCCTCTCAAAGAGTTACACATCCTCCTCCCAATCGGGTAGCACCTCTTATCGGAGTAGCACCTTCCAATCGGGTAGCACCTCCCATTCGGCATAGCACCTCCCAATCGGGTAGCACCTCCCATTCGGGGTAGCACCTCCCATTCGGGGTAGCACCTCTGCACCTACAAATCACAACTACTTTTGTCTCAATTTTAGCCACCTTTTTATCCTATTAATATTATTATTATTATTATATTATTTATTAATTTCAGCGAATGAGAGTGTTCTTCTAATTTTAGCCGCGAATTAGCGTGTTTCTCCAAGTTAGCTTCGAAATATCGATTTTTTCCACCCGTAGCCCGTAGCCATAAATTATAGCGCTTTTTCTCACTTTTAGCATGAAGTTGCCTATGTGTTTTCTCAAGTTTAGCAGTGAATTAACGCTATTTTCCCAATTTTAGCCGCGAATTAGTGATTTTTTTTCAATCTTTTAACTATGGATTTGCGCTTCTTCCCAATTTTAGCAGCGCCAGATTTTTTTCACTTTCAGCATTATGAATTAGTGCTTTTTCTTAATTTCAGCCCCAAACCACGAAGTAAATCCACGAATTGGCGGTTCATCAATTTAAGCCACGAATCAGCTGCCGTTTTTCTCAATTTAAGGGCGAATTAAGGTCGATTCACGCTCATCACTTCATCAGTGACGTGACAGTGTCGTACTGAGACGGTGATTTTTCAGAAAGTGAGCACTAAATTACTGTCACTGTCACGTGCCGGTCTTGTACGAATTGGCCCCTTTGAAATTGTGACAATAATATTTTTGTATTACTGCCGGACAAACCACATGCCGGTCACGGCACTGACATTTGTCATACGTCATTTTTCTTTACTCGTCCGAAAAATGACGCTTGACTTGCACTTACCCGACAGGTGCATTTGAGTTCCGAGAGGGGAGGGGATTTCTCTCTGGTGTATTTGCTCTTGGCGTGGACTCCCAGGTAGCTCAGTTGGTTGAGCACCAGGAGGTCGTGGGTTCGAACCCCACCTGTGGAGCACATTTTTTCACGGAACTCAAAACAAATAACAAAATTGTAAGGCCAACAGAATTGATATCGTTTAAAGTTGATCGTGATTAGTTGCCAATAGCGACCCATATGAATTATGATATAAGTAGTTACATTGTGAACGTGATTAGTTGTTGATTTTGGTTTAAGAAGTTGGTGAAATCGGGCCTAAGTATTTCGTTTAAAGTTTAATTTCTTTATTTTAGCCTGCCCACCCCCTCGAATTCACAGGTGACTAGGGTGATGTGGTGAGAAGGGGGGAGAGATCCGAATAATTGTCAGAGACAGGGTCGTCTAAACACAATTAATTAATTAATTGTCGGACGTGTAAAGAAAAATTGAACGTAACCGTGTATCTCAGGGATTCTCTCTCAGGGAGTCGTTCAGACAAGCAGTTGAAGGGGTTCCACCTCCGATACCGCCATTCTATGGCCAGCCCTCTTCTTAGTACATGGGGTTACTGGCTGGCGTGACACATTCAAACAAGCATTATTGAGCTTATATTCACCCGTAGCCACTATGGCCACCTGATGGTTGGGACGCACCTGGGCTAACCACACGGTCCACACGGCACGGATTGTCCCCGAAAGTGTACAAATAGAATCGAATATTTCAGCCACAGTCTGAACACCTGCAACGTTATATTCTTCGGGATGAATGGAATAAAAAGTCGTCGAAAGGAACCAAATAATTGTCAGCAACCGGATACCAACTCTCCTTTTCACGTTCCCATACGTATATAAGAACATAATAAAACCTGATAGGTACACAGAAGTCCCCAATTTTCAATATTCAAGCTCCCGTGGCGGTCCACCCCCTCACCAATACCGACACTGCCTCTCACAGACTCTCCGAGTGCAACTCTGGACAGACGTGACTCCGTCGTTTCCCCTCACCCCTTAAGCCACGCTAACAACACTCGGTGCTTATAGCTTTTCGACGCTTACTGAACGGCCTTCAACCCCCTCATTATCATTAACTACATCCTTCATCCTTGCTAAAAGCACCACTCTTCCTCAGTTCCTCGTGAACAAAATCACCTCGAACGGCTAAATGAATTTTACTATTCGCTGGATAGTTCGAAGAGACGCAAGTTTGCGATCGACCGTGAACCATCTTTTACTTTGATTTAGTAATGCATCCAAGAGAATCGAGGACCACTCGCTAGCATATTGACTGATCTTGAAAAAAACTGGTTGCTTAGACGGTGGCGGTGGGTGGGGGGTTCAGCTACCACGATTTTTGCATCGAGCCAACATACTAATAGCGCTGTCTATTTATCTAGGCAACAAATATGGCTATTTAACTTGATAATTAGCAGTGAAAAAGAAGGAACTGGTTTTAAAAATAAAAAAGCTTTCGTCTTCCACTATTTGTTTGTTAATTTATTATAATTATTTATTTCTATACCACGATCAAAAATATTAGGAAAACGCGTACTGTTCAATTCACTGGCATGTTCTCAATGTAAATGTAATAATGTAATAGGCGTAAATGCCACTTCCTGGAAAAATCAAGGATTCTCAACTGTGAAGAAACTTTACCGAGTTCACGGAAAGAATGTTCTGAAGTCGTCTTGATTTGCATTGAAAAGAATGATCGTCCGTGAAACAACGGTGGGGTGAGGGGGGTAAATTACGCCAATTATTATTTATGCGTGCAGTGCCTACATTAGTGTGATCAACCTCACTCGATTTTAAGTCGCAAGTTCGAGGCTAAAAATTGATTTTGACGTCCTCTAATTCACGAATTTTCTCTTTTCTTTTTTTCTCTCTTTCAAACAGCCCGATTTAGTTCGTCGCGAAGGCTACCACTTTCAAAATCACACCGTCGTCACTGAAGATGGTTACATTCTTCAACTTCATCGAATCAATCAACCGTCGACTAATCCCCCAGGGGCACCGGTCTATTTCAATCACGGATTTTTGGCGTGCTCAGACATGTGGGTGCTTCGTGGCCGCAAGCTGGATCTTCGTAAGTCCTTGCCCCCCCCCCCCACTGACACCCTCCACTGAATCTGTATCTTGTTTTACATCAAAAAATTTGATTTACAGCTTACTTGCTGGCCGATTTAGGATTCGACGTTTGGTTGGGAAATCTTCGAGGCAACTATTTTTCAAGAAATCACATGCGATTGTCTACGTTGAGCGAGGAATTCTGGGATTACGGGTTCGGAGAAATAATAATTTTATTTCGTTGTGTTAATTAGATTGCCTTTTTTTTGTTTAAACTCTTAAACGTTTGTAAAGTTTCGAAGAAATGGGCTACTACGACATCCCGGCATTCATCGACCACATCACAGCGATGACTGGCTACCCAAAAGTGTTCTTCATTGGACACTCGATGGGGACCACCTCATTTTTCACAATGATGGGCTTGCGCCCTGAAATGAACGACAAAATATTTCTCGCGACTCTCATGGCTCCGGTCGCTCAGGCCATTCCAATCAGTCAAATTCGATCGCCGGCAATTCGTCTTTTATTGGCTCAGCGAGTGGTGATTCGAGTATGAAAGAAATCCGAAAATTCCGTTTAAAAAACAAAAACCAACACATAATGTCAAATGCACGCAGGATACGTTATTTAGAGCCAAACTGTACGATTTAACCCCCAGAACCGCGCAGACAATCGTTCAAACTAGACAGTTCTGTGGTCGCCCTGAGACTCAAAACACTTGCTTAGAGTTATACGGCTTGATTTATGGGGAGCATCGCTCCAACTTTGACCTTGTAAGCTAAATTCGATTTCATTATTTTTTTAAAAAATCAATTTCCCGTTGTTTTGTAGGTGAACTTCGCGGAACAAGCGGCTCACTATCCAGCGGGAGCGTCGTTACGCACTTTGAACCACTTTTCACAGCTCTACGTTGACGGTAAATGTTGAGGCTTATGTTGACGGCAAATATAAAAATTGGAACTTCCTTTGTTTTGTTTAGGCCTCAGACGTTACGACATGGGACGTCGGGGTAATCTGAAAAAGTACAACAGCACCAAACCGCCTGCAATCCGCTTGGATCGAGCCACCTGTCCCACTGCTATTATTTATGCAGAGAACGACTATCTTGTAACAACTACCGTAAATGAATTTTAAACGTTCTCCACCCCTCCCACCTCCGCTTCATCAACCTCATCAACTCTTAATTTCTTTCTTTCTATTAGGCGGCTCAAAGTATCGCGAGTCAGATGAAAAATCTCGTCTTTCTAATGGACGTCAAAGACCCCTTTTTCACGCACATCGACTACACGCTGGGTGCTGACACTTATGAACAAGTTTTCGCCCATGTGATACGTTTAATAGAATCGTATAATCCAAAATTGAACGAATTTCGTCGGGGACTTTGAACCAAGTGATGAGCTTTAAAGCTGTCGCTGATTAAATTGAGGCAAAAACTCTAGTCAAAATTTGTGGAGATCCAAGGAAAGAAACCGATCAAAAAATAATCAATTGTAGCGATTTAATTAAATTATTAAAATGTATCAGCCTGTCATGTATCAGCTTTAATTTCTCTAGAGCGAAAAAAAAAGAGCGACATAAAGCTTAACAGAACAAATTGAATTTTTGAAGTACCTGCAGTAGTGCAGTCCTCTTCATTGTTCACCCCCACAACTTCCGTCGAACAGAGCGGGAGCCTCGCCCCACGTGAACTTCGATAGGTATAGGTCACATAATAGCCGCTATGCCAACCGGTGTGTCTTGATCCACGCGGACCTTTTAATGGCTGCTTCATGGTCTCTGTGTCTCTCGATGACTCTGAATCCACGATTCTGTATCAATGTTTACATCTCACGACTCATGCTCTTCTGTCTAATACGGAGTTGTTTAGAAGAAGAATAAATTGAAATTTCAGCTACAGAAATTGGCTATTTGGCGTAAATTACGTGTTTTCGAACCAAAAAATGTGTATTTCAGGGTACCTATCATTTTAAGTCCTCTCGGTTTCTTGGGTGGAATTGACAGCTTCATAGGCTGCAAAATTCAGAACCCAAAGGCTGAGTGAACCATTAATGGACAAATAGCCCGTGCGGTGGAGAGGGGGGACTTTCACACTGCAGTTCCTGGTAATAAATAACCAGGATTTTTTAGCCAAAATTATGATTTTGTGGTTAAATTGAAGGTTGGTGTTACAAAAGGTATAGTTACCGGGTTAAAATCGACTGTTTTCAGGCCGAAAGCTAGATTCGAGGATTTAAAGCGCCACAATAAGTCGGGTTTTCTACTGACATTTTTTTTTTTTAAGTTGTTCAATTTTCGCGGAATTTGACACTTGCGGAACCAATTTTCACGGATTTGGGCTGATTCGAGGATGATTTTCGTCCTAAAAGCTCCTTAAAAACCAAAATGTCACCGGGTTGGCTCCATCGAAGTCACGCAAATCGTCACGTCAGAAACGCGAGTTTTGAGGGGTCGGCTCCCTAAAATGGCCAACTTATGACGGATCACATCCGTTTAAAATAAAAATTTCCAAATATGTTGGCTCACTTTAAAGAGACATTTTACGGATCTCGCTCCTTTTAAAAACAAAATTAACGGGCTGGACCCTTTCAAAGTCCAAATTTGGCTGATTTTTGGCACTCGTGCAACCCAATTCGGCGGATTTTACTCACTCAAAAAGCGAATTTCGCTGGATTGGCTGCCTAAAATGCTAATTTTTCGGGGTTGACTTAAAGAAAAATCTAATCTCAAGGGGTTGTCTCTTTCAAAAAACAATTATAGAGGATTTTGTACAGTTAAAAATTCAATTTTACGTCTTGGGCTCTTTCGGTGCCCAAAGTTCATGCGCTTGACATTTACGAAACAGAAATTTCTCGGGGTCAGCTAATTAAAAACCAATTTCGCCGGCCAATGGCTCACGTTAAAAAGCAATTTGGGGGGTTTGTTGCCTCAAAAACCAACTTTCGCGCTATTGACCGAATTAAAACCAATTTCGCAAAGCTCTTCTGCAAAATAAACAAAAAAACACACAATTTCGCGGTTTTTGCAGCATTAAATCCCCGATATCGTGCTGCTGACCCATTCACCTTCCCTCTAGCCTACCACAGGTGCCTATAGCTTAACTTAGTAGGCTCACCCATCACCCATGTAAATTTTAAATTCATCACTCATCCGGTGGCGATTGAGCCTGAAAAACGGACTGTGTCGAAACAAAAAAATGTGATTTTTCTTCCATGAGCGAGCAGAACTTGAAAATGCTTCTATTCGACTGTCAAGTAAACTGTCTGTTCAATAAAAAATGGTCATGGGGCCGCTTCGGAAAAAATTCAATTACATGACCTTCCCCCCGACGCCCCTAATGAAAATTACGCGAATGAAACTTGCGAATTATTCATGGATGAACTAGCATAAAGGCATAGTATGTTGCATAAAAAGAAGTTAGTAATAGTCTTCAAAACACAAATATATTTTACAGCTTCCTATTAGCAGGCTATATTTTGCTCTGTCGCACTTCATCCCACCCCCGCCCCATCATCCTGATATGTTTCATCAACCGGACTTTTCACTTGTTTTGTACAGCTGAAAAACGTAAAATTATCGTCTTTCAAATATAATTTATAGCGTTTTTTATAATAATTTACATTGAAAGTCACTCTAATGACATCACCATGCTCAATTTTAATCTTTTACATCTATCTTTGAAAACAAGGCTTCGCTAGAATTAATAAATGATGAAGAATATTAAGGAAAAACACTTTTATGGCACTAATTAAAATATAATCAAATTCAGTCTACAATCTAAAGTTTATCGCTATTTTAAATATCACAGGAAGAGCAGTGTACAGTTCGTTAATTATATGACTAGAATTCCACGGACTTTCCAGCTCGGACGATGTCCTCTAGCGATAGGTATCGAATAAGCCAACAATGCGAGCATTGACTACGCGTGGAATGTTCATGCCAAAAATGTAATCGACGTGAGTCCACGATTCCGGCATTTTCCGTAGATATTTTACGTTTGGTAAACGACGAGAAACGTTCAAAGCACCCTTTTTGAGAATAAAATAAACATTTTGCTAGCTATTACTATGAGGAAAAAGGGGGACCGAAAGTTTTGCTGTAGTGTTTAGTTGCGTTCATGCTTTAGGAACTTGAAAACCACCATAATCGCACACAGTCTTTTTGGTTAGTGTTTTTTGTATTCGTCATATTTGACAAACGAGCCGAGGAAGTTAATGACGTAGCGATTGACCATCTCGTGCGTGTTGTTACCCAGAATGTAGTCCATGTGCATGAAACTAGCGTCACGGACTTTCATTAGATTGACCAAGTTTGGTAAACGGTGGGCGATGTTGAGGGCTGCCTGCGTGAGAAAATTGAACAATGAGCACTAGATGGAACCAGCGTAACAGGAGTACTGTCATCGGGCTGTGTCGAAAATCGAAATGGCCCCTGACAGATGATAGGGACCTGAGGGCTCAATTTTGTGAGGCGTGCAAGTTTGCGAGAAGCGTTCGCTTGGAAATTGAAATAAGTAGACCAATTATATCGTCGATATAAATCCACCCGCTAAAGTTGCAAACCCCCACAAGGAGCAGGAGCCACATACCTTTTGTCTTCCACCCAAAAGTTCCGATGAACCCCAGAAATTTGTTAGTTTTGAAATTAACTGTAACCTTTATACAGAGTCAATTAACAATGCCCAAAAAGTCACCGGCTTGAAAAACAAGAAGGCATCTAGAAAGAGACGGTTCTATAGAGGAAAAACTCACCCTTTCAGTCGACAAAGGATCGTTGGTGGCGTAAAAAATTGCGACGGGACTTGAAACCTTTTCCAAACGATACACCGGGGCTAGCGTCGAATTATATTTCTGCATGTTGCCCACCGGCCCGAGATCGAGAGCTTTGAAACCTTTAAACGTCAATAAGGGGGAGGTGGCGATTAGATCTCAAAAACGCTGTCCTCAGGGGGTATTCACACCTTTCTTGAACACTTGGGATAAGTGGTAGAGAGTTTTCAGCGATGAACCAGCTGGAAAATGGGAGACTTGCTCGCCGAAATTATTCTGTTGAGAAACATTTATTTTGGTTTTCCCCTATTGACGATTTAATTTGGAAAATTACTTTGTCCAAATTATTTCGATGTTCCCCGAAAATAAGAGCGTAGGCGTCGAAACAGTAGGGCTGCGTGTTTTTTTGGCTGCAGAAAGTTTTCAATAGCGTGATGTACTCATTGGTCCGGGGAAACAACTCTATGATGTTAGCCCTCGATAAACCGGCCTGGAAAGAATTGCTCTGGTTTATGAGGTTGGAAGGTCGAATGGTGAGAGGGTGGGGTTTATTGGAATCCCGACATAAAGAATATCGTTGCGAGGAAGAAGAATACGAATCAGGGGTGAGTTGATGTCGGCGGGATCCATTTGTGACGCCACCGGTGCCATGAGAATGCTCAAAATTATTTTCGAATTATACTCGGGTCGCATCGAAGTCATAATAAGGTAAACCGTCGTGCCCATGGAATGTCCGACGTAGTAGAGTCGCGAGTGACCCGTCATGGCGAGTATTCGATCGATGAAGGCAGGAACGTCATAATAGCCAATCTCATGGGCCCTTCAGAGAAAAAAAAGGAGGAAAAACATAAAATTAATTGTCGATATTATAGTTAACGCCCACTCGAAGTGGTGCTCCTTCAAAACTCTTTTAATACCCCCTTCCCCTCATTCCGCCGTTCATTAAACGATTACCATCTCAAGGTCTGTGAAAGACGGTCGCGGTTAGCAAACAAAATAGACGACGAATTAGTGTGATTTTTTCGTCCCCGCCTTGAAAGTTAACATTTTTCACTTAACAAATTATCCATTGTTTTTTATAGACAGCCAACAGCGATAAGAACCGTTCATTTACTTACTTGTGGTGTAGGTCTACTGACTTGAAAAGAAGCATCGTGCTACTGATGGACATGGCTTTCAAGGTAATTTAGATAGGGGAGGAAGTGCGAGAATAAGGCGGAGGTAGATTATGAGTGAGATTCCCAAGAAATCATGAAATTGGCTAACTGAGCCAATGCGCGGTTCAAGAGTCTCTCTGCTGGTTAGTGCTCGAATTGACAAATCCAGCACATCCCGGTCATAACTCACCCAAGAGGTCGGTCGACAGCTTCCCATAAAATGAAATGAATTGGATATCCAAATACAAAAATGGTAATTGTGCCTAAAAAGCTGCGATAGTAACACGGGAAACTAATACGCGCTAATTCACTGCTAAAACTAAGAAAATCGCTAATTATTCGTTGCTATAACGGATAAAAAGTGCTAACTCATGGCATGGTTGGAAATAATTTCGGAAAAGCTCTTGAATCCACGGCTAAATTTGAGAAAGCGATCATTTGCGGCCACTTCTTTGCTGAGATAAAGTGCTATGTTTTGGCTAAAGCAAAAATAATTATCATTCGTGGCTAAAATCGGGAAAACTCATATTGTCGACTAAAATTTGTGAAAAGTGCTAATTCACAGCTAAAGTTAAGAAAACGCTAATCGCGGATAAAAAAGAGAAAAATAGCTAGTTCGCGTCTAAAACTTATTTCACGGCTGGGTCCGTAGCCAGCCTTTGGGCCTTTGGGTGGGCAGCTTGACGTGGGAAGTCAAGTTGTAGGCTTGTATTCGTGGATGAGTCCTCAGAAAGAGAACTCGGTAACTCATCGATTATAACGCGAGGTAAATCGACAATTCGACCCCAGAAACTTAGCACAGTTAGGGTCGTGAACCGTCAAAGTCTATAACATTCCTGCTGATGTAAAACTGTCTTTTTTGCAATCTATGAATTTCCTTCAAATAACTGGCAATTTTTCCTCCAAAAAGTGATATTTTTGGCATTGAACTTGGAGTTCTCGTCTCCTGTGATGGTAACTGCGGTACTTTAGTCCCCTAAACTGAACTTTTTCGTCGTAGAGGCAAATGGGTTTTAAGCAACAAAGCAGCCGCAAAGTTAGGTTTTTAGCAACAGAACAACTGCGACCTTGGGTTCTCTCCATAGCAACCTGGTTGTCCCGACTTGATGCCAGAGGACATGATCGGGACACCGGTTTTGCACGGCTGGAACTGGCCCAACGCGAGCAGGACCTGCTTATCCGCACCCCGCCTCCCATAGTAACCACTTTCATCGAAAAGCAGACGTTTGTTTGTTTAAGCGAATTCGTCAGAACACATTTTGGTCAGATATCGCAGGGATAGTAATCGTAGCCTTATTTATGATGAAAACGCCAGAATTCCAGTAGTTGACGATGATGTTATTAGGTCCGTTCCATTGTTTCACGAGTACTGCACTTTTGAAGAAAATCATCTGGTTTCATTCAATTTTTCAGAATAAGTCAATGAAATCACATGGCTTTCTACGCTAGTGTAGCTAGTGCAAAACAATGGAACGGACCCGGTGATAGTATGGTCTCCACTGTTTATTTATTTTAGTTGTGATCATACGATTATTAATTTTAGGTCTGTTCCATTCTTTGCTACTGCTACACTAGTGTAGAAAACCGTGTGATTTCATTGACTTATTCTGAAAAACTGAATGAAACCAGATGATTTTCTTCAAAAGTGTAGCACTCGCGAAGCAATGGAACGGACCTTTTACTCCGTTAATCAATTTGGTTGGAAATAAAATCTTTAAAATAAAGATAACTACAATAGGTTATGGGTGGCAGACTTTTACGCCCGATTTCACCAACTTCTTAAACCACGATCAAAGCTAATCACGATTACAATGTAAACACTTATATCAGAATTCATATGGGTAGAGAACCTTTAAAACACAGGTACTGCAACACGGATTTCAGCGCCATATTTGGTCCCTCAGTCGTTAGGGTAAACACAATATCATGAATGAAAAAATTGTCATCGCAGCAGCAAGCTTGCTGATGCAAGTTTTATTTTTGCTTCAGCAAAAATAAAGGACGGCTATTTGATCAGTGTGCTTCGGAGAATTTTATATTAACAATTTGTAATGAAAAAACATTAATACAAAAGAGATCGTTGCTTATTATGTATCAAAGCGCCCCCTTCCCATGCTGGTCACTTCTTTAAATCACAGTAGACTGCCCAGCGCAGCGTACATATACACATGCGTGGTCAAGGGGTTGGTTCAGGTAATTACGCACACCAAGGTGCAAATAGGTTATGCAATTCACACATCCAACACAAAATAACCTTTGTTTTCTCAACGGGCAAAGCTGGACAAGAAATAATTGAATTAGTAACTTCACGGCACTGTAAAACCACCTCCTCAGCCTTTATAGTGGCGAAGTAAGGTCTCAGACAGGGCCGGATCATGGCGGGGGACTACCGGGGCTATAGCCCGTGGGGTCATGGGGTGGCCAAATCTGAAAAATATTATCAGGTGTGGGAGTGGGATAATACAAATCGAACAAGAATAAGACGAAGAATGAAGAAGAAAGAAAATAAACGTGTTGTTGTTGTTTTGTTTTGTGTGCGCTTTTTTTAACGCACACCGTCGGGAACGCCCACACGCTACGCTACAAGGCCACGATTGTTTTGTTTCTGTGCCACGAGAACGAACGGATACCGCGTATATTTGGATTTCTCGACACGGGGCATTCGACAATCGAAACGAGCTCAGTTTCAGAAGAAACGTTGAAGGAGTCCTACCTCCAATATGCCGACATTCTTGGCAAGTCCGTTCTCATTAGCGCAAATATGGCTCCCACGCGACGATGACTTTGACACATGAAGTAACTCCAAAGAAGCGTTTGTCACTATATTGATCCCATATAGTCTCCTTATTGGCCGCCTGGTTGGGCTGCGCCTGAAGTAACCAGACGGTACGGATTATTCCCGAGAGTATACGCAAATCATATATAAATCGTAGGCTGAATCGAGTATTTAACCATAAAAACTGCTTAGCAACTGCTGTTCTATTCTCCTGATCAGATGTAGTGAAAATAGTCTTAGGCCCGCCGAAAATTGAGCCCACGCGTGCGTCACCCAAACTCAAAACAGTTAAAAGACTATCCATTTTCAACTGTTTTTGAGCTTGGGTGACCCACGCGTGGGCTGAATTTGCGGTGGGCCTAAAGCAGCCAAACCCCGAAATGGCGTTGTTTCAATTTTATAGCCGCGAATGAGCGCTTTTTTGCAACTTTAGCCTTTGCACCTTATCTCAATTATAGCCGCGAATCAGCGCATTTTCACCTCAAATAACCACTTTTTCTAAATTTTAGCAGAACTTTCATTGAATGTGTCTATGAATTATCGCTTTTTCTGAATGTTATTCGTGATTTTCCTCAACCTTAGCCACAAATTAGCGGATTTTAGGCGGATTAGTGGATTCCGCTTTTGTCCAATTTAGCCGCAAATTAGGTACCTAGCGATTTAATTCACTTTTAGCCATTAATTAGCCCTTTCGGCCTAATTTTAGCCTCAAAGCTGCCCGTAGAAACCACGAATTCGCCTTTTTTTCTATTTTAGCAAGGAATTAGCATTTTAAAAAAATAATTTTTAGCAGTGACTTAGCTATGCTTTTTCTCAATTTCAGTCACCAATTAGCAACTTTTTCACATTTAGCCGTGAATTAGCGCATTACGGTAATGTTAGCCTCGAATTAGCGTTTTTTCTCAATTACATCGCGAATTAAGCATTTTTATCACTTTCAGCCCCAATAAACACGCGGCCGTGAGTTCGCGTTTTCCCAATTTCGGCTGTGAATGAATGGGTCATCATAATTTTAGCCACGGATTAGCGCTTTGTCTCAATTTAAGTTACGAACTTGGCCCATTTATCTCAATTTTAGCTGCGAATAAACGTTTTATCGTTAGCAGTGGGTGAGTTTTCTCAATTAGCCTCAATTGTAAAGGTGAATTAGCTCTTTTTCTCAATTTCAAACACGAACAAGCTGATTCCAGAAACCAAAAATTCGCGTTTTATCAATGTTAGCACCCAATTCGTCAATTTTATCCGTGAATTATTAGCGCTTTTTCTGTTTCAGCCGTTAATTAACCCTTTTTCCCAATTTCAGCAGCCAATTAGCGCTTTTTGTCAGTGCTTACCGGGGAAGTACCATTTTCCTCCATCTCAGACGAGAATAAGTGGTTGAATCAATTACCTATGCCAAAAAAAAATTAGGATTTTCCCCAATTTTAGCTGGGAATAAGCGTTTTCTCAATTTTAGCCGTGACTTCGCGCTTTTTCTCAATTTTTACAGTGATTGAAGCGTTCTTTTCAACTATATCAGCAAAAGTTTCCTTAAGATATCACAAATCGGTACACCTATTTTTCATAATTTCAGGGTCAAATGAGGGCTTTTTCTGAATTTTTGCAGCGTCAATATCTACAGATTTTGGGCATTGGCCCTTTTTCTTAATTTCAGACGTGGATTTTCTCCAAGCGCACAAAGAATCTGGATAGGCTTCTCTATGTATGCGTACTTTTCGAGTTACAGGCATAAAACTGGGGGAAAATCGAAATAATCTTTGCTTTTTGGCCCTAAAATACTTGATTGTTGGACTACAATGGAAATTTCTGGGACAGAATTTCAATTTTTTTCGCCGCACAATCCGGGAATTCATTTTTTTTTACATTAATTTGTTAGTCTTATGCCCGTATTTATGAACGTTCCTTGACATGAAGGAACCCTTGAAATTCATTAGAACAGATGTTTTTATTGCGATAAAAACTGTTCTCAACGGTTCCTTGACTCAAGGAGGCTTCAAGGAACCGATGAGAACAGATTTGATCACAATAAAAACATCTGTTCTAATGAATTTGAAGGATTCCTTGATGTCAAGGAACGCTCATAAATACGGGCATTAATTGCGTTGTCGTTGCTGCGGAGCCCACGCCTCTATAGGCTTCTGTTCGCGAAATCCTAACAATAAGCGTGTTTCCGTGATTTGCATTTTTAAAAAAACGACGCTTTTTTTTTCAATCCAACGAGGAGATTGGGGAGGAGGAGGGGAGTTTTGTCTTCACAAAATCTGGAAAGAGGCCAAAATAGCCCGAGATGACAAAGGATGTGGATAAGTTAGAATAAACAAAATTCCTGGAGACAGACTTAGCTTCTGCCCTCCCCCCCCCCTCATCAATGTATGCAAACGGGTTTTCTACGTGATCCGAGCTATAGGATTATCCTAAATTAAAACAAAAACAAAATACCCGTCGAGAACTCACGTGAAATCCCAAAAAGCATGACTGGACACTGGTAAACGAGTGTGGCCTTTCGAATAACAACTTCCCCGAGCGTTACCCATCCATACGTCGTATCCCAAATCCGCTAGTTGGAACGCTGTAGAACACAAACAATCAAACCATTGAAAAAACAACAACGACAACAACAACAATCGATAGCGAAGCATTTTTTTTTTTTACCGAGATCCTTCGTCTTCCCCCGCAGTACGTACATGTCCGACACGGAAAGAAAGCCGTGCATAAGAAATACCGGCGTTCCAGTGCGTCCATCCGACTGAACCGGTTTGACGATGCGGTGCAGTTCGAGGATGTAGCCATCGTCGGTGATCACTTTGTACTTTTCAAAATGATAGCCCTCTTTTTTAATGAGCCGATCCTAATTATGGAAGAGAAGCAAAAGGGAGTTTTTCAGGGACGAAACCGTTAGAAATTACGGGAAAATTAGATGCAATAGGTTTGGGTTAGAGGGGGCGGGGGTATAAATGGACCTAGGGGCCCTATTATTAAAATTTGAAAGTCATCGAACTCAGTTTTTTTTTTCTCACTTAACTGCTAAAAATCTGTCATTTTACGCACTTCTGGTATATTGGTTTAACGTTGTTTACTTCCATGCTCCTAATGGGACGAAAAAATACTTTTATTGACGAATTATGAACACGAGGACTTACTGCATCATTCCAACTGTTTTAAATTTTAAATTCCACTTGCAAATTAAACAATTAAAATAATAATTGAATGATCGAACAGGAATATTCGCACGTTAACGCTTCTGGCGGAATACCATATTTGTATTCCACTAATAATTATTTTTATTAAAAATAGTTATGTCCCAACATCACGGACAAATTTGCGTTTAAAATGCCGTGTTCGTGACTTAAAAAATCTATGAGGCCAGTAGTAATTGGATTGTTTATGTCGTCCTTAGCTTACTGGGGAAGTACTGGCAGGGGGGCGTTCTGTGTACAATCAACTTCAAGGGTACACATCATGCGGCAGAAAAGGAACAGATTATACTCGTAAAATTGATAATTTTCTCCCGGTTTCGTCGTTATCGCGACGTTAAGATCTCCTGGATTCTCACATTCATATAATTTTCAAATGATATATAAGTGAAATGCGGATTTTCGTCCGGGGTTTCCCATAAATAAATCGCTTACCACTGTCATAAAATCACGTGGTAGGTCTACAGCCGAAGGCGACTGTTTGGGCGCAGTAAATATCGAGTCCATAAAACCCATAAAATTCGTAGGGGACTGAAGCCTCGAGTTCGTCGCCTGTAATTCGAGGCACCGCGTTAAAAACGAACTAACGAAAAACAATTTGAATGCACTATTCGCGAGCATGTTTTGCTTGGGTTTTTTTTTTTTTTTTTTTTTCCTTCGGTTGACCGTGATTTTCTGTGGACACTGAAGACTCACGTTCACTACTCAAACACTACTTGTAAAATGTTGTAACAAAATAAAAAAGGACGATTATAATAAATGAATAGGAGAGGAAGAGAAAACCCAAGAGATCGGGGGCCCTCTTCCCGCGGAAAATAATAATTCCTCCCTCCCGCACCGAAACACGAAACTGATTGGCCACTATTAAGCCGGAGATTTTTGTTTCTATAAAGAGGAAGAAATATTCGCCCCTCCTCTAAAATTAGGTACGTAGACAGAAACTTTTTAAGAGTATCGAGGATACCCTCTGAGAGTTTATGAATAAAAAACGAAGGCTTGTTGGCCCCGCAGATTCCGTCAATTTCAAAAACCTACCCACCCAACCCCTTTTCCCCTTCACGAAAAGTCCTAATAGATTCAAGGCAAAAACTAGGGGGAAAAGGCCTTTTTGTTTCCATTATATATTACTAAACGGTGAACCACCCCCTCACATAGTATATGTATACTACCTAACCTTTTACGAAGCGATGTCAATAGGTAGCCTTCATCCATCATAGAAAAAACATTGACTTTAAAAATAAAATTCCTGTGAAAAATAAAAAAGAGAAAAGTGATGTTTTCAGGAAGCGTTGAAAAATAGTCCCAACCTGGGTTACCTTTGTCAGAAACCACGACCCTCCTCGCCCCCTTCCCACAACCGGCAGGTGTCTGCTGGGTGACCGACATTTGAACAACCTTGAATGAGTGCTCAGAGTAAAACAAAAATTATTAGAGGTCAATTGCCGGTGTATCGGCGCATATATTTTCGGTTCAATGAATGTCGTGTCCGTGACTTGTCGAAGTTCAAGCTCGTGAATCCCATCGTTGTCACATTCTTGCATGGAAGTTATGGGAAGGACGGGAG
Source organism: Corythucha ciliata (assembly GCA_038030265.1). NCBI lineage: Eukaryota > Metazoa > Arthropoda > Insecta > Hemiptera > Tingidae > Corythucha > Corythucha ciliata. The sequence goes on along the minus strand of CM075942.1, from coordinate 48,516,278 downwards.
AATTTTGCATTTCATTTATTTATTTATTTTTACGTGGTATTTTATTAATTTGGTGATTCGATAGTGATCTGAAGCATGAGCTATCTGAATCATCTAAGCCTTGAAATAAAAAAGTGTTCAGGACGATTTGCCACCTTTGATTGGCCTATAAAACTCGTGTATCACTGCGAACTAATTAGCTGGCGCCAATTCTTCGGCCGTAATGAGGAATAATATACCGCCTTTTCCCCGGAAGTGAAGCGGAAGATCGCGTACCTTGCAAGGTTGATGAGTATGAATTTAAAATAGCCTAAATCATAACTGGTGAAGGTTTCAGGAAAGGAAAGAATCGCTTAAATTCTTTGATCTTGATAAGAGGAAGAGGGGAATATTTGTGCTTGATCCAGGAGGAGAGGGGGGATTGATGAGTTAACTTAGAAACGCCGAGACCAATGCTCCGGACGATGATTTCACCGTAAACAATGGGCACAATATGTAGCCTCGCCATTTGGAAAATAAATTCGTCACAACGCGACTATCAATCAGCCCGACTATTGACCATAGGACAAGTCCACAGGAAGTGATAATCCATATTGATAAGTAAAACGGGCCCGGCAAAGCAGTAAAAAAACGCCGGAATCGCAGAGAGAACCCCCTCAAAGACTCTATTCTTATAATCCGTTTCAATTTCTGGTTTCCACGTATCCCGAGACTCCAAAAGATACGCATTTTCTTCCGAAACCCCTACTTTTCTGGTTGAAATATCTGCGAAATTGAAAGTTTTCGGGTTAATGTTCTCTATTATCCGGGTAGCGGTTTAATCCAAAGAATAAATGAGCTACGATGTGCGAGGGCCCGAGTTTGTAACAGCGAATTAATGCTATTTATTAATTGTAGCGGCAAATTACCTGTTTCTCTCCTTTTGAGCAGCGAGTGGGTTTTCTCAATTTTACACGTGAATTGACGATTTTCCTGATGTGACGGCAATTTGGTGCATTTTCTTAATTTTATCCTTGCATAAATAACTCTACCCAAATTTTAGCCACGAATTAGCAGTTTTCTCAAATTGTTGCCGCAAATTAACGCTTTTCTCCATATGTGTTACCCGCGATTTAACGCTATTGCTAAAATATTAGCACTTTTTTTCATATTTTAGCCGCGCGTTAGGGCCTTTTCACAATAGGAGAAAAAAGACCCTGACGCACGAATCGGCCAAATGGTGACTGTTTGGTGGATGCATAGCCCCCAAACATCCATTCTGTTCAAAGTTTATGCTTTTCTGGGGCCCTCCGATACGGTCCTATCTAGTTCCCGTCCCAGAGGGCGGTCCGCCTCTCTAGCTCCTTCCTACCCCGTACGCGTACACTACTGACAGAGTAAGAGAGAGCCGCAAGGGTAGCGGTGACACCAATGACGTAGGAAATATATGGCATACGTTTGAAGGGCATTCGAAATTGAATAGTTTAAAAAATAAAATAAAAAGCCAGTCATGCACAGAGTTCTATCGAGTTTAGTTATAATGACTAGCCCGAACTATGAACTAGGCACGTACTTTCCTTTGCCTGTTAAGTGATAGTATAATTCTTTATTCAGAGCGGTTCTGCGGTTTGTTTGACAAAATAACCATAAATGCTGATTTTTTAAAGGAAACGTGAGGTAGAGTTAGGTTAGGTATTGGCTATTGCTCTTGAACCCATTTTCGTTATTTTCACGCAGGCTCCTCCTACTTTTTTTCCCTCTTCGTTGTAACCGGACCTCTCAGTCTGTGCACAACTAATCTAGAAACTAACTTGAGGAGGACTTATGAAGTCTTTTCTTTGTTTCACTTGCTATTAAGCTGTGTTCTGGTGCGTTTGTGTGATTTCCTTTTTTATTATTTCTGACTTCCTGACTTTCCTGATTATTTCAAATGTCCTTTTCAGGACGCTCCCTCTGTTAGCTTGTCTAACTTTTCCTTGTTATTTTTTCGTTTTTATTTTCTCCGATTATCCCGACCTGTCAATTCCGTTTCGTTTTTCCTACTTACCTGTTCTTCGGAAATTTTGCACGTTTTTCCTGCATCCTTTACGCAATTAGCATACATCCGGAATCAAGTTGCATAGACTCTATTTGATAATGGACGGTGTTTTCGTACAAGAAGACGAAATTGTCTTTAAAAAAAAAATTGTCTGACTACCACGACGAAATGAATTGTGATAACTTTCTGGAATGGTTTACAACAACTCTTCCTCTGCTGAAGAACAACGCCGTGATTGTCATGGACAACGCTCCTTATCACTCAATGAAAGCTGAGAAAATACCAAACTCATCGTGGAAAAAAGCAGCAATCATGGAATGGATTACAAGCAAGGGTCAAGAAGCAGATGCTACTATGTTGAAGCCAGAACTCCTGGAACTCACCAAACAGTTGAAAGGGGACTACGAGAGGTATATTGTCGACGAGGTTGCAGAACAACATGACAAGACTGTCCTAAGACTTCCACCATACCATTGCGAGCTAAACCCAATAGAGCTGGCATGGGCAATGGTCAAGGGACACGTCAAGAAAAATTATACTTCTTCCAAATTGTATGATGTGAAGAAGCTTCCCGAAGAAGGCATTGAGAGGGTCACAGCAGAAAACTGGCGGAATTTCGTCAAACATGTCATCGTGGAAAAAAACAAATTATGGGAGACTGACGATATCTTGGACGAATTGACTGACGACTTACCGCGGCTCATCATAAGAGATGACAGTGCTGGCGAAAGTTCAAAAAGTGACGACGACTAACTAAAATATTAAATAAAAATAAAATAAAAAATTTCTAGTCATCAATGTTCCTTAATTTTGGATGAATGTTGCCTACCTTTATAATTAATGTTTGCGTGTTTTATTACAACGTTGTAACGCCTAGCGGCGATAACTATAAAAAAAAAATAAGCATATCAGAAAAACATAATATATGTGAAAAAAATGAAGACATTCTCGTGAATAAATTGACTCTGCTGTAATTTTTGTATCCGACCTATAAGCAACTCAATCAAAGAATGCACGGGTGCGAACACAAAGTTTGTTGGTTCTAAAAGTGAAAAACTGAAAGCTCAAGGGGCTGTAAAAGTAGAGAGCTCGAGGAGCTGTAGGAGTAGAGAGCGTAGAGAGTTTCCAACATAGTTGTCATCTTTTTGGCTTGCAGTAGACCCAAGCTCGTCTTTCGCGTAAAATTTCCTTCCTAAACCGTGGGGAACCACCCACCTGCGCCAACAGCGTTCACTCTTACGATGAACGCAGTATAGTTAGTTAACACCAAAGAAATAGAACTACTGGATTGCTCACGAATGTTGAATTGTACGAGAGAAAAACGGTCTAACCTGCAACCCGTGACCTTGAGGGAGTCCGGGTTGGCGGCACATTTAAAAACTCCTTATACGTTATTCGTACAATGGGGATGAGCTCTCCAATTTTAAAAATCACAATTCAGCATGTAGGGCCTGTTCTGTATAATAAACAACAGTTGATACCAACTATTAATTACAATTTTGTCGCGGTACTAACTGAAAGAATATGGTGAGCAATCCAGTCCAGTATTTCTTTATCTTTGCATCCTGCAGTACCTAATACCTACACAAGCCAAAAGATTTCATACATTTTCCACAGTCCGACATTTGAAATAAAACTGAAAGGCATTTACTTCGAGTTATAATTCAAAAAATAAACTGAAATGAATAAGTAAAGAATTGGGAAACATTGCACATAAAGGTCTGGTGACGTGGCAGGATAGTGGGGGTGGGCTGGAGGGATGCGATACGTACGGAGGTTTCAGATACGCGGACTTCATCAAGGTCAACCCCCCCCCCCCAACTACTGGCTCGGATTCCCCGTCAATCGTGAGCAATCCAGTATTTCTATATCTTTGGTTAACACTAACGATATAATATAAACCAGCATTGCTTACAGTGGCGTGGAGGGGGCAGGTTGTCCCCTGATAAACAATCATCCTGTCCCTCTCCTTGTGTAGTTATGGCAACACGGTTCCTACCAAACTGAACGGTTCCAAACTCCACCCCTCTTATCCACTTGGGCACTTTCTGATGGCTATACTTTATCAGCAGTGAAGAGCCATCCAGTTCTTTTATATATCGTTGGTTTAAACACTAGCCAAAGCTGGTGGTTTATGAGAACCCCCGTTTTCCCACAAAATAGCAGTGATTTTGGGTAGTTCACATACTAGCCATGGGCGTAGCCAGAGGGGGCAGGGGTAGGCAGGTGCCCTACCTAGACTCGAAAGCGCAGATTTAGTGGGGCAGCTGCCCACCCCTAGATACGTTCTGAAAGTATAAATCATCCTTCAGGATAACCACATTTTATTTCGTCGGCGCTCACATAAAAAAATCGATGTCGAGGATTTTTGTTGGTGACAAAATGAATTACGCCAGGGTGACATAATTCAAAGACCAATTTCGCGGTTTTTGCGCCCAAATACCGTTTTTCGCAGATCTGACACAATAAACAGCAAATTTTTCAGATTTTTCTTCTCTGAACAAAAAAAAACACCTGAAATCCCTATAGCTTAGAGGTGAAATTGCCAGTTTTTGCCCAAAATAACAATTTTAGAGCCTTCTAAAATCTTAATTTTTGTGCTAAAATAGCCATTTTGGCGCTCAAGGATCGGGTCAACAATTCCGATTAAGCGCCAAAATACTGAATTTTGATTGGGGTATAAGCTCTTAAGCTCAGCTTAAGGATAAACGGAACTTTGAACCCATATGTGGTTAACCCGGTTAATCACGGAACTTTGAACCGATATGTGGTTAATCGCGATTAAATAGCCATTTTTAGCTCAAACCGCCAGATTCGAGGTAAACACACTAGTTTTTAAGGTGAAATCGCCAGTTTTGCAGTGAAAACACCAGAATTTTCAGTTGGCAGTTTAAAGGTAACAACTTCAATTTTAAGTTAAAACTCGTCAGTTTTGTGATACAATTGCCGGTTTTTTGTAGGTAAAACCTCCAGTTTCAGGGTAAAATTTCCATTTTGAAGGAAAACTGACAAAATTAGTCAGATGGTAAAATCACCAGATTGTAGTGAAATCATCAGTTTTGGCTTGCCGACTTTGGCAGGGGGGGGGGGCGAAATGAAATCGTCAGTTTTCATAACAGAGCTTTGGCGTAAAATTTCATCTGTTTTCGGAAAAAACGTCAGTTTTGCTGCGATTTTTTCACTTTTGAAGTACCTAAAATATCCAGTTTTGAGGTGAAATAATTTGGGGTGAGGGAACCGCTAGTTTGAGGATATAAAATCGTCAGTTTAGGACGCTTTTGAAATGAAATCGTAAGTGTTGGAATTAAAACTGTCAGTTTTGTGGTAAAATTTCCAATTTATGTGGAGAAATATTCAAAAGAACACTTCACAAAGAACACTTTGTGGTAAAATTTACAATTTTGGGGTAAAATATTCATTTCTGAGGTTATTAAAACGTAAGATTTGGTTTTGGGGTGAAATCGCCAGTTTTGTAATGACGTCTTGAATAATGGGGCAAGTCAGCTTTGGCGTGAAATCGCCACATGGGATCAATTCGTCAGTTTTGAGGTGAAATCGCCACATGCAGAAGGCATCAGAGTCGTCCTTTGCGACCCAAAATTATCCGTTTTGGGGAAAATTTTATGTACAGTATGAAATTGACAGTATATATTCATTTTGGGGGAAATCATCAAATTAACAGCGTCTAGGACAGATAGAAACAACAGGAAATGTGTCAGATTTCCTGTTGTTTCTATCTGTCCTAGACGCTGTTAATTTGAGTTGGCGCCGTTCTACGTAAGTGGGAATCGCTTTCAGCTATTCCCCGTAGCTTTCAGCTTTGGCGAGAGATAGTTTTTTTAAGTAACATCGCCACATGACGGATAAAATCGGCCGTTTTTAATGCAGAATGGTCCGTTTTGGTAAGATTATATGTTTTTCATCAGTTTGGGTTGAACTGATCCAGGGTGAAACCATCAATTTTGGGGTAAAGCCTTGGGTTTTAAAATCGCTACATAGTTGTGCTGTGAAATCTCTAGTTCCCAATTTACATCGGCTTTGTCGTAAAATCGTCAGTTTTGAAGTAAAATATTGAGTTAAATAAAATCAAAAATCTTCAGTTTTGGGTTAAAAAAGGTCTGTTTTGAGTTATAGAAAATGTTGGATTTTTACGTCTCTCAGGCAAGACGTTGATGAAAAGTCGGACACCCAGTATTTGAGTGCCAAGCTTTTCCTACAAAGCATCGATTTCCGGGGAAAACATTGCCAGTTTTTGGACAGAAAAACAGGAATAGAAGGCTAAAACCGATAGTTTCCAAACGGAGATCAGATATGCCCTTTTTGTGAAAACTCAGTTTCCGGGGAAGAATTTGACGATTTAATACTCCTATTTCAGATTTAATGAACTGCCAGTTCTTTCGCTAGGGTCTCTAGGACATCCGACATCTTCTGCCCACCCCTGGATCAAACGGCTGGCTACGCCCCTGATACTAGCTGGATAGTTTACAAACTATCCTAGTAAACACTTTACCCGTAACTTAAACACTTTAGATACATATAATCACGAAGAGATATTGTCTGCCCACACGTCTTTTTATTATTCCTAACGGGTTTTCGGTCTACAAGGAAACCATCTTCGGGGAAAAAGGATTCTGCAAATTCCATAAACAACATTAAGATTATGACTAGATTAAGAGTTGAAGGGGGGAGGGGACAAAACAACTAAGGACTTAACATCGATAAAGGGGGTCATTTAAAACTATATTACTATAAAACGTACCTTGTCAAGAACCTCTAAAAAAATTTTCGCGTAGAGCACGTCTACCACAGTCAAAAAACAAATCTGGTAATTTCCTTTTAAAGCTATACTTTTCGGAGGAGCGCTCGGCGGCAGGAGTGGGAGGAGAGAAAGGAAGGGGGATACGGGAACCTCAATTCGTCCGTTGATGCAGTTCTCGTTGTGGGAGATTTCCTCGTGAATCACGAAGCCCTCCAGAGCATTCATGACTCCCTTTTTTCGCTCTTTCATTATAATCTGGGCCGTGTGGACCCCGTCACCGACACAGTCGCTGGTGCTGTGCTGTCTAAGCCTCGAGTCTATTCGGCGGGTATGCTCTTTGAACCTGACAGCAAAACTTCGTGTGGTGCGTCCTACATACGTTGCTTCCTTGCAGAGCCCGCACTTGAGCTTGTAGATCCCACTGCCCTTCTCTCAGGCTCTTTGGGATTCTTCCCGCTTGGTAGCATGTTCAATAAAGAACCATTTGCCTTGAACGCTGGTCGGTAACCCGCTCTCTTCAGCACCCTCACCACCTTCAAGGACATCCGACCCAGATAAGGCAAAGGGACCCACTTATCGCCACTAAACTCGTTGTTTCCTCTAGCATGTCCGGGAGAGATCGAGTCTAACAAAAGATCGAGTTCCTTCTTTTTTATCATGCCATTGACAATATTGGCATTATAACCATTATTTACTGCTATCTCTCTTACAGCTAAACATTCTTTTTTGTAATTTTCTTCGCTCAGTGGTAGTGAAACGAGACGGTGAACATACGCCTTCGATAATTTGTGCTTGGGATGATTAAGTCGGTGGCCGTTGGCTTGCGATATACCCCAAATTCCAATGCAAAGGATGCACGTGTCATCCACGTAACGTTCCCCAAAACCTAATCTTGTTAAAGTACGGATTCATACTAGATAATACAAAACTCCTTTCAAAGTAGTCAAGGACCAGATCGGCGCAAAAGGGAGAAACGCTGGAGCCCATATGGCCAGTCCTTCTTCCTGGGAATAAAAAACCCCATCGAACTCGACGTAACTCTGCTTGAGACACATCTCGAGCAGGGTCAAGACCTCTTCTCCAAGCAGTCCAAGCAACGGCTGGCTGCATTTCTTGTTCATAGAGTCTTTTGCCACTCTGAACGCGATGCGGGGAGGAACTGACGGATACAGATTGACGATGTCAACTGAGCGTAGGATTGTGTTCTCTCCAAGTTCCACATTCCTCACGCGGCTCACCAATTCAGCACTGTTCTTAACTCCGTATTTCGGACAGAACTGTGTGAGTTCCTTGAACATCTTGTTGACTAGTTTCCCAATGTGTTCACTCGGGGCTGAGGCGAATGAGGCAATAGGTCGCAATGGCGGAAAACCGTCTACCAACTGTATGCATTTTCGGTAGACAGTATAGCACGGGGGCTGCTGGGTTAGTTTGTACGTACTTCCCTCCTATTTTTTCCCGATCTGTAATTACGTAACGATACATTGCTTCACTGCCTCTCTCACTTGTTTCTGGTACTGCTCAGTGGGATCCTTTTGCAGCACTTGAAACCTATTCTCCCCTAGGAAAGTTCGGACCCTGTTAGAGTACTGCTGCTTAATCTAGTCATAATCTTAATGTTTATGTTTATGGAATTTGCAGAATCCTTTTTCCCCGAAGATGGTTTCCTTGTAGACCGAAAAACGGTTAGGAATAATAAAAAAGACGGGTGGGAAGACAATATCTCTTCGTGATTATATATCTACAAAAAATCCCACAATATCTACGCCATAAGATGGATTAAACACTTTAGGTATACAATAAGAATTCACATGGGTCGGTATTGGCATAATAACGATCAACTTTAAACGAGATCACCCTCCCCCCCCCCGCTACTTTTAGACTCTCACTATACCACCATGAAAAACGTCCATACTCCATAGTCAAAAACCCCAGTAAATTTTTTATAACAAAAATGCTAAAATCTTACATATAGGTAAGAAGTCTAAGAAGTACATTGGGCCAAAGTATATGCCCAATTTGGCAGGTTCTCACACAGGAGCGTAGGTCCGGGGGGATAGATCCCCCCACCCCCAGAGCTACAAGTATACGAACGAAGGAGCACTAGTACCATAACGAAGAGCCCCATAAAATCTCCAAAAATTGAGCATTTCACGTTGAAGTTAGGTTTAGCAGATTTTATGGACTTTAAGCAGCCCGAAAAGGTCCGAGTACGTCCAGCTTTTTCCTTGTACTTCATACCCAACGCAGTAGTGTACCGTGGTACGGGAGGGGGGGGGTCTCCCCCGACAAAAATCGGTAATATTCGTGGCTATTAACTGCTAAAAAGCGCTGATTCATGGTCTTGCGATGCAACTTCCAGAGGCCATTCTTCGAATAAATTGTGGAAACCAACGCAAAAGTGTTGTATTTGGGCAAACCCCGAGGTTAAAGTTGAGAAAACACGCTACAATATTGACAAATAAATGACGCTTTAAGGTTAAAATTGGACAAAAATGGCAAATTCACAACAGAAATGGCGTAAAATCACCCATTCGTGTATGAACAAGGGAATAGGATGCTGAATAGCCGGGAAATTAGCACAAAACGCTATTTCACAGCTGAAATTGGGAAAAATCGCTAATTTGCAGATATAAAGTTGTAGAAAAACGTTAATTTGTGGTTACAAAATGAAGAAAATCACTAATTCGCGGCAAAAATTGAAAAATCACCAATTAGCGCCGCTAAAATTAAGGAAAACGTTAATTTTTAGTTCAAATTGGGGAAAAGTGCTAATTCTCAGTTAAAAATGGGAAAAATTGCTAATTTGCAGCTTAAATTGAGTCAAACGCCAATTCTTGGCAAAAATTGACAAATCTCGGTAGGTAATGCACGGGTTGGAAACGCTACCACGCTACTAAAATTTAGAAAAAGCGAAAATTCGCTGCTAAAATTGAGAAATATCACTAATTCTCGAATTATGTGTCGTGAATTTTATAATATAAAAATGATGATTTTTTGACCGAAATGGATGGATAGATGTCAATTTTTTGGTTTGGAAAAAAAAAATACATTTATAATTTAAATTCGCACCTTCTGAAGGCATTTTTGTGGCTAAAATTCAGAAAAATGGCAAATTCATGCATGGCTATAGTATAATGTTAAAAAATACGCTAATTCACGGCTAGAACTGAAAAGAAGCAATAATCTGTACCTATAAAAGTTACAAACGCGTAGTTGGCGAAAAAATCGCCAATTTACAGCTAAAATTGCGTTAAACACCACTTTGTGACTGAAATTGAGAAATTCGCTAATTCACAGGTTTGAAACGCTATACGTCGCGTCACCGCTACAATTTTTAAAAAGAAGCGCTAATTCGTGGTTGAAATTGAGAAAAATTCTAATTTTCGCCAGAAACTGAATATACGCCAATTTGTGGATTCTGGGGGCCTATTCTCTAACTCCGAAGCAATAGCTTTTTCGCAGTCATATGTATTTCATTAATTTTCTTCAAACAAATGAATGAAATAGACACATGGCTGGCGAAAAAAATATTGCTTGTTGTTAGAGAATAGGCCCCCTGAAGGCAACTTTTCAGGCTGAAATTCAAAAAAGCGCCAATTTTATGGCAGTAGGCGAAGAAACCGCTAATTCGCGAGTTGACTGAGAAAAATCGCTCATGCATTGCGTAATATGGTGAACCAAAAAAATCCTAAATCCTAATTCATGAAAAATCCCCCTATTTTGCGGCTAATATTGTGGAAAACACTTAAGAAAAACGTTCATTTCCAGCTAAAACTGAGAAAAGTGCTAATCCCCTGGTAAAAAAAAAAAAAAAAAATCGGCTGAAATTGAGGAAAACGCCCAAAACTCGTGGTTTAATTAAGAAACATCGCTCACGGGATAAAAACGATACTTTGCTGCTAAAGTTGAGAAAATGTGCAAATTCATGACTATTGGAGGGGGTGGGGCAAAATCGCTAATCTGTGGCTGAAATTGAGAAGAACGATAGACTCGGCCAAAAAAGCGCTAATCTGCGGGTAGAGTCCAAAAATCGCCCCTAACTGAGAAATTGAGGCTATGATGAGGCCAGCAAGATGTCCTGTCCAGATTCAAGAGTGTGCTGGCTGGGTGGAATGATGACTAATATGTGAAATTACCCCTCCCCACACCCTAACTAGATTTCAATCTGACCCCCCCCCCCACTCAGGACAAATTCCTACCTACGCCACTGTTCTCATGAAATCCTTATTGAAACAAGTAAAATAACCGAGCAGTGACAGTCAATTGTCAAGCGTTGCAGCCTTGCAGGTTACAGGTATAATGCGAACCGGCCACCAGTTCACCGGGGCAGCACTTCCTTGGTTCAGTTGTACAATGGTTGTACAGAACAAATAATATGTCAAATACTTTTATTACTAAAGCGGAGAGGAGTTGATTAGATTTTTTGTGTGCGAGAGCCTCATAAAATAAACATAAAAAACTATCTACTGCCCTCTAAATATTCCCAGTTTAGTTCTTTCACAGGGTGTTCGGCTTATGGTTAATTGAAGTTCTGGAAGGCGGAACTGCGAGATTCCGTGAATTAAAGGCAACTTATCAAGTTTTCTTGACTGAGTGAAATCTGTATTTTTACTGTTGCAACTTAAAACAGAGAATTCCAAACAGTACAATTAATACAATAATGCAGCTAAGCACTTAACACTAATGGTATATTGCTATACCCTCAAGACTACCCTCAGATACATGAAACTTGAACTCAATTTACGGAATCACACCTTTCTGTCTTTCTGGACTTGAATTAAGTCAATCTCACCAGTTTATTTATATTAGCCCCTCCCCTGCCCTTCCGACCAGTAATGAATGACCGTTGACTGTTCTCCAGCTGTGGAAGGCAGTGGCTTAACCACAGCTGTTCATAGAGTGGGGCTCAATGTCATACAAGAACCACTGTTATCGTGTTATCTCTCAATTTCTCAAACAAGTGTTAAGTATTTAAAGCAGTTTTTTTTTAAACATTTAATTCATGAAATAAATCTTGTGTCAGCAATGTGGGCAAGACGAACAGTACGCCAAGTGCTAAGCAATCGCGCCGCCTTTAAAGGTGACGCCAATGTAAGTTTTTAAACTCAACGAGGTGAAAAGCAAATTACACGTTATTATGGCAAGTTTGATTTCTCGCAGGTCGCCGTAAATAAAACTGGGAATGCCAAGGCAATCAATACGAAACCGTGGTGTCGAGCCGAAGAGGCTCATTTGTCTCGACCGAATTTGAAATTGAATCCGGGGCAAAAAGTGGACGGCATAGCCGGACTATTGCTCGTTAGTCGTGATGCTAAATTAAAGCTGGAAACACGTTCTCATACATTCAAATTGTTCCAATTAGATAATTCCGTGCTCGGCGTTCGCACTTGGGACTTGGCAGGTCAAACGGAAAAAATGGAAAGAGGATTTGATCGAGAGTGTTATGTCGAAAACACGGGAGCCAGCGATACCTTTTCCTATGGATTTAGAGTTGGTTTTATTATGGTTTAATTTTTTTTTACATTTTTAAGGGGTTTTTTGGTCCTAGGGACAAAGATTTGAAGAATCTCGAGTTCAGAAAGTTGGCAGTTAAGGGGGAATTCGACCACTACAAGGAAATGTTTCTCGGTCCCAGATCCTTGCTCATCGATGGTGATTCAACGTACGACAGCCGTTTAATGACTACAGCTCCCAATAGATCGGTGGGTTACTACGTTGTCACTCCATTTGTCCTGTCGGACACCAAGTAATGGGAAGGAGCCATTCAAATAATCACAAGAACCCTTCCTCCAATGGTTTTTTCGTGTGTGTGTGCCAGGGAACGCATTCTCGTCAATCGAGGATGGATACCCTTCGAAAAGAAAAACCCAGCGTTGCGAGCTGAGGGCCAAATTCAAGGTGAAGTCGAACTGGAGGGCGTCGTTCGATTGTCCGAACCTGAGCGTTCCTACGGAAAAACCAAAAAGGAGGATGTCAGAGTTTATTTGACAAGGTGCTCGCCCCCCTCTCATTATAATTTCTAAGGATTTGATTGTGAAACCATTTTTTGTCTAGAAATGTGGAAGATATGGCCGTTTTTTCGGACACCCGGCCTGTATTTCTAGATGCGGTGGCGAGCAGTACTGTACCGGGAGGGCCGATTGGTGGCCAAACCCGAGCGACATTTCGCAATGAACATCTTTCGTACATACTGACATGGTAAATAATGGTCGATTGAAATCACTTTTAAAAACAATTTCAAGTCGTTTTTGGTATTTTTGATCAGGTACAGCTTAAGTGCAGCTACTGGCTATATGTGGTTTAAGAAGTACATCAAGAAGGCTTGGTGAAACAGTATTTTTAATAAAAGGAATCTTTAGGTTTATTATTAACAAATCGCCTATTTCTTTTTTAAAAATGTTTAATCCGTCGCGTCTGGAAACATGGAAAGAATAAAACTCTTAACAAAAACCCAAAGCCGTCCAATAACGGAGTTTTCCATATCTTGGTACTGCAAATCAATCAGTCGCTCACGACCAGCGTTTTGAAACACGAAAATCCCGGCAAAAATAACTAGCGAAATTCTGATCGGAGTCGAGTACAAATGGAACAACATTAGAAGCAGACCGAATTTGGCAAAATTGTACGCCAAGTCCAACCAGTCGTCAACCTGTTCAGCTTCAATTTGCTGTTCCTGAAGGGGAACCGGAACGGGTGGCTCGTTGACGACAGCGTCGTGTGACGATGACGACTCCTTGTCGAGTCGAGCGTGACGCCAGTACGCTTGGCGAACCCAAATCAAATGATCGGACGGGTGGTCGCGGGAATCGCCGTGTCTTTCCATGTATTGTCTGAGCGAGCATTCTGAGGGCGACGGTGACAAGCTTTGTGAGTCGTCGGTCATTTTTTATTGAATTTTCGAAAGTCTAGAGTCTTGAATTGCATAGCTCTTTGAATTTTCACTCTGTTTTTTATTTTATCTGCCCACCTACTGCAGGGGAGCACTGGAACCATTAAAGTAAAGTTGACCACATGTTTCATCCAAAATAGTGATTCTGTCCGAGAATCTTAATATTATTTTAGAAGAGACCAATACCTGGTGCATTTTTTTGTCATAGATGAAATGCACTAAAAAACAAGTTAACAGAGGAATGCTCCTTTAGCTCTGAAAATTGACTTTCCGGCCAAAACAATTAACGTTTTTCCTTCCAAAACTGCCCGATGGGTCAAGTTATGGCAATATTCTAAAAGCTCTGACCAACACAAAACCAACCACAACCACAAAAACCTGAACCACAAAAAAGCTCCAGCCACCAAAAAAGCTGAAACCACAAAAATGCTCCAAACACAAAAAGCTCCGGCCACAAAAACCTCTAATCTCCGACAGGGCCGGATCTAGAGGGGGCTAGAGGGTGCATTTGCCCCCCCCCTCGTCGATTCAATGGGGCGCCAAAAAGGGCAAATAAACAAATTTTGTACCCAAATTTTGGACAAAAATCAATATATTCCGGATTAATTGTTCAAACTAAAATAAATAACAAAAAATAATAAGTTCCTCGCACTCGTCCCAAACATAATTTGACCTTTGCTTAGGTGCGCCACACCTTTTGTTACACCCTGGACTGATTTTAGCCACAGCCAGAACGCGGGATGGAACGAAGCGGCGAGTCAATAGGAAACCCCTATAGAAGAGTGTAGGAAAGAGAAGTGGGTGGCGTAGAACCCTCGCCCCGGACTCGGATGGAATATAGCAAGCCCCTTCGCAGCTTTTGCGTGCCACTGCATCCAAGCGCGTATGGACGTTCGTTAACGCCCACTCAGGACTGACGTACCTACTCAGTCTTCCAGTTCGTCTGCTTTCTCATACCCTGGAATACCAGCGTACCCTGATACCCACCCCCCAACATAATTTGTTATACCAGCTGCCTCCAGCAGAGCCGATAGACGTGATCTACATCCCTCCCACCACCCCCGACTTGACCAACGGCCGGGAAATGGCACAAAGCGTGGCTAGTTCTATTGCACCAGTCCTCGATGGCCACAGGTTTGCTTGGTTTTCGTTTCGTCTTGATCCGAAAATGGTTCTTTCTATTGAAATATGGTACCTTACATAGTAATTCCTACATTGATGGAGGTAGAAGAGGGGGAGGGTAATAAAAATACGAAGTACCAAAAAGGGGCGCCAAAAATCAGGCCTGCTCCCCCTTGAAAATGACATAGATCTGGGCCTGATCACCGAAAAAGCTCTTACAGTCCTACCCCTAAAAAGTTCCAACCACAAGGCACAATAAAAAATTGTAAAATGAATGTCTTAAGTTCGTACCAAAAGAATCCAAGCTGTGCCTTATAAAAATCATCTACTTCAAGCGTCCGGCTGATTGGAATTGGTACGGTTGAAGCCTTCTGCGGTGAATTTTTTTTTTTTTTTTTGTCAAGCTCTTTCGTTGTTGGCATGTTGGCAGGCGCGTAGCCAGGATTTCTTTTGGTGGGAGGGGGATCCGATGTAGGTCCGGGTGGCGGGGGGGGGGGTATTTCCACTCTATGCCTACTCTTTTCAGTTTTTAACTACATATTATAATTATTATTATTATTATTATTATTATCATTACTATCATCATTATTGTGCGATATTATTCCAACGCGTGAGCGGAGATAATTATTGAAAATAAAAAGTCTCCTTCAGAACATGGGAAATAAATCTGAAATTTCGGGGGAAGTCCGGACCAGGTGGACCCCCCCCCCCCTGGCTGCGCGCCTGGTTGTTGGAGCTTTTTTGTGGTTCGCCTGTTCGAGCTTAGACCGTTTTTCTGCCCGTGGGCTGCCGAGGGGTGTTCCTCGCGACGTTTTGTCGAAACAACGTCTTCTTGCGGAGGGTTTTATTTTTTTTGATTTTTTGATTTTCTGTCTCTATCACGCCCTGCTAGCCCACGAACAGAAAAAACGGTCCGTATTAAATAATTATAAAATAAATTTGTCCAAAAAAAGAAAAAAAATATTTTTAAGACATTCATGTTCGTATGAGCGCGAAAAACGAACTTTCATAGCGTTTTCCATTTACATAAAATTTTGCTCCAGAGCAATTCATTTCCACCCGTCTTTTCCATTAACATATGTTTTGATTCAGGGAGGACGAGTGGAAATTAACTGCTCCACAGAGCAAAATTTTATGTAAATGGAAAACGCTATAGGTAGGACTGTGGGCGAAAAACAACAATATCTTGGCGAAACAACCACAGTTTTTCTGTCGTAAGAATTTATCTTCCTTTATAACTCATTTATGTCGGAGAGGGGTGGGAAACCCACTTTCCTCTTTCCTTTGGTTCCCTTCCTTATTAGTCAGATTATTGGGTATAAAATGGTATAACCTAGGCTAGAATCTGCGCCCCCCCCCCCATTCAACCCTATTTTCCCATCGCATACATTTTCCAAAGAAACCTATTTCAGGGGTTGAAATTGAACGCGTTTGAAATTCAAATTTTGTGGATGTATTGACCACGACAGGTCACAATTTTATGGGTTTCAGCCACCATTTTATGGGATTGTCTACCCAAAAATACAATATCGCGGGGTTTGAGCCGTTCAAAAAGCAATACCGCTGCGGTTATTAGGCATTTTCGATGTCTTCATTTCACGGATTCGACGCTCATGCACCGAACTCAATTTCGTGGTTTTGACAATTTCAATAACCACAGCCAAGCCAAGCCTTTGGCGTCTTTAAAAACGGAAAAGGAGAACTTGCATAAATGTCCGATTTGGGAGAAAAGTATGCCGATGAGTTGGAACATGGAGGCGAGAAGGAAATCAACGGTAGTTGCAGCCCGACTGATGCATCTGGTGATTTTCAAATAAATTTCCAAGTTCTTCAGGAGGGGATGAATGTTGCGAGGGGAAATGACGTCAATGTTTAGATGTGAAGCATTTGATAAATTTGTTGTTTACAAATAACAAGAAAAATTGTCCCAAAGAAAACACGTTTTACCCTCTCTTCCCCACACCATCAATTCATTAACTGATTTCATTAACGAACCGTTGACGTAATCAAACCCCCACTCAAAATTTTTAAAAATTCACTTTTAAAAAAACTCTTGATTAATTTCATTGTTTAATGTGAGCAATTGTTTTGTTGAAGAGCCCTCTTCAAGCGAAACACTATTGCTTGAAAAATGTGCAAGTTCCCCAACCGAATAGGGAACTTGCACATTTTTCAAAAGTTGGTGTTGCTTAAAGAGGGCTCTTCCACAAGTCTATTGCTCACATTAAACTTTAAAATCAGTCAAGGATGCTTTTTTAGTGTATTTTTAAAAATTTTGAGTGGGGGTTCGATTACGTCAAAACTTACTTACTTGGGACTAACTTACTTGGGAAGAAATTTTTCATGTTATTTGTAAACAAACAATTTTAGAGTTCCCTCAAATACTTCACAAGTAAGTATTTACGTCATTTCCCCTCGTACCATCCATTCCTTTCTGAAGAACTTTGAACTTTTTTTAAAAATCTTAAAACGCACCAATCGGGTTGCAACTTCCGTTGTTATCCTTCAGTTCACGGGTCAAATCACTGGTATGCTTTTCTCCCCGTTCTGAGATTCATGCAAGTTCCCCATTGCACCTCGAAAAGGCCAATTTCACGAGGTTTCACCTTTTTTTTTTCAACGCTGAGATTTCGCACACTCCAAGCTTCTTTTTGGCTTGTCTTGGCCGTGTAAAGGTTCCCTGCATGTTCCCTGGGTACATTTATACTATTCCTTGTTCAAGAAAAGAATACCTCAGATCAGATCCATCTGTTTGTTTTCGCCTTACACGTTAATAAAACATTAAAAACCATAAGGATCGGGGTTATTCTTATCTTGAACAGGGTATATAACATTCCTAATCTGTACTGGTGTAATTTCTGTAGAGGTGACGATATTATTTTGCGAGCAGTTTAGGAAATCTGAAAGGCGTCAAAATTGTCGATAATGAATTCATTGATTTATTTATACCGGGCTTGAATCATTCTATCCCGTGTGGCCGTAAAACAACATTCTGAAAGTGAAAATGTCTAGATTCATGGGGTTAACAAGTTAATTTTAGAGGCAAAATCACAGCATTTCTGAATTTTCTGGCCAAATAGTGAGAACATTTTAGTTTCTAGTCGGATTTTTGACATCGCGGTGGAAAATTGCTGAGTCTATCAGATTCGGATTATTTTGACCCTAAATTGACAGAGTTCTGTGTCTGAAATATGATTTTAAGTCAATGTTTTATCGGTTTGAGGGGACGGGCTGGAAATGCTAGTTCGGTGGCTACGAATGCAGTGACAAAATTTATGTATACATATGTAAGTTACGTATAAGAGCTCCGGCAGAAAGAGCTTCGTGGGAAAAGTAGTTGAAATGGCGGCAAATGGCATCTCCTTAATACGTGCGTTTATGAGGTGCCAGTTCCATTATCGCACATTGACGTATTTTGGTGAAAATCAACAAATTTTAAAATTTAACGAAAAACGACGGTGACTCCTAGGTTTTCTCGACTTAGGAAAACCGAAAATCGAAAGGGATTTTTGAGCAAACCGTTCAGTTGAAATGGGTTCTTCCTGTGATTCCAGAGTCTTTGGCCATTTTGAACTGTTTTCAGGGGCCGCACTAAATCTTCTCGCCGCTCCATCGCAGCCACCGAAGTTCAAATGGAAGTGCCTCGATGCAGGCGAATCTCGCCAAGACAAGCGGTCAAAACCAACGGTCATCGCGATACGCTCATGTTAACGCATCCTTTACACAATATGAAGGCATCTCGTGGCTGTTGGGTGAAGGAATGTGAGGGGAGAAAGGAATATGAGCTTCAGAGGACTCCAAAGCGATTTGTTTCTGATGTGATTGTGGGACAAAAGCTGATGGAGCAAACGTTCTTGCCGTTTTCCGCTGTCCCCCTCTCCCCATCCCATCCTTTTGGATTCGTGACTTATGTTAACAGTTTGGAAGCTTTACCAGAAATCAACAACAAAATCATCGTTATTCATTTTTTTTTTTTTTTTTTCTTCTATCTATCATTCTCTACACATGTATAGCTGTCGCGTATACATAAAGGTAGAACTTCTCGTAAAACGCAAGAGAAACGTCCGCGCTATTCATTTGTTCGTAGTTTTTTTGTCGAGTCATTCACCGTTAAAGCTGATGACAAAACGCGTTCCAAAGACAAAATGGCAAACGCCTGCATTGTAAGAGCGGATTTTATGCCGCCGGTTTCGTTATCGAAAGATAGATAAACATTTTGTCGCCGACGTAGTAAATAACTGACACAATATTCCACTATAATCACAAAATATTCCACCAAAATACGATTACTTCAACGCATTTAATGAAATTTAAGTTACAAAGTGTTGATAATTAGCCCTACTCTAACCGTTTTTCTCGGGACTCTTTCGAACGCCCCCTCCAGTCATCCTTATCCGATCGCTGTCTCAGTTCAGGGTCGCTCTTTGCTCTCAGCCGGTGAGAAAGAAAACATATAAGGATACCTTTAAACATTCATCTTTTTCACAGGACTGTTCTGTGGAATTTTATTTTAGATTCAAAATAACAAAATGGGCCACTGTATGAAATTATTTGGTCTCGGAGCTCTTATAACCGCTGTTCTCCTCGGATATATATACAGTCAATTGACCGCCGCACCACCGATACCGAAATTTGACCTAGGCTACTGGGGTCCTGGACAGTCTAGGCCGGATGACGAGACTATCAAAAAATTCACCCTCAACGTATCAGAATTCGTGAGTAAATTATACTTCATCACTCAATCTTTGTTCAACAGCCACCTGTAGTGTCGCGCGTCAGAACGCGCTTTTGACGTTTTTCTAAAAATAGTTCTTTTTAAACGCGATTAAAATGGACAATTGAAAGAAATGTTCGGCTATTACGGCTCATTTATCACTATATTCTCGTTTTAATCTTTCTTCTCCTTCTTCTTTTGAGCTTTTGGACATCAAAGTAAATAACAGCTTTTAGGTAGATCAAAGGAAACAATTTTCCAAGAATATATATTTTTTTTTTTCGTAACGGCTGAACTTTTCAAGCATGGGAGAAAAATTCTAATTTTAAGGCATTGTATAATTATGGCATTGATATATGGAAATGATTCAGGCGGAACGCTTAGCGATACCAAAAAAAAAAAAAAAAAAAAAAAACACTTTCTTTTTCAGTTGCTGAAGTGAGAGTGATTGTCGCTTGTTTACGTTTAATTCCTACGACCAAAGGATGCTTACAAAAGGGATTGTTCCGAAAATAAAAAATGTCAGGGTTGGGGACGTCCGCAGTTTTTCGTGATGGTGTTGCTGAATTTGAATTTTTACTAGCCAGATACCGGATACGTATAGACTCGAGTTAAAAAAGCAACTACCCCTCCCCTCTTATTATTATCTTAGCACGAAGGCCCTGATGCACGACCGAAAATAATGACCAAATGAATCATTATTACAATGAAAACCCATTTGACCTTCAGTAGTCCGTCCACTGTCCACAAATCAAAAAGTTGAAAATAAGTTATAATACACTCATTTGAAGAAAGTAAGAATCTTATATAGGCCTTCGAATCGAATTTTCAGTTTTTGAACAGCTTTTAGGAGTGGGGAGAAAACCGGGAAAATTCAGAATCGGTTATGGCCCAATTTTCCACTTTGTCACATTCGTTCACCGCACAATTTTGGCTTTAAAAGGGTCAGACCCGTATTCAGAAACGAACCTTAACCTTTTTAGGTCTCCTTAAAGCGCTTTGAAATAGATGACACATATATTATAAACCATCTCATTTTTCAACTCCTTTAGATAACGCTGAATTCCAATTATTAGGTACTAGCCAGATACGTAGTGACTAGTGGGTTTCTGAATGCGGCCCTCATCAGAACGTCAAAATTGATTTCGTACCTACAACATAATTGTCATTAATGTCATTGCATGAGACTGTGCTCCCCCCCCCCCATCACAAAACTTCTAGCAAAGCCCATGCCCCCCCCCCCACGAAAACAGGAAAAGCGACCAATGACGATCTTGGGTTTACCAGACAACTCCTACGTAAAGAATGTGTCACTTGTTTTTATATTTTTTATTTTCGTTTGGTTTACGTTTTGTAGGATTTACGAGACTTTGCGGCTAGGATCGACAACTGGCGCCAGCCTATTGAGCCGCTGGAGGACGTAGGGTTCGAGTACGGTTTCAACTCGAAATATTTGGCACAGATTGTCGAATTCTGGAAAACAAAGTACGATTGGCGAGCCCGCGAGAAATTCCTCAATAAATTCCCGCAATTTACAACGCAAATAGGCGGCCTGAACATACACTTCATCCATGTGAAGCCTACCGCTGCTGATGCCAAGGGTTAGTCATTTTACTGGCGTTTTCTTTGGATTTATCCGCCTCTTTGTTTTACACGCGTCTTTAAACATTCTTCAGGTAAAAAGGTTTTGCCTCTCCTTCTACTTCACGGCTGGCCCGGTTCGGTTCGCGAATTTTACGAGTTCATTCCACTCCTGACCAAGACCAATGGCAACTTCGTGTTCGAAGTGGTGGCGCCGTCATTGCCAGGCTATGGCTGGTCACAGGGGTCTTCAAAAAAGGGATTGAACTCGGCTCGAATCGCCATCATTTTAAAGGAGCTCATGCTCCGATTGGGGCACGAACGATTCTATTTGCAGGGTGGTGACTGGGGTTCGATTATTGCGACCGATTTGGCCGTGCTTCACCCGGAAAAGTATTTTTTATTTAATTTTGAGAATGTCAAAAGGTTGAGTAATTATAAGAACAGTTTTGTAAAAGTGTCATAGGCAACCACAACAATATGTGCGGAGCGCTTGGATCAATTCACATGATATACACCATCCTTGGAGCATTTTTCCCGTCATTCTTCGTTAAAGAAAGCGTCAGAGCCGAATATCCAAAACAGTTCAGCTATTTGATAGAAGAATCAGGCTACATGCACCTGCAAGCCACCAAACCTGACACAATTGGTCTGTTTTTGGGGAACCTTATATCTACACGGATCTAGAGCACATCTTATTGCTTATTTTTTCCTACAGGCACATCTCTAACGGACTCGCCAGTAGGTCTCGCCGCTTACATACTCGAAAAGTTTTCCACGTGGACCAATAGAAATTGGCGTCAACTTCCAGACGGTGGCCTAGAACGCTACGATAAGACACGCCTATTGGACAACATTATGATTTATTGGTTCTCAAAGTCGATAACGACTTCAGTTAGACTCTACGCCGAAAATTTCAACAGCGATTTCATGAGCCTCCGTATTTCCGAGTAGGCCTTAGCTCAACTCTTATCCCCCCTCTCATCACAAGCTGAACCGAATATAATTTGTAATTTTCCGACAGAGCTCCCGTAACCGTTCCGCAGGGCTGCGCCAGATTTGACCAGGAAATAATGTACCCGTTGAACGTTTCCCTTAAGCACCGCTTTCACGATTTAGTTCAACTCACGGATCTTCGAGGTAAGTACTCAGCCAAATAGACCTTTTTTTGTTCGTGCCACTATAGAAGGGTCGCTTAATTTAGGTGGACACTTTGCGGCTTTTGAAGTTCCGCAATCGCTCGCTGATGACTTTTGGACATTTGTCAAGATTGTTGAAGCTCGAAAACAGAGATAATTTATCTCAAATAATACAACTTGTTAGTTTTTTCGAATGAAAATTTTGTTACTCTTCTCCACAGGTTCAAAACTTTCAGCAAGTAATAATTCCCTCTTTAAATCATCCATTTTTAGAGATACGGCAGTAGTTAAGCTTGGAAATCGAGTGTTTTCACTTTACTACGACTTGTTTTTCTTCGGCTTGGCTTTTCTTGGGTCGCAGCCATGATGAGGTATTGCGTGATTTTGTCGCTGATGAATGCCTGCGGAGCGAAAGGCAAAAGAAAAATCCAGAAAAAGTAGGGAATGGGTTTTCTCATACCCAAGTGTGATCATCTAAGGGAACTGGCGAACTTTCATGAGCTCGCTTCTTCAGTAGTACACCGAATTTGCCTAGGAATGTACGGTTTTTGATCGACTAGAATCACAATAATAATGTTTTTCTGTATGAATAAAAGCGCTATGGGAAAATTTACCCCCTGTATAAGGGCTTCACCCATTGCCCCGTAGATCATCGAGAAAGCTTCTTCCTGGTCAGGCTTAAAACAACAACATCAACAGAGAAAATGGAAAGGGACAGCAAAAAAGAAAGTCTAAAAACACTAATCACCACATAGTTCCCAATTATCGCCATGCCGACTGCAATGTTGGCGAGATCAGCCAGCTCTTCCTCTGAAGCATCCCCCGCATGGAGAAAGTATCCGACAACAAGAGCTGAGAGTACGATGAACCGTAAAACTGCCATAGTTTCCAACCTGAGGTGCTCGAAAAATTATGAAAACGAGGTGAAGAAAGGTGTTCTTCTTAAATACTGGGCGTTACGGGCCATAAAATGGCAGTTTTTCATTTGTTCAAATCACGCGACGCACGCAATCGCGAATTCGCAATTCGAGGATAAAAATAAATAGCGTTAAACACTTTAAAAAGCGTTTATAAAACTTGTTACTGAGCAATCCAAGTTGATACACTTAAAAACGCTCCACGAAATTGTGATATATCACACGCGTCTAGTCTCTACAGGGTGTCCAATAACGAGATGCTCAGAGAAAAACTTGAGTTTGGGGCCATCATTTGGGACCAAAATGCCTATGTGACATTTTTAAAAATTCCTTTTAGTTTTCTCAGAATCGTCCATTTTACGTTATGCGTTACGCTTGTTACTTCTTTTTTTTTTAGAAATGTGCTTGTTGCAAGCCTCGTAATTCGTGCAAACCCAAAACTAAGGAGCTCGTTGGAAAATGCACAAAATTTTCTTACAGAATAGCTCACTTAAATCATGATTGAACTACATTTATTTGGCATGACAGAAGCTCAAACGGAAACAAACTTCATTTTTCAAACATTTGGAAAATTCTGGACGTGATTTTCTAAACTTTCTTAAATTGTCGTCTATTATTTTTACCGCTGGAAAAACTTCCTAATTTAGTGAGCTTTCGAATGATCTATTCACTTTTTGATATTCGTCCATTTTGGTAGGAGAAATTAGGCAAAATGTCTGAAAAACCTCAGGTGACACGAGCAAAATGGGTTACATGAGGCATATTTTTTTTGGGTGTTTTTTACTAAAATTGGTTTTCAACAGGAACAAAGATTTGAAAACGACTAAGGGATTGTTTATGTAGAACCGGTGACCAAAGAGGAGAGCGCCTCTAGGCTACAAGCCCGGATAATATCGGTGAGCAACAAGATGAGAAGAAACCCTGCGAAGCTCCAACGTGCTACAAATGCAGTTGGAAGAAGAGCGGAATTGTGTCTTCTGGAGCATGGAGGACACTTCGAGCAGCTGCAGAGAGAAAGAGGGTTTCTTTCTTTTATCATTTTTAATATTATTATTATTACCGTTGTCATATTTTGTGGTTAGTAGTCTCCAGATTTACTTTTTCTTTATTAATACACGAATTGATTTGTTTCTTTCTTTTAATTTGTTCTTCTTACATCTCTAAATTGTTAGTAGAAGCGCTTAAACTACGAGGGTTAGTGGATAAAGCATGCATAAAGCTGTAGCCGTACGAGCCTACATTGTCTGTCTTCTCCCATTGAGGTTCGTCAAAAACGGACCGGTTTCGGCTGCTCGCCATCTTCAGCGTTTGGTTTCCCAACTGAAACTCGTTTGGTTTCAAGCCACGCCACACTGAAGATGGCAGCAGCCGAAACCGGTCCGTTTTTGACGAACCTCAACGAGAGAAGACAGATAATGTAGGCTCGTACGGCTAAAGCTTTATGCATGCTTAATTACATATTTCATTAATCTTACTTCTTGCCCCTTCTCTTCATTACTGACTCAAGAAAGCTTGGATAACATAAATTATCTTTATTTTCTTAGGGTATGTTTATGTAGGAGTGATGACTAAAGAGGAGAGCTGCGAGGAGAGTGTAGCAGAGAAAATTGTCATGTTATAGTTCCGGTGAAATTTTTAGGGCCACTTTCTTGCCTAGAGGCGCTCTCCTCTTTGGTCACCGGTTCTACATAAACATACATAGTGTTTTTCAGATCGTTGTTTCTGTTGAAAACCAATTTCAGTGAAAAGACACCCGAAAAAATATGTCTCATGTAACTCATTTTGCACGCGTCGCCTGAGGTTTTTCAGACATTTTGCCTAATTACTCCTACCAAAATGGATGGACGAAAATGTCCGTCAGATGCTGCCCTCTGGCGTAGTTGGTGGGAATTACCTTTATATTGGCTGAATGGGGGGAACCCTTCTGAGCCCCTTCTCTGTGCCGTTTATGCGGAGAGAACTAACTGACTGACCGTTGGGCAATCACCCTGGAATTCTGGAAAATTGTAATTCTCGCTGGAAAAGCTGTTTTGTTCCGTCGGGAAATCCCAAAACTGAACGGAGTCTGGATTACGCGAGTCTGAGTGCGTGTCATATATTTTCTGACGGTCGCCCGAATTCAACGCGAGTGGTTGACGTCGACCAGAGAGCTGAACTCTCACCCTGCCCAAGGTAAAGCTATTACTGATCCATATAATTGTGCCAATTGTTCTCAATACTGCGTTCCTGAACGTAAATCAGGTGGTCCTCCCCTATGCTAAATCTGCTGAAACTTAAATCACCCCCCCCCCCTGTCTGAAATTCTGTCTGCCGGTTAATGGCTTACAAACAATGGACGAATATCAAAAAGTGAATAGATCATTCGAAAGCTCACTAAATTAGGAAGTTTTTCCAGCGGTAAAAATAATAGTCGACAATTTAAGAAAGTTTAGAAAATCTTTTTTTTTTTTGAAAAATGAAAAATTTTTGAAAAATGAAGTTTGTTTCCGTCTGAGCTTCTGTCATGCCAAATAAGTAGTTCAATCATGATTTAAATGAACTATTCTGTAAGAAAATTTTGTGCTTTTTCCAACGAGCTCCTTAGATTTGTGTTTGCAAGAATTACGAGGCTTGCAACATGCACATTTCGAAAAAAAGAAGCAACAAGCCAAAATAACGTAAAATGGACGATTCTGAGAAAACTAAAAGGAATTTTTAAAAATGTCACATATACATTTTGGCAATGATGGCTCCAAACTCAGGGTTTCTCTGAGCATCTCGTTATTGGACACCCCGTATAGTAATCGTGAAGTTAATGAAACACCTCCAAATGCAAAATCAGGGATCCTCTTTGGTGAAGGTGTAGCAGACTCCCGCCGATCAACAGTTCTTTCAGTCTTCTAGGCAGGCCTCGAAGGAGCCGCGGAAGTGTTTTGGTGGAGAGTGGGGCACGTGCCTCGGGCGGCCCATTCATTGGGGTTGGAGGTAATTAGCCGCGCGGTAGTGAAGAGCCCAAGAACCCAAAAATTTGGAAATAAATATAGAGGGATTGGTTCTCAAATCATTGATCTGCTTAAGAATATGAAAATAGCATTTTAACAGTATCGTTTCCTGCGTCATAACCATTTATCCCGGTGATTCTACGCGCGGAATTGTCAGTTATTATTATTAATTACTACCAAAAAATCAGCTTTGGTAACGAACGGTGAGGTCATTATAGAACGTCCTTGACAGCCCTAACCTCCAGTGACTCTATAATTGCAACTTTACGGCGGAAAAAGGCTATAACTGATTCAAAAGCTCGTCATTTTCTTGGGTACTTGGTCAAAAATCAGCGTATTCGACCTTTATTGGCAGTGCGACCACAACAACAATACTATATGTATAGCCTCATTAAGGAATTTATCAATGATTAAACCCTGTTCAACAGCTTTTGCGAAATTTTGATGGATTTTGAACGACTCAAAAACGCGAAACAGTCTTTTGAGTGAGACCAAAAAAAGTGAAAACATAGAAGTAAAACTTGACTTTTTTCTCAATTTTAGACACAAATTAGCCTTTTAATGGTGGATTTCATCACCGAGAGTTAAGGTTTGAGTTACGTTAACTCAGAATTGACGAAAAAAATACGTCACAATTGTAAAGAATGTTAGAGTTTGATAACTCCAACCTAACTCCCTGGGGTGAACTGGATTTTTTTTTTCAATATTGGTCATGAATTAGCCCGTTTTCTCAATTTTAGCCATAAAACTGCGCTTTTCTCAAATTTATCCGCGAGTGATTAGTGTTTTATTTAAATTTATTAGCCATGTATTAACGTATTTCTTGCATTTAGCAGCGAATACGTTTTTCCTTCTCTTTTAGCCTTATGGCTATGCCTTATTGCGCCAATTTATATGAACGCTTTTTCTCAATTTTAGCGACGAAGTTGCCTCCAAAGAACAGCGAATTGGTGATTTATCAATTTCAGTCGTGAACCACCGCTTTTTTTCAATTTTAGGCACGACTGGCGTTTTCCCTAATTTTGACCGCGAGTATAAGCAATTTTTTCAATTATATCTGCTAATTAGCACTTTTTCTAAATTGTAGCCGCGTATAATTGCGCTTTTCTCACATTTTACGGAGGACTAAAGCGATTTTTACACTAGTAAACAAGAATTAGCGGGGTTTCCTCAATTTCAATCACGAAGTCGAGTTGCCTCCAGAAACCACGAATTGGTGCTTTCTCACTTCTAGCGGCGAGTGATCGCTTTTTTAGATTTGAGCCGTCGTGAATCAGTGCTCATTTTATCACTTTTTAGCCGCGAATTATCCCTTTGTATGAATTTGATTTAAATAGCGCGAAAAAAAGGGATATTTTTTAATTTCAGCCACGATAATTAGCGTTTTCCCCCATTTTATCCGTGAATTGGCGCTTTTTCTTAGTTTTAGCCGCGGATCGTTTTTATCAATTTCAGCCGCGAATTAGGGACTTTTTCCAATTTCAGCCATGAGGTATTAACGCTTTTTCTCCTACTAAATATTGCCACGAATTTGCTTTTTTTCTCAATTTTCGCAACGAATTTTTCTAAATCTGTAGCGTGTAGTTGTTCACCCAAGAATAAGCTATTAGCGCGCCTCCTCAATTTTTGGCTCACAAAGGACCAACCGAAACTGTGGATTAATGTCGAGAAAAATCGTTCAGAACTAGTGACAAGGGGGAAAAAGGTCATTTTTGTGGACTGATGACACGTTATAAAGTCATTTTGATCTTTACCGGAAAATATGGGTTCAAAATTTGGCAGTTTTGACACAAAAAAAAAAAAAAAAAAAAAAACCAAAGTGTCGATTCGAAACGTGGGTTCTTCTTTTCATATTCCAACCTGGAAATTTTCCTTTTTTCAATTACTAGGGGGCCCTTTCGGAACTGGCCCACTCGCCCCTAACTCGGAAGGCGGCTGCACGCGTGTCGTAGGTGCTTACAGCTTTCTTCCCTTTTGTTTTGAACTGTCTGCATTTCCGGTTTAAGGACAGGGGAAGAAGGACATTTTTGTGCTGAACCATTTCGAAAACAAACAAAAAATAGCCATAAAAAGTATAGCCACGCTTCTCGGCTTCTGCTTCATTCTTATAATTGAACGTGACTCGCCCGTTTTCTAAAACGCGATCGCCTAACCGAGTAACCGAACGAAATAAATTGAAAGGAAAGAACAACTGTTATGTAACAAGACACCCGAGATAAACCACCTTATTGACTTTCGTCACAATCAAAATTACAAATAAATTAGAAAAACAGATGGAAGATCTATTTCGGGCATATTCCTCTTTCGAGATCTAAATACCGGAACGTTATATTATTCAAAATAATATGGCATCCGTGTAGATCACGCAACGAGATTAATTACCGGAATTGTTTGTTAAAATGTGTAAATGGAGTCAACAAAGTATATTTACAACTTGTGCTTTTCTGTGAAGCGACAAGTCCTTTATTCTTCAGATTTAATCAAGCACAAGTGTGCCCGTCCGCTTTGGAACTGACGCGCACTTTTATATCTTCAAAAACCTTGAAACACGATTTCGTGCGTGTATTGAAACCATACTGCAGTTTTTTGAATGAAAAACAAAAGGACTTTTTTTAGAGTCAGAGAAACATCACGACGGGATTGATGAAGATTGTGTTAAAGAGAGTGGGAGCGTGGGGAGGGGTAGAATGTTTTGGCCTTGATGTACTCAAAAACAGTGAAACAGAGAGATATTTCCCCTCTATGCTTCACTCACGCCCTACTCATCGTCACCCCCCGCCTTACCCCGCATGAAAACGTCAGTCAAGCTGATCTCATGATCAGTTTTTGATCAGTCGTCCGACTAAAGAAAATAAAAAAATCATAACAATCGGAATTTTTGAAAATTGGATTTTGGAATTCTCAAGTTTTTGGTTGGGGGGGTCTGTGTGTCAGTGAACTGTAAGTAGGTGATTGACTCGCGGTAGCTAAATCGAACTCGAAAACTGGAATAACGGTGAGTTTGTTACCTTTCAAGTACAAAACACAAAAAGTAAGAAGAAAAATTAATAAATAATCATTTAAAATAAGTAAAATAAACAATATCGTGTTAATTGGGTCATAGGGTATACGCTTAATTCCATTAAATTGAAGTGCAGTTCTTTTACGCGATAAGTACTCTGACTAAATTCCTCCCCCTTCCTTCTCCTCATCAAACTATTTACGCGTCCTCTTTCCGGAACAAAATTATGCTATGGTCGATGATTTAATTTGACTCATACAGGAATCTTGTGAGGTGTAAACTTTCGTCACTTCTGTAAATCCGGGGTGATACATGCAATTTTTGAGGTAGAGGGCTCGTCTAGTGTTGAATATTTCTGCCTTAAAATATTTTGTGGGGGGGAAAAAAAAAGTGCGGTCAATGCGAAAGCCCCAAGAACGTTTCGAACGTTCTTCCAACATTTAACCGTTATTTTTTCAGAGTGGGAGGTCAAGCTAGTGAAACAGGAATGGAAAGGTCGTAAAGGTACGAAAGTGTGCATTTGAACTCAAAAGGCCTACTCTCTTCATAACGTTTATTATGACTGGATGATGCAGAAGGGTGGGAAGAAGGGAACGCGCGTTATTATTTTTTTTTTTTTTTCCTATAGCATTTTTTCGCGCTTCAACCCAACATTACGTCATAAAGGGTAACAGAAAAACGTTACGCTCTCGCAAGTTTTTGGTAAGAATTATTCACGTGAAAAGTCCCACATTTTTTTGTATATTTTCTTTTTCTGGTCAATCAAACAAAGCGAGAGTGTCCCCAGCAGTCCTATCTAAGCATTTGAGTGAAATTATACTGAAAATGAGTAAAAACAAAGCAATTTGACAAACAATTTGTCCGAGAAGTGAATCAGACTGGGCCAAGGCAAGGGAGAGTTTCATTTCACTAGATAAAACTGAAAAATTGAAGAAAATCAAAGAAAAAAGTCAAGGACATAGCTTCGTTATTGCAGAATGGTTGAATGTGCAGAAATTCGACACGCCCCCTTCAGCGTCCCGGTTCCAATAACTTCCGAGTGTCTTTTAAGTCTTCTTATTTTAAATTCAAATATATACGCGTATTTTTCAAATTCATATTTCAGAACACGCCAGAGGGAAAATGTTGAGCTAAAATCAAAAAATCGAGAGCCATACAACCAAATATGGACGGAGGCAACGGAGGATATGACGGCAATAACGATTCCAACAACCAGTCTTATGGTCCAAGCTACAACGGTGGGGATGACTCAAAAGATTACGGCCCCGGATATAACGCTGGGAATGAGTCCAAAGACTACGGACCTGGTTACAACGGTGGCAAGGACTATTTCAGAAATGATTCGTATGACGTAGGTACTCGGTGAAGTGGATGAATCGCTTTTTTTTTATCGTTTCAGACAACTTTTAACAAAACTTTGTTAGTTTTCCCAGAATAAATATGACGATATAAGTAAAATACCGGACGACAATAATTATTCTAAAAACCACGTCGACGCCATTACTTCATGCGATGACGACGACGTCAACTCGCCAGACGGCTCACTCGGTCGAACGCTCGTCACCGCACTGGCTGCCATGGGCCCGGCGGCGCTCGCCACCGGCGCCACCGCGAATGACAAAACGACAATTTTGGAAAATGGTTTCACCGGAGGACCGGACTACAGTAGCGCCCTGTTGACCGGCCGAGACGAACAACAGCAGGGCAGTGGCAGGCGACAAAAAGACGATGTCGAAGATTCGAACTGTACAAAAGATTGTATGTACTACTCTTTGGCGTGTTGTTATGACTGCAGTTTAATGTAAAACGTGAGCGTGAATTTTTGCTCATTCTGTGTACAAAATTCTAAACCTTAAAAATTCACTTAAATGTTCGATTCCAGAAAAAGTGTCTGCATTCAGAGACCAAAAGGTGCAATAACATTTTCGTACACTTTATTATTTATTTATTTAATAAGTAAAATTAAAGCTTAACAACTAATAGGTGAACATGTTCATTTAAAGCGCCTGTTCCGGCCGTAGTCTGAAACTTCAACATTCCCTGTCCCAGAGGCCAAACTGTACATTTTTTTAAACCAAAATCCAATTTAATGGCTCCAAATATTGGTAAAATAAATTACCCATCTCAGTTTGTAACTATTCACATTTATAGGGCCATAAAACTGCACTATACACTTCGTGTAGTGACATACTGAAGGCGGAATCCGAAATGCGTTTTTTTTTTTTTTTTTTAAGGGAGAAAATGAAATTCCGGCCTTCAGTTTGAATCAAAATCTCTATCATGGAGGTAGCTAACTTTTTGAAAATGGCGAGCGTGGCTGTGGCGAGGCTCTGCCCAATCAGAGACGTGCACAGTATTTCGCTATCGTTGTTCATGATTTATATTTTTCAAATTTATTTTTATAAGCATCAAAACCTTAGAGTATTTTAGATATAGATAGAGATCGCTTCAGCCTGCGTGGTGGAAAAAGTGTGAAGCCAACATAAGGTCACGTGGCTAGTTCGGTATGACCAAGCGCGGGGTGGACTGGAGTTTCATCCATGGTGAGGGGTGCAGTGGGGAGGTCTGTTAAAGTCACGTGACTAGTTCACATGGACCGTGCGGGGAAAAGAGTTCTATTTGTGCATTTTTCTGCAGACATTGAGACTGAGATACGCGTGTACTATTTTGTATTTTAACCAAAGAAACTAAAAACCGCTTTCCGAATTCCGCCTTCAGTATGTGGCGCTCCCTTGGTTTCTACAGCTCCCTCAGAAACGGTAAAACCGAAGAGCGGAATCGACAAGACGCGAAAAATTTGTTGCCGCCCTCGAGGGGGGGGGGGTATCGTATCGCCTGTTTGTCACTAGCAACCGATTTTTCTCCCCGAAAGGCGGAGTCCCCTTTTCGGATTCCGCCTTCAGCTTCAGTACGTCTGTATGTCACTACACTTAGATATGACCAGTTTCCAAAAGTGGCGATTCGACGCTACTATTTTAATCATCTACATGACCCGCAGCTACGCAGCCGGGTACGCAGCTAGAGGCTGACTATTTATAGCCAATTAATTGAATATACGGTTATTGGGCCTAATAATAAGCTCGCCATTAATTTAGGATATTATCAGCTAAATCAGCTGAATAACAGTCCTTTAGGCCCCGGAAACTGGTTAACTGTGAAAGCCGTTATCGAGAAGTCACCTTCCGAAATACATTCGTGCAATCAAATCTCATGGAACCACGGAAGGCTTAGACCGCAGTGGTTCTCAACCTTTTCACGGTCACGCCCCCCTTGGACCATAAAAATTTGTTGCGCCCACAATTATTGCAAAAAATAGTCGCCTTTTTTTTATTAAACAGACAATAAAGACCCGAAACCAGGAAAAGCTCGATTTTGGTCAAACTACGAATTGACCCACCCGTTTTTGGCCACTTGCACACTTTTCAGAACGTATAAAGGCAGTGGTCACGAATCGAAAACTTGTAAGTGCAAAGAAGAGCTTCCACGCCCGAAGACCACGGTTGTCCGCCTTGGAGTTGAGAAAATTGACCGAAATGGCAAGGCCAAACGCTCATTTATGACCACTTTTGAGGGCAATGCGACAGCCCCATTTGGTGCATTTTGATCGGGGCCTAACTAACTACCAGACATAGGCGGATCCAGCCATCCTGTACGGGGCGGTTTTTAATTCAAACGAAATCTACGAGGGGCGGGGGGGTTATATTGGCGGTTGAATGACAAATTTTATCGTAAAGCACTGCAACGAATTTTATTATGATTCTCATGAACACTGCGAGATTAAATAACTAAAAATCAAGATAGCGCAAATTCCAAATTGCTTGAGATTTTCGCAAAGCGCTGCAAAATTTCTTCGGTTTCGAGAGAAATGCTTCTAATCACGTATATCGAAAAAAGGTGATTTTTGCGGAGCACACTGAACGGAAAAGGTTGTCAGGATTTTCAGAATTCTAGCGACAGTCGTGAATAATTCTTCGTCACAGTGGTTTAACGTTTCTACTGCCAAATCTGCGGTATTTTCTGTTTGTTCTCAATCCGAAAAAGTTGTCCATTTCTCCTGCTACAAAAACAACCCATCAAAAAATCTCCGCTGAAACAGATTATCAGGGACCCATTGTGTCTCAATATAAGGATGGAATTTGACTTAACAAATCCCACATGCAATGAAGCTGAGGTTCAAGTTCAAGCCGATTTTTATGATTTTCTTCGGAGTGAGCAGAACGAGCTCGAGAGCTAAATCTCTCCTTCCAAAATTGCTTTGATAAATGGTACGAATACTGTGATTTCAATGAAATCTTCAACACCCTTAGTCAGAGGATTCGGTACATTCTTCATCCGCTGAGTGATGCGAGGCTCCTTATTGATTTCAATAGAGAAAGACTTCAACAATGCTTTTTTTTCTTCAAAGATAGTTTTAAGCTCCAGATTTGAGTTTATTTCAACGGTTTCAAGCAAATTTATACATAGAGTTTCCCAGGTCCTTTTTCCTTTTTTTCTGCCCTACGGGGGGCGAACGCCCCTACCGCCCCCCTTGTATTGTATCCGCCAATGCTACCAGAACCGTGAAGAGAATATTCAAGCCCAGGGACGAAACTATAAATGAAGTCCTTTCATCTGGGTGAGTAGCAGACCCAGTGCCACCCTCGCTTCTTTCCAGAAAGGCCTATATAAAACTTCAGTAAAGCACCAATCGTAGCTAATCTCCAAAACCACCAAGAAGGCCCCAACACAGTACAAGTAAGACCCCATATAAGGCCCAACCAAAGCCATGTTTCAACCTCAGCGAAGATGTACAATTACAGTAGAACCTCCAACGACAGCAACGTCTCAAGCGCATAAAGAAGGCCCAGCCACAGCCAAGGTCCAAGTACAGAAAAGGACCAACCACTGCAAAATTCCAACCACAGTAAAGGTCCAACCACTGCAAAGGTCCAACCACAGCAAAGAACCAACCACAGCAAAGCTACAATCACAGCAAAGCTACAACGACATCAGAGACCCAACCACAGCAAAGGTCCAACCACTGCAAAGGCCTAACCACAGCTAACAATAAGCTCCAAGCCACAGTAAAAGCTCCAAACACAAAGAAGACCCAACCAAAGTGCAAATCTCTAACCTCTCCTTTTTTTCTTCCTTTTCTTGGCAAAAATGTGACGTTCCTGAAGTTTCCTATTTTTGTATGGTTGATCTCAACCATATAAGGTCATGGGGACAAGTTCACGCCCCCCCCCCCCTGGAAATCGGTTGCGCCCCTCCAGGGGAGCGCAACCCCCTTCTTCTATTCCCCAATAGAAATTGGGGATGTATAAACATATTTTCTTCATTTCAGCCGCGAAGTAGTTATTTTCTCATTTTCAGCAGTTAAATAGGTTTCATAAATAAAGCAAATAGCGTGTTTTCTTAATTATGTCCACACAAAAGTTCCCTCCACACACCATGGATGAATTATTGATGCATGTTTTTTTTAATTAGCGTCAAATATGAGGGGTTCTCTCAATTTTAACAACAACAATTTTAACGGTTCCTTTTGGCGGTGGGGGATTTGGTATCTGAGCACCAAAAATCTGAAGTTTAAAATCATAAAAACCTATTTAAACCGTTTAAAGGCCAACAACTGTATCAATAACTCTGATCGGTTGACTTTATTGAGGGTCAAGATCGTTTATATTTATAGTTTTTGAGTTTGAGGGCCAAATTTATTTTCAAAGATATTTAGCTGCTGCTAAGTTTCACACAGAATTTTGCGAGAAACCGGCCTCACTTACTGGGCGTAGGAAATTGTGATGTCACTAGTTTGTCAGTACCTGTTGATAACAAGAGATTATTGTCCGATTTCAGTGATTTCTTGCTATTTCGTAAACTATTATGGGAGTAATAAGCGAAAATAATTAACGATTTGCTTGGAAAACGTACAATCTCAACCAATGATTAAGTAGAAGGCCTCGTTGATGATCAGGCAAGTATAAATAGTTGCTCAGAATACAAAGCTTCAGTGGAATAAGGCGATATTTCGCTATTATTTGTTTAGTTCGGGTACATTACATTTCATTATTGCATAATGACGGAGGATACTAAAAAAATGAGAGTTATTTTGGTGCTCTCCGGAAAGGGTGGCGTCGGTAAATCTACAGTGAGCACACAGCTAGCCTATGGATTAGTTCAAAAAGGACACAAAGTGAGTCGGGTGATTCAGCCTCCCCCCCCCGCAAAGTTTCGTTAAAATGAAAAAGTTAACAATCAACAGGTGGGATTGCTAGATGTCGACCTCTGTGGTCCGAGTATACCGTTTTTACTCGGTTTGGAAGGGTCGGCCGTTCACCAATGTCCCGACGGATGGGTACCGGTGTACGCTGACCAAGACCAAAAACTGGCGGTCATGTCAATTGGTTTCCTACTGGACGATAAACAGTTCAGCGTTATTTGGCGTGGACCGAAAAAAAACAGTCTGATCAAACAGTTTATAAACGATGTCTATTGGCAGGACATCGACTATTTGATTATTGACACTCCCCCTGGAACGTCCGATGAGCACATTACGGTGGTGGAAAACGTCAAGTAAAGAAATGTCCAAACAGTTTAGCTTTAACTATTAAAACATGTTCCGAAATGATAGGGACATGTGTGATGGAGCTGTTTTAGTGACCACTCCTCAAGCCGTATCGCTGGAGGATGTCCGGAAGGAAATAACCTTTTGTAAAAAGACCAACATTCCAATTTTGGGTCTCATAGAAAATATGAGCGGATTTGTTTGCCCTACGTGCTCGGTAAACAATTTTATTGCGCGTTTTGAAATGTTTGACTAATTATCTTTCATTCCAGGAGTGCACGAATATTTTCTCAACTGGTGGAGGAGAGTCGTTAGCCAATTACGCCCAAATCCGTTTCTTGGGGCGCATACCTATCGATCCTTCGATTGCATCCGTCAAGGCGAGCGTATTGACTTTAAAACCGGAATCTCAAGTGGCAAAAGCATATGAGAGTATTTTAGACAAAATTTCTGTGGAAAAAATAAAAGAATGATGCTTAAATAAAAAAAAAATGTTATTTCTAGTTTTGTCTATCTTTACATTGACTATCTCTCGCTGTCAGCGCGCGTTTTAACTGTTGTTGTCTGTTCCACAGTCGCTGGATTCGTTTCTTCTTCAACAGGTGCTTTCAGTTTAAACACAACAGGTAGGTCGGCCAGACGAGGGTTCGTCTGTTGGAGGCATCGAATCCACGACAAAACTGAGTCACGACTTGACGTGCCTGTCGAACAGACGCCGAGTATCATTCCGTCTTCTTGCTCGTGAACTGATGGCGACCTTTTGGGTAGAGACTCTGGTTTGGAAAACAGCGGTAATTTCAAGTCAGTCACGTCTGTAAAAACCAAGCACACAAAAATGTGGGGGTAGGGGGGGTGTCCGTGGAATTGTCTGATTTTACGGAAATGAAGCTGACAGCAAGAAAGTGACATTTGGAGTTTTCAGTTCCTCACAACAGGTGTGGCACTGGAACGCAACAAAACCGACTTTCCAAACGTCAAGTTGAGCATGTCAGCCTCATTGCAACCACCAGACACAATGATGCCCAGCTGACTTATTAGAAAGTTTTCGGCTGGAAACCATTGCAGCCGAAGGATCAACTAATGCAAGCTATCAGCTACCATCGTAATCTTTATCTTTTTCCGGTTTCGTCAGTATCTCAGCTCGCAGAACAAAGTACGTCAAGGAGGCCTCTCTCAGCCATAACCTGAATCTTCCCTCGACGAACAAGGGGGTCTTGTCCGGTAAGCCCTCGATGAGATTCCTTTGAATACAGCTTTGGCCACTCACAATCCACGTATCATCGACAGAATCTTTGACATCTGAAGACTGATGGTTAAAACACGCCATTAGCAGCAGAAATTAAGGCAAAAATACAACTCTTACGTAAAATACTGTGACTTCAGTCGCTGGGTCAACGCTCGTCATTCGCTTAACGCCCAAAATGGCTAATTCCAACGCTTCATTAGGCAACTGGTCCGGCAGAAGCCATGGCGAGGCATTTTTGAA
The DNA here is from genome assembly GCA_038030265.1 of Corythucha ciliata. Lineage (NCBI taxonomy): Eukaryota > Metazoa > Arthropoda > Insecta > Hemiptera > Tingidae > Corythucha > Corythucha ciliata. The sequence goes on along the minus strand of CM075942.1, from coordinate 48,479,146 downwards.
TTTAGGCATCCAGTACATCATTCGCCAGTAACGACGCACTGGATAACCACGTTTGCCGAAAACGTTCAACAATTGTTGTTCCATTTGCCAGTCGGGTATGACAGCTATGGGTGGGGGGGGGGGATTAAGACGTGATTGTAACAGAAAATTGAACTGTTAAGGGCGTACCATATTCTTCCATTTGTTCGAGTAAATCAATCGCACACTGCTGTTCTTTTGGGTAGTGCATGAATTCGGCTTGTATCATATTTTTCGGAATCAATTTCCCTTTAGGGAAAACGTCGACGAGAGCTTTGTACACCTCTAAATCTCGCTCGACACCAAATTCCTTCATGTGTTTCAGAGCGGCGTAAATGAAGTCGACGTGACGCCGCCTCGTCTTCTCAGTCTCCTTGTAAACGTTGACCATTTCCAAGTACGAATCTTTCGTCTTGTCTTTGACAGCACTGAAATTGACTCGCACTATCAAATCTTTGCGTCCGCCACGATTTTCACAGTACAGACGACCGCAGCGAACTGTTGCCCCCCCGGGAATCACCCACTCGCGATTGGGCACCGGTCGACACGTTCTCAGTAGACATCGCCCTAAATTCGCGATCATCACTAGGACGGTGTAGAACAATCAAAAATGGATAATTTCTTACTTTTCTTGGACCGGCAACTTCATCTGCGTGGAACTGTATCGCTTTCCCGATAATGGCGTTGATTGGTTATCATCTGGATGATAACCCAGTTCATAAGGCAACGTCAGAGAAAACGCAGTTGATGGGTTTCCAGCATGATTCTACTCTTATTTTAATGAAATAATCCCATTATTTCATGCGGCCAACCCTTAAGCATTCAGTGAACAAACCGAGGCAAGTAACGTCTACTAAAAAGTGGGAAAACAAACCGGATTCACTGGCCTCCCTCCGTGTATAAATGGCTTATCCAACACGGAACAAAGCTTTCGAGTGATGAAACAGACTGAGGAAACGACATCCGGAACAGTCAAAGATAATGAAGATGATCGAGACGACTCTGCTTCGAAACGGCGGTCCAAAAATTCAACAATGTACGTCATACTCCGCGAAGTGTTCTTCATGTTCGCCTTCGTTTTCACTGCGTATGCCACCTTTCTCAACTCGTAAGTTTTTGTAGTTGTCAACCGGTTTTTTTCTTGTATTTTATTCTTCCTCTTTCCGAAAGACAAACAAAGCCACGCAGGGCATCTCAAGCTATACCGTTTTTCCACCACGAGGCTGTTCGTGATTTCTACAAAGGCGACCTGGCCCAACTCCTGTATGAGATCACGTCGAAGGACTTTGCCTTTGTCATGTTCTACGCTCCATGGGATGCGGACAGCCAGGATGTGAAGAACGAGTTCATAAAAGCTAGCGAGTTTTACTCGAATAGGGTGAGTATACCAATAGAATTTGCAGTGACATGGAATCTACAGATCTCCTGTCTTCGAATGTCCAAATGGTCAATGTTTGTAGAATTCGTGTAGGAATGAAAACGTTCGTACAAGTCTGATGGTGTCAATGGCCCGCACAGTGGCGAGTACAGGTTATTTCGTACCCTGATTGTGATGATTTGTGTTGGATGGAGGGACGAAGGAGTCACCTCCTGAGATGACCACTTTTAGTTTAGTCCCGGAAACAGACAATTCAGTGGCTAAAGGAGTGCCATTTTAGACCAGAAAATCGTACCAATTGGTCCAAGAGCAATGCCAGCACTTGACATAGGAGATGAGGGTTGACAGCTTCTCTTAGAAGACTACAGGCGCAAATGTACGGTGCCTTGAAGGCTACGGATTCTTGAAGGCTTGGAGATAACACCAAGCAAGAGGTCAAGAATGGCCATGTACCCGATTCTCTTTCACCGGAGGTATAACATGTGCTAAGACCATCCCAGGAGAGGACTGAAACCAGCTGGCCAGAGGTGACTTCGGTTGTAGGGCGGAGGGGAATTTTGGCTCGATTTTGGCTGGAAACTGACAGTTCACACCAGTCACTGACGCTTCGAGCATAATACTAGAATTTAGCTCTTGGAATCCGTTATGTACCCCCAGGTGACCCCCAGGAATCGGAATTGGTCAATTCCAGTTGGTATTGTCCAAAAAGCTGGTAAATTTGCGATGTCCTACGAGCATTTCAGCCAGGAAAATGTTAATTCAGTTCCCTGAATCGCCGTACAACCGGTTTTGTATATTACACGAGGTAACCCTTGCGCCTGGTACTATTTATTTGGCCACAAAGCCGAAAATTTTAACCTGTTTCATAGCTATAGGTTGGTGGGCCCCTGGTCGACCGCCCCTCTTGCCCACCCCTAGATACGCCACTGTGGCACCTCCCCTTCAAAGTTAACGTTTGACATAATTCGGCAACCTGAGCAGATACATAGAATGATTCATGTTGGTACTTCCGTTTGGTAGCAGCCCTAAAACGGCAACGGACACAATGGCTATTCCATCCTCACTGATCACTGAGGATGCTCTTGAGTGATACCGGACTGGAAGGAATAAATAATTTTGGTAGTGGAGACGACATCATTCACGATTAATGGCATTCCGTTTGAGCCAAAATGTGCGTCGTACTCCGGTTGAACAACTTTGCATCGGACCGGAAGACGCGGACCTATATTAACCAGAGAATAATAAATTAGTTCATGGCCTGAAATGATGTGGATGACCTCAACGACACCTCACAATGCCTCATGAAGCCATTGGTTAATGACCTTTCGGGATTTAAGGGGAACATATGAGTCAGCGGAAAACGGGTTCTAAAAGCCTCCCTCCCTGTGAGAAAACCACTGGATAAATGTCGCCTTATACCGAGGAGTCCTCCACTATCAGAGGCGTAGTGTGCCCTTTGTCGATGGGCCCTCTACATCCTTCCCGAAAGGTCACCTCAACAACAACGAGGTGAAAAACAACCTTCACGCTTTGTTTCAAGATGAACTGCTTTTCAGTAGGATGGTGAAAATGAACTTTTTTTTTTTTTCAGTCAGTTGTGAAAGAAATTATTAAAATGAACCGACTTCCCCGATTTTGAGCCTATTTTCTCATCTAGACAATCTATTGCTATTTGATAGAGCTTGATCATTGGCATTTTCGTAAAAGAAAAGAAAGTAACAGGGGCGTAGGCAGCCCTTAACCCAGGGGTGGGAAGAAGGTGTTTTAGAGACCTTAACAAAAGTACCAGGTAGTTCATTAAATTAGAAATAGGCAAAACTAAATCGTCAAATTCTTCCGCGGAAGCTGAGTTTTCATAAAAAGGGTCGTAATTCATCGAAATCTAATGTTGTGTATATCAAAATATGATTGACTGTTCCTTATTATGTTCTTTTTGAGAAATACATTTTGGTAAACTATCGGGTTTAGCCTTCTATTCTACTCCGGCAGTGATTTTCTATCCAAAAACTGACAATGTTTTCCCCGGAAACCGATACTTGAAGGAAAGCAGGGCTTGGCACTCAATTATGCGGAGTGTCCGACTTTTCATCAACGTCTTGTCTGAGAGTCGTAAAGATCTAACATTTGTTAACCCAACAATAACGATTTTCAACTCAAAACTGCGTGTGAATTAGCGCCTTTTTTCCATTTTATCATCGACTTGAAGAGATGTATTTACATTTTATATCAACGAGTTATTGGCGTTTTGTCAATTTTACCATAGAATGGACAGTTTTTCTAAATTTTCCCGAAAAATAAGCGCTTCTCCCACATTTTAGCAGTGGATTAGCGATTTTTTTTTTTATTTTCACAGTGAAATGGCACTTTTTATCCATTTTAGAAGCGGATTAGCGACGACGCATTTCCGTTAGCGACGAATTAAAACATTTTCTAAATTTCAGCCGTGAATTAGCGCACTTTCTTCATTTTAGCATTTAATTAGCGTTATTTTCATTTTAGAAGGCGAATTAGCAAATTTTCTTTATTTTAGCAGAGAATTATTAGCGCTTTCCCTCAGCTTTAGAAGTGCGCATTAGCGATATTCACATTTATATCTACGAATCAGCGCTTGTTCTTAATTTTAGCAGCAAATTAGCGCCGCCTTAATAATTTAGCCATGATTTAGCGCGTTCTCTCTATTTTAGCAGAAAATTAGCGCTTTTTCTCCGTCAAGAGCGAATTCGTGCTGTTTCACAATTATTATTAGCGATGTATTCAAATTTAGGCGCGAATTAGCGTTTCGCCTTCTATTTTAGCAGCTAATCAGCGATTTTTACCTGTGTTTCTCCTTGACTTGGCGATGTATATCAACATAATTATACCATCGAATTGGCGCTTTTTCTCAATTTCAGCCGCTTCTGGATATTGCGGATTGGCTTTCTCTCAAATCTACTTTTAAATGTGCATTTTTTCTTAATTCTTGCCGTGAATTAGCACTAATCCCCAATTTTAGCTGAGTATTATCGATTTTTCCCCCATTTTAGCATGGAATTAGCACTTTTATTCATTTTAGGAGCGACTTAGTGACGTATTCACATACATATTGCGACGAATTAGCAATTTTTTACATTTAGACACTAATTAGCGCTTTTTATCTTTATCGAAAGCGAATTAAGCGATTTTCTCAATTTAAGCTGCGAATGAGCACGTTTTGAACTTTTTAGAAACGGACAATTTTTTTAGCATCAAATTAGTGCTTTTTCCCTTTAGCAGCACAAAACTGACGAGTTTTGAGTTGGGCTTCAGTGCTTATACCCCAATCAAAATTTAGCACTTTGTATTCGAAAACGTTTAAACCCTTAACATCGCTTAAAAGGACATTATCGACCCGACCCGTGAGCGCTAAAATGGCTATTTTAGCACAGAAATGAAGATTTTAGTGGGATCTAAAGCGTAATTTTGGCCAAAAACTGGCAATTTTACCACTAAGGTGGGGATTTCAGGTGATTTTTGGTTCAGAGAAGCAAAATCTGAAAAATTGGTTTTTTATTTGTGTCAGATCTGTGAAAACGGTATTTTAGGGTGCAAAAACAGCGAAATTGGTCTTTGAATTATTGTCTCCTTTGCGACATTCGTTCGCGAAAATCCTAGAAATTGTTTTTTTTTTATGTGAGCGCCGGCGAAACGTAATGTGGTTATTCTGAGGGATTTATATACTTTTGGAACGTACCTACAGGGTTGGGCAGCTGCCCCACTAAATCTGTGCTTTCGAGTCCAGGGGAGGGCAGCTGCCTACACCTGCCCCCATCTGGCTACGCCCATACTGTTGGGGACAGCTTCGCTGGAAATCATCAATAAAAATGTTCTCCTAGCTATAAGAGCAAGTACTTGAGCTGTATTGGCACCTGCGGAAAAGTCCTGGTTTATGATACGCCTCGCGTGCTAGGCAACAAACCCACTGAGGTGCTTTGGCGTTCTTGTGGTAATTTACTGACTTCATCCGTCATCCCACTGGATTCCTTCTGTGCTGGAATCCAGTCTTAGGAAAATATCCGGGAATTCCATCAATTTTCACACTGGAAAACCCGGGACTTTTACATCGGATCCGTGGTCGACATCCTCGGCGGCTGTGGACACGATGGCCAAGCAATCGGTCGGTCCAATAAGGTTCAAGAACAAGTCCAGAAGTCCCAGTTTGTGGACGTTGCTGGGACGCTCTGGAGTCTGCCGCAACTAGCGACGACGTGAAACAAGCTTTTTTAGATTATTTAAAAGTGTCTGATCGCTCTCTGGCGGCCACTCTGTACGTTTCGAAGTGTTAACTGCGAATGGGCGATTTGTCAGTGTTCAAACGATCGATTTTTCACCACTGCGCGAATTAGCGATTTTTTCATTTTAGCCGTGACTTACAATATCATAATCTCAGCCACGAAGTTCCAAAACTATTTCTCAAGCTTTTTGACGGCTGAAAATGAGAAAAATAAGTTTTCCAAGCTCATAAGAAAATATTTAGATGCGAACCTGCCAATCAAACAGCCAATAGCGTCGTTCCTCTTTTTTCGGGGCCACATTCTCAGGTGGCATTTTCTTACCCGCGCAAATTAATTTTGAGACTGAATTTACAGTTTCCTGTCTGTGTAGCCTTTTTGAAGCCAGCATTACTAGTTCGATAGCGAAATATTTAACGGTTCGCCTAATAAACTAACCATCCCTCTCCATCGAGACGTCGGGGCTTTTACTTGCCGTGACAGCATGTTCTTTTTTTTTACTTCTTAGGTTTACTTCGCAGCTGTTAACTGTTGGGAACCAGGCGGTGAGTGTCGAACAATGTTCAAAGACGTCGTCTATCCATTCCCACAGTTGGTTGTCTACCTCGGGCCGAACAAAGCCGTAGAATATAAAGGCCCTCAAACTGCCGACCACATGATTCGCTTCCTTCACTCAGTCATGAATCCAATTCGAAGGTTGAACACCGTTGAAGAGCTGTGGCACTATCGCTACTTTCACGAGGTGGTTTGCGCCAACTCCCCTCCCCCCAACCCCCCAGTATTTTTGTTTTAATTAAAAAAGGAAATTTCAGGCCGTTCTCGTGGGGCATTTACAGTTCAAAGGAGTGTTCGGTGGTGTGGGATATCAGTTGCTGTACGATGCGTCATTAAGACTGGCCGCGCGCGACCACGAGCGTCACACTCTCGTCGGCGTTTTCACGAATACAGAGGCTAATAGTAAATTAGATCTCAGCGACAGGCCTGCGATTGTTCTTTACCTGTGGAATCAGCGAATAGTACGTCGTATTTTGTTGTTTTTTTAAAACACTTTCGCCGTGATTAACGTTTGTTTCACTGTTGAAGGAGTACGTTGGACCATTAAAAACGGATTCTTTAATCTCATGGGTGCTAAGTCATACGGACTCGGACCTCGCTGAAATGAACTCAAATACCTTACTACCTCATATGAAAGGGGGTGCACTCATGGTGATGTTTACTCCGAGGCATCCACTGGCTGCTGTCAATCCCTATTATCAATTGGTGAGTTTCAATTTATCATGAGGGATTTTTACTAACAACAGTCACTTGTCTAGCTAAGGAGAATCGCGATGAATTTCAATTATTGTCGGAACAGCACTTCATCTTCCGAAGATGACTTTTTTTCGTACTTCTTCCATTACGGTCAACGCGCTTTTGAAGGTTATGAAGAAAGTAAGGTATTTTTATATGTTTAATTGTGGCACTAACAATAATACCCCTCTCCACCGTCACAGCACTGTTGGAAAGGGAAAAGTCACTTAGAGAAGAATGTGCAAAAATTAGAAGAGTGCAAAGAAATCGAAAATCAGTTTGCACTGTAGTCCTGGCACCAACCTACGACAACATGACTTGTTATGGACATCAAAACTACTGCCATAGAAATGATCCAAGGGTGCTAATTAGAAATTCCGGGCATGACTATTCGGATAACAGGTAGATAGTCAGTACGAATAATTTCATAATACAATATCTCATTCATTTGAACGCAGTGTCTCCGATAAATCTCTACTCGAAAAAGACTTTGATCGTCTTTCTCGACTAGCCTGGGAAGACTTTTGCTCCATTTTAGAGAGAACACCGACGACGATGTCACCGAAACCGTCGAAACACCCACCACCGTCGATTCCCACGTCTTGCGAAACTAACGCGACACTGTCGTTCATCGCTTTGGACAGTCAACGGTACAATCATTTGGCTAACGGTCTGGGCATTCAGTTGAAACGAGTTCGTCACAGGACTACCGTCGTCATTATCGACAACGATGTAAAATCTTTGTGATGGGAGGGGGAGAAGAATTGTGTTGGACCACGCTAATTATAATTTTATTGAAGGAAATTTTGAAGCTTGACGCTAATGAAGTAACCGAAGCGTCGGTAGCTAATCTTCTCAAAAGGTACTTGGCTGGTGAGCGAGAACGCCCCGTTCGATCAACAGGTGACACAGTCAATTTCTTCAGCAGACCGATCAGTGAAGTTATGGACGGTCCAGGGTCGGATATTATCGAGTTGGATACTCACAAATTTCATTCCGTTGCTCTCAACGAATCACAGGTATTCTAGGACCCCCTCCATCACCACGATGACTATTAACTCTTTCGTGGACTATTTGTTGCAGAATGTAGTCGTTTTGTATCATTCCCTTTACTGCTCATTCTGCCGAAGAGCCTCCAATGTGTTTCTGTCTATCGCTCATTTTATGAGAGACATTCAAGGAACAAGTTTCGCTCGTATCGACGGAGAAATGAACGACCTCGCGTGGCAGTACGCCGTCCAGTCCTATCCGAGCATTATTTACTTCGCAGCTGTTAACTGTTGGGAACCAGGCGGTGAGTGTCGAACAATGTTCAAAGACGTCGTCTATCCATTCCCACAGTTGGTTGTCTACCTCGGGCCGAACAAAGCCGTAGAATATAAAGGCCCTCAAACTGCCGACCACATGATTCGCTTCCTTCACTCAGTCATGAATCCAATTCGAAGGTTGAACACCGTTGAAGAGCTGTGGCACTATCGCTATTTTCACGAGGTGGTTTGCGCCAACTCCCCTCCCCCCAACCCCCCAGTATTTTCGTTTTAATTAAAAAAGGAAATTTCAGGCCGTTCTCGTGGGGCATTTACAGTTCAAAGGAGTGTTCGGTGGTGTGGGATATCAGTTGCTGTACGATGCGTCATTAAGACTGGCCGCGCGCGACCACGAGCGTCACACTCTCGTCGGCGTTTTCACGAATACAGAGGCTAATAGTAAATTAGATCTCAGCGACAGGCCTGCGATTGTTCTTTACCTGTGGAATCAGCGAATAGTACGTCGTATTTTGTTGTTTTTTTAAAACACTTTCGCCGTGATTAACGTTTGTTTCACTGTTGAAGGAGTACGTTGGACCATTAAAAACGGATTCTTTAATCTCATGGGTGCTAAGTCATACGGACTCGGACCTCGCTGAAATGAACTCAAATACCTTACTACCTCATATGAAAGGGGGTGCACTCATGGTGATGTTTACTCCGAGGCATCCACTGGCTGCTGTCAATCCCTATTATCAATTGGTGAGTTTCAATTTATCATGAGGGATTTTTACTAACAACAGTCACTTGTCTAGCTAAGGAGAATCGCGATGAATTTCAATTATTGTCGGAACAGCACTTCATCTTCCGAAGATGACTTTTTTTCGTACTTCTTCCATTACGGTCAACGCGCTTTTGAAGGTTATGAAGAAAGTAAGGTATTTTTATATGTTTAATTGTGGCACTAACAATAATACCCCTCTCCACCGTCACAGCACTGTTGGAAAGGGAAAAGTCACTTAGAGAAGAATGTGCAAAAATTAGAAGAGTGCAAAGAAATCGAAAATCAGTTTGCACTGTAGTCCTGGCACCAACCTACGACAACATGACTTGTTATGGACATCAAAACTACTGCCATAGAAATGATCCAAGGGTGCTAATTAGAAATTCCGGGCATGACTATTCGGATAACAGGTAGATAGTCAGTACGAATAATTTCATAATACAATATCTCATTCATTTGAACGCAGTGTCTCCGATAAATCTCTACTCGAAAAAGACTTTGATCGTCTTTCTCGACTAGCCTGGGAAGACTTTTGCTCCATTTTAGAGAGAACACCGACGACGATGTCACCGAAACCGTCGAAACACCCACCACCGTCGATTCCCACGTCTTGCGAAACTAACGCGACACTGTCGTTCATCGCTTTGGACAGTCAACGGTACAATCATTTGGCTAACGGTCTGGGCATTCAGTTGAAACGAGTTCGTCACAGGACTACCGTCGTCATTATCGACAACGATGTAAAATCTTTGTGATGGGAGGGGGAGAAGAATTGTGTTGGACCACGCTAATTATAATTTTATTGAAGGAAATTTTGAAGCTTGACGCTAATGAAGTAACCGAAGCGTCGGTAGCTAATCTTCTCAAAAGGTACTTGGCTGGTGAGCGAGAACGCCCCGTTCGATCAACAGGTGACACAGTCAATTTCTTCAGCAGACCGATCAGTGAAGTTATGGACGGTCCAGGGTCGGATATTATCGAGTTGGATACTCACAAATTTCATTCCGTTGCTCTCAACGAATCACAGGTATTTCTAGGACCCCCTCCATCACCACGATGACTATTAACTCTTTCGTGGACTATTTGTTGCAGAATGTAGTCGTTTTGTATCATTCCCTTTACTGCTCATTCTGCCGAAGAGCCTCCAATGTGTTTCTGTCTATCGCTCATTTTATGAGAGACATTCAAGGAACAAGTTTCGCTCGTATCGACGGAGAAATGAACGACCTCGCGTGGCAGTACGCCGTCCAGTCCTATCCGAGCATTATTTTCTTCCCAGCTGCAAGGTAGGCCCTATTTTGTGTTATTTTACGGCGATACACAACGTAACTCCAACTTATTGTACAGGAAATCCGACAGTCGAATTTTCCCACTTAAATTCCCCGTAACATTCCACAGCCTCTCAAGTTTCGTTCTATCCAATCTACGACCACACGAGAGAGTGACGCCCGTACTTGCCCTATGCTCACAGTGGGGTACCAACCCTGTAAGTCCCATAAAATATTTCTCTCCCCACTCCCTTAACGAAAAAAAAAAAAAAAAAATCATTTCCACAGACAAGCAGCGAACAAGGTCTCGCCTGCCTTCACGACGCCACTACAACATCCATGGACGTTATCTCCGAAGTGCTTAAAGAGTACCGTTCAACGTCACTCAGATTGAAACACACCTCGAATCGCCAAGAGGAAAAACACCTGACAATTCATTTAAGGCGTCTATTGAAAAGACTCGAGTACCTGAAAATGTCTCACTTACATTTATCTAGAGTTATTGACATTCGGTCGTCGGTGACGTATTTAGAAAACTTGAAACAATCGATTATTGGGTCGTGATTTTCCTGGATAAAACTGTGAGGGGCAGCGAGGGGGTTATTATTATTATTTTTTTTTTTAAGCGAAACGAATCAAATAAAACGTGAGTATATTTTTGTATGGGTAAACACAATACGTATTTTCGTTAACTGTTCGAGAAAGAGCGACGGTAAAGGGCATTTTTTAACAATTTTTTTTTTTTTTTTTTGCTGATGAAATATTATATTCTTGTCATTCCTGTATCTTTACATCCCCTTTGATAAAACTATGAAAAATGCTGTGATATACGTAAATCTCGTCTGGTAAAATAGTTTGAAAAGGGTGGTCAGATTTGGGGTAACAAGGGAATAGAATAATGGGTTTTGTTATTTAGTTTGAAGTGTTCTTTGTTAAATGAAATCATAAATCGGGCTTTTAATCCATAAATTTTTTATTTTCAACTCACAAGGCTATCATAATTGAACCTTTCTTGTGGTCCGTGGGAGGAGGGGGGATCTTCAAAGCCTGGTAAGGCTGACTTCTTTATAAAGCAGTGAGCCAATAAAATCAAGTCTTTACAGACAAAGAGCGTGGAGAGATTTGATTTATTGGTTCACTGCTTTGTGCCGCAACTCCACCGATAGAGGACCTTAAAATGGAGAATTGCTGACTTCTGTATCGTAAAAAGTGATTTCACTAGGATGGCTCTGTTAAAAAAGAAATTTAGCGTCTTCGGCATTTTTAACAACCATGTTTCGCCGGTTAGGGGATTTTAAACTTAAATTTCAATGATTTCGCTCCTTTAAATGCCATTTTTCGGGGCTGGCTCAGCTAGAAAATTGAGTTTTGTCTTCGTCAATTGGATAATTCGCTTCATACAACGACAGTTTGAATCCATGATGTTGATTTTGCCTTCTCAGAAATTGATTTTCACGGGCTGGGTTCTTTAAAAACACATTAGGTCCGTTCCATTGTTTCGCGAGTGCTACTCTTTTTGAAGAAAATCATCTGGTTTCATTCAATTTTTCAGAATAAGTCAATGAAATCACATGGTTTTCTACACTAGTGTAGCACTAGCAAAACAATGGAACGGACATAATTTCACTTTTTTCCCCTCTTTCAATAACCAAAACGGGTTTGGCTCATTCAAAAACTAAAGGAGATTTTTGATGTCCTAATAACTAATGAAGAGGGCCGGATTCTCTTTGTTGGCAGTCAATCTTACAAAATTGGCTGTTCACACTACTACTACGGAAACTGTCAAATATCACACAGAAAACGCTCGCGGAAAATGCCCTTTATCGCACACCCGTGCCGTATGAATTCATATCGCACATGCGTGCGAAATGAGAACAGCTGGTTACTCCAAATTCTGACCTATTTTTGTTAGCACTGAATGATTTTTCGAATAAATCTTAGTGCGATCAGCACCGTCTAGAAGATAAATATGTAATCGCTTCTTGCCAAATTGAGGAAAGTTCTATTAATTAACCTTCAAAGAGATTATTCGGGTGGGGGAACTTTAAATTTATTTAAAGTCTGCTTTATCCGTTTTGTGTAGTGTGAAAAAAGTCGTTCATGACTCGTCGGAAAGTAGAACACTCACTCGACTACGTCTCGTTCGTCTAACAACTCTCGCACGATATTTCACACTTTCCGCACTTGTTATGAAATGTACTATTTTGAGCGAGCAAAACCCGTGAAATTGAGTTAAGAGAGTGCCAAACCCGTGAAATTCAGTTAAGAGAGTGCCAAACCCGCGACATTTTTGTTTATAGTAAAGGGGGAGCATGAACGAGTCGATGGGTAGAATCTGCGGATTTCACCCCTTTCAACCCTACTTTCACATAATTTGGCACTCACGCATATTTCACGAGTTTAACCCTTTAAAAATTGGAATTTTGCGGATTATTGCTCACGGAAAGCAATTTTTAATTGGTTTTATTTAATCAAAAAACCAATCTAACAGGATTGTTTGATTGATTGTTTGTTGTTCTTGTTGTGTTTTTTGTTACAGGTTGGAAAAAGCAAATTTCGAGGGGTTGGCTCGTTCAAAAACACTAACCTACCGCTGATCCGTCGAAATTTCACGCGTTTGACGCTCACACAACCCATTTTTGCCGTTTCGCTTATTTAAAGAAACAAATCGAGGCTTTCGCTAACTTAAAAGGCAAAATTTTCGAGTTTGGCTTCTTGGCAGTTGGCTCAATACCCAATTGTGAGTTTCTCACGTTTTTTGTGTCCAAACAATCGGGTTCCTGGGACCACATCGGTGTTCGTCTCATTAAAATCCTATCTCAGAGAATAATTAGTAGACGTCTAGTTCTTGGCTGTTTGTTTAATTTCTGGGCCTCCCCGTTTGGCGCTAACATAAGTTCCGATTTGTCCAGCATTAAGCTAAGACCAGCAAAGAGATTGCTATACATATTTTTACTTTAAAAAAAAGTAATAAATAAATTGGGCAACTTTACGCCCATGTTTTGAGACAAGGCGTCTCAATAACCTAGAATAGTTACCGAATAGAATAGTAGGTAGAGTAGTAGTTTTTTAACTTGTGCCAATATTCCATCCGAGTGTCTCAGGTAGCCGTGGTCAGTGGGATGGAGTCGTGCAAGAAGGGCACAAGCGTAAGTCGTAAAAGGAGGGCACACTGCATGGTCATGGTGCTCAGGCCTTTAAACGAGAAATTTTACTGACAGTAATTTGGATAGTTTTCTTGGTTTTCAGATAAAACCTGTTCTATAGTTAATTAAATTAAACGAAAGTGATATCTTTCGGACGATGATGGAGGGGCATAGCCCGAAACGATTCGAGTTTCGAGAAAAAATGAGCTCCCCAGCGGGATTTGAATCCGCAACCTCTTTCTTCGGTCATTTCGGCGACAATATGTTTCTTCATCTATCGAATTTCATCTGTTCTATAGTACCTACCTAACCAAGGGGACAAAGAAGACCCTCCATAAAGTTTCACAGATGTAATGTATAGGACGGACTTTTGCTTTTCTTATACGGTCAAGAGGACACCAGGTAGTGTGTCATTCTTAAATATGTTTTTTGCTTGTGCTCTTCTGTTCTTGCAAAGAATCAAATGATTGAAACGTAGAGCTACAGGTGTCTACATTTTCTGACTCACGCCTTTTGGCGGTAATATGCCTAGAAAGTAGCCTAATAATGGCCCTTTAATAATTATACCTTTTACAAAGAGAGTAGATCCTTCAATTCTGAGAATTTCTTGTGGACGATTCCGACACGAGAAACTCTCCGATGTCAAGAAACAGTCTCTTCGCCATTTTTTCCCAATGTGCCCGACAATGAATTGAATAATTGAGCTTAGATGACCCTATCTACGGACATTTAAGGGATTACCTTAACCGAACCACCCTAGTCACAACTGTGAATTCGAGGGAGTGGGGAGGCTGAAAATAAAGAAATTAATCTTTAAATTAAATACTTACTCTTCTTTACTTGTTTTGAATTCCGAGAAAAAATTGCTCTCAAGGTGGGCTTCGAACCCACGACCTCCTAGCTTCGCACTCCCATCTGAGCTATCCCGAAAGTTCACGCAAAGAGCGAATCCGCCTAGGAGAAACCCCCTCTCGGAACTCAACATTTCTCGGAACTCAAAACAAGTGAAGAAGATTAAACATTTAATTTAAAGATTAATTTCTTTATATTCAACCTCCCCACTCCTTCGAATTCACAGTTGTGACTATGGTGGTGCGGGGAGGAATCCCTTAAATGTCCGTAGATAGGGTCATCTAAGCACAATTAGTCTCTTCGCATTCTTACTAATTCAACTTCAGCCCAAATTTTTCCGAGGGATTTCGCTCTTCCAATACCAAATATTGCGGACTTTGCTACTTCAAACCCGAATTTCACGAGTTTTTGCTCTTTCTAACCTTAATTTCGTGTATTTCTATTCTTTCAAAATCCAAAATTCCGTGTGCTTAGCTCTTTCCAGAATCTGTTTCGCAAATGTCGCTAGTTCTATAAACAAGTGTGGCTCTTTCGAAAGGCAAATTCACGGATTTGGCTCGTTAAAAATCAAATTTAGTCATATTTTGGCTCTCGGGTCTCGGAGTGACCCACGTACAACATCCCTTCCCCCCACGTACCTATGGAATGATGTTGTATGCAGGTGGTCCGCGCCTGGTTCATTTTCTTGCCTAGGGGTCCGCGGGTCACTACTGGTTGGGAACAACTGGTTTACAAGTGGCTTCAAAAGGTAAATGGAGAGAGGACTCTTTGTATCTACGGGGTACGGGCTTGCTTAAACCGTGGTTGAATGGTCAAATAACACAATACATCATTTTTGAGCCAACTTGTAACCCCCCCCCCTCCAGAGTGAACTTTGAAGGCTAGGTAGGTTCTGAAAATGAGATTAGATACCAGTGGCTAATTCGTGAGACGGAATCGGTGTAACGAAAGTTTAAGCTTATCGTTTTTGGATATGGGCTATGCCCTGCAGGCGTAAGTAGGTACGACTTTAGGAATTGAATGGGCCAAGTGGAGGGAGCACTAAAACTGTAAAATTCGTAATTTGTCTTGTTTGTTAGTTGTTCATAGCCGGGGCATGTGCAGCAGTTCAGAATTGACGTGGTGACGTAAAGGACCACCATGAAATCATGGTGGTGATTCTGTAACTTCAGGGTATTGGGTATCCTAATCGTAAACCACAACATGATTTCTTTGATTTGTTTTGGGAAATGAACGAAATCACATGACCTATGAAACCCCGCCGTCCTTTCTTCTGCTGGATCGTCTCCCGACTTCTCCTTCCCCCCTTTCTTGCTTTTCTTGCAATTCGGCTGTTAGTTACCATGGAGCGTGCGAGACAAAATCACGTAAGACATTTTGTGTTTTGCTAAACTTAAATATTTTATTTTTTACAAAAATACAAGTAGCAGGCTTTATAGTACGACGTGTAATAACAACAGTGAGATCTGATGTGGTTTTTGGGACTTGAAAGAGGCATTGCTGAGATTTTATAGTGTTTTCATTAAAAACCCATCTTAGCGAACATAGAATGTCAATATTAATCACCCGAATTGGTATTTCATTCCAGTTTATGTACAAAAGTGCATTAATTATTTTAAACAAATAAATAAAAAAGAAATAATTTGCATCTAATACAACCCCGATGGTAAATCAGTGAGTTTACCAACGGATACAGACAAATTAGCACCGTTTAAACTTCGGCTGTAATAGTCCGAATCACGGGACGACGACTGTCCCGAGTAGAGACCGGCGGCGTTCAAATAACCGCGCTTGTTCAGTAGAAACGTTTGCGGAACCGACTCTTCGTTGTCATTATTGACTGGTAGGAACATGGTTCGATCTGCTGCTCGAGTCACCTGACCGAATGTCCTTTGTTTCGGCACTGGTTTTTGCGGTGTGATGGTGGTGGTGTGATCGTCGTCAGTCATGACGATGTCAACGAAAGAGTCGAGACCACTATCGATTCGATCCAAACTTTTTAGGTTGAGTTTTTTGTCGTCGCCTGCACTACTACCGTCCAGATAGACGGTCGTATTGTGTTTGACGGAGTCGCCACAAAAATAGCCGACACCGTCGAGACTCCCTCTTCGGTTGTTGTTCGTTTCTGGTTTAATTTCAATTTTATTTGTAAATGGAGCTGGATGGTTATAGTGGAATGTTTCGCGTCGCTTAACGTAATTTCGCGATGATTCGAACGAGCCGGACATGGGTTGTGACGAAAAATAGGGCGGTTTAGGGTTGGGTTCGAGGGCGCTGCTTGGGATTGAGTCAGAGAAGTTGTGCGAGACTTCGTCCTCGAAAAATTGGTGGCTGTTGGCTGGATCACGCTCGAAAAACAAACTTCGCGCTTTACGGGGTGGGCGAGAAATTAGTTTCACTGGGATAATCTCGGCTTCGTTGACATTTTCAACGGGAGATTGGTTGAATGGAGGGGGACATTTGGTGTAGTACTTTGACAGGACTCGTTCTCGTCTTGTGTCTAATTGATCTTGATTGTAGTCTGTTTCCGCGTCATTAATTATGTTTTGAAGCTCTTCTATAACTTCGTCTATCGTTGTTTCTTCCTATAAGCAACCAACAATTAGAAATTAGATCGCAAGATACAAAACTGGTAGGGGGAGGGGGAGCACCGATTACTCACATCGTCCTTTTCTTTCCCCTCCATTACAATTTTATTATTATTCACGGCGTACATCTCGTAAATAAGTGGTTCGCGCTCAATGCCATCATCCTGACCTGATGAGCTAATCCCTTCGTCTTCAGCTGGCGTTGAGCCTCCCTGATTGGGCAGACCACGAAGCGAGGACACTTCGCGTTCAAGCTCATCGCAGCGAGACTTGAGGCGGGACTCATTACTCGAGACTATCGATTTTTCATCCTGAAGAATCTTTCGTTTACAATAAAAAGCAAATGAACATAATTTAAATTAGTTCTGAGTTCAAACATCTCATGCGCATCACAGCTCATTTTGGAGCATGCGCACTACGAAAAGCATGTGATGCGCATGGCAGTTAGACCCCATACTGACTGTTTACCTGCAGCCTTTTTTCCAAGTATTTTATTTTATCTTTGAGCAAATGTACTTCCTTGAGAAGTTCTCCTTCCTTTTGTTTCACTTTACTAACGTCAACGTACAGTTTTTGCCACCTCGATATTTCCTCCTGAATGCCGTCAGTCATTGATTTATTTGGCATCGTCTGAAACAGATATAAAATATATTCACAGCGGAAATAGCTTATTGGTGGGGGCGGTGGAGGGGGCGTCCTATACAATTTTCTTGCTCATATACCAGTTTGTATCTACTTTCCTCGTTACCATTGTTAACATGATGGAGGATGATGGAGAAAGAAAATTTGATGGAACAGCCCTCCCCCCATGGTGGGAGGAGGAAAATAATACCTTTGTAACGCCCAGCGGTGAGTGGCCCGCCTGTTCGAGCTCGGCTTGAACATAGAGGCGAGCCTGAGGACCAGGGGCGGCTTCCAAGAAGCTGTTGATGAAAGCAAGCCCGGCCTCGAGGAGCTCCGGCGTGGCACTGCTGAGCATGCCGCAGAGGAAGCGAAACCTGACAGGCTCGCCAAAGCGAAGCCGCATGGTCGACAGCGCGTCTGAGACAGTGCCGAATCCTTTGCTGCCGCCTTCTTCGCAGGTTTTTCTTAAAATCTTGAAAAACAGACCAGAGAATGAGTGATTTTTTAAGTTTTAATAAAAATACATTCGTATAAAAAAGTCCCACTAATACAACTAATGTATTGTGATAAAAACACGGTGACATTTAATTTGTCTGATACCCGACTTAATGTTTTATATGCTCTGGTGGTTGTAGAAGGGGGAGGGGGGTGATTTCTGTTCACACTCGCCCATATAAGGCAGAGACATTGGATCACTTTAAAAGAATTCAGACAAATTGTAATTTTATATAAGCGACAAAGAAGTAGCTGTGGGAGAGAGTGATTTCAGGCCTAAATGGACTACAATAATTCAAATTGTCGCTCGTTTAAACCTTAAAAAGGGAAGGGTGACTCGAACTCTTAAGGCTTTTTTTCTGTTAAGTTGAGCAATTACGATATCTGAGTACTTGAGGCTACAGAGAAAAAATCTTTAGGCGAGCATTTTGAATAAGTTATTTTGACAGCTTGATTCTGATAAAATGAACTAGTTCTTCCAGTTCACCTTCTTGAATGAAAAAACCACAATATGCTTATTTCTCATTGATTAATAGCATTTTTACTCCGTTTGAATCCCCCCCCCCCACACACATACACACACACTTGTGTGTCTTTACCTGAAGAGCTAGAATTCTCGATTTATTCAAACTGCTCATAATGGACGCGGTCAGGGAAAAAAGACCGGACGATGATGAGGCGAGTCGTCGTGGGGTATCGGAACAGCGGAGACAGTGCGACAGACACTGGAGACAGGCGAGCTCTTCAAGGGCCGTTTGTCGCCGCGTGGCCACACCGGTCGCATTGGCCTGAACGGATTTGAGGACTTCGAGTAGTTGAGTGACGCCGTCCAGGCCCGATCCGACGAATTCTTGAACGAAGCTGTTGAAAAAAAACAAAAACGAATTAATATCAGGACAAAATTATTTTTTGAGAAAAGTTTGTGGCGGGGAGGCGTTCAGAGTTTCACTGTCTCCCGCTGTGAAAAAAAAAAAAAAAATGTATAATAATTATTCCGTTAACGATAGCGAAAAGGTCTTCGGTACCAGAACCCCAGGACCTCCACCCCCCCTACCATTGTATTACGGCCTTACCCGCGGGAAATAGGCCAGTGTCATTAAGAGATTATCTTCAGTTTCAGGTTTCCAAGTACCTAGCTTATTGTTTTTCACAAAATTGGAAGAGAGATCTCTTTTTTTGATTTCACCCTCCAGTCTTTCAGAAAACTGGAAGCCTCCCAATTATGAGCCCCAGAAAAGGAAACGCACGGGCATGGCTAAATCCAATAAGTCCTGTCCGATTAAGTCGTCATAACTTTGTTCGAAAAAAAAAAGAATAAATTTATTTGTTTTAAAACCATGACGAGAATTTATGGCTTTGTACCTACGCGGTCGAGGAATAATTATTCGAGTCCGTTTTACGCCTTTGTCTTGAATTACGAGCGCCCCCCCTCCTATCTTTTATTTCTATACACTCCCCCACCCCCGGGTTTTCACGTTTTCATAATTATAAGGCTGCGGGAAGAAGAAGAAGAAAAAACCAGAACAATTTTAGAGGCCGGCCTGTATTCCAAAAAGTTAACTGACAGAAATCGGTCAGTTCTGACTTCCTTCACCGGCGTATTTTTTTTTTTTTTTTTTAGTTAATGGGTTTCGTTGTTGCACATCCTCGCAGTAATCGTCTCTTGTTAGGCAATAAATAAGGATGATAATGACTTTTAAGAAAAAATCTGATTTTTTTTTTCTTCTGCCCACGCGCTTAAAACCCAACCCCAGAGCCGTCCAGGCTGCGGGAGGGCCGTGCGCTCCACATTAAATTTCATAATATCCTGATAACTCTCCACCCTTCCCCACTCAACGGTGGTTGATGGTCAAAATGCTCTAGGCAGTGGGAAAGAAGATTATTAATTTCATATTTTTGAGTTTAAATTAATCGTTGATAAATCCTATAAATTAACATTCGAATCAAGCCGAAGAAAATTTACGGCAGTGGCTTTATGGTCTCTATGCTAAAGAATCTCTCGCTATACGTTTCTTTTTTTAAACTTTGTTGAAATAGCAGTGTAGTGATAGAATAAAAACAGTGATTTGTGGGTTTACTTAAAAATAATATCATCGATTATTTAAATTAGAAACACAAATAAAGCTTGAACGATCGAGCGAATACGCTTCGAGGAGGTCCTGAAAATGATGCTGGATAACTGGTTTCGCAGTGCAGCATGGTAGGCATTCTCCCAAGAAACCGAAAGCATAGGGGTGGGCAGCTTTGAAGTCAGATGACGACCATTGCGTCATTACCAGAGTCGTGGCGTCTCTCTGCACCGCACATTTTACAAGCTTGGACTCGAAAGTGAGTCTCTATAAGGGCTGCCAAATACACAAACCTCTTTGCCGAAGATAATACATATATCGGAGGTGTCCCAGGGAAACCATCCCGGGGCAAAACAGCTATTTAGAGATAACTATGCGGGTAGGGGGACGTCTTTCGCTCGTACAAGCAGATACATTTATGGGAAGAGGGGGGAGGTTCTAATAACTAATGGCAGGGCGAAAATTGCCTTGTTTACGTCAGAGAGATTTGGCAAACAGCTCCGCCAACGCTAAGGCACTATAAAACCCGAGTACTGCAACACGAAAATGGGCGCCATACTTGGTCCCTCATATGATTATAATTGTCACCTGATATCATTGACAAGTAGGATATTTTTATTTATTTCGACCGCATTCCGCGTTTGTTTGCTGCTACGATGACAATTTTTTCATTCATGATATTATGTTTACCCTAACGACTGAGGGACCAAATATGGCGCTGAAATCCGTGTTGCAGTACCTGTGTTTTAAAGGTTCTCTACCAACGCTAACGTTAACGCTATTCACATTTCAACCAACGAAATGTTTACTACCCTAGCAACGCGTACACAAAGACTGTCGTATATTCACGGGGACGGAGAGCTCGTACGTTAAGTTACTCTGTCCTTTCTGTTTAGTTTTATGACGGCGATAAATTGAAGTCTTTCCAGCTTTTCAGTTTACATTTTAAAAGGGTAGCACAAGCGAAGAGTCGTGTCACCGCGGAGATGTCCATCTTGTCGTCTAAAAACCACACAACTGGCGAATTGAGGATTCTGACTCTCTCACTCGCTCTATCCTCCTAAAATCGCACAGACAACGAGAATCCTTAATAATAAGAAAAAAATTAAGTTTGTGTGGAAGACCCCACGATACTTCCATGTTCCCGTCGTTCGGTTACAACACGCCTTTCACATTAAACAATTCCGACACGAGTGATTAATCATTAAAACTCACCCATCAAAATTAAATAATTTGCCCTAGCCTGTCCTAAAGTTCTGTTCTCATAAAAACGCCAAAGTTCTAAAAATTGGCTGGAAAGGGCTCTATGTCTCCCAATATTCATCCCATGTCAACGATCGATGCAATAATAACACACACAAAAAATATGAACACACAAATTCTAACGACGTGACGAATAATTAATTTTGTAGCCTAATATAGTTCTCTTTAACAGTAACTATCAATTTGAAATGTTCAACACGATCAATGAATGAAATAATGGACAATAATGGATCAATAAAAAAGACACTCGCTTAAAAACTCAAAATAATCGAAGAGAAACGAATCTTCGAATTCATTCTCGTCAATTTGTTTAAAAAATTAACTTAAAAATAACCAAATTGAATTTCGAAGAAATGGCCAGTTCATCGATGGGGAATTTTTTTATGGTCATTTTAAGCCATCCTGTGAGGAAATCGGACTGAAATTCTGATAGGAGATAGGTTTGGGGCAAAAAAAGAGCTGAAACGCATTCCAAACCTTAGCAACTGTACCGCTCAACAAATCTTATTCAAATTTTAGCAGCGTCTTCTAGGAACCTAGATGACGATTTTGAGCGATCGATCACCAAATTTTACAATATTCTCTTGGAATTATAAGGGTCCAACCGTTTTTACTTCAAACACATTTGTTATAATATCTTCCAAATCGCTCAACCAATCGTGTTATTAAATTTTACGGTGTACATCTAGAGATGAAGACACAACTTTTGAGCCATCACTCGTCCAGATCTGTCGAGAAAAAAGTGGACAACGGACGATGGACGACAGACGTCATACTGAAAATCGAGATTTAGGCCTTTTCGGGGTCCAGGAACACGAATCTGGTGTCAGCTAATTTTTTTTTTTTTTTGCCATTACCAAACTTCCTTCCCTACGGGAACATGGGAGTAAAATTAACTTCAGCGTTTACGAGACTGGTTGCAAAATCTCTCTATTTAATTAATCGGGAATAAATGAAGAGTTCAAGGCTAAAAAATTATTTTTAATGCTACGCGTCGGGATCGTAGCCCAGCCTTGATCTAGGGGCAAGCAAAAAAGGACAGAGCATGTCAGATGCACCATTGCCTATTGCAGGCAACAAGAGAACTGGTAGCTCATCAATTTAGGACTCGGCGCTGAAAATCGTCAATTCATCACCAGAAAATGAATTGGCACAGAAAGGGGGTAAAACTAACATCTCTGATGGGAAACTGTCGTTATAGCCTTCAATTTTGGATTTTCTGTTCAAAAACTGACAATTACTTCATTAAAAAGGTGATACTTTCTGAGCTAAACTTGAAATTTTGTCTGATATAAGCAAGTTTCGCGGGCGAAAAGTCGCATACACGGAGCGCTCTTGATTATCTTGCCCATCATCCACGCCAGCCCGCTTATTGGCTCCGATCTGAACGCTTCCCCATAGTGTTCACTTTGGGTATACGCGGGCCTGGGTTCGAATTCGAATCTGGCTATTGCTCATTTCGCAATAAGGCTGCTACACGGCCAAGCCGAGCCATAACGCGACGCACTCGGCTTCGGGTGGGTGTTCCTGGCTGTGCGTTCAACAAACCGCGCACCGACCGATATGCCAGCGTAGTACAGGTGTGAAGTGCAAGCAGTTGGAACAGGATACAGACAAAAAACTCTTGTCTTGCTAATGCGCTCATACGTAAGGCCATTAAAAAAATTACTTTGACCAGACAATTCCAAGCGCCCCGCGCTTTACTGTTTAGCCTATACGCTTTGACTGCAGTTGTAAGCCTTAAAAATGACTCCTTTCAGTTTTTTTCCCCCTAGTCAATTCTGCCGCGTGTTGACAGGCCATATTTATTGCGTCAAGAACAATCCATCGCCCTCAATTCATCAACGCTGTCATTACATAACGAGCGAGACACCGACTCGACTATAGGCCTTAACAATAACCTTTAAAAATAAAGTGCGATTTACGATATTAATTACCTAATTTTTAATCGTTTTATAACCCCTGTCCATTGCTGATAACCTTGTCTCAAAAAAAAAAAAAAAAAAAAACCGAACGCGCCCACACCTCCCCGACAATTTCGTTTCGTTATTGCGTCGTCGGTTATAACAAATTTACATTTAAACGTTAAAACCCTGGCGTGCAGTTGGTTTTTTGAACGAGGGAAATCCCTTTTTCGGTAGGGAAGGATTTAAATACAATAAAGCGGAAAACTCTTTGCTTTGAAGGATGCTGCGACTCGATTCATTTTTCTTCTTTCTCATTTGCGATGCTGAAGAGGTTGACCGTATTTTAAACAAGAAAAAAAAAGAAAAATAGGAGTGTGTATAAAGAATAGCAAAACCCCGTTTCAAGCCTTCTTTTGTTAGTCAGCCCCCAAAAAAATCTGCTAATTTTAGGCAGATTAGGCAGCGAAAAAAAAACGTGTCTATCACTGAAAAGGCGCGTTCTACTTTTTATCTTGATGTACCGCTGGCGTGAAGGAAAAACATGGTCAATTTACTGGTCTTGTTGAGGTCGGAATGAAGAGCTCTGCCACTCATCTTCCCCTTTTTCTCTATCACTCTCTCTCTCTCTTTTTTTTTTTTTTAATATACTATCGGGTTGAACATAGTAAGTTCTTCCTACACACAAAATGCCATTGGCCGGATTTGAAAAAATGCGTACCGTTCCCATTTTTTTCGCCCGCAAAAAATTGTGTAACGACGTGGGAATGAATGGAAAAATTTATTGAATGTCGTATCGTGATTAGCAGAATCCTTTTTTGCTCTTTTGCCACAATGTGAGAGGTTGAAACTGGGTATGGAGTATACCGCACTTTTATCAAGATGACGAGATTGAAAATTTGGAAATACATGGAGGGTTTCCCATTTCAAGGCCCTAAAGTAATGCGTCAATTTCTATAGAGTCTAGTATAATGTGGGGCCTAATGTTGAAGTAATTTACATCATCTTCCCTCTCTCTTGCACACTTTCGTCTACTTTCAATTGTAGTACGGATGAACTTGACCGCCACCAAATCGTCGCCCTCCGGCGAGTCTTCCTCCTTGTTCTTGACGAAATCGCATCTGACACTTAAAACGGCCACTTGAATAGGTCAGGCCAACATGCAGGTTCGAGAAACAGAACCACTGAATTGCTACGCTATATGGGACGCCTTGACTCACCTTTCTGACCCGGCCGGCGGCGGCGATGAGCCCAATTCCTATGTTTCGCTGAACTTTTCACTGAAATTAAGACCGAAACATGCATTTTGAATTAAGACCCTCAAGTCACATTGCTGCCGATATTCGACTATAGAACTTCCAATTTTCTAGGTATTTGTCCGGTTCTGGGCAATTTAGCTTGCAGGTTCGCTCGAACTAAGGACCTGATCATGTAATTTCCAGAAGGCCCATAGTTTGGCGAATTTGCAAACTTAACAAATTTTATTTCTAAATGTTGTAATCACACGGCTATTCGTCAGAGCGTGGTGCAGCTGGGCCGTTTCGCTGAAATTAGTACAAGAAATTCGCAATTTCGCGTATTCAGACCAGAAGATTCCAATTACGCGTATATTTGCTAAAATTTTACAATTTTATGGTTATTCGTCAGAAGACTTTAGGTTATGTCGGGTCGTGGGGAAGATCCTTGACACTCGAAAATAAAGACTGAAATAAAGACTACAGAAACTGGCTATGTCGCGAGACTAAATACTGGAAGTTATGACAATTTCGCCGATAATCAGGCCAAATTCTGCAGATTTGTAGCTCCGAGTGATGTCTTTAGCTGTAAATTTGTCAGTATTTGGGGTAATTGCCTTCTATTTGAAAAGGTTTTTCCCGAATTTTATTGATGTGAATTAGCGCGTTTTCTCAATATTGACCGCGAATTTGCGTTGTACCAATTCTAACTGTGAATGAGCGCTTTTCCTCAATCTAGCCGTGCATGAATTTAAAATCAATTTATCGGGGATTAGCTAGTCCCCTCCCCCGATCTCGAAGGTTTTGTACTTGATTTAAAACATAATTTTGCGGGATAGGGGCATCAAAAATTAATTTTTTGATTAAATTAATTTAAATTAAAAGCCTGAATAACGGCAAAATTCGGTCCAATTTAGATTGTATCCTAAAAAAATCCCTTTTGATGTATATTTTGAGGATTCGAAGAGTCTAAGGGCGGGTAGACGTTGGCCAACTCACCCCTATAAGGGAAGAAAAAAATTGCCCAAATGAGGTGACTAATCCTATGCAATTGTGTGCGCTGAGTCGATAAAAATAAGCCCCAAGTCCATGGGCTGATTACTTCTCGAGTTAAGGCATAATTTGTAACAAAAAACCGTTGTTTTTGGCTTGATTAGTTTATTGAAATCCCCACGCCCTACATTTAGTGATGAAGTCATTTGATATGTCGTTTCTGAAATTGTTTTTGGTGCTGAATAAAATGCACGGTAGCAGAAATATTATTTGACTTATGAACGAAAATACCCGAAAAAACACGATTTTTTCTGTACCTACTTAAATGTGCCCTAAAAAAATTGTATCACGATTTGCGCAGTAAATCCATCCATTCTCCATTCATCGTACGCAGTTTTTTGTGCTGAATTGAATGAGCTGTAGTGGGGATCGGTAGTAACAATACTTTTTGACGGACAAACATCTCCAGCATTTTAAAGGATTTGGATTTAAAGGATTGTGGGTGTATCTGGGAAAGTATTGACCCCAGCGATCCCTACAAACGCTCATTCGATTCAGCACAAAAAACTACGTAAGATCAGAAATTATGGATAGTCCTGCCCAACATCTTGATACACATTTTCACATCACATCACTATATAGGGGAAAATCAGTTTTTTCAGGTATTTTCGTTAGTGACTCAAAGAATATTGAGAAACGAGAAATGATTCACCGTGTATTCGATTCAGCGCCAAAAACTACTTCAGAAATGACATCTTCGTTAACCCCGCATTACTAAACGTTGGACATTAGGATTTTTTTGGAATATTTAAGCACCATGTTTTTTGGTACAATTTACGTCGTAACTCAAAAACTAATTGTCGCACGGACTTGTGGTTAATTTTTATCGACTCGGCACACAAAAATACATAAGATTAGACACAATTTCTTTCCGCCTTATCGGTGAGTTGGCCGACGTCAACCCTCCCTTAAAAGGATGTTTGCCACCCCGTATCGTTGCGGACTCTTCGAATCCTGGAAGTTCGCATCAAAAGAGTATCGCACAGCTTTGTCCGTCGCTAGACGGGCGCATAACGACGAACGAATTACGTCGTCCGTGAACAGGTCTCGTGAATTGTGGAGAATTGTTATTCATAGGGAACTGAATAGCAAGCCCTTGAAGAAACCCATGCCAGGTTCGAATCTAACGGCCTCGGATTTCAACGTACATTTCCGTGACAGTGCCTCGAGGATGGTTGACTCTTTGCATCCCACTGAGACTTCCTTTATGGTTTATCTAGATCAAGTTTCGGCGCCCCTCCCTCTCTTGCCTTGGAACTTACCACTGTTGAGGAGGTATACGCTTCTATAGGTCGCTTGAAGTCGTCGGCTTCGCAGGATTTCTTGGGCATGTCATCCCGCTGTCTCAAAGCTATTGCGTCGACTGTGTGTGAGCCTCTTGCCCACTTGATCAATATATATATGCTTTGTGGTGTTCCCTAATTCCCTCAAAGTCTCCAAGGCAATACCTTTGCCCAAATCGTCTGCGACATCCTTCGATAGCTACAGACCCATCTCAATAATTCCTGTATTGGCCGAAGTCATCGAAAACATTATCCTTTCGAGGATAGTCTTCTTCCTCGAGCAGCACAAGGTTATCTCGGACCATCAGTTTGGCTTTCGCATGGGACGCTCCACTACTGCTGTGGCCATAAAGCTTGTTGATGACTGTCTCGAGCATCTCGAATCCAGGCAACGGGTGTCCGTTCGCCTGTTTGACCTATCTAAAGCGTTCGATTCAGTGAATGTGGAAATTCTCTTGGCTAAACTGCAGCATTATGGGTTTTGTCCTCTCTTTGTGGTTTCTTGAGTCTTACCTTAACGGCTGGAGTCAGTATTGCGAATTTGGCAGTGAGGTATCTGATCTTCTGGAGTGCAGAAATCTCGGAGTCAGACGGGGATCCGGTTGGGTCCGGTGTTGTTTTTGTTATTCATTAATGATTTGCCTCGCGCTTTAACTAAAGGCAACGTCAACACTATCCGTTTGCTGATGATGTTACCATGATGTGCCGGGATGGTGACGATGAGGGATGCAGACGTTTGCTTAATCAATGCTCTTCCGAAATCGGTGACTGGTGCGTGGCCAATCGTCTGCATCTAAACTCAGCTAAAACTCAGGACCTGACACTCAATCTGACCTCCTCGTTGACCAGTGCTTCCGAAGTAAAATTCCTCGGGTTTTACATGGATAATCGACTCTCCTGGACCAGCCACATCACTCACCTGTGTAAGGTCCTATCGTGAAGTATCTTCGCGATGCGACGCCTTGTGGGTCTCGTCTCGGCTTCTGTTCTGCGGATGGTGTACTACTCCTTTTTTGCGAGTCATCTGTCATACGGCATTCTCCTGTGGAGAAATTCGAACAGCGTGACGCGCGTCTTCAAATTATAGAAAGCGGCGATACGAATAATGTGTGGTGTTCACTCCCGCACTTCTTGCCGGCCGCTTTTTTCAGAGCTTGCGATACTCACTCTTCCGGCGCATTATATGTCCTTGAAATGGTATCGTACGTGAAGCTTCATGCGGATCAATTTTTAGCGCCTGAGCACGCCTATTCAACGCGAAACAGAGAGCGTCTTGGGGCTCGCAGGTGTCGCCTCGCGGTGACTCAGCGAACAGCCGCATCTCGTCGATGGGGGTCAGGCTGTACAAAGCGTTGCCGGGCCGCCTAAAAAATCTCAAAGGCTGGGATTTCAAGAGAGGTGTTCGGGAGCTCTTGCTTCGTCGATGCATATGCAGCGTCGAAGAATTCTTCTCCATCTGTAATTAACACCTGTGATTTTGTTGTCACTTTGTAAGCATTTGTTTTTGTTTTTTTTTTTCAATTTGTTATAACTTTGACGTGGCCTTACAATTTAATTTTGTGTTGGCATATAATAAAAATGAATGAAAGGAATTTTTAGTGCCCCATTTGAAGTTGGGCCGAATTTTGCCGCTATTCTGCTTTTTTTTTTAACTTTATTTCCTGTACTATGTTCCAAACTTCATGAAAACAATTTCGCAGGCCAGCCTCTGGAATTCAGAATTTAGCCGACATGGGCTCTTTAAAATCTAAACTTTGCAGCCTTGGCTCGTCAAAAATTCAGTTGCTCCTTTAGGAAATCAATTCTGATTCTGAGGGCTGACTCACTCAAAACCAAATTTCATCAGTTTTGGTTTTTCAAATTACCATTTTTACTCATTGTGGTTTCACCACTTCATAACATAAATTCTATACCGCGCTTCCAAATAACAATTTCGTGCCTTTCATTCTTTCAAAACCTCATTGGGATGCTTTCCCTCTTCTAAAAAATCGTTTCGCGGGATTGGCACTTTCCCAAAACCAAGCGTCACGTTTGGTTCTTTTATGAATCAATTTCAAGGCTTTGCCGCTCTCAATAATACATATCGCGCCCTTGGCTATTTTAAATTTAAATTTCGTGGGTACAGCTCTTTCAAAAAACCATATTCGCCAATTTGGCATTTCAAGATGACAAATTTTGAGGGAACTGGCGCTTCCGAGCTTCAAACTTCACTCCTTTGGCAATTTGAAACTTCATCTCGGCCAATTTCGCTCGTTCAATCGATCATGGGGGTTTCTCACCCCGCATGAAAAGGGAGAAGGGAAGCACAAAAAACAAAATTTCAGTGCGTAATGACCCCGTGGAACTTCGGGAGGGAGGGGGGAAGTTCCTTCGGGGTTAGTCGTGCAGGCGCGGATCCAAGTGGGGGGTAGAATGACCCCCCCCCCAATTTCCCTCTGCGACCCTTTTAAATATATATGGTCATTGATTGTTTTTTCTGAAAATAATCAGCTTTCTCCAAGATAAATTAGGTGAAAACTTTCCTCTACATATCAACCAGTCTGCAAACCGAGAAAACTACTCGGATTCAAATCCAGAAGAGTAGTACTTTCGGAAAAGTATATTCATTCCTTCTGTTCTAGACCACACTCTTAACGACATTAAGGATCGCCTTCCCGAACAAACGCTGAAGTCTTTTAGCTTAAATGTGCTCATTCCTGCTGTGATCGTCGAAGCAAAAGTTGAAGACTTTCACCAGGCAATAAAGATAGTTTTCAGAGCAAAGAAATAATTTACAGGGAAATCTACCTGTTCACACAATCAGCGATCTGTATGAAAAATGGCCTTCTTGGGGATGGATCGAGACGTGAACGATGTGAAGAGAGGGGTTGAACTTCGAGGCGTCGATGTATCCGTAGATATTGGTAATTTCTTCGACGGTTTCGTTGAGGATAATTCTGTTGGGTCACACGCCAAAGTCGTTGTGTTGAAATTTCCTTTTGTCACGACGTATTAAAACGAAATGTTGTTCGATGAGAATTCGTCTTCAGACACATGGTTTTCTACACTAGTGTAGCTAGTGCAGAACAATGGAACGGACCTTATGTTTACGTTTATTAATGAGTTTATAAAGGCCAGTTCACAAGTTCTATGTTTGCGTTGCGTAGACTCCACTGAGTTCATACACTGAGATTGTGAACGTCTTGTCTTTTTGCATGGCTTTTCAATGCGTACATAGTCCCGGTCCTGATTGCTCTATAAGGATCAATAATAAGTTCCTAATTATGTTCTTGCTGTTGAAGTGGCTTCAGTGGAATCCCCCACCCCCCACCCCATGAACAAGTTGTCTGGATCCGCGCCTGGGTCAGCGAAGGACCAGTTTGTATTTTGGCAATCTGGAGACATGGCGATATATTCGCTCACACTCCCTCCTCTCACACTTTCCTCAATCTTGAAACATTTATGCGGACAGAATTCTAACTATAAAAAATGTCCGAAACGTCTGGCAACGCTACTTTCGCTTCAACATTGACTATTTTTCGTCTGAAAGTGAATAATCAAACTAAAGTCACAGGGAGTTTTACGCGCTGTCAACTTGGGTACACCATTCGCTCAAACTCATGTGATCATCTAACGATAACGCCAATATCACGACCGTACAGGACGACTGACCTAATTTTGGTATTTCACCTACGCCCCCGCCTCCAGGCCAGACGAGCATCTAAAGGGGCAGATGATACGTTGAAGGAAAAACTATACTTAAACCATCTCTGCCCGAGACCATCCCTCGCTTTTTGCCCCACCTCTACTATCCCCCCCCCCCCGGTTTTTTAGTATTCGTTTTCAATTTATGTCAAGAAAGATATTATACCTCTTTAAAGCCATTGTAGTCAATTTCCAGAAGAAAAATAATTTTTAGTTACATCCCCTCATTCGCCCCAGGGGGGGCGAACAGATCTTAATTTCTGAAGATTTGAAAATTATGTAAATGTAAGTAACAGAAGAGAATCTCTCCCTGGGATTTTGAGAGCGGGCGAGCGTTTAAATAAGCGTCCCCCTTACCCCCAACATGTTACGTCGTACATGTGTCCGAAATTTATGAGAACCAAAGTCATGGAAAATACAAGTTGAAAGAGCGTGTTTTTTCGGGCGGCCCACGGACTCGTTCACATTTTTTTTTGTTTCGTTAAAAGTGTCATCATTAATGTAGCCCCACGCCTCTCTTCCCCGCCATCGTTTGAAACCCCCAAAAAATGATTTAATTCGAAAAAATCAAACAAAACATCTATCGAGTTCTAAAAGCGTTGTAAATCAGCTTGTTCAGAGCGAAAGAGAGAGAGAGTGAGAGACCGATATTTTTATTGAGTGGCTACAATATCAACACGCCCACTCAAACCCCACCATGCCTTCCCATCTGTCACGTATGATTTATCGTCGTGCCACGGTTATAAATACGAGGTATGATTACTTTAATCGTGAAAAAAAGTTTCTCGCTACAACGATAATATGGAGCATTTTTTTTTTTTTTTTTTTCATGAGAAGTGCGCGTGTGGGATAGCTTAAAACCGCGAAACTAACGCCTTTTATGAAGTGTGTGGCTTTTACAACAAAAGAAGTTTCGCAAGGAATGAGCTCACACGTTTAGTGTGTTAAAAAAATGAAAAGAAAAGGAACTTCGTATGAAAGGAAAGCTCGTTATTATTATTTTCATTGAAAAGTGAAAGCCAATTATAATGATGAGCGATGGAATCACACGAGATCTCATCCCAAAGAAATATTTTTAGGCGTGGGTGTTTGTTATACCACTATTATACAAAATAAAAGTGAAAACCTCACCTGGGGTAGGCTTGCCTCAGATCGTTAGCCAATTTAGCCAGAAGATCAGCCGTTGAACTAAATTGACGAAGCGTCATTTCATCTTTGGTGTGTAGAGTGGTGGTTGGAACTGTTGAAGCTCCTCGAGTCGTTAGACCCGTGATGTAGTCCTCTGGGTTGTACACGGGTGGTCTCCAGTGACTCTGTAGGAAGAAAACACGTTTTTTATTGATTACAACGTTTTATTACAGTCGAATTTTTTTCTCGTTAACGGCATAGAGAAAGTGATAAAAAACAAAATGACTAGGATGACGTTCCTATATTAGACGGCCCACTTAATCCTCTTTGTATACTCGTAAGCACGGAGGCGTCCCATAATGGTTACTGTACATTTTCGTCGTGGATCGCGAGAGCCGAACCAAAGTCTTTCCTTTGGTTTTAATTTCCCCTCATTTGCGAACCGAAAAGAATGCGATGCTTTTTTAGGACACGACACTAACCACCTCGGGTGTGATTATGCGAGGGCGGGAATGGGAATGTGGCACGAGCTATCGTCCCCGCGGTAAGGGTTCATCAAGCACTCTCACGCTTGATCCGACAGGTTAATTTTCCGCGATGGACAAAAAAAAAAGGCTGCTGGAGGAGGAGGGGGCAAGAATCAATGAATCGTCGATTTTTCTCTTTACTGAAAATAACTGAAATTAAAAGAAAAAGGGAAAATCGTTTTGAAACGAAACACGACAACTTAAATGTGGGGTTGTCAGCATAGTGTGTCCGTTTTCCAGTCACTTGAATTAATTAATTCTTGAAAACGGGCGTAATAACCGAGTACTTGAGAAAAACCTCCATTTCTCCGTTATTTCACCCTATTTTGACCACCAGTAGCAGCCTCTGTAAAGTTAAAACCCCCTATTTTACTAGTTTTCAATGATCACTAACGGGTTTAAACTCGATGTAATTATAGTCCACCCGAAGAGGCTTGGCATTTATTACGACCTTATGGACTTTCCCGCAAAGTTTATTTTCATTGAATTAGTTTCAGCACACACACACACCAACATTTCCAAGAAAGACAGTCATTTCTCCGGGCGGCGAGCAAAACAACAGAAATTCCACGGGGGCGAGGCAATTAATCTCTCTCACGGGTGTAGGAAAGAGGGAAACAGCGTTTTCTTGAACGATTTTTGTGAACGCTTCGTTAGGGATTCCTAAAGTGAAATCGTGATATCGCAATACGTGATTTCGTTATCCGTGATTCCGTCTGATTTTTTCCCCCGAAAAAAACACCCCCAGAACCCTAGACGAAGCAAAAGAAACGTCCCGTTGATTACGATTCACGTGAGGGTCTCGACTTTTTTTGTTGTTGTTTCAAGTTCAATTTTTATTCCCACAACGGTTACCTTGAAAAACGACTCCCCTACCTTCAATTCTACTGCACCTCTCATACACACACACACACACACATTGTCGATCAAGAGACAAGGGATCGTGTCCTCTGATCGCTTGTTATTCTCTTACGACCGTGTTGTTTAAAGGAATGCACTGTTATATCAAAAGAAGAAGTCACTGATGGGAATACGGGATCGTTTCCGTTTTATTGTTTGATAAATTTTGAAGATGCACCTCTAGGAAAGAAAGAAAAAAACAATGGACTGTCGTACATTCACGTGGACGGAGAGCTCGTACGTTAAGTTACACTGTCCTTTCTGTTTAGTTTTATGGCGGCGATAAATTGAAGTCTTTCCAGCTTTTCGGTTTACATTTTAAAAGGGAAGCACAAGCGAAGAGTCATGTCACCGCGGAGGTGTCCATCTTGTCGTCTAAAAACCACTCGATTGGCGAGTTGAGGATCCTTACTCTCTCACTCGCTTCTATCCTCCTAAAATCGCACAGACATCGAGAATCCTTAATAAAAATAATAATAATAAAAAATCACGAGTGACGAGGCCGGAGAAGTTTTAAAATAGAATTTAGCCCTCACGAAAACTACCTATAGTGACGTGATGCACGAGACCGAGACTTGCGCATCTCGGTCTTGATCTTGGTCTCGGTCTCGTACTTAAAAAGTCGGTCTCGTCTTGAAAGTATCAGTCTAGTCTCGGTCCAATGATAGAAAGTGGGAGGGGGGAATCAAAACCCTTCTTCCTCCCACGGTACACCCCACCACCCATATGCGTAGAGTGATTTGACCAGATCACCTGTTATCCCACCCTCTCAGGCAGCTGGCGGTCGGCTGTGGAGAATTTAATTTACAACCCCCCCCCCCCGCAAGTGAATTCAGCAGAAATACCCCCTCCCTCCAGGAGCTGATCAAATCTCTTTAAACATAGGAGAGGGGTGGTGGGGGTGTATATAGGGAGGGGGAGGGGTTTCGATTACCTCCCCCGGAGAGAGGTCCCAGATCCGCCCTTGGCTCTATATGTATGTAGGTACGCATTTTGTGGGATGTGTTAGGTCAAAATACTACACTTCAGAGAGGAAGAAGTTTACGTCCGATCCAAGAATGGGTGTAAAACTGGGATTAACCCTAGTCAGCTAGTACAGGGCTTGTCAAATCACTGAAAACTCGTGAGAGGAGGGGGAAAAGAGGAGAGAGGGGTATTCTATGAGAGGGGTTTCGACCCACCCAACCTTTAAAAGGTTTCTGATTCGCCCTTTGATGCTTGATGCTATGTGTGTAGGTCAAAGTACTCCAAAATTGAAAAGCACGCTATTTCTGCACGAAACGAACCGAACTCGGGCCGGTCTTCGGTCCGGGCTAAAGACCGAAACCGGTTTCCGGGGAGGGGAGCATTAGATTGGGTTCATTTTGTTGCATGGGCGTACCCAGAGGGGCGCAGGGGGGGCCTTGGCCCCCCCTGATGATTGGTATTTCATTTTATTATTTTTTTAATACAAGTGCGTCGGTTATTCGAAACTTTCCTTTATCGCTAAATATCTATTCACTTATTCACATGGACCTGAGTGATTTTAAGGGACAATTATACGCGCCCGAGTGAATGAAATTAGCCGGGTGCGAGTGCTGTACCTAGACTGATATTGAGGCTCGAGGTACTGGTTCGTGTCCCGTCCGTTCAATCTTCAATTACCTTTGAATCTTGGTTGTGCGCTGCGAGTGTCCCAGTGTTATTATATTTTATTGGTGAGGTGATTATTACTGTCTTTGTTTGTCTTCGGCACTGATACACAAGATTATGGATATAAGATCATTTTTTGGAAAAAAAGGTACTAAGCTACTATTAATAGTCCATGGACTTGAGAGATTAAAAACTGCAGTATTACACTTCAGAGATGTTTAATTATCCGAAACCATATTATTACAGGGAGTAAGAAAAGAAAACGAATTGGCAACAGCCCTCCAGATGAAGAGAAATCATCGGGGGATCCTCTTGTTCCCCAAGACGATATTGCGGAGCCTCTTCCCGGCCCTTCGACGACTTCTCTCCAAGATTTTGTTCCCAGTAATGACGTCGGAAAATGGGTCGGAAGATCAGGCCTGATGTCAACTGCCCAGAAAAGGGAAATTCTACAGAATGTCTGGAAACCGTCAAGTGACTACGACTTCGCCAAAGATGCGGAACACCTGAAAAGGAAATTCACGTACAACTGGTTGGATAAGTATTCACCATGGCTGACATATTCCAAACACCTGAAGGGGGCCTTCTGCTTATACTGTGTCCTTTTCCCGCCAACGTCCGTTCAAGGAGTTCTTAATTTTTTGCAGAAAGGATTCTTGAGATTTTCTGCAGAAGAATGGTTTCGATGCCGGAAAATGTGTTGGTCAGGGTTACGACGGATGATCAACTATGGCAGGAAAACACGGAGGGGTTCAGAAAATATTACGGGAAAAATTCAAGTTTGCTTTGTATTTTCACTGTTCAAGCCATTGGTTGAATCTTGTTGTCAACGATCTCAACTTAGTTGTCGAAGTACGCAACACTACCGCCATCCTAAAAGAAATAATCAAGTTTTTTCGTGAATCAGTCCTGAGAAGGAAATATGTCCTAACATCCCAGGATCCTGTGAGACAAGATGGTCGGAAAAGTACAGAAGTATTTCTGTCTTCATGAAAAACTTTGTGGAAATAGTTCAGGCTCTGAATAAAATGTCTGAAGAGGGCAATAACACCACGAGAAAGGCTGCTTTTCAATTGCATTGTGCGGCAACACGTCCCGCATTTATCGTCTCTACCTCCATCATCGCGAAATACTCAGCTCTTCTGCAGCCTGATGTGGTAAATATTCTGCAGTCGAAGAACTTGGACTTACTGCAATTTTCTCAGCACATTAAAAACACCCTCTCTCTCGTACGATCTCACAGAACCTCGTCGGACACGTCGTTTGCAGAAATTTACGCTTCAGCAGTTGATGTCGCCGAGAAAATATCGGTGGAATTGCTTCCTCCGAGGTCTACTGGATGCCAGCAACATCGATCGAATCCTCCGGCGGGTTCTCCCGAGGAATATTGGATGAGATCAATTTTTATTCCTTATCTCGAATCATTCATTTCTTCTTTGGAATTACGATTTTCGGATGAAAATACACCGGCCTATAACATTTTGTCTCTCCATCCTCTTCCAATGCTGGAATCGACTCGGGAAAAACTCATGGAGAATGTAAAAACCATCACAGAATTTTACGAGCTGGAAGGGCTGGACTCAGAACTTGAGCTTTGGTTCAAAATATGGAAAGATAAAAAATTGAATCGACAAGCGTTAAAAGATCTCGCTATGACTACAGTGCTTCAAGAGACAGTTCCGTTTTTCCCAGCAGTGAAGAAGGCTGATCTCGTTAGCCCAGCCCTGCTCCACAAGCAGCATAGAAAGAACTTTCAGCACCCTGAGACGAGTGAAAACCTGGACCAGATCAACGATGACAGAAGAGAGACTGACAGGACTATGCTTGATGAGCATTCACAGAAAAATAGTGCAAGAAAATAAAGACAAAATTGTCGAGTATGTTATCAACAAATTCACTGAGAATCCCAGAAGATTGCTGCTGTAAATTTTTTATTTTTGTAAGTTTTTGTAAGATGTAAATTTTTGTAAGTTTTCTTGACATGTGTATACATACATACCATTCGCGAGTGTGCTTTAACATGGAATAGGTATATTTTTCAACAGTATCGATTCGATTACGTATCTACTATATGACTCGATTTTTTGCCTTGCCCCCCCCCCCCTAATGGAAATGCTGCGTACGCCCATGTTTTGTTGTGTAAAAAGATCTACATCGGCACTGTATGCAACGTGCTTTTTGCTTATCGTGCTCGGATCACACCGAGACCGAGACTAATTCTTGAGAAAACGAGACTTAGGGCCGTATTCATAAACCAACCTCAACCTTTACATCCCCTTTAAGCGCTTCAAAACAGATGACATATTTTTCTAAACCATAATATTTTTCAACTCCTTTAGTTAAGGCTTTGTAAAGGTGGGTTTCTGAATACGGCCCTTAGTCTCGGTCTCGGTCAAGAAAATGCAATCTCGATCTCGGTCCAGAAAATGCAATCTCGGTCTTGGTCTCGGTCTCGACCGAGACTTTTTCTCGGTCTCAGTGCATCACTACATAGTGTTGCTCTTAACAAGCTCACAAGACCGATTTATTGGTGTAATTCAAATGTTAGGTTAAAAACTGGAAAAAGTAGCCCACTACACCCACCACACGCCCTAACCACAAAACTGCTCACTTTCAAGGTGAAGGGTGTTATCAAGTGTGCTTAGTGAGAGGTTATATGTTTAGCGGCCAACCAACCAGAATCCAGGAGAGGGCCACAAGGACCGTTGCCCACTCCCCTCTTCCTCATGGAGTCGTGGATGTTGATGAAACATCCAGAGCCACCAACCAAACCCAAATTTTAGGTTCACTCTCTCAAAGCCCCAGTTTAAGCCCCAAATTTTTGGACTATATGCTCAACCGAAGAATACAGCCAGTGCTTTCAGCCCAAAACACAACAGAGTGGTTGCCAGCGAGTCTTAAAGCACCAACAAATGAACGTTTCCGCGCACTCATTGGTTTCAACCAACAAGGATCGCGTAGTATGCAGCTATAATTGGATCATTAAAGTCCAAAACTGATGGTTCGATTGGTTATTCGTTGAGTACTACTTCATGCTGTACAGCAGCCCTGAAGCCCCTCAAAAACGTAACGAAAAACTGGTAGATCTCACCTTCCCTTCCCCTCGCACAACAAGTTAGACTATATGACCCATACCCAAGCTGAAATATTGAAGTTATCTCGACTCCACACCGGCTTGGTCCACTTGACCTCGTGAGTCGAGGCTCTTCCATGGACTGTCCTATGATTTTCGACAAATATTGCTACAAAAACATAGTGTCGGACTATTGAACAATTCGAAAAGCAATTCCGTGATGTTGAGGATAATTTTAAATAGCAATTTAACGGGTCTGACTCCTTTCAGTAACAAAATTTCACAAGGTTGGCCTACTCAAAATCAACTCAGCGGAATTGACTCACCCAAAAAACCAAATTCGGTGGTTTGGGCCACACGAAAAAGCAATTTTGTGCGGAAATGGCTCGTACAGACTATTTCGTCGAGTTGGCTCATTAAAAACAAAGTTTCGCCGTTCCATAAGGCAATATCGTTGTGGAATTAGCTAATTAAAAGCAAAATTCGTGGAGCTGCGCACCCAAAAACGCTAATTACTCGGGTTTCACTGCATTTTTTTTTCGCTATTGAGCAATTAAAAACCAATTATTTTGTGGGACATTCAAATAACCAATTTCGCTGGGTTGTCACAACGAAAAAAGCAATTGCACGGGTTTAGCTATTTCCAACCCGAAATTATGGTGGATCTGTATTATGATTAACCGCATTTATTTTCCGTTCAGTTTGCACTGCGAGGGGGGGGGGGAGACTTGGGTGTGGAATGGGCAGCCCTATGCGCGGTCTCTGACCACCACGTGGCTTCTAAAAGCGGGTCAAAAAAACCGCCGGAAAAAGTGGCCATGTCGAAAAGAAGGATTTCGGTGGAGGAGCGAGGTTTACAGATATTATACATAAGGCGTGGACGTAACGACAGATTCCTGGGTCACCTTCCTTTACTTTTCGGTCTTGCTTTCGTCAATACTTCGGTAGCTATAATTTGCAGACTTCTTCCTGTTTAAACCCGAAGTCAGTGGTTTGACGTTTTAAACCTCCAAATTTTGTAGATTGGGCACTCAAGAAATCTAATCTCGCCGGTTTTGCTCGGTTCAAAAAGTCAATTTCGCAGGACTGGCTTCCTTTAAAACCATTTTCACGGGTTTATCTAATTCAAACATCAAGTTATGTGGGTATTCCTCAATCAAAGAGTCAATTTCATGGGTTAGGGTTATCTATACATTAAAAAAAATCGATCTCAAGGCATTTACAGGACCTAATTTTGCAGTATTGGTGGATTCAAGCAAAGTCATATGGAAAACCAAGTCATTAAACTTGGTATTATTTGTATGTTAAAAAAATGAAGCGGTTCGTGGGTTGGGATTTTTGCTCCCGATACGTTGCGCTGCTCTACTATGAAAGTAGATTACCCGCTAAATTCAAAAATTATACAAAAGTTGAGTGTTGAAAAAAACATATGGTATCAAGATAGATAATATCACGCTACAACTTCAAACCGAAAATAAATATAATAATTTTTGTATTTGGCGGGTTTTCTCCTTTTTTATTCTTAACGGGAGCAAAAATCCCAACCCAAAATAAAAAACATTTTTTTCCTCGAGTCTGAGGACTTGGTTTTCCATATGACTTTGATTCAAGAAACAATTTCGCCATTGGTTGGCTCCTTGAGAAAAAAACAATGCCCTTGTTTTCGATCTTTCAAAACCCCTATTTCGTGGTTTTGTGGTATTCAGAAAACAATTTCTCGAGTTTGGTCCCTTGAGAAAGGCAATTAGACGAAAATTTGCTCGTTTTAGGGAGCAATTTTTCAGGTCCGGCAAAACAATTTTGCCCATAGAAAACACATTTGTCACACATGTCGCTAACAACACATGTCGAAAAACAATTTTCGCGGGATTCGTTCCATAAAAAAATTATTTCGCGGATTCGGCCCATTCGAAAAGCCAGTTTGATTGGTCCGGCTTATTCAAAGATGAAATTTTGCGGGGTTGTCTCTGCGTGAGTTGCAAACTGCTGACTTTACCCAAAGCTGATAGTTCAAGCAGAAAACGTTCCAATTTCACCTGATCTGTGTAACTGTTCGGTGAAAAAGAGAAATATCCCCCCCCCCCCCGACTTAGCAATTTTTGGATCAAATACTAGCAGTATTGAGCCCGAAAACTCACCACGCGGCCAAGAGAGAGACACTTTTGTCCCCAAAACAGCTAATTTCCCCAAAATTGACAATAAATAGTTCCATTACTCATGATATGGCTCTAAAAACTGCATGCACATTATCATCGTGGATGCTGATGGTCACCCGAAGCCCCAAATTGAATAAGTTGGTGCGATGAGGTTTCTAGATTCGTGAGGCGTAGTAAGGCAGGCGCCACAAAATTGATATAAGGGCACCGACGAAGGGTTTGGGTGGGGTGGCATGCTGGCACTAAAAGGCCAATTTACTACGACTCCAGTAAATAAAATTTGTCCTGTTATAGTAATTTTTTTTTAAACCCAGGACGAATTCATTCATTAAGCAAACATCTCGACAAGCGTAATTGAGTGAGAACGGGTGAATAATAATTACCAGAGCTATCAACAAACACGTTTTTCACCGTCTCTTTCCTCTATCCTCATCACAGCACGTTTTTTCTTTCTAATCCACAAAAAAAAAAAAAAAAAAAAAAAAAAAAAAAAAAAAAAATTAGCGGTACATTCTCTCTCCTCACAACCAGCCAAGTTTAAATATTTTTGCTTAATTTGGTAAAGGCTTCACGTTTCTCAATGACAAATTAAACAGAAATAAGAGCATTTTTAGGCAGTAAAAACGTTATCATAAAACTGGAGGTAAGAGCCTCGGGCTCTCTTTTTTTGTTTTAGACTGCTGTAAGAGGTACTTTTTCAGTTATTTCTAATTAGACGTTCAAGAAAAATTGCCCTCAAGGCGAGATAATGAGTTTAACGGATTTTGGAATACATAAAAAAAGGCACATGGGCCTCCGAGAATAACGTAATACCCATCAACGCTCGATAATGGGTTTCTTTCGAAGATTCCACATTAGTGACCCAGTTGTACCCTTCAACTTACACCTTCCCACTTGCCAAAAAATAGTTGAAATCCATTATACTGCCGATTGTTGTGAAGAATGACTGTAAAGATTGCTTCGAACCGCTAAGAATAGAGTCATGTTTGATAGTCGTCGTGACTGAGGGTGTCAGGTTGAGGAGGGGGAAAAAGGCAGCTCCTCTGATTTTGGTTTGATTGGGTGAAATTTTTCGTGATATTTGCGTGGAACGGTTCAAAAAACTGGGAATTCCTCAATTTTTGCTT
Organism: Corythucha ciliata; assembly: GCA_038030265.1. Lineage (NCBI taxonomy): Eukaryota > Metazoa > Arthropoda > Insecta > Hemiptera > Tingidae > Corythucha > Corythucha ciliata. The sequence goes on along the minus strand of CM075942.1, from coordinate 48,438,175 downwards.
TTATGGCTTCGGCACTTGGACACGTACAGCGGAAAAGTGGATTCTAATGATGAGCTATCAATTTAGATAATTACTCGACAGGAAGAAAAAAAAAGTGCAGTTTAATGGTTTCTAACTGTTTTACAGTGATAGTGAATTCTTTTCACGCGGAGCGAACACGACGCTCCGCCTTCCGGTTTGCCCAGTAGCTTGATAGACCGCGTGTATAAAATAAATCGAGCATTATAACCAATTTAAGTCGAATTCCAATACGCGGAGGGAGGGAGTGAGAGAGAAAAAATTATAGTAAGTTAATGACCTTTCATTTCATGTGCGGGGAAGCGGTAAACGTGATTTTTTTTTCTTTATTTTTTCCAATATATTTCCTGCGCTTCGTACAAGGGCTAAACTGACCTCACTCAGAGACATTTGGGCGCTATAAAACCAGAAATTATTAAGTTTGTTCCGCCTTTATAATAGAGGGACAGCCTGCGGCGGCGCGCTGCTGAAAAGGAACGCTCCATGAATTTTTATGGAGTCCCCGAGCGAATAAGTACGTGACGTCGAATGTTTCTTGCATGAAAAAGAAGAAAAAAAAGGATAAGACGTGTGTGGATGTGCGAAAATGTGTGACGGGTGCGCGGGATGCATCAAACATGATGCGGTGCCTGTCGCCACAGTCTCCGACAATGGACCGCTCCGGTTTCTTCCCCAACCAGTACCGTCGCGAGCAATTTAAAAGAGCGTCTGGGCGTTTAAATTATATCGCATTTTACGAACCCGTTAACCCTCGTCTTTCACCGAACAAAAAAAAAAAAAAAAAAAAAAAGAGTGTGACCTTAACCCTCTCTCGAACTTCGCAAGTGATTTTCCTTCTCTTCCTCCTCTTCATCTATCGCCGTCTTCTTCATCGGGTTTTATCTCCAACCTGAGATCAATCTTAAACGGCCAGGGGTTAACTGCGGGTGAATGTCAACAAGGAGAAATGCAATTGTCGCTAAATATTCCTTTCTCCTACACAAAAAAGGATACAAAAAAACACTATTTTTTATCCTTCCCTAATACAACACGCTTCACAAAATAACCCCATTCCAAAAAACACCGCTATTTTTACGTGATTCATGTCATTAATAATAATGAAAACAGTGTCAACAAAACAACTCCCCCCAAAAAAGCGGGATTTCATTATAATCCTCTTCTTTTCTTCGGCGAACACCGTTGCCAGTCTTTTCCCCTTGTATCCTTGTCAAGTAAATGAGTTCTTCCCATTGTCAACCGTAAGATAATTGTCTGGCTTAGTGTGTCACGCGTTGTTGTCATCTTGAAGTAAAAGACCGTTTCAGTGGATTTAAACTAATTCCTTACAGCGGGGCGGAAAAAATATTCAAAAACGGTAAATAACGTTGAGATAACCCTGAAGACCTGACGTGCCACAGCAAATTGTATTGTGTTCCGTTATTATTTTCAAGGCTCAAATTGGTTAGTATTTCAAATTGGTACTATGCTTGTTCGTTTCTACGGGCTTATTATGTATACAGTGAGCTTTACACTGTGAGGCTGAGATGAGACTAGCGACCTACCCAATCGGTTGAACAGCTAGACACTCATTTTTCACCAATTTAGGCAGTGCTGGCGGCCAAACAGTGGCGTTATGATGGAAACCGACAGAATTGGTCAATTAAATATTGCGGCCGGAGGACGCATAAATCGCGTTCTGTTCAAATCGAGACTGGGCGTTTGTACCACGAAAAATTCAGCGTTTGAGAAAAGAGTTCGGTCCGGGGGGAAATTCGCTAAAACTAGTTGATACCAAGTGTGCCGCCATACCGAATAAACCTTGTAGTTTCGGAAGGCTCGACCAGTAAGGAGTTGAGTGGAGTTGGAGAATTCGAAAAGTCGGAGCCAGCTGGACCCAACAGTGTAGATGGTGGGTTCAGCCAGAAGGGGCAGAGGGAGCCGTAGAGGGGCAGCTGCAGCCCATCCCCAGATACGATCAAAAAGCACATATCCTACAGGGTCGCCAAAAAAGCTTTGTTTTGTCAATGCTCACTAACGTCTAATTTTATTTAATCTCTTGGGTCTTGACTCTTGAGTTACCCTGAAAAATATTTTTCATTGAATTTCACTGTGGTGGACTCACATGTGGCGCAACACATTGCTTGAAGCAGAGACGGGAAAAGTCATAAACGTCATATAAACAACAGTGACATGGTGCTTTATGTGTCGTGAGAAAAATAAACTGCCACGGAGCGGGAATCGATCCCGGACACCGTATCTCCGGTACGGCTCTTAGACCACCAAGAGACCGCGGCGACCAGGAACTACTCAACTCCGGGCCATCTCTTTCCCCCACGACAACACCATGTTTTGTTTGCTCGGTCCCGATTTCCCACCCCATCAGATCGTTGACATTTAGCAACATCACCGATGGGGAATACGACTTTTCGCAAAAAAAGACGTCATAAAATGACCTTTTGGAGCAGAAAAGTTGCGTTTTTATCCCTGAGCGATGTTTCTTAATTTTCCACGAGTTTTGGTGTTTTCCTCAATTTTAGCAGCAAATTAGCGATTTTTTCAGCAGGGGAATAGCACTTTTCTCAGTTTTAGCTGAAAATTAGCGTTTTTCTTAGTGTTTTCCTCAATACTACCCGCGAAATAAAGCGCTTTTCACAAATTAGGATTTTTTTGGTTCGCCATGCGCTATGCATGAGCGATTTTTCTCAGTTTTACCCGCGAATTATCGGTTTTATTCACCCATTGCCATAAATTGCAGCTTTTTCTTAATTACTGCCTCAAAAGTTGCCTTTAGAAGCCGCGAATGGCGTATAACTCAGTTTTGACGCAATACACTAGTGCGGTATAAGTTTTTCCACCCGTTCACTCTGAATTGTGAAACATACGTTCATGGAGAGGACGCGGCACTACACTTGTGTAGTGTGTTGAATGGAAATCGCTATTAAAATTTGTCTCAATTTAGCTGTGAATTAGAGTTTTTTCTTAATTTTAGAAGCGTAGTAGTGTTTCAAATGTGTGAATTAGCGAATTTTCTCAATTTCTGTTACGAATTGGCGTTTTGCGCAATTTTAGCTGTAAATTGGAGATTTTTTTCCAATTTTAGCCGTGAATTAGCAATTTATTTTTTACAATTTAGGCTCAAAATACCCTTTAAAATCTCTTAATTTTGGCCAGACTATAGTTGAACCTCATTCTAAAGGTGCGTTTACACTGAAGGGTCGCGCTACTCTTACTGCTTTAAATTTAGTGTCAGACAAAACTTTCCTTGGTGTAAACACAAACTTCCAGAAATTTTTGTCTGAATTTGTACAGTCAATATACATACGTCTGACACTTTACATTTATGTCGAGACATAAGTGTAGCTACATAAATGTCAGTCACTTCAGTGTAAACGCACCTTAATGAAACCTAAAATTCAATAAAACCAATTTATTTTACATATGATTAGGTTCAATTCATTAGGTTCATGAAAGCGTCTTTTATTTTGCCAATATTATAGCGTGTTATCTCACGTGTGTTGGCCCAAAAACAACACTTTTGCGTTGATTTTCACAATTTATTCCAATGGCCACCATGCACCGCGATCAGCGATTTGTTCTCAATTTTAGTCTGGAAGTTGCATCGCGAGACCATGAATCAACGCTTTTTCGCAGTTATAGTCACGAATATTAGAGATTTTTTCAATTTTTTTCCGCGTCGGCAAGGTGCAAATTTCCGATCAGCACTTTACTGGGCTGAAAAGGACCTAACGAAACTGGGGACACGGTGTATGTTCTCTTTTTAGCCGCGAATTTTCCTCAAGATAGCGTGAATTTTCTCAATTTGAGCAACTGGAATAGCGCTTTCGGGGGTTCAATCGAATATTTAGCCCACAGTCTTTGCTGTTATCACTTGTACAACGTTATGTTCTCCAGGTCGTATAGACTGAAATTCGTGGAAAGTAGCCAAATCGCTGTCCAACCGTCCGATCTCTTCACATACCTACATCCGTGGGTAACCTACAAATCCTCATTTATCCGAATTTAAGCTTTTCGGGGGCCCCATCTGATCTGGGGTGGTCTGCCCCTTCTTGCCCTTACCTTACCTCGGTAAGCTACTGCGTGGGGTCTGAAGTCCAAGGAAGCAGCTGGAAGTACGCGGACCTTTTCGGGCTGCTCGAAGTCGAGAAAATCTGCTAAACCTATTGTGTATAACTTCAACGAGTAACACTAATTTTTCGAGATTTTATGGAGTTCTTTGAAGCGTTGGTACTAGTGTCTCGTCGTTCGTATACTTGTACCTCTGGGAGGGGGGGGGAGGGAATCTATCCCCCATATCCCCCCGCACCAACGACCCTGGGGTAGATATACGTTTTGTTGGTCCTAGCTTCGATTACTTCATACAATGAGGAAGTAACATGAAAAATAAAAATCGCTGGAAACATTTTTTTCGAAAGAAAATGACTAAATATGACCAGGCATTGAATATTAGTGCGTAAATGATTGATTTCGATTAATAGCAAAATAATGAAACTTGCCAATTTTTTTTGTTAGGTACCTTAAACGGCCGGTCTGTGACTCGTGAGTAGTTAAGGGGTAGTGACCCCTCCCAACCCTCCGCATCATGGCTGTTATCATGTCTTGCCCCTTCTTGCCCTTCCAATTCTCTCAAGTCGTATTGTTTGATATGTGGGAAGCTATTGTGAAGGTCATGCGAATGCTGTTATTACGTCATCAGTCTATCTAGCCAATTAAAATGGGTCCCCAATAGTTATAAAAATTAATAACAAAATATAGGGGCTGATTTTATTTGAAACACTCTTCCCCGTCGAATGAGCGCTTCAACTTTGCCGATGGGAACACGCATTCCCACGTGTGATACAAAATTCCAGAAAAGGCTTTTGTTTTTTTGTATTCACATTGCTCTGACGTGACGTGGGATGATGCGTGTCCGAGCACTGTGAACGTTAACATACAAAAGCCAAAGCTGGACTTTCATATCACACGTGGGACAGTGTGATCCCACGTCACGTCGAAATAGTCTGTATCAAACTGTGAGAAAATGACTAGAAAAATGTGTGAAGTGACTTCTCCCCAAAAGGGTATGGATAATGTTTTTGCGGAAATGACCTCGAGTCCAAGGGTGGGGTACGCGCCCTGAGCGGCACACGGTTTTTTGTTGTTGTTTTTCTGGCCACAGTCACTTTCCAGATCCTTTTGGTCCGGTTTGTTGGTTAAATTTACAGTTTTTGGTTCGTTTTCTCTCAGTCTCCGCCAATAACGATTACGGTCAACAAAGCCCAATCTAGCACAAGAGCTTAAAAATTGCCCCTAAATACGGTGAGTCATTCTTATTGGAACCTGGACAACGAAACCTATAATCCCATCAACGACTTCTATACGTGGGAGAAGATGAAAAATTTTATTGTCAACTGAACAATTGATTTTTTTTTATTTATAAAAATGATGCCCTATCATTCTTTTTAAAAGAATAGGTACAACTATTGTAACGCCCTTTTTTTTTAACCATCTCCTCACACGTATGATGATGACAATGATACTGGAAGGCACGGTTTGACGTCCCTAAAGGTAATTACTTTCATAACCCTTTTGTCGAGGCCCTTTTCCCTTCATACAATGCCTTCATTAAGGACCCCACTGTAAATTGACCTTTTGTAGTCTTCACATCATTTGTTAATGTTACTTTTTTTACAGCTTCGATAATGACTTTTAGAGGTTAAGGTAAGGGGCCCTTCCCAAAAAGAAAGCTTCGCTCTCCGAAGGAGAGAGAGAGAGAAAAAAAAAGAAAAGAAACTATGGCTTATGTTATTACACAAAAACAACAACAAACAATTCGACTTCACTGAGAGTCCATCGATTCACTTTTTCTCCTCTTTCATTTTTGAATCGGTACAAATTGCTAGAAATCTGTGTCAACTATAATAGCGAGCTTGAACCCCGCCTCGTTGTTATGCACCCCCTCCTCCTCATTCCATATCAACTATACTGTACAACACCGTTTGGTAAAAGCTATGTAAAATCACGGAGTGTTTTTACTGAAACCCCCCCCCCCCACCGGGCCGAAGAAAACAGTTGAAAAATCATGACCTACGGGCAGGATAGAGCCATAATTATTATCTTTCATTTTTTTTTTTTTTTTTTGGACACTCTGATGCGCGGGTGAAAAAGAGAGAAAAACGGTTCTAAAATCCTCTTCAATTTTTTTCCCCGTGAGCCCCAAATTAGAGTTTTTCTTCTTTTTTTAATTTTGCGCATTTCTTTTTAACTTTCCAAATGAAGTATTGTTTCAAAAAAGTCATAGTCTAATGAGTTTCGTCCTGAGAATGACATTAGTCCGAAATAGGAGCGCTGATTGTTTTTTTTTTTTGAAAGAAGAAAGTTAATTTTGATATCTCTCATAAGAATTTTATTAAAACAGAAGGACTGCACGCTTTCTTTACTTATTTCCATGTAATTCCCATTTTTGTAAATTATTTATTGGTTTTTCGTTTTCTTCCTGCACCCCCGCATTTGAATCGGTCTCCTCGAGACCCACTCAAACTTTTCTTTTTCCTGTGAAAGCAGCAAATGATTCCCCCATCCCCTCACCAATCAAATTCCGTCATAAGATAAATTAGGCCCCCCATCATCATGTTTCCGTCATTAAAGTTTTCCCGAGAAAAAGAAAGAAAGAAAGAAAGAAAGAAAGAAAACAAACAGACACAAAAAAACAAAAACAATGCAAACGGAACTATTCCTACACAAGTTGGAGCTTCAGGTAGAGCCTACAATTAGTGGCCATGGGAAGAAGGGGATTGTTTAGTTGTTACGGAATATGAATAATGCACGAGTCATCAAGGCAATTATACCCGCCTTGTTGTGATAACAGCCACGCTTCTTTTTTCTGTGTTTTACGATTACTATAGTTTGAATGTTGATGGTTAATGTTGCCTGTAGCAAGAACATGGGGGGGGGGGGCAGAGGCTCGTGTTGAAGGATTTGACACATTGAAAATGTCAGTCAGGATGAAATTATGGTATAGGCGTTCGATAAAAACCGCCGGATGGAACAGTTAGGTCAATAATTACCCATTCTCAATGGTTTGATTGAGAGAGGGGAAGGAACTAGAGTGTTGTGCATTTTTTTTTGTAATTAATGCGAAGTGTGTGAAAGAGATGAACTAACTTGACCCTCTTCTGGATGACGTAAAATTAAACTGCTATTAAATGCCTAGCACATCTGTTTAAGAGATAGACTGAAAAGTGAGACTAATTACAGGAATGGAAGGCAATTTTGTGAGCTTGGGTGCGTCTGACATCATCTTATCCTTTTTGTTTTTTAATTGCAGGAACATGAACATTACTTACTAGCCCGAGGGTTATTGAGCAGAACTGCATGATTTAACAATAGACTGGAGTTGGCTGCAGATCCTAAGGATCATCACAAATTAGGAGTCCTTGCACCCCTACAGGCTCTTTCTTTTAAAAATTGTAAGTAGCGTAGTCATAGATGAGATGCCCACCAAATCTCAACTCACCACCCTATGGTAAGCCTTCATCAACCTTCTCGTTCCTCAGCCGCAGCGCAGGGGCAATACGAGAAATCATCCCCAGGCAGGGGAGGGGGTCGGTTATCAAGGTTCACGGTCTTAAAAGTCAGAATAACGGCCTTTAGGGCACACATTCGTATTAGAGCCGGCACTGGTGGCAGGCCGTCATCGCCGTGTTTAGCTGAAGATATACAGTGTGACTGGTACTTGAATGAACAAAATGTGAGGGGTAATTGTACACCCAAAATGCAACAAAAAATGTGCTATATGACTGTCCTAAAAATGTCCTATGAATAGCACAAAATAAGTGAATAAAAGTGAATTAAGCTGAAAGAAAGTTTTTTGGATGGATTTTTTGGTATAACAATGGCTTTTTCTCAAAAAATTGAGAAAGACATGAGTAAACTAAGCATGAAGTATTAAACTACGTTGCTTCATCCAGTTTTAGACGAATTTGCCAGGCGCTGAGAGCTACTCTGCTATTGTAGTCCTACTTTGAACGGTTGTCAAAAATGGACAATTTTGAAAATGTCTTGATATTTTCCCAGTTTACTCCAAGAATCTTTCACTACCCCCAGACAAAATGTCCTTAATCCCACAGAAAAAAAGTGTGCTCTTTTCAGTGGTCTCGTTGGATTCAACCTAGGTCACATATTTCCCAAGTAACAGCTGTTTTTGTTGCGAAAACCCGTGTTGGGCTGAAAAACGTGAAAAAATCAATTATCTCGACTAGGAATAGAAATCGGACCCTAGGTCATAGGACATTTTTTGTTGCATTTTGGGTGTACGATTACCACTCTCATTTTGTTCACGCCCCACCCTGTATAGTACGGGGAAGTGACTCTCGCAAATAGTCTCAGGCGCTCCTTTTGGCCCTGAGGTTGTTCGAACCAAAAATAGGCCACCCTCCCCCTCCCACACACAAACACGCATCACAGCAACACTGGAAAATCAGGAAATTGGAAAAAACTGGTTGCTCCACCTCTAACCACTAAAATTAAGTCAGCGAACATTTCCAAACCCAATATCGCGGGGTCGATTCGTTCAGAAAACTAAAATTCATGAGTTTGACGCGACTGATGAAAGCCAGTTTTGTTTGGTTGGCACATTTTAAGAACCAAATTTCGTGAGTTTAACTCATTTTGCTTTATTGACTAATTTTGATTCGTATGACCAATTTAGCGTATTTTATTCACTCGTGAATGCAATTTTGATTATTCCTCGAATACCGAAGACGTGAGAAGCTACGTGATCGTTTCTCGAAGCGAAAACATTTTTGGTCTCCGATTTCAAAAATGCCACTTGCCTTTTGCAGTGCTTTTTTGAACAACATTGGTTTCGCGTCTGTCTGTGTGGGTGTGTACAGACTTACAGACACACTTTACACCAACGCGCATATCTCCTAAAATAACCATCCGATTTTGATGAAATTAGGCTGTATAGATGGTCCAATTTCAATTGAATTACATCGATTCAATAGGAGGGGTTCGCCACTTGTCAACAACGCACATATCTCCTAGAAGAGGCAACCAAGCTTGATGTTTCTCTCGTTTAAGAATTCAATTTTGTGGATTTCGGTATTTCAAAATCAATTTCACTAGATTGGTTACTCCCCCTATTTCACCGATTTAGCTGATTCAAGAATGCAGGTTTTCGGATTTTGCTCTTGAACAAAATTGGTTTTGCACTTTCTGTCATTCTAAGACCCAGTTTGGTGGATTTTTGTCCTGAAAATCGATTTCGAGGGTTTGACTATTCGCGAACCCAATTTCGCGGAATCGGCTTATTCATATGACCGCAGTTTCGCGAACATGACTCTTGTCAAGAATCAAATTTCGCGGTCTTGGGTCCCTAAAAAATGAAAGTTCTCGGCTTTAACTCTGTCAAGCTAGGGCTGCCCATTACAAGGGGCAATGGTGCCCCGGCGCCCATTAAAGAATCCCCGTTGAATTGGTCCACCAAAAAAAAAATTTTTGTGTTCGACTTCTACACGTCTAATTTAAAGCCTCGAGCGGAGTTGGCTCGTTCAAACGCAACCGTCACGTGAAAGAAGAACGAATTTTGGCGGCCTTGGCTATTTAAAAACCAATTCGTGGGGCTGTTAGCCCTGGGGTTAGGCTTCCGGAAATCCGTATTTCGGAAATCAAAAAAAAGGAAGCATGGAAAAATCACCTGGAAAAGTTTTACTGTAATTGGAGCTCAGCTGGAGCTACTGAAATATTAAGCAGTAAGCTCTGCTGTGGTTGGAGCTTTATTGAGGTAAGACCTGCTGGTTGATACAAAACCATATTTTGCGGTGTTGTTTCATATCAGGCATATGAAATGGTAAAATGAAGCTCTGAAACTTCGTAATATAGTTTGATCAAAAAATAGACCTTTTAGGGTGAGGGTAGCAGTTACCACCGTCCTCTAAACGCGCTTTTGACGCCGACTCTTGGTTTCTACACTTCAAGGGCCAGTAGAGTAGAGCCTCAGACATTATCTCCTACCGACGAGAACTATGGTCGATATCATGCGCGTGAATTTTACCACCCACTCTGACTAATTGGAACAGGAATCTGGATTCAATTACTACTATTTTCCCCATAAAACGGAATCGAATCTCGAAATTGTGTGCCAAGGAAACTTATACGTTTTACTCCTCATAGAAACCAAATATGTAGTTGGATCTGTATAACCGTTAATTACGCCCCGAGTATCGATGACTTATAAACAAGGGCGTAACTGAACATTTTCCCTCCGAAGTCTCTCGCTGGACTCGAAACTTCGATGCCAAGCACACGGCCTAATCCCAAATCGATTATTTTCATAAAATAATTATTGTCGATTATTTTCATAGTGTTTTTTTCTTCAAACTAAAGAGTGATCCGACTATACTTCATATGCGTATCGCGATGCACCCAACCAACTGGTGCGCAAGGCAATTAATCTGATAATTCATCGAAAGAAAGGAAACTCATTGAAGCTTGTTATTCGTTGACTGTTGAAAGAATCACGCGTTTCTTTTAGGCTGACTAATAGACTGCAAATTGCCGTCACTCCACCCGACCCCCACTTCCCCATTATACGCCTTAACGCTGTTTATCCTTAGCAAAATCTTCCAGTTGGATCACTTATGAAGAAAGAAAAACATCTGTTACGACTATTCGAGCATAAATCTTTTTAAACTGTATATACGTAGCTATAGGTTTGACGGCGTATACTGTTTCGATAAGATGTTCCGCCCTCGTTCGTTTCTTCGAGAAAAAAAAAAAAAAAAATGAAAAACGACTTATCAGTTTAAATTTTGATTTATTCGTGCGTAGTAAGTAGGCATGTGATAGCATTAGCATTGAAACGAAAATGGGAATCGTATTAATGACGAGGGGTGGGAGACTACTATAGCGGGACGGTGGGTTTGAAAAGATCGTATTCGAACTGAACGAACGCCAAAGTGTCCCCTTATTCTAAAGATAATAATCATTTTTTTTTTTTTTTTCGAAAAAAAAGAAACAAACAAACGACAGCGGCGTGCCGGTTCAATATTAAAAGATGATGCGAAACGCTGAAAAGTGAAATAAAACGAACACCCGCTGGCGAAGTTAACACGCGGGGAGAGGTGCAATGCTCCGTTAAGCGTTCAATCAATTTCTTCTCCCATAAAAACTCGTGGATAGAAAGTACTGCACGCAAATCCGCACCGCTACTTGATTGTTACTCATTACATTTAAATTTTAAGGTTTTTTATTCTTCCCGATAGGAACAAAAAACACGCCAATTTTCACTTAAGAAATCAGCGAGTTGAGGAAGGTAAAAATGATTGCTTGGTGACCTTAAAGGAAGGAAAGAAAGAAAGAAAGAAAAAAAAGCGGAGCGAAAGCGGTGTAGAAAACCAGTTCCAATAGGGGTAATATAAGTTTATGATACACACACGCGGGGCCCTTTTAAACAAATTTTTCAACGTCTGTGCCCGGGGGGAGGGGGAGAGATAGCGTTGAAAACAATGAAAAATGAGGACGCCTAAGCTCGAAGCTTGTAGTTGCTCGACCCCCCGTTTTATTATGGGGAGAAAAAACAACATCGAGAATCAAGTGACAGGGCTACGCTGAAAAACAAGTCCCGATGTGGAGAGCTGTGGGTGAGAGAGAGATGTTCATTGGGCCGGTTTCTTGTTGAACCCGTTAAAAAGAATTTAGAAAAATGGAACCAAACCTAAATTCACGGGGCATGTGAGAGAGACAGAAACATTATAAGTCAAGGAAAAAAAAAAAAAAAAAAAAAAAAAAAAAACAGCCGTAAATTTCCGAGGCGTAAGTCCGGTTTTTCTCTGCGAGGACACGAGTATAAAACGGGAACTTCTCTTCCCCTCTCTCATTAGAAAAAGAAATGAAACGGGACTTTACTATAGAGTGAAAATGTCATCATAGCCCGTCTTATCATAGTCCCCGAGAAAGTGACAGGGTATGCAAGGAGCGCGGGGGTTGACCATATAGAGTACCATGAAGCCAATAGTCCAAGTCCTTGGCAATGAAAGTGTAAAAATCGAGAGTTTCAGTTTAACAATAATGAAAATAAAACGGATCGAGGAATTCCTTATTGCCGTGTACCTTACACGACGGAACAAGAAGAAAAAACCAGAAGAAAATCGTCACACCTTAAGAGAACGAAAAAGGTGATTGTATTATGTAAATTCCCATCATAAGAATCGGTCGGTCTTTTGTACAGGCACAGCTATAGAGAAAATTGGTAGGTAGCGATTTTCCTTTTCTGCGTTGTTAATCAAATTATCTTTGGGAAACTTTCCACTACCGAAACCGTGAACTTGGTCATATCTGGAGCCTTCTATCGATTTTTTTTTTAATAAAGTATTTTCTCCGCGTGAGAGGGTGACAAACAGTCGATGTTCTCCTCTTTCTCCGCACATTCCAATCATTGCTGCAACTGGTCCACATTGCAACTGGTCTACAAGTCTTGTAGACCAGATGCAATACCGTATGTCGTTCAACTGGTCTACACGTCTTGTGGACCAATAGCAAGACCGTAGTAGTTTCAACTTTGCCCTCATAAGATCACAACTCTTACAACAATTTTTCCTTGAGAGTAATTGTTCACCAAAGTCGCAACTATGGCTGTATTAACCAGCGTAGGTAAGCTGTATAGCTATATTTCATTGGTATTACGTTCTGTTCCGAAGCTGCTTACATGGCTATCGACAGCCTTTTAGGCCTAGGCCTATACCTATGGATGAAAAGGTATTAATACTATTGGCCCCGCAAAGATTTCACCTCAGTGCAACTGGCGGAATTTTTTTGCGAACTGACGTAGAGTAGACAGTGAGCGGCGTAGGACGTGCGGGGTACTTCATATCAAAATTTGAATTGCAATGGTTACTACGTGAGTACAAGATTCATTAGTTGGAGTATGGTTGGAGTGTAGAGAAGCCACAGCACGTGCGTTAAGATCAATTTTAGTCACCATGATAATGAAGGACATTCAACGTCAATCGTGATCAAGGACACTCAACTTCAAATTTTCTGTTGGTCGGTTTCTAGGCAGTGCTAGAAATTGATTAATATTTTGCTCGTTATTTGTCAAACACCTCATGTGTGGAGCAGAATTAAAATACACAGTTCGGAAAGGCAAGAAGAAGAAGGGGTTGCCGACTAGGGGGCAAAATGGTACTAGGGGGATGGGGGTATTTCTGATTATTTCCCACCCAAAGATGCGATGTTCCAAGCTAACAAGATAACAAGAAAGGAGTGTGGACCGAAGGTTTGGTCCAAATATCGCACTTGGCCTTGGTGGTTTGGTGGTACTTGGCCTTTATAGGTGATACAAGCATCAAAAGTTGGCTTTTTGAAATAGTCAAGCCCGCGTTTTTAGTGCATTTCATTCTGAAAATGCACTATTGGTCTCGTCGTGATGGTGGCAAACATGGGTCATGTCATGTTTTTTTCACGTTTCAGAACCTCTAGAACACGAATTCAGTGGTCATCCATATATATATATATCTTTATATGTATATTTATTGATTGATTTATTTATAATATTATGGCCGTTTTCTTGTTAGCACGATAACTCTCGAAGAAATCAATTTAGCGGAACGCGCTTTGGCACAAAAATCAGTAGTCATAAGACCCCGGTCGGTATTGCATTTGGGCCAAATCGGTCGAGGTGGAGGGGGGGAAAATAGGGGTTGAAATGGTCAAAAAATCACTATAAATCACCAGTTGATTCTAGAAGCATCATATTCGGTGCGTATACTCCATGTTATAGTAGCCTTTGATTCCCATTTTAATTTTTCGAAAAATTCAAGGTGGTGGGGGTGGTCCTTCCGGTGTGGAAGTGTAAAAATAGCGTTGAACTTCACTAGTTCATCTTAGCGCTCTAAAATTCGACTCAATAATTTAATGTAATGAAAGCCCTGGGTTCCATTGAGATATATCGAAAACTTTGATGGGGGGGGGGGGGTAAATGGGGAGCAAATTTCAAAAAAATCGCTTAAATTCACACGTTTGTTATACCTTGATGTGTTTATTGACATGTGATGGGGAAATTTGTTTTCGAACTACGAATGCCTTGAAAATGGGGTGCACTTACCCCGAAACTAGTTGGCATATTTAAAATATAATGAAAGAATGTTATACTCAAATAATTCATCAATTACCTAAATAATTTAACATTCTCTATATAATCAAAAATTTCGTTTTTTGAGGGGCCAAGCTCGCAAGAGATGTTTATTTTTCAAAGGCTAAAACCCGTGAAATTTACTTTATTGATATAACTCAACCCACCAGCTCGGTTGATTGTGTTTGCGAGTTTTCTATTTTTTCTTATTATTAATTCTTTTTAAGAGCTGAATCTGCGAATATTGCTTTTTAAACGACCCAACATGGCAAAATTTGTTTTTGTATGATAAAAACCGACAAATTTCACGGTCGTGTCATTAGGTCTTGCAATTTTCTGGTTCCCCCTCATGGCGCTTCACACCCCCTCCGTCTTTCCAAAATTCTAGCCGCGAGATAGCCTCCGGAAATGCAAAATGCGGTTTATAATAGTCCATTCCAGCCTAATTGCTAGCACAAAGAGAAAATAACCAGGAAAATCTGGTTTATTCATAATGTAATATTGCCAATATACCAAGTGAATTCAACGTTGGGTCAAACACGAAGTTATCTCACGCTGAAAGGTGTTAAAATCACTATCATTAAACCAAAAGTATAATATAAGAAAAAAAAGGCGGAGAGGCCGTCGGTATATACAACAGAAGTTTCTGTTGTTGTAGGTCAGCCACAGCATTTTCTTTTGTGCTCAAAATTGTCCTTAACCTTTGAAGTTTGAATGAATCTTTTCATCTTTGCTATAGACCGCGGAAACCTTGGCGGAGCGTGAAACCCCCCCTGGAAAACTTATTTGACCGTAAATTCAATAGTCGGCTTTGATTTATAAATCGAGATAGAAGGTGCCTGCCACTCTTCTTTTTTTTTTTTTTATCCCTCACTCACTCTTTCTATCTTTGTGTATGCCTTTCCAGCACACGTCCCCGTTTGTATTAACGTCCTTTTTTCTCTCTGTTTTTTTTTTTTTTTTTTTTTTTTTTTTTTTTTTTTTTTTCAGAGTCCTTGATCTAATGCGAAGTTGTAAGCCCTAGGCAATGACAGGGTGGGTAGAGGGGGCACAAGCTGGGTGAATTCACAATTTCATTAGATTTGTAATGAGGATTTGCCTAAATAAGGAGAGGAGGAAAGTGACGTGGAAAATGTTTCTAACGAGAGAGCTAGGAGTCAAACCACAAATGGTAAAGCCGAAGGATTCCGGATTTGTTCTAATGCCATTTTTCTAAACGAATTAACAATAATCATAAAAAATGGAAGTAAAACAAGAAAGCATGGTCCCTTTTTTTCATTTTCGTTACGAAATTGTTACGATAAAAACTTTCGTTTTTTTTTATCATCTCTTCTTCTTTTTCTTCTTCTTCTCGTTCTCTACCCATCAATGGAACGCTTTGCAGTTTGAAAATGAAGGTGAAACGTGCTTGAAGACGCGTTTACGCACACAGCTTTTAAGATTGCACCGCTGAGTTTTCATCATAATGACGAACGTGACGCCTCTAGGCGATGTTTTCTCCCATTTCTGGCAAGGGAAAAGTCACGCAGAGGGATCCGCGTGTTGCAGCGCGCAAAGTCGCTTCAATTTTTGAATTTAAAGATATTTATTCGTTTTATTCATAAATAAATATGTTGTTTTAAGACATTGGATATACTATATCCAAGAAAACGAGGTACTTCGGAGTCAACTGACCGGTTCTGAGTCGACGATGAAAAGTTTTGGAATTTGTAACTACCGTTATCCGGATCGTGATTTTGATATAAAAAACAAATCAGTGACTCCTCCGTGGGGTGGGGGTGTATGTCTTTCTTCTTCCATTCGTAGCCATAATTCTACCCAGTGTGGCCTCAGGGATCGAAGGTCCTATAATTTAAGAGGAGTTCGTCGCCGTGCTCCAGGGCAAAATAAACGACGAACTGAGGACGAAGGGATACATAATAATCCGAAGTCGGGGGAACACAAATTATTATATTGAATGGGCGAATTGAATACAACAGGGACTTATAGGATAAATTTTATGAGCTTCAATCGACTTATTTCTAAGGTAAGTTCTAATATATATCTTATTCTACACGAGCTATCACTCACGATTTTTGTTTATAGGCCAACCACGGTATCCGAGGAGATGTCCGAAGTTCTGCGATGAAAGGGAAGCGGGAGTCATGGCGATCCGCGGTTCTCCCTTTCCTCCTTTTCTCTTCACGGCCTTCATAATTTAAGTTGTAGATTTTCCTAATTCTCAATCAAGGAGGATAAAAAGATTTCTCAATAAAGAATTGGGTGGTGCGGTGAGGGGTGAAACTATCACTGCGAATTTTAAATGTGTGCGTTAATGTAACGGTCACACCAGCTGAAAAATAAGCTTTTTGTCGGATTGAGAAAGGCATAAAGGTGCTGGGTAAGGCCGGGTGCACACGAGCGTCAATTGACGCGCGTACAGATACCTAGAAGCCTATGGGGCAGTGCGCACGTAACGCCGCTGCAAGAGACGCCCGACGGCAAGCTTGAATTGACGCCGGTTTGTGTGGAACGCGCGTCCCTTTTTTACCGCTCGCTTACCCTCCGATACCTACAAATACACAGAAGTCAATGGAGCAGTGCACACGGGCAGTCGGGCATCACTTGCCGTTCGGCGCCGCAGGAGTGAGACAGCTGTTGTTCTTATTCATTTTTTGGCTTATTATTTCTCAATAATAAGTCTTTGTAATCGTATCGCAAAAAAATTTTTTTGACCCCCCCTTCAAAATTTGTAGTTTTACGTTTCAAAGTGCGTAGAATCCAAATATGCAATAAAAAAAAAATGTTTCCGCCGTCCGGGCCATATCTTGCCCTAGGATTGCTCGAAAAAACTCGTTCTTTCGCACATAGACTCCATTTGGGGTCTAGTTGGTCCTAACATCTGATCAGTTTGATCAAATAACCTCCTTGGGTTTTATGGGCCAAAAGCGGGTCCAAAATGGGGATTTTCAAAGGATTTGGGGTCATAGGGGTGTGGGGTGTCGATTTTCATGTAATTTCAAGCCGGATTTGACTACATCCATGAATAATAAACCCACAGTCGAAATAATAAGGCATTGTTCGATAATTCGCAGCGTTTTTCAAACATTTTCTTTTTTGACTTATTATTTCTCAATAATAAGTCTTTGTAATCGTATCGCAAAAAAAGTTGTTTGACCCCCCCCCCTCAAAATTTGTAGTTTTACGTTTCAAAGTGCGTAGAATCCAAATCTGAAATAATAAAGAAATGTCCGTCCGCCGTCCGGGCCATATCTTGCTCTAGTATTGCTCGAAAAAACTCGTTCTTTCGCACATAGACTCCATTTGGGGTCTAGTTGGTCCTAACATATGATCAGTTTGATGAAATAACTCCCTGGGGTTTTATGGGCCAAAAACGGGTCCAAAATGGGGATTTTCAAAGGATTTGGGATCGATTGGTGACGATTTTCATGTAATTTCAAGCCGGATTTGACTACATCCATGAATAATAAACCCATAAACAGTCGAAATAATAAGGCATTGTTCGATAATTCGCAGCGTTTTTTTTTTTAGTTTTAAAAAATGAGTGAAGAATTGGAAGTCGATACTGAATTATTCATTCATGAAGTCCAAATTCATCCCTCAATTTGGAATGTGAGGAGTGAGGAATACAAGGGTAGAAACAAGGATAGAATACAAGGATAGAAATTCGGTATTACGGTGTATATGTTACGGTCAAAGTACGTATAGCGGTAAATGTGCATATTTACCGGTAAATGTGTACATAAGCTAAGGCTACTGGTAAATGTGAGTAAACAGAGTCACGCCCAGATACCATTCCACATTTACCGACGCTCAAATGGAAAATGTTCACACTTACCGCCTTTTCTTGGGAAATGTGAACATTCACCGACAAGCTTTTGGTAAAAGTTAGTAACATGAAAGAGAAGTGATGACTTTTAGCCGGGAAGCTTCACACATGCAGGTTAGTGTAAGCCACCGGTGCTCGGCTCGCTGTCGACTTCTTGTGTTCTTTCTAGTTTATGTGAACGTTTTGAAAAATGAGAGAACAGTTCGACAGTGCTCTCAAAGAAATAATAAAAAAAAAAAAGTGTAACAATGTGTACATGAGTGAAGATGAGTGTAATCGTTTCATCAAGGAAGTTTTGGAAGCGAAGGAGAAGAAGGCTTTCAAAACGGCCATGGACTACAGGAGAATCAAAAGGTACGACGTCCTTAAAATCGGGAAATAATTCAAACTCATTTTCCCAGTGTCAAGTAACAAAATTAAATACTTCGTCACGACGGAAGGATTGTTTGACGTTATCCATTCTGCCCATTTAAACACTGGACATGGGGGCAGAAATAGGATGTTCAAAGATTTATCAGACAGGTATAAAAATGTCACCATTGAATCGATCATGTTGTACATCAGTCTTTGTGAAACTTGCCAAAAAAAATCCAAACGAGCAAAAAAAGGACTAGTTGTGAAACCAATTTTGTCGAAAGAATTAAATTCACGGTGCCAAGTGGACCTCATCGACTTACAAACACAGCCCGACGGTGACTATAAATTCATCTTGAACTATCAGGATCACCTCACGAAGTTTGTTGTTTTGAGACCTCTTCGAACCAAGTCAGCGAAAGAGGTTTCCGAAAATCTCCTTGATATTTTCACTCTACTCGGGGCCCCGTCGATTCTCCAAAGCGATAATGGCAGGGAGTTCGTGAACAGCGTAGTCTCGGAATTGGTAAAACAGTGGGATGGAATAAAAATTGTGCACGGGAAACCTCGCCATTCCCAAAGTCAGGGATCGGTTGAAAGGGCCAATCAAGATGTTGAGCTGATGCTGTCGTCATGGATGGAAACAAATCAATCAACGACTTGGTCAACAGGGATCAAATTTGTCCAGATGACAAAAAATCGTTCGTTTCACCAGGGGATCAAGCAAACACCGTATGAGGCTCTTTTTGGATCAAAGATGAAGTTGGGGTTAAAAAACTCAGCTCTACCAGATAGCGTTGTTAGCACTTTGGAAACGGAAGAGGACCTCGCTATTGCCATCGATTCGGTGGATCAAAATCATGATTCTGACAGTGAAAAAGAATGTAACAGTTTGATTGGCGATTCGTTGAGCCCCCTCAAATCAGGGATCGAAACCCCTACTCTAGCAGTCGGCATTGTTAATGGCGATTCAGAGATTGAAGAATTCGCCTCGTTCGACTTGACAGAAGCAACCGTTGAAATATCCACTTCTAATAAGGACAAATACGACAATGAAATGTGCAATTCGACAAAGTCTCCCTCTTCAAAAAATGAGCATCTCTGTGACGATCCGCGAGATAGTGAAGCACTCGATATCTCTTCCGATTTTCCCAGTAGTACATCTTATGGTAAGTTAAAAATGTGAAATTTGCCATTAATGTTTTTACAGTTTTCTTTTTTATACCACTAATTTAGATGAAAAGGAGGGCCAAGTACAACGCGATATTGCTGCTAAAAAGACACTCATCTTTTCTAATAGAGAATCTGCCTTCTCAAATTTGGCAAAGCAAGCCGATGTCATGAAATGCAGAACGCAACAAAAGCTCCCACCAGTGACCATTGGAGATACAGTTAAAGTTCCTATACCGGAAGTCGACCGGGGCAAAACTGACGCACGCAATTTACTGTGTGTCGTGGTATCTGTCGATGACAAAGGCAACTACGAACTCGGGTGCAAGTACGGTCTTCTGAAAGGAAAATATTCCAGACACCAATTTGGGACGAGCCGAGAAAAGTTTCTGTCGGTTGAGGAAGTGCCGCCAATATCTAAGTCATTGAGAGAGCTGGTTGCGGAAAGTTCTCTAACAGGTGGCCAAGGATATAAGAAATGTGGATGCCGGAACAAATGTGTGAATAAAAAATGTAAATGCAGAGCTAGCAAAATCCTCTGCAATTCAAAATGCCATAGTAGCGGACCATGTTCAAATAAATGACTTTTTTCTTTAGTTGCCCTCATCCCGTGTCAATGTCTATTTTTTCGGTCCAGCCAGAAGCAATTTTCATATTCCCTTCCTCTTAGTCTCATTTGAGTGTATTGCTTCCATAGTAGCTCAATCTCACATTTACCGACGCAGATGAGGTGAATGTGCACATTGCCCGAGTGAACTCGGTAAATGTCCAGATTTCCCGGTAAATGTGAATAGAGGTCTTAGTTCTTTTCACATTCACCACACGGTCTGGTGAATGTGTACATTTACCGGCCAATGTGCACATTTACCGCCTACTCACTTTAACCTTAACATATATACCTATACACGGCAACCGAAAAAATTATCGGAATTTGTTCAAAATCCTTTCCTTGGCTGTTGCTTCGACTTGTAGACCATAAACTTTATTTTTGAACCATACAGCCATGGTGTTTTTTATAGAATGCATTTCGGGCCCATTCCCGGTGCCCCTCATCAGCATTACCGCTTCACCTCTAAGGCCAAACACAAAACAATAACAACTAAAACCAACAAATAAAAAATTATTTTCTTCCCCATCCGCAATAGACCGTTCCAAGAACGTTTGTCAAACGTTATGACGAAAACCGTGGAACGTTAGGAATGGTAACTAAAGAACGGTATTCGAACGTTAAAATGTCGCACCGACATAACCGAAGTGAAAAACGAAGAACCGAAGTGAAAAACAACGTGAAGATCACAAAAATTTTCGTTGTACTGTCTCTTCATCACTTGACTCTTGATCGGATCTCTAGACGCCAGTCGTCGCTCTTCGTCACTCCGTTTTCAGTTACAAACTATTTGAAAAATCGTCCGTTCCTCGTTCCGCTGTTTTTTTGAGTCTCCTCCTAAATTTTGATTTTTTAACGGTTATTCAAGCTCGTAAAAGGCAAAAATTGTTTAATTTTCGTCCTTGTTGTAATTTACTTCGTTTTCTGTTTTCTGGAAATTCGTTCTGAGGGCGTCTTTATGAAATTTCTTCGTTCAATTCGTCCTTCTCCCTTTGCCTTTTTGGCTTGACCCTTTCATTAAAATATTAATATAAATAAATAACTTTGTTTTCCATATGACTTTGCCTTGCCTACTGACGATGGCGGTTATAACAGTTGCGCTCCTGACACAGCTAACGAAATAACGATAATGAAACGTTCAAATAACGGATGGAATTAACGTTACTCAATGGTTTATGACTAACGTTCCAATTTCAAACTTCAACAACGTTAGTTCAGTTAGCATTGTTACATTTTCTAACGTTTGAACGTTCTCCAAACGGTCGAGTGCGGATGGGGTTATTCAACAATTTGACTCCCCCCCGCGCGTGTCACTCTTTGGTTCAATGCACACCAGCGTTCGACCAAAAATTGACGCGCGTCACTTGACGCACGTCACTTGGTGGTTACGAGCGTTTGCTAGACAGTCTTTCCTCTTCCACTGAACAAGATGGATCGCAGGGCTCAATTGTTGAAGAAGAAAATAATTTTTTCGGTTGCCGTGTATAGGTACATACATATATACACCGTAATACCGAATTTCTGTCCTTGTATTCTATCCTTGTTTCTACCCTTGTATTCCTCACTCCTCACATTCCAAAAGTGAGGGATGAATTTGGACTTCATGAATGAATAATTCAGTATCGCCTTCCAATTCTTCACTCATTTTTTAAAACTAAAAAAAAAAACGCTGCGAATTATCGAACAATGCCTTATTATTTCGACTGTTTATGGGTTTATTATTCATGGATGTAGTCAAATCCGGCTTGAAATTACATGAAAATCGATCCTTTGAAAATCCCCATTTTGGACCCGTTTTTGGCCCATAAAACCCCAGGGAGTTATTTGATCAAACTGATCATATGTTAGGACCAACTAGACCCCAAATGGAGTCTATGTGCGAAAGAACGAGTTTTTTCGAGCAATACTAGGGCAAGATATGGTCCGGACGGCGGACGGACATTTCTTTATTATTTCAGATTTGGATTCTACGCACTTTGAAACGTAAAACTACAAATTTTGAGGGGGGGTCAAACTGTTGAACTAAGTGGGTGTCTCAAGGGAAAAAATGATGCATCGATGAGAAAATCACTGCCCGTGTGCCCGCTAAATTTTCAAGTCACGCCCTTTGAGCTCGAGTAATTAGCGTATTAATTGCCCGTGAAATCGGTTATCAGATTTTCAATCGTATCGAGCAAAAAAGTAGCGTGGAGGGGAGGGTGTTAAAAAACGCAGATGAGAGCGAAAAAAAAACCGGTTGAGTGGGCTAATATAGTATACGCTTGGGGAGTAACTTCTCTATACCCATTGACAAACTCAAAGGAGAGCCCGAGCGAGCAACCTTCACGCCTTGCTGACCCACTTGCTCACGCATGAATGAATGAGATTCCGATAGTAGCTCGCAAAAAACAAAAATGGCGGAGAAGGAGGGGGAGCGAAAATTAAAATATTTCGCGGCGATTCTTTTGAAAAAGAATTTAACTGGAAATCGAACTCAATAAAAATGTAATGAAACCCCTTGAGGAGGCTCATCAATTTTTTACTGCTTCAACCGCGCACTTCAAAAACCGTTTGTTCGGTAGCTTTATGATGGATATTAGAACTTCCCAGAAAAAAACACAATTTATGAAGAGCATCGATGGCTCTACCATTTCATTTTATATTTTTGTTCGTTTTCTTTCGTATAAATACTACCCTCCGCCCTTATTTACGCAATATCGCCTCCATCATCGCAATCACTATACACCAATAATACCCACCGCGGAGAACAATACATTTTGCTGAGGTTAATTGATTTTTAAACCGCGGTGGCTCTTTTGCCCACTCTTGAACATCGTAAGGTTGAGGCTCAGTGGGGTGTATTGGCTGCGGTGGTGGGCCGGTAGGTAGGATGTACGAGAGAGAAGAGGGGGTGGGGGTTGATGATTAATGAACTTTTCATATTTTTGAAGCGAGTTACCAAACAAAATGATCTTTATCGTTTTGGAACTATGACGGATAGGAAAAAAATGGGTCGCGGGGGTGCGGATGTTATAAGGAGAGGAGAACCTCGGCTGACTCACTCCGAGATTATTAGCAACTATTATATTATGAAGTTTTGTTTATATAAGGCACGCGAAGAAGTTTGGCAGGTAGTTTTAATTTTAAGTATAAAATGCCACTGAAAGTATTTTAAAAAAGGATTCATGAGCTAATAAAGCAAATTACACTGTTCGTAAAGAAAACTGTCATTGTGTAATGGGTGGTGCAAGATGAGGGGAGCGCGGAGCGTCAAATAGCAATTAAGAACTAAAAGAACGACTTTTTTCTATGTTGCGAAGCTTCATCTGTATAGAGGTTAATAGCGTTTCTTTTTTTTTTTTTTTTAAAAAAAAAAGGATAGAACTCGTCATTATTTGCCCTTTTTTGCTAAGCGCTAATGATCCATTGAGAAGGGTAGTAAACGAAAAAAAAACAGCTCTCAATTCAATTGCGAGCGAAAAAAGCCTGGAACAGGGGGTGGCGGAGGAGGGATTTGTCACGTGCGTTGTCTTCTTGGTGTGTAAGTAATTTTACTCTCTAATTACGTCGGCTTGAATTCTTTGTGGCAGTGGCACACGGGTATGTCTTCTTTCGTAACTCAAAATGACGGTTTGTCGCAGGCCGAGAAACATCTGCGGCCGTTCGCGTGCTAATCTCTCCTCCCGAGCACTCTTTCCTCATCTTACACCCTTCTCTCTTCCCCTCATCCCACAACAACATCAGGGATATGATTATAGTGTGTCGTTAGTGCCAATTTTCCATTTAGTGTGAAAGGTTTTCGGTCCATATAGGAGCAGTAGTTCCTTCAAGAACCCACGGGTACTTTCGGAGGGGTTTCGTGTAAAACCCGCAAACAGCGGGCACCCAACCCGAGAAGTCCGGAAGTCCGAAAAGTCGGCACACGCTGTTGTTCGTAGACAGGGGCATAGCGAGGCATTCATCTAGGGGTGGGCCGCGGCCGCACCACCGTAGAACATGTCAGATGCATCACCTCTGCATACTAGCTCATATCATGTATGTTCGGAGATGCGTCCCCAGCAATAGAATTGGTTGTTGATCTATCCATAAATATAAGCGATGGAAATCGTCCCTTCATCCCAAGGTACAAAACTTTCCAAAAACTGACAATTATTCTCCAGAAAGTGATACTTTCAGAGCTAAACTATGAATTTTCGTTCCCTGGGACGGTAACTGCGGTATAATAGTTGAGCCCCTCAATCTGGACACGCTTGGAAATTTCAGCAGTGAATTAGCTTACTTTTGTGAATAACACATTAGCGTTTTTTCACAATTTTAGCGGCGAATGAGCGTTTTTAAAAACCAATTTCAGCAGCAAATGAGTGCTTTTTATCAATTTTAGCCATGATTTGACGCGTTTCTTTCATTTTAGTCTCAAATTAACGCATTAAAACCTATACGAATCCACATTTCCCCATTTTCAAGCTTTCCGATTTCTCTCTCTGAACGGTGTCCTATATAGTGTGAACCAGAAGAAGATTCCAGAGCAAGCTTTTCGAAATCTGCTTTGTGGATCGAGGCTCTTCCATGGACACCAGCTTGTTCGTGGGCGACAGAAAAATTAGTCAAAGCGTTCCAGTAAGGGGATAGAGGGCGTCATGATAACACTGATGACGGAGCCACCCGAACGGTTCGTCTTTTGGAATTTTCGTGTCTTCAAAAATATCAAGTTTTATTGAAAGTCGTCATGTCACTGATCCTCTCACATAATCCTAACCTCCACTCCCAACCACTGCCGCCAGTGGTAATTATGAAATCCCACCGCCAATCGAAAAAGTGATCTCCGAATCCATTCACGTTCAGTTTTGTGGTCAATGGTCAAAACTAGTGAAATAGTTGTTGACCTTCTGATCCGGTCCATCAATTAATAATTATTAGATTACATCATCAAATCACTTTATTCTAGTTTTAATTTTATGGAAATGGAATGCTTCCCAACTTGTTGGAATGAAGGAAATCGTAATAATAACTCATTCCTGGTCACAAGTTGCTCATTTTATTCAAACAAACGCAATTAACGTTAATTACTACCAGAAGCTTTTCTCCGTTCAAACTGTTGTTTAAAAAATGATAATTACTTTCTACTTTGAAATAATTTCCCTTCAACGCTATTTAAATTACACAAAATTGTATTTTTTTTATCGAGGGACTTCAAAGCTAATTTAATTATCTCCTCGGATAATTAATCTCTTTCGTTTTCGATAAATTAGTCAAGATAAGATGCACCTTCTGATCGGCTTGATGAGACTGAGCGGCGAGGGTTAATCCTTTTTCTGAACCCGTTACAACGCATATTCTCACGTGCCTATATGTATATTTGAAAAGTTGCGGTTTGTAAAGGTTTTTGTTTTGTAATGTGTGAACCACGCATTCAAACAAACAAACACTGCGAATAGTCCCTTTAATTACATTGTTCATACATAACGGGGAGGGGTGGGTGTGGAATTGGGTCGTAAGTTCAGATTCCGGGGGGGGGGGGGTCTCTGAAGATTCAGTGTTTGGGTTACAGATTTAAAAGCAAAGTAAAACCTTTTGATGATGCGTATACAAGGATGGGTTGAGGGGCTGTTTAACACATTGCTTAACACGAGATGCATATCGCTTCCATTTTGTTTGAAAGCTTTTTAAAAAAAGCGAAGCTTGATTTTTCATTTTTGACGTCTCGTTAAGTGACCTTTTTCTAAAAAGCGCTCGAGCTTCGATGCATCAACCTTTCTTGATATTTAAACTTCGCAGACAAGATCTTTTCTATTCGTTTGACGGGCACTGATGACGAACTTTCCCACCACTACCATCACCGTTGCAATAATGAGACGTCTTTGTCTACTCAAAATTTGATTCCCCCTTCCTCCGCGCCACCTTGAAATACCACAACATTCGTACCTCAGATTGCCCCCCCCCCTTCCCCTGCGATTCTCCATTGTCTCTTCTTCGTCGACGCCAAATCAAGAAAACACATTCAACTATCAAATAAAACAAGAAGAACGCGTAGAGAGAAGACAAGTGCGGAAGCTCGAAGAAAGTACATCGGGGTGACAAGATAATGTACACCGTAAACCAACGGCTTGAAAAAAAAAAAAAAAAAAAAAAATCCGGAAAGCGAAACAAATTGTTCTACGACTCCCCTTCACCCACCCACCCACCCATTTAAACACGTATTTCTTCCTCCAAACTTTAATTTGAGCTATTTTGTGGAAAAAAAAAGGACAATGACGTTCCTATGACGTGAAAAATTTATCAAGGCCGGTGAAGCGTAATGAGGCTCTCTGCCCCGAAACTTCGCGCACTGGAGGGAAAGGGGGTGATGATTACATGAAAGAATGGTTTTTAGAGTTCGATTTGGAGCGAAATTACAGTAATTTTAAAAAGAAATAAGTTCGGCGCTAATATTGGATGTTTGCCAGTTGTTTGGCGAGTCATTCGGCGGCTTTTGCTCGCAGTATTTGTGTATTGATTTTGTTCTCAAAATTGTAGACAAGGCGCTCATTCCGAACTGTTTCAACGCGCCTAAAATTGATTTTTGTTGAATTAAAGACACTCACCTTGGTAGGCTCAGGCTCCCCGCTCCACGATGGCGTTGCATTGATGCCGACGCTTTGCGTTCCACCACCGTGCGTTTCGCTCACCATTCCTGCAACAACAACAAAAAAGATATGCGTGAATAGAACACAAGAAAAAGGGAAATATGTGTATGATTGACAGCCCTGAAGTTTAAGGAATAGCCCGTGGACCTCGCTGCAGTGAAACCAGCAACCACGTGAAACACTAGTTTTTGGTCACTTGAGGGGCACTGGCGGCCACTCTGATGCGTTTTGAGGTAGAATTGGCTTTATTTTTTCCTGTTGAGCATACAGTCTGAAGGATTCATGTTCCATGTCTGACTCGTGCCGGTAAAACTTTGAGAAAATGTCTCTAAAATTTCTGAAAGTTACAACACCCTGAAGGGCGTTTGAGAAGGGATTTTGATGACGTGACCTTGACTCATTAAATTGCTTCAGCGCCCCACTCATTGCGAGTAAGGCATGGGCCCTGGGAACCAAAAAGAGCGTATGAGGGCAAGAAGCGTATATGTTTGATGAGACATTTTATTTTTTAAGTGACATAGGAACAAGACTTCTTGGCCGAGCGATGTGGGGAATACACATTCTGTTCTGCCTCAGTGACTGAAAACCGGAAGAAACTATCACCGTCTGTGGATCAATTGCTTAGAACAGACCTAAATTTCAGCTCATAAAACCTAAAACAACTTTTGGAACGTTAAAATTAAGTAAATATAAATAAATCACTCAGTACTATAATAAATTTGGGGTAACCAGGAAAGGTAATATAACCCAACTCTTATCTCGTGTCCGTTCCCGATTGTTCGGAGCAGAGTTTCCCTGAAACCAGCCATTAAAATTTAAGATGATTACATTTTATTGGCTGGTCCCATGGCAACTCTGATCCGAACATGTTTCAAACTCCTTGCTGCATCACACCCTATAATTGCCTCCTAAATATTTATTTCACGTGTTTGAACCAATATTTTTGATATACCAACCCAATATATCTATTCAATATAATGCCACAATATTTTTTGTGGACTTTTCTTGGCATATTTTATCAATGCTTATGGCGCAAAATTTTATATACATGAGGAATTCATCTTTATAAAACATATTAATGTTCATTTAAATAATGTTATTTAAATGGGACATTCAACATTATTTTTTTTAATATTCTAGAAAAACGTTTAAGAAATATTATTTCATTGAATTTTGCTACTTGGGCGGGGCACGGCTCGTTCAACGCCAAGTTGTGGCTTTTCCGGCTGTGGGACTCTCCAATGCCCTGGTGGCGTCGAGGAGGAAACCGCCGACCACGTGCTTCGTCGATGCAGCCTTCATGGGGATCTGCGGCGGGCAGTATGGTGGAGGGGGGGGGGTTCGCCAGAAGACTCGGCTCTTGTCCGAGACCGGCGGGCGTATGGTCGACTCCTGATCTTCTCGCCTCCTGGCTGGGGCGTAGAGGACTGGGTCCAGCCATGCCTGAGTAGGGACACCTACCTTGCTAGGCAACCCGGACAGGGACTCCTTCCCTGTCCGGTTTCGGTCCATGGCGGAAGCCAACATCCTCAGCTCATGAGGCTCACCTCCACGCGGTGTCTCCCGGGCGTGACTGACTGGCCACCAGTCGCGGCTAACGGGTCGAGCTGAGCGATGGGACAAGCTCTTCTGGGGAATCCGGGCCAAAGATGGGGTTCAGGCTAGGTAAGGGCCGGTGACGGCCTAGGTACTGGCCACATCTTAAGGAGATCCCCAGAGATTTGAATGAGCCAACCCCACGGTTTTTTTTCTTCAGTGAGATAGTGCCCCGAAAATTGGTTATTAATAAGCCAACCCCGCGAATCGCTAGTTCTTGGATCAGCGGCACATCAGGTCAGCAGCATGAAATTTCGTTTTTGATGCCATGAAATTGTTTTTTCATGTGAGTGATGCATGCCAGTGAAATTGGTTATTTGAAAGACCAGACACCCACGAAATTGGTTGAATAAGCCAACCCCACCAAATTGCTTTCTTAATGGGTCAACAGCGCGGATTTTACTTATTCTGATAAAGCGAAACTAGCTAAATTGCATTTTTGGGTGAGCCAGCCCCAGGAAATTGGTTTTTAATGAGCTAACCACGCGAAGTTGCGTTTTGAACGGGTCAACAAAGCAAAAGTATAATGTTTGTAGCAGCGAAACCCGTGAAATTGCTTTTTAGGAGTGAGACAGCTCCCAGGAAATCGGGCAACAGCAAAATTGGGTGAATCAGCCCCAGCAAATTGGTTTTTGATTAGCCGACCCCGCAATTTTTTTAAAAACTTAGGTTTTATCCAATTTTGTGAAATTGGTTTTGATAGAGCAAACCCTGGGAAATTTCCTTAGTCGGGACCACCACAGTTTTTCCATTTGGCCCCCCAAAAAAATTAGGTTTTGAAACCAAATGGGTTTTGGATGAACCAATATCACGCGAAAAATGGTTTGGAATGAGCCAACCGTGTAAAATTGTGTTTCTACACGGATCCCAGACCCGCAAAATTTTTCTTTAGAATGAGCAATTTCCTGGAACTTTTGATTTTGAGGGTGGGAAATTAGTAGGGTGACCACACGACACGTCCTACTTTCCCCGGACATGGCCTACTTTTCCGAGCGTCCGGGGACGTCCGGGCTCATTTTTCAGGTGGCCGGGGAGAGGTCGAAAGTGTCCTCTTTTTTGTCCTACTTTTCGGACTGGACTTATAACGTCTGGTTAAATCCAAACATCTTTCAGGATCAAATTTTTTTTAAAAGCTGCAGGCTTAGCCGCAACATTCCCAGAATCCTTTTTACCCCAGTCTGCTTCAATACCAGTCCCGCGTGTTTGGCTACTTCAAACCAAATTCCCCCAACTCCAGACTCCAAAAACTCAAAATTTGCGGATTTTTGCTATTCCAGAAACAAATTTTTGTGCGTTTTGCTCTTTCATAAACCATTTTTATGAACTTTCGCTTTTTCATCATCCAATAGTTTCGCAGATTCGGTTAATTCTAAAACTAACGTGGCGGAAATAAACGAACGAAGGAAAACAATATTTTGTGATTTTGGCGTTTTCAACCTCCAATTTCGGTCATCCATAACCAAACGTTTCAAATGGCCGGGAACTTGATTACGTCAAAGGTTATCCAATGAAATGATGAGCAGAATGGGGGTAAAACGCATTTTCAGGGGGAACATTTTTCTTGTTAATTGTAAACAACAAATTTCTGAGTTCCCTCAAATGCTTCACAAGTGACCATTGACGTAATTTCCCCTTGCACCATCCATCCCCTACTGAAGAACTTCGAAATTTATTTAAAATCACCCTTCGGGCTGCAACTACCGTTGATACGACCCTTCTGCCCATGTGCCAATTCACCGGTATACATTTCTTCCGAATCGGGCTTCATGCAAGTTCCCCATTAAGAACCTTAAAAATCAAATTTCACGGATTTTTGTTATTTCCTACCAAATTTCATGGGGTTTGCTCTTACTAAAATCAGTTTTGTAGGTGAACTAGTCGATTTAGGAAACAAAGGCTCTTTCTGTTATGAAGTGGACTGTATAATAGGGGGGGGGGGAACTACATCTATTAATGATTAGGAATAATTAGCGTTAAGGAAAATTAAGAGAGGACTCACCGCAGGTATTTTTACTAGGAGGTCGCGTTCCGGCCGGCGTTCACCACAAGCGTTGGGGTCGTTATCCCTCGTTCGAAATCGTAAGATCGCGGGGAGGGAGACTTATCTCTTTTTTTCTCAAGCGGTGGGATAGGTTCGGGTAAAGGGTAATAAGGGACCATTTGGCGGGGGTTCACGGGAGGGGTTTAAACGTTCGGGAAAACGGAACACTTTCCAAACCCAAAGTCCCGGATTAGACTCATTATTCAAAACCCAAATTCCGTCATTTTTTTCCTTAAACGAATCTCAAGTTTTGCGGGTTTTCACTATTTCAAAATTTGCGGATTTGGCTCAAGCCGCGTCATCAAAAATTTTAAGGTTAAACATTTTAACCATAAAATTGTGATTTCATGCGTCCTACATTTCGTCACAAGCGTCCTACTTTTTCGTGCCAAGCGTCCTTGGAAACTTCTTTTACATCTGGTCACCGTAGGAAATTAGTGAAGTTTGAAATTTGGTTTCTGGCGTTGCATATCCGCGAAGTTTGGTTTATAAATGAACCGAACGGTGTAATTTAGATCTTTTTGAGGAAATGGCAAGGGAAATCCGCAAATTATTGCAAAGATATTCCCGTAGAGGCTTCATTGCGGGAAGTCTTCGACGGATTACTTGTCCTCCGCGTGTGGATCGTCGGCAAAGGAAAATGTGGAGAAAATGTGGATTAAATTGTTCCAAGGCCAGAGAATAGTTACACAACGTCGAACGTGGACTATGTGGTCACACCGCCGTTGATCTGCGACGTTTGTGACTAGGCAGTGACGCTCGGGAGTTAAGCCCGCAGCTTCCCATAACGGCAGCCAATGTCAAACAATAAAGGTGGTCATGGATGGCCGATTCACCGCTTCTTCTGATGAGGGCCTATCACCTCTCCCACCCAAGAAAAGAACCTCCAAAAAATGCATCCCTCCCCGCCCCCTTTCAGAGCACGCTACATACCGGCATCTCAAAGAAGGACGTGTGATATCCTTTCTCGTTTGACTTTCTTGAGTTTCTTGTTTGAAAATCGTGCCCGCAAGAGCCAGGTGTCAGGCAAAGGAGTTTCTTTCGTAATTTAAATAATTTGCGGAACGAAGTTTTCTTTTTTTTTAGGCGATTCCGTGATTTACCGAAGTTTGCAAAACATCCTTGGAGTAGTAAGATGCAGAGAAGGAGGGGGATTTCTCTTCAACAGCTTCCCATAAATCCAAAGAATTATTTTTAAAAATGTTATTAACTGTAGCCTCTTCTTCACTTTATTTTATCCTATCTCGCCCCCTCCCCTCCCCATCCAAGACTCGAGTTCACCTCATCTTGAAGAAGTAGTCTTGGCACAGAGACCCAGTGGCTATTAAAAGAGCGTCGGGGGGTAAATCTTGATTATAAAATAAGGCTACCGGTATTCTAATAATCCGCGCGCTCGTCCACTTTCAGGTAACCCCTCAACCCCCGCCATCAATACAGGGTTAACGGGACCCGGAAGTTTGAAAACTCGATTTTTTTTTAATACTGTGATGTTATTATATTTAAAGAAAGAAAAGGAGATAGTTTTTTGTATTTTATTTTTTTCATTTTAATGGAAAGAAAGAACCGTTGACCGTAGAATGTTTAGAATCGAAATATATTCACCAAAAAAGAGTCGAACTGTAATTTGTGTCAATTTTAAAGATAAGGGGGAAGGGTTTCCGTTATAGGAACATTCTTCAATTGCCGGGAAATAAAATATTGACAACCGAACCCAATAAAGAGAAAATTAACTTGAAAAAAGAAGTGAAAATGTTCGTGATAAGAACATGCAGTCATTATTGCATGCGAAACCCCAACTAGAAAACCGCGCAAGGAACCATCTGTTTTATTCGCGATGGTTATTACACGATGACAGGTGGAGGGGGAGGGAAATGGAACAACATAAGCCGTAAACAGCAACTTCATGTGAGCAGGTGAAAAAAAAATAAAAAAAATACGAGCGACGACAATGGTGCTGTAAAAATCCTCCTCTTCCTCAAGGGGACAATGAGTTGTGCGACAATGAACTTGCGAGGATCCGTTCAACCCCCTCACCCAACCACCTTACCAACGAATGGAAACCAGCTCCAGTTGATCCGGCGTCCTCTGTGTTATTTTTTTCTTCTTTTATAGATAAATATCGGGTGCATGACTTTCATTTGCATATACCACTCACGCAAACCCTTTAAAAAAAAACCCTCCCCCTCCTCACCCATGCACAGGAAACCAACGAGGTCGACAATTAAAAGCAATTTTCCGTGCCTCAGAGTACTTCCCCCCCCCCCCAACCACCGTGGGAAAAGCGATGAGACACCGGTGGAGGTGTATTTTGTCCATGGTGAGTTTCGTGATGCAACTCCTCTCTCTCACTCTCTCGTATCAACTAATTGTCCCAATGGTTTTTGACCGGCTTGCTCTCCCTTTTTTTCCTTCTTCTTCACCGGTTTAAACTCCGAGAAACTGAGATTTCTCGTAAAAGATTACCCTCTTAAGCGAAATTATCGTAATTTCTGGTTTCTTTCAAGGTTATATTCGATTATCTACGCTCCACCTACATTTAAAGAAAGGTTATTTGCCCACTTCTTTCGAGCTTTAGCCCCCTTTAGAAATATATAAATATACCATTTTACAACATTTTTGGCACAGTTATAAAGATTGGAAACGTTTAGGGTAAATTACAAAATGATAGCGAGTATTACGATACTCGAAGATGCATGAAAATAAGGCGTTTATTCGACTATATTATTGGGCTCTGTAAAATACCGTGGTCTCTATTGCGGCTATAGGTATACGTTTCGCTTCAGCGAATATAAGCGTCGCCAAGGGAAGAAGGGGACGCGCCCCCGTGCTCTTTCAATTTTTCATCAAAAATTGAAAAAAAAAACGCTAATTCAGGCCAACATCGACTAAAACCGGCCATTTTCAGCCTAATCCTGACAAAACTTACTAATTAATAATTTGTTTTTCGGGTTTTGTCATGTTTTTGCTACTTCTACTTCTTCGAGGAAAAAAAGAATTATAGTACTGGAAATAAAGCTTAAAAAATATATTTTTATGCATACTGTGAGGATTCGAAGAGTCCGCAACAATACAAGGTGGTGAACCCATTTTTAAGGGGGGGGGGGTTCAGGCGGGTTTCCTCGACCCGTTCCCAGTCACCCCTCGCCAAACTTCGCACATAAATTCTGGCTCCATTTCTGCATCAATATTCGATTTCAAAGTCTTATTTTAAACTTCACGAAGTTCTACAGTGACGTTAGATCTTGCTTTTCCAAATTTCATCTCTGAAATTACCTTAAAACACATTCGAATTCTAAAGTGCTTTGGGGTTATTTTAGGGATGAAATTTGAAAAAACAAGATCTAACGTCACTGTAGAACTTCCTGAAGATTAAAATTAGACTTTGAAATCGAATAGTGATGCAGAAATGGAGCCAAAATTTATGTGCGAAGTTTAGGCGAGGGATGACTGGGAACGGGTCGAGGAAACCCGCCTGAAACCCCCCCCCCCCCTTAAGGGCGGAGATGCCACTGCTCTACGATCCCCGCCCCAGGCGATCCACCCGTCCCAGCAAAATCGAGTCAGGAGGACAGTCCATCGGCTCCGTACTCGTCGGCTCAATGGCCAGGCTGATGAGACCAGGACCTAGTAGCTCAGGTAGCTGAAGGTCTGAGGTCAAAACGGAGATTGGACCGCACCCAATTTTGGTGCAATTTTTCGCGATTGTTTGGTAGGTCCTGCCCCCAACATCTTCGTCATCCATTATTGGACATCAAAAGGATTTTTTATAAACCACATTTGAAGTTGGGCCGAATTTTGGCCGCTATTCTGCCTTTTTTAAGCTTTATTTCCAGTACTAATATAGAAGATGCAAAAACAAGTGACAACTCTAAAAATAAATCGTCAAAGTATGGCTTAAAAACTAATACATTATGCTAATTCACTGCTAATTTTAGGAAAACGATAATTCTCGGATAAAATTGAAAAAAGTACTAATTTACGGATTCAGTTGTGAAATATCGCTAATTTTGTGATACAATTGTGTGAAGCGCTAGTTGGCGGCTCAAATCCAGAAAACACTCATTTTCGGTTTTAGGAAAAACGCTAATTCACGTCTAAAACATGGGAAAAGCGCTAATTAGACCTAAAATGGAAAAAAATAACTTGCCCATTCACAGTAAAAGTTGAAAAAAGTGCCAATTCATGACTAAAGAAAAAAGCGCCTACTCGCGGATTAAATTGAGAAAAGCGCCAGTCCACGGCAAAAATTAAGAAAAATGCACTGAATTCACAGTAAAAATTGAGAAACAACACTAAATTTGCGGGGGAAATTGAGTAAAGTAACTAATTCGCGGCTAGAATTGAGAAAGAGCGATTATTCGCAGCTTAAACCAACAAAACGACAAAATATATTCTAATGCCCAGTATTAGTCTAGTAAACGAATGCTTCTTGGAAAGGCATAGATTGAACCAGCTGGTAACTCTAAAGTTGTGATTGGGATTTGTTCGGAGGGGTCTGGAGATGGTGTACTCAAAAGTCCCCGCCTCTAGCCCACGAGCTAGTTGCTGGATGTAGAAAAACGTGCATAATTTTTCACTTTATTACCTGTAGTTCGTAAACCGTAGGTCCCACCCAAACACTCATGAGGTAACAAAACAAAGTTGGCAAAATTCCTCAAAAATTAGTCTTCGATAAGATTTTTGTAGCTTCAACCGCTTAAGAGATAATAGCGTTAAAAGTGACACTATTCTCGAACCCCTTCACTGCTTTTTGTGAACAATGCGTTGTAGCGTCCTCGACATTAACGTTACGACATTGATGCATAGCAAAGAAGTTAATCATCATGAAATTCTCTTTACAAAAAACAAAAATGATACTCGCTTATCTCCGATAAGTGTCGAGATACACGCAGTAGGAGAAAATTCCCTAACAATAAAAACTGTATTCTTATGGGATGATCCTGTTAATTTGATGAAAACTAGTTTTGTTAACTTATCACAGGTAATTTGAAAAATAGCTTGAACTAATGTGTCTTTAACCGTTTTAAGGCTCATTTTACGTCAAAGTTAGCTGTAGATGAGGATATTCGGTCTGTCCGTTCCGAAAACTGTAATGATCGCGGGGACATGGAAACAAGCGTTCTCATAGCGAAAATTGCTCATGAAAAGGTCCCAGGCAACTAAGAAATTCCAGCGGAACCTTTTTTCCCCTCGGGTTACTGAAGCAAGCCAAAAACCTAACCGTGTTGAGGGGTGTATAGAGCATTGAGGGCAGAAAAAGGGCTGAATAACTGAGTTTCGGGGAGTTCATGGTGAGTTTCTCTCTTCTACTCATTATGTGATAGCTCTATGAGTTTGAGCCAAAAAGTTAATCATCATGAAATTCTCTTTACAAAAAACAAAAATGATACTCGCTTATCTCCGATAGGTGTCGAGATACACGCAGTGGGAGAAAATTCCCTTTCTCCTATAATAAAGGCTTTTTTATTCACATTTCATATCAATTTCATATCAGAGAAAAGCTATTGATTTAAAAAATTCGTTCTTTTTTGGTCTCTGGTTAAAAGCCTCCCCCCCCCCCCATAAATAAATTAAGTGTTACTGAAGACAATTCAGTAACAGTAAGTTCATGAGACATTAAATTTAGTTCCTAGAAATGTGGAGTGGCACGACGTGTAGAGCATTTTTTTTTTTGTTATTATTGCATTTATACCAACATTATATACATTGTATTAATCATGTAAACATAATGCTACGGCCCTTTATGAGTAAGTATTATACTCGTGCTAAGGGCCGGAGTCATACCGCATTTTGTACTTTTCTTTTTTTCACTTGTGCCTTTTCGCGTGCGTCAGAGGCATGCGTCATAGCGCACGATGTGTTGAACGTGAGGAATACGCTACTGCATGCCTCAAAAAGCCGGATATCAGAAATTGCATGCACAGCTAAGACGCATTCGTTGTTGAAAGTTGAAGCGAAAGTTAAAAAGACGGGTTGAATTGAAAGAGGAAGACGAAAGCGCACAAGTTGAGACATAGATATTCTGAATGACGGGTTCCTTTGGGTCGCCCGAGCTATGCCACTGCCTCACCACTGGCCTAACTCCCGCACAAAGACTTAACATTGAATACGAAGGTGGCGCCTGTTATAGTGTTTTCCATTTGCATAACATTCCGTTTTGAAGCCGACAATTTCTTCCTGCCTTCTCTGAATTATATCATATCGCGATCTGTGCTGTGACTCCGGCCTTCCTGCATGCGCGCGATGATGCACTCTGCCTCCTCAGGCTCACGCCGCAAGCCTTTGGTATGCAGAAGACAAGAACCTTGAGGTTTCGTGCCTCCTGACTGCACGACCACAACATGGCCCACCAATGCCGTGGCGTCCTTACAGGAAACAATAGACTGCGGCCGCGGTCTCTCTCTCTGTTATGAAACTTGATGGAGAGCCCCTTAGTGAAACCGACCGCAGAACCGCAGGGGTGCCGCGTGACATTTTGATGCCCCCCCTCTCACTATCAAAAAATCCGAGTATCGGGCTACTCGCCTCAGTCGGACATCATCCAGGGCTTAGGGTAGGGGAAACATTCGGGGTTCTCAGGGAAATTTTCTCCCAAACATCGTATTCGATTTACCTGGGAAGGATCTATTTAACAAACATATACGCTTCTTTCGGAACAAACAGACCGCCGGCACGGCGTGGTGTCAGATTCTTGGCGTGGGAATGTTTCTCGGGACAAAAATCAGCAGTTTCATAGTCCCTGGGAGCTAGATTTGCAGTAATTAAGCCAATATTATGTAGGTACGATCAAAGATGGGGGGGGGGGTATGTTCCGGAGAGAACCAACTTCCCGATAATGGGTCTTCAAGAAACCGATTTCGTGGGGTTTAATCATTCAAAAAATCAATCTTGAGAGTTAGTATCTTCAAACAACAGAATTCGCGGAACTTGGCATTCTCAAAATACCAATTTTGCGGGTTATTTGCTCGATAAAAAACAATTTTACGGATTCAGCTCTCCATAAAAACAATTTTTCCTCCTTTGGTTAATCAAAAGACCTCAATTCCGTGAGGTTGGCTCTATCAAATTTTTCCAGCTTACACTTGGCGTGTGGAGGGACGGAGCGTGTTTGCGTGGAACACTGACCGGTTGTAGGATGCAACCCGCAGCTTCTGGCACACTCTGTCCAGTTCTTAGACTGTTTCGCCTCCAAAGAGAGCCATGGCATCGCTAAGACTCAGCTTTCGGTCAACTTCAATGTAGTTTTTACGACTCCTCCCACTAACTGGCGGCCGTTATACTGTTATAGATAGCTCTTGGGGGTGCCCTGGTCTGCAATGGACCATTTTGTGCGGTTTTGGTGCCTCTTGGTAGACCTGAAGCCACAATTTCTTTCACGGAGCAACTGGCAACTATGGGCACTGGGCAGTTGAATAGATGTGGAGTGTTTTGTACCGGTGGTGCGCAAAAGGACTCTATATTTATCCCAACTGTGCTCGGTTCTTTAACATATTATTCACGTTAAAAATAAATAAAAGCTTCAGCCGACTGATGCTCCATTTCAAGTGGTGCCCGGGGCGGGCCGCCCCACCGCCTCCCTATACGCTACGCCACTGCAGAACCATCACCCCACCTTTCCAACCTATCCTTCGTCACACATTAGTACCATTAGAGAACTGAGGTAGAAAAAGTTCGCCCAGTTTATCGGCAGTGCTGCTCAGCATTCTAAAAGATGCGGGACAGTAATACAGTGGAACCTCAGTAACTCGAATTCCTCGATAAGCCGAATTTTTTTTGAATCCCCTTGACTTTCCTTACAATTTACCTTCATTTTTACCTTTATAAGTAGAACTGAAACCTCGATAAGGCGAATTTTCTTAGGCTCATGGACCAAAAAATCCTCCTTAAGAACCTCTTAAGTCCTCCTTTTACCTACTTCACCTCTATAACTCGAAGTTATCACATCGAAGAGGAAATTCAGAAGAGTTCTTCTAACTTGGGACCTCTATAATTCGAAATCGGTTTTACTAGGCCCCGATAACTCGAACCCCGGTTAGTCGAAGTTCTCGATAACTCGATTTTTTTCATTTACCCGTGAGGTTCGAGTTATCGAGGTTCCACTGTAGTATGTATATGCTTAGTTGTGAACGAGAAAACGCTGGAACTGTAACCGCGGAACTCATCCTCAAGAATCCCCCCCCCCTTTTTTTTTCTTCTCTCTTAACCGTTTTTTTGCGTTTCGATGTACGCCGGCTCTTATTATGAGCCTTTATAACAGGGCCCCGCTGAACTGAATTATCTTCTACAAACGGGCCTTCACAAAGATGACGGCAAGTTCAGACAGAGACAGCACAGACAAAGAGAGAAAAAAACATGTCGCGAATATCATTTTTCACTGTGTCACTGTGTAAAAACGTTCCCTTGAGTTTATGACTCAAGCAAAAGCGGTACCATTCCCCCTCGCTCGCCCTCTAACGCGCTCGAATCCTCCACTTCACTGAAGAGAAATCAACAGATTAATATAACTGTACACCACACGGTTTTATGTTAATAAAAGAGTGCGTGGGAGGGGGTGATGACGTGCTGTTTTATAACGCGGAAGTAGCAATAAACTCCCTCTATACAAACTGAAAAGTCCACGGTGTTATTATCGTTATTGTTGTTTTTTTAACGAGAAATTAATAGGTCCCGTTTCTCAACGAGTACCATAAATTATTCGCCTTTTCTCCCCTCACTTCCATCTCTAGCGGCCGATCTATTAAAAAAGGGAGCCCGTACAGATACAGATTTTTTGTTGTTGTTGACTGTGAGCAACGGCCCGTGACCGTCTGACCGTCCGCAACTTGTGCCAGTTCGACTTGGGAGTTATAAAGTCGACCGCATCGAATGGTTCGGGCGGGAGCAACCCTATTTGGGTACGGAATGAAGTGTCAGTGTCAGGGCTGTTGACTGGGGTGAAATGCACGGTGAGGTATAACTTAATTCTCTTCACTCTTAATACTCTTCACGAGAATTTATGTAAATTAAAGAGTTGTAATCAGCTTGTTCTTTAAAATAAAGCGTGGCAATTTTAACGCCAATAACTTCATTTTCTCAACTCAAGTATCGCTGCAGGGGCTTCCGAAGCTTATTAAAATTTTGAAGGGAGCACTCAGATACAATGAGGGGGAGGGACTTTTTGATATTCCTTTCCAAGGCTTCCCCACAACTGTTTGTTTCCAGGAACTCGAAGCGACGAAACGAGTTATTATTTCCATGCCGAGAAGGGAGAACGGTCAAACACGTCGACCATAAAGCTCTGTTTTTTAAACTTCTTTAGCTCGCTCCTTCCTGTACTTTTCGACTTCGCTTTCTTCGCCACCGCGGCGGAGAGGAATACGTTGCAAAATTATGAGGGAAAAAAAGGAGCGGAGGAGTGAAGGAGGCAATTAATAACAAAAACAATGGCTCCTTAAGTCGTTGAACTTTTTAAAAGTGGCTGTGTGATGGTGATGGTAGGGAGGGGGGGCTGGTGAGGGTGAGTCCATCACTTCTTTTTCGCGTTTTTCTGTCTTAAAAACCGCGGGAGCCTTCTATAACGGAGCGGCCGGCGCTACCAAGTTGTTATACAGGTTTTATTCATTCAATTTTTAGCCCCTTCACCTCTCCGTCCCTTTTACAACTTAACTATTGAAACATCCTTTTCGTTTCTGTGGGAAATAAGAATCCCGTTGCCCCAGTCTTATAAATTAAAAACATTTCCGTTAATTTTGAAGAAAGGTCCCGGGCGTAATTTTCCACCTTCAAGTTCAACTCTCCATGTAAAACTCACCCCCGGCTCTTTTATTTGTTTATACCCCCCCCCCTCAGTATTGCCACCCTATCATC
Source organism: Corythucha ciliata (assembly GCA_038030265.1). Taxonomy (NCBI): domain Eukaryota; kingdom Metazoa; phylum Arthropoda; class Insecta; order Hemiptera; family Tingidae; genus Corythucha; species Corythucha ciliata. The sequence continues at coordinate 48,398,002 of CM075942.1, read as the reverse complement.
CCCAAATACACGATACTCGTGCATAATAATTCTTCACGTTCCCCACCCCTCTGTAAACCAGCAGATAAAGAAGAAGGAGGCTTATATGTTTTTCCACTCTAGACAACAATAGCTTCGAACGAAGTCCCTTTTACGTGACTTCTAAACTTTTTTAAAAAAGCTTGTACATTATGTTCTGATAAAAACACAACTCTGGGGACCTTAGAGACCAGTATTTTTTTTTTTTTTGTCTTGGTCGTATCCCCGGGCTATAAGGAAGATCGCCTTATGCAACCCCTCCCCTCCATAACGTAACCAAAAACAATACTTCAACGCCAGACTAAACCGAAACAGCGACCATAAACATCCTAAAAACGGTTAAAGAAAAGAGATTTATCTCGGCTGATTCGTGTTTTGAGGGATCCCCTTAGCTGCACGCTGCACTCAAGTGTGTGGATCACCCTCTCTCTCTTTCTCGTTCTCCTCTTGGGCAATCTTATAAGTACAAATATGGAATAAAAACAATTCGCCCCCCCCCCCCTGAAAAGAGAGCGAGTACGGGAGGGATGTACAAACGAAGTAAAAAAGCCTGTTTTTTCGCTGTAATCAATCTGACGTAACTATAGCCTCTCGCGTACGAACGGTCCGTTTTGAGTGCTCCCAAAATGAGCGCCACAGTCTCCTGGGCTCTTTGGAGTGCTGTATAATTTTATCTGTGAAGAATCAAATTTCTGGAAAATATTATTGCCCGTACTGGCCTATTTTGGGGTTAATCCTTACCATGGGATTCGGCCCCCGCCAAAACGCCGCACCTGTAAGGGGCCGTCAGTGGCGAAAGTGGAACGTTTTGCCTTGTCATTTTGGCTTTGAACGCGAAAGCTTACGGGCGAGTCCATGGCAGAAATTGAGAAAAAATCACCATGTGCCCAGTTTCTGTAAGTCCTTTCGCGGCTAAAATTTAGTTATATTCCTATTTTTTTTTTTTTTTTTTTATGAAAAAAAAAAAAAAAGACTTGAGAAAAAGCGATCATCAACAGCCGGAGTAGCGAAGAAGTGCTAAATCAAAGTAGACATTGATCAAAAGCGCTAATTTGGGGCTGAATATGAACAAAATCGAAGTTGAAATTGACCAAGCACTATTGTACCTTATAGAGTTAAAATGAAATAAATAGCAAATTGGCGGGCAAAATTGACTAAAATATTCCATTATAGAGGCTACAATTGATTTAAAAAAAGTGCTAATTAGTGATTTTGTAAAGCCCTAAAAAGGGCATTATGTTGTGCGAGGGCAATATCTAATAATATGGGGGGAGAATGGCGCGATAGCGTCAACAAACCCTTGAGGAGACTACTTGTTATCCACAACACTAAGGCCCGGCGCACACTAGGAGAAAAAAGACGCCGACGCGCGAGTCGGCGTCTTTTTTCTCGGGGAAGAGACGACTCTCGCGTACGCGTCCAATGTGAAAGGCCCCATAGAGTTCTATGTGTTTTTACTGCACGAGTCGGACGCGCGCGTCGGCGTCTTTTTTCTCCTAGTGTGCGCCGGGCCTTAGGGTTTTACAAACATGTCCTCGGGGTTTTCGTATAAAACCCCGGTATGTCCGGGGGGATTCTAAAGTTGGGGGAGTTCACAGAGTCGGAGTTCACAGCTAGAGTCGAGAGTCCACAGTGGCAGGGACAGCGGGCTGCGGGATCCACATCCGTGTGGGGGGGGGGGCGTAGCCTCGCGCCAGCTAGTGCGCGCTACCGCAAGCCGTCAGCGTCAGGCCTGGGGAAAGGTGAGTCAGACAGCGTATAAATGGCATGTACATCACAGGGCAAAAGAACCTTGTTGTTTGAACCTCTGTCGACTCCCTGATCTCAGACTTCTACGGCGGTACTGTTTCTCGATGCAACTTTCAGACCAGAATCACAAAACCGCCTTTTATGATGGCCCTTTTACGCTTATGTTTTTAAAAAAAACGCTAGTGGGCTGTTCTAAGGATAAGTCCGCCGCTAAAATTCACAAAAGGCCTCGTTCATATGGCTAAGGCTTCGGTTACTTATATGCATGCGATTTCTGACAAAAATTTGTTCTGACGAGTTCGTCCCCCGTACGTATTCTGACGAGGATTTCTCTCCCATAGTAACCACTTTCATTGAAAAGCAGACGTTTGTTTGTTTAAGCGAATTCGTCAGAGCTCGTCAGAACACATTTTCGTCAGAAATCGCATGCATAGTATCCGAAGCTTAAGATTGGGGGAAAGATGGACAAATTGATGAAAATCAAGTGCTACTTCGCGGCTGAAATTAATAAAATAAGAGCTCATTTCCAGCTGAAATTGAAAGAACCGACCATTAGCAGCCGAAATTGAGAATAATATAATTGCTTAAATGATGCCATTGAAACTATACGGTCACGGCGCTGAAAAGTACTGATATGCGGCTTCTGGTGGAAACTACGCGGCTTAAATAGAGAAAATTCACAAATCTTCAGTTTCTGGTATAGTCCTTTAGCGGCTAAAAGGCTGTAGAATTGAGATGATGCATGATAAAATTGAGGCCGTGGCTGAGAAAAAGTTCTAATTTTCGGTTACAATTGGAGAAAAGAAGGAGGATTGAAAATTGAGTGACGATTGATGGTTGTAGTCGTTGATGGATAAGGGTCGGTAATTGAAGGTTACTCGGTGTGGGCTCAGGGTTGATTATTGATTAAGTGCGACGGAGAATTTTTTTTGATTTAGGGTTATGGTAATTTTGGTGTTTGAGAAATGAAGACTGCGTGATTGATGATTCAGGGATTGTGTGGAGGACCACACGATACTTCCATGTTCCCGTTTTTGGCGTTCATCAATGATGCGTACAAAAAAAAAACAAAAAACAAAAAAAAAAGAAAACTTCCATGGCCGTATCAATTTTTTCAGTGCTCCGACCCCTCCGATTTCATGCTGGTTAAAGGGTAACATGGGCGCGTTAGTATAAAAATAAGAAATAAAACTAAAGCGCCCATGTTATAGATAGAAAACAGTCCAAAATGCAAATCTTAGTCGAAAACAGGCGATTTTAGGTCCTTTGACCATTTCGGAACAACAATTTCGAAAGGCTGTAGCCCGTTCCACATTCATCGTGGAAAACTACTTTACATACAAAATTTGTTGGAAATTTATCGCTCAAGTTTTGTGAGTGAAGATTTTCCTCTAAAGTAACTCTTTTTCGCGATATTTAGAAGAAACTAAAAGAAGTGCTAAAAAATGTCGGTTTTTGGGCTGCCAAAATATTATACGAGCTTTTCAGAGTTAGCATTTTTTTTTTCGAACACTTCTGACCTATACGTACAAGTTGGCAAAAAAATGCCCGTAGGTAACATGGAAGTGAAAGGGGTTTGTTTTCGGCAGCGTTGTAGTCAATTCGCATGGAAATTGAACGAGAAATCTTAACAAAATAGTTACAAAATTCTAGGACCAATTGTTTCGAAAATACTATTCCGCTACGAGGAGAACATGGATGGGAAATGATTTACCTTCAAAACAAAGGTCGTATTCGCGTTTTTCATGCCAAGAAACAACTAGATTTAGATTAATATGTAATTCTGCGACAGACCGACGGCATGCCGAAAACCACTTTTTTCAACTTGTCTGAGGTTGTAGATTATGAATGTGATGTCAGCTCGGACTCGATTTTTTTTCACGAACACCACACTTCCATTCCCGTAGGGAACATGGAAGTAAAAACGATCACGCGCCATTGAGTAAAATTGCTAATTAGAAGCTCAAATTGAGAAAACAAATTCGTGATTTTATGGCGCAACTTACTTTGTGACTGAAATTGAAAAAAAGCGCTAATTCGTGACTGAAACAGAGAAAAGCACTGATTCGTTGTGAAAATTCAGAAAAAGTGCTAATTCGCGGATATGATTGAAAAAAAGCGATCATTCACAAAAAAAACGCCCATCGGCAGGTAAAATTGAGGTAACTCCAATTCGTGGTAGCTACGTCAACTTCTTGGCTATTTTAATTGAGAAAAATGTAGCGCTAACTCGCGCCTTAATTTGCTGCTAACATGGAGCAAAAGCGCTATTTTACGGATAAAATGGAGAAATAACGCCAATCCACGTTTTATGTGGTGGTAATCTTCGTGCGCTTCACTGGGCCACCCTATTTATTGATTTAGTCCGCGACTATACGGGGTGGTAAAATATGAGCGTTCATCGATGCTGTTGCTCGCTTCAGGTGATTATTTTGTCTCCAGAGCGGCCTTTTTTTTTATTATCACGGAAGTCAAAGCTCTTCCTTGAAATCCGCATAGGGTTGTTTGCTGAGCGACCGCTGATCGTGGGAAAATTAGCGTGGGTCATTTCCGGTTGAAGAAGTGGTCATTTTCTCACCCCCCTGCCACCAAAAAAGCCCGTTAATAACCATCCGAAACGGGCAATTCCATCTTGGAAACTGACTGACTGACTGACCTGGAAGGAGACTTTTATACCCCATAAACATTAAGGTACTCGTATCTTAGAGGTGGATTTAACAGCACTGAAAATCAAAAAGTTGAAACGTGTTTTCTATCAGACGAAGCGTTGAAGGACTGAAAAGGTTGTCGCCTTGATTCTGGCGTTTTGGTCCGTCTTTAGGGACCGGGATGAATTTCCCCACGGCCACGCTATCGACACCCCATCACGAGGTCGACTAGGGTGGACCTCGCTGGCCTAGCTCTTGAATCGAGAAAATCGGCCGAAACCAACAGCAATAAGGAGAGGCATGGTCACTTTCTCAGGCCAAGAAGGCCTCGAAAGCTTAGGGCTCTGCCCTCAAAAAGCTTGATTTATTCTCCGCAGAAGCGGACAGTTTCCAACTCAAAACCTCCGGAATTTGCCATTTTTTCCTCCTAGATAGTGCCGATTTCACACCTGACGCTGCCTGAGAGGAACAAACAACAAATTTAAGTTGGCCTCTGGATTGGGATGAGGGGACGAAATGACACCCTGCATTGTGCGGCCAATTCCGTTGTAGTTTTGCTGGCTGGGGTGGTGTCCGTTGTTCGCTGCTAATTGAACAAAGCGATGTCAGAATTAATTCGTTCTATTTTGCTTTCTCTTTTCTATAAAACCTGATTTTGAATTCACGCCGTTTTAGGCAGTGTATATGCTCTTCCTCCCCGACCCTCGATCCTCACCCCTGCTGCCATGTTAACTTTAGCTTTTGCGCGGCTGGGATTCAGACGTTCTTTTAAAGCTTGAAGCTCCTTCGAAAGATATAACGGGAGACCTGCATGATGACCGGCTTCTGATGATATCTTTGTAGCATGCTACTTGAAAAGGAAAAGAAAGGGAACTATTAATGTCTCTTTCCTCCTCCTATTTTCATTTCTAAATCTAATTTTTTAGAGAGGTAGAATATCTCGGGGAATTTCGTAAATTTGCTTATCGAATCCGGGGGCTCGAGGGGAAAATACAACAAATTCTTCCCACATATAATGGGGCGCTTCGCAATAACCTTGCCGGCTTATTCCAATTGAAATTCCTTCAATATCCTGAAATGATAACTGTTCCCTCTTCACCGCACCAAGTTACAGAGTGTTGTGGGGGGGGGGGATAGCGCGACACTTGCGTGAGATCATATTTCAAGCCGGAGAGAAAAGGGGGGCCTCCACTTCTGCGAGGCGGTCTTAAATCAATCCATTACAACTGTCATTTGCGTCTCGACTAAAAAGGGGAGGGAGTGATTATTTCTTTTAAAAAAAATTGAAAAAAAAGTCCCCGTTACTTTGAAGGTCTTTCTCTTTTTTAACGGAACCCGCTACTACTCTGCATCTCCTGGAGTCTTGGAGACCCACTGAACTGCATTAATCCACCCTAAGAGGAATCTGAAAGAAAGGAAAGAGAGGACTGTATAGCCTCTTCAATAAGAGGCGACGTGAGGTACTATCAAGGCGTTTTAATACCCCCTCCCCCCCACGTTACACCACCATCGCCACAAATCACAGAGAAGGGCTTCGTCACGGCGGTTGATTTCCCTGGTGCGTTTTTTTTGTATTCCTATACAGATTCATAAAGAGAGGCGAATGAGTTCAAAATCTCGTCTTCTCATTCATTAAATTGTCTTTTTATAGAAAGTTGACATATTAATTTAAAGGGTAAAAGGATCCAAATAAAAGGAAACAAAACTAAGTTGAGACACTGCAGCCCTAAAAAGGACCCCTGGAACATAAAAGCAAGGAGAATTGAATTGTTCATTGAATACTTTTTGGATTTCTAATGAACTCAACCTCCCTTGGCGTTCTTTTTTTGGCGAGAAACTAGCTATTTGGCCGAGAGCCTCAAATTCCCCTCCCCCCAACCAACCACTCACAAGAACAATAATAATGAGACTCAGAAAATGGATTACTGAAAATGCGGACTGGGAGGCATTTCAGAATCAAGTATCTAACTCTATTGCAAGATGCCATTCTGGCGATTGCCTGACTTATTGTCAATTCAAAGAAGTTATTGTCGAGAGCTGTAACACCACATTAAAATCATACAAGAATGGGATAGGAACCAACGCGAGAAATTTTTGGTGGAACTCTCAATGTACGAGAGCTATAAAAGAAGGAAACGTGCTTACACCAACTACAAGAACTTGTCCAATCATTCAAACTTCAACATACTACTAGAAAAATCAGCAAAAGCGAATAGAAAGTAATTACACAAGCGAAACGCTTTTGCAATAATCTCAACCGAAGCACACCAATTAAAAAAATTTCGCACCGGCAGCTGGCGGTCGGAAAGAGTGCATTTCATTTTGTATTCGGATACCCTAAGCCGTCCCAGAGGTAGTAATGTTGGGACCATCATTTGTTTCGTTAATGTTTGACCCTCCCTCGTACTGTTTGCTGCCGGGTTTGTTTAAGCTGAACTTAATGGGAATCAAAGGCTATTTCAAAATGGAATCATCATACCGAATATAATGCTTCTGGAATCAACTGGTGATTTGTAGTGATTTTTTTACCATTTCAACCCCTATTTTCCCCCCTCCACCTTGACCGATTTGGCCCAAATGCAATACCGACCGGGGCCTTATGACTACTGATTTTTTAGATAAAGCGCGTTCTGCTAAATTAATTTCTACGAGAGTTATCGTGCTAACAAGACCACACACTTACTTCCACCCCGGGGGCACCACCCCCTCCCCCTTGACTTTTTCAAAAAATTAAAATGGGAATCAAAGGCTAGTCTAACATGGAGTATACGTACCGAATATGATGCTTCTAGAATCAACTGGTGATTTTTAGTGATTTTTTGACGACTTCAAGCCCGATTTTCCCCCCCTCCACCTTGACCGATTTGGCCCAAATGCAATACCGACCGGTGTCTTATGACTACTGATTTTTGTGCCAAAGCGCGTTCCGCTAAATTAACTTCTACGAGAGTTATCGTGCTAACAAGAAAACGGCCATAAAGATATGTATAAATATATAAACCAATATTATATATAAAGAAATATATAGATATATATGAATTCCGGAGACCACTGAATTCGTGTTCTAGAGGTTCTGAAACGTGAAAAAAACATGACATGACCCATGTTTGCCACCATCACGACGAGACCAATAGTGCATTTTCAGAATGAAATGCACTAAAATCTGGACCTATATTAAGAAGATAAGAAATAGGAAAACCCAAAATATTTTTACCGTCCATCGAGGGCCCTTGGACGTATGAATTTCTCGAAAGACTCTCCAGATTTCGCTTCCCCCTTTCCATCCAAGGATAATATTACTGAGACACAGGATCTTCAAGATAGATTTATGGCACAACCATTTAATATTAACGAGTTTCAGAAAGTTCTATGCAACAGAGGTAATACGGCCCCTGGTATGGATCAAATCACGAACCCAATTATTGCTAACCTACCGATGAACGCCAAAATGGCACTACTTCATATTTTTAACAATATGTGGCATTCTGGTTCATTTCCAGAAGAATGAAAAGACTTTGAAGTGGTTCCGCTTCTGAAACCGGAAAAACAGCCGAATATATGTGAGTCTTAAAGACCAATATCCTTATCGTCATGTGTGTTGAAGACATTTGAACGCATGATTAAGAATAGGTTGGAGTGGTGGCTGGAGAAAAATGACAAACTCTCTTCCACACAATATGGATTCCGCCGTGGGAGATCAACTTATCACAGTCTAGCTCAGTTAATCGCCGATGTAGAAACTGCCTTTACCAACAAAAAAGTCACTCTAGGTTTATTTCTAGACATTCGGGGCGCTTACGATCATGTAGTAATGCCAGTGCTAAAAAGAAAAATGATTTAATTAGGATTACCTAACAAAATCTGCCATAATATCATCTCGTTAGTGTCAGGTAGGCGGTTATTTGTTCGAATGAACGATAAGCGGATCGGCCCAAGAGCCACCGAGCAAGGTTTGCCACAAGGAGATATTCTCAGCCCACCACTCTACAGCATTTATGTTGCAGATATCGAAACAACCTTAGCTCCAGGAGTCAAAATTCTTCAATACGCAGACGACGTCTGCTTACTTATATGCTTCTAGTGAGAACATTTCAGAATGTATCACCAAATTGGATAGTACAATGTTTCGATTTAACAATTGGTGCAATTCCGTTGGTCTTGATATTTCAAACGAAAAATCAGTTTGCTGTATCCAGCCAAAAAAGGTACTTCATTAGGGGAACAGCTCAGTGTACCAATTCCGTTTACGGATCTTTGGACGCTAGCTTCTGATAATGTGCTGAAACAGTGGCAAATGCAGTACAGGTCTCAAGGTAGAGTGGGGGCATTTTATAAAAACCTTTTTCCATGATTCCTCGACACCCATGGTTTACCTCAAAAGGCAGAAGTAAAGAATACTGTCGTATCATATGCCGACTACGATTTAATCATGGGATTTGCAAGCAGTACTTGAACAAAATAGGGAGGGATTTTACTGATAATTGTGATAGATGTGGACAAATACATTCATTAGAACATATCGTAATGGAATGCAAAAAAATGAAATCCGAAGAATAGCATTATTTGAGTCTTGAACTTCCTTTTAATTACGCGTCGATTTTACAATCTAACAGCCTCAGCGTTTACGATAAGGTGGTAGCATTCATCCAAGATTGCGAGATAAAAATTTGAGTAATAAGGATAAGTGTAACGAAGAATGATTGAATAGTCTAATTACATATATGGCTGTGGCTAACGCTAATGCCAATGTATGTATGTATATATATACGAATGATAAAAACACTCACTTTCTGCGTGGCGGACTTCTCCCAATTGGGACGAAGGAGCTGAAAAAAAGAAAGAGAGTTACTAAAACGAAGTTATCCCCTTTGGTCCATCCAAACCACAATGCCCATTAAATAGTCACCTTCAAACCGCAAAAATCAATCCTTCACATTACACTCTCGCTCAAATACCCCTCCCCCCATCAACTACAGACAGCTTTAATTCACACCTTCAGTTTTTTTTTTCTTTCTGAGCCTTATAGCTGTGTCCTTCAATAAAATCCGGGATCGCGAATCTTAAAGTGGTCTCGGAAAGAAAGTAAAAATGATGATGATATAGGAGATGTATTGGTTGTGATGGGGGGGGGGGTGCTTGGAGGGCGTGGAGTAATTAAAGACTTAATGTGATCAAGCTGCGGAGTTCTATTCTAAAAAACCTGGTTTTGAGACCTTGAAAGGAGCCAAAATGAACATATTAAAAACGTTGGTTCATCATTTATTAAAAAAGGCGCGGCGAGGGTGGAAAGGAACTGCGCTTCGCTGATGGCAAAGTTCTCACCGATTCTCACAGTTTAAAACGAGCATCTCGCCGCACTTAAGCCGATGGGTAAAAACGTCTAATTTTTCCGAGTGTTCTGCACTACCTTTTCTATTGAAGAGCAAGGAAAAAGGGGGGGGGGAGAAAAGAAAACAAAGAAAACAAAAAACACGTGAGTACTTCAACATCAACTTGCACTCTTCTCGTTCTGTAAAAATAGAGAAAACTTCAAGCCATTTTGACAGGGAAATCACGTTCGTCTCAGTTCAAAAGCGTGCCATCTCGTGTTCAACACACCGCCCCTCCGAGGACCTCCACACCGTAAAAGAAAAGGGTGGGCACCATATAACGATGAATGCAAACATTCATACAGACCCCTCCCCCCTCGTTCCAATGTCTAGAATAGATGGGTGGGTGCGTACCAGACACAAGAAAAGGCACGTTGTGAGCGAATTTATCAATTTAACATTTTATTCATCACCAGCGAGACCAAATCACGTGATGTACGTAATTCTGACAATTGCGCAGAACGGGAGTATGCTCAACGGACGAGCCCGGCCGTTAGATGTTTATTTATCGCAAACAAGTTCGTAATGTAGGGGGCGGAAAGAGGCAATTTTTGATTCGGATCATTTCATCAGTTGAGGACCTTCTCTTTGGGCGATGAAACGGGTTATCCAATTCAAATACGTCTATCTCAGCTGCGTTCCCAGCCTATTTCGACTAAAACGATGGCGTCTTGACTGAACCGATTGTGTTTTATGCAAAAATATAAAAAATAAAAATCCGACTGTCAGCCGACCTCCCAAACTCCCGGAAGGGACATTGAAAAATGGTATAGTATGGATCTCCGAAAATTGCAGGTATCACAACTTCTGGGCTCGGTAGCTTAAAATTAAAGAAATAAATCATCGTGGCGCGGCAGAGAATCAATTTCTCGTGGGTGGCATCTTTAATAGGTTTCTTGTTTTCACTTGTCCTACGACCCCCCCCTCAATTTAATACGATGAGAAGGGCTTCTAAGGTTCTCGAGTAAAAATGGCTATATACCAAAGTAGTTAAGGAAATTATACTGCTTGTAGGTGGATTGGTAGAGGGGAGGGATCAAGAGAAAATGGAGATTGATGACTAATAAATCTTGCTCAAATTAATCAGCAAGTTACAAGATGTCAGGCGGTGAATGACTTGAAAGAAAGAATGAAAAAAAAACTGTCATTACAAAGTAAACAGCGGGCAGTTTTAGCTCTCCCTGCCACGCATTTTTATTAAAAAAAAAAAAAAAAGCTCTTCACTAATTATTTTCAAACCTCTCCCGACGCTACCGCGAGGGAGGAATATCCTCTGAAAACGAGAGAGGATTTTTTAAATTAATTAACTCCAACCCACTCACCCTCGTCTCTTTCCCAGGCTCAAGTCAAAGTTGCCTAACTATGTTTTCAGCGATATTAGCATACATAAACAACTTCTGTACAGAAAGAAACCGTTCAAGGCCGTTCCAAAAGAGTTAAAAGACAAATAAATATACCCGACATAAAAAAAAATTCTCTAAATAAATGTGCCTCACGATTTTAAAGCCTCCGTACAGGATGTCGTTTCCTAAATCCCTTAAAAAAATTTTCTAAGGAGTGAAAATGTCTTCGGCGGGGGCCGGCGCGCCGAACACAAAAAATCTCGTTTTGGTCCGATGATGATTGATGAACGGACAATATATATATACACATTGAAACGTCGGTGGTAAGTTTTTTTGAGGCGTTGAACCAAAATTCGGAGGTAAAAAATTACAGTCTGAATAGAGGACGAGTGTCTAAATGCTTGCGGTTAAATAGCCGGTTTGGAGAGCGACGGGGTAAAAACGTTTGAATTGTCACTTTTTCGGTCAATTATTCAATTTCTCCTGGGTCTAATTGTCTCCCGGTTTGTGTCTTGTTCCTTGGCACTATAAACGACTAATTGTGAGTGCTTCCAACAAGAGTGACGAGGCTGCATGCGCAGGTGTGGATGGCCGCTTTAAGTATTCGCCGATGGCCATTATAGTGCACGCCCTCCCCTTCTCTTGTAATTGAATTTGTGAAGCTGGAAAACTGACTGTTTCTCCTTGAAACATGGGAATGCCTCGCAAGAAAAAGATTTTGGGCTTCAATAATACGGCCGATATTTACCTGAAGAAATTGGCTCTATCACTGATGGGGAAAGGCCCGTTTTCCATTGTAATACAAGCAGTACCAACAGTAGCGTACCTACTGAAGTAATGGCGAGGGAGGTGATGGTCCGCGGTCAAAAGAGGCCCCCCCCCCCACCGAAAAGCTTAAAGACAGAAAAACGAGAATTTTAATAAGTTCCATCTGAGGGGGGTTGCAGGATATGATCCCATTACTTTAATTTTTAATTAATAAGTAGAATGACGATGTTTGTTGCCGTGTGAAAAAGAAACCACAGCGGAGCGGAAATCGAACCCACCACCACAACGCCGAATCTCCGGTCCGGCGCCCAAACGCCCAAATTATTCTACTCCGGGTGATCCCTTTTCCCCACGACTCATCGTCATTGTCTTTTTGCTCGGTCCTTTTTCCTCTACCCTTTCGATCGTCGCATTTAGCGACTGATGGTTGGGGGGAAGTACGCGGGATGAGCACTCATTTTCTAATCTTTGATACATTCCATCTGTGGGGGGTTGCAGGTTGCAGGATATGATCCCATTACTTTAATTTTTAATTAATAATAAGCTGTGCATAAAATGTAGGAACGTGAAAAGAAGACTTTTAGTGTTCGGTTGGACAGGTTCGCGTGTACTAAACCGATAGTGCGGGGCTAAAAGTTTGGAGAAAGCGCTAAAGTCGTAAATGAAATTGTTTTTAAAAAGAGCCCTCTCACCCCTCATTTGTGACTAAAATTCATAAAAAGCGCTAATTTATGCCCGAAAGAAATACTCATTCGCCGATAAAATGAAGAAAAACACCAACTCGTGGCTAAAATTGAGAGAAAAAAAAATTCACGGCTCCTGGAGCCGAATTCATGGCTAAAATCGTGGGAAAGCGGGATAATTCATGGATAAATATTCGCAGCTAACCGTTTTCATTCGCGGCTAAAATTGAAAAAAGGGTTACTTCGCGGCTAAAATGTATAAAACCACTCGCATTCGCGGCCTGATTTCTTATTGAAAACGCGCTAAAGCGGAGCTAAAATAGTGAAAAACGGTAATTCGTGGCTAACATTGAGAAAAGTTCTAATTCACGGCTAAAATGGAGAAAGGCGCTAATTTGCTAATTGCGAAGTTATTTTGGTGAAAACGCCTAATTCACAGCTATAAAATTGAGAAAAAAGCTAATTCGCGGCTAAAATTTGGGAAATGCCCCACGCGGCCTGATTTTTGTGAAAGCCCGCTTAATCTGAGCTATAATAGAGAAAAACGCGCTAAACGCAAAAACGGCGGTAGTTCGCAGCTAAGATGGAGGAAAAGCGCTGATTTGCGGCTTGGAATTGATAAGGGCGCTAATTCGAAGGCAAAATTGAGAGAAAACGCTTATTCACGGCTGAAATCGAGAACAGGCGCTAGTACTTGGTAAAATTGAAGAAAAACGTAAAAATTGTATCCCTCGGTTTTTTAGACGCCACAAAGGAGGGCCTCACAGAGATTTCTGCCCCGGACTCCGAAGGTGTAGGTCCGCCACTGATTACAAGCTCACGATAAGAACATGAACTGGTAGTTCAAAGCTGATTTAACCTGGAAATATCACTATTTTTAACACAAAACTGGTACTTTTACTCTAGAAATCAGCTAGACTCGAAGAGTGACAATTTATCTCCAGAAACAGACTTATTTCAGAAAAAAAAAAAAAAAAAAATGCCTGTTTTTCGATACAGTTGAGCCTGAAAATTGGATACGTGTCCGTGTCCCTCCGGGCACTCAGTGAGACCGGAAACAGTAAAAATCTGGTTTCTCAGTCAGTCATCAAACTGACTATTAGGCAACTGCGTTATACAAAGCTATTAATTATAAATAACAAAAACATAACAGAATGTTTTTTCTAGTCCCAAAATTATAACAGAATCCAACATTGCCTTGCTGAAACCAACTATTTGGCCGAAAATTGCAAAACTGTCCAACCACAACACGCCCCCCCCCCCACGCGAACACAAAAGAGTCTAACGACAAAAGCGTTAACCACGAAACTGTCTTGAAATCATGAAAATGACAGAGATTGGGACGTGATAACTTTTGGCACGCGGCAGCTGCTTTTGGAGCCTCAAAGTGAAGCGATCTGTGACAATTCCACCGGCTCCACGTGAGTCATAAAGTTTTACTGATTGTCAGACTATGAAGATTAACTGCTGCTGAACTGGAATAGCCAATAAAAAGGAAATGTATTCTGAAAATAAACAAAACAGCAAAGTCGGACTTATTTATTGAACATTTTGTTTGGTCGGTAGCCATCAATTATAGAACGTTCGGATTTTCGTCCGTTCTGAACGACAAGGCAAATTATACAAACTGTACCTACATTTGGTTTTTTGGTTTTTCATTTTACGCATGCCTTAGCCTATGTTCAGCTCTTTGTGTGTATCCGTGAATTTACTCTTGTCATGAGAGTCGATTTCCTTTATATCCCTACCAAACACATTGTTAAGAACATGAACTTTGACTTTTCCAGCCGCGACGAATAAGGTTTTATCCTCGTTGTTGTCGTCAGTCTGTAGAGCGTTTTTTGATACAATGCAAAATGCATCATCTTGAAAAGCTGTTGAATGTTGTATGCTGTAAATACTTACTTTTTCAGCAAAACACGAATACACGGTGATTACCAAAAAGATCCACGCAATACGCTTTTTTTTTTTTTTTTTTGACTAAATGGCAGTATTACGGTGCCCGAACAATTTTCTTCCCTTCTTATACTATAATTCATGCATAAACAATTTTTATTGTTATAAAACCAGTTAAAAAAGTAGTAAACTACTGCTTTATCAACGATATAACACTAAGACATGACACTCGCCGCAGTAGGTAGTAGGTATTTTTAAATTGTTGAAATCTTGCACGTCCCCCTTCCAAGCAATACGATATTAGATCAAATTAGAAACCATAAAACTCTTCAGGACTCTCTGCAATCATGAAACGCGAAGAAAAAGATTCTTTGGGTGGAATGGCATATAGTGGGTTTGAAGTTGAGTCCTTGGGAGAAATGAACTTCCGTATAGCTAAGTCGACTGACTTAGCCAATGTTAAACAGCCAGTCATGGGCTCGGATGTAAGATTTCTGAACTTGATATTGTTAGTATGATCGCTTAGACTGCGAGGGTTAGTAGGTAATGCATGCATGAAACTGTAGCCGTAGGAGCCTACGTTGTCTGTCTTCCCTCGTTGAGGTGCGTTAGAAACGAACCGGTTTCGGCTGCTCGCCATCTTCAGCGTCTGTAAGTACTGTTGTACTGTTGTAAGTACTGTTGTACTTACAGACGCTGAAGATGGCGAGCAGCCGAAACCGGTCGTTTCTAACGTACCTCAACGATGGAAGACAGACAACGTAGGCTCCTACGGCTACAGTTTCATGCATGCATTTCTGAACTTTGTCGCTGGCACGGGGAATTTAATGCGGCTCCTGACTTTGGTGCCGAAGTGATCAAAAACGGTAGTTGAAATCACGGGGCGAAAAATCACTGCAGATCGTTATGTGACTAAAATTGAGAAACCCCCTCATTTGACGCTAACATTATAGGAAAAATTTACCAATTCGTGGGTGTCTGGAAGCAATTTCACAGCCAAATTGGAGAAAATACACAGGCGAATTTCTAGATTATGTAGTTCATGGGAGGCTAAAATTGAGAACACAAGTTCATTTACTCTTCTTGGACAAATACCTGTACGTCGCTCAAAGTTTTGAAAAAGAGCTATAGTACTCGTGTCTAAAATAGCAAAAAAAAAAAAAAAAAAAAAACGATTTGGGGCTAAAATGGAGGAAATGCGCTGATTTGCAGTTCCTCGAAACAACTTCCTGACTGAGAATAAATCGCGCTCATTCGAGGTTTATGAAGGCCCTTTTACAGCTAAAACTTAGGAAAATTACTGATGTGCTATTCTTGGTGGGAAGAAAATTCACTTACTTATAGCTAAAAATTTAAAAATTGCTAATTTTTAAGTGATAGTCAAAAGTGAGAAAAAAGAAAACGGTAATCTGCCGGTTATTTTTTGCAAACAAAATTGAATAAGGGTGGGTTTATCAATCACTGGATATCCCATGGAATTGCTTGCCGTCGAATAACTTCACATTACTCACTACTGTAAACAGTAGTTTACAAAAAGGCCCATAGCAACCAGACTAATCCCAGCTTTGTCTGTAGAATAAGTGCATTGATGAACGCAACCTAAAAGCTCTAATTCAACGAAATGAGGAGAGTTCCTAAATTCAGCAGATGAGTAGAAATTTCCATCGTGATTGAGCCTTTTCTCACATTTATCATGTGTTAAGCTAACTCGCCAGTCTAAACGGGCCAGAGAGTTCTCCCCCCTTGCCGCCTGCCCACACCTGGCACTCTCAGAGAGTTCAACTCTGAGATTTACTCTCACGTGTAATAGCACCATTAGTTTTGTAACCTTTATCGATGGGTCCATCGATGAATTTAGGAACACGCCCTAAAAATAAAAGTGCTCATTTTGAGCTGAAATTGATATTGAGAAAAAGCTTCAGAAAATGGTCGGACCAAAGTCAACTTTACGGCTGAAATCTGCCAAAACTGAAACATTTACTGATTCACGGGAAATATTGAGAAATGAGCGATATTTCGCGGCTAAAATTGGAGATTGCGTTAATTTTCCTAAATTCCCGCTAAGTGTTCCTAAATTCATCGATGGACCCATCAATGGATTATGTTACAAAACTAACACATGATGAATGTGAGGGAAGGCTAAGGGCCGTATTCATAGACGTCACTCAAGCTGAGTATTTGCTTAAATGGCTTCAAATCGGTCGTTCTACTAAGTGTGTCATCTGTTTTGAATCGAAATAAGTAAAAACTCTACTCAAGTGACGACTATGAATACGGGCCTAAATCACGATGTAAAGTTTTACTCATCTGCTGAATGTAGGAACATATGCCCAAATTGATGAAAACGCTGATACGCTGCTGAAAGTGAAAAAATCGTTAATTCGTGACTATAAAATTGATAAAAAAAGTCCATTCGTTGCTAAAATTGTGAGAAACTTAAAGCGGCTAAAAATGAGAAAAATCTATTATCTATTTAATTGATAATTGGTATTGAAATATAATGCCTGAAGAAGTCGACGAAACGTCGCAGCTTAAGTGATTGTCTGTGTTTTTTTGCCCATATTGGTCAATACTATTTAAGTAAATTGAGAAAAATCTATAATTCATGGCAAAATCTAGGAAACGAGCTTATTCGCAGCTAAAATTATAAGACATCTTCAATATGTAGTTTCAGGAAGAAATTTTATTACTCAAATTGAGGATAAGCAGTAATTTATTGCGCTAGGTGAAATTGTGTATATTCCTTGTCTATTTAGTTACTGTGAGGCCGCATATTATACTATATTTCCACCCCTGGCTCCGATTGGTGTAGGTTCACCACTGGGTTGAGCGTTGTACATTTCACGAAACGATCTGAAGACGATTATAATGTCAGTTTTTTGGGGAATAATTGCCAATTTCCTGTGACTTTCGTCCCGCCTCTTTGACCAATTCGGAAAACGTGAATTATGGGCCCAATGTGAGTAAAGCGGAGTTTTTTTTGCTGGCGAGGAGAGACCAATTTTAAAACCGTTATAAGGTAAAAACAATGAAATTTTTCCAGCTTCTATAACGCTTAAGTAACGCCCGAGTTAGGACTGCCAAAATGGCGTTAAAAAGGCTCCCAGTGTTTACGCCTGAAGCCACCACAATTTTTTTTTTTTATAAAAAAAAATATCAATTTCGATCGCCTGATAATCCCCCTTCCTCCATGTTGTTGTTTTTTTCTCTCTATCCCTCTGAGGATGCCAGGAGCAAAATATCACCGCAATGGCACTTGCCTTTTCGCATTCCGAGTTCCGCACGGGGTGTCAGTGTAAGAAGAAGGCTTCTAGTCATTGGTAGGGTGGGGAGTGGAAGAAGCTAATAGCAAAGTTGACCTTATGCACCTTTCTCTTCAATTAAATCGGTCCTCCACTATACCCGGTCATTCCATTCCTCACGATCACGGGTCATTCTCCTTATACCATCCCCCTCTCATCACCATATGTTTGTCCTTATTTAAATGAACATTTTTATTTAAAGAGCGCCACCCTTTTTAACAGTCGAGGGGCAAACGGCGGCTAAACAAAAAGACACTTTTTTTTTTAACGGCCGGTCAATTAAACCGACTAACTACTGAACCGTGGCAGTTTTTCACCAAGACCATATGGAGGCTTTTCTATAAGTCGTGCCGGCGGCTCGAAGTGAAGTCCCATTTATAGTGACGACTTTTAAGATAAAGGGCAGAGAGGGGAGGCATTGCCAACAACTCATTTTTCATCAGAATTTTTTTTTTCTTTCGCCGAGTTTTATAACTCACCACAGAATGTTCCTTATTTGGACTGTAATGGTCATTTTGTTTGTCGATACCCTTGACCGCAAACCGAGAACGAATCTTGTTGTATTCATGTATTCTCGTCCTGTTATAGGGTTTTTGTGCTGTTTCATCACGAAGGGTAAAAATTGAGAGGACAATTATATACACTGGAAATGTCACTAAACAGAAGTTTTTATACTCAACAACCCCTGGAGGATAGTTTTTGGAGGAGTAAAAAGTAATTTAAGATCCCCCTCCCTCGTTCCTTTTAGTGTCAAATTAAACACTGTAAAACAGGAAATTTGGCCGCAGGGGATGTTCTTTATAATATAAAAAAATTGGCAGCATAAATTATATTTTCTAGGTCAATTAAATCAAAATAACGAATTCTCATTTATTTCGTAATAGGATCGACAAACAAAAAACAAACCGCGGAGATATAATCAACAATTAAGCCCGCTCGAAATGATGTTTTTATTTAGGGCTATTATAGTGAAATTTCTCGTAGATTTATAGTCCTAGTCACTTTCACTAAGCGAACTTTTCAGGGACCCGTAATTATTTCATAATTTTCTCGAGTTTCGGGAGTTCGAAAGGCGAAACTCGCGTGTGTCATTTTCGTGTGTGAGCCGAGTGACGCCTAGGGGGTTTCTTCCGCTTTAAAATCATTACGACAGTCTCACACTTCTTTCTTTGAAAAAAAAAAATAAGAAAGAAAATAGCGTCACAGAGACTTCGCATTTAGCACCATTTACCAAGGATCCGTTTCTTTTTTTCGCTCACACCCCTTCACAAGGGAACGCCATGAACTTTTTTTTTTGTCATTCTTCGCTACAGTTACTTCATCAAGATATCATCAAAGCTATATCGACTTTTCCTCTTTTTTTCAATTTCAATAGCTGTCAACCCTCCATTGAAAATACTGAAATGCGTGAACGAAAAACACAATTCTTGTTCCAACCGTTTGCCGTGAGGTTAAAGAGAATTAAAGTAGACACTGTGAATGGTGAGGACGGTGTGTGCGAGGGGAGGTCTAGTGCAACAAAAGGCAAACTGCAAATTAAATGAGGCAGTATTTTTTTATTTCTCAAGAGCACACCGAGAAACCATGGGAGGCTAGCCGGTCTCAGTTGTGGGAGAATTAACGACAATTTTTATTGCCTCGAGTAGGTAGGTTCATCCATAGCCCTCCCCCCAACCAAACCATTCTTGTATCCCCCCCACTATAGCTCTTTATCCATAATAAATGTACTCAAAAGCAGTAAACATTTACTTTTGAAATGGTCGCCCTTCTTCTTCGATGAACATTTTCATGATTTAGAACCCAAACGACAATGATCCCCCACCACCCCACCCAACCATACCTTCATGATCACAAAAAAATCTCCCGGCCTTTAATTTAAATATTCATGATCCGCTCGGAATAGCGTCTTTTTAACAAACGAGAAAATATACATTTATGCGCTTGAGATTACGTCGCGTTGAGTTTTAACGGTTTAACAGGAATGGGAAGGCGGAGGGGGGGTGATTTTCAAGTCTCGTGTTAATTAGACTGGAGGACCTCCCCACCTCCTCATACATTCTTTCAATTTTTGGGAGGCTTCCTTCTTCAAATAATCAAATTAATGATAATTGATACCGTCGCACAGGATTTTTCGGTTTCTGACATCGTATTCGGTAAAATAGATATATGTAAATCTATCAGCACGCTCGTTGTTTGGCCAATTTTCAAAGGGAGCTGGTAGGTCACTTACTCGTGGTATGGCGTAAATCGGCTGCACCGGTTAGTTTGTCATCGTTCGAGGGACTTATGAGCCACGCACCGGTCAAATCGAAATAACTTCGAAAACATGGCCAACACTTAAAATTTGGTGAAACTGCATATATGATCAATGGGTTTCTCTGCACGGGGGAAATTTGAAAAATCGAGACAGGTTTGTTGATCATACGAGCTGCTGAAAGGGTTCTCATCGTGATGCCACTGATTTTGGCTACTTTGCGCACGTTTTCATGGGAGCCGCTCGAATTTTTTGACGGACCACGGCCGCGGTCGGTCAATGCTCAATGGGTGTAAAGTCCGTGAAGTTAGTTAGCGAAATTAGTTTCTGGAGTTCCAAAACCGCAAAATTTGGTTTTGTGAAAGAGCTAAAACGGTGGAACTTCTTTTTTTCGGGGAGACAAAGCCAGAATTGGTTCTAATTGGTCATAACCACGAAATTGGGTTCGTAAGCGGCAAACCCTCGTTTGGACTTGGAAATAGCTTAACCTACGGAATTGCTGTTTTGAAAGACCTACAACTCGTGAAATTGTTTTTTTTTTTTATTAAGTCACTCCACTAAATTGGCTTTTCAGGCAGTCAATCGTGCGGAATAATCTTTTTGAATGAGTGACACTCGCAAAATTAGGTTCTGTGGGTCAGCAAAATGTTGGTTTTGAATGGGTCAAACGTCAAACCCGCGAATTTGTTTTCTTTACGCGCCAAATCCACGAAATCAGGTTTTAAAGGGGTGAAAACCCCATCTGTTGTTGGCCTCATTAACTGGCTTTCTTACAACTCCTCGCAAGACCAGTTCATAAGTCAAGTTTCGGACTTTTCCCCATGACCGTCAGTTATGGGAAAGGGGGGGGGGAAGCGTAAAAGCAGCAAAGAAGGCGACGGCGAAAACTGAGCCTGTCGAAGGACAGCCCATCACAAGGCAGTTCATAGGTTAGGGACGGTTCCAGCTTCGAGTACACGCCCTCCTCCTTCCAGTAAGCAGTGACAAACTTTCATGAGTGTACGCTGCAAGAATCTGACAGGGCGCAGCCATCTTTGGCGCCAAACATACGAAATTGGGTTTTGAAGTGGCTTAATAGTTTTATTTTTCTAGCGAGTCGAACTCAAGTGTTTTTTGGGAGCCAAGTACGCGTACTCGTAGCTTAGTTGATTTTCTGAAAGAGTATAACCCGTGAAATTGGATTTTTGAAGAGACAAATCACAATGGTTGGTTCTCTGGATTTTTTTTTTTAATGAGCTAAGCCCGAGAAATGGATTCTTCAAGAGCAAACTTCACACAATTGGTTTTGATTTTTGCATTAGCTAAGCCACAAAAATTAAACTTTCCGAGTCACACCCGCGAAATTCGTTTTTCGTGTGGAGGCAAAGCCAAGAAATTTGTTTTTTGAAGAGTCAGGCCGACAAAATTGGTTCCTGTTGAAGGTTTGAAGCCGATAAACTCTGACTGGACAAACACCCATGGTCCAAGCGTACAAAAACGTGTCTTTCGAAGGGACGAAACGAGGGAAATTGTGTTTTGGATAATCAAACTCTACAGAGAACCTTAGAAATTGATTTCCTGAAAGAGCCAAGCGTGCGAAATTGGTCTCTGAATGAGCCAAATCCATGAAATTAATTATTACAACGGTCAAAGCCGGAAAATTAAATTTTTTGAAAGTGGAAACTCTGTAAAATTGATTTTAAGAAAGAGCGTTAATTTGAGGCATAAATTTGGAAAGAACGCTGATTCACAGCTTTAAAAAACGCAAGTGTGAAACGAGCCTTAATCGAAAAAACTCTAAACGATAGTAAAGCTGCAATCGAGAAAAGCAAGCTTTCTCAGCTGAATTTGGGAACTTGCGTATTCGTGAATTTAGGAGAACGCCGTGACTAAAATTGAAAAAACGCTATAGTTCGCATTAAAATTAAAAATTTAAAATTAAAAAAAATAATAATAAATTAAAAATTAAAGAACAAATATGATTCGAGGTTAAAAATTGCCATTTGAGGCCAAAATCGAGAAAATGCATCTCATTCTCGTTGAAACTTTCAAGAAAGTTGACGAAATCGCTAATTCGCAGTTCGTAGGGGCATTTTCCTAGGAATAGGCTATAGGAAGGTACTATTGTTGGAGAATTTTTAGCCCAAAATCATGGCAAGTGAAATAAAAAACCATAAATTGGGGCTTAAATGTAGTAAAACGCTAATTTTCGTCTGATTCTGAGAAAAAGCCCTACTTCATGGATAAAATTGGGAAAATTTTCAATTTGGAGCTATGATTAAGAAGAAGCGCTAAGGTATACGGCTAAAATTGAGAGTTTTTGGTTTCTTGAGGCAACTTAAATTGACGAAGTATACGCTGTTTAGAAGCTTAAATTGATAAAACACCATAACTGAACGCTACGTACGAATTATGTTCCTTTTTGCGCAATTTTAGTGTTAAGCATCTTGAGTGTTTACAGTGGGAACGAGAAACGTCTTTAGTGTCCTATAATCGAGCGGGTCTCGCCTCAGGGTAAGTGGCCCGATTGTGAGGTTTCCGCCCCAGGGCCCAATACGTAAAGGCCTGCCTCTGATTTTGGGGGTTGGACTATTAAAGCCACC
Source organism: Corythucha ciliata (assembly GCA_038030265.1). Lineage (NCBI taxonomy): Eukaryota > Metazoa > Arthropoda > Insecta > Hemiptera > Tingidae > Corythucha > Corythucha ciliata. Next base: position 48,375,390 of record CM075942.1, on the reverse strand, counting down.
GCCCCCCTTCCACCACGAATCATAATTTGACTACGTATGTTTTCCTATCGTCAAATAAAAAAAATCTATTGTTTGAGCCCTCAAACACAACCGCAAAAACTTGTTAGCAACCTGAAAGCTCCGAGAAAACCCGCACAATTGATCTGTCGCCATCCAAAAGACATTATTTGATAACTGGACTCTTCGTGGTTTGTGAGGGGGGGGGGGGTCACGCTCAATTAGCTCGAGTGAGTAATCCGTGTCGACGGTATCACAGGGTTTTTAAAGCCTTTTTTTTTCTCCATCGTTTATCAAGATGGATGGAATGCCTTAGCGATTGACAAAAAAAAAAATCGAGTTCGAGATTATAACGGAGAGCGTCTAGAAGGAAACTCATAAATAAGAAAAAATAATTAATCGCGGTGAACGCGAGGGGCCGTGATTTGAAATCACCCATAAAACTCCGCCCTATTTCAATAACCCCCTCACCTCCCACCACACACCTGTTTTTTTAGAGGGCTCAACGAAAAATTCTAAAAACTTTACAAGGCGTTAAGACACTGTAAATCTCGGAAGGGTCTCTTTTCTTCGTCTTAACTCGTGAGTGCAAATCTCCCCCGGAGGCGTTGCCGCGTTTCACATCACTCATTCCCCTTAATGGAGACGCACGGAAAGTTCATTCAAGGGGTGTTTTTTTGTTGTTTTTGTTTTTGATCCTGTCCCCTATGATTTTACCATCCTTTCTAATGTGTTAGAGTGTTGGGTAATAACTGCTTAAGAGTTTTTTTTTCTAAGATCCGAGGATTGAGGGCCTTTCTGTTTTTGCCCCAAGGGTAGGCGAGAGGGGTCGAAGGAATTTTCTTGAATCCACAGATTTTTTTTTATCATCGCGAAGAGATGAAATGGTGAGAAGAGGGGTGGGAAACGAGCTAGGAATGTTGAGTTTAATACCACTATGTAATCCTCCAAGCTCACATTTTATTACAGAAAAAAAATAGCCACCCGCGATTTAAAGGCGACATTTTCGCGCACCCTTCCCTCCTCCTCCAAGAGCATGAGCCGGCTCGTGAGAAGGTTCCGATATCACAGTGTAATAAACGTTCCGTAATAAAATTGTTAATTATTTTTTCTTGTACTTTTTACGACTAGATTAACATGTAACTCAACGAAGTTTATTTTATGATTCAGTTGTTTTTACGATATGGGTAAAGATCGCGGCACGTTGAACCTAAAACCCACGCAGAGAACACACCTTAAGTTTTTGAGGAGAAAAAAACAGTTTGGTAGCTCAAAAGGAGAGTAGTAAATTCAAGGCGTAAATAATACAAATTAAATTACTAGGAAATATCTTTTCATGGATAGATAAGTGGCTGTTCTTGTTATGTTTTTTTTTTAAGTTTTGCGGTTTTTCGCGAAGAAAATACACGGAGGGATTTCTGAAGGTCGTGATCTTCTCTACCGGTACCTATGATTGCCGGGTTTTGAGAGATATCCGTCTTACCGGTCGTAATATCACGTTGCTTTTATGTCTTGAAAGGTATTGATGAATTGAGTGGATTGGGATGGAGAAGGCTTCTTCTTTCTTTTTTTTTTTTTTTTTTTTTTTTTTTTCCATTTCAAGTAATTTACAGCTTGGCTAAGAAAGGAGATGAGAGCTTGCGGTGCTGCTGGTTTCTCTCCACCCCCTCTCTCACACACCACACAACACCCCACTGGGAAATTTGTAGTACGAGATATTTAACTACAAAGTTGAACCCCCCCCCCCCCGCCAAGAGTTGGCCTTCCAGCCAAGAGATGTGAATTATACGAGTGATGTACCACTGTCCTAATTCCCAAAGAAGTGATATATACCATGCTGCGGGCGTCTTCCCTCGTTTTGGACGCTTCTGTGTGAATAGAAAAAAAATGAAGGGATATGCATCTCATTCAAAAAAAATGTCACTTTTCCTCAAATTATTTCCACTTCACGGTCAGTCCTCACTGTGATCCAACCTCTTAAAAACGGTCTAAATCGAAAAATAATCACACTTTTTTTCTTTCTTTTTTCCGTGAGACACCCTAAAGTGAGAGAAGCCCTCGCACCGACGTCCGAGAACACTTTTTTTAAGGGTCTCTAATCCCTCTCCCCACCCAGCAACATTTTTTTTTTAAGCACCCTCAGCCAGACAAAGAAAGTGAATGAGGGGTAAAAGGCCTTGAGTATGTTCGGGACCGTGGGCGAACGAAGAAACGGCCAATAATTTATCGCGGCCCGTTCTTCAACAACAACGTCGGAAAGGGCTAACAGATTGTGGGAGAAGCGATGGGGAGGAGGAGGAAAAGAAGGCTTAAGTGCTTTGTGAATTTTTTCGAGGTCGTTGTTTGATGTCAGTTCTTTGTAAAAACAGATTAGAAAGAAAAGTATATGGTGGGGGGGTTGGTATATGGAAAGAGAAGTTTGAAGTATTTCGCCGAATAAAAAAAATAGATTGGCGATGACGTAAATAAGTGGCAATAAAACTTCATTTTGAAAAGGAGTAACTAAAACCCGAACGTATTTTTTTCAAGGTTTATTCCCACTATTTGACTTCTTTTTATGGATATACCGAAACGGCTACTATAATGACCCACCCTGCCTCACTATTTTTGACCACCCCATAACTATGAATTCATCGAAAATGCTTTTAAATTCGCCGCCCCGCTCTAAAGCGTACGTAAGTCACTGCCTACGGGCTGGAGAGTTAGAGAGTGCGACGAAATTTCCCCATATGGAAACCTGGGAAAGATGTGCGCATCATTTCAAATTAAAAGCCCCAGGCTCTTTTAACAGTGAGATACCTATACGCCCCCTTCCCCCTGCCAAACGAACAAAACTAGGACCGGACGCGTACAGCTGTTGATTGATCGGTCCCCGGGCCTTCAGAACTAAGTATCTAACATATTGAGGCTGCTAATGTGACACCGATATTAGGGGCCAGGAAACTGATGATCCACCCCCCCACCACCACCCCCGGGTAAACCCTCGAAAAAGGATGAAAACCGCCGATTTCCGTACTCCGTAGGGATATAAGTATTTGGGTCTCACCCCCAAAAATCAGTAGCATTTCCCCACAGTTCTCGGGTTGGGCCACCGTACCCCGAAAAGCTAAAAGATGTAAAAATGAGGTTTATTTTTTAGGTTTTATGTGTTTTAGACTGATTTTAGGTGTTGATGAAGAGTTCATTTTTAAGGGTTGATGATTGAAGGTTGTTGTTTTAGATTCATTATTGCTGATTTTCAAAGAAGAATTATGAAGGATTGATGATTGAAGGAGGAGTGATGTTTGAAGGAGGAGTGGTGTCTGGGATTTGAATGAGGATTTAAGGTTGAAGATTGAAGGAGGATTCACGATCGAACGAAGACGAATGATTGAAGGAGGATTTAAAATTGAGTGACCATTGATGATTAAAGATTTCATGCTCCGATTTCATGCTGGTTGAAGGGAACATGGGCGCGCTCGTCGAAAAATGTGAAATAAAACTCGCACGTCCATGTTATCTTTATCTTAACCTAAATCTTAATCATTACTCTCAATCATCATTTTTCCTCCGATCAGCTATCCTTTTTCAATCTTTATTTCTTCTCCCTCCATTATTCAATCCTCCTTCAATCATCAATCAATCAATCAACTCATAATCATCAATGCTAGCCCTTCACGACTAATCATCCATCTTTGAGTATCAATCCCCACCGGTAGTCCTTCCCTTGACTTTGCTCCGAACAGATTGACATCGTAGAATAACCGAGCCCCCTCGGTTCCTACGCGAATATTCCCGTGAGCTCCGTGCTTGTCTCAATTTTCGAGCTGATGGGAAACTTGACCGAATAGCATGGTTGACCACGTGACGGTTCGATGTAGAAACAAGGGACCATCCCAAAGAAGCTCCGCGATTGGGGGGGGGGGGGTTACAGTTGTTTCATGGATGAAATACAGTAGAACTTCGATAATTCGGACCTCTATAATTCGTAGTTCCCTATAATTCGTAGTAAATGCTCGGTCCCTTGAAAAAACCTCTACATATGAGAAATGAAGATTTAACGGGCATGAAGAATTATCTGGAGATTAAAATGAGACCTTAAAATCCAGGATTAGTGCAGATCTACGGCGATAATTTACGTAACGCCGGTTGAGGAAACACATGTACAACTCCCCCTTAACTAACTGAAAAAAAAACAACGTCAATGGCTTGGCTCTTTAAAAACTCAATTCATCGAGTTAGGCATTCTCAACAGCCAACACCGTGGTAATGGGTGGGGGGGGGTCGCATTCAAAAAACGCTGCAAATTTTAAACATTGGTTTATTATTCATCCATGTAGCTTGATCCGGCTTGAAATTAAATGAAAATGGACACCCCACATCCCCATTATCTCAAAACCTTTTACCCTCCACCCACACCCTATCCACGAAACTGGCGTTCTCTGCTCAAGAAACTGACGATTTGCCCTCCGATTTGACCATTTTCTCATGAAAGTTGTTTCATGACTGGCGATTTGACCACGAAAATGAAAATGTTCTCACGTAACTGACAATTTTCCAACGAAACTGACGATTTTTGTCCGCGAAACTGATGATTTGACCTGGAAACTAACGGCCCGCCCGTGAATCTGGAGATTTACCCACGAAATTGAGACTCTGCCCACGAAACTAGCTTCTTTTTGGCCTACGAAGCTGACGATTTTGCTCATGAAACTGACGAATCGCTCATTAAACTGACGATTCGATCTCGAAGCTAACGATTATCCAACGAAACCAATGATTTTTCCCCGAAACCTGATGCGATAATGTCACACGAAACTGACAATTTGTCTACGAAAGTGACTGTTAATGCCTATAAAACTTGTGATTTGCCCATGAAACTGGCTATTTTCCCATGTAACTGATGATTTGCTCACAAAACGGGCGTTCTATGCCCTTAACGCTGACGATTTACACAAGAAACTGACGAGTTGACTATTTTTTGATTGCTGGGCTTTAAAGCAGCGGCGCCAAGTTGCGGCAGAGTTGCCAGATTGGACTATAAACAGTGTTTTCCATCATTTCTGTGCGACTTCGTGGTTACAATTTAAAAAGAGCGCAAGACCATGATTTGGGCTATTTAAATCAACTAAAAACGTGAGTACTGGCCTACGTACCCTGAAACCGAAATCGGCTTAAATACGGAGTTATTGGATCTAGCAAGTGAGGACCGTGCTCAAAGTTTTTTGCCGGAGTAATCACTACTCTTGGTTTCAGATTGGCAGATTGAGGGCATGTCAAAAGTTTCCGGGGGCGAGTATCAATCAGTTTGTGTCCAACTTGTCCTCGTGGACTGAATATGCGGTTACAATACACCCATATAATTATGTTTATGCGTTGTTGGTTGCGATGGGAGCTTTGTTTTTTCACTTGAACAGTCCGATACATTGACCACATTGGCAAGACCATTCAACCATTGGCAAAATTACGGTGTGAAACCCTTCAGCATTTAGGGTCAAATGGGCCGCCCCATCTGTTGCATGCTGCGTCCTTGGGCTGAACGCGTGTAAAGTCCGCGTGAAGGAAGCGTTTTCAGAAGGAAAAGCAACTCTGTGAAGGGACTTCAAGGGGGGAACCTTGAAAGTTAAATTCGTGGAACAATGGTGAAATTTTACGGCGTTGTCGTATAAAAAAAAACGCGGGTTTGGTTCTACGAAAAACCAATTTTGCGGGGTTCAATCGCAGAAAACCCCATTTTTGCGGGATTTAGTCACTGAAAAAACGAAGTTCGCGTGTTTAGCTCTTCAAAAAGTGAATTTTGCGGACTTGTGTTGTGTCATCAGAAATGTGTGAAAAGAAGGAGTCTACACCTTCAAAAACCCGTTTTCGCGAGTATGTCTCTTTTAAAAAACTGATTTCGTGGATTTAGCTCTTTCGAAAATCAATTTCGAGGTTTCGACTCTCCAAAAAACAATTTTTTCAGTTATAGCTCATGAATAGACCAGTTTCTGAGATTGGTATGTCGAATTCTTCGAGTGCCTTCTTGTTGTGTGGGAGGGGCGAGCATGCGCAAAGCTCTGATCGGTGGTGATGGGATCCAACAACGCCGCCTGGCGCTGGGCTGGCATCGATTGCTCGTCCCTCTGAGAGGGAATACGTCGACTACCAAGACTCGGTTTTTGGTCGCCTTCTTTGAGAGGGTTTTTACCCCCTCGTCTGCTCACAATGACAGTCAGGGGGGAATGTCCAAATAAGGTTACGAATCTCGAGTTGGTCAGTCCTGAGAAGCTGTATAACCAATCCAGTAAATTAAGCCAACAACGTGGCGTCCCGGACAGAAGGGGAAGTTAAGGCGGTGTTTCAGACGGGTGTCCTCGACCCCTTCCCTCGCCTAATTTTCACCCGTATATTTTGGTTACATTCCTGCACCAATCTTCGATTTCAACGTCTCATTTTACTCTTCAGGAAGTTCTACAGTGACGTTAGATCTTGCTTTTCTAAATTTCACGCCTGAAATAACCCTAAATCGCATTTGAGCTCTAAAGTGTTTTTGGGTTATCTTAGGGATGAAGTTTGAAAAAGCAAGATCTAACCTCACTGTAGAACTTCCCAAAGATCGAAATGTGAATTTTAATGGCAGAAATGGAGCCAAAATTTAGGGGTGAAGCTTAGGCGAAGGGGACAGGGAAGGGGCCGAGGAACCCCGATTGAACCCCGCCTTAAGCCCATGCTCACGGCTCATGCTCCCAACGAGTACTGTAAAATATAAGTTTGAAATAAAATATTATGTATCTCGTCTAGAACTTGCTTTTCTGCCAAAAAGTGGAAATTTTGACAGAAATAGACTCACTAAACGAGAAACCGTGACATTTATTTAGCAGAAAAAGACGATTATTTCGTTTCAAAGACGTGATTTAGCCTGAAATAGTTCACCAGACTCCTGAAAATGACTACGTGATTCCTTCAAGAAATACAAAACCTGACCTTCCTATTGTTTTCGATAACTTCTAGGACTGTTTGTCTCGGTTAGTGAGAGTACCCTCCACGTCGTCGTACTCCTTCGAGTTAGTTCTTCATCGTGGATAAGCGCCTGCTAGGTGGGCACCTTGTGGCTCTTCCTGTCGTAAACAGGAGACAGTGGCTGCCACGCTGGTGAGGACAGTTACAGAAATGTGAGAGAGTAAAAGTCAAGTTCAAGTTGTTCACTCGCCAATTTCCGACAGGTGGCAATGACTATAGGCGACTGACCTTCCCCTGAATCCCACGCGTTCAGTTGGGTAAGAATGACTGAATGACACATTTCAAAGAGGCTTGGGGTTCACAGGAAAGTTCTTCAAGTTTTATGGGTAAAAACTCAACGATATGTACAAATTTGGCGGTTTTCTGCACCACCAATTCCAAGTGTCTATAGGTTAGGCGTGTTAGGGGGGGGGGAGAGATTAAGAGTTTTTTAGTTCGGGGGTGAATTAACTTTGTCCAAACCAGTTGCACATAGAAATTTATGGAAAGTAATTTCTCCTTTCCCACACCCCCTTAATTAGCGCCTGAAAAACAATGTTTTCCCGCGCCGAAATAGCGTTCCAATATTGGACCACACGAAGAAAGTGTGTTATGCGTTTTATGGCCTAACCTTTTGCTGAGAAAAATTAAAACCAACCTCATACGGTGGGACACTTGAATGGAATTTAGGCTTCCTTGTTGACCTTACACGACATTTTATGAGTAAATCACCTCTTCGCTTGCCTTAATAAGTGAGTTTTTTTTTGCAGTATCATTCCATTTTTTATCCCCGGAAAGGGAACCGGTTGTACGATTCCCCTACTAACCTTATTATGAGCTCGTTTCTAAAGCTCGTCAAACAACGTAATTACTATACGAAAAAAACGTTGATCTCATTGTTTTGTCATTAAGATTTCCCCTCCCACCACCAGCCAACACACAAAAAAAAACAACAAAAAACGAGCAAATTCTACCTGATTTAAAGAGTGGCTTCCAACGGCCGAAAGGTGTTGTCAGAGAACCACTTTTCGAGATCCAATAGACCGGCATCGAAAAATACGACTAACGACGATACACTCGCCTCGCGAGTCACCTCTTGGAAAGAGCCCCCCCCCCCCCATCGCCTCAAACGAATTTCATCTTCGTTGACAATGTGAGAGTGATAGTCAAAGTATTCACCACGGTGAGTTTAGGTCAATAAGGAGGACCTGTCAATCTACATAACTGTGTGTGTGGTATGGTGAGGCCAACGAGACCACATACTGCCTTTTTTTTTTCACCGTGTCATACACACTTCCATACCACGACAAATTGAAGCACCGCTTGTCCCACAATTGCCCCCTCCCTGCCCCCTGAAACTACTGTCTCTACCCGCTCTTTTTTTTTTCATGGGAGGAAATCTTCACGCGAATCATAAGGTGACACTTAATTTTTTTCTCACTAAGGTAAAAATTATGTTTTGGTTCGAACGCCTCTGCGAAGAAGAATGGCAGGGAGAAAGCATCTGTCCAGGAAGAGTAATAATAGGCTCGAAATAGAGGGGGGGGGGGAAGAAGCCTTCGCGTTTTACAAGTAGCTGCGTTAAGAGAAAGTAATAAAAGACTTGAAATGTAAGGAAAGTGCCGCCACTAAATAACAGTAACTTGCATAGAAAATTGAATTCCGATATCACTCTCTCGTCTCCCCCCCCCCACACCATTTTTCATGCTCTCCCTCTATTTCGCATTCTCTTGGAACGTATTCAAAAAAATTGTAGTCATAACTTGTCGCTCTTGATTGCAATTTATTACCGTTTGATTGCCCTCATTCCTAAGTTCACGACACTATCAAAGATTGGAGAATTTTCTCCGCCCGCGCCCCCTCTGAGCCGGCTAAAGTGGTTAGAATGTGTGTAACAAGACGTAAAAGGACGCACTTTTTTCACTTCCCTGTTCAGAACAAAGATACAAATATGAATGAGGGCAATGAGGGAGGGGGTGCGTGGGAATTTGGCGTATCAAATCTGATTGGAGCGCGATGTGGGAATAAAGTTTTTTTTTGTGCGTGTGCCGATTAGTGAAATTTAAAACAAAACCCATCAAATTCCCCGTCGCATAGCGGAAAAGTGTGGGATGAGTTGTCTTAACGTGGCAGACGCTCGTGACGGAGTGATTTTATGTTTTTGAAGTTCCCGTGATGCTCGCGAAAAAACGAGAAAGAGAGAGAAAAAACAAAACAAAAAAAACTCAGGAACGCAAGGCGTGCGAGCCCTCAGGCGACTCTTCTCTTCACACAAAACAAAAACAAAAAACAGGGGGAAAATCCCTTCCTCTGCGCCATCAACATCAATAGTTTAAATAACATCCTGAGAAGGGCGGTAATAGCTTTCGTGGAGTTCCATATACGTGACCGAAACTAGTCAACTATGACCGAGCACGGCCCCTATTTGATCATCAAAGCGTTTTTTTTTTTTTTTTTCAATATAAAAAACCCTGAACGCCACGAAGGTGCAGGGGAAGAGAGCGATCCAATTCTAAGAGACCCGTTTTGGTAACTTTTGTGTACAAAAAAAAAAAAAAAAAAAGGAATCGATCGTGAGATGGGAATTTTGTAAGCATGAAAACTTCTGTCAATATTTCATTCGTCATTAGTCATTACACAACACCAACGTAAAATCAGTTGACATGAAGACGGGGGCATTCCCTGGCCCTACCTTCTTTGTAGTGTCCCCCTAAAGTAAATGAAAACCCAGAAAAAAAAAAGATGGAGACGCGTCTCTTTCTCATAGGACATCGCGACCAAAGACAGCTACAGTCGTAAGTTTTATTGATGTTTTTTTTCGGAACCTGTCAAAACATCGGCTTACGGGCCCCTGAAAGAGCCGATCAGACCTTGTAAGTCCGTTTTTTTATTTGTCTTTTTTTATTATCATTTTAAAGAAAATCTGACGCTTTTATGCAAATTCGTATTCATAAAAAAAAGTGGCTGTCATCCCTTGTTAAATAGCCCTGTCCGATTGGGAGGGAAATAAGTCTCCCGCAAGTTATAGGAACACCATCCCTCCTCATCTCGAGAAGATGATTATTATCGTGCATACTAAATGAGTTACGACGGTTCAAAGTAGCGGCGACGGAGACAAAGGTTATACGGTTTCGCCAGATTTCTGCGGTTTCTGGAGGTCCCATGGTGGGTTGGGGAAGGGGAGATGGGATGTAGGCATCAAAGAAATTTTTCTTTGAATAGCGAATTCCTAAATAATATTAGTAATCGCGGAAGTATAAATCAAAGTCTCGACACGTCAAACTATTAGGCAGAAGACAGAAAATAAAGGGTCACCAGCTAGGGAGTTCCGCACTCCTCTCAAAGTTATCGGGCTGACTATTATCGTCGTTTATGGTAAAAAATGGACGGTTTTGCCAGCATTTTAGAAGGAATAAAAAGTGTTTGAACCCATTTCTGCTGAACAAGTCAAAAAGCAAGGGCCACTGAGGTCGATGAAAAGACGTCGTCCTTGATCTAGGGGTGGATGGAAGAGTCCTTCCTCGTCTTTTCTGTAGTTTACATGCCTGTAAGCTATCAAGCCGAAGTCATAGAAGTGAGATGTAGCTTCTCTGAGAAGACCGCAAGGTCACGAAACAACAGCATAGCAAGACTAAGTCCACGGACTTCGGACATGCCTGGCGGTTTGCCTGGCGCATCAAGAGACAATTTAGTGAGACAATCTGTATACAATGGTTCATTTCAATGAGGCAATGCCACAAAATTGGTTCTAAATGTGAGCCAGGACGGCAAAAATGGTTCCTTAGCTAGCAAAACCCACGGAATTAGCGTTTATGTGAACCAGAATCTCTAGAATGAATTTATATGTAGTGGATTTTGAATGAGAAGTGTCCACAAAATTAGCTTTTCAGCAACTAAAATCAGCAAACTTAATGTTTTAGCGAGACAAACCCACGAAAATGGGGTTTTGGTGAGGAAGATCTGCAAACTTGAGATTTTAAAGAGTGAAACCAGAGAAATTAGTTTCTGAACGGGACGTACCCTCGATATAAATACGCGAACTAGGCTTTTCTGGAGGGCGAAAACCTAAAAATTGGACCAGACGTGCGAAAATGTTTTTTAGTGTGCATGATCCGTGTGATTGTGGTTTTTGAATGAAGCAACCCCGCGAAATTGGGTCTTCAGCTACAATGATTCACGAAATGGATTTTTCAGTATGGTAGACACGCGGAAATGGGGTTTAGAGAGAAAAATCTGTGTTTTAAGAAGTGAAACGAAAAAATCGGTTTCTTATAGCGAGCCGAACCCGCAAACAATTATTGTTTGGCGGCATAATACGAGAAACTGAAAACAAAAGTTTTATAGTGAGTGAAATCCGACAAATTAGCGTTTTAGTGAACCAGAATAGCAAAAACGAATGTATTAATGAGAAAAACGTCGCAATTGTTGTTTTTGAAGGAGGCGAACCTAAAAATGGTTTTTCAAGTGAGTGGAACCCGTGAAAATAGTTTGTTAGTGAACAGGGCCCGCCAAAACGGTTTTCTTCAGTGTAGAAATTCCGCGAAATTGGTTTTTCAATAAGGCACGCCTCACGAAATTGTTTTTTTTTTTTTTTTTTTGGGCGATTAAACCCCGCGAAATTGTTTTTTGTGGTGAGTCGGTCCAGTAAAAATTGTTTTCTTCGGTGATGAAAATCCGCGAAATTATTTTAGTGAGCCGGTCCAGTAAAAATCGTTTTCTTCAGTGATAAAAATCCGCGCTGTGGGTGATATCCGAGAAATCGGTTCAGCCAGTACTTAGAACACGGTTCTTGGTGTGCAAAATCCATGTAATATGTTTTGTTAATCAGGTACCCCGTGGAATTGGTTTTTTATCGACGAAATGCCGCAAAATTGTTAGAGAGCCTTAGGCCCGGCGCCCACTAGGAGAAAAAAACACATAGAACTCTATGGGGCCTTTCACATTGGAGGCTTACGCGAGAGTCGTCTCTTCCCCGAGAAAAAAGACGCCGACTCGCGCGTCGGCGTCTTTTTTCTCCTAGTGTGCGCCGGGCCTTACTCGCAATTTTTTTTGGCGAGAAAGTCCCGCGGCATTTTAGTGAGCCGGTTTTGCAAAAAAGGGTTTTTGGTGAGAAACCTTCGTGAAATTGGGTTTTTAGCGAATGAAATTCACGAAATTGGTTTTACAGTCAGGCTCAAAATTGGGGTTTCAGCTGCGAAACTGGAAGAGACAGGCCAGTGAAAATGGCCGACCAAATATGGTGACCCTGTAGTATTTTGTAGTTTTCCATGATTAGTAGGGGTGGGTAGCCACTCTTTACTGTTTATAGCTTTCGACGTCTAAGGAAGGACAACTTCTCACCCCTGTCCTCCCCTTACCCAAAAACCAAATTTTTCGCGGTCCGTTCATTTAAACGCCCACGTATTTTGCTATTTAAAAAGTTAATTTTGATGGCTCCTTCGAAGAACTCAGTTTTATTCGATTGGATCGCCCTTTGTTGAAAGTGGAGGAGCCAAACCCAAGAAATTGCGTGCAAAATTGCTTTCTGAATGGATCAAAAGCGCAAAATTTTGTTTTTGATGCTGCAAATTCCACGATATGGATTTTTCTCTTTGCCCCCCCCCCCAAAGGTTATTTATTTTCAATAAGCCGATAGCCGACACCGTGAAATTGTATTTTCATCTTGAAGCCAATCTGACGCGATAAATAGGTTTTTGAATTAGCCAAAATTACGACATTTAGTGCCGTGAAATTAGACTTCGAACGAGTCAACCCAAGGAATTGCTTAATTAATTAACCCAACTCTCAAAAATTGGCTTCTTCACGAAATTTGTAGTTTGAATGGGCCAACAGCATGGATTTCGTTATTCGGACGAGCCAATCAACCCCGCGGTTACTCTGAAAAACCAACCTCACAAAATATCATTTTCAGTGTTAAATGTTGTTGTTGATGCAGTGAAACCCACGACACTGTTTTGCTTCGGGTGAGCCAGCCCCGCAAAATTGATAATTTGAAATGAACCCCCCGCCTACCCCAAAATTGTGTTTTTTCTGGAAGCCAAACCCACGAAATTGGTTTTGAATGAGCCAACTCCAAGAAATTACATTTTGGAAGAACCCGGACCCACCATTTTTGGCTTTTTGATTGTACAAAATCGATTGATTGTACGAAATTGTTTCTTTTGGGTGGGCCAATCCCGCGAAATTGGTTTTAAATGGGTCCATTAGCGAAATTTTATTTTTGAAATGGAGCGAGACTCACAAAATTGCTTTTAAAAACGAGCAAACTCTTGACAATATTACGTTAAACGCCTATACAGGGTGTTCAAGAAATAGAGGGCAATATTTCACCCGGTGATTCTGCACCACAAATGGGTCAAAATGACCCCTATTGACCATAGTCCGATTCTCATTATTTTCCGAGATATTCAGGATTTAAGTACTTTTTGATTCTGCCTTGTTTTTTTTGGAAAAGTGGCCGTTGCATGGTAACCGGTGGCTCTAAGGCCAAATCTGACGGCACCATTGGAAAGAGCGGACTTTTTTCTATTAGAATTTAGGCATACAATTCCATTTTAATCCACACGTGCTCAGATATTCGGCCACAAAGTCAAACTTGTTCAAAATTCAACCTCTTTTCACGACATTTTGAAGCTGGACTGTTCCTCAACAGGTGCTTTCCGAGATGACCCTTTTTCAGAAAAGTTGGCGCATAGTGTCACCATGAAAATCGTATTTTTTAATTGCCTTCTTAGAGGGACATTTTTCTAGATATTTCAAATTTGGGCAGAAAAGACACGAGACACCTATTCATTTCTTACGTTGTTTACTTGACATTAAATCTCAAAATTGGTTATGAAAAATTGGAAGAAATTGAAAAAGTGTAAAAAAATAAATAAGGTGAAGTGTACAAAAGAAAACAATAAGGTCCAAATAATCAGAGAACTAATACTACTACTACTACTACTAATAATAATAATAATAATAATAATAATAATAAATAAATAACTAAAAAAGGAAAATAAGCAAGGATAATTTCACAGAAAAGACACGAGACACCTATTCATAACGTTCCCGATACAACCGAGATGCGGCTAATGCATTTCCTTGCGCGAGTCCATAGATGTAATGCATGTGACGCAGCTCATCATTTGAAAACGTGTTCATTTCAATAAATTTATGAGAATGACAATGACGATGAAGAAACCTTGAGCTTTTTTGTGAGACGGCTTTTATTCGACAATTTCAGGCTTGTACACATGGAAAAATGAATCTCGATCCTATTCTCAAACTGAGCCATACTAATTTCTGTGAATGAAAACCTCGTGTTGTCCTATGCCCGTCTACGATCGAGTAGCTGCATTTTAAAGGATCTTTGAAATTATCCTTGCTTATTTTCCTTTTTTAGTTATTTATTTTATTATTATTATTATTAGTAGTAGTAGTAGTAGTATTAGTTCTCTGATTTTTTGGATCTTATTGTTTTCTTTTGTACACTTCACCTTATTTATTTGTTTACACTTTTTCAATTTCTTCCAATTTTTCATAACCAATTTTGAGATTTAATGTCAAGTAAACAACGTAAGAAATGAATAGGTGTCTCGTGTCTTTTCTGCCCAAATTTGAAATATCTAGAAAAATGTCCCTCTAAGAAGGCAATTAAAAAATACGATTTTCATGGTGACACTATGCGCCAACTTTTCTGAAAAAGGGTCATCTCGGAAAGCACCTGTTGAGGAACAGTCCAGCTTCAAAATGTCGTGAAAAGAGGTTGAATTTTGAACAAGTTTGACTTTGTGGCCGAATATCTGAGCACGTGTGGATTAAAATGGAATTGAATGCCTAAATTCTAATAGAAAAAAGTCCGCTCTTTCCAATGGTGCCGTCAGATTTGGCCTTAGAGCCACCGGTTACCATGCAACGGCCACTTTTCCAAAAAAAAAAACAAGGCAGAATCAAAAAGTACTTAAATCCTGAATATCTCGGAAAATAATGAGAATCGGACTATGGTCAATAGAGGTCATTTTGACCCATTTGTGGTGCAGAATCACCGGGTGAAATATTGCCCTCTATTTCTTGAACACCCTGTATAAGGAATTCCACGCACGAAATTAATTGCAAACCCTGCGAAGTTCCAATTTGTGTGTAGGGAGGAACGGACTAAGGGTTTTTTTGCACATGTCGGATTCTAAATTAGCGTTTTAAAAGGAACAAAAGCCATTTTCTGATAATAATTTCTCAGTTCACGGGTGTTAGAGGGTGAAAACCTGTGGATTCCACTCCTACTCAAAAACAGATTCAGACTTTCTATCGAAAATGCCCAAGTTTGGCTTTATGGAGAAAACGTTTTAAAAGACCTATCAAACGTGTAGCAATAAACTTAAAGTGGCAATCATTGGCTTAGCAATCTATACGTGGTGATTAAAACGGGGCGTTTGTTCTAGCCTCTCCCACATCCGCGGCCAGACTCCACAGACATTGAACGCTTAAAAAAATTACCATTTTCTTCGTCTTGACACGATTTCCCAACAATTTTTAACGTCCTCGTCGATATTAGTTTTATCTCTCACTCCGTCCTCGTCGTTTATTGTGCGCTATTGAACAGATAATTTAAGCAATTAACTTCATTTTTGTACGCCGGATAATAGGGAGGGGTTGGTTTTATTTTTTTTCTCTCGTTTCGCGGGTGGAGGGTTCTTTTCCGTTTTCAGGTCAATAGCAAACATCTTAAGGACGCCCACTTGTTTCTATTGAACAACCTACTCGTAACGAAAAACTGATATTAAAAATGTTCACGTAATACATTAAAAAATTCGTTCATGCGTTAAAATAGATCTTGAGTCTAAATAACAAAAGAAGAGCGAGAGAGAGAGAGAAATTATAGTCACGCTGTAACTACAATTTTTCTCCCTCTTTCATTACAATTTTTTTTGTTGAAATAATACTCCTCCCACCCATTACCCCCCTCCCCCGCCTTTGTAACATTTTATATTCAATTTATAAGCGTTAATGGATAGCTAAAAAACCAAGCGTGTGCCAAGTTTGCATAGAGAAGGCAATATATCATGGGCCTTACAACTCGCTAGGCTCCTCTTTCTTCTTTTTTCTTCCTTCCTTCTCCCTTTCGCGTTTTTATTTTTCGAGCTCTTATAAAAGGAAGGGACCACACAAGTCTTTTGTCGTGATAAGATAATTACACATCCCTTTTGTGCACGTTAAAAAAAACAACAACTACATTTTTTTGTTTTAAAATGGTCGAATTCCAACGCAGAAACTTGAGGAATTTGAGACAATGAAAGTGCGAGGAAATTAGATAATTGGAAAGCGACGCAAGTGAGCGCGGGAGAGTAATTTTTGTGGTTTAAAAATTAATTAAGGCGGTAAAGCATCCGAATCGACGCGTGGAATTAAAAAGGTTTTTAACCTGACGGACGCTCGTTAAAAGGTTCGTATAGAAAGTGAATTGAGAAAAGACGCGTCTTTGCGGTACGGTCAGTAGGAAAACAATTGAAATTGTCTTCCTTGTTCCCTCTACGTTCGTTGATGGCAGTGAGGGAGGAGGACGAATCACACGATGGGATCGTCATGAGAATTATTTTTTTTATTACCTCATTATTAAGAATCGGTTCTCGAAGAGGTGCATTTCGCAAAAAAAAAGTTGATAAAATCGAAGGATTCTGTGAGAACCGGCCAGCTATTTTTTTGGAGCTAACAATGAGTTTCAGGTGGAAATATTTCATCACTTCTCCCCGTGAAGTCATATAAAGTTGTTTCGTTATAGTTCACACGTTGAAATTTCGTTTGATTATACAGGAATGAAATCAAGAAAGAAAGAAAAAAAAAAACAGGCGGAGAAGAGGCGGAAAAAAGCCAGTTGTACAACTCTTGTGTGAGGGCCTCCGCCTGTCGTATTATGAGAAAATCCTTTCCTTGGTTCGGCCTCCGCGTTGGAGGGTTGGTATACGTCTTTCGGAAGAGACGAGTTAATCCTCTCTCGTGGTTAGGTTTCATCTTGTCAGTTGCTGTTGTGGGAGCGAGAAAAAAAAACAGAACATTCTCTCGGCAAGGGAGCAATCACGATGCTCTTCGGAGCATGAAATATTAGAATATCTTTTTTTTTTTCTGTCGAAAAAGATAACAGAAGAGGAAACTTCCGCCTTTGCCTTTTTGTAACAAGGCTGTTAGAGGTGACAGACAAGAGATTCAAAGAGGCAAAAAAGGGAGACAACGCCTGAGACCTCCAGCACGCATTGTATCCTTGTTATGAACCGTATGAAGGTGTTTCCCCCTCACACCCTCTATCGAGAGAAAGTTTTGATCTAGTCTCGCAGAATGATTTTGTTTGTAATAAGTCACGGCCTGCTCTTTAAAAAAAAAAATTAATGAACCGACAAGGCTGTAATTTTGTAACGATATACGCATAGACATATATATATATAAAGAGATTTGAAGGCTAGCCACAGGTCATCACAATGCAAAGAAATCCGACCCCCGCAGCCGCCGGCCGGTGGGCAGGCTCCATACAACGAATTTAATCGACTTAAGCAGTTTCAAGAGCCTGATCCTCACGTAGTAAGAATTCATTCATAATTTTGGGTTAAAGGTAGGTACTTAAAAAGATTGGTGGCGATTTCACTTGAAATGAGCTAGCGGTGGCTCGGGGTAATCCCCTGTTTGCCCAGTCGCAGATTAATTCGTGGACTGATGGAGGGAATACAGCCCGATAGGTGGGGGGGGGGGGGTTAAGATTCTGAGGGGCGCCTATTTTCGTGGTCGTCCCAGGAGCTTGATAATAGCATTTCATGCTGTATTTCTCGGTTGAACGACGGTCGATAAAATAATTCCCGTGAAAATGCAAATTTCGGGACTCAATTGTTGAGAACTCAAATTTCGGCAAGGTTGTGATAGACCGAGAGCTCGCGACAGTCCCATTCAACTGGAAGAACGTAGTCCTGAAAGTTGTCTCATTTGACAGGTTTTGTGAACTGAATACGAATATGAGCATCTGTCTGAGACATTTGCCCTCGGCGGCCAGTCAAATTCTTCAAAGCAGCTTTAATTAACTGTGAATGAGCTTAGCCATGTATGTATAAATGTGGTCTCATTCGGCGAGTTTCATGGAGACGAACACGAGTATGAGCGTCTGCCAGGGGCGTTTGCCCTCAGTGGGCTGTCAAAATACTTGGGACATGAATTAACCGGAAGAAGTCAGTCGTGTAACTCGCCTCCTCCTCATTCGACAGGTATTTTGGAGCTAAATACGAATATTTGCATCAGCCGGCATCTTTCAGGGGCGTTTGCTCTCACCGGTGAATCCCCGAATTCGGGGCATGAATCCAGGCGCGGATCCAGGATTTCGTCAAGGGGGGGGGGGCTAGACTGAAATTCCCCACCCCTCACAATAATCCGCGGTAGGAGGATAAAAATCACATAATCTATTTTACATTTGAAGGATTTGTCGAATTTTGTAGCCGTTTTTTTCTTGGACAGGAGTAGGTATATTTTTCCGTTGAAATATCAAAGACCGCCGGAGTATATTTTCCATTGAAATATCAAAGACCGCTAAGATCAAATTTTTCTAGCGTTATAGCGTTGGTGAACATATTTGTTCACAACGAATTAAATTATGGAAACGAAAACAATTAAAGTTGTACGAAGAAAAAAAGTTAAAATTGGAGGCAACTATTGCCAAAAGAAGGGCGAAATAACCACGGTTTCATTAACCAAGGGCCAGTTCAAAGAGCTGAATAGATAGTTACCGGTCAAAATTCCCGGTTTTGTGACCAAACAATTAGTCCAAGGTGCTAAGATTGCTCGCGTAATGTACAAAACCGGTGTAAACCGGTTCCGGGAACTGGGTAATATTTTCTAGTATGAATATCACGCCACAAAATTTCCAGTTTTTTGGCCAAGAAACTGATTACCTTCTGGTACATAGTACTTGAAGAACTAAGTGTCTAGGAAGGACAACTAGACAACTGACAAATTGTGATCCTTGTTATGAACCGTATGAAGGTGTTTCCCCCTCACACCCTCTATCGAGAGAAAGTTTTGATCTAGTCTCGCAGAATGATTTTGTTTGTAATAAGTCACGGCCTGCTCTTTAAAAAAAAAAATTAATGAACCGACAAGGCTGTAATTTTGTAACGATATACGCATAGACATATATATATAAAGAGATTTGAAGGCTAGCCACAGGTCATCACAATGCAAAGAAATCCGACCCCCGCAGCCGCCGGCCGGTGGGCAGGCTCCATACAACGAATTTAATCGACTTAAGCAGTTTCAAGGGCCTGATCCTCACGTAGTAAGAATTCATTCATAATTTTGGGTTAAAGGTAGGTACTTAAAAAGATTGGTGGCGATTTCACTTGAAATGAGCTTGCGGTGGCTCGGGGTAATCCCCTGTTTGCCCAGTCGCAGATTAATTCGTGGACTGATGGAGGAAACACAGCCCGATAGGTGGGGGGGGGGTTAAGATTCAGAGGGGCGCCTATTTTCGTGGTCGTCCCAGGAGCTTGATAATAGCATTTCATGCTGTATTTCTCGGTTGAACGACGGTCGATAAAATAATTCCCGTGAAAATGCAAATTTCGGGACTCAATTGTTGTGAGAACTCAAATTTCGGCAAGGTTGTGATAGACCGAGAGCTCGCGACAGTCCCATACAACTGGAAGAACGTAGTCCTGAAAGTTGTCTCATTTTACAGGTTTTGTGGAACTGAATACGAATATGAGCATCTGTCTGAGACATTTGCCCTCGGCGGCCAGTCAAATTCTTCAAAGCAGCATTAATTAACTGTGAATGAGCTTAGCCATGTATGTATAAATGTGGTCTCATTCGGCGAGTTTCATGGAGACGAACACGAGTATGAGCGTCTGCCAGGGGCGTTTGCCCTCAGCGGGCAGTCAAAATACTTGGGACATGAATTAACCGGAAGAAGTCAGTCGTGTAACTCGCCTCCTCCTCATTCGACAGGTATTTTGGAGCTAAATACGAATATTTGCATCAGCCGGCGTCTTTCAGGGGCGTTTGCTCTCACCGGTGAATCCCCGAATTCGGGGCATGAATCCAGGCGCGGATCCAGGATTTCGTCAAGGGGGGGGGGCTAGACTGAAATTCCCCACCCCTCACAATAATCCGCGGTAGGAGGATAAAAATCACATAATCTATTTTACATTTGAAGGATTTGTCGAATTTTGTAGCAGTTTTTTTCTTGGACAGGAGTAGGTATATTTTTCCATTGAAATATCAAAGACCGCTAAGATCAAATTTTTCTAGCATTATAGCGTTGGTGAACATATTTGTTCACAACGAATTAAATTATGGAAACGAAAACAATTAAAGTTGTACGAAGAAAAAAAGTTAAAATTGGAGGCAACTATTGCCAAAAGAAGGGCGAAATAACCACGGTTTCATTAACCAAGGGCCAGTTCAAAGAGCTGAATAGATAGTTACCGGTCAAAATTCCCGGTTTTGTGACCAAACAATTAGTCCAAGGTGCTAAGATTGCTCGCGTAATGTACAAAACCGGTGTAAACCGGTTCCGGGAACTGGGTAATATTTTCTAGTATGAATATCACGCCACAAAATTTCCAGTTTTTTGGCCAAGAAACTGAATTTTACCTTTACCGATTTAAGGCCCCACCTGGCGAGAGCATTGTGGGACCCTTAGGGCTGATGTTCTTGGTTCTAGTCTTCTCTATTATGGTACATAGTACTTGAAGAACTAAGTGTCTAGGAAGGACAACTAGACAACTGACAAATTGTGATTTTTGTAGCGAAACGTGTGCCTAAGGAGCAAAATCATGAGGTTAATGTTTAATTTTTGTGAGGCAAAATATCCAGTTTGAAAGACTAAATTTTCATCAGTCAACTAGTCAGTCCTTGGCTTATATAATGTACCTTTATATTTTGAGGCTAAGTCGCAATTTCTGATCGCATTGTGAGTTCTTGATGAAAAATGGGTCTCTGTATAGCGTATACAGCCATATCATCAGCCAAATGACCCGTTATTGGTCGAGAAAATCAAATTTTGGGGATTTGAAACTACGATTGTAATGCGGATCCTGCGTATTTCTGTATAGAAGAAACTAGAATAGAGCGAATTTGCCCCCGGGAAACAGCTTGGAATCCACCCCACTGCATTCACGTCTGATGTATCCGCGTACGTCCCGATTATTTGTTGACACTTTTCGACAGTATACAACTTTTCTTGATCTTCTTCTGGGGCCCTAAAGGTCTAGATCCGACGCTGCAACGGAGCTCGGCAGATGAATTGAAAAATACACAAAATAATTGATACTAGGGTTTCTGTCGCCGGTGTTATAATTAAAGAAGTAAACTAATCAACTGATATTACCCGGACGACACGGAAAGGCAAAGCCTAACACAATTCGAGCTTCGGGAAAAACCCGTAACGGGTTCAAATCCCGTCGGGGAGCCCATTTTTTCTCTAAGCTCGAATTGTGTTAGGCTTTGCCTTTCCGTGTCGTCCGGGTAAAATCAGTTAATTAATTTACTTCTTTAACACAAAATAAGATAACTTTGCTGAGTGTATAGCCTTCCCAAGCGGAAATTCTAGTCATGTAGAATTGGTCATGAATGGTGGCAAGCCCTACCCCCTTTGTTCTCACGAATTTTCTTTTGAGATTGTTTGAAAACTCAGAAATTTGGCTTTGAAGACGTGGGGTTTAGGCAAAGTTGGGGGAGGTTCAGCCCAATGGGGGGGGGGGGCTAAAGCCCCATTAGCCCCCTGCTGGATCCGCGCCTGCATGAATCTATAACCGTTAGAATATATTCATGAAAATGGTCTGGAGTGGTGGTGGACGGTGTTTTTTTGGAGCTCAATACGAATATTTCCGTCGGCCGTCCACGTGCCTTCGAAAACATTGATTTGCTGGTGAGGGAATACGCCCCGCGCCTGGCTGTCGCCGACCAACGCTCATATTCGTATTCAGCTCCATAATACCCGTCAAAAGAGACAAGTCAAATGGTGAAGTTCATCCGGTTTGTTCATGTACCAAAAGGAAATTTGACTGCCCACTGAGGTCAAACGCCCCTGACAGACGCTCATATTCGTATTTAGCTCCAAAAGCCAACCGAATGAATCAAGTTACAAGATTATGTTCCTTCGTCTAGCTAATTAATATCCCAATTTTAGGGAATTTGACTGGGCCGCTAATGAGGGCAAATGCCCCATGCAGACGCTCACTCTTATTCAGCTCTAAAACTGACAATGAGTGAGTCAAGTTACAATACTACATTCTTCCGGCTAATTCTTTCTCCAAATTTAGGAAAATTGACTGGCTGGTGACTGCGGAGGGCAAATGGCCCAGGCAGACGTCAGCAAACGCTCATATTCGTATTCAGCCCGACAAGATCTATCAAGTTAACCTATAGCATTGGTGCGGTATACATCGTATTTTAACAAGTGCTTTCAACATGAAGTGCAGACAGTGTGAGGAGGAGGTATCACCAAAGAAAAACGTTAATTGTTGTGGATGTAAAAGCTATTTTCACGCGAAGTGCACAGCTTTTGGCTCCTACACGAAATTCAAAGAGGATAATCCCAAGAAGTCTAAGTGGAACTGCCCCGATTGCGATAAAAGGATAAATACTCGGGCTATGAAGAAAATGGCAAGTAAATTGGTAATGGAAGATGATGCAGAGGATGCAAATTCGGTCTCTTCAGAGGATTCGGATTGTGGCATGAGGGATGACATAAAAAGCCTAAAAGTAAATGTTGAGAAAATTCTGAAGAAGTTGGGATCATCGGATAGAACTCTGGTGGAACTTGAGAAGTCGGTCAGTTACTGCTCGTCTAAAATGGATGATTATACGGAAAAAATTGAGAAGCTTACTTCTGAAATAAAAGTAATTTCTAAAGAGAATAAGGAGCTGAAAAAAGTGAATGGGGATTTATTAAAGGAAATGGAAGATATGAAAGTTAAAGTTGTGACATTGGAACAACAATTCTTGAACTCTGATATTGTTATTTCGGGCGTGAATGATCCCTTGGATAAGGGATTGGAAGACATTGTTTTGGGGGTTGAATTAAACAGGGATGTTATCTCTGATTGCTTTTTGTATAAGTTACCGAAAAGGGGAAATGAGCAACAATGAGATCGTGGTTAAATTTAAGTCTCCGGAAATAAAAAAACAAATAATGATAGCCAAGAAAAATAAAAACATTTTTGTCTGTGACATCTTTCCTGAAGCGGACAAAGGTGGTCGGATATTTATTAATGAGAGATTAAGTAGGGAGATTAATCATTTGTATTGGTTATCAAGAACTTTTGCGAAAGCATATAATTTTCGCTTCGTGTGGACTAGGGATGGTCATATTTTTCTTAAGAAAGAGGAAAGTTCCAGGTACACTATCCTCCACTACACTAGCTCCTTGTTGAAGGCAATGGATACTGAATCAAAATTAGATAACATTTTTTCGAAATAGAGTGTACTACCCTGTTACTTATTCATTTTTTGTAAATAGTTAAGTAGATCTTTATGGTAGATCTATCAAGTTTAGTCGATAACTGTGACCTAATTGGGTGTAGAGGGGGCATTTTTAGTGAGCTTGAGGCTGCCATATCACAATATGAAGGGTTCAACTTGCTCTGCTTTAATATTAGAAGTATAAGTAAAAACTTAGACTCTCTCAGGGCTTTTATTTATTCTCATAAGGTTGTCTTTCATATCATTGCCCTGACAGGGACTTGGAACGTTAATGTTAATGATATTAATTTACCTGGTTATAGAGTGTTTAATTCTGCGAATTCGATTAATAGGGCAGAAGGGGTGTCGGTTTTTGTTTTAAATTCAATTAAAGTTGTTAATTGGTTAATTGATCCGTTAGACTCTTGTAATTCTGTGCAGATTGCTTTTAAGTTGGGTGATCATACTACTGTGCTGTCAGCTATATATAAGTCACATGACAGGGATACTAATGTATTTATTATTCATAGTCTTTGGGTTTATTTTAAAACATTAGCTCGTTGTAAGAATGTAATTTTTTGTGGGGATACAAATAAAGATATATTGACCGATAATGTCATTTCTAGTGAGTATTTAAACGTATTACATACTGCTGGTATGCATCCGGTTATAGATAAGTACACTAGAGTGATGAATGGTAGCAAATCTTGTAAAATTAGGAAAGATTTTAGGTTAATTAATAATTGGCTAAATACTAATTTCATGTTACTTAATTTAGACAAACGGCGATTGTTGAGTTCTCTTTGGGAGCTAAGGAGTTTAGTGGGGATACGCACTTCACAGTTCACTCAGACGATTGTGGGAATAATGATGATTGTAAATGTGATAAGGTAAGATTTGTTGATCGCTGTAAATATCTATGTGTTATATTCGATTCTAGGATGAAGTTTGATGGGCATATCAAGAATGTTGTTAGCCGAGTCAGAAAATTATTTCATAAATTTAAAATATTGAGATTGTGCCTTAGTTGTGCTATGTCAATCTATTATTGCTTATGGTATTATAGTGTGGGGAGGGACTTATAAATACCTTATCAATAAATTACTGGTGGTTCAGAAGACTCTTATGAAAATCATATTAAATAGACCTAGGGGGTGATTCTGTAACTCGCAAAATTTACGTGTCGTAACTGGGAAGGAGGGGGAGAGGATGTACCCCGTTGCCTTGGTTTTTCCACGCATTTGTCAAGAATTTATTATTTTTTCTTCGAGACCACACATTCTAGCGTGAAAATTCCACAGTTTAATTCACTAGGTATCGTAAAAACCATGGCAACGAGGTACCTCCCCTCGCCCTTCTTCCATTTTACGACACGTAAATTTTGCAAGTTACAGAATCACCCCCCTAGTTTGTACTGTTCTAGTAAATTGTTTGAGGACTTCAATGTGCTATCTGTCGAAGAATTATATATTAGGGCAGCTTGCCTTCATATGTTTAATATTAGTTCTGCTATGCCTGTCCGTTCGACCTTGGTAGATACGAGATTATCACGACTTACCAATACGTCGGGGAAGTTTCGACTCATAATAAACCTTATCACCTTATCATCAACCCCTAGGACAGTTTGACATTATTGATACAAATCCCAAGTTTTAAGGCAGTTCAGTGTTTTTCACATATTTTTTAAGTTTCTCTACGTAATAATTAGTGTCGGGAAGACCTGATTCGCAATCGACAGGGGCTACTTGATTTTTTGAATCCGTCCGGCTTCAGATGAACATTATTTTCCTCACCTCTCTCTAGAATTCTAGATAACCAAAATGTCTTTTCACTCCGGCGCAGCTCACGGTAAAAACACTTCGTGTAGTCAAATTGAATCGTTTATTTATGAGTTGATTATAATAAATTATGCTTTTGAAGTCATAACAGACGTGTTCGACACATTTACACCCTCCAGAGACCATCGTCAAAAGCACACGAATGTCGGGTTTGGTTTCTTCCGGGTTTAGTCGAAATTGATGACTTTCGGGTGACAAGCAAACTCGAGACACAGGGTACGGTGTACAGCACTTGTGAAACTGTGAGTATCACCATCACCCATGAAAACTTATTTTCTGGCCGTTGAGCTCACTACACTGTGTGCGTTTTTTAAAAGTTTTTGGTGGGATTCAGTGTTCGGTGTACCAGAAACGACTGCCCTTTCTTCTTTGACATATTCGTATTCAATTCAGCCGCTACAGTTTTTCCGCGATGACTGCAATCTACAACGCTCATCGTAGAACAATACCAACATGGTTTTTTTTTAAAGCTGGCTTCTCCTTCTTTGTGAGCCTTTACTTCGCCGGGCACCAAGTTCACGAGCCATTTTTCTAATCTCCGAAGAAATAAATAAATAAAAAGGCGAGGGACTATGCACTTTAACCAACACAAAAAATGTCCAAACGAAACGGCAGAAGTTGGAGACTAAACTCCTCCTTACTTCTTCTAAACATTGAAAGGGGGTGAGGTGGGCTCTAACCTTCTTATTTGTTATGAGTCGAATTACCTTTGAAAAATCGAACCTCGCTTCCCCATCGTATATTATTATACCGAAACATAAGACTGACTTCTACGCTAGGCATGCATCTATTACAGCTTTAAAAATAGCTTTATTGAATAAGTTCAGTTATGTGCAATTTAATACATTGAGCCAATTTAAAAAATTTCTAGTCAAAAGAATTTGTGAACGCTCCTTGAAGTTACCATCTCACTTGATAATTTAAAATTAGTTGTGTGATTGTTGTGTTAATTTATTTAATCTGTGATCAATTTATTGGTAGTTTCTTTGGTGTCTATTTATTTATCTAATGTATTTAATATGTGATAAATTATTGGTAGTTGCTTTGGTGTCTATTATTATAGATATTTTGTATTTCGTTGGGAAAGCGAGTAGATTGATGAGTTGTTCCTTTTAAGTTTTTTTTTTTTTTTTTGTATGCTACTAACTGCGGATTGAAAGATATTATGACGTATAGATCAATGTAGGTAACACGTACTCAATATTGCAAAATTCTCTTACGTTTGTAGTATTTCTTTTGGTCAGCTCCAGCCCTCCACTCAAGTTTATCTTTTTGAGGGTTGGAAAAAAAAGAAAAAAAAAAGTGGAACAAGTTTCATGACTATGTCCTTCCGGTTGAATGGGACAGTCGCCAGCTCGCAAACTTTAAGCTTTTATCTCCAGCTGGCTTCGAGAGAGCCCAAATCTCGATGAATAGCCGCAAAATTACATCATGGAAGCTATAAATATCAGTGAATTCTTATGTTTAGGTGCTAAAATATTCGCGAATTGCAAGTTGAAAAAAAAAAAAAAAAAAAATCGTAGAGTTGGATCAGTCAAACGCAATGTTCCGAGCGTGACCCCAATGTCGCGTGGCTCACCCAGACTCAGAGGGCAATTTCTGTTGAGTTAGCTCAATAAAAACGAATTATTCGGGGGCTGAAATGATCGTTATACAGTTTTGAAAAAACTATTTTTTGAAATGTATTATGTTTTAGTAATGGTGAATATCACCACCAAGAGTTAAGGGTTGAGTTACGTTAACTCAGAATTAGCAGGAAAAAATCGTCACAATTTATGTAAACGATGTAGAGTTTGGTAACTCCAACCTAACTCCCGGTGGTGAAATTTATGATAAATGCCTCAATTTGGTGAGTTTAGCTTTTCAAAAATGTAATTTCACCCACCCGGAAGCAAATGAACATGAGATCAAGGGCAGGCTACGCCTCTGTAAACCGCAACTGCTGTCAAATGTCTCGACTCAGTTGTTTTTGGCTTAACGCAAGTTGTGGAAAACGTTTGCTGCGGAATCGCGTTTTCTCCAAGTCAATTTCTATAATTTTAGGTCGTCGAGTTTTATTTCGGATTCCCCACCGCCACCCCACCCTACCATGCTAAATTCAAGAATGCTGAGGAAGCATGCTGGTATGCCTCCCCCAACCCACCCATTCCAAGGCAAATGAGATTATGAGAATGAGAGTATACGGCAGGAAACAGCGTTCAGCTCATACGGATCGGGGAGTCAACTTTCTCGGGCTCATATACCGTCAGGTTTTCAGTCCCTGGGTGAAGAAGGGCGGGGAGGGGAATAAAAGTGAACACGGCGAATTCCATGGATCGTCTTCCATAAAGCCTTTAAATGTCCCACCCACCCGCCACAAAAGTACTGGAGTCGAAAAGTCGAAATAGCCCTGATGTTGAGGTCGCGGGGAGCGTGAGCCTTGTCAACTTCCACCTCCCCCCCCCCCGGGCCATCCCCTTCAAAAATACACGCGTTAAACGATAATTTGAAATCGTGTTTGGATAGTTTGTTGGGGTAAAAGAAGAGGAGGGGTGTTCAACAACGAACGATTTTGTGTTGTTTGCACTCCCCAATATTATTTAAAGAGCCCCCCCCCCCTTCCGTCACCTAAACCATGTTCCTCACAGTCGAAAAACTACACGAAATGTTCGAGTGTACGTGCCTCAAAAACTCTCTGACGTGAAGTCCCATGTTTGAACAGACTTTTGGGGAAATTACATAGTGAAGCCCCTCCTCCCCGCAGGCTATAACAACCCCTGGCGCCCCCCACACCGTCACGCTTCCTTATTACAGTCACCCAGAAATGTTGTTAATAAAGAGATTGTAAGTTAATAAATTTGTTTTTTATTTTTACTTCCACTTAGAATAAGTTTATGGAACTTGGCTTTCACTGCAGGAAGCTCTTCTCGGAGCTTAATGTTACGATAGTACCGTTCGAGGGGGGGACAGGGACATTTTTCTCATTAAAAGCGATATCGTCTCATACGAGTCTACTTCAGCTTTCTTCAGCAACGTCAAGACGGGGTTATTAAATTCAAACTCGCTCTATTCATTGACTTGTAAAAAGGAATAGAAGAAAAAAAGTAAAAGTGGACTCCTTGAAATTTATTCGTCTTCAGCAGGTGATAGACCTTTTAGAAGACAGTTTTTTTTGTGTGTTTTCTATCCTTTTTCAACATTTTTACATTCGATTTATTGAGACGACTTTTTAAAAAAACATCGAAGAGATTCTGCCGGGAAAAACGACTCTTTTTTGCTACTTCCAAGCGTACATACGAAGAAAAAACTGAAAAAAGGCCTCATAAAAAACCAACCCCCATGCACCCATTGACTGTCACTTTTTTTCCTCTCACTCATGAGCGTCCACTTGTTTTTTTTATTCAAACCTTTTTATTCACCAGACTGTTTTCGTCATAAAATCATTTGCCTATAAATTGTCCCAAGCGTTTATGACTCGTTGTGGCGGTGATGAGGTTTGTGAGTGCCGGGGAGAGGGGAAGGGGGAACCACTTCGTTGGGAACCGCAGCCGAAACATTATGTACGCTAAAAAAAAAAAAAACACTTACAAGAGACGAGCGTATTGAAAAGTGGAATGGAAATAAGGTAGCGTCTTACCGATGCCTTAGAGAGCAATTTACATAAAATTACGATACACGAGTTTTGTACTTGGGATGAAGCATTTTATAAGTAGCCGTAACTCTCGAGACAAATCGTGTTTTTTCTGTTTGTTTTTTATGGGGGGGGGGGGGTAAATGAGCATAGCTGATAACATTAGTCTCTTCTTTAAAGACTCGATGCTTGAACCTGATGTTTTAATACTCCGGGAAACTCGTGGCAACCCCTCCTCCACCCAACCAGAAAAATTTGATTAAAGCGGCTCCGAAAAATCATCAAAAGCTTACCTGTGCTGTTTGTTTTAAAATGTTTAATCAAAATCCATAAGATGGTGACACGTGACTTTCTTTGTATTCGACGCACTTGTTTTTTTTTTTTTTTGTTACTGTGATCACTGAACACCTGCACGATGGAGAGGCTTGCGAGTGACTGAACGTACGTGAACAGAAAAAGTAAGGAAAGAAGGTCTTGAGAAGGAGTAGCTCCTTCGGGAGGAGTCGAAACCGCGTCCCACTACTTTTTTGACGTTTGAAGAAGAAGAAAAAGAGGAATAAACGGACTTTCTTTCCGATTTTTTTTATTATTATTTATTAATCGGTCCCCCTCCCCCTCTAGCGCGACCGCATTCAGCGCCCGTTTTTATTTCACCGGTAGTCTAACAACCGAAGCATGTATGGCATTCGAATGGTACACGTATGTGGCGACATTCTTCCTTGTTATCATTCCAGCCACCTATAAATCAATAAAAAAAAAAAAAAAAAAAAAAAAAAAAAAAAAAAACGAAACAAGAGAGGCCCCCGACCCTCAAAATCAAAAAACAAATTGAATTCCACCGTCTGTCCGCCACTTTTTTTTTTTTTTTTCAATCCTCGCAACCTTACCTTGTACTCAGCATCGACGACGACAATTTGCCTCAGTCCCAGGTTGCATATAAGGCGGTATATCGTGTCAAAAGGACAATGCTAGAGACAATTAATCGTTTAGAAGAGTGTGGACAGAGCGATTTTCTTTTATTTTACTTTTTGAATTGTGTAAGGAGTTGAGTTCATAAATGGCGTTAAATCAATTTCTTCGTTCATGTTCAGCAACTCTCTGTTGACGCTCTGTTGACAAAAGAAAAAAAAATTGGCGCGACTAGATAAACCCACATTTGGTAAAAATAATTCTTTGAATTGACTGTGTTTCTATCCCTGGAAAGTGTGAATCTATCTCGAAAACAAGCTTTTGAAACCGCGAGTCATTACCCGCGAAACCGTGCGTTATTAACCGATCCACGCCATAAACTCGCCTATAAAACAGGCGATTCGAGCATAAATCTGCCGATTTAGGTAAAAATATAGTAATTGCGCAATAAAACTGACAATTCAGTAATGAAACTAGAAACTCTGTCATAAAACTGGCAATTCAGTAATAAAACTGGAAATTCAACAATGAAACTGACGATTTGGCAACAAATCTGGCAATTCGGCTATACAACTTGAAATTCTGACTTAGAACTGGCAACGTGGTCACAAAACTGGCGATTCGGCAACAAAACTGTTAATTCGGCCATAAAAAGCCAGGCAATTCGGCAATAAAACTGGCAGTTCGGCTTTAAAACTGGAAATTCTGCCATAAAACTGGCAATGCCGCTATAAAAGGGCAATTTGGTCGTAAAACTGGAGACTCAGCATAACGGTTTGAGTCTCCCAGACCCTCCTCGAACGTTATATACAGCTGGTCCCCACCAAAACCCAACCCCCCACCCCCTCGAGTAAATACCGGAAGAGAGTTGTGTTGCCATAACTACACAAGGAAAGGGACAGGGTGATTGTTTATCAGGGGACGACCTGCCCCCTCCACGCCCCTCCAGTCCGCTGTGAGCAATCCAGGTTTACATACGGACAGAACAGAAACTAGAGATTGGAGTTTGTCTCAATTTAGACCCCAAAGTTGCCACCAGATGCCGTGAATCGGCGTGTTTTCTAATATTAGCTGCAAAATACGTTTTTTCGACCCCCCCGAGTGAAATGTTTAGAAGTGCGTTCACTTCTATAGGTCGTAACCATGAAATTAGCTATCACAGGTATCACTCAATTCTGTAGCAGCGAAGCTGCCTCCAGAAACTGCGAATTGGCGTTTTTTCTAGCCACGATTCACCACTTTTTATCATTTTTAACCTCGAATTACGGGTGGGATACAGTAGTCTTTGGGGGGGGGGGGGGATTCGTGAGCTTAGCTCAATTGAAAACCCCATTTCACACGTTAAGCTATTGGAAAGCATTCTTCAAGCGTAATTGACTCTTGATAAAACCTATTTTACGGGTTTGGCTTTTCAAAAGAACCAATTTTGTGGGGTTTAGGGAGGTTTTATCAATCACTGGATTAAGGAACCTTTAAAGACGAGTAGACGCATACGGCGCCATGTTCGTTCTTATCAGTTTAATAAGATAGGTTGGGGGTGGTTTGTTGACATTCACAAAACATGAACAAAAGGTGGATTTTACAAGGCTGATAATTGATAAGAGCGAACATGGCGTCTGTGATTTTACCTGTCTGATTATAGGTTCTCTAACTGGATATCTCACGGAATAGCTGTCGCTTGAGTAACTTTACATTAGTGTTTACAAAAAGGCCCAAAGCAACCTACTTGATTATCTAATTTTAAGTCACTTTTTTCTTTATCAATTAGTGAATTAATTGAATTTAGAAGACCCTTTCTTCGGACAATTATGGGTTTACACCCCTCCTCACCGCAGTACCCGAGTCACAACTGTGAATTCGAGGGAGCGGGGAGGCTGAAAATAAAGAAGTTAATGTTTAAATTAAATACTTACCACTTTTTTTTACTTGTTTTGTGCTCCGAGAAAAAATTGCTCCCAAGGTGGGCTTCGAACCCACGACCTCCCGGTTTTGCGGCAGGTGCTGTAACCAACTGAGCAACCCGGGAGTCCAAGCAGCGCATCCAATCCACCCAGAAGAAATCCCCTTCCGGAACTCACACTGCACCTATCGCGTCAGTGCTTGTACTACGTCACTTTTTTTCTGTATATATCCATCAATTAGCTCAAAACAAGTAAAAAATGTCAAGTATTTAATTTAAAGATTAACTTATTTATTTTCAGCCTCCCCACTCCCTCGAATTCACAGTTGTGACTATGGTAGTGCGGTGAGGAGGGGAGTAATCCCGTAATTGTAATCCATAATCCATAATTTTTGTTAAGACTTCGACGGACACAAAACAAAAAATTATTTAAACTTTCCAACTCAAATCCCATTTTCGACTCCCGGTAAAACTGCCTTCTCCGTCCGTGGAAGAGCCATCATCCCCTCCAGTCCATCCTCTCTACAACATGTCAATTCAAATTGTGGGACACTGGACAAAAGTCACCTCACAATTGTCCCTGGTCGCACTCGTAGGGGACCGGTAAATTTGGACTGTAAAAATAATATGTGAAGAGTTTGAAAAACTGTTTTAATTTTATTTGAGTATAACATTCTTTTATTATATTTTATAAATATGCCGACTAGTTTCGGGGCAAGTGCACCCCATTTTCAAGGCATCCGTAGTTCGAAAACAACTTAAAGGAGACATAACCACAATTAGCCCCAGTTGGCTAATTGTGGGGCTAACTGGGGCTAATTGTGGTTATGTCTCCTTTAAGTTGTTTTCGAACTACGGATGCCTTGAAAATGGGGTGCACTTACCCCGAAACTAGTCGGCATATTTAAAAAATATAATAAAAGAATGTTATACTCAAATAATTAATCAATTTACTGTTTTAATTTTACTTTGTGACGAAATGTCACGACGACGGGGGGGTGACGGGGTGTCACGACGTCGGGGGGCGACGCGGGGTGTTACGACGACGAGCGATGGAGTAGTTGGCGAAGAAACGACGGAGTGGATGCGAAGAAACGAAGTTACGGACGATGGAAGAGTTCTAGCGACGAAGGATCGCGAAGAGACCAAACAAAAATGCTTATCAGCCCACTGGCTACAGTTAGCCGGTATTGACTTATTCGATTGAATACGAATGAGAAGTTCACGATAGCGAAAGTATTCGAAAGATCGAAGCGACGATGACAAGTTGTAAGCTCGAACGACAATAATTTTTTCTTCACCACGTGTTGCATGTGAAGTCGAGAGAGAGGGCGGATTAAAACAGTATTAATTTTTAAAATGATTTTGAAGGCAAAACAGAGAGTTTTTAACGACTGGATAAACCGCCTTAATAATTCTCTCTTGCCTGAACAGTCCCTGATCTGATTCACCTCTCTTTCAATTTTCAACTTAAACATTCAACTTTCAACTCCATTCAACGTTCACACGTATTTTACTTCAATTTAGTGTGGACGTCTTTTGGATCGCCCTGAAAGTTGAATCTAACGAGTTGATCAACTCATTCAACTCCAATTAAACGTAGTGTAGATGGGCCTTTAGATATGTAATTGGATTTTTCTCTGAATAAACCCTATTTTACTGGTTTGACTCTTCAAAAAACCTATTTCGTGGAGTTTCGTCGTGTAAAAATTCAGTATCGCGGAATTCAGTCGTGGGAAAAATCAATTTTTCTGTGTTGGCTAGTTCAAAACTCACGCAAATTTTGCTCTTGAAAAGACCAATTTTGCGTGGTTTAGTTGTGAAATAACGAATTTTACTGGATTTTAGACGCACGAAAATCCAATTTGCGGTGACGAATCGCTTAAAATACTTTCGCGTATTTAGCTCTTCTAGCTTCTTATCTTAGAAAACACTAATTTCGTAGGTTTCAGTCAGAAAAACGAAATTTGGTTTTCAAAAAGAAGATGTTCCCAAAATCAGAGTTTGAAAGAGAAGAAAACCCTGGAAGTTTCCATATTCCCGAGGCAACTCGGGCCCGAGCTGACTTCATATTCTTGGTACACAACCTCGGAGAGGTTGAAAAAAGTGATGAAGCCTGTTTGGAATTGTTTTCCCACCCCCCCCCCCCCAGGTATGTATGGGTATGTGATAGGGATACTGTTTGGGATTGGATTTGGGGAGTCTGAAGGAGCTGCACCCTCGGAATTGGTGGAGACAATTCTTTGAATAAGCCAGCGAAAATGATTTTAGAAAAGAGCTAATGGAATGAAATTTGGGGTTTGAATGAATGGGAATGCGCAGAATTGAAAAAATTGAAACAGCAAAAATTCGCTTGAAAAAAAGGTTCTGAAGGAACCAATCCCCGACATTTGGTTATGAAATAGTGGAAATACATAGCAATATTGTGATTTGAAGACCCCAAAATCATGACATTTAGTTTTTGAATTCGGTTTTAGCATTGACCATGATTATAGAAAGGGCTACAGGCATGAAATTTTGTTTTTTCATAAATCTTAAGTCCCCTAAATTAGTTTTTGAAGGAGCAAAATCCAATATTTGTTTTGAAAGAGCAAATTTAGGGGCCGATAGCCTACATTGCGAGCGTTGCGTTTTTTTCTGCAAGGTCCAAATGCGTTTGTTGACTGTTTTTGGTTCAGACTGTGAGCCAGAATGTCTAGTTATTCGGTCGAATGTTCTGGATTCTGAGGCCGAATTTCCAGATTTTTATTTAGTGAAATGGTATAGTTACGCTAGTGAGGAGCAATCACGAGCAAACATGTGGAACAATTCGAAGTTTTGGTACATGACGACATCTTTACGCAGGAGACCCGCAATGCTTTGGTGTTGTGATGGTCCGAATGAGAAAGATCTTTAGCAAAGAACTACAGCGTGTTCAAAAGAGCTGAACTAGGAAAAAACCCAGAATACCCAGAATACCTAGGAATACCCAGAGCCATCAAAATTTAGCCAAGAAACCGTTTTTTTTTGCCAAAAAAATTAATTTCCCCCCTTATTTCCCTTGTTCCAGAGATGATTTCAGGTCTGAATGGTTTTATGTCTAAAGACTAGTACAATGACCTTGTCTTGTAAGAGAACCTGAATTTTCTACTTATAATTCAGTCGCAAAAACTTACATTTTGGAAAATTTATCAATCATTTTCCTTCCTGATATGTCCATTTGGGACTGAACTTGGTAATGCAGCCCAAAAAACTGTCTAATTCACCGTGAAACTACAAAATTTCACCTGGGAGACCCTAGGGGGCAGGGACGCTATAACTTAAATTTTACAGGCACGAAATGTTAATACTATGGAAGGAGTAGCAAACTGTTGCAAACTGAGTGTCTTCGCTTCTCTCGCTCGGGTGTTTACTTGGAGAGCCGATGACAGGAAGTCTCTGATGGATTTCCCTCGCGCCGCGAGAACAAGTTCAACTCGTATATACGAACGAATATCGTGCCGGAAGAGGAAATTGTTTGCAAGGAGTCTGAGTACCGAGTCACATTGGAGGGGATTGAAGCACATCGCCCAGTGACATTCCTCGATAATTATAATCCCCGGGCTCGCACAACGCGCGAGTCGCGTCCACCACAGTCACTGTTCTTTTAGTCGCCTATTTTGCAAAGAAGCGTCGCAAGGGAAAGTTCGTTTCATTTAACAGGAAAAAAATAATTTGTTATAATTGATTCCACTTAAATCGATTAATCCGCCTGAGATAGATTTCTAGAATCAATAAGAAAATAACCTTTACATTAAATTAATTTCCTGTGCATCAAATAAAAAAAGAGAAATAGTTTAAAACTAAGGGCAAGGTCCGATAACATCCAGAAGTGTGACATAATGAGAATGCTCGCGAAATTTAAGAATTGTCAGCCGGGTCCTTACCGAGACAATTACGGCGGGATGTGGTGGGGGAGGGGTCTGGGCCGAGTTCAAGTGGTTGAAGTTGGAGGTGAGATTCCACGTAGGGATACCTTCCTCTATGGGACCGCTCAAAAGGCCTACAACCAGGGATTATAGGGTGAGGAAAAAGCCCGAGTTACCTTGACTACTTGTTGACTTGGAAAGTCATTTCGAGACAACTTCCAGGCTTCTTCAATCGTGTAGGTGTGTAGCCGGTGCTTTAGTAGTACAATGAGATGGGCTCGCGTCACGATACCAACGAGCGAGTTTTGGCCCTTAAAATCTGCCTATTAGGTCGTTTAAAAGGCCACGAATAATGGGAGGAGGCGATAAATGGATTACTTTGACGACGGGAAAGCAATTCAAGGTTGTATTGTTCAACAGATTCATGACTCGCTCGACCTTAGCGCGAACAGGAATCGTTTCGGCGGGTGAAGTCATCAGGTCGGTCGCTTTCATTTCCGAACACAGTGGCGGGGGATCTGTTGCTACGATGGCCATGCCAGCCATGCGACATTGATGGTGGTAAATCGACTGTATAAGTGAACCAACGTTCGAAATTGAGGGAGGGTGGGAGGGGGTAAAACCACGTTTACGTACTTCGTTAAATAAATTCCCGACGATCGTCGTCGAAAATAAAACTATGAAAATCGCATAACCCAAAAAGGTCCTACCACCCGCCTCCATCATGATGACGCCCAGAGTAAATGGAAGCCGCGTGACGCCGCAGAGGTGAGCTCCCGCGCCCAGATAAGCGTATTTTGATGGTGAAATCCAATCCTTTCAACAGAACGAATGGTTTTGTAAAATAACATTCACCTATCGCCCCACTCCCACTGCTCACATAACCAGGAATGAAATTCCGAATGAATTCTCCATAAAAGCGGCCAAAGACTGCACCGAGAACCAAGTTTGGAACGAAAATACCGGCGGCGATCATAGAGCCCATTAGACACACCGATAAAATAAAATACAGAAAGTAATAGACGATGAGTGGTAGAAGTCCTATGCTCTCTAAAAAGGTCACGAAACACATCCTTCAATTTTATTTTTTTGTTTTTTGTCCTTTGAAGGACGACTTGTGTCACCGTATTTTGTGGAGAACATCGTTCGCATAAGATTTGGAGCGTGTTGAAGATTGAAGACCCCAGCGACACTGAAACCTTCGTCTGATGAACAGCCCAACTGAAAGAAACAAAACGAGAAAAATAAAATAAAAATGTGCAAGGAAATATTAGCCCTTTATGGATGTGACTCAGCTTTGCCGTTAGTACCTGGACGATTGTGAATTGCGTCGAATGGTCGGGCTTCTTCGGCTTGGGAATGCAAGTGTTTTGAAATGACACAAAAACAATCCACCCGAATACGATCGTCATTAATGCAATTAAGAACAATTCTAGAAGTTGTTTCCACTTTTTATTGACGTACCTGGTTGAACAAAAGGGAAAGGAACAGGATTACGCTCGGTTAAACAAGCCCCCCTCCCATGTTATCGCAGCCTATGAAAAATTGCTAGGAAACGTTAAGATAATTATAAAATAATTACGCTTTTCTCAAGATAATGAGCTTTATCTGAATGAAAACCCATAAAGCACCGGTCAGACCCACAATGGCGCCCAGTATAATGTACAATGGTAGTTCCACAAGTGTGAAGTTGGTCATGCTGAAGTTTTCTTGGACGACAGAGAAAAACAGTAGACTTTTTTGCGTCACACAGCCTTTCAAGAAAGTGTTGTAAAAATTTTGAAGGTAAGATGAGATGTCAGACCCTCCCTCACCCGGAATTTCCCTTACCCGGACAGGTCGAAATGAAAGATAGCCCCAAGTTTAGTGTAAATGCTGCCGCGGTGGCTGCTAGAAATATTCTGAGCATTACACCAAAGCTCCAGAAAGTCATTCCTTCCTCGAGGGCCATCACGGATCCTCCTGTCGATTTAATTAAAACAATAAAACATTTTTAAAAAAACAAAAAAAACTAGCCCCTCCCGCTCCACGGTTGGACGAAGCTAGCTCATACCGATTGGCGTGGAAAACGCCCCTACGATCCCAGAAGCGATGCCCGCTCCCAATGTATTTCGACGGTCGACGTCGTTGCGAACCTCACGAAATAAATGTTGGTCGGTGTACGGTATGTGAAATAGAGGCAGTGTGGCTCCGAAACACGCGCCGATGTGTACCATTGGCCCTTCCTGTCGTTAATTAGTTTGTTAAAACTTCGCGATTAATTGTTTAATCCTTACGCTCTCTACCTTCAGATTTCTGAACTAATTGGGTTTAATCCAGTTTCAAACTATTAGATAAAATTTGTTTGAAAAATGAACGGGATACGCTGCACCTAAGTTGGTTCGGTTTACTAGTAAAAATGGAAGGCGTGCGAGTAATTAATTTAATGAACACCTTAATACGTTGAAACCCCGCGTTGACTCCTCCATCGTAACCGTATAATTATGCAGTCCACACAAAGCGGAAATATTAAAATTAGGGGTTTTCCATATTTTGTCAAAAAGGACTTGGGGTCATCAACCACCTCCTCCAGTGGCCTTGCGCAAGGTGAAAGGAATGGTACTTATGACTAATGAAGAGTTTATAGTAGGGCCGTATCAATGAGAGGGGGGAGGGTGCTAGGAGTTCTGCAGAGGCGGAACTTGCGAGCTTTAATTTGTTTTAAAAATTGAGTTAAAAGGAAATTGAGAAAAGAGACAAAATTATTTTCATGTAAGGGGTAAAAGCGAATTCAGACATCTCTCGAAGGAGGATTTAAAAAATTATCGTAATATGTAATTGGAACATAAGAATAAGAGCTCGTTGTCAGTTCGGCGTTCCACGGAACTGTAGGAAAATGGGGTACTCACCCCCTCATCTAACTCGCGGTTTCTCGAGTTTTTGGAATTTTAGCCTCAAAATGGGCCAACTCTCGGTTTCCTCTCCCCTCACTTCTTTTCACCACAGACTT